>CM065424.1:16338478-17621478 GCA_033060865.1 Dorcus hopei | reverse complement strand
TCCTTGCACCAAGAAATTGAAAAAATATTTGATATTAAGTTGAAAACCACTATTTAAATCAGTATGAGTCACATGTAACACACTAAAAAATTTGTTTTCAACGAAAATTTTCACGCAGTCATAAAGTATCTCGATGTGTACTTTCATGTTCTGTAAAGAAAATGTTTATGCAAATTCTGGTTAATCAGATATGAGCCTCTAATTTGACTATTGTCATACGACCGTGAATGTGTACTTTTAATTTATTTGTAATTAATTAAAATCGACCGGCTAAAACTTTCCAAGTGCATTATTGAATATATATAGATGTTTACTTTATAACTGCATGCAAATTTTCATTAAAAACTTTCTTTTAGTGCGTTACGTGAATAATGACTCATGCTGGTTTAAATAGTGGTTTTTAACTTGATATCAAATATGTATTTCTTCAATTTCTTGGTACAAGGAGAATGTACACATTATGCTCTTTGCAATGGATTAAGTATTATTGATCTGTGATCGTTATTTTAGCGGCAACAGCGTTTTGAAATTTTATAACTTTATTGCTGGAATTTTATTTAATATAACTTCTCATCGGTTGCATTGCAGGCTATGGAAGCAATCTCCTAGCAATCTTCAACAAAATAAATGTGCTGTCAGTGTCAATTATGAAATGTTATGATTTAAATCCCGAAATTGTAAGAAAATCTTTGTAAGTGTTTGATTATTGCTTAGCACATTGTTTAAAACGTGAAGGAGAACATTTCGGACATTTATTACAGTGTTTTTGTTAACAAAATAAATCTTAAAAATACTTTACTGAAACTCGTTTTGTTTCATCATAGGTAGCTGGTATACCCTTGCAATGCATTGACTCGTTTTTTTTTTTAAACTGAACATAGGAATATTTACAATGTATATTCAGAGTTAAAAAAAACTCGTGGTATATTTTTAAATAAAAAGGGTAATAAAAGGAAATATGTGGAGTATGATATAATTCATTAAACGGTCAAATATGTGCATATTACTGGAAGAGAGCTGAAGTATTATTACAATTTTATATTTTTATTTCCGGAAAGAATTTCATAAAGTTGGATGACGTCAAGAGCAACCGAATTAATGATGATAAAAAGGGGATGCTTTTTGTTGCATAAAAATATCTTTATTTCATCTCGATTTACTCGCTTTTCACAGTCGAAAAGCCCCGATACGGAGATTTAATCTGCACTTTATAATTCCTTCAAATTCTAAAAAAAAAGTTCTTTACGTTTGGCTTGCCCACATTCAGAATCAATTTAATTTAGTGATTCATTTGATAGCTTTGAAACAGACGCGATTAGTTCTGTAAACATTAGTTTAATGGTTGGCATAATATTGTAATTCAGTGTACATAGTAATTTTGTTATGGTTGCAATGTTATTTAGTCGTCATGTTGTTGCCTAATTATAGTTTCTAATTTAATTAATTCAGTGCACCTTTATACTTACAACATGCACCATATGCTAAGACTTACGATTTGTTTTTTTTAAGTTAGACTAAACTTTACTTCTTTTTATCAAAAATCGATTTTAATTAGAAATAGTAAAAAAAGTCCCTGCAAAGTTATCTAACAAAGAAATTAATTGCACACCCGGTAGTTTTTGTAATGCGCTCGGCGTTTTTGTATTCTGTTCGAGAACGGTCAAGATAATCAATAACCGAAGGAAAACTAAAGTTTCGCCAGATGATAGCCTAGGCAGCATTTATGGACAAACTGGCAAAGTAATATCGAGGACGACGGGAATCATAAGCGAATGTGTATAGATTAAATCTCGTCGGGCATTTACTTCCAACGAAATACTGTTGCTTTATTAAAGTGTATTATATCATTCGGGATTAAACCTTTACACCGAAATTAAAAGTTCCCGCTATAAATTTAAGAAGGCTTAAGAGTCATTTAAGTATAATTAATAAGTCTCCGAAGGGTTTGATTCTGAAAAAAAAGATTCCAAAAAAAGTTAACATTCATTAAAAAATCGGAGGGAGGTTAGGTTCTTCCGGGCTTATGGAACTATACAAGTGAATTAAACACATAATTCGCCGTAAGGAATGTATTGTAAAAACACGTTTTAAATAGGGGCCATATCAAGATAAAAAGAAAGGAAGAGTCTAGATGCCGGTCGAGGTATCAAAAATTTGAGCTTACCCAATAAAAAAGGACAATCAATATGGTTGTGCAACAGTTTAAACAGAAAAGCAAGAGCAAAATTATCCCGTCTGCTTTGGAGAGAATGAATATTAAATGTTGATAATAAAAGAGTGTGATCGAAACCTTTATTTCAAAAATCTTCTTTGAACCTTTTATAAAGCAGCCGAGTAATATTCATAAGTAGGAGACCATATTAAGGTTGAGTATTCAAGCCTAGATCTAACAAACGAAAAATAAAGCGCTTTCAAAGCAGTTAAATTAGAGAAAGGTCTACCATTACGCATGATGAAACCTAGAATTTTGTTGGCGGCATTGACTGATGACAATATGTGATGTGAAAAAGAGAGTTCCGAGTCGAAAATAACACCTAGGTCTTTAACTGTTGAGACGCGAGGGAGTGGTACATGAGAAATACTGTAATTATAAAAGATTTTATTTTTACATCTGGAATAGGTCATGACCTTGCATTTATCCACGTTAAGGTTAAGTTTTTTGATTCTACACCAATTGCAAACTCGGTTAATATTGGCTTGAAGAGAGGCACAATCTTGAAGCAAGTCAACAGTGCAGAAGAATTTGGCATCGTCAGCAAATAGTTCAAGATGACAGTCGACGTGCTGGCTCAGATCGTTTATGTAAAGAGCAAAGAGCAGGGGTCCCAGGTTGGATCCCTGCGGGACTCCGGAAGTTGCTATATAGAGCTGTGACTTACAGTCGTTAATAAAAACGTAATGCATTCTGTTGTTTAAGTAGGAATGGAAGAAATGTATTAAACGATTGCTAAAACCGAAAGAGGACAGTTTAGTTTGGATAATAAGATGAATGACTAATACGATCGAAAGCCTTACTGATGTCAGTGTAAATGACGTCGACTTGACCACGCTTATCAAGTGTTTCAGAGACAAATTGAGTAAAACTGCTAAGATTCGTAAGGGTAAAACGTTTAGAGACGAAACTGAGAGGGAGAAATAAAATTACCTACATGTGAGTAAATTAGGTTAAACTTTAGCGAAGCCCGATAAAACCGCAATAGGTCTATAATTGGATATAAATGAAGGTTCACCTGCCTTAAAAATAGGGCACACTTTGGAAAATTTACATTGAGTCGGAAAGTACGACTGCTTAATGGATAAGTTGAATATAGTAAGTAATGGCTTTACAAAAATACAAGAGCAGTCTTTAATAAGAAAATTAGGAATTTGGTCGTAACCTGTTGTCATCTTATTCTTCAATTTATTGATAGCAGATAAAATGTCTGACTCTGTGAACTGAAAAATATCAAAAGGTAATGAACGTACATCAGAAAAGGCACCAGGATTGCTGTCTCTTTGAGTATACTCAGAGGCAAAATATTTAGCAAAACCATTGACAATTAATTGAGGATTATCTAGAGTATCATCTTCATGATACCCGGTATTCTAGAAATGCGATTTTTGGTATGAATATAGGACCAAAAACTGGAGGGGTCAGATGAAAAAGAAAATTCAATATTTGATATGTACTCCCTATAGGATTGTTTTATGTAAGTTTTAATAGACGCCCTAAGACGACGAAATTCATTGTAGTGATACTGGGATTTAGTAATTTTATACTTGTTGTGATATTTACGCTTCAATTTGATGTTAGAAATTATATCATTAGTAAACCAAGGTGGATAACTGCTTTTTTTATGGCTAACTGTTGGAACATGTTCGTTTAGTATTTGATAAAGTACACTGTAAAATTCATTGCAACGGAGAGTAGAGCATTATACAGATTGTGAAAATTAGTTCTGCGAAAATTATAAGACTTGAAGGTGACATCCGGGCGAAAGAACGTGAAAGGCTCGTGACCAATATTAACATCAATGGCGAGAGCCGGGTGATGATCATCTTCAGGCACGAGAGGAACCGTCTCGTGACTGATATTGCAATGAAAGTTAGCCAAAACTAAGTCAAGAAGACGTCCATGTTTATTGAGTACATTATTTAATTGTTTTAGGTCCATTAAAAGCAAAAAATTCAATGGAGTGCTACATTGCGCGTTGTTAACTTGGTTACTGGTAATATTGGGAATATTGAAGTCGCCCATAATCATTAAATTATCGGAATGAATATGATTGCATTCAAAATAATCGAATAAAATTTCTAGATCGCGTGCAGAAGGTGAAAGTGATATATATATTATAAATATAAATACAATGGTAGAATTAATAGAACACTTACAACTTAAGCCATCGTAAAATGGTAACGCCGAAGATAAAACGGATAGATCTAACAGTTGCATTTAAGTCAAAAAAATCAAGATAGTTTCCTACCTGATAGAGTAGTCCGAGGGTTTATCAGCCCTCCATTTTAGGGCTTTTCTATTTCTCTATGTGGCTCTAGGCAAAAGGTCTTCTTTCCGTGCACTATCACATCACCCACACCAGGAATATTTAAATTGGAATACCTAGTCGCATAAAGTGGTCGACGATAAAGTTAAAGAAGAAGCAAAATTGACAATTTTTAAATTTGAACAAAGATATAAAAATAAAATAATAACGGGGACACTTCTGTTCACCAAAAGGATTCGGCGAATTTTTATAAAAATTACATGACCGTTAATGTAAAAATTGGAAACGCAACCGTTCGCGAAAATGACTCGGTGAACATTAATTAATTTTTTGGATCTTCTCTATCTGCGAAACCGTATCGTTAACATTTTCAAACCCGAACCCCTTATGTAATTTGCGACTAGAGGTGGCGGCATCTGTACGAGTCTCCCTTTTGGTCCCACTCATTTAGGTCAGCGGAGAGACTTAAGTTGCCTACACTCAAGAGATTGCGAGGTGTTTTTGGACCGGCTCCACTACCTTGCGCTTCTCACGCGCTCAAGGTCTTTATCTCGTGGCTTATTTACTTTAACGTATTGCAGTGATAATTACCTCAGTACAATAAATTAAAAAGAAATAATCATCGTAACTAATAAAAAAATCAGAAAAGAGCACCAAGTTCAACGTCGAGTGTACAAGACGATCCATGACGAGCGGTGAAAGCACCTCTACGTTTACATAAAAAGGTTCCTTGGAAGAGTGTTCAGCATACCAGAGTGAAGGAGACCATCGTCCACAGCTATATGTATACATCGTCAGCAGAGAACTGTCACATCGTGCAAAGTCTTTTCATTCTAAAAACAATCGCATTAAACACATCGGAATGCAACAAATAACATTCCAATACCTCAACAAGTAAGATCCACTTCACTTGGGTGAACAACGAGAGAGTGATGCTGATTTCCTTGCAAGCCATCGACGTAGGTGTCGGGTCCACGTGTCCGTATCCAGTTGGACGAGTTCCTGAGGATTTTGTGAACCATTGACGTTTGTGCATAAACGTTTACGGTGAACCAGTGCTAGACTTTTCCATTTTGTGTTGTTTTTCGTTTAATTTGTTTAACAATTTGAGTTTTCTAAAAATGAGATTATGTCATTTGAGGTTAGATTTCAGTTTATGTGTTTATTTTGTAATTGTCATTATTTAGGCAAATGAAATGTTACTTACCAGATGAGGAATAATTCAAATAATGTTGTAAATATTAATTTCAACCATTTTATTGTACATTATGTAAATATTCGCATTTTAAAAATTTGTAAACGAACAAGTGTCAAAAGCAAATGTCACAAGGAAATGCATTTTGGGTCCGAGATTATTTACGAGATTTATAGGTCGGAATGTTGATGGTTGCCATGGTGACGGTGACTGTGACTGTTCACAGACTACGGCTATAAAAGGGCGTGCGCGTCGTTTCAGGAGCCTTTATTCGTCTAGATTTCAACCGAGCAACATGTAAATTAAATCCGCGAACTGGAAGAGATAATTTTGCCTTTGACACTGGAAGAAAATAAAACTGGATTTTTGAGAAATTTTACAAGTTTATTCAATAAAGAAGAAACCTATCAGAAGAGAATTTTCCAACATTCCTTGTATCCTTTAAACCGATCACAAAATTCTACAAAAGGAGAAAGAAAAGGGACAAGTAAGAAAGACAAAGCAAAGTAAGTCGGTGTCCATATCATTTCATCCATACACACACACACATTTACACGAAACACAAAATCAACGTATCTGAGGAGGATTATTGTTCAGCATTGAACGCTAGGTCTACTGAATGCGATCTGACCTTTGATACGAAGGTTTGACCATCCACGCACACTAACAAATATTTCGGGTATCTTAGAGGGATTATTGTTCAGGATTGAACGCAAGGTCTGATGAATCCGATCCCTTCTATGATATCGGAGTGTTTGCCCCCCACACACACACACGAACACACCTATACACACAATTTCACACATCCTTGTCCATTTCGACAATCTGACTGAAAGTGAAGTCCACAAAAATTCATTTGGAAGAATCCACCCTGAGAAGAAGAGCTACACGAGATACAAAACAGTACGTTCAACCCACAAAGCAAAATTTTAAAAGGAAAAATAAAAGCAAAAAGTAAAGGCAAGTACCCCATACACAAATCATTACAATTGTTGAGCAACCAACGAGAGACACGATACACGACATTACATTAATTGGCGCCCAACGTGGGGCTCCTAACGCACTACATTACAGTATGTATTTTAATGGCCACGTATCGTAAGGAGAGTCAGTATTTTGGCTAAAGTTTGTCGCTTGGGCCCCTCATCGCCCCCCACCTTAAATTTAAAAATTTAGAATTTCAATTTTCCGCTGTTTACAAAAGCGTTACAGCGCTGAACGCGTCCAGTGTCTTTAAAATATTTTGGCAAACAAGTACGTATTTCCATACACAGAAGAAACAATTCATAAAAATTAATTATAAAATAACTACCCATTTTAAGCATAAAATAGGCAACAAAAAATTTTGTAGGCACTTAAATTATATGTAAATGTCTATGTTTTTTTTCCTTAAATACAATTGTATGCAATTGTCTAAAGATCAGGGCTTGATTCATAATTTAAAAATCCTAGATTATATAAAAGTAACTTTTTGTAGCAAAACTATTGCCAAAAATTAAAATGGAGAAAACAATTCAATTAGATTAATCACTTTTAATTGACTTCTTAATTAGTAGGTCGAAGTTCACAAGAAAAAAAAAAGTCAACGAACGCTTGTTATAATTAACTTTACCCAATTCGAAAATGTGCTGTTGTAGACACAGCCGAGCAACAAAGGAGGCATAAAATGGAATAAAATGTGCAGTCAGGACTAATTACGAAGTCAACAATAACATAAATTAGAATTTACGACACTACTTCATTAAGATTTTATTCACTGGAAGGAGACGAAACAGTCGTTTATGTGTGTCTAACCAAATTAGTAATTATTCTGTTGGTGTGTACGAAATAATTAGCAATTAATTCTAGTCAAAATTAACATCCATTCTTGGTGCACGTACACACACGATAATAACGCAATCAATCCTTGCACGAAGATTGAGTGAATATGTTATGGCCATGTTCATAAATTACATACAAAATACTTACCCAAAGTCATTATGCTAATGAAGCTTGATTATTTTTTGTTCGATGATGAAATAAGTACTCTGGTACTCTTTTGGAGATTCGCTGGTTATTGAAGAAACAATGGAGAAAGTTTCCAGCATATTCTACGTATGAGTTAGTTTCAATGATAGTTTTTATTAAATATTAACATTAAATTTGAATATAAAGGACATTAACAATGTGCATAACATAGAGGGTGTTAATAAAAAAAAAACCCTACACACGTTGACAGGTGATAGTAGAGTCCAAAACATATGTCAATCCTTAGGGATTATTTTTGAAAATAAAGATTTTTGAAAAATGTGACATGATGATAAAGTTTTAATAATGTTTTTAGAAATATTATGTACGTACAATTCTAAATATAAATTAATTAAAACTTGGAAATATCGAATTGCAAACTTTATGGAAATCAATTATTTCATGCTTTAGATTTCGAGTAATTTACATATATTGAAAGGGCTTTATTATTTATAAAAGATGAATTAATAACACGTATTAACGAATCCGGAAATTCAGATCAAATCAAACTCTCTTCGCCTAAGTTTGATCGAGTTTGATTTAATTGCAAACTCAATTAAGTTTACTGGCAACTCCGGAGCAACACGACTTCCGCCTTACGGGAACGTCAGTGATAAAGCCCGGAAAGGTCGATTCATTTTTATTTTCAATCGGTCGGGATAGTCCCGTATTGTTAAATTAATTTTAAAGCTATTGTTACTTCGCCGAATCAATTGAACAATGCGAATTCTTATAAATACAAAAATAACTTTGCCTGAGGCTTGGCTTTTCAAATGGAAAAGGCCTCGATACTTATTGATAAATTTGATTCTAGTACGAACTTTTTTTTAATTTGTATAAGAAACAGGAAAATTGAATCATAAAATAAGATACTGAAAAATACTGGAATTTTTAATAATAGTAATTTAATGAGTGAGAATATGCAAAGATATTTTTAGAAAATTCCTACAAACTTTAATAACACTTCATCGCATTTGATTTTTAAACTTTCTACCGCATCCACACGACAGTATTCTACGAGAAATAAAAAGACTCTCCGTTATTAAAGGAAACGTCAGGGAGATAATCTGGTGTCGAAAACGTAATGTAGGTTTCGAGTGAGTTCGTGAACTGCATTAGTAAAGTAATTTTTAAATTTATTCCTTGACTTCTTTTCTCTGATATTGGAGTTCCATTTTTCACATTTCGGTTTAAGAATTTTTTTGTTAAAGACAATGGCCCTTATTCTCATCTTATGATTAAAGTTAGTGTTTAACTAAAGTCGTGACTAAAATAAAGAAGAAACGATATAGCTCTATGCCGATTTAATGTGTAAGAGAGTGACGGACGAGCGTTGCTATGAGAAATAAACACGTTATTAAATTAATTATAAAAATGAGAATACGCTCCAATGGCCCGTATTCTCATCGTATGATTAAGACTGTGTTTAACTAACTCGTGATTAAAATAAACAAGAAACGATATAGCTTTATGTCGATTTAATGTGTATATGTACCTTTATTACTATATCTTAATACAACGTATATAAAAATCTGAATGATAATAATGGTCTCGTTTTTCTTTTGCAAATTGCTATTGTCATGCATATTCTGTGCCATAGTATAAGATGTATTTATTATTTAGAGAGAATAATGTGTTTCGCTGCGTAGCGTGAAATAGCACATCAGTTAAATTGTCACAAATTCAATGAGGAATTCGTTGGACTACTGACACGCGTAACAACATTGTCATTGTCAGCGCGAGCACTGACCGGATTGCGATCAATTTATGTGTGTGAATCTCGCTTAATTTCTAATAAACAATTTAAATTATTATTAATTAATTTTATATCGGTTAGCTTGTATAAATTTATATGTCGTTTTATATACAGAAAATAAATTGAATAATAATAGAATCCTATGACACGATTAGAACCTTGCTTGATTTAAAAGTTCCAGAAACGTCTTCAAAATGGACGACCTCAAAGTTTTTTTTTTATAACTTCGACTCAGTTTACCTACATAACTGCATCATTCAGAAATTTAATTTACTCAAGTGCAACTTCACTTCCCCAGTTAGAACTGAAACAGTAATTGCACCTTATTAAGCATATTTATCTTTGAAATTACCGTAATGAAGTCCTTACAGCTCGAAATGAAAATTGCTCTCCTCCACGCTAATTGTTTGGTTTCTATTCCTGCAGCGAATTAATTCCTCTTATAGTGAACGGCTATATTTATAAAGCCAACTTCGAATGCAGAAATACGAATAAAAGGTAATAGGGCCTCTCGCTTTCTCGTCTTTCGTTTCAGAAAATACGAGCACGTATTTTCAAGCGTCGGAAATTGACGAACAGAAAATTTCATCCAATTAAATGCATTTCCAATTTTCATTGAAAAAATGTTTCAGCAAATTTGCCGGCATTTGCTGTACTTGCAGTGAATTTTAACTGAACAAAATTAATGGAAAAATAAGTCGTATTTTGTACAAAGCGTTTGCCCGAAAGTTGCGATCGTTAGGTTACTCTAGATGCCTCTGGCCATACTCCTGCTGGTTTTTAGTCATAAATGTTTAAGGTTGTTCAAATTTTCCTTACGTTAACAGGTCTATTTCAACAACGCTTTCTGACGATTTCGAAACCGTCAAAAGCGTGCACTCATCAAAGTTTTACACTTGACAATGTTATCAAAATCGATCATCCTTTCGGTGGGCAACTGATTGTGACGGTTTCAAAACTTTTAGAAAGTGATATTGGAACAGAGCTAATATTTAATCGTATGTATTTTCTTCTAAGTAAGAGTATAGAAAAGTAGAAGGGTGATAATCCGTAAACGAATGGGTTTATCAAAACTTAACCAAAATAGAAAATAATAGGCCAGAAAGGGGCCACTGTAATCAATAGTTCGAACCAGTCTTACATATTGCCAGTCGCCTTTGAATATACACCAATAAAAAGACGATGAAGTAATGGAGGAAAAGAAAGGCAGACCTATGCCAAATTCGTTGAACATAATTCGATGGATACGGTGGAGAAAAAAAAAAGGCATAGGGTAACTCTGGGGAATTGAAAGCACACAACGACCATTCCCTTTTTCCAAGATTTTTTTTTAATTAGACAAACTTGATAACGTGCGAATTTTTTTTTTGACATAGTGTTAAGGACAGCGATAGATGTTTCTAGTTCGTTTCCTTTCTACAGATGTCGGTATCTACGATTATCGTAACCACTCAAATTAAGTGGCTACGCCAAACAATAAATTGCTTCTTGGAACATTGCGATTCATATTGGATCCTATTTCTCTATCGAACACCCATTTAATATCTTATACATGAATGACCATAAATTTTGAGTTTAAACAGTAAAGTTGAGAGCATTTTCTATAGAAATGTATACAGATAATATTTATGAGCACATAAATATATACAGGGTGTTTCCTAAGTACGGTCCGTAACTTCAGGGTGTAATTCCTTGCGTTATTTTAATAAAAATCTTTTATATAAACATGTGTCCAGAAACGCTTATATTCCGAGATACAGGGTGTAAAAGTAAAATTTCAAAGAATTTTTTTATTGTTTTTATTATTTTTTAATGTTCCTAACAATGCACAACAAAAAATGTCTCTTACATTTTCTACCTAATACTAACCGATTATTACAATTATTATTAGAAAATGGTCACATCCATTCTGGGTACTATTTAAAATGCCGTACTTGTTTATGAAGCTCATTATTCTATTATAGACGTTCTTTTCTATGATTTTTGATACGTTTGAAATGAGTGCAATGGGTCTATAATTTTCAAATTCTGATTTTTCTTTTTTTTATATGAATAGGTAGGATCAATGTATTTTTCATATTCTTGGGAAAGATACCATGCTGAAAACATTGATTTATTATATGTACCAGTGGTTCAGCTAAAATTTCAAAACAGAACTTTAGAACTGAAGTAGGTATTTCATCTTCTCCCACTGCTATGTATTATTTAGCTGTTGTATGGCTCTCTTTCCTTCTTCCGAGTCAGTTAAATACAACGAAAAAGTGTACGGCACCAATTTTTAATGTTTATCCACTGAATAGTTCTGTGTTTTTATATTTTGGCGTGAATTAATAAAGTAGTAATTCATTTCAGTGAGCAAGTTAATACTTTCACTGTTGTTCTTATATTCAATACCAAAGTCAGTAATAGAAAGAGACGGTGTTTTGTTTTCAGCTCCTTGAATACTTTTGACGACGTCCCAAGTGGCTTTGGTTTGATTTTTTGAATTGATTATATAGTTGGAGAAATTTTTCTTCTTCGATTCTTCAATTTTTTTCCTCAATTCGTAACAAAAATGTTTATAAATTTCTTTATCTATTCTTTGCTCTATCACTGCTTCATATATTTGCCTTTTTATTGCCGACTTACTTTAATTTCTTCAGTAATCCAATTTTTTCCACAATGATTCTGTTTATTGACAATTTTTTTCTTTGTAAATCGATTTATCCTATTTAATAGAATTTTTAGGAAGATGTCATAACACTCGTCAACGTCACATGTGTTTAATATTCTTGACCAATCTGTGGCTTCAAGAATTTCCCTAATCTTTAGTAAATTGTTTTGTGAGAAGTGTCGTTTTTCATATTTATTTATTTCTTTTTTAGATAAATACGTGATTTCAAATGTCATTCTTTGAGCGAAATGATCAGATAAAGCGTAAAGCGGACTTAATAATTTTTGCTTCAACTATTTTCCTGTTAATAAATATATTGTCTATTATTGTTTTTGAATGGTGTTTCCCGCGTGGGTTCATATATACTTTGTTCTAAATTATATGATTTTATTATGTCAATTAATTGTTTGCTGTGAGAATCATTTTTGCTAAGATCAATATTGAAGTCTCCGCAGAGTACGATTGTGAAACTAGTTGATGTTTCATCCAGAATTTCATTTAATATACGCAGAAAATTTTCCAGGTCTCCTGAAGGTGGTCTGTAAATGTTAATTATATAAAAGGTTTTTATTAAAATAACGCAAGGAATTACACCCTGAAGTTACGGACCGTACTTAGGAAACACCCTGTATATATATATATACGGAGTTCTACAGGCCTAGTTGACCCATGGCTTGGTTAACAATCATCTTCCATTTTCTCCTATCCTTTGCCTTTTCCCTCCATTGTCTGATGTCCATCTTCCTTCTTCCATCTTTGTCTTGGTCTGCCTAATCGTCTCCTTCCTCCAATATGATGTGTCATCATCATCTTCGGGATTCTGTTGTCATCCATCCTTATTATACACAGTTGGCCTGGCCAAGACTACGTATACGGTTATTGTGAGTAAATGAAGGAGAGGCTCATTGAAACTTGTGTGGAAATAAAATAGAGATATTACAATGTTGCGTGCGAAGGTAGGAATGCTGCGGCCGGAGCGTGGCCCGCGTTATCAATCGGCAACGTCGATTGATGTAGCTATTTCGTTTACTCATACGCTTTCTACTATTCTATCCTTCATTTACTCACGATAAATGCATAGGCAGTGGTGGCCAGGCCAACTATGTATGTCCCATCCATCTTATGCGCTGCGCTTTCACTATCGGTCTAATTACAGTGTTATAGATTCTTACTTTCAATTTCCTTGATAGTGTTTTGTTTTTAATTATTAAGTTTGGCGCTCCCATGCACCTGTTCCCTGTCACAATCCTAGCTTTTACTTCTGCACTTAAGTCCGGTTGTCTTTTGGAAATAGTTCAAAGATATTTAAAACTGTCAACCTCCTCGAAATCGTATTGTTTTCTTCCCTCTGTGGTTATCTTTAAATATTGTCCCGGTGAAAATTCTTTTTCAATCATGTATTTTGTTTTTGTATTATTTATTTCAAGTCCCATACTTTTAGCTGATTTTTCTAAGTTCTTTACCACTTCTTGGATTTCCTGTTCACTTCTTGTAATAAGTGCTACATCATTTGCATGAGCTGCGTACTGATGTCTTCTGTGGTATGCTAACCCTGTCCTACTAACATTTGCTTGGCGTATGACCTTTTCTAGTGCTAAATTGAACAGAATCGGTGATAGTGGGCCCCCTTGTCGTATCCTGCCTTCACTCTAAATTTTTCTGACATACCTATTCCCTTTGACTTTTATTCTACTCTCAGATCGGTACAACGTCAAGTTTATCATTGCCATCAACTTTTCTGAAATATTCATTTCTCTTAGTGCCTGTAGCAGTTGTTCCCTACCCACCTTGTCATAATATGCTTGTTTGAAGTCTACAAATAGCACATACGTTTTTTTCTTGTGTTCAAAACTTTCTGCCTGTATCTCTCTTAGTGTAAATATTTGGTCTACTACCCCTCTTTCCTTTCTGAATTCTGCTTGGTACTCTCCTATTAACCCGTCTATTTCGTTAATATTGCGATAGATGTTTGTAGTTTGTTTCCTTTCTACAGATGTCGGTATCTACGACTGCCGTAACCACTCAAATTAAAGTGGCTATGCCAAACAATAAATTGCTTCTTGGAACATTGCGATTCATATTGGATCCTATTTCTCTATCGAACACCCATTTAATATCTTATACATAAATGACCATAAATTTGGAGTTTAAACAGTAAAGTTGAGAGCATTTTCTATAGAAATGCATATAGATAATATTTATGAGCACATAAATATTTATCGAAATAAGTACAATATATCCTATTATTAAAGAGTGATTCACTCTCGCCTTTATGAGTGCAACCGTAACCCACACATCCACGTAGGAGGAAAAATAAATTTTCGCCGTTCCAGTCATTTATACAATACGTTCTTTCATTTTATCGGATCAAAATTGGTTTTAAATTGTACTTCTTTTTAATCACGCCGCCGATAAGTATGCAAATCCAGTCAAGCGTAGTTTTCCTATTTGAAAACTCGGCTCGTTACCAACGCGAAAGATACGGTCCGTAACTTAAACAAATAAGTTATTTCAGCATGTAGCGCAGATAGCGCTGGAGTTTTCAAATTAATGCCGGGTTATCTATCGAAACTTTGTCTCTATTCGAAGTTATCATTCCCCAGCGCAATCGGAACTACTTTACAAAGTCTGTCGTCATTATTGATAAACAATAGTGCAATTCGGGAGGAGTAAATGTTTCCAGCTCGACAAACTCAACGATCGGTGATTCGTTTTGGCATCGTTACCCCTATTAAGCTTATTTGTTTTTTACTTGTTTACGATTTATATACATATATCAGAATGTCGAATTATCTTAACAAGTAGATTCATTTGAAATTTATTTCGTATATTTCTATTTTGTTTCTGTGATCTTGCAATAAAAATTATCTATTTGATTTCGTTTTGAGTGCACCTTCTTTTACGATAGGGGTGTTACTTAACGATTATTTATAATATTTTTCTCTTTATTCTTGTCTTTAAATAGCATTAACATTTTGCAACTGTAATATCTGAATGTAGGATTTTCATGTTAAATTTTTGCGTTAATAAAATATTTTACTGCCCCTAAATCTTCTTGATATGTAAATGAGCCGAATTACTTTACGACGTCACAAATATTTCCCTGTCCGTGAGGCTTATGAGTTTTATGAGCTTTGCTGTTAGTAGTAGCGTCGTAAACTTATTTGAATCATCCACGGACTTCTGTCAAGATGTTCCGGTAACGTGAACTTGACGGCGCGGCAGTTTATTAGCATGATTTCGAAAGCTTCCCGGAATTGTCTCGCATGTCTCCTCTAAAGTAGTTACCTGGAGATTATCGGAATTACCGAAGACACCGACGAACTAATAATTAACCAATTACATTGTTCCTGTGGGAAGCTGACGTAGCCGAGGAAGATAATTAGAGACATTCTCCAAATTAAGTTACTGCACCTAACGGAATTTTACTCAAAATTATAAGTGAAAAAAAAATGCATACCTTTTATAAAAATGAGTCAAAAGTGAAATTCTTTAAAAAAAAACTCCGACGTGTTTTGATTCTTTAAAAAAAGGAATATTAGGTAAAAGTAAAACATGTTTCGAATTTTTTTCTTGTCGACAACACTTGACTAAACAAATTCGAAGGGCGTATTAACGACAGGCCTCATTCACGGTGAAGTAAAAAAAGAACATTAACCGCTTGCGGCTTGGCTGCAACACGCGCCAGTATATAAAATTTCTTTGTGCGATTTTTCTCACAAACCCTTGTCAACGAACGGATATATTGGACCGGCGGAACATTTATTTACGTGTAACTTGAGCCGAAAAAAGGTTTATTGTGTTAAATAGTACCTCAAATATTCAGTTAAATGCATTTTTCAGGATTTATCTTCAAAGCCGATGGATGAATTGCGTTCTTTGCTAAAGCACGACGTGCCTGTTCAAATATCAATTTTCTGGAAGACGTCTTTACCAGACTTTGGCTATATTGTGGCAACATGTAGTCTTTAACCTTCACAAACAAAATATCTGCCATATTCCGTTCTCATTGAATTCTTATGATATCAGTTCCACTCAATTATTGGTTTGTTAATATGTCGCTCATTTTGATTGGCAGTTAAATAAAATAAATGCCAAAAGACATTATTATTTAAAGTACCCTTGCACACCCGTATGTTGATGTATTTGTCTGCATTTAATTCTTCGTCATTGCCTGCAAGTTCCAATTCTAGCACTCTAAAACCTGGCACATACATGAACGTGCAGGAATGTTTACGAGTATGTGCCTCCGTCTCTGCCAGGCGTTGCAAAGTAAAAAGTAACAATTTATGCATAGTTGTACAAAGGACAAATGGATTTTATGGTACTTAAATTAACGACAACTGCGAGCATTCAGCGGTAAATGGCGATTTCCTCGTAACGACTTTCCGCAAAAATGTAAACGACATTATCTTGTAATAAACGGAACATATTTGTTTTAATCTCATACGATTAATTTTTATAATTTCTTTTTCATTCGACATTCAGTATCAATTTTCTAAAGATTCTTCAAAATGTAGATATAACTATGTAACTAGTCGGAATCCATTTATACAAAGAACAATTAATAAAAACTAAGTAGCTATCAGGGTTACCAAAAGTGAACTGACTGCTGGCTGATGGTTAAAGGTAGAACTGATGTACACGATAAAAAAGAGAACTTTCAAACACCAGTCTTTGTATAAGAGGAACCACAAACATAATCTCGTCGTGGACCTAGAGGCCTATGCTGAATCTTCCACTCCTTAATGTATATGTTATACTCCTAATATGTAACATATACAGATTAATTCAGTCAACTAGGTTGGCGGGCGCATGCCTCGTATATATTCGGGACGGCCCTGTACGTACACTGGGAAGCGAGGAGCGCATATTTAATAATTCTTCTTAAAATATAATACAAATCTTAATAATGTCAATAGTGTCAATAACATTATTATCATACAATAAAGCATGTAAATATTTATAAACTGCTCGAAAATTTAAAACCGTCTCGAGTACATACGAGGCACGCGCCCGCCAACCTAGCTGACTGAGTCAATCTGTATATGGAAAGGAAAACGAAAAACGGGGCTTATTTGCTAAAAACTTGTAAACCTATAAAAAAATGCGAGCTTACAGAATAACCAATACAATCTATGGCCCACCACTGAATTGGGATAAATGCAAACATTGTATTTTGATTTGCTCTCTTTGATATTCAGATGTATAGGAGCGAGGAGCCAATGAAGCGTGGACACTGAAACCGAAAATTATGGTATATCTTTCAGAGGTAAAATATCCTCTGCAGTAGACCTTAAGGACAAATATTAAGATAGGAGTGGCCACTTTTTAAAAAACTTCGAAACTTATCTCTTTCGAAATTCTTGTCTTCCCCAAACAAGTGTTTTTATGGCACTAGAGACTTCCAGCTGATGTTGTTCTTCCACTTATTTATTCGTTCAGTCTTCCATTCAGGTTACCATCACTCGCAAATGATACTAGGCTTAAATATACATCTTTGTCTGGTACTGGAGTTGTTATTATTTACTGAGTTTGATGCGAAACGATTTTCTTGTGGAGGACCCTAACCATAACGTATAACAAGATTTAATAAGGGTAGTTTCGGAGAGGAGGTCCACCATGCTTCTTACTCTAAGAAGAAACAAAGAATCTGCATGAAATTTTATTTGCTGCTGGAATCGATCTAATGAAAATGTAAAAAAAAATCGTTAGACAATTCTTGGTGATAGTCGTCGGACTATTTTTCTTAGATATCTCATCTACATCATTGCTTAGGCCTATGATTCACAATCGCATATAATGGTAGGAGTGGGCGGTTTTTTTAAAGATCGGCTCTTGACTCTTTCGAAATTTCTTTCTTTCCCAAAAACGTGGTTCATATGGCATTAAGGAGTGTTCCAGCTGATGTTGTTCTTTCACTTATTTATTCGTCTGGTTTTCCATCCAGGTTACCATCACTTCCAAATGACATTGGGCTTAATATGCATCCCCGTCTAATGCCTTGGGTTATGTCAAATGTTTCTGAAAATTCTTATCCTTAAAAATTATGGTATACCTTTCAGAGGTAAAACATTCTCTGCAGGAGAATTTAAGGACAAAAGGATACTCTTCGGCAGTCATAAAGGTTTTCACAGGCTTTGAAACCAAATCAAAATAGGTTTGCGGGTACCAGAGAAATCTGGCAAATTACAACAAAATTTGTTTCTCCCACTGATGTTTCAGCTGCTTGTCCGTTATCGACTTCAGGTCGGTTTGAATTGATCAAGTCTCTTCGACTTTTAATTGTTCTGTGTAGGTGTTGAAACCGCGCAATTGTAAGCGCACATATTAACAACTGCACTGCGTTTTCTTTGGATCTAACAGATCAGGAAAATTAGTAACGTTAGCCTTCTTCTTTCGGCAACAATAGCCTAGAAGAAGTTCTTTTGCTAGGAAGGACGAAACGTTGGCTCAAAAATGAATTGTAACACGATCCTTCCAGAAGGCAGAAGAAGATAAGCCGTGGAAGCCTTCTAGTTTATCTAGAAACATTGAACCTCATTAAGTTGCCGCGGCAGGTAAATAAACCAAGGATCCTAGGTTCGATCTGTGCAAAGAATAATTAAAAATCGGAAAGAGACATGCATATAAAAATTCAATTGTTCAGTCTCAACGATTAACGAGAAGCAGCAGCAACACCACCAACAGCAGCAGCCCTGAGGAAGTTCTTCTGTAATGGAGAACGAAACGTCGGCAGTAGAAGAAGTCAACGTGACGCGGTTCCAACCGGAAGCCAATTCAAACATGGACGACGGCCGCGGAAGCCTTCAAGTTAAACCCTGTATACGTTTTTTAAATTTTGTTCATTTGTTTGTTTGCCACCTTTCCTTCCAAATACATAGTTTTTTTTAACCGATTGTTTTTACTGTTTTTTAAGTTTTATTAAATCGTATTTTTAAAAAATTCTATTATTTCATTTTCTTTGTTTTCTCATCGTTCTTTTTATTCTTCATTTGTATTATTTGTTCTAACATCCTTCTAACAGTTTTTTTTAATTTATTTACTAATTTGAAGGGTTTGAAACTCACTTGTTTGACCGCCACTGGTCTTACCAAAATTCTATAAAAAGCTGGATTTCCAGTGGAATAAAAATATAGTATGTTTTCATGGAAAAACAAAACGCTCATGCCATTTATTAAGATTCTTTGGCTGAACGGTCAACTTGCACAGAATTGTTAAGTCGAAGGTTAGACTAAACCACGTGACCAATGTTCCCATTCGCTGATTGGTGATTACAGAAAAGAAAACTTATTAAATATTCAAAATAACGGAATCCAAAACGTTCCAAAACGAAATAAAAATTGGAAAAGAAAAATTGATTTATTATATCAAACTAACACACAAACAAATAATGTCCGTTATCTGGGTCTTCATCGATCACTCGTTCTCATGAATGAAACAGAATTATCACCGTCCATCACTTTAATTTGGAAAAGAGAAAATTACAAAACGTGCAACCACTTAATTTATTATTTTGCCGCTTAATACCTCAAATGAAATTTCCCCAAGACCTCGGTTAAAAACAGTGAGAAAACTTACGTCCGCTGCATTCGCGCGTGGAGAACATTTTCTCCAGTTTATAAGTTCCGACGGTGTTTGCACATATACTCGGAATTGTCTAAATAAAGATTTGCACGCTCGCAAACTTATTCCTGTCAGTCGCCCGAAAATTCGCCCTCAGCTAAAGTTTATTTACACAGGAACTTCCGACGACTATAAAGAACAGAATACGATCGTATATGCCTGCAGGCGTATTAAGTTTCCAGCTTTTGAACGGCCGCTTTTATCTACGAATGTGTGCTCTCATATAAATTCAGCTTTTTAATCTCATCTTCAATTACTTTGATGAAGAGAAGATCTTTTTTTTATTATTGAATATTGCGACATAAGAATACTCTTCAAATTCTTTACACTACAAAATGTTTTCTAAACATTAATTACCTACAACCAAGAATATTATGTGTAAGTAATTGATGATTCCTTGTCTTGTACGACCATTTGAAATTTGTGTGCGGGCTATTCCCTCCGGTATAATTAATAACTCAAACAGGTCAACTGTTAAAACGTTTGAGATTACATATCCACGAGCTTCTGTGAAAGTCCGTAACTTTTGTATCACCATGCGTTAACGTTAACGCAAACAAATGCGACCCGTTTATCTTTGCAGAACGAAATAAAGTCATACGTCCATTTAATTAAAAATTGCTTTCTCTCTCCGTGCAGTTTAAATATTTACATCTGCCTGCTTAAAGCGATAGGAAAAAAGTCAAAGCCACATTTATTTTTTCAGCAGCTCGGTCAAACGTTCGTTAGGTGTGTTTGCTTACGTTTGCTTCCAACTAAAGCGAATTACGAAGTCGCAAACCGGCAAAAATGAGGCTCTCCAGAAATTTAATCAAGCTCTAAAAATAATCATCGGTTCTCATCATTACGGTTTACATTATCACGGGAGCGATATTAAAGCTTTCTGTACATAAATTATTTTAAGTGCATAATGCTCTATATCACAGACTTTGTATAAACATTTTACGAGTACTTGTCATGTTTTTTTTTTCTTTTTGGTTTCATTTAACACATGGCGTTACATGTTTCAGCAGATAGCAGAACCTGCGAAAATTCGATATTACACACACACACACACACTCTGCTTTAAGGATAAATACACTGATGCAATACATTTCGGGCCACTTAATTTAATTAATGACGAATTTGGCGACGCAGAGTTGTTTAAATTACCTAATTTAATTCAAAAGCAATTACATTATACTTAAATATACACTACTCACATATTTAATATAACATTTTCTAATAAATATTAATTAGTCCTGATAATAATATTTATTGTAATCATAATTTTCCAGCTTCATGTTTTACTTGTCAAGCGAAAATTTAACGAAATAATTAAAAAATGAAATCAAATTAACCAGTAATAGTTTTATTTTTTGATGTTACAATAATTTCCAACAAATTTTGAGTAACTCCACCAGCCTCATTCCCATTAGGGTACTAGAAGCAAAAACGGTTAAGTAAGTACATAAATACACTTCGTACATACTTAACCCTTATTGCCTCTAGTATCCTAATGGGAGTGAGGCTGGTGGAATTGAATATATCGCACCGTTTCTCTTCCTTCTATTTCCATTCGGGTCGACTGTCAACGCTTCTTTCCTCTGCTACCTTCCTGAAGGCTGCAAGTTTAGGGAGGGCAAATTAAATTCGTCCCATCGCCTGCTAACTCAATGGGACGGGCGGGGTCTTACAAAAACCCAAAAACAAAGGGGCAGTAATTAAAAATAAATAAAAATTACCAGTTATTATCTGAGATCTAACAAAGAGCATATTTGAAACCACGTGCTAAGTAAATAAACGATTACGTTTATTACAGTAACATGCGATCAATTGAATTTCAGATTAGGGTAGGCTATGAAAAAAGAATTCACGTCGTAACTTACATCGTACGTTTGCAAATGTCAAAAAAAATGGTAATTTGAACGTATTTCAAAATCTTTAAGTAGGTAGGTTTAAGTAGAAGGAGGCTGATAGGGCCAAATTCTTTCAAGGTAGATTAACAGCTAAAAGATATCGTACGGAAATATTGCTTCTTTTTGTGAATGAATTACATGATGACGAACTTCAGGAAGAGTACCTACATCCAACAGTATGGAGCAATAGCTCATTCGGTTACGGATACTTTGGATTTATTACGTGAATTTTTCGATGACAGGATAATTACTAAAAGCATGCCAAACATTTGGCCTCCAAGATCCTGTGACTTGACGCCATTCTTTGGCCCTACTAAAAAAAATCATTTTTAAAACCCCCCTTGATAATCTGAATGTGCTAATGGAAAGAATAACTGAAAAATGTATTGAAAATAATAACTCACCAAGATTACTGCGAAACGTTTTCGAAGGAGATAAAAAAATGGTTAGAAAATCCCTGGAGGCAGAAGGTGAACATTTCCAGCACCTTTTATAAATTGATTGTTTATTTTTATTGCCAGTTTTATGTTTTTAAAGCTTTTCAGCGTCAAATTGTTTTCATAATTTAACGATTCCTTGTTTATTAAATTTTAGGTCACCTGTCATACTGACTTCAGACGTACTATCGGGGCCTTAAAATTTCGCACGATTTTTTTATCAAGTAGTTAGAATTTCTCTAAATTATAGTTTTGTGGAACAGGCTCTTTCCTCAATTTTGACACTAAAGACATTTAACCAAAAGTCAGATTGTTTGGTTATATTTTAAGAACAGCAAGATAGTAAAGTATTAGAACTGAAATAACAGAATAAAAGTAGCAACCAAGCATCTTCTAATTTTGCGAGTGCAAAACTCTTCTCTCCTTCAGAAAGCATATGATTTGGCATTGTGATGCTACAGATTTAGCATTACATTTGAAATCTGACGTTTAAAATGATTATTTTTGACAAGCCGTTAAAGAAAGCCATATTTACAGCGGAAAATCAAATCGTGCGAAATTATAAGGCCGCGATAGTACATTTCTGGATTTATGATAAAAGTAACGACACCCACTTAATCTATAGCATACTCTAATCTGAAATTTATTTGATCACATGGTAAATAACGTAACGTTATGACAAAAATTTAAAACACGAAGCACGGAGCCCGCTATTCGTTTACATAAGTTAAAAATGAAAATCCGGTAAACATACTAACTAGTATGAATGCGAATCATATTGCTCAAAAATTGTAACACATACCTAAAATAAAAGAAGAACATAATATTAATCCGACTTGGCGTTATCCAACTTTACGGCGAATTCTCAGCCTCGGTTCAGGGAACGATGTCCACGTACGTGGTTCACTCAGGAGGGGGCAGCACGTTCTTTACCTCGTCATGTAACGGCTCCCTTAATTTGTACGACACAATTTATCTCGTCAGAGTCAGGTCTAGACCAAACAATGCGGGAGTTACCAATACTCAATAAACTCTCGAGTACGACCCCAAAATGTCCCGACGAGAAAAGCCACAAGTAAAAAACTATAGATAAACGAAGAGGCTGATTGCAGAAATCAGGCTTCAAAAGGCATAGAGCACGTAGAGTGCTTCCTCTCAAATCTCGAAATAAATTTTCGTTCGTGTCCCTCACAATCTATAGACTATAGGGGACAGTGGAAAATGGCGGGAGCCACAGATAAAGCAAACGCACTTAGTACGTGTGGCAGAATACTCACGAAGTCTTGCACGTCACGAAGCTACCAAGCAAAGGGGGAAGTCACATATCCCAAACTGGCCAATCGCCGACTTTCTGGAAAAATCCGATAATAACAACACGCTTGGCCTTAAGGGTCACCTAAACGAAAACGCTGCTTTTAGCGGTTATCTTGGTAATCTACTACGTCTAACGGAATTTTACAGAAAAGTACACTGTAACACCTCTACCTCCCCAGCCTGGTTCTTTTGAGTCTGCCTCTGTACTTCCTTTTTTAGTGGTCTTCATTTTATCCTCTCCTGCTTCATTCTTTTTACATGTACAAACTACCCCAATTAAACTTCCTCCACTACTTCAGCACTTGCCTTTGCTTTCAGTTCTTTTAAAAAATTATCTATCACTTTTTATCTTATCCATCCAAGTTTTATCTCCTACCTTCTTAGGTACTTCATCTACTTCATTTCTCGTGCAGACCCAAGATTTCCAGTCGTATATTAAGATAGCATGGCCTTCTAAATCAAAAGCGAGTTCTAACTGGCCTGGGCGTCTTAAAAAATTTACATTGAATTTTTGTGCTCGAGAAAACGCCAAAAACCGACACTTTGGCGCTGGTTATGGGGCACTGACGGCAATGAGTGAAGTGCACCTGTCATTACTGTCAATCAAAGTGAGTTCACGCAAAATTAATTAATATTGTAATTACCGTAATATAACATAATTTATGTGGTATAAACTTTATAGATTCATGCACAAATCATTTGATCTCGTCGGAGTGAAGTACGCTTGCGCAATAAAGAAAGACTGGCACCTTCGTGTTATGAATAATTAGAACAAGTTACATAAAAGAGTTTCGACATTTGATAATGTAAAACGTGTTAAAAAGAGCGTTGATAATTACGCACAATGAGAAAAGAAGCTTTATTATACATGTTGTAACTTACCACAGAAATTCTGAGTATATGCAGGTGAGATTTTAATCTAAAACCGTAATAGTTTAATGCTAAATTAAGTTGTCGAAATTGGACATAAATACTCCACCTTATTCCAACGTAAATAATATCCAGTATGCTCAAATTTTTACAACAATAACGTTAATTGTTCTTACACGAACTCATCCACCATTCACATGTGACAGAACTGTCAAGATTTTAGGTTAAAAAAGCGCCCTGTAAGCAGTGCTTGGCGGAGCACGCCTGAACTGCACTTTTGCGCAGGCCAGATAGAACTCGCTTTTCATTTAGAAGGCCATGTAAGATAGGATTGGCCACTTTTTTAAAAACTTCGAGTCTTGTCTGTTTCGAAATTCCTTTCATCCCCAAGAACGTGTTTATATGGAATTAAGGAATGTTTCAGCTGATGTTGTTCTTTCACTTATTCATTCCATCCAGGTTACCATCACTCCCTTGAAGTTGTTATTAACTATTGAATTTCATGCAAGACGATTTTTTTGTGGATAACCATAACGTATAACAAGATTTAATAAGGGTTATTTCGATCAGGAGGACCACTATGCTTCTCACCCTAAGAAGAAACAAAGAATCTGCATGAAATCCTATTCGTTACTGGAATCAATCTAATAAAAATGTGAAAATAATTCGCAGAGATAGCCATCGGACTACTGAAGTGATTCTGGAGATTATTAAAGGTAACCGGAAGTTACTGGCAAGGAAATTCGTGCCACGTTTGCTCTCAGATGA
The DNA here is from genome assembly GCA_033060865.1 of Dorcus hopei. Classification (NCBI taxonomy): domain Eukaryota; kingdom Metazoa; phylum Arthropoda; class Insecta; order Coleoptera; family Lucanidae; genus Dorcus; species Dorcus hopei. Next base: position 17,596,473 of record CM065424.1, on the reverse strand, counting down.
ACAAAGAAAGACTCTCTTAAATGTGTTATAATAATTGAACGAAATCAATTCCTTTCCAAGGTCATTAATGCTGATAATAGTTGCTTTTATGATTACGACTCCGAATTAAAAAAAAGCAATCCCTGGTTCTTCAAGATCGAAAAAGGCCTGTCAAGTATAATCCAAGGTGAAGATAACGCTGATTTATCTTCTTGATCGAAAAAGAATTATATTCTATTTGGACAAGCAATCAACCAACGCTTTGCGCAATTTTGTTGCGAATGAAAAATATGGATACGACTGGTTTTTTTCCCAACCTCCCTATTCATCAGACTTTGCCCTCCACGACTTCTTTTATTTTCGCGGATAAGACCTGAAAGAAAAGGTTTTGCGGATATGAAAGAGATGGTACAAAAATAACGGAGGCGCTTAAACATGCTTCACCTGAAGAGTTTCAGAAGTACATACTTTGGGACGATTGGAATTAAAATGATGGGTACCTCTTCATTTACAAAAGATTTGAACCTTGAAAGGGACACCTTCAAGGCCCCTTCTAGTACATGTCGCGGTTTGTGTTTGGATATATTCCAGCCTCTTCTTTTTTGCCTTTTCCATGAGTAGGAGGAGGAATGTCACTAGCTAATTTTGAGAAACATAATTGTAAAAGTCTTTACACTTTTATAGATGCACAGGGAGGGAGTCACTTACGATTTTCAGTCTTTGTTTTCATGCTTTCTTTTCCCAATTTATATATTTTTTTTAAATACTATTGGATTATCCATGAGATTTGTGACTGTTTAAATATCAATTTCAACTTCAAAATTATATTTTTTTCTTCTGTTGTACTTTTGACTTACTCCTAAAAGTGAGCGCACTTTTTGCAACAGCATGAGGGGGAAAAAAAGGGCTGGCGTTTTATTCAAATATTTAACTTAAATAACGGCGTTACGCTTGCGAAACAAGCAACGTTTAAATTAACGGCAATGAATAGATACACGCTTTTATTAGGGCACGTAACATCAGATTGCTGCTTTTATGCCGATGCAGGGGGGAAAACTGTCGCGCTCCGGGTTTTTTTTCTTTATGAGGAAAAATTAACGCACGGATGGCAAGCGGTAATTAAAATGCACGTGCATGAGATGCATAAAATTCAGCTTCCGGTGAATGTCACACTTTAAAATCATAAATTAACGAGTGATTTTAACATGTAACACTCTGCGTTATTACAAGCGACAAAATTATAATATTATAAACAAACGTGTACGTAATTCCACAGTTAGTTTCAGCAAAACTGTGGCTAATTAAAACATGCAACCATAAATTAATTTCCTAATTTTATTAAGAGTATTATCGATAACGTTTCGGCACAAATTCCATCATAAATACTTCCACGGGCTTACCGTCGAAATTAATTAATTTGTTCCCGATACAGATATTCGAAATTCGAAAAATGTACCTAAATAGAATAATGTAGGCATAATTTGGTAATTTAATGAAGTAAAAAATTGATTTGTTATTTTAATTCAATATACATGGTGTTTGAGGGGGAAGCTTTAATATTTTAGAAGCTGTGACATGACGCTGTTTGGTGACCTCATAAAAAAACGTCAAGACATAATCAGAAAAGCTACAACAGAGTTCAAAAGGTGGACTTTTGAAACACCTTAACATCTTGAACTATTGCTAATTATTCGTATGAGTTATGTCACTTAAATCTGAAATAAATGAAAGGGTGTTAGAATCAATATTAATGAAATAATATGGGAGTACGAATATATAAAATATTATGTATATAGCTCAATTAACCCATACTGAGCACGTCATAAAAAACTGTCATATCATTCTAATGAGGTACTAAAATCGACGTTACGAGGCTGTCTAAAGCATACTTTTTCGATTTAGCTGCTAATAACATAAGGAAAAGTTTGTTTATTATGAAGGACTAAGGATTTGGGATATTAACAGAAGCGATTATAAAAATAGAAGGGATTACGAATCCGGGAGAAAAAGAATAAGCCAGTTAATAATCCCCGCACGTCCTATACCAATAAATTTCATAAAACTATAGTTCCAGGCAGATTGAGGAAGTGAGTTTTTTTGATCCTAACCAATCTCTTAACAAATGCCCTCACCTGATCACGAAACACGGGCCGTATCGGCCATATTTCATAGTTGCTGGAGTAAGCTGCGAACTTCCTTCGAATTAACAATAAATTTAACTTGCGGATGAAGCCTACCACGTTCCACGTTGTTAAATAGCGATCGTGGAGGTGTCGCACTAAGTTATACCTCAGGCAAGCTTTGTTGACTTGAATATTAAATTTGATCATAATTCTTGCCGCCTGTATGAACCCCCCCCCGCCATGCAGGCACACGTATGTGCGTAACGTTAATGTCTTTCATAAATTTCAAAATTCAGCTTTTATCAGTTGCCCCAAAAACGTTCTGTGATTGAAATTATTTTTTTGAAAGAGTCAAGGCAAATTTATGGTACGCTGCAAAATCCACTATATCTTGCCTTCTTCATAAATTATTCATTATAACTTTGTAGTTTGAGACAATTTTGTAACCTCGCCTGGTCTTGACTACATCACCAATCATGGCATTTTTTTTTGTGAAATATTCTTAAAGCAATTTCCATAACTTGGATTGCGCAAGCAAAGACAAAATGGTACAGTTACACGGATTTATTATAAAAATCTACTTTTGCATGGCCCCACACTAACATGGTCACATCTGTGTAATAAAACTAATAAAATGCGATTCGTTAAGTTTCCAATCTAGGCAGGCCATGGAATTTGAATGTACAGGGTGGATCAAATTCGATGTCTCTTATAGGCATCTCTGTAACTATAAGAGATAGAAAAAAAACTAGTGGCCAAGTCTCGATATCTTTTTAGAGATAATGTCAATAGACTAAACAAAAATTGGGTATCTTCTTTTGTTTTCGAGTTACAGGGGAAAATTGACATTTTCGACTTTTCGTCAATCGCGCATATCTCGTTTATTTTTACAGATATTAAAAAACTGTTTTGACATTACTAGGACACTTTTTTGAATGCAGTTCAGTGGTGTAGTTGGTTTCTTGATATTTAATAAAATTTTCGAGTTATGACATAAAGTTATATTTTTTTAAATGGAAATCATAGTAGGCAATGCCACCGTTAGATAGAGGATTTTTTTTTGTTTTCAAAAATAGTAGGCTGGTTTCAACAAAGACCGACAATTTTTTGTTTGTTTTTATTAAATATCAACTCTTGTTCAAATATTTTGACAGTTGCAATCGCATAAAGAGAAAGAAAGATAGAACGAGCATCCTCTAAGAGTCACAAAGATTACAACAATACCGATACCATGTGGTTTGGGTCAAATTCGAAATTATGGAACTCCATTTAATATTTAAGTTTATAACGTATTTTTTCGATCAAATATGCATTTCATGGGATAATGAACTAAATTATATGTATAAATTAAAAAAATCTTAAAAATAAGAAATGATTGCAGAAAAAGGTAAAGAATATTGAAATGTAAGTAGATAATAAACACAACTCTTGATATATCACAATAATAATAATAATTTTTATCGGTCTTATTTCGTCGCACATGACATAGACAAGTCAAGAATAACAGCACTACAAACATATTAAAATATTACAATATATTAAAATATTACAAACACTGTAGGAGTCGGTGTTTAAAGACAATCTTTAGAGAATTCTTGAAGGTTGTAAATTGGGTTCTCTAATAACCGTGCTTTTATTACTTTTCGGAATTTATCCAGTGGAAGAGTCCTAATATTGTGCGGTAGGCTATTGAAAAATGTTGGTCCATAATAGTTTGGTCCAAGTCTGCTAGACGTTAGCGTATTTGATTCTGTTAATATATTCTCTTTATTCCTTGTATTATGGTTATGTATATCTCTATGTGCATCATACCTACATGGTTTTATTTTTGTAAGTGTAAGTTAAACATTCTAAAACATACATTGCCGGTACAGTTAATATCTTCAGCTCAATAAATTTATTCCTGACATCATCTCTATACCCCATACGGCAAATGATTCTTATAGCTTTTCTTTGTAGTGCGAAGATTCTGCTTGAATTTATTTTATGTCCCCAGCATATAATTGCATAGGTGATGTGACAGTTTATTAGTGCAAAATAGGCCGTTAGTAAAGCCTGTATAGGCAGTAAATTTGCTAAGTTACGTTAGACAATTCGTGATCGATTTGATATTGCCATGACAGAGTAGGATCAAGGTATACTCCAAGGAATTTAACTTTCTCTACTTTATCATATTCTCTTAAATCCTTATGCGTAAAATAACGAGCGTCTAAATAAAAACCTGGTCAAGTGGGTTGTGATCGAGACTTTTTCCATTGCATTTACATAGCAGAATTACTAAATGTAGCCTACTTGACCAGGTTTTTATTTAGACACGAGTTACATCTGCACTGTTTTATTCGCATTTAAAATGAGCCCGTTTGCTTGGAGCCACTGATCAACTTAAATTTTTGCATTATTAGAGTCATTAGAACAATTTTCCAAAGTATTGTTAATTTTAATTAGTGTAGTATCGTCAGCAAAATTTAATAACTTTGCATTTCCCACCCCATTTATTAAATCATTGATATATATCACGAAAAGCAATGGTCCTAGGACCGACCCTTGTGGTACTCCAGAGCGAACACTTAACAGTTTTGATTCCTCTCCCTTGACACTGACATACTGATATCTACTGATATTCGTAGATACGATTTGAGCAGCTCAACACTTTCCATATTAAAATTGTAGTATTGTAATTTTCGTAACAGAAGATTGTGATCTACACAATCAAATGCCTTTTGAAGATCACAGAACGTTACTCCCGCCAGGTCTCCTTGTTCCATGCCCAAGTTGATTTCATTTATTAAGGGTGGGTTTACAGAAAGCAAATCAAATATTTAATTTCGAATTAAAGTAATCACGATTAAGTTGCCATAAGAATTACATTGCGAACTGTCAAATTAACAACGTCATTAAAATTTGATTGCAATTAAATTTTCTGTAAACTGGCCCCTAAATGTACTTTGCATCTGTTGTTGATTTCTTTGCTCTAAAGCCAAATTGGTTTGCATAAAACAGATTATTTTGTTCAAAATGTTCGATTATTTGTTTTTTTAGTACCGTTTCAAAAATCTTTGATATAATAGGCAACAGGGAGATCGGGCGGAAGTTCCCCTCTGTGATTTCCCCTCCCTTGTGAATTAGTATTATTTTTACCGTTTTTAAAACGTCCGGATAAGTATTTTTTTCTATGCATTGATTTATTAATAAGGTTAAAGGTAATATGATTACATTTTTTATTAATTTTATAGTTTCCATACTTATATCTAGATAATCGCAACTTTTTTTATTCTTCATATTATCTATAATGTTCCTAATTTCATTAAAGCTTACCGTCTTGAATTTAAATTCAGGATAATAATATTTGCCCAAATATTTTTCAAAAGAATGACTGATCTGCTTGCCATTACAATAAATAAGTTAAAACTCAGAAAATAATATCAAAATAAAATCACAATTTAAACACTGCCGCACTAAAATACGCAGCCAACTCATGTTGTAACCCAACCCAGCTCTATCGGCGCTAGCTTTCTATCTCTTATGTTCATCGCAATACCTCTCACTCTTGTGCTACCCAATCATCAAATCTTTGTTAATATTTAATAAAAACAAAAGAAAATTGTCGGCTTTTGTTGAAACTAGCCTACTAAGAAAAGAATGCACCAAAAATAATAAAAAAGCCGTTTTATTCTATTAATTGTAAGAAATAAATCCAACAAAGTATATATTTTTGAAAACAGAAAAAAATGTCTATTTAATGATGACATTGCCTACTATGATTTCCATTTAAAAAAATATAACTTTATGCTATAACTGGAAAATTTAATTAAATATCAAGAAACCAACTACACCACTGGATTGTATTCCAAAAAGTGTCCTAATAATGTCAAAACAGTTTTTTAATTTCTGCAAAAATAAACGAGATATGACTGATTGACGAAAAGTCGAAAATCTCAATTTTGGCTTATAACTCGAAAACAAAAGAGGATAGCCATTTCTTGTTTACTCTATTGACTTTATCTCTAAAAAAGAGATCGAGACTTGGCCACTAGTTTTTTTTCTATCTCTTATAGTTACAGAGATGCCCATAAGAGACATCGAAATTGATCCACCCTGTACGTGAAGAATTTTACATTTATGTATAATATAGATATACGTAATCAAGGACATGACTTTTTTCCACAGTCACCTTAGAATGGAAATTTATTGATCTGCCTGGATTATTCCTCAGCGTGATTGGAGAATGGAGACTTCACGTTTCAAAAAAATTCCTCCCTGAGCTTAAAATTCTCTCCAACACATAATTAGATGAATACCCAAAAACTTTCCATTTCCATATTTTCATAACCTTTAAAAAGACAATATTCTCTGGAATATGTTCGCACTCTTGCTCTTATCAGTTATACAGGGTGCCCGGATTTCGTAGGGACAACATGGGTAACTTTTTTATTCGAAGAGATAGAGAGATGGTTAAATTAGTAAAAAGATGCTGGTTCAAGAGCTCATTGAGAATACATTTTCAAATTTTACTTGGCATGGCCAACTTGGTTAAAATTTAAAAAAAACAAAATTTCATAATTTCTTTTATTTGCCGTAACTTTTTTGTTACTGTGATATTTAACCGTCTCTCTATCTCTTCAAATACAAAAGTTACCCATGTTGTTCCTACGAAATCCGGGCACCCTGTATATCACTTATATTTTTTATGACTATACCAATCGCTGTTCATGACTCATAAGCACAATTAAATTTACAATGCGTCAAAAAAATAGAAAAAAAACCTTTTCTTTATTGTGCCAGAAGCTAGAAATTGCTCCCAAGAAAGATCCATCTATCCGAACTGACACCCCTGGATATTATATAGTAGGAAGTTAGTGTTGCCAATAGGCGTACGTAAAAAGTCTGAACATTTAGCTTAAATTAATCACTAAAAAGTCACTAGAAACAAGTGCCGTAAAAAAGCAAACGGTGTTTTCATTTAAATCAGGTGTTCATTTGAAGAGTTCACCAAGAAGCCTTTGATTTTTTCATAGCTTTGTGAAGCAGGTCTTGACAGTGGCGCAGCGAGGGGGGGTTGGGGGGTTAGAAACCTCCCAGAAGAGTTATGTATTTTTTTGCAATTGAATTGAAGCTTAGTCATCTTCATTTTTTTTACATAATCTATCGTTGAAAACATTCCACATACTCTTCATTTAAAAATAGAAAGCTAATTTTGTGTATTGAGAGAACTGTTTAAGTATATACCGGGTGTCCACTTTGATTACGCACCATAGGGATTTCAATGCATTGTAAATTCCTGCTCTCCTATCGAATACAGTGCACTCGCGCTAACGTGAACACTGCTTAACATAAACTCCTGTATAACGTGAACACTAAATTTTAGCATTGGCCACTGTCTAACGTGAACAGTGCACCTCACTAACATGAACAGCTACTTTATGACTATAGATATTTACAACATAAGTCCAAACAATCACTTTTTACTTCATTTTTTTGCAAAAATACATAATACCGTAAATGTACCAGTAGCTGAGGTCTTAAGGTGATATCCCAGAAACTCTATTCTATCATTGTCTTATTTGAAACACTTTTAAGTAAACTATTCCTTGCCTATATTAAAACCTTATGAAAAGCTAATTATGATACAGTTTTTAAATACATAGTTAAGACATATATCGATAAAATTTAAATTAAATTTTAAACGAAAAAAGTTCAGATGTACCAGAAGCTGACAGATCTTGGCCCAGTAGTGGATTTTCTATGTCCCAGTAGCTGACAAAGAACATATTTAGGTAAGCAAGGTATAATTACCTAAATACTCAATACTTACACTGTAGGAACAATGATGATGATTTTTTTTTAATTTTTCTAAGTCATTCATTCCTGTTTGTAACTCAAATCATATTTTAAATGATCGATGTTTACAATAATATTTTTCTTTTTTACTAAAAAATTAGTTATTAGTGCTTTTACATTTTTTTTCTTTAGAGTTTCTAAAGATGCTCTTTTTGATTCTCTTCTCCTTTTTTTCAATTTTCTCCTCTTCAAGATGGAATCTTTTCTTCTTTTTACATTTTTAATTTCAGTGAAAGGTTAAAATATAATTCTTCGTATTAAAAATTCTGGCTCCGAATTTTTTCTCAAATTTGACGTTAAATAGTGACAAATTGTATTTATTTATTTTGACGGAAATATTACTTCAATAAAACTCTGATTTACCAAATTGGTCGAAATACGCACATGTCAAATTCTTGGCCGGATTTTATTGTCATCTACTGAAGCATCTATCCAACTCTGAATAATTAAGAATATTTTTATTTTCCATTCTGCTTGGAAAAAAAATAGGTGCCAACAACTTTTATCAGTAAAGATTTCTTAAAATTATTTTGTCATTTAATATACATACTGCATTACTAGGACCTGAAGCTGATGTCCTAGTGTCCCAGTAAAATTTAACTTTACAACCACCAAAAACATATCAGGCACTGGTTCATCTAATCCTGAGAGGGAGGTAATTCTTTTTAATAAAAATCGCGAACCATTCTCACAGGCGTGTATAAATAAATCACTCCTATATTTTTTAAAGCAAGTCCTAATGCCTGACACCTAAGCATCAGGTTAAAGATACATAGAATTTTATTGCTCCAAAGCCTGACACATTATTCTTTCTAAAAAAGCATTTATTCACCTAACATTTATTTGTTAAGCGGTGATTTTTAGTTAAATTTAAGTTAATTTAAAAGCATGACAATTGACAAAACATTAAAAAAGCTAAATAGATGATTTATATTGCTTAATTAAATCATCCATGTTCTTAGTTTACCTGATAAGATTTTTGGCTTAACACTGACAGCACCCTTGACGTGATATTTGCAACATTCCCGCCAAACCTACGTTAGTTTTACCACGAAAATAGTAAAACCAATAGTGGCCTAAAGAATAAAAATTTTCGTAGATTGAAATTAACTTAATTTCACTTCAGTAATTATCTTATTTTTCTTATAAATACAAAAATACTGTCAGCTATTGGGCCACTGTCAGCAACTGGTACACTTACGGTATGTAATACACCGGTGCTTAAAAGTATCCGAATGAAAAGCAATAAAATCGTTCGAATATGACTCTTGTGGTAAACTTCCACAGTGCCAGGCGGTCACGCTGGTCGTCCGAATACTTTTAAGCACCAGTATACATAAATAAAGGTTAAAAGTAAGGTATCATGTTTTTAATTGTTCTTTAGAGGTGAAGTTTGCATCTCGGAAACATGAACAACCGCACAAACATGTACATAGCCGGTTTTAATTAGTTCACGTTAGCGCGAGTGCACTGTATGTCATAAAGCACTAAACGACATAATACGTAGCTTTGTGTTATGCATTAGCTAAGACTACTTTTACTATGTTTTTCGAATAAATGGGCTTTCAAAATTAAAAAAGAAAAAATTAAATAAGCAGGTATTTCTTTATTCCACAGTTTTGATCAAGTAGGCAAACTTCTAAGTGACAGCTTTTATTGATTTTTAAAATTTCGTTATGAAAAATAGAGACTTCAAACATAATTCGTATTAAAAAATATTTCTTTACAAATTAATAGGTACTACATGAAATGTTCAAATAATTCGCCGTTTGCGGCCAACCTACCCTAGAAGCTTCATATTCATATTCATTTATTGTCACTACATTATGTATAAAAAAGTACATTTGTAGTCGGTCAGGTACATATTTTGTTATTAAAATAGTAATCTGTCAAACTTATTGAGAAACAAAAAACAGTAAGTAAATTTATCTCACAGTCGGTTTCCAAATACAATACAAAGTTAGACACTCCAAAAAACAAACAAAAAAAAAACAAAAAATTTACAAAATTTACAAATAAAATTAAAAATAATAAACAGCAAAAGAATAAACAGCCAAACACGGGCAGTGGTATCATGGCCGGCATTTTCGTAGCACCATTTTTGAAAAATTTAGAAAATCAGGTTAATATGTAAATATTATCTAAATATTCTTGAATAGAATAGAAACATCTGTTTATCATAAAGTTATATACTCTTGTTTTAAAGGATTTATCGTCTAAGTTTTTAATATTACTATTTAAGGCATTGTACAAATTTCATTGTAAGGAATTTCGCCGACTTGTTAAACGCGTGTTTTTTAATATTAAGTGATTGGCATTTCTAGTATTATGCGTGTGCACGTCCGAATGTTTGCGTTGTTTTTTTGCTATTTTGTGTATTTTTAGTAGACTTTGATAGATATATAGTGACGGTAATGGTAGTACTTGTGAACTTTTAAATAGTGGCTGACAATGTTCATTATATTTTGCATTTGTAATTACTCTGATTGCTTTCTTTTGTAACGTGAAGTGTCACTCCGCATGATAATAAACTAGGGAAAAGTGAAAAATAGATAGATCTTAGCAGTTCCGGAGTCAACCAAAGTCGAAGTTTCCTTAGTAGAAAATTTTTTGAAGCTAGTTTAACACATAACTTTCAATATGCGTTTTCCAATTTAAAGATTCGTCTAAATGGAAACTTAATAATTTTGCGGATTTTGAGGTGATGATCGCTTTATTTGTTGAAAATTGTATTTTTTGTGTTTTTCCTACATTCAATTTTAGTTTATTTATCGTAAACCATTCTTCGGCTTTCTCTTCTACACGGGTTATCTTGCTATCCAGTTCTTCGCGTGATCTAGCTGAACAGAGAATAGTTGTATCATCCGCGAACAGCACACATTCAGCGGGGGATAAATGGTGTATAAGGTCATTTATGTATATTATAAGTAGCAGTGGACCCAGAACTGAGCCTTGCGGAACTCCATGTTTAACTGTATTTTCCAATGAGGTCTTTCCATTGTACGTTACAGATTGTTTCCTGTCTGATAGATAACTTTTAATGAAATTTAAAGGTACACCACGAACTCCATAAAATTGTAATTTTTCTATTAGTACTGAATGTGAAACACAGTCAAAAGCTTTCGTCAGATCGCACAGAATAGCCGCTGTTGTTTTTCCATCTTCAAAATTTGTTACTATGTTTTCTACTACTGAGTGCATTGCTTTTGTGGTATTTGAATTTTTACAAAAACCGAATTAATTTGGACTTAATAATTTTTCCTTCGAGAAGAACATTATAAGCTGATCCTTGAAAATTTTTTCTATTATTTTACTTATTATTGGGACTATTGATATGGGTCGGTAATTTCCTGGATTATTTACTTCTCCCTTTTTAAAAATCGGAACTACTCTTGAAATTTTAAGGGCTTCTGGGAAACCACCTTTGGGAAAACATTTATTTATTAAGATCGTTAGATAAGGCACTAAGATATGTATCATGGCTTTAAGCATTTTATTGCTCATGTCGTAGACATTTAGTGATTCTGAATTACTAAGTTGGCAAATTGCGTTGTACACGTCACTTTCTATAATAGGCTGTAGAAAAAAAGATCGCCTTGGTTGAATAAATTGATTCATAAGTTCCGTACTGCTTTTATCATAACTTGGTAGATTCTGCGAACATTGTTTAACATTCTAGAAATAATAGTTGCCCATTCTTCCACGATCCCACCTCTCAACTCGTTCAAATCGCGGAAAGGAGTCTGATTTTAAATAAGGCGACAAGAAGAAATCGTTTGGTATTAAATCCGGCGATCATGCAGACTCTCGTGGATCAACAAGTCTGCATTCAGTATGGTGCTTTTTTTTAACAGTAACTTCAAAAGGGAAGCAGGAATTTAAAATTATAAAAAATTGCATTGAAATTCCTAAGGTGGCCTTTAAATTCAAATACATATTTATTACACTCCTTGCCACGATTTGAATGAATTGAGATGTAGAATCGGTAACTATTACTTCTAGAATGTTAACCAATGTTCGTAGAAGCTTTTAAGACAGGTTGGCCGCAAACGGCAAATTATTTGAACATTTTCTGTAATACCTATTAACTTATAAATAAATATTTTTCAAAACGAACTATGTTTGAAGTCTATTTTTAATTACAAAATTTTAAAAATCAATAAAATTAGTCAGTTAGCAGTTTGCCTACTTGATCAAAACTGTGGAATAAAGAAATACCTGCTTATTTACATCTTTCTTTTTTAATTTTGAAAGATCATGTACTTGAAAAACATACTAAAAGTAGTGTTGGCTAATGCATAATACAAAGCTACGTATTATGCCGTTTATTGCTTTATGATAAAGTGCGTTCAAAAAAACCGTTATCAAGTAGGCTTATGTCAAATGCAAATTTTACGAAGTCACGTTGTAACTTAAGCCATATAAACATAACCCAACTTTTTATACTTTTTAATTATGATTTTCTATAAATTGAATAAGAGAATAATGCAATTAATGAAAATATTTATTTTTTTACAAAAGGTGCTTAAAATGCCTACCACCTTCTTCATAACATTTTAAAACTCTACGTTTAAGGGAACTCACGACTACATTTTCTAACAAGTTCGGATATTGATTAATTTCATCAAATTTTTGCCTTATTCGGTGCTGCAGTTCTTCTAGATTGTTTATAGGGGTTACAAATATTGAATTTTTAAGGTAAGGCCATAAAAATAATCACATGGTGTTAAATCGCACGACCTCGGAGGAAACGGTGTTGGAGTGTTGCGACTTATAATTCGGTATAACGGATTTTATTGAACGCACTTTACATTTGATAGGAGAGCAGGAATTTACAATTTAAAAAAATTGCATTGAAATCCCTACGGTGCGTAATCAAAGTGGACACCCGGTATGTAGGTATATTTCTTTCTTTTATGTTATTAACTTTCTCTTGGTTAAATGGTGTAATGTAAATAAACATTGTGTTCCAGTCTATCTATTTAAAAGTCTATTATTTGCAGATTCGACTTTCTGTGTTATTTATATCTAAAAAAGTCGATGGTAGCTACTGTCGTCGCCAAAAAAAGTGGATACTGTTTTTGACGTAAATTTAATAACGCTAAGAATTTTGCTGGGTGGCTGTATTATGAACTGACACTCGGATGACAGATAATAATTAATAAACGTCAAGTCATTATTTCATTTTGTAAAACATTGGCTCATATTAGCCATAAAGTTAAGGCAAAAATGGAAAATGAATTTATCTTCAAAAAAATTAATTTCTTTATGATTCGTAAATGACAGTTCATAATTACAGCTACGCAGCAAAAGTTTTAGTATTGTTAAATTTACGTCAAGTAAAGTGTCCATTTTTTCTTTGGCGGTGCCAGTACATACATATAAGCAAGTGTAGTTATTATTTGTAATATGTCTTTATGTGGTTTACCTTTTTTATCAGGGTTTTATTCAAAGAATTTTTTCAGTCAAATTCGTTTCTCTCGCGTCGAAAAAACTTTGAATTTGACTGAAAATTATATTTGACAACTTTCAGAGTAACTCCGAGCAATACAAACGAACAGACCTTTAGATCAACGTGAAATGTCAATTTAGGTTATGTCACGTTAGGTTCTAAGCAAGGTTGGAACGTAGAAAATGAGACGTACAAATATGCGTAGATTTTTGTAATTATCCAGTACGTCGTGAAAATTAATTAACTACTTTAAAAACTATGTTGTTTTCTAATAAAATGGATTAATTAAATCACTGTACACAAAAATTTAAAAACTATGAAAAACGCTTAATATTTATTTGAAATATGTCAAATCAGCATTTATTTTGAGAACATTTCATATAAACTAGGTCAAGTAAAAATTACATTTAACTACTAACTAATTTAGAAAATATTTTTTACACACAGTTTTCCCAACTCTACTTCTAAGTGAAAAAAAACAACTGTGTGACAAGTAAATGTCATTGATTCAAACGTCAATCGGTTTATCAAGTCATTATCCCTTTCCCGCTCCACCTTCTTTCATTAAAAAATCGAAACCAACTTCATTAATTTTTAAATTGAACATTCGTTATCGTATTAAATAGGTACTATATTTATGTATCCTACTTAAGCGTATTTTGATTGGGAACACTGGCTTCGTATTATAAAATTACATAAGAAAACGAAAACTGATGTTTTTTGTTAAAAATAAAAAACGTTCGATTGCTTAACTAATGCATGAAATTTTAAAAAAATGGTCCACGATTTGTGTACAAGAAAACCTTTCATTTTCACTTTTGCGTCAAAAATATAAATTAAAGGCGATAACAAAAGACGATCAAATTTTTATCCATCGAATTTCGAGTATTTTCTTCATGAAAATAAAATAAAACAAACAAAACGTGCAAGTTTAATGTTTATAAAAAAAATCGCAATTTCTTCCCCGAAGGACACAAAAAAAAATAAAGAAACCAAAATACGATCGATAGTTGAAAACTTGAAAGGAGAACTTCCGACTAATTTTTTTTTTGTCCGAGAGAGGGCAGCAATCGATCGTCATTCATTTCGTTTACTTTTCATTTTCTTCTTTCTGCAAATTGCCAAAAACAACATTTTTCCGAAAATGTAAAAAAAAATTTGAGTTGACACGTATGGCTGGTAAGGAAGAACTCTGTTTTTATACTTGACTAACATGGCTGATTATTTTATGACAGATGTCACCACAAAAAAGACAGACTTAACTGAAATAATCATTTATTTTAAAATGACTTTTAAACCTTAAATTACTGTCAAATGAAATTTATCATTAAACCGGTTACGAAATCACTAAATTTTGGACATGTCTGAACTCACCAGGGTTGCCAGATTTTTTTATAAGCAATGCGGCCACCTTGTTCACAAAATGTCACCAAAAGACGCCAATTTTTTTCTAACGATAAATGTGAGATAATAGTATACCCTTTTCCAAATTAATTCGTCTGCAAAAGGAAATGAAAAAATAAACGAAACATTTGAAAGAAAAAAAAACAAATGAAGAACAAAAAGCAAACATTACATGAAAAGAGAGACGAGTGAAAAACAAGTGACTCTTTCAATTCCTAACACTGATGTACAGTTCTTTCGTTCGATCTTTGCAGTCACGTCACACTTTACCGATTCGAGAAACGAAATCAACATATTCTTTTATCCTTATCTAATACGTATGTTAAAACAATGATAGAATTCATAAATTTGTCATTTTGAGTCGATAATTTTCTGACGTAACTGCAAAGATCGAGCGAAAGAACTGTATGTTAATGTATAAATATTATTATTGTAACAAGGAAAAAATTAGAATGAAAAAAAAATCAAATGATAGATCAAAGGCAAATGAAAAACTAAAAGGAAAACGAAAATTAGGGGAAAACAAATAAAAATACTTCCAACCAATTTTAAAATTTTTATCGGACAAGAATTTACTTTAATTATGAAAATAAAATATGTACACAATTAATTAAAAAAAACATCAAAAAACAAATAAATGAAAGCAATTAACAAATTGAAAAGTGTGATTTCAGATTTTTATCGGTAGTGTACTTTTGTTTTCATGGACGACTAGAGATAGTTTTTTTGCATTTTCATTATTTGAAGGGAGTAGCCCAAATATAATGTAGTCCAAATGGCGGAATTTCGCCCAATCTGGCATTATGGGAAAGTTGAACTTTTATATTATAGTCCTTGTAACCAAAGAAGTCCAATTGGTTACAAAAACAGATGTAGTACATCTGCATACAGTCCTGCCAGATGGAAAGAATAATCCTTCCTTGAATGAGTTTTTAGGATTTGGCGCATTTTTATTAAATGGAGGAATTTTCAATTTGTTTTTTTTTTCAACAAATAACAAATGTCATTTCGTTTTCCGTCATGAACAGCCACTGATAGAATCATAAAGAATAAATAAACAAAAGGCTCGCGTTTTTTGTGTTTGAAAACATTTTTTTTTATAGAGACTAAGAAAATATGGAAAATGGAAGCTTTATGATGTATTAATCTAATGAAGGTAGTTGGAGGGTACTTTGAACTTGAGGAGGGATTTTTAGGAATTTAGAATGGTAGAAATTGTGCAGTTATTAACACATATTTTCTCAAAATAGACGACTTCCTTACACGTGCAAAACCTTGATTGAATGCAGTGCTACCTACCTGCGTAGATAGGCAGAAGTTTTACATTGGAGCGAAACTTTACTCCAATGTTGCCAGCCAGCACAGTGGGACGGGAGGGGGTTCTCTAACCAAAACGCGAAGGCCAAACCAAAACAGGCGCCACTTAATTTTTTTGTGAAAGGGATCGCGTGAAAAATTAAGAAAACACGTTACGTCCAAAACATGAACACTTTTATTGCTAAAAACACAAATAAAAATAAAATAAAACAAATTCGACGCAAGTCGATCGATCTAAGTACACAACAAGACCATAGACCTAACTTTTCGGATCCGAAATCGCTACATATCTATCTTAAAATAAATCAAATCGTCACTAATGCCACAAAATGCAAGAGAATGCAATAAGTTGCAAGTTTTATTGCGACAAAATTAAAGCAATGGATCCGAAATAAAATCCGCGAAATATCGCTCAAAACTACGAAAAGAAATCAAAACGCTCCGACCTGTATTCCTTTGATATTCGGCGTGTTTGTCGGCGTCTTTGCGGCGATGCCGCCGCGGCACTTTGTAATGTGCCGGCTTCCACGTAGAGGGGCGAGGGAGGGAGCCTTCACCGCCGTAATTCGCGATGCACCCAACGAGAAATACCTCTTGATGTAGGTTCCAGATTAAAGCGCTAAAAGCTTACGATAAAAGCTCACGAGAAAAGCTTACGATAAAAGCTGACGATAAAAGCCTATAAGAAATGAAATAAAACGAACACATAAGTCAAACCGAGAGTTGCTGCGTATGGAACTTACCTCGGTCTATTGCGAAGCTGTGACACCCACGGGATACGCGGTTTTCCTGTCTTACACCTGGGTCTAAACAGAGTCGGCAATTAGCCGTAGAAATGCACTAACATCCCTTCGATGTAATGGCACGCACAAATAAAAATATTTACGAAAGAGAATGTGACCCAAGCGACAGCAAGTTTCGTTCTGACATTGGCGCAACATTTCTCGTTTGACAAACAAGGAGGGATTCTCAACAAGCGAGACACCGTTTCTTAGTAATAGCGGGAACCAATCGGCTGAAAGGACAAAGGTCACGCATAATACGCGTCCAGAAGTAGAACTTCGCTATAATTCGTTCAATTCCTCGCATACACGCGATTTTGAACTCACTTAAGGAGGGATTACCTATATAAAATGAATTTGTTTGAATAAATGAAGGTCCTGTTAATAGAAATATGCTAAAACGAAAGTTTAAGAAAATTACGCCGGCGAAATACGGGTATTCCTACACTGACTGCAACATGTACAACGACGCGGTCCAAGGAATGATCTGACACGTCGAATTTCGCATATACAGGGCGTGTTCGGAACAGAAATGAAAGAAATGAACTGTAACAGCAGGTCGCCAGTACATTTGCTAATCCTTGAATGGAGATGGTTCTATTACTTCCAGGTAAGACTAGCTAGCGATGTGTCACAATTCTTTTTTATACTGACTACAAATTCCAGAATCATAATTTTTAGTTTGTTTCCGTTGAAGAGAAATTTACTTAAAACGTTTTAATTAAGTATTAAGATAAGATGAAACAAATAAACTTATGTTATTCGGTTCAAAACATTTTTTTAATAATTTTTTTCTTGTAATGTTTTCTCGTAACAAAAATTAATCCAGTGCAAAGCTCTATACCTATCTAAGTAATTTCTTCGTTTTGAAATTAATTTCTATTGGCATTCCACTGAATACCCACCGCTTACAAACCCTGACACATTTATTGCTTTGTTAATTTATTAACTAAATTCCAGCTTCGACATCTGGCAAATGAGTGTAATAAACACCCGGCTGCCAATTTTCTTATTGATTTCCGGAGATTTGTAAATACTTTTTACGTGTATATTTTTGTTACTGAATTTGATGCAAAGCGATTTTTTTTGTGGAGAACCATAACCATAACGTATAACAAGATTTAATAAGGGTTGTTTCGGTCAGGAGTTATCTCATCTACAACATTTCTTGTGCAGGCCCATGATTCCCAATCATATATTAAAATAGGAGTGGGTACTTTTTAAAAAGTATCGGTTCTTGTCTTTTTCGAAAAATCTAATTCGACGTGGTCGGATATTCTTAGTGGATCGTCGAACGAGTTTGGAGTGATTTTCACAATCCTGCCAAATCTTGGTTTTCCTAAAAACAAGGTGATGTTAGGCTAACAGCATGACGACACCTTATTATTAATTATCCCGTTTCTTCTTTTAACTCAGGCTTTTTGGAATACCTCTTAGGATATCTTCATTTTGGATACTCTTTTGGTACTCGGTTATTTAACCGTTAATTTGGAAGCTGTTGCTATCAAACTCACCACTTTCATCTCGCGGTTTCGTATTGCTAGTACGTATCTAGCTGAAGGGGAGGTGACCGCTTCAGGACACATTCTTGGTTGCGTGAATTTAATCAGTATTTCTTATTAACTGTTTCGTGACGCTGCGTTGTTAAAGAGCGAATTTTCGATAGATCTTGTGCCTTTAATTATTTTATGAAAATTGTTGGTTCGGTACCCCTTCTAGAAGATGTCTTTGTGTTTGTATTCATTCCAGCCCTTTCTTTTTTGCAGCGAATGACGAAGGAGGAACAAGAACGATAAGATGATTGCAACCGCATTCGAAAAGCTTCAAAAACTTTTGGACCTTAAAAAAAATAAAATTACTAAAAAAGATATGAAAATATATCGTTCGTTTTAGTGCTTGATCTAAATCATTCCGTTCGTTTCTTAACAGGAACCATTATTTAGTTAGTTTAATTTTTATTAATTAAGTACCGCCAGGGTAGGTAGAATGAATGAATTGTTAATGTTCTAAAATAGATCACTGCAGGAAAACATCAGTTAATTAAAAATAAGCTGAAAATGAGGATTAATGCCCGTGGTTTCTTTGCTAATTTATGCATCAACAAACGGATTTAAGCTCGACTGGGAAATTGATCGAATTGAATTACAAGGCCTGGTAAACTATTCAAGTATCTGCTAGCCACCTAGAGCTAGAGCTTGTGACAGCTGGGATATATTTCAGTTTAATCCACCGCCGTGTGCACCAAGACAATCTTTCATTATTTGTTTTTTCTTCCTTTTATTAAATCGGCGAAGTAAATCTCTCACTTAAAGCACTTGCACTTACATTTAAATGCCTGTAATATGTCCGTCGGAGCAAAAAGTGAACGAAATAAAAACAAAAGCATTTTCTGGTTGTTCTCGCTTATACATCTTCACTTTAGTGCTCTTTGGTTTTTGTTTCGCGCGAAATGGGCAATTGTTTTCCCTCACGAGGGAGAAGGTTACGGATTTTCATTAAATAATACTGCCGGGATGTATTTTTAGAAGTTTGCGTCGTAGTAATAGAATTTTTTTCATTGGAAAAACTTCAAGCCGTTAACGGGAAAACTGCGACCTCTTTCGCACGTATCGATTATTTCATAAAACTAGCTCATTCACTTAAATTAAATTTCATTAAATTAATTACGTCCAAGGAAATAACGGACGTGGACGTTTCCAGAAGGAAATTTAGCGCGCACACAAATAAAAACAAAGACCATCCATCTCGTCCATGTCAGGAAAATTACGACAGCAAGTGATCAGTAAAACGCGAGAAAGGAAGAAACGATTATACGTAAAAACTTTAATAACAATAGAACATCGGTTTTCAGATGATCTGCTTTCGATCTCTCTCTCTCTAACCGAAAAGACTGAACAAGTGGCGGAAAAATGAGGAGTAGTAAAATAGCTCAACCACCGATCGGTCACGATATCGATAGCTCGTTACAAATGAATCAAAAGTAAGCAGCGAAGATTCAGCGGATGCCTGAATAACGCTGGATTTATTCCGGCTTACTCAGCTTTGTTAGATATTACATGCAAATATTCAAAATCCGTGTAATTACTAAATATGAAATATATTCGTCTTGCAGCTGTTTATCAGTTTTTATAATTTTTTTTTAAGTATTAGATTAGAAACATTTTATTATACATCCCGGAGGAAGAAATAGAGGTGCTCCGGCAATTGCTTCGGTGCCGGCACACGAACGCAAGAAGTCAATTTACGAGTGAGGTGACTCGAAATAGCGATCTCAGAGCATAGCCTAGGTTCGTCTGAAGACCTGTCTTATCTTCTACTGTGGTATACATTCACATTTTACTATGCACATTATTTCATTAATTCAAACTACCGTTTCGTTAAAAGAAGCTACTCTTCAGTTGAAATCGCTTGATTCAAGCGAGAAGGGCGGTGAAACCTCAGGAGTTCACAAACTTTTTTGTATCCTGCAAAGCTAATATCATATTTGATAGAGAAGTTGATCTGGGATCAGCGACAGAGAATCGAAGAGCGTGTAATGCTGAGTAAATAATGTCCCTTTTAGTACACAACTCGCCACATTACACGCCTATTTCCAACTGGGGCGGACAGATATATGCATATGTATTAACATTAGGGATCGTATTGTATCAAACTGTCTGTTGTTGTAGTGCCTAGCTCATAGGTATTCAGATTTGTGCCATCTCTGTGACATAATCCATTGCATTACATATTAAAGTAGTAGCTACTGCTTAAAACAAATTCGATAATTAAGCCCATATGTCACATGAAAAATCTATCACTAGAAGGTTACTCACGAGGCAAACGTCAGTCAGATATCTGTTGCATCACGTTCCGGTAAATATTATAAACGATCGATCAAGTAATCATGAAATATGTTTTTGAAAATCAGTGCTCGGTGGATTCGTGATAAGTTAATTCAGTACTCCTTACACTCGATGTTCTTGTAAACGATCCACTTTTCATAATGCATCACCAGTCTCTTGAAAAATGATTTATTATCGTCGAGCTCACACTACAAATCACAGATGAAAATGCGATTTGTTATTTTTTCGGTGGATTTGTGAGGTGGGGCGATTAGTACAACCGAACTCACTTACAAAATGAAATACAAATCGATTACCATTAAATTAAAGACAATTATTGCAAGATAAGAAACTTCTTCGATTCGAAAAAGATTAGATAAATTTGGCGGTTTTTTTTGTTGCCTTGCTATTGTATGAGGATATAAAACAAATAAAAACAGCAAACTATTAAAAAGCCAGTTATTTTTTAAGACTCTCTGTGAGTATTTAGAAATAGAATAGAAACATAAATAACAAACTCTAGGTTTAAAACTATTAGCGTTTTCAAATTCGTATCACATCGCATCGTTATTCAGAAAAAAACTCTAAGCTTCCTTCTTCTCAGAAAGGTATTACGGTATCTGAAGTTGGCGAATCGGCGAAAGCAAGTATCCGAACGGGGTTTGAATGATTAATTAACACCTTGGCCGGCGCAAAGCCAATTATCTTGACATACCCAGCTGGAAATATTACTCACTTTATCGCTCAAAGGCACGAATAACTGTCGATTTTAGCTGCTGGGAAATTGCTATGTGGACGATGGTACTTCGCCGAGATTAAACGGCTGCTGCAAACCCAGATGACCACCGTTGCACGTGACGTAATTCAGATTGTATGACTTTAAACTTTCAAAGCTTAACAGATTTTGAATTAATTTGTTTTTATAATACGCTACTGAAATTCTAGTTTTATGAAAGAACTTGTGCCGCCAATTATTCCTCCACCTCATCACCTCATTTTAGCAAAAAAAAATTAGATAATCAGAGTAGTGAGTAGTAGTCATCTTTTAGGTGAATTCTACATTCTCTAATTGGACCCTTTTCTTCCATATCTTCTTATTGTCACGTCTTGCCTCCACCATGTCGCTGTATCGTGTCCAGCGGTTCACGTTAGCCGTTTAGGGGCGTAGGTAGAGCTTGTAAACAATTTGATACAAAATTTACCTCTTTATTAGTTTTCTAAATTAATTTAATATTGATGCGAGGAAATGCTAATCCGGGAAACTTGGCGTCGAGATATCGGCTGAAAAATGACGCGGTGCAGACAGAGTTACTCCTGACTTGGGATTGATGCAATTGGTGTAGTTGTAGTTACTCGGTGGCTCGTGGATCCTGCCAAATCGCGAGATATCAACAGCAACAGTGCGAATACGTGGACCTCAATAAATGCCTCGGGGGTTGCGTAGTGAAGTAATAGAGATGACAACGAGGGATGTTATCGGGCTCGGGGTAAAGAGTCGTTCATAGAGCAGCGATACTATGACGATCTAGTCGGTCCTTTTGGATGCGTCGGCAGCAAGGGATGTCTTCGGCCTGGTGTAACAGTCGTCCAGGGAGCAGCGATGCTGTGATGATTTGGTCGGACCTTTTGGATGCGTCGGTAGCAAGGGATGTCTTTGGCCTGGTGTAGATGACTAGTCTGGAGCAGTAACGTGACGACGTCAGTTACTGCGACGCACCTCTTCTAGTGAATCGGAGTACCGATTGCTTTCCAACATCTAATCCGGATTATTCATACCAATATTTTGCTTACATGGAAGTTAAAAGTACTACGATTATAGTGTATTGTTTACATCATGATTTCCTAATTGGGAACATAAATCGTAACGTAACTCGAACAATGTAAACAATAATTACACGACAATCTTTCGCATCCTTTCTGCAAGATTTCAATGAAAACGCAGCAGATCAAAGAATACTCGGCATTCAGCTTCAATCACTCCAATTCTTTTCGGAAACAAAACGAAATAAATGATTGATCTAAAAGGGGTATGGTCTGCTCTACATACTGAATGTTGAGGAAGTTACAAATTCAATTCTCTATTTTTTTTTTCTCCTTTTTTATCATCTTCATGGTCATCCCTTCTACTGTTCGTTTCTAAGTGTTTCATTTTTCCTTTCCACTTCTGCTTCAGTTATGTACCTACCTTTTCCTCTTTCATTCTCTTTCATTTTCTTTCATCTGGACAACCAGTTTTTTTTTTTCTATTTTTAGTAATATTTTGTTCTTGTATAATTTTTCCATCACTGATCCTTAAATAATTCCTTTGTATATTTGAGTATTGTCCGTGGCTTACGTAACCGCATTGACTCTTCTTAGTTCTACCTTTTCATCGATTTTTTTTTAACTTATTCATTCACATTTTCTTCCTGGGTACTCAGAAATATGAATGTCATCTGTTTTTGTCCCCGATATGTAAATTCTATTTTCCCTTTTGAACATCCTTATTTTTAACTGAAACCAAAAAGAAGTATATGATTTAATGAATAAGAACAATTTTAGTTATCATTCGTTTCTTTTATTATAAACTGATTAGTTAATGATATGCCATTTGGTCCTAAATATGTACGTGCCCCTCTTAGATTAATTTTCGATCATGTAACATTGAAGCAAATTGTAAACTGAATTCCTCTAAAGTTCCGTCATATTGAGGTCTTCCTCTAATTTAATGTTTATAGTATATCACGTTCCAATATTGATGCTCTAGTGTAGTTCGGAAACAATTGCGTTCTTGTTACCGGAGTCTTTAGATATTGACCATAAATCGCGGATCACTGAAGTTTGCAAACGTATTCAATAAATTATTATTGTTGTTAATGAAATACTAAGGAAAATAATAATAGTAAAACTCTATACAACGTTTTTACAGTACCCTGTTTCTTATACAAGATTTGATTAAATTTAAACTGTAGGTACAGTAAATTAATTGTTCCAAAAATTAAATCGAATCTAAAATTATCTGAAAAATAGAGCGTGTTCCATCTTCAAATCATATCAGAAAGGGGTAAGAAAATGGATTTGCTTGGTGTTATTTATTTTATACAAAATGGTTACCATTACAATAAATTGCAAACTGCTTCAGGATAACAGAATTTGAAGTTCAAGTAAGAGAATGATTTTGATCCTGGAGATGATTTGTCGCTGTCCGTAATAGCAAATGAATTTATTTATTATACTTTGTGCATTTAAAAATTTCAAAATGAAAGAAAAGAAATATCAATTTTTTTCGTTTATGTATTTTCCCCTTTTTCTCTGGATAAACAGTTGACGATCAACGGTGTTCGCTCAAGAGAGAGTTCATTCTATATATTTTTTAAAAGATTGAATAACGTACAATTTACAATACGTTTAACTACTATGTATTAAATTTATCTGTAAATGTAACTATAATTTATTTTGTAAGTGCAACATAAATTCAATTTCTATTAAAACCTATCATTACGGAGCTACGTGAATTTTTTTTAACTTACAAGCTAACTTTATTTATAAATATTGAATCATCACGTAATTTGATTTTTAAAGGTAGACATAACACAGCTCGAATTTAACGTGTAAAAAATTGACACGAACTTTTTCTTCTGCGGCATACTTGTAAAAGTTAAATTAAACAGAGTTACAAATGTAGTAGGAAAAGTAAAAAGTCTCAGCAAAAAAATGAAGCTAACTAACTTTATTTTATAATCGCAGAGCACGCTTAACACTAACTTCTTGCATAATAATTTGTAGAAAGAAATTACCGTAGTAATTAAATATGTTATTTACTCCTGTGTAAACATAATCGAAAGTAATTTATTAAACCTGGAGCTTGAGCTTTTTAAGCGCCTCCCCAACTTGACATTTAAATAACGATGAAAAACAGCTTTCGTGCGGGCATTTCCGTACTAAATATTTAAACATCTAATTACTACGGCGGTATGAAAACAAATTCGTTCGAGTTGAAGCCTTTAACGTCGCTGAATTGTTATTGAAGTATTTTGCTCGTTTTGTTTATTTAGCGACCCATAATCTACACAATTCGCGACCTCTATTTTCTCGCTCAAGTGTTTGTTCGTCAGGCAACGAGCTCCTATTTACTATCTGGTATCTGCGCGCTAAACTTTATCTTTGAGGCAAAGTTTTGTGCAAAATTTTACATTATATTTCCGTTCTTTCTTTTAATTAGCTGATTCCACGAAATAATGTGACATGAATTTATAATTTCGAGAGTACAACTTTCCACTTGGAAGCTCCAGATAACCGGGACATATACCGGTGCTCTCCTAACTTCCTGGTTCCGTTTTTGTTCTTCTTTGTTTTTCCGATATGCAAAGAGTTGTTTTGTATTAAAATTTTTAATATACTTTGTCTGAATATTCTACATGGTTTTAGTGAAATGAAATGCAATAATTTACAGGGAATATTAAATGGTTATGAAATTTATATTTATGAATTATTAATTCCCCTCATCACATTTTTAAAGAATTTATACACTTATACGTATTTTGTTTTGGAACAAACTCATTAATAACTAGGTATAAAAAGGTAAAGACCCAGAATGTGAAGATACATTATATTTAATAAGACATACAACTTTAGTTTTTGTAAGGAAGTGCCACTCCTACAAAAAGGATTAACAAGTTATTTGTTACACATACGTTGGCTATAAAGGAAATGTTCTCTTAGTAATTAATTGCCGGATGAAGTAGATGTCGCTTAGCTGCCCGGCCACAGGTTCATTAGTTAGATTCTCTTGATCTTGGCAAGTAAGGAAAACCGCTGTCCATGCGAATTACTCTCGTCCCCGACGTCTTATTTAAGGCATTAATAATTTAGATCGCTGCATTCACCGCCGAACTCCGAAGCAAAAGAAATAAAATTTTTATTAAAAAAGAGGACGACACTTTTCAAAATTTACGGTCTCTTAATCCTGCCTCTGACCGGACCTCAGAATTCTCTAAATGGAACGACTTGGAGAATACTCCGACCTCACATCCTTTGCCCGCTTTACGCTGTAGTCCTTACGACGATACGCTGCAGCGGACACATTAAGGGACGTCTTACTCCTAGCCCCTGAGATGCTATAGAACAGCACTCGTGCAGCAAATTCATGATAATTTATTCTCCCGGAAATTTCATATAATTCATTCAATTAAAATTTGTTTAAAATGCGATTTTTGATTTAAAAAAAAACAGCTTAATATCACACTGGACGTATCCGAAGCTCATTTTACAAGAACATATTATGAGACTTTGAGGTACTCCGTAATTAATTGGTAGTTTCCTGGAAATGACCTTTACTTTTAATAAACTAAAAGTTTCTAAATAGAATTAAAACCCCTTTAAAGTTTAAGAACGTACGTGACCTACACTTTGCGTTTAAAGTAGAATGCCATCCTGTAAATAGTTATCTTGTTAAGTTGAAAGTTTTGTTCCGTGAAAAGCATAAAAGCTATGTGTATGTGAGAGAACATTCAGTGCACAACCTGATATCCTGCCAAAGTTGTGCAATTTAGTTTAGATGTTATTGCTTTCGGCAACATATGATTGCGGAATGAAGCGTTTCCCAGAGTGACCTCCATAAAATTTCCCGCGGAATCAGAAATTACTGGCTTTTATAAAACGAATAATTTTACGTGCCCTGCAACAGCTTGCGGGTAAAGCTCGCAGTGATTTCATCCGACGGAACATCTTCATATCAGGAAAAAAGTAACTTGCAACGCCAGAGGGTGAATATTATATCCATTATTACAAAGGGGGTTATCCTGAAAAATGAGGAGTTCGTGACCTCACATGACACACACGACTAAATTACGTTGCGCAGTGCAATTTATGGTTATATCTGGATATAAATTTCGTATTAAATCAACAAGGGAAGTATGTGGACAAACTCGCTGACACATTAGTCAATAAAATTAATTGCCAAGCGGACCACCATTCGACTAGTGATGTTGATACGGCAATTTTTTTTTCAGATTTTCGTAAATATTTCACTGTTTCAATGAATTTACTATCGTAAATACAAAGAACTTGTTTATTTGGTATTCATCAACAAATGAAAATAGCATTTTCTTCTTCCTGTTTCTACTTAATCTAGGGACAAATTTAGCTTAAGCAGACCATAAAGTATCTTAGTCCCTCTTAGGGACTGGTTAATTTTTACAATTTTTCATTTCTGAACTAGACCATAGGATGGGGAGCTTTCAGTATCTATTAACAAATAACTCAAGTATAATTACACTCTGTATATTATACAAATAATAAATATCACAAAATCTTTTAAGAGGACTCTAAATCGCGCACTATACACTTTACGTTTCACCGTCGTTCGACAGCTTCGTCAGAAGTGTCCGCTTAAAAGATTTTGTGATACAAATTTCATCGGACAAGAACCAACTGTAAATACAAATAATAAAGTTTCCCTGAGCATGACTAAATTATATTACTTGCATATTCAGCTTTCTATGATGAACTTGTTCGTTAACAGCTATTCAGAACTGAATTATAAACTAATAATAGCATTCGTAATCTAAAACTTGTTGCAAGTATAATTTATTAATTTGAAAAACAATGTGGCATATTAAATGTATATTAAGTTCCTTTATTGGTTGGGGCTTATTTTTATATTTTCTGACAATGTCGTTTGTGTTTCACGCGCAATCGAGTGAGTTTTTATGTAAACGCCGACAAAATATAAAACAAACATGTATAGTGCCGCGCAGGCTTTAGATCCCCCTTGTAGGGGGAATCAATTTCCTGTTGCGCTTGGACAAGTGTCGCTTTTATTTTTAAAGTGCTATATGTCGAAGTTTATTAGGTCACATAAATTTCCCTCAACCAATTCGATTTTTTTTTCGTTATTTTTTCGCCGTATTCAGTGCGCAATTTACAACGACAAACAATAATTACCGACTTGTTCTGATGAAAATCAAGCGAAATATTGCTTTGTCGCTTGTTACTCGCTATGCAAGCAAATTAGTCGGATGCGGACAAATAATAGCGAACAATTTGTTAATCAATAACCGCGCTAATATTCAGGACGTAACCGATATCCAACGCCAGGATGTATCACTGTTAAATGTAACTCTCATTGATCGGCGATGTCTGGCATTTAACGCGGTTAATAATGAAATTGTGCAGACGGCCTAATTAGCCGAATAATTTAAACGCAGCGTCTTTGTAACTGAGAGCGCGGCGGTTGATTGATATTAATTTAGACAGGCATAGTTCGCTTGCCATTAATTATTTCCATTAGTTGGGGGAAGGTGTGGGTATGGGAAACGTTAATTTGTAATGCACTGCACTATATGTATATTTGCAAAGCCTTTCAAACATCTTCAAGATATTTACAGATCACGAGTTTACAGAACTAAAATTGCTTTATTCTCTTAGACTTACTCATAGACTAAATAAAGTAACTACTGAGAGAATGTGATACAAAAAAGGGATTTGTTTGACAAACAGAAGCTTAAGACATGATATATACACTTGTACAAACGGTCCTATTACATATCAACAATAATACCAGAAGTCTTTCTGCATGGCCGCTTAATAAAAGGAAGCTTCAATTGCAAAAGTACTTAGAACCATTACTAAAGAGAAATGACCCCATTTACTTAAATATGATTTCATTTTCTGAGGATTAAGTTATTGGACTCAAAAGCTGTAGAAAGTGAACTAAAAGCTACTGTTAAAAAACAGACAATAGCAATAACAGAGAATATTAAATCAAAATCGAACGCTAAAAGATGATTTTAAAAAGTATCAATCAATTTGGAATAAATTTGGATGGTGATTGAAGCTTGGATTCTCTAACATAATTCAGAGTCAAAATAACAATGGAAATTATTAGGATCTCCCTTGATGCCGAAGAAAATAAAGATTAGCAAGTCTTTCTTAAGAATGTTCTTTTTCCTTATTTTTAAAGGTAACATCATGAAAAATATGGATGGATGCAATTGGGCGTATTGTTCGCAACTTTATTTGGTGTTTGAAATAAATAAGATTAAGCGATCTAGACAATGAAGGTGATTCACCTAATTTAAATTTTCAAAACTTATGAATGATTAATAATACCTACGCCATCGCCATATTCGAAACTAGTAAGTAATTAATTAACAACATTTCTATTTTTCATGTGCTGGTCGAAATTAATTAACGTTACTCCACATAATAATGTAGAGTTTAGCACAAAAATTCCTTTGATTTTGAAGTGTAGGGTAACCTTGTACATTTACTAAAGAGAACTACCCTCATTTATTTACGTATGATTTCATTTTCGGAGTTCTAAGTTTCTGTACTCAAAAGCTGTAGCAAATGAATTAAATATGCAGAAATATACTCAAAATAAAAAACAACAATAAGAGCAATAATCGAGTATATTAATTAGTAAATTCCATACGATGGGGGTCGTAGGGGAATACATCTTTCTTTCTAATTTTAGGGAGGAAGAAACGCTACAGTAGAGAATCTCTTTGTTGTAGTTCGTTACTCAGATTATAGTTGATCCTTCATGGAGTTTATGGGGACGTAAACAGCATATCTCTCCAGGATAGGAAACAAAGACACTCAAAAAAAAATACTAAACTGTTCGCGGGCGCAGGAAACATTTCAGAACCAAGTAAAACACATTCTCTGTCAGAAAGGGTTGGGTGAATTCTTTCCGAGACGTGCTGTCCTCTAGTCGGGTCCCCTTTTGGACCCATTCAAGTAGGTTACTGGAATGACATGACTTAAGTTGCCTACCCTTAGAGTGTGTTCGTAAACTCTCTTAGGTTTTCCTAAGTAATATTCTTTCTCTCTCGTATAAATGATTTTCTATATTTTGCTTTTCATTTTATTCACTCCTAGCGTTACCCATGAAGACTTTACGAACTCAGCCATAGGGTAGTATTTAGGTATTTTTTTCTGACTTTCTACAATACGTAGGTATATTTCTCTCTCTTTACTGTAACGTATCTTAATGATCACTTGTCTGAAGGAGAGTCAGTTTTTTGTCTGGGGGCTTCCCGCTCGAAGCCGTTATCATAAAAGAATGTTTACGTTACAAAGTTTGAAATCTTTTATGGATTTCTCTAGGAAGATTTAAATGCTGCTAACTACAAAATCCTTGAACATTTTTGCGCATAAATGTAGTTAAACCAAATTCTCATAAAATGTAACTCAATTCAGACTTTTTTTTGGAAAAATAGGGCACGACTGGTGATGTATCGCTTTCGTCACATCAGCGGGGACGTCGTCACCGAGGAAAACCTTCTTGGAAAATGAGATTGGCCCTTAAGATGGATCAGTGTTTGTGGTGATCGTGTACTGTAGCTTGCATGTAGCTTGTGTTGACGTGTTATGCATAAATTTATCATGGCTCTCTCATACCAAATATCTTATTTGACTGGGGTTTGTATAATAATAAATAAATCCAGTTCAACATACTTTTGATCAAAGAATTTCCGGCCTCGTGATTTACGTACATACATTTACCCAAGAAAAAAGTTTTTTTTCCCTTCATAAGAGCCTATGAAAATCTAAAGGTGCCCAACATTCTCTGGAAATATAGGAGGAGGGATGAAATCTTGTCACCACAATACGTTCATTTTAAAAATTATAAAATTACAAAAAAAAACGCCAAGAAGAGCATTTTCTTTCTGGTCCATCGAGCAACACTGCGAGCAAACCTGTATGTGTATAAAGACCTTTGAAGAGGAAACTCCGTTAACGCAATTTATAGTCCGTAAATAAAAGCAAAACGGTTGCCGATAACATGCATCATAATTAACTATGATTTAACGTTTGGCGTTAGATAGTAATACAAAATAATGTCCTCGCTGGAATATACACCCGTGATATAATAGCTACACGCACAGTTTTCATGAAGCTGTAATTTCTGAAGTTATGCTTGAACCCTTTCGAAGGCTCCACATGCCAACATCAGTTTTTTATATAGGTATTTGAAATTATAGTTGTTTAAGGGCCAGTTTCATAATCGGATTTAAAGGAGACTTTAAGTTTAAAGTCATTTTCAGGTGTAAAAACAACTGTGAAAATACATTTGTTTACACATCTGAATGTGACTTTAATTTTAAAGTCTCTTTTAAATTCGATTATGAAACTGGCCCTTAATCAATCTAAGGGCGGAGAAATCCACTTCTTAATAAATTGGCTAATAGAGTTATTAGATGAATAACTACCATGGAAACAATTAATAAACAACCAATCAACAGTTCAGAAAAATCAAGTTATTCGTCGAATAACTTTAATAGGAGATGGATATCTCGACCTAGGCTTGTAAGTTAAAAATATTTTGAATTTTCTTTTATAGTCATCGCCATCATCGTGGGTTTGATGCTTGGATGGACAAGTCGCCCAAAGTTAAATCCACTAACAAATTAACTGTCCTGGGGTTGGATCAGAGCGTTACATGTAAAGCTGGGTACACAGTGGCCGCACCGCACCTGTATTGCAACGTTGCAATACAGGTTCGCTGAAAATAAAAGTTAATGCACCCGTCATGCACCTCGAACGCACCAATGCGCATCTCGAACGAACCATTAACTTTTATTTTCAGCGAACCTGTATTGCAACGTTGCAATACAGGTGCAGTGCGGCCAATGTGTAACCAGCTTAATGCTCATAGTACCGTCCACACACACTATTCGCGTTACATTTCATGTTACATTACATTACACGTTACGCACATCTGGACTCGTCTTGGTTGGATCCTCGAATTACGATTATGGATGTCGCCTGCGACATAACGTCAAAATGACGTAGACTCTCATTCAAAACTACATATAAATCGTTCGGGAATTGCGTCATTTCGGTGTCATGTCACAGGCGACATCGATAATCGTAATTCGAGAATCGACTCCCAGATGCTTCTATCATTTTAGTGTTGATCTGTCTCACCAAACTAGACCTGCAAGTAACTAGCAAACAAATCCTGAGTTATCATTTCTTGGAAATCTTGGACACTTTTCAAACTGCACAGTTATAAGCACCGGTGCGTGGGCCAACTCTCAAAATGGGGTGAGATGTTCTTATGTTATCGAAGATGAATCTTTTATTTTCTCTTTACCGAATATTTATAGTATCTTCTTCTTCTTCTTCTTTGAAGCTCTACCTCATTGTGATGCTACATCAAGCAAATGATACTTCTCTTTCTATTGACTCACTTAGTGCAATTTAAAGACATCGCGCCTTTCTTTTGCGTCTCGACCTTGACCACAAATAGATAACATCCTGAATTTAAATATACGATAAAATTGAAACACTAATGGCGGATTTCACAAACGTTACTTAAATTTAATCATCCGTTAAAAATAAACGTTTCTATGGTTACATGTGTTTAAGGTATAGGACTGATTATTCTTAATCGATGATTAAAGTTAAGTGACGTTTGTGAAATCCAGCCTACGGGTGGGTTTACAGAAAGGAAATCAAATATTTAATTACGATTAACTATTTGATTGAGATTAAAATTAGCGTTGCCTTAGTTTAACAATTTGATTTCTATGGCAACACGAATTTTAAACTCAATCAAATAGTTAATCGTAATTAAATATTTGATATCCTTTCTGTAAGCCCACCCTAAATTATTAAATTAAAAGGAAAATATCCCTAGACGATTCCACAAAAGAATTTCAAACTTTAACTGTAACATTAGTAGGGAGACTTCATTGAAATTACTCGGTCAATTTTTTTAAACATTCTCATATGATAACGAGCTCGAGCGGAAAACCACTAGCTAAAATATTGTCTCTTCTTTAGATAAGTGACCATTAAAGTACGTTAATAAAGTAAATAAATCATGATAAAGAACCCTTGTCTGAACAAAATACCTGGTCACTACCCTATAGGGTAGGCAACTTAAGTTATTCCAGTGACCTAATTGAAAGGAACCAAAAGGAGATCCGATTAGAGGACAGCACCAACAACAATTCTTCTCGAGAGGTGCTGTCCTCTAATCGGATCTCCTTTTGGTCCCGTTCAATTAGATCACTGGAATAACTTAAGCCCATTGTTTACATTAAAAATTTCTTCCTCTTGGAAGAAATTTTTAATGTAAACAATGGGGTTCGACGATAAGACAAATTTCAAAATTAATTAATATTCACCAAACCATTTACATGGGCCGCGGCCGTTGCGTTCCTTCTCTTCATTTCTAAATTCTATTGATTCTTCTTTTAGATGATAAGATGATAATTTATTCTGGAAACACTATTTTACTACTAGTCGCTTCAGTCGAGAGTTACTGATTACTGTATAAAAATTAAATTCTAAAAATAGGGGGTGGCCAGAATGTTTTTTTTTTGTCGAAGAGATCTCCATTCTTTGAAATTTTAGGAACTATTATTCCTTGCAATAGCAAGCAATAGCATCACCAAGTACATGTTACCATAAGCGGAAATTATTTAAAATAGTTCAGCTAGAGCCACTACTTATATATGCACAAAACTTTTAGGATTCTACTGGCAATATAAGCTTCTCGTACAGGAAGTGCTGCGAAATGAAATTAATTTCGCAGATTAAATACTCCACCAATTTTCATAATGAAAATAGTTTCTCATTATCTTTATAGCAATTTAGCTCTCGTGAATTCATCATTATGTAACGAACTACATTCAGTCCTACCACAAGCATGTGTACGTGTGTGCACGTTAATAGCTGATAAGTCGGTTAAGACGTAGCAGTAACAAATTGTATCCATTTAAAATGACGCTCGAGCAGTGATAAACGTTTAGCTCAAGTTAATCAGGTCGCCTGAGACAATTATAATGGAACAAAAGCGTCTATCTCAGCATCTCGTGACAATGAATATACTGAGGAAGTTATCAGTTGTGTTAAGTCCTACTCATTTTCAAAGGAATCTCTAATCGCAATTTTGCGGATTGCACGGGAAAATGGAAGAATGGTTACTCAATTAAGATAATTGCACAATGTTTAATAGTTATGGAAGGGATTTTATTAAGTCAGGAATTTGTACTCATTCAACCAAACTAATTAACAATGAATACTATTATAAACCTTTTGACATTGTATGTACATGCACCCTGTGTATTAATGATTTTTTCATTACTAACTTTGTTTATGACGTAACGTAATATTTTATTAATTTTATATTTTTTAAAGCAGGGTTTACTAAAGACCCAGGTTATTTAATCTCATCAGTATTTAATTATTGTTCTACGGTCCGTGTCTCACAGAATTCCGGATACAATATGTGTAGGATTTCCGTACGCGGTTATCCTGGGCTTACGTAGGCGCGATCATATTTATGCTCGAAATTGTACTGAAAATGTTTAGGACGCGCAACAACGCTTCCATTTAACAAGTTTAATTCGCAAAGAGGTATCTTACTTATTTAATCTCGCGGTTGCAGAGGTTTCAC
Organism: Dorcus hopei; assembly: GCA_033060865.1. Taxonomy (NCBI): domain Eukaryota; kingdom Metazoa; phylum Arthropoda; class Insecta; order Coleoptera; family Lucanidae; genus Dorcus; species Dorcus hopei. Next base: position 17,562,355 of record CM065424.1, on the reverse strand, counting down.
TTTCTTCGTTACAAACTAATTGTTAAATTTTACTTTGTAGGGAAAACAAACATATTCGGATTCTTTTAGTAAAATACAACGTATTCATTTTAACAACAAACAGCGCATCGTATCACGCGAAAATACAAGTACTAGTCAAAGAGGGGGTCAATTTTTTAACAATGGTAGATAAATGTTAGACAAATTATTAAAATAATATGATATTCATGATTATACAATCTCTTTTTCAGAGTATTTTTTGTTTGTCCCACATAACAACTTGAACAATCTCTACAATTAACTTTATAAACCACATTGGTTTTCTTTTGATTGTCTATTTTGTCTTTAGAGCTGGGAAAAAAATTATATTTATGTGAATTGCGTGATTTATTGGCTATAATGATATTGTGTTGTTTTAGTTTTCTTTGTAACGGTTCATTTAAACCTGGAAAATATTGCATTGAGAAAAACTTTTTGTTGGTAATTTGATTTGTGTTAGAGTTGGAGGGAGAGCATGACGGAATATTAATTTGGTTTAATTTTTGTTTTAAAAATTTTAACCTTTTACTAGTGATGGAATTGATAATATGTAAAGGGTAATCATTATTTAATAAAGTAGATTTGACCAATTCTATATTATCTTTGTGAAATTTGGGTGTGGAAAGTAGAATAGCTCTGTCAATAAGATTTATTATAACCCCTATTTTTTGAGATTTGGGGTGGGTAGAATTGAAATTTAAGTAGCGGCCAGACCAGGTGCTTTTTCTATACCAGTTTGTATATAAAGAGCCGTCGCTATTTTTGATTAAAGTGACGTCTAAAAAATTGATTTGGTTATTCTGTTCAACTTCTAAAGTGAAATTAAGTCTTTGATGAAAAGAGTTGAAGATATTTAGAACATGTTCGATGGATTGGTTTGGTAAAATTAATAATATGTCATCCACGTATCTTTTATAAAGAAGTGGTTTTTCGTCTGGTTCCAACCCATCAATGACAGTCGACTCCACAAAATTCAAAACAATTTCAGCCAATATGGGACTGATAGGGGAGCCCATGGGCATACCAAATTTCTGTTTGAAAAAATTGTTTTGAAAGCTGAAGGTCGTATTGTCAGTAATAAGCCTTAAACCCTTTAAAAATTCTTCTTTGTTTAAGTTGCAATATTGTTTTAAGTTGTCCCATTTGGAATCTATTATTTGAAGAGCTAGCTCTACCGGAATGTTAGTAAAAAGATTGACGACGTCAAAAGAGCAAATGGAATGATTGGGCGGAACTTTTACATTTTTTATGGTATCAATTAATTGGAATGAATCCTTGATGGTTGAACTTGAATCAATTGAAATGTTTTTTAAAATGTTGTAATAAAATTTTGACAGATTATAGGTAGGGCCATTAATGCTAGAGACAATTGGTCTCAAGGGGTTGCCTTGTTTGTGTATTTTAGGTAATGCGTATAGACGGGGTGTTGTGCTTCTTTCCAATATACTTCTTTTACGATAATTGGATTCTAACGTAAACGTATCGTTTGTCGTACAGCAATAAAAATCGGTAGTGTTATCATTTAAAGTATAAGGAATAATCTAGATATAAATTCTTTTAGTCTTATTTGTTTTTTCAAATGTTCAAGCCTGTGCAATTGTCAGATTTTCAAACTGCCGTTATTCAATTTTTTTAAATGCAACCCCCCCTATCTCTTTTTACGAATAGACAGTGTTCATGTTCCTCTTCAATTCAGTTATTGGTTTTCTGTATCTAATCCGTACAGTTTTTTTGCTATAATAAACTTTTTACATTTTTACTCTAAAATCATTATTAAAAAGTTATTTAACGTACCGTATTTTAATTCCTTTAACACAGCTCCCTCTATTTCATAAAACAGATGGATAATATCATGTTTACAATTAATTACAAACTCTTATTGCATTATAATCATCGTATTTTTTGCAATAGGGTTTTTTTACTTTGTTGTAATTAACAATATTTTAAAATTGATTCATTGCAGTTCCTAAGTAAGCTTCAGTTGTCCTAATTAACATTGTGTCATATCCAAAAGTTGGGTGATATGATGAAATGTAGTAAGAGTAATACTTCCCAACTTTCTCTCGATATTTTATTATGACGACCGGTTTCGGTTAAATAACCATCATCAGGTCGACAACGTCAAATATGAAAATTAATTGACAAACTTGACAGCATTTCCAAGCAAATTACACGTTAATTATTTCTTCTCCTCTTCACCATTAGTTTTATGCAGTTTACAATTAATTTTCATATTTGACGTTGTCGACCTGATGATGGTTATTTAACCGAAACCGGTCGTCATAATCGAGAGAAAGTTGGGAAGTATTACTCTTACTACATTTCATAAAACTAAAAGAATTTATATCTAGGTTATTCCTTATACTTTAGTTTATAACACTACCGATTTTTATTGCTGTACTACAAACAATACGTTTACAGTAAGTATTTCAAGAGAAGTAGAAAATTAGACCGTTTTCAACAAAATATTTATTTACTCTAAGTTGGTTAAATAAATATAAATATTTTATGTGCAACTGTTTAGAGGATCAAGTGTTATATCTATCTATAAGAAAATATACAGGATGTTCCATTTAAAAAAATCACGATGCATGCTGCCATTAGTTTACGTAACACTCTGTATGTATCAGAATAATTTCAGGTTATAGTGCTCAATAGGTAGAATGTCCTTGTGAAAGAAAAAAATTCTATCTCGTTTTATAAATGAGCTATGGAAGAAAGGGCGCTTAATAACTCACCCTGTATATTGTTTTCGTTAAATCGGAAGCATTTCCTTTTAATGCTTTTAAGACTGGAATTTGTTATAAACTTTCTTTTTAATTTCAACTAGAATTCTTATAAAAGGAAGAAAATATAAAAAAGAGAAGAAGAGGCATAATTTGGACAAACCCAAAAAATATACTATGTGTTTTTTTAAAAATGCCATAAGGGGTGGCTGTGGAAAAGAAAATTCATGTCTTAGCTCCATTCATTTACTCTAAATTTTCAGATTTGGCATGTGTTAGATGTCAAGCTACGACATGAGGTTTAATTTTCATGGCCAACCTTTATGGCATTTTTAAAAAAACACATGTTATTATGTAGTGGCGACTTGGCGAGCAAGTGCAAAAATTTTATTCCAGATAAAAAGGGCATTGAGAGCGATTCCTGACTACTTAAAACTCAAACCAGATACGTACAAACAAAGGAATTGCGACTCGGGTTTTTTATAGTTTGACTCAAATCTCTCTCTCACTCTCCTCATGGTATCTAGAGCCACGATGAGGGCATTGTAAATTAATTGATAAATTCGAAAGTATTGAATAGTTCATCCCCTTTTTTATCTTTTAACACGTGATCAGCTGAAATACGAACTCCAAAATATTTGCAACAACAACTTTGAACACATGCTTTGACAGGTAAACAAATAAATCACTACAACACGAAAACAATTCAAATCTCCGTGTTAAGAATCGCTAGAATTCTTTAATTTTAATTTTAATTGTATTGTAAATAAAGTTTATTTCCACAAGCTACGTGTCGTTCTATTCAAGAATTACATACAAAATTCCTACTGTATTAATAATTAAAAATTTAATCTGACGGTTGTAATGAACTTCCTCTATTATTATATTTCATAGCAAATACCTGCAAAATATATCGGTTGCTAATTAATAGGGCAGTCACTAGAGGTAAATCTAAAACCACTTCTCTGGGGGATGCAGCACTGAAAATAGGTCGCAGTTCGAATTATATATGCAAATTGGGCGCACTGATAATGTTCACACTACGGCTTCATGAATCGACACAGGGCTTGAATCCACATAAATAGAGAACGCATACACAAAGTGAACCTTTGAACGTTAAGAGCATGATGATGTGTTAATTTTGCAAAAAAAAAACTTTCATTGCAAGGCTCAATTTGAATTCAGTATCAAACCATTCTGCATCAACTATGTAAGGTAACTAGCTAAGCATTGTGATTCCAAGCGTATTAAACGCAGTTAGTTACTTACTGAAAGTAATACATAATTAATAAAGTACGAAGTAATTTTAAAGTTTGTAATGACGGAAGATAATACACTAGCTTGCTTGTGATACTGACACGAAGTAGTTCTTAAAGAGAATTTATAATAATGCTTGATTTTTTTTGCAAACGTTCTCCTTTCAACGACATATGATTGGTCGAAATGTATTTCTATCTCACTGCTCGATATGAGAAATCGCGCAGATTTCAATTTATCGTGAGTTTGACAACTTTCATTCGATTTGACTTCCATTCAGAGTTAGGCCTGAATGAGGAAACGACCTAACGTATTATAAAGAACGCTAAGGGAAAGAAGAAATCCTAAAAAAAGAAGAAATTAAGGTTGCGGCATCAGAAGGACCTCCGGATTGAAATCACTAACCCAAGAGATTAGAAATTTTCCAGCGTAGAAATGACAAGTAGAAAAGCGTAGATGTAAGAAGCATCGTACAATTAAATAAACAAAAACTACTACTCTATAAGCTATTAAAAATTTTGACCTTTTCGATAACCATTAACTCCACAGGTTAATTAACGCTTGTAGAACTTTGCTTATGACTAAAGTCTCCAACTCTCAAGCCCGAATGCATAGGCGCTTCGATGCCGCGTATGGCACCGATCGAATTACGGCGCTGCAAACATTATTTCTTCGATATAGCGAGAATATTTTGATCAACTTTATCACATTTTATTTTGTTACTTGCTGTATTTTTGACGATACGGTATAATTAAAAAAAGAAAAACGAAAACGTTCGTTTAGATAAAACTCGTTATACCTATGCATTATATAGCTGTAAACAGCATTGGATTCTTGGCCAGTCGACCGATTGAGGTTTACAACGCATCGGCGCGAGCAGCGAATAATGTACAACTGGACAGATAAACGGATCTGTCTTTTGGAGACTTTAGTTATGACATCACGTTCATCAGTATTACATATTGCTACGTTATTTTGGTTTTGTAATTTGAAAGTTATAGTAACAATATTATTAGTATTTATGATTTTGATGTATTAATTGTAAATTAGTTTGTGATTCATCATTCATCAATTAAGTTTTGCACATTAAAGAAAAAAATTATGATCCCAAGGTATTTCAGCATAAATGTTGTTATTACTGAAACACAAATATTTGTTAAGAAAAATAAACATAAGGAAAATGATTGAAAGATGCAATCGCCATCACCAGACTGACACACACACCAGTCTAAAAGCAGTTCCGATGGATGTACACCATCGTGGAGGATTTGCAGTTCTTGAAGGCACCTCCGAAGTCAAACTTTCTAGACCAGGAGCAAGTCCAATTTAGCCAATTTAATAACATGTACGGTTTCATTTGTTTGACAACTAAAATCAGAATTACATGGCGATTCATTCAAGATCAAGCGCGACTGTGTGAGATGAGGGATTACAAGGTTATTTTTTATATCAAAATTAATTCGAATTGTCACAAAAAATTATTGTATGACGCGTTTAAGTTTTTTTTTAAATACAGTTTATAAATACGAGCGGCATTTAGTTGGGTTGGAGTCAAGCAAAATACACGGGTTTGAGCCTATCGATTGACACTATAATTTAATGTACGCGAATTAATTAAATTACGCAAGGTGAAGTGATAATAAACATTAGTTTGGTGTAAAAAAGACATAAGGAACTGAACAAATTACTAATTTGATTTAACCCGAGTTACAACTTTCTTTTTAAAATAATAATTACACGTTCAATTATTTTCGGCCATTACATGAACTTAGTTTCTATTACATTCATTTGAACAAAGAAACAGTCCCTTTTGTTGCATTTTTAAAGAAATTCTTAATAAAGAACTTTAATTTGAGCAGAGTTATTTTTAATTTATTTATGAGCATAAAAAAATTATCTACGAGCGTGCAAAGTTGAGTCCTTTGCACGCTCGTAGCGTTCACAGATTTTATTAAATTAAAACAAAAGAAAAGATTACGCCCTGAATCTGAAAGAATTTCATGTTATAGATTATAGACGAATATGTACGTTATTGAAAAATAAACAAATTAATTTCTCAATAACGAATATTGTAGCAATATGATACGGAAATTATTAATTAAATTATCAGTTATCTCATTCATCCCTTCGAGGAGTAGATCTGTCTGTAATTAATGTATTTTGATAATCAAAGTAATTTTTTTTTATCAGTTTATTTTCAGTCTCTCTGATATTCCCCCGCTCCCCAACTACTGTTTTTCACAACCTTTTTCAACCATAAAGAAATTAATTATTTGTATAAGTATAATGAATAAGTCCATTAAATAAAAATGTCTGCCGAAAAAGATGTACCTATTTAAAGGAGGTCGTGATATATTCTTTAAAGTGAACTAATGAACCGAAGAAGAAGCTTAGTAAATTTTGAACGTTTCGTTTTCCTGTTCTGAAGGATTTTCAGGAATAAAGCACTCGAATTCATGCAGAATTAAGTTTGACGACGCAGTAAACTTCTTTATTCGATTACACGGAATTTAAAACAACCGCAGACAAGGACGATAAACAAAGTCGTCGAAACGATTACAAAAGGAAAATGGAAAATTGATTTTATGATAAATTCAATTCTTATTATCTCCGGATGCGGCGGCGTATGCATTCCACAATAAACTAGTGTCCCCGGCAAATCTTTATCGAGAAGACAAATTTTCATCGAGATTAAGTTTTCAGCGATCTCAACTTTTATATATCAATTTCTTATTCTGTTTCATATGTAGTTCAGCAGAAAGTACGTAATCTGATTTGAGAGTTACATTTCCTTTCCGCCGCTGGAAAACTTCGAGTGCTCTTAACGACTTCAACATTTTAAAACTGTCACGTACTTTTAGAGTCACCGCTTTCCAATTGCTTAACAATGCAGAGCGAAATTCGTTTTGAGGTTTGTGAAATATAATTTTGCTCCGAATGTATAAGTGTATTTCTCTCAATCGCTTGACAAATCTTTAGGGAAATATTAAAAGTTACAAACGATAATAATCAATACCCGAACAATTTCCCTCGGTACAGAGCGCGTTAAGTTAAACGATAAACAGCAATTTTGTCTAGGAAAAGCTGAACTTCGGGATTAATAAATGCTTAGTTTAATGTCGACCGCGAATTACAAATTATTGTACGAGTTCCTTTTTTTTATGCGGAAGCACTGCGGTAACTTTTATGTAACCCCGTAGTAGGGAACTTTTTATTAAGTTTGTGGGGATTAATTTCATCGGAAAATTACTTAGCACTTTATTACGAATGCTGCAGTCGATTTAATGGTCGCAAAAGCCAACAGCGCGAACAGCCTGTCAAGTTAGTGCTTCTGTGCACGCACGGCGCTCATTTGGACTTCCGAATTCTGTTCCGGTTCAGACCCGTTCCTGAAGGATTTTCCGTTTCAGCGGTACAATAGGAATCCGTGAAATTAGAAAACAAAAACGATCCTTCCGTTTAATCAGATAACTCACTATAAAATTATTGTTATTGCTGATCAATTAATTAATTTATTTATAATTTTAAGGGTTTTCCTAACATTATTTTAATTAACTTGTTTTGAATTTCCATCGTCTAAGAACGACAAAGAATCCGAGCCAAGTTCCCATGTTCCAATAATAAAAATTCCATCTTTGATTAAAATCTAATAATCCTTTCTAGGAAATGTTAGGCCTCTAAGAAGAATGATATTGAAATTCTTTCTCGGTTCTAATCTCCTGTCCTCTTATGCTTCAGCGTCTGCCGATTGAAAATCAGCTAGAAATTAATTTTAAATCCAGTCTAACCGAACGCCTCCTAAGCAAAATTATCGTACAGAATACTTCTCGTGGAATTCCGTCAATTTGTAATTAAATTTTACAAAGCCTTGAAACAGATGTGACGGGCTTATGATGAAACAAAATGCCTGGGAATGAGTTTAAAGAAATATTAGACAAGCTCTCCCGAGTTACAATTTATCTCGTTACATCTAGCGGAATTTAAATGATAATTATTCGTTTAATTACGAGCGGAGCTTGCAAACAAATCTCGAAAAAATGAGCCAGCTTTAAGAACGGCAATTATGTAGAGGATTTTCTGAGGAATTTCGTCAATTTGTAATTAAATTTACGAAGCTGCGAAACAGATGTGACGTCTTGTAAAAGAGAATGCCGAGATATTTCTGAAATAATATGCAAACGTTTTCACCAGCTACGATTTATCTTAATAAACGTAACAGGGTAATTATTTAAAAAAAAAAACAAAGAAACAAACAAATCTTATTAAAGTAGCTTCATGAAGCTCATTATTAAATATTGTTTTTAATCACCAATCGAGAAGATAAATGATAGGAAAACACATAAGGAGAGAAAAGATATCAAAGGACTTGACGATACGTGACAGCTAATTTAACGGAACAGAGGCGTTAAATGTGTTCTAGTGCTAACGGATTGCTTCCTAAATATCCCTGTACCGAAGCACTGAAAAGGCGGAAACGAATGACTGAAATTCTGCGAGCGCATAGCAGAAAGAGACTTTGTAATTCGAGCTTTAAGGTCTTTAAAACGTAAATGAAGTTATCCTGCGTTCACAAGAAGCATTATGTGTGTGTAATGGAACCAAATCCAATATTTAGCACACTTTTAAAATCGCGTATAATAAAAAAAGAAGATGATTTATGTTTTCTATGACTTCTAAAAAACTGTCTTGAAACAAATCTGATACTCAGCCCACTTTTAAAACATTTAAAATCACAGCATACAAGATCATATTTTTACGGTGAACCAAGTAATCGAGAAAAAATTGATGAAGGACAATGACGTGTACTACACTTGCTTTATCGATATGACGAAAGCTTTCCACACAGTAAATAGAGAAAAGAAATGGGAAAGTCTAGAAAATAAGAAAGTAAAGAAACGGGTTATTGAAGCGATCAGAAGCATATTTAAAAAAATAACCAATCAAATAAGAACATGCAACAGAACGTCTGGAAAGTTCACCACAACCGAAGGAGTAAGACAAAGGCAATGTATTAAGCCCATTTTTATTTATATGTGCAATAGATGTTGTCACCAAAAGCGCACAAGAAAAGATGGAAAAATTTCTGGATTACAACTTGAGTACTTAGAGACGTGTGCCTTTGCAAATGATATAATGCTATTTGCAAACAAGAGGCAAAGCTAAAGTACAACTTGAAGATAGGGGAAGAAGAATTAGCGTTACACAACCTGCTTATGAATTCCGGAAAAATGAAAACAGTGTCCCTCAGTAACAAAAATGTAGACATTAAAATAAAACTGCAAAACCAAGAAATAGAACAAGTCTCTAGTTATAAGTATCTGGGAAGCACAGTGGATAGCAGAGGGAAAGCAGAAGAAGAAGTAAACACTAGAATACAGGCAGCTAATAGGATACCTATACTATGCTTTACAGAAAAAATTCCTGAGAAATAAATACATATCGAAAGAGACGAAAGTATCTATACAGGGTGCTGTAAAAATGGCGAAACAACGCCATTCTGCACTATTCAGGGACACCCTCTGAGCATGGGAAAAATGTTAAAAAAATTCTACCTTACATTTATGTTTCTGTCAACTGATATTAAATAATGCAAATTCAGTCAAAGTAAATTCATAGATAACTAGATGCAATGACTTAATAATTAATAGCTTGGTTGCCAGATCATTTTTATGATAATTTTCTGTACAATATGTACTATTTATTGATTTTAAATAAAAATTATTGTTGAACATCATTTCAAATATGTCTTTCACTATAAAAATTGTTGAAATATTTAGAATTGGTAAATAATAAAAATTTCAAATCACAAGATTTTTTAACATTTTTCCCATACTTAGATGGTGTCCCTGAATATTGCAAAATGGCGTTGTTTCGCCACTTTTACAGCACCCAGTATACATACAAATCAATATACCACGCGATCATTTAAATTTACAATTAGAGTAGACTATGAATTTTGAATTAGATTGGCAACACTAACTATTGAGAGCTTAATTTGAGTTTGAATTGTTAAAGTAACGCTTCAAAATGTTGAATTAATTGTCGGTGGCGAACACTTTGATCATTTGCTATGATTGTCACTAAAACTGTTTCACTTCCTTTAAATTAAAACGATTGAACCCGATGAGAATCCTATAAACGTTAAAATATATACATAACCTCTAATCTATACAGCGAGTCGATTGGCAAGGTGCACAACCGTATAAAAAAAATCCCGCCTACTTTAATTATAAATTTATATGATCGCGTAGTATATGCCGTAGCTACATTCATTACTAGCTACAATGAGGAGAGAACTGGATACTGATTGAAAGACAAAAACAGAGAATACAGGCCCAAGACATGAAATTTCTCAGGAAAGGTCTAGGAGTAAGAAGAATAGATAGGATGAAGAACACAGAAATCAGAGAAAACTTAAAAGGTAAGTCAGCCAAACAAATAATAGAAAATAAAAAGCTGAGCTGGTTTGGACACTTAATTAGGATTGATGGCAATAGACAAGTGAAGAAGATATGGAAAGCAAGGCCTATAGGAAAGAACAAACGGGGAAGACCAAGAAGGAAATGTGATACTGAAATAGAAGATATTGTAAAAAGAAGGGGACAAGACTAGAAAACAACTAAGGAAATGGGACAGAACAGAGAACGTTGAAGGAGATACGTTAACTCGACACCCTAGAGGGTAAAAAACCAGATTATGGTGATGATGATAAAACCATTTTATTTTCTTCTATTCTTTCGGAACCTGAAAGCCAGTCTTGAATGATTTCGTTGCCCTTTCCGGTTTCCTTATCGCTACATGACCGTTAGACAAAATCCTTATGTCCTTTGGGTAGATCTAATGCAACTACTTCATTCATTAAACCAAGTAAACCATATCCGTTATTTTGGCCCAAATTGCCTTTGTCAGTCTCCTTCGCAATCTTTGATCCACTTAGTTATGCCAATCAATTTCTGAAGTATACGGTCTCTAAATACACATCAACTTTCTACTAAGCCCAAATTATTAAGGAGAATACCTCATCGAACAGTGGTCGACGGAAAACCCACCATGATCCTTGTTTTACCCTATTAAGGAAACTGTTTAAACTTTTTTGGTGAAGGCTCATAAATTTCTTTGATTGTCTTTCCTCTCAGTATGGTATTTGGCTAGCTATTTCCCATTCTTGAATATTTAAGACCAATCGGTGGCATCCCTGTGCCTACCAAAACAAATTTATCGGCTTTTTCGTTTCCTTCTATTCTCTGGTAATCTGAAACCCACTTTTAGTAGAGTTTGTTGCCATTTACCTGTTTCTTGAGAGATTATCTGCACTCCCTCGTGAATAAAGTCTCTATACTGTATGCTTTCGGTAGAGCGTTACAGTCTCAAATGCGTAAGGAATAGGTTGGCAATATTTCGAAACTTTTCAGTTAACTTAGAATTTATTGTGGCAACTCTGAATAATAGGCGACACTCGATCGCCACGTGACAATAATAGTTTCCGATTGGTTGAAGTTGGCGGCATCTGAGATCATCTCGCGACATCCGATTTAGCTTGACTTCTCGTTTTAACTTTGGTGATGCCTGTATCGTTGTGTATAAAGTTATCGGAATTGTCGCTATGAAAGATTAGGAAAACCCGAATTCGACGTGGTCGGAAAGTCTTAGTGCATCATCAAACGAATTTAGTGTGATTTTCATAACCTCGCTAGGGCCTGGTTTTCCTAAAATATTTTAACTCAGGCTGTTCTTTTGGATATTCTTTTGGTACTCGGTTACTTATAGAGTATGTAGCGTCGTTCCACTTGATTATTTTGGACTTAACAGCGAGAGAAGTGGAACAGTTTTTGTATGCCCTTCTCACGAACTTGTTCAGAGATTCTATTGTTGTGTTGTGAAAACGGAAAACAGCAAAATGCAAAATGTTAGGTTAACTTTTCAATTACATATTTTAAGTTCGCGCCGTCATGTGTGATGTCTTATGCCGACTCAGGTTCATTTTGTGGGCGATGTGATCGCTTTCCTAGCCTCGCACCAGGTGTCTATTATTATTGTTCTGATCGTTGTGAGCGTTATGTGGAACAATTCCACCGCTACTTTGATCATTTTGATCGTTAAGTGAAACCTATCCCAGGTGAAGGGGAGGTGACCGCTTCGGACATCATGCAGAATACACGCAGGGAGGCGTAAACGACCTTGACCTACAGGACACATTCTTGGTTGTATGAGTTCAATCAATGTCTCTTATTAACTGTTTCGTGATGCTGCGTTGTTAAAGAGCGAATTTTCGACAGACCTTGCGCCTTTAATTATTTTATGTAAATTATTGGAGTAAAAATAAGGCGGGTTAGGTCTGAAGTATCGAGTTAAGTAAATTAAGGTAACAACATTATTGAGTCACTTTAGACAGTGTTCTGGCAACTTTCTGTCGCACTGGATTAACCTGTTTGTGGCATTGTAATTATTCTGTGCATTTGTAATTAAAACAAATATTACTTTAGCTGTTTGTATATTTGTGCCACTATCCTAAACGTATAAGTGATTGTTGCAAACTATCAACTGCAAAACCAAGACACATTGGGAACACTATCGTGGCCTATTTCTGATCAGCTGGGTATTTAGTTCACCCTGGCGCCTGCTTTAAAATCTGTTCACCCACACACATCTTTCGCTGTTGCTAGACGAGGAAAAGTTGATAAAAGATACAGCGCAGACTTGTTACCGATCTAGGTAAATAATTCAGGAATAAATCATATTAGAGTTTTGTGGTAGTAAAAGATGGGCATTGATTTAGTTCAATGAATCTCATTCACAACAAAGAGCTAGCTCACTTGTAGCTCTTCTACCCCAACAATCTGGGAGAATTAGATATTGAAGTTCAAGCAAATTTTTTTTTTGGCGATAAAGAAGGTGGCGTTTGAAGTTTTCAAGCTAAAATGAAAATGATAAAAACAACAGTAAAATGTAGACATTTTTTTTATCAGCAAGAAAGTAAAGAACTATACATCATTGTCATTCAATGCTTGTTCTTTTAACTAGTTATTTGAATTAATATTGGACTTAAAAGAGGGTCCAAATTATGTAATTTTCCAAGTCTAAAAGCTACGTTCATTACTACTCGTAGCTCCCTTAACTCATATATAAGAGCTAGTTCATTCGCCACCTACCCATCTCTAGTGTTGAGTGCCTCAATCGCTGCGTACACGGCAATCAATATGCCCTTCGTGCTCTTTCGCAGATACATAGATCTAATGCACATATTTCAGTAAGATTTTTAAGGTAGCGCCTAAACTAAGTAGTACCCGGTGTTTTGGGCAATAGTTGCCTTTGATGATCAAATATACTAAACAGCAAAATTAACGCACCACTTATAAAAGTCTCAAAATTTTCGCTAAAATGAATGTAATTTGTATTTTGGTAAACCAAATGAAAAATTAACGATGTAATACAAGTAAATGTTGGTTGCGAGTCGTCAGGTTCGCAATGGATCGTTAGCTTATGAGGTAGCGGTATTGTTGCTATTTGCTTTCACGACGCGAATTATAAGTCGGAAAATAGTTGTGCTGCGGCGCAATTATTTCAGATGTAATATCAATGTTTCAAAAGTTATAAAAAGAGTAAAATTAGTTAACACAACGAGAAACAAGAAAAAAGGAAATAAGGAAAAATTAAAAATATGCAAACAACATTTAATATCGGGTCTTTCCACCTCTGCTGTTAATTGTGGCTTGACAACGTCTTCCCATACTGAGAATTAACGACCTTATGTCGTCTTGAGGAATTTCTTCCCAAACACGAACAAGAACTTGCCGAAGTTCATTTAGGTTGACTGGTGGCGGAAGCTGACTTCTAATCCTCTTTCCCATCATGTCCCATACATGTTCGATGGGATTGAGGTCTGGACTACACGCTGGCCAGTTCAAAGTTTGAATGGCAACTTCATTTAAATATTGACTTACTCGTCGAGCTGCATGCGGTCGGGCATTATCATGCATCAAAATGAACCCACCCCCAATATAAGGTGCAAAAAGCACTACATGGGGTTCTAGGATGTCAGTAATGTACCGTTCCGAAGTTAACGTCAACGACGCAAAGCTCTGTGCGTGCGGTCAAAGATATGCCACCCCAAACGAATGGCGAATGTTACATTGGGCATATCTCTCATTTAACCGTCTATACACTCTAGGACGACGCCGACGATCAGAACTGTTTAAACAAAATCTGGACTCGTCTGTGAATAGAACTTGCTCCCAGTCATCCATTTGCCAATTCAAATGTTCCCTTGCAAATACCAGTCGGGCCCTACGATGCGCCACCGTCAGTTTAGGACCTGTTGCTGGTATTCTAGGGCGCAAATCTTGTTCAGCAAGTCTTCGTCTAACGCAGTCTTTCTCAAAGTGGGCGATAACGCCCCCTTGTGGGCGCTAGAGGCCTACAGGGGGGCGGTAAAGAGCACAGAGAAAATTGGGGGAAACAAGATAAGACTCATATATGGCAGGCTATAATGAACTAAAGTTATTAAAGTAATGATTACGATTGTGATTTTTAAGATGTGGTAAAGTTAAAAATTTTAGGAGGCGCTAGAAAATAATTGATTCTCAAAGTGGGCGGTAGACGAAACTAGTTTGAGAACCTATGATCTAACGGTATCCGTGCTTACTAAGGTTCCATGGACATCTGTAAGCTGTAGTTGGAGGCTCCTTGCTGTAGTAAACCGTTCTCGAACAGCTCTGAGCTTGATAAAACGATCCTCTCCAGCGTTAGTTACTCGTCGTCTTCCTTGTCCGGGTCTTCTAGCATAATTGTTTGTCTAAGTAAAACGTTGAATTACTCTAGATATTGTTGTGTGAGACACACCTAGCCTCCTTCCGATCTCACGATAAGTTAGCCCTTCCGAAGATAAAGTTACAGCTTGGACGCATTCATCTCGAGTTAAATTTCGAGTAAGTCGGCTTTCACACCAAAGTAGCAAGCTGCATGCTACTTGCATCTTTTGAGAAGTAGCGTGCCGCGTAGCGCATCTTAGAATTTTGCGTTCACATCAAAGTAGCTTAGCAAGCTGTGCGATTCGCGAATTGGCAGTGTTTTGCGAGTTATTATAATCAAGATGTCATTCGAAGATGAAGCTATGGCGTTCATCAAGCATCAAGAACCACAACATAGTGTTTCCTGATGGTTTGGTGTCAGCATGTTGTCAAGAACCCTCGTTTAGCTTGACAATGTTTTAATTTAAGACGAAACCGCGGCCTCTACTGAAGTAGCGTAGCAAAATATAGAACTTGTCCTATGAGTTAAGCTGCACGTCGCAAGTGGCAGGTCGCATGAATGCTACGCTACACCGGTGTGAATATTATCAATTGTTTACATAGGTTCTAAAATTAATGGCATGCAGCGTGCATCCAGGATGCAAGTAGCATGCAGCTTGCTACTTTGGTGTGAAAGCCGACTAAGGCGTTCCATTTTGACG
Organism: Dorcus hopei; assembly: GCA_033060865.1. Classification (NCBI taxonomy): domain Eukaryota; kingdom Metazoa; phylum Arthropoda; class Insecta; order Coleoptera; family Lucanidae; genus Dorcus; species Dorcus hopei. The sequence goes on along the minus strand of CM065424.1, from coordinate 17,546,905 downwards.
TTAGAATGTTTATCTTAAAACATCGGTTGTTATGGACATAAACTTTCAAAAGAAAAGCATTAGTTTGAGTGGAAACCAAGTGGAAACACAGTGTTGTATGTGATGTAAAATTAGACTATCAGCGATTGCAAAATTATCGAATACTGTCCAAAATATTTGGGAAAGTATGTCTCCTATTTTAAATGTCAATTCAAACATTTATGGTTTTTATAAAATAAAGAAGAAATTCTTGTTGGTGCGTTAATTTTGCTGTTTAGTGTAGTTCAAACACTTCCGTTATTGTAGAGGTTGTCCCGGGAGGAAAGGTCAATACTTCTTGGGGATCTAGAGTGGATTATTATAAGTCAAAAAGTTTATATAAACAGGTGGACTTTTGTTATTATTCTGAGATAAATATTGATTAAGTATTGAACAATTTTATCGCTAGGCCGTTCCGGAATAATTTAGATTTGGCGCTTCATGTTGATTTTATACTTCACCGTAATGTAGCGCTGGTTTTGACAAATTTAATGTTAATGCTTTAAAATAAAAGTTATTTAGCAACTTCATATTTTTTATTTCAAATAACTCTACTTCAGAAATCATTAATAAAAGACTATCTGTCTATATACACTTTTTGACTTATAATAATTAATAACCCACTGTAGACCCCCACGAAGTATTGATCTTTCCTTCCGGGACACCTGTATATCCGCAGCAAACTAAGATGCATGCATGACAGACAAAATATAGATCCTTTCGCTCTTGGTGACTTCGCGCACACGTAGATTTAAAGTATGGTATTTCCGTATGATTGTTAAAATAACGCCTAAACCAACTGATATCTGGTCTTTGGCAGTCCTCTTCCCAATGTTGGTTTATTTCTGTGACAGATGAAACATTTTTTTGATTTTTTGCTTGACTGGTTTAGCTAAGGAATGCCCTAATCTCTCCTTCTTCTCTTGTAGGTGGAGGAGCAAGGCTTCCATCTGCATTTAGGATTGTATTCATAAATGTAAATTTTCTCCTTCATCACAAGAAGCAGGCAATTGTTGAAAGTACAACCCGCCCTGATATACACTTCTTGGTTGTTAAGTATATTTTTAACGCTTTATTTTATTTTTGTCAGGGACAGTGTTGTCAATGTTTTCACTACACACACATATTTTATTTATGTAACCATAGCATGTAAAAAATTACGATAATAAGCAAGTAGAAAAAGTCAACATCGTTTTTTCAATTTAAGCAAAAAATCATTCAATTATAATAAACGGCAAACAAATTCGTAGCTTGAGGATCCATTCTACAGTCCGCGGATCAAATGTAACGCTACGATGAAATTACAGACACTTTATACTATAAAATATATTCCCTTCTTTCAAACCCAACCCAATAAATGCTGCACGAATGTATGCTTACTTTTATTTCCTTGCCATTTCCTTCCATTCATGTTTTCCTCTCGTTGTTAGTATTCGTCTTTCATCTACTATTAACCTTTTCGGCTCCTCATATGCTAATCTATTTTCAACCATCCTGTGTATGTGACCCCTTCAACTTAATTCTAATTTTCGATGAAACGATTTCTAAAAATCTTTTATTTGGCTGCTAATTATGAGTTTGTTCCAATAGAAGTTCCTGACCGGTTGTTATTTATTAAAATTAATTACTCAATGATTTCACAGCTCTCTCAGATGTAAACAAATCTGTTGTGATATTGTCCCTTCTAAAGAAGTTCATTTCAATTATCTTTAATTTTGCTCTTTTTCTGCTAGATGAGACCTAACCGTCCATTATATGCAGGTATATTGTTTTGTTTGTAATAATTTTAGTTTTCTGAGTCTGTAGCTTACAGTGGTTTCGTTTTTTGAACAGTTCGTAAGTTGCATTTCTCTATTCTTATTGTTATGTCTACGACCTGCTCGCTCCCAGGCAAAGTGAATTTCCGAACTTGTTCTATGTATCGATTTATTTATTTTTATTTTTACATCCCATCTTTCTGCTACCACAGCTTAATTCTGCTTGGGTTCACCTCCGTTCCGTTTCCTGTTAATAGCACTGGGATTCATTATTTCTCCTTGGCTTAGGAGAAACAAACTTTTTTTTATTGTTTCTAGTTTTGAATTTTTCTTTTCTACTATCTAAGCTACTACTCCATACCATTTTTCCAAAAATTTTCAAAACATATTAAATTTTGAATCTGTTCATGAACATAATTCAGATTGTTCAGAAATGTAGTACTTCCAATAATTTAATTACCTACATACGACGCATATTTGAAAGTGTGTTTCGATGTAGCGCAATATTTCCAAGTTACTCGTGAATTGTTTGGTGTATGTTAAACCCCAAAATTATTTGATAAATTACTTCTGATCATACAGGGTTGTAACGTGTGTAACCAATTATCGCAGAATTTAATTTTTTACCGTCTATTTGGAAAAGCGATGCGCCATTTTTATATGACATATAAAATGTGTTCAATTTTTTTTTTGATTACTTTCAAATTTCAAACTAATTGGAAGTTCGCAGTAGAAGGAAGATATTTTTTCAAAAAAAGGTTTTTAAACAAGTTAATTAAAGAAGTACTCTCACATTTTTTTGAATAAATCAATGTACTGTCAATTAGAACAAAATTAAATTGAACAAATTTTTGAGCACGCATTTACTTAAACTAACAAATCCGAATTTACAAATCCTGCGACACCCATTATCGATTTATTCAAATTCGTGAATAACTTCAGTGCTAGAGTCAGCAAATATTTTTACCGAAATTTTATTCTAAAGCAGCTCAGACAGATAAAACCGCGTTATTCGAATGCCATCATCTCTAAACTGCGGGGTTTCTTTTTTTCCCCCGCAAAGTTAGTAAACATCTCCGTTTTTATTACATTCGAGTACATGTTGAGCAAAACTGATGTTTAATGGACCCCAGCCTAATAATATTTCGAAGTGAATCGTAACGTATCAAGTAACGGAACTTTCAGCTGTAAGTACGAAGTAAGTTAGAGTGAAAATGTTCTCAGTTCCAACTCATTGTTATTACACTGCTTGCAATGTATTGTAAGGAGATATTCCAGCATGTCCAACCACTACGATAACACATTAACAAGAAACACGGGCAAATAAGTTTTGCCCATTAACAATATTACTACCAACCGACGCGACGCGACGATTCAAACTCTGATGCTGTTTCCATAAAATAATAACTGATGAATTTTTTTTAATTTCAAATTAGTTTAACCAACTCACAATCAGTAGATGTGTTAGTTCCGTTATAATTTTACATGATACATTACAGAATGGACGGCGTTCTTTATTTTACTGTTGAATTAGAAAACATAAAAATGAAATCCTTAATTTCATCTTCACTAAAGTTTATAAGAATAACTAAGATTCATTGTAACTCTTTATTTACAATTCGTATAAAGGACCGCGCGCTTTGAAATAAACTGCTTAATTAACTGAATAGATGTTAGATAAGCTAAATGAATTTTATAACGAAGTTGAGGCGAACACTGCATTTCACGATAATACCGAAATTCATGAGTCCTTAAAGACTAACGATGTTTCTTTATCAGTCAGTCGGATATGACAATAAAATTTAATAATCATAATTCCATCTTGGTATTTGCTATTACAATTTGGGATGATGGACGAATAACTGGAAATAATTCCTCTCTTACTTTTATGGGTTTCTCCTAAAACTTAATAAGATTACTTACTTCGGCAATCCCGGACCTCAAATCACAGGTGGGCCTTAAAATTATTATTGACACATCCGTGACTTTATTAATCAATTTCTTAAGTAGGCATTACAACATGCATATAACATTAACTCAGGAGACTCTCGGCCACGTAAAGAAATAAATAAGTAACCATACTTTCTTTTATGTCTCTAAAAAAAAGGTATTTTATGTTTTTACCGAATTTCACGCACGGGGGCATTTATAACATACTCCTAATGTATAGTACAATAAAACTCAACACGAAGTTTGACAGAGGGTCCGACTGTTTATTTGAATCAGTTTCTACCATGTTAATTTGGGTGAATACAAGAAGTACGTTTCCGGCAGCAGTGGAATGACTTCGAATTTACTGAAGTATACTTTTTGTACATAATTAAAAGTTTAATCAAAGTTTGAAAAAAGTTAAGTTAATTCACTTAGAAAAGCAGGGGGTCGATAAAATTTGGCTTGTGTACTTCATTAATTTCTTTTTTTTACGTAAACGAAAACGTGTACAATACCACAATACAAAAAATTTTAAAACAACAAAATGATGCCTATACATGTAGAAAGGTGAACAAAAAAAGCAATTCATCAAACTAACTTTTTATAACACGAGAGACTTGAAATGTTTATTTTAAGTTTAGTGCTAACTAAAATTCCCGACCATAGTGTATATTAACAGGGAAAGTATCAAAGGGGGTCCTAAATATTCCGATACGAAATTATTCCATTTCCTTTAGAATTGGACACCGCCTATACGTTTATATTCATGAGGGTCTCTTCTTATTTATTTAAATAATTCCGTTCCATTTAAAATTCATGAATTACTAGCTTTGATACGCCTCTTCACACAGAAAATAGTATCGCGCCGCTCTTACCCCAAATTCAAAGCGAAATTGACAAAAATCAAAGTGCGCTCCGCAATCCTCCAATTTTCAATACAGTATGGCCCGTAATACCGGTAAATCCTCGTGCGCGTGGAAAGAATTCGACGAGAGTCATGTTTTAGCGTGGTTTGAATTGCGGGCAAGTTTCGATGACCCAATAAAAAAAAGGAAACTTCGTATCGTGAAATATGTTTATTCACTGACGAGTAAACTGGGGAAATCCTTTAAATTGAGTATTTTACTTCTTTAGGCGGGATTTCGAGTTTCTGCGGACGTGATGAAAGGCACCTAAGGAAACTTAACACAATGGAACGCAATATTCAACTCGAACTTTATTGATTAATTATACTGTGATGTTTTTATACTTTGGAATAGTTACCTAAAAGCTTGTTTAAAAATTAAAAATTAAGGTAATTTTTTGTTCCATAATACGTAAGTTAAGTATTAAGTATTTCAAATTAAAATTGTATTTTTTCTTGTTTCAGGAAATCTTCCAAACTATTTACACCACACATGTAGAGGCTGCCATCTGACCATGTAAGTTTTATTTTCTTTCTCGAATTGTTTAGTAAATAAGCAACTCAGTAATCGTTATTAGTTAATTGTACATCGTTTTAAACAAGTTTAATTAATCCTTAAATATTAAATAATGAAAGAATTAGTTACTGTGACAAATAATTGGAAATAGATCTATCATCTGTCTAAGTTTATTTTTATTGATAGTTATTTTATACACAGAGTGATTTAAAATACAGGGTAATCAATTAAGTTTCAGAGACTGTAACTACTATTAATACACAAGAAGAGAAGCAAAGTTATGACATACATTTGGGAAAAATGTTAATAATAACTCCGGAAAAATATACCTTTAGTTTTTACATAAAACGTTTGAGAAGCGCTGGCTTAGATTTAAAGCCACAGCTGAGCGAAGTTTACTATTAAGCGCAATAAATGATAGGGCAATAAACCAGCAGATGTAATACAATAAACGTTGAGAGAGGTCATTTATTATTTTCATACGAAAGAATACGGCGATTCCCAACTATTTTTAAATTAATTTTTAAGTAATAGAAATGCAAATTTTTCACAAAATAATTCTTATATAATAACATCAATTTATTTCCTTAATTTAAAATAAAACAGTAATCATGAATCCTACCTATCAATAAGTAAAAAAATAGATATGTAATTCAATTGAGGTTACATTCTAAAAGTATTATTGGAATGAAAAGCACGCCGAACTCGTCATCCCTTAACTTATTTATGATTTATGATACGTTCAGACTAAATAAATAAAATTCCGAAAGATCGCGGAGATACTGTGTACGCCTGTTCGCCGGTTGATTACGATAGTTCAAGTGTTGTGTTGAAATTTGTATTTTTTATTATTAGACGTAGTTTATCATTTAATATTCTGAAAGCAAGTAGTGTTTATTATTAAACGTTCGTACTGTTAAACTTGAGCGATAAAATCGCACCTTATTACTTTATTACAGTAAATGATTTAAGAATGTTCTTCTCAAAACTTAGGGAAAGCGTTAAACTACACATTTTTATTAAGTGCAGTCAATGCATTTATTTATTTGACGGAACCAAAAAAAAAAATTCTCCTGTCACCAATTTGTTTCTAAGCAATGTACTTAGTACGTGCATTCATCATTTTAACACGCGAAATTAACAAATTAATCGTCGATTCTGCTCGTATCTGTAGCAACCATAAGATCTGTAAGCCTGTAACTAAGTTATTAAAATATGAAATTTTGAAAATATGTGGAAGGTATGATTTCTCCTAGGTCCGTAGGATTACTCGTAAGTCTCTGTGGTATTATCTTATAGACTTATAAGAAATCATATCATACTGAGAACTTCAAAATTCCACCTTTTAATAATTGACTTACAGGCTTACAGATCTTACTGTTGCTACAGATATGAGCAGAATCGCTTCATAAATCACTTAGGCTGGGTTGCTCAGTTCTAGTTTAACTTTAAACTCCTGTTTATTTCCATAGGAACAAATGGTTTTATAATTGCTACCATGGGAATAAACAGAAGTTTAAAGTTAAACTAGGACTGAGAAACCCAACCATAGTGTGTTATGTGTTTACAAACTATGAAATATCATGATGTAATTATTATCGATTATCTAATGAAACAGATGGACGAAGATTTCGTTATCGAACTGTGTTGCGGGCGGCACTGACCCAGTGACCATGACATTTGCGGAATGTATCGTTTTACAATGTGTTTATAAAAACCGCAGACGCACTGACGAACGAGCAGAGGTTTTCAAACAGAAGGCGATGCAAAATGTAAAAAAGGAGTTAGACATTTACTATGTCTTGAAGAAGTTCTTTCCAGATGCTGAACTAAAATACAAAAACATAAAAAAACAAAATCTCCTTATGTTAAAAAGAAATAGGGAAAACAAATATGAAAAATTGCTAGAAGAGTCTGATAATAAGACAAAAACAATGTGGTCTATAGTCTCTATGTGTATAGGAAGAAAAACCAACAAAAAACCCCCGAGTGACATGCCTACAGCGGAGGAATTTAACGACTATTTTACTTCATATGCGCAAAACTTACTATCAAACATCATAACAGATAGCAGCTATTGTTGGGTTCTTTAGTGTTACGAAATGACGAACTTTACAATTAAAGGTTTTATTCGTAATCGAATGGAATCAGAATGCTATTACATTCAAGTATATCAAACTCACATAAATAAACAACATTCACTTTTTTTATCAGCACGCTCAAAGCACACGCTTTATTTTAAAAGCTTTCCTACTGCGCAGGACCCAACATTTCCTCCTCTGCCGAAGTTTCTTTGTTGCGGCGATACGAACGGTATCCGGCGAGTGAATGGTAACTGACACTTGTCATGCTCTGGCGACGCGGTCTATCTCTCTGCGGTGCCGAAACTGGAAGAGGTGCCTTTTGATCGTCATCAGTACTTCGACCGTGATCATTAAAGACAGGTAGATTTTCAGTAGGTGGGTGTTCCGCGGCTTCGTGATCTTGGTTGGAAACCATTTTCACCGGTCCTTCCCTCATCTAAGTCTATGTTTGGGCGATGGGCTACCTCACGATAGCGTTTCCAAATTTGATTGAAATGACGAACAATATTCTTGTCTCCTATTTTTATTTCAGTCATTGTGTTACCAACAAGTTTGACGACGATGCCATTGACACGGGAGCCATCCCAATAATTCAACCATAACTTCCTCCCTTCTTCGAAGTTGCGTCGACGGCACCATGACGATGGTCAAATTGAGCCTTCATTTCGACCTGTGCTGGACCCAATTCACAGATTGAAGTTGGACTAGGCTTAAAAAATGTCAAGCGGTGTTCGGGTTTATGTCCAAAGAAGACTTGAGCAGGAGTGTGATCATCTAGTTCACTAAGCGGTGTGTAATTGTATGTGGCTACTGCTACATCTAGGGTATTCACGGAGTTGCTAAAGATTTTTAAGGTTTGTGCCCATCCGTTCAACTAGGCCATTTGATTGAGGCATGCGTGGTGGTGACCCGGTGGACAACGTCAAACTCTGAACAGAGTTGAGCAAATTCTGTTGCTGTGAACCGAGTTCCATTGTCGGAGACAATTGTGCTTGTGCACCCAGATGTCGGAAAAGGATACGGAGATATTTGATTGTAGCAGAAGCTGTTGCTGGAGTAACCTTGCATCAATGTAGTGGGAAAACTGTCGACCACTACGAGAAAAAGATTTTCCTTTGTTGGCTCACCAAAGTCCATATGGATGCGATCCCAAGGCTTCTTTGTATCAGGCCACGGATGTAGAGGTTCCTTAACAGGGTTGGCTGCGGTAAAACCACAATGGAAGCAGGATTTTACCCTATCTGCAATCTCGTTGGATGTTCTGGTCCAATGGACGTGATGGCGAGCCGGATTCTTCATCTGTCGGATTCCTGGGTGACAAACGATGCAAGAGTCTCAGCACAAAATGACGAAGCTTTGGAATTACGACTCGTTCACCATCGAGCAATATGCCAACACTGTTAGTGATGGTATCTGACTTTTGTAGTAGGGTGCCAGTTCTTGATCAGAGTTATCTTCACTGCGCCATCCATTTTTGACTCGTTCTATGACTTTGTTGACAGACAAATCTTGCTTGGTGATTTCACGAAGCATTTTAGGAGCCTTTGTTGATCCCATAGCTTCTAAAGTAATATCGTTGAGTTCTTGATCAACGTGAATGGACGCAATGACATTTTCAATGTCGTTCTCCTAAGCTTTTCGACGGGTTTGTTGAATTAGTCGAGAGAGGGCATCAGCATGTCAAAAATCTTCTGTTCGAATGTATTCAATGCTGAAATCTCAACTAATCAAACGAAGTGCCCAACGCCGTAGACGAAGAGCAGTAGGTTCGCTCAATCCTTTGGTGTTGGAAGTCTTGAACAGCGCAAATAGTGGGCGGTGGTCAGTTTGGAGAATGAAGTGTCGCCCCCATACAAACTTCAGAAATCGCTCGACAGCGGTGACCAAGGCGAGGGCTTCTTTCTCGATTTGACTGTAGTTTTGCTGCGATTTAGTCAATGCCTTGCTCATATGGAACACTGCTTTTCATTACCGTCAGCATATCGTTGAGTAAACACCACCAATGCCAGTTTGACATGCATCGGCTGAAATGAGGACTGTCTGACGTGGATCATAGTGTGCAAGTAGGAGAGGTCCTGTGAGAGTGCGTTTAATTGCACTGAAGGCTTCCTCTTGTCGATGGGTCCATGTGAATGGTATGTGCTTTCGTAGCAGTTCCTCCAATGGTGCTTGAGTAGATGGACATGTTGGACGAATTTTTCCGTAGTAATTGATCATTCCAAGAAGTGATCGTACCTCCTTCTGATTGGATGGTTGGCGAAGTTCCTTTATAGCTTGTATTTGAACTGGATCTGTAGAGACACCTTTGTCCGTAACGACAAAACCAAGGTATTTGACTGAAGGCATGTAGAATTGGCATTTATTTTGCTGTAAACGGAATCCCCAGTCTTGAAGACGTTGCAATACTTGATGTTAGGCGACGACCGTGTGTTACCTGATCAGATGCCAAAATGAGGATGTCATCCAAATATACCATCGTTTCCAGAAAAACGATACTCTATCGTACGCTGGAAAATGGCTGGAACAGTCTTGAGACCAAAGACAAGGCGATTGTACTGGAACAGTTCCCGGTGAGTCGTGATTGTAATAAGCGGTCGGTTTGAATCATCTAGATGCAGTAGATGATACGCATCTAAAAAATCAAGCTGACTAAAAACTTTGCTTCCATTAAATTTGGCCATAATCTTTTCTATGTTTGGAATAGGATAATCGTCCGTAAGTGAAGCGTCGTTCAGCTCAGTTGAGAAATCTGCACAGAGGCGTATTTTGCTATTAGCTCGACCACAAATGGAACAGTCCATTCAGACGATTCCACTGGAGTCAAGGTACCATTCTTGACGAACCGCTCCAGTTGAGTATTCAGTGTTTCTTGAATAGCTAGTGCGACAGGACGATACGCACAATGTACAGGTCGTGCTCTTGGTTTAAGACGAAGTTGTACTTGAGTCTTTGTGCAGGAACCAGCATCTTTGTCCAAATAATTTCGGATACTGCGATTGTAGCGAATTAACAGTAACACTAGTCAATGTGACAGTGTTAACATTAGTCCATTTGATAATGTCAAGAGCGGAAAGTACTTTTTCGCTAAGCAGGCATGCATTACTGTTTATTACCAGAATAGGGGCTGTGATAGAATTTCCGTTGAAAGTGAAAGTAACCTCACAGGTTCCTAGGGTTCTGATTTTACTTCCGTCAGCATTGAGAACTTTTGCAGGACACTCGTCAAGGATTGGTGTGCCAATTTGTTTCAGTTGTCGCGCTAATGGTAGAAATGTCAGCACCAGTGTCGGCTTGCATTCTGACATTGATTCCATTGATGTTGACGTTTGAAAAATTTTCGGTACCTCATCCGTAAAGTGAATGTCCTGAAGGTAGATAGTCTTGACTGAAGTATTTTTGTTTTCGTGCTCCCTTCATCATTCCGTCCTCACGTATTTCTTCTTCTCGACCTTCTTCTTTTGCAGGACAAACTTTGGCCAAGTGGCCAACAATTTCGCAATAATTACATGTAGTATGCATGTGTGGACAATCGATGCGCCGGTTGAATGTTGATCCACAGCCTCGGCATGATGATGTTGAATGTGATTCAGACTTTTCCATCTGGTTGTATGCCTTCGGTTTATTTTTACTTGATTTAAAGTTGACAGCGTTGACTTCCACAGTATTATTTATTGTCCTACACTCAACATTTGTGTCGACGACTCGGTTGTAATAAGAACGACACTTGTCCCTGATCTCAGCAAACGTTGATGACTGACTGTTTTTGAGTATAATGGCTCTAAATGGTTGATAATACGGATCATTCATTCGAAGTGCGGCCAAGAGAAGTTTGAATTTGTCAAGATCTAATTTGTCAAATTGAAATATGTCTCCCTCCAGGTTGACTTCATCCAAAACAGTGTCAATGTTGCGGTTTGTTGCCTTTGCAGTAAGAGTATCGTAACGACGCTGAAATAGCGTGCGTGTATCGGAAAACAGGTCTTCCAGAATTTTAACAAGGCCATCAAATTTCATTTCCGTTGGTTTATTTGGTGAAATGCGACCACAAAGTTGACGGTATTCTTGATCTCCAAGAGCATTGAGTAGGAGTGACACCTGCAGTTCTACCGAAAGGGTTGAGGATGCTTCTGAGAAGGTAATCTTGTGGCGTTGATACCAATGAGAGAATGTAGAATCGATCGACAAATCAAAGGTAAACGTTCCAATCCGAGCAGCTAAGTTGTCCAATGTTGGTTTACCTTTTGTTGCTCTTTTAGAAGACGCAATTCTTCTTGTTGAACTTGTAAAAGCGTGATCATACTTTGCAGAATACTTTCCATTTTTGAATCCATTTCAATACTGACTGCGCCAATTGTTGGGTTCTTTAGTGTTACAAAATGACAAACACACTTTACAATTAAAGGTTTTATTCGTAATCGAATGGAATCAGAATGCTATTACATTCAAGTATATCAAACTCACATAAATAAACAACATTCACTTTTTTTATCAGCACGCTCAAAGCACACGCTTTATTTTAAAAGCTTTCCTACTGCGCAGGACCCAACAGCTATCATTGTAACATTTCTCAAAACCAAAATTCAATTTTATGGAATCCGGTTACGGTAAATGAAATAATTGACATAACAAGAAAGTTGAAAAACAAAAAGAGTACTGGGTCTGATGAATTTCCCGTATCTCTATTGAAAAAATCTATTCACTGTCTTGCAGCTCCCCTCTGTGAAATAATTAATACATCCTTGAGTACAGGTGTTTACCCAGACAACCTAAAAACATCTATAGTATTACCAATATTTAAAAAAGGAGATTCTAAGAAATTGGACAATTATAGACCAATAAGCCTGCTCTCTGCTTTTTCCAAGATATTCGAGTTTGTGATACACAGTAGACTAACCAGTTTCATCTCGAAACATAACTTATGGAATATAACGCAACATAGATTTCTGAAAGATAAAAATACAGAAACAGCCATATTTATATTGACAAATAGCATCTTGGAAGCCTGGGAAGAAAATTGTATTACTGGCGGATTTCTTCTGGACTTGACAAAAGCGTTCGATTGTCTGAATCACAATATACTTTATGCTAAACTCGAAAGGTATGGAATTAGAGGAACTGCTCTGAAATGGATACAATCGTATCTAACCGGAAGAGTCCAAGAAGTTGTCATCAAAAATGGCAATGCTAAACAAGAATCCTCACTAAAAAACATTAAAATAGGTGTACCACAAGGCAGTATTCTAGGTCCCCTTCTATTCCTAGTATTCATTAACGATTTGCCACATGGTCTAAAACACATAAAATGCAATATACAAAACTACGCAGATGATACCTGCATAACAGTCAATGGGCAGACGTTTCCGGAAATAGTGCAGCTAGCTTCTGATAGTCTACAGTCAGCGCAAGGGTGGTTTAATTCGAATGGCCTTATATTAAATAAAACTAAAACGAAATGTATTCTCTTTAAATCTAAGGAATTCGAAGTTGAGCCACAACGTATCAACATAAGTAAAGATGTCTTGAAACTCAACGACTCCGTTTCTCATCTTGGAGTAACGCTGGAGGAAACCCTAAGTTGGAAACCCCATATTATTACACTAAGTAAAAAATTGAGCTCGGTTATTTTTGGAATAAGAACCCTGAGTAAACATACTGGGACAGCAATACTAAAGACAGTATATTATGCAAATTTCTACTCACTCTGTCAATACGGAATAATTTTCTGGGGCAGCTGCTACGAAGTAAGAAAAATATTCATCCTGCAAAAAAAGGTGCTTCGCATCATTCACAACTTACCGTACAATGCATCGTGTAGAGGACTGTTTAAATCTAATAATTTATTAACCGTTTATGCGATCTACATTTATAAATGTGTGGTTTTCTTAAGAAAAAATGAACATTTGTTCCTAGACTTCAAATGCAAAAACATAAGCAACTACAACACAAGACACGCGGACTTATATCTTTATCCAACGCACAAGCTGGTGAAATACGAAAAAGGTGCAAAAAGGTTATATGTGCATGAAACTGTATAATAGACTTCCAAATAATATTAGGTCTCTAAATTCTTTCAACCAATTCAAGAGTTCCGTTTTCAACCTTCTCGTAAACGTGGAACCTTACACAGTGGCAGATTTCCTGGACATACGATTCTAAATCTACGTTGTTTGGTTTTCTTTATTATGTATAGTTTGTATTTTTATATGTATTATGTATTTGACTAATTTCAAACACTGTAACCTAATCTTTATATCTTGTCACAGTTCTGTTTTGAAATATATTTGATTTGATTTGATTTGATTTGATGCGCTCTCTTTCGATTACACCCTGTATATGGTAATAACTTCAAGCGATAGATGAATCATACTAGAGAGTAATAACAATATACATTTATCTGGTTTGTAAGATATAAAAGAATCGAAGGCATTCAAAACTTCGAAGAAATTTTTATAAGGACCTTTCTATTCGAGCAGCTATGTAATGTAATCTTTTCATACAAGATCACTAAAACGTCCATAACTTTAACTAGGCTAAAGAAAGAAGTAACCTAAATAAATATATGTATATAAAATTAAGTATTAATTAAATTAAATAATTAATTAATGAAATGTGCACTTACAGTTATGTCTATGCTTTTAAATCATTCTGTATGATGTACATATTATAACTAAAACATAAATGCTCGTATATTACGTGCTGAATAAATTAGTATTACATTTATTCTGCACGCAACTAAACCCGGATTAGCCGATTATATAAAAAAACATGTTTAGATATACCGAGTGAATTTAGGCCAAAGTCACAGGCTTGCGGTAAAAAAATCATTAAAATCTCCTCTCCTGAAAGCACTTGCGAACAGATGTGAAATAATTTGAAACTTTACGTTCGCAAAAACCCTATTGTATATGCGTAAATGATTTCATTTTCAGGTCCTTCTATTCCATATCTTTAATATAAAGAGACTTATCTCTACATTTTTACATAAAATAGCTTGCGTTATTGCGGAAAGAGAAGAAAGGGAAATAAAATTCAAAGCGCGCTTAGCGGCTTTCGTATTTTTTTAGATACACAATAATTATATTTTCTTTTCAGAAAGTGTAAATGACTCTCCGTTATGATATTAAAAATCCCCTTGCCTTTTATTTTAGTGTATTAACTATTAAAATAGTTAATTATTTTCGAAAGATTCTTATGTTCTATGTGTGTAAATCGTTGAAAATATAAATCATAAAACTCACGCTTCATAAAATTCGTAACACAAAGTTGTTCCTACAGCTTCATGGCTTAGCCGGAAATAAATATTGATTTTATAGTTGCAAATGGCATTCCACATATTTGTCGGTTTGCAACTTATAAACGCGTACAGGATTGATATTAAATATTTCCCAAATGGAAAATCAATAGAAACCACATATAAGAAGTAAGACAATGTAAAATGCACACGCTATTCAAAATCCTCATACCAACAATGTTATCCTGGATTTGAAATTCCGTGGGGGCTTTAAGTAAAATTTGGTTTGCAGGGTTTAGATGATTTAGATACGAAAAAAAAAAAAGATTCGTTTCAAGACCGACGTCAGATCTGATATCGAAGTTATTGAAAGCAGAATCACAGGAAAAAAAACGCGTTTCATACTTTATTGCACCAGCACACATTCCCACTACGTTGACGTCAAAAAGAGCAAAAGATTTAAAACGTGAATATCTCTTATTTAAAAAGAATAATTTAATAGCTTTTTGCAAAGCTCATTCGGAATTTAAAAGCATTTCAAAGAGGGGAAGAAAACGCATCCCTACATAATTTTCTTTGTAAACCGAATGGTTTTCGTTCTGTCTGGTACATACGTGTTTGTGGCAGCGTGAACTTTGTCTGCAAACATAGCGTTTTTAATGCATACATACGTCTATTTTCGTTGCATTATCCTCGGCTTAAGGTCAAAAAATTCCGAATGGCGGAACATTACCAGCTTTAAACGCTGATGTAATGCCTCAGATTTCGTTTAACATCTGTGAAAACGTTCAACAGAGCAACAAGAATCAAGTTTTATGTTTGAAATTTAAGTGTAAAATAGGAGAGAAAATGCAATCATAATATTAAGCGAAATATTTTTAATCCTATTATTGCACGTTAATCCTTTTAGATTTAGATCCTTTTATTACTTGTCCTAAAAAGAAATAATCATTTCAATTTATACTATGAACATTGTTTCGATTTTAAGCAATTACATACTTTGCTATAAGGCCCGATCTTTCCACCTCCTAATAAAGTTCCCGATAACGTTATTTGGCAAATAACTTGATTTTTATGAATGGTTTCCATGGTGATTCGTAAAGTTATTCGTCGAATAAATTTATCAGGAGGTGGAAAGATCGGGCCTAAGTGTATTTAAAATAATAATATATTATATTAACCAAAGGAAGGAATGTGGGTAAGACCGTATCTCTTTACCAAGGTCTAAATGCAGAAAATATTATTTTTTGTTACTTGTGATTTCACATCATTATTAAGTTACAAGTTGCAATTGAAACTTTCTTGCGATTATTCGCGTATTATAACTATGGATGTGTTCTATGTGTTTGTAACTGATTGTGAGAGTCAAGTAGGATTTACGAACTTATAAATCAAGAGGAACTGGGATTCAACTTGTAATACTTAAAGAAAAAATAATAACCCTGATATCGACTTTCGTGATTATTTACTGTCTTCTAAATGTTCGGTTGAATCATGGTGGGCTAAATTTATCGTTGAAAAAGGCAAGTATACTTGAAATCCATAACGCTTTTATGATTGTATTTATTTTGTTCATCCGCTGCTTTTTCTTAACCAGGGACGTATCGTCGTTTTCATTTTTTCTTTTTGTTAACCTATTCCAGAATCCCCTATTATTTCGTATTTTATTTTAGTAGCAGTATCATATTATGGTAATCACAAACATACTCATACGATATACTTTTTGTCACAAAAATGTCAAATATAACCACGGCAAAATACGATTCAAATTCGGAATACCCGTAAATGCGGACGGATTGAAAATTCAAAAGGCCGCTAGCAATTACAGTCCCGTCCGTCATCTGCGAAACGTATTATCTTCGTAAATGAAAGTTTAAAAAAGGGGTCACATGTATTAAAGCTTCGGTCTATTGTTCTCGATTTTTGTCGCTCTAGAACGAGCTCATCGATCGACGCAGTTCGCATCCAGACATTCTCTATCATAACGCCCCCTGATTTTCCTCCAAAACTGCATGCACGAAGTTTTATTTTCGCCTGCAAAGAAAAGAGAAAAATAACTGACTTCAACCCACAGTACATATAATATAATCAAATTAACGTTACAAGAAGAAACACA
Organism: Dorcus hopei; assembly: GCA_033060865.1. NCBI lineage: Eukaryota > Metazoa > Arthropoda > Insecta > Coleoptera > Lucanidae > Dorcus > Dorcus hopei. Next base: position 17,530,346 of record CM065424.1, on the reverse strand, counting down.
TAATACGAGGGGAAATCAAGAAAGTTTATCGTTTAAATTGATTGATAGTATTCTGGTTTTTTTATATATATGTTACTTAAATTTGCTTCTTGGGGTAAAGTTATAAAACCATTAAATTAATGGAATGTTGGTTGTCCATTCCCATTATTTTTCTTGGTACGTCCACGCAAGTCTTATGCGGGTGTGCATCCACCTGTGTAATATTTTCTTGGAATTGTTTACGTCGAATACAAGGCTCTCATTGTTCTAAGTCGTTCAATTGAATTGTGTCCTCTCTGTACAGAATTCCTATTTTTTATAAAAATATCCTTTTGTAAAGCTCATAAGCCTAAAAAATTTAATTTAGTTTCTTTATTGACTTGAACTGCCAAATGGCAGAGTTATGAACTCGCTTAATTAATATTGCAGCTTGTGCCTTCTGAGCTAACTTAGCTCATTTTTAGCTGTTAGCATTCGCCCCGGTCGACGTAAATGTAATTGGTAAGGGTAGATACATCCCTAGTAGGTGGTTCGGTGATGCTTTGCGTAGCTCTCACACCCCTCGGTTCGTTTTCTTGTGACCTGTTTCTTTTTAATATGAACGAAACTCCCTTAGTTACGTCTGAATGAAGCTGATCCAAGACAAACAGTATTTTATCAGATAAGCAAACAGAAAAATTAGATTCTAAAATTTCGCGCGCCTACGAAAAAACGCGCGCACGAATAATGGACGACTTCAAACCCGCCCGTAATAATTTATTCCGTTTTTGCAGGCGGATAATTTTTCCAGCGAAAATTACTGTGTAAACTTCATATAATTTCCACCCTTGATGGATGCATCTAGTTAGCTTCGGCGTGCATTTATGATAAAAATACGCCAGCGCTTTCATAAAGCGCTCCGAAATCAGCTTCGCCGTAACGAGCCGAATGAATGATGCGCAAACACTGATGCCGAGAAAAAATCAAAGAGCTTTAGAAAACGTGCCGTAATTTTAAATTAATGTGAATGAAAAATGAAGTTAATTACTTCGGACTGAAAAGTGCAAACCTTTAAACTATATTTGCGGTAATGATATTAATTACATGGAAATTTTAAGAGACAGTAAATTCAAAAGTGTGCGAAAGTCTGATAAAAAAAAGGACTATACATAAACAACATCAAAATAGTTTTTACCGCGGGCAGCCAATTGAGGGAATTGAGAGATATCTGTCTCTCATAAAAACCTAAATAGCTCGAAACTATTATTCGATGTTACTCTGAGTGTTTCAAGTTCATCCTCGACTAATCTGCAGCATTTTGTTCTGTCTTGTTCTGTTTCCTTTCAGATTTCCTTTACTATTGAATTAGCTGTAAAACCGTCGCCTACTACTTTCATAAATACAGGATGTAATCGAATAAGTTTCACTTATTAACACTGTAAGTTCTTCATCACATAATATACAAATATCAATGGTTTTGCTCAAAAATTAAAAACTGACTTACCACAAGAGCGTATCGCCTTTTGTTGGAAAACCTCTGCTCGTTCGTCAGTGAGTCTACATCTAAAACAGAAAATAATTTTCAAATAACATCATCACAAGTGGCAAGAGCTATAGAATCAGCAACAGGATCCAATAAAAACCAAAATCAAAACATCAACTTAGCCCCGCCGAAACAAAAAAGCAATGGAAGAGGAACTTCTGTTTTAATTGGTTCGGGAAACACCGACACCCAGAAATTCGCAACTGCTCAGAAGAATATTTGGCTCCACATTGGTAGGGTTAACCAGAAGACCTCTGCAGAAGATATTTCTCATTATATTAGAAGCAAATGTCCTAACGTAAAGAACTTGCAAATTGATAAGTTGCAAACGAAAGGTATAAATCACTCATTCAAAATTGGAATGACGATTATAATTTGGAGAAGATAGTCATGGATTCTAACTTCTGGCCACATGGGATTAGCATTAGCAGGTATTTTTTCCAAAATTTTCGCGCGAATCAATTGAAGAGAAGAGAAATATAGCCAACAATTACAACAGAAAACAGTCGTTAACACAAAACTCAATTAAGGGTTTTTCATTTAAATGTACAATCTTTAAGGAATAAATTACTAGAATTCGAAGCGCAAGACCATGATTACGACGTCATCTGTTACAGCGAGCACTGGATGAGGAAGGACGAAATCAGTAATTTGGTTGTAGGTAACTATTTAGTCAAAAACAATTTCGCTAGATCTATCTATTCCCATGGAGGAGTTGCGCAGTGGGGCCAATTACGAAATTTTTGGACAAAATTCTGAAAGTAATGAATTTGGTCCAAAATAAGTTCGTGATTACAGGAAAAATAATGACAAAAATCCCATTGATAAATTGGGGCGTTTTTCAGGGATGGAAATTACAAAACTTTGAAAGCAAAGTGTTCCAATGTCTTTGTGGTTTGTAGAGAAGAGCCATTTATTCGATAAAATGGCTGAGCGGTAGGCAGTAAGCTGTAAACTTATTTACGAATTGAATTCTTTTACCAGTCTTGTAGTCAAAAATGATATCAAATTGCAAGTTTACATATTACAGACAAAATTCTGAAAGTAATGAATTTGGTCCAAAATAAGTTCGTGATTACAGGAAAAATAATGACAAAATCCCATTGATAAATTGGGGCGTTTTTCAGGGGTGGAAATTAAAATATCTAAGTAGATTCTGAAATATCGAATTCGTACAGAATTCAATAATTTGTTAACGAAAAAATGATTAACAATAGAATATTTTATAAAGAATAAATTTTTTGCCTAAAATCAATAATAAAAACGTTACTTTAATAGGTGCAGTAATTAAGAAATTTGAATTTTATAGACAGACTGTAGTTAAAAATTTAAATTTAACCATTGTTTCTGAAATTTCTTGAGAAGTAGAACTTTTTGTAAAGAATAACTTTTTTACGTACAATTGTTATTAAAAAAGTTTTTCCCTGTTAAGTCGTTTCGTGGACACATTGTATATTATTACATTTATTGTAAGTTGCGCGTTAATGCGCATTATGAAATTTGTTTCGTTAATTTATGAAAACCGCACGTTGAGGACTTTCGAGGCAAATTTTATAACTCAATATAAAGTAGTAAAATATATCAAGATCGGTTAATCTAACGAGTCCTTTGCTACCTACCTGTAGGTTTGCAAATTTTGTGCGAAGTGACTAAAGTATCTCCACACCGCTCGGCGTAGCTCGTGGAGAAGGGAGGGTCGACAAAACCCCAATGCGAAAGGTGGGCAAAATGATTTAAAATGAACAACACCAGTTGAGCGCACTTGTTTATATTTAGCTTGCTCAAAATTCCAATAACAATTTCTCAAACACGAAAAATAAATATCAATAAACAAGTAACACGTTAAATTAAATCCGTACCACAGATCTGTGCTTCGGTCACACATACGGTTTAAAACAAATTAAATTAACAGCAAAATTTATTGTTCAAACGGGGCAAGGGAGAACGTTAAACAGGACCCCGCAATGATCAACTGTTCAACAACCCCGTGAATACGATAATGAAATAAAGCTACTCCGACCTATCAGTTTCAATCAGCTGTCCAGCGTCAGCAGATCGGAGCGTCCTCCCGCGGTGGTTAGCGGCGTAAGTCAAAGGTGATGCGTTGTCTTCCCGGACGAATCCACTATTCAAAGGTGAGGGGGTGTAGGTCTAATTCCGTCACTTCTTTCGACGCCAAAAACTCGGACTTCGAGCTATCACGGGAATTACTCAGAGGCCCAGTAACTGCCTCGAAAATGAACCAGAATTGAAACCAAAATTAAAATAAAAGTAGAATTTGAAGTAGAACTTGAAGCCTGGTGTAAGAGAAAGACGTGTTACAGGGAGGGGTCACTATAAGGTCAACAAAACCATACCTGTCCCCTTGCTCAGGGCAGGCCTTCGAGAAGCCGATTTAAAACAGCTTATGGGTCACTCGGCGTGAGTTAGCAAATCACGGAGAACCGTTTCTAATTTCAGCCACAATTGCAGTGGGAAACTAAACAACACTAACAACAACATGCGTTGGTAGACGGAAGTCGTTACTGATGAAATGCATTTTAAACGGGAAAACAAGTGAGATGGAACTTATGCAGTATGCCTGAATTAACAGCGGATAATTTAACTAACGCTATGTTGTGCAACATGTTGAAATGCGACGACCGGCACGTACGCCGTATTTCCCACGCTGATACAGGGTGTACAGAAAATTATTATGAATAACTTGAATGGATTTTTCAACCATAACACCTTATAAAACATGTCCTGTAAGATGTATAAAATTTATCATTTTAATCAATAGTAAAGCACTTGCCTTAAGGAACCTCCCTGCAAAATTGCGATTTAATTGTTCAATATTTACTACTATATTACAGGAAAACTGATACAAGTAACACTGACGCTCTCTCCAAAAACAAATAATGAGGTAAAGGATGGGTCAATCTGACTACTGCAGGTAAAATATTGTAATGGAATTTGTACCAATTGATAGCCGCTACATTTTTTAGAAAGGTGAACAAATGCCCATGATATTATAGCACATTTGTAAAATCGATTTTTGGCCACCTTTTTGGAGTTTGGTCCCACTGTGAGTTGCCATATTAGTGAAGAATGAAGTAAGTAGCAATTTTGATAGTCGCGAAGATGTACGATCAATTTCTAAGGAAATACACTGCGAAATATGCGCTGTAAATGTTAATGTTTTCAATTTAGTAATAGTAACCATCTGTAGATCACCATCAGGAGATTTTGATAAGTTTACGAAAATTATGACAAGCCTGTTAACTAAAGAAGGGAAACGGCTTATAATAAATGGTGATTTTAATCTTAGATTTGATTTACTCGAATCCAGGGCACTAAAGTTTTCTGATTTATTATTATCTTATGGAATGAGAGTTACAATTCATGAAGGCACAAGGGGTGATCACTGTATAGATAATATATTGACAAATATTGACACTGAAAAATGTTCGTCCTATACTTTTGACACGTCATTGTCTGATCATCGTGCATTAGTTATGATTTATGATATGACATCAGTACTGTCTCCGCCCAAACGAAAAAATTTTCGGCCAATCACAAAAAGCGGTCTGTTTATTTTGCACCAAAGAATACAGGAAGTGGACTGGTCTTTCACTAACGAAGGCTCATTTAATAAAAAACATGAAATTTGATATTTTCCTCCATACCATAGAAGAGGCAATGAACGAGGCGTTCCCGGAAAGAAGTAAACTTCTTCAGGACAATAAGAAAAAGAGACTAATGTGATTTGATGACAATTTAAAGCAAATGCGTGAAAATATCTCTCTTCTACAGGAATTACTTCGACAAGGATACGATGTGAAACACCAAATCAAAAAATATAGAAACTAGTACCGCAAATGTTTAAGTGAATCGAAGAAGCACGCCCATGACTAATACATAAAGAACTCACAATGTGCACCTAATTCGTTGTGGAAAATAGTTAATAATTACAGAAGCAGGGATCGTAAGGAAATGGAAAACGTACCAACGCCTAATGAATTTAATAACTACTTAGGAAGCATTGCCGATGAAGTGATTAAAAGCCTCCCACAATGCAACATAGACAGTATTACCTACTTCAGTTCGACAACTCAGACGACAAGAAATTTCGATTTTACGGAGATTACTATAAATGAAGTAAGAGACATAATTTACAATTTAAAAAGTTGTGATACTAGAGATATATACGGGTTGAATACAAAAATTATTCGCACTAATGCACACCACATAGAAGTACCTCTTACAAAACTTTATAATTACTGCATAATAGAGAATATCACTCCAGCGCCATTGAAAATATCTAAGGTGATCCCAATCCATAAAGGTGGTGCCTGTCACGATCCAAGTATACTGGAGAAGGCACTGAAAGTCAGAATTTGTTCGTTTATAGAGGAATATCAGATATTCACTACGTCCCAATATGGTTATAGAAAGTCATAATCAGTTACAGATGCAATTAACCGCTTGGTCATGTCAATAAACGATGCATACAGAGGTGGAGAATATGCAGCTGCGCTGTATTGCTATTTAACACAGGCATTCGACTGTGACTTTTAAGAATTTACTGAAGAAATTAAAATTTTATGGTTTCAGTGAAAAACAAGTCGACGACAATTGAAATAAAATATGATGTACCACAAGGATCGGTGCTTGGGCCGGTACTGTTTTTGCTCTACGTCAATAACTTACCCTCAGCATGCCCAGGGACCGATACCGACTTTTCGCGGATGATACGACAGCTGTTAATAGTGACTGTGATTTAAAAAACCTGCTTACAAAAATGGAAATGACCAAGATAAAATTAAACGAATGGTTTATTACCAACAAATTAAAATTAAATGAAAATAAAACTCAAATAATGTGCTTCTCACTAAGAAACATGAATCAAGTAGATAATCCCGAGAACGTTAAATTCCTGGGGGTATATTTGGATCCCAAATTAACTTGGGATGGACACGTAGATTTTTTAGCTAAGAAAATTGCTTCCAACATTTATCTTTTGCGTAATGTTGCGCAGGTAGTATCTGAAAATATCCTGTTAACAGTATATCACGCAGTGATACAGTCGCATATTGCCTTTGCATTATTAGTTTGGGGACATGCTTCTTCAGCACGAAGAATATTTGGGCTACAGAGAAGAGCAGTTAGGGTGATCGCAGGCCTCTCCTACAGGGAGGATTGCAGAGCAGTTTTCGCACAGCTGGGTATTTTAACAGTCTCCTATCTTTACTTAATGCAATGTGTGTTACATGTCAAGAGAAATCACGGAGATTATGTAACTCATGAAAATGATCACTCCCACGATACCCGAAATAAATCCTATATCCGTATGGATTTCCTCAAGAAAACAAGAAATGTTACCACCTATTATGGCCCAAAAGTATTCAACTTGCTGCCCGAACCTTTTAAACGCTTGCCTTACAATTCGTTCAAAACCCGTCTGAAGAAATACTTTATCGAAGCATGCTTCTTTTTAGTTGAAGATATTGTAACGGACAGATTTTGTAATTTACACTTGTAATGTATTGGTTTTAATCAGTATTTTTTACATTCTTTATATTTGACGTGTGTAAACATTTTAATATGTATTAACACCAATAAATATTATTATTATTTTTAATGAAAAATAATTTCATAAACTTTTATAAATTACTGAAAATTGGTACACGGTACTGATCTTGAATTTTTACTAATTTTTCCATATTTTGACAATTGTGATAGTTTACCTTTAGGTGTTGATATTAGTTTTTTGTTTCAAATTTAATAATTAAAACCGTAACGACGAGTTTTTCTAAGAATTATTATGTTTTTGTTCTTAATAATTTATTTAAGCAAATTTCCTTTTTCACCTGTGCCGCCGGGATCAGGGTAGAATACAAAAAAAATTACACAGTAAATTTGTTTTTGGGCAAAAACAAAGTGTTCAATTATATACCCAGTGCATGTAAATACCAAGGCTATATTTTCAGTCACACTTCCAAAAACACCCTGTATATTGTGTGAAAAATTTGCATTTTTATTACTTAAATATTAATCTAAAAAATAGCTGGGAATCGCCGTATTCTTTCGTACGAAGGTAATAAATGATCTGCCTCAACGTTCATTGTATTGCATCTGCGAGTTTACTACCCTATCATTTATTGCGTATAATAGTAAACTCCGCCCAGCCGAGGTTTTAAATCAAAGTCAGCGCTTCTCAAACGTTTTATGTAAAAAAATAAACGTATATTTTGCCTGAGTTATTATTAGCATTTTTCCTAAACGTATGTCATAACTTCGATTCTTTTCTTGTGTATTAATAGTGGTTACAGTATGTGAAACTTAATTGATTACACCCGGTATTTTATCTAAAAATCTTATTTAGAATTATTAACAACATTATATTTAAAAATATGTAATACTAAGTAAATATGTTTCTATGACCTCACTGGAATTTCAAAATATGAAAAGCACGTCTAGAAATTCTAGCTTAAAGACGATCTTAAATCTGAAACAACATCTGGAGATGTTTCAAGTTGGAAGTTAAGCTCGTTTGCTGAAGAGATTAGTAACAAGCAAAAACTAAGGTAAGGGATAAAGTACACTAAAGCAACCGCAAATGATTACACAGAAGTAGATCCTTACCTTTCTTCGGAGAAAAAAAACGTGAAAAATTAGAAGCGCGAATAAAAACCAACGATTTCGCGCAACAAGTTTTTGCGACCCACGTCGAGCAATCTGAAAAGGAAAATATTTCACCATCTCCTTTTTTATTTATTTTTTGTAGAAATTGAATACGTGTGGAACATCTCCTTATCTTAATTGACACGGAGCCAGCAACTACGAAATTACTTTTTTCCACATCTAATTCCCTGAATTTATTCTGTAATAGCCCCGGCACGAATTGGAACATCGCACGCAATTCCAACCTATATGTGTTTCGTGTTATCAATATAACAAAGATTGAAGCAAATTCGTGTTCGTGTATAAAATACGGATTTAAAATATTACGGCCTCCCGAAATCTAGAACGGGCGTGTGAATTGCAAATTACATTTTCGGGAACGAGTTATGTTAGCGTGCAATATAAATAGATTGAAATGCTTGCTTTGACATTAACATAACGATTATTTTTTTTTGCAGCTCATTTAATTTCGTTTTAAATTATAGTTGTGTTTATTTTAACTCTGCACTTGCCAAGCTTTTTATGCACATGTGTTTTTTGCTGTAATTAGTCAATGTAAATAGTTCTCTGGCAACACCGATGTCTTTTTTATTTTATTTGGTCATTTATCAGCCGCTACAATGTTTCTGATGTGATAATGATAACTAACATTAGACATTATATGCATAAATAATTTGTGATCATGTCATATACAAGATGATACTGTCGAAAGAAGACACACAATTTTATTTTTAAAATTAAATAAATAATCCTGATGGATCGAAAACTTATTGAATCAACTTCCCTACTGAAAGGTACACGAAAAATAAAATGATGTGGATCCGGAAACAAAGTGGCTCTTTGATTTACTTACAAAATATAAATTGCAGAAGCATCGAAGAGCTTGCAGTTAAGGAGCTTCACCTTTTTAATATTTAATGAGTAAACTAACATTCCGTAAATAATGTAAGCCTTGAGAATACACGTTTCACGTTCAACGTTCATCTACATCTTGATGCACTATTTTACGAAACAACACAAAATAAATAAAAAGAGTTTTGCAGCACTGAAAAGCGGGCTATTAGCATCACGGCGAACCCTTTTATGGGATGTTCGCGTGCGAATCTTTTTACTGAGCATCAGGTGTGTCAAAAAGGCGGTAATCCTAATTGCAATATGCAAAAAGGAAGGTACTTTTGTTTCCACAATATATTGAAATATGTGTATCAAGTTTGTAGTTCTCGCAGTTTCAAGAAATAAATCGGTAACTTTCCAAAAATATTTTATAAATAAATTTATATTAAATTCTCTACGAATGACAAATTGAACAGGCTACATAATCAACAAATCATATTTTATCATGTCAAAATCTTTCCGAGTTTTATTTTTAACCAGGCCCGTACCCCATCAATTTAACTTACAAATTATTTCATCTCATCCGAAGGCATTATATTATTATCCATTCGAAACGAATCGCGTGACGGCCGTCCATTCCAAAGTAGCAGAAGAAGAAATAATAACTTTATGCCCGGCTTTCGTCATTCAGAATTAAGCCTCCGATTTCACGTCGGCCGCAAATTTATTTTAGTAACTTTAATTAAAACTTTTAAGTGAACCATTAAAAAACCACCTGATTTCGTTGCACTATAGCGTTCGCGATTCGGTAGTAATGAAATTCACCGTAGTTTTTAATTAATGGAGAATAAAGGAGTTCCATTAATCCTGCGCTCGTGAGTTATGATTAAACGGAATCGCTCGTCTTTGACGTTAAAACACGTTCTACAATGTAAAATACACCCAAAATTTGTAAGTTCTTAAGTTCTAAGTCATATTTAGAAGTTACTTACGAGTTGAAGTATAAAATACCCAATTAATATTAAAAGAAATATTTGGCACAATAAACTGAGAATTTGTTGTAACAATCTGATATGTTTATTGGTGATCTTAACAATCCAAACAAACCGAACAATAAAATAAGTAATAAACACAGAACAAAATTAGAACTGCAGTTTCATTTCGCATTTTGCAATTTAAGCTGTTTCATTTTGGCGTGGAATCTAAATAATAATCGACTGTACTCAATATTCAATAATCAATACGTACGGCGTATATTAAAAAAAAATACTGCTTCGCATTTTATGAACTTTTTAATTAATCGATTATCGCTGTATATTTCCAATAGTGTTTCATTTAATTGCACTCTCATTTCAAAAATTACAAAGATTAAAAAAAGTTTCCTAATGAATGCTTCTTTGTAAAAATTGACTAATTCATGTTACCTTCCCTGTTTCTCACACTACACGGAGAAAATTACGATGTAAAAGTAAATATAAATATAGTAATTTTTACAAAAATTTATATTACTATATATGACAGCAAAATCATTTTATTAACTTAAAAACATATTTATGTTAACTGTTATATATTTAAATTTAAAAAAGGATATTCTAAAATGGCTAAAATATAAAATATCACATCGTTTAATATATTTATATTTTAACATTTATATCTACGCACAGATAAGAAGCTACGGGATTCACAGATCACCAACCTTTGCAGCTGCACCAAAAAAAAAAAAAATACTCGATTTAAGAAAAAAGGTATATTAAATTTAATTTAATCGGCTGAACGGTCCCGTGGTAAGAGGACCGGCCTTGCAATCGCATGGTCGTCGGTTCGAACCGCACTCGGGATTTTTCTCGGGGGTGGTCGTATCGACTTTAGGCACCCTTCAGTGTTGGGGATAAAATTCGACACTGCTTCCCCTGAAACGGCGAGAAGGTTGGAAGTAACAAAGCCATGGAACACTTTACACACACTCAAAATATACTCCCGCTCCTGAGGTCCTGACAAGTCATTGACTTAGGACCCCGTTGGGTAACCACCACAGATAATAAAAAAAAAAAAAAATTACAAATTTTATAAAAAAGAAAGTTGTGCAAATCGGTTTTGATTACAGCGAATTCCTCGAGCATGCTCTGTACAGCTGTTTCAGGCCTAATTGGGCCTTCATTAGTAGAACCGTAGCTCGAGAACTCCATTGCAAACCAAACCGATCTGTCCTAGGTTATTCGCCATTGCGATGTGAAAGTAATGAACAATTTAAGTAGTGACATCTTTCGATCGCTTTTTGACCTACAAATTTTATGTTGTAAACATCATATCTGCAGGCCGACCTCATAAATGTTACAAAATCATATGCTTAATGTAATATAATCGCATTGTCATTTCTTTTAAGAGAAAAATTTACTTTCTTTACTTAAACCATTTTGCTACTTTTAAAACAATTTACTTTTAAATAATACTTTTAAATAAATACTTTTAAAACAATTATTAATGATACTTTTTTTACAACACGGTTTTTAATATACATTTTTCTCAGTGTAGCGATCCAATGTAAATTACTCAAACCATCTGAAAATGTGACTTACCTTACTATTGATCGTTATACCAAATATCATTCAAATTAATTCAAGCGTTCTTTTGTTTTAAGAAAAACTAACTTTGAAGCAGAATACTGACTTAACGAAGCACTTTTGGATATAGATAAGTTGAGTTAAATCATCTTATATTGAGCCCAGAAATATGTGGTTAAGCCATGTCAACGGAATTGAGTGACATGGTGTATAATATAATAATAATAATGCTATCACGAAACAAAAGGCATATTACGTTCATCTACAATTCATTTAGTTTAGACCTTTATATTAAGTTTAGGAACTCTATCTAGTTCTAATTAGATTATGCATAATTTAGTATTTGTATTACGCATAGCAATAAGCTTAACCGACCTTTCGTCGTAAGGCGAGGTTTGCAATGTGAATAGTCTGTGTAATACATATTTAATATATTTCCGGTGGAAATACTAATGAATTAAATCACAGCAAAAAAAAATTAACTAATTCTGGCAAACATATTTTAATTCATTTTGACACCGCAACATCAACGTTGCAAATTAATTAAAAACAAAAAAAACGCGTACGTAAGCCACAGTTTATAAATGCATGGAGAATTTCGGTGCTTTAATTTATTTAAAAGGCTTGAAAGCTGAATGAATAACTGACATTATGCATGTTGTATACACGTATAAAGTGCCCGCGGCGAATTTGTAAATGTTATTGGAAGCTATTTTTTTTACATAATTCAAAATTATTTGCCAAAATTCGCGCTGAATTTACGACTTAAATATCCGACATCCAACAATATACTCTGTTTATGTTGTAATAAATACACTCTCTGCAAATACGTTTACGATATTGAAACGTTAAACGCCAGTAATTATTTTAATGTGATAGATAATGTTTCACTGGACTAATTTTAAAAATTTAATATTATGACAAATTTTCAATGTGTTTTATTTATTTATATTTGTAAAGTAAATTTTAAAAAATAATCAATATTATTTACAGTAGATAAACTAATAGATGCAGAATTTGTTGCGAAAACTTATTAATTTTATAATGTTTCCAATTTTTAAGATAACTCACAAAAATACGTTAGTCCTGTTAATAGTCCTGTTGATGTACTTTGATTTATCAATTATTTTTAAATAATATAATCATCTGCTTTCTTACATTAATGATGCAATTGACTAACAAATTGAAATTTCCTAACAATGAAATCCTATGCAGGAGAAAACCTTGAAGAGAGAAACAGACTTCTTGGAAATAACTTGATGCTTTTAACAATAGACCAGTATGATTAACCATCGTTATATTATTTTGCCTTTCATCGATTGAAGAATTCAAGCTTTCGCCATAAATTTCCATTCCAAACGGTGAAAAGCAGTAATTTTCATTTATTTTTAAATAATTTAAATATATTTCACGGTAAACTCTAAATAAGTTTTCCGGAACACAATTTTTTGAACCATTTTTTGATTTTATTTATCAAAATAGACTCAACTATTTAAAAATCTACTTGACGTTCTATACAAAAATTGAAGTTGGGAATTGAAATCCTAAGACAGAGGAAAATGAAAAGGAAATCTTAAAAAGCATGTCGCTTCCAAAATTGCCTCTCTCCTGATTAAGTTTTTACAAAGATTAGAGAGAAGGTAAGTGAAAAGTCTGAACTGTCGAGGACACTCTGCTGTCAAAAATGTAGGTATATAAAGACAATTGATGTGACTAAGATACATTCCATCAGAAAACTTCTGAACCCTAGAAGGATTTAGACAAGGATGCAACCTCAGCCCCTTGTTTTTCAGGTCTAAGGGATCTTTACATGGGACACAGAAAAAAAAAATAGAAATGAATTCACTGGCCTTCGTTGAGGATATGGTACTGAACAAGCTCTATAAATAATCTGAATATCTACATCACTGAAATACATAGAAAAGAGAGGGATGAAGCTTAACGTAAATAAATCAAAAGCAATTGTAATATCAAAAGAAGGAAAGAGAAGACCAAAGTAACTAACATAGATGAAACCACGTAATATTCAATATTTCTAGGGCAAAAAAAATTACTTAAATTTGATCATCAAACGAAATAAAAATTTATTTCTTTACAAAGGTGAGCGAACCACTTACTTTTCAGTATTGAATGTCAAGTAAAGTCAACGTAAATATTAATTTCCAGCAGTACTCCAGTTTTCAGTTTATCTTCATATTCAGATGCAAACATCAGAACCGCGCAAAGAGTTTTCCAACTTTGAGACGTTTGACGGCATTTATTTAAAGAGTTTTCATATTATGAATATAAACGGGTGGCGGTTTCTGCCGAGCCAGTAAATGCATACACCCTCTCGTTTCATTTCCAAGTACACTCTACCGTGTCATGTTTTCCTGTAATTTAATTATCTGTCAGATTGAATTACTGCGACAATAAATTGCTAAATACATATCGCTCTGTTTGTAGAGTATTAATAAAACAAATATTTGGCGCGTCACAAGACAGAGAGATAAAATATTGAGCACCCAATTATTGTAATTAGAAAATTATTTACCATTAACATAAACTGAGGTCTCCACATAATAAAGAATTTATACGGAATTCAAAAATAACTTCAAATATTTTTCAACTATATTAAAAATGTATGTGTTTCATTAACAAGCACTGTGTCACATTGTATGCTCATTACAACTAATCTACATAAACTGAAAATAAGAAATACATTAATTTGCTCTGATGATTTTCTTAATTATGATTTTGCTCAATGTGAACTTTAAACTTTGGCCTTCCTTCCACAAGAGTAAATTATCTCCAATTTTAATATGGGTCGCATAACGCATAGGACCGGATGGAAAATTCGCAGGAACAGCATCCCCATATATCAAGCGTTTTTCGGTGCAGTGAACCTTCATGAAAACATGTAGACAGAACTAGTCTTGAGACTTGAAATGTTATTTGATCTATAGAATAGCGGCAGCTGACGACGAGGCTCGCACACCGCTGCTAGAATTTTTCGTTCGTTTATTGAATTCAGGGTCGCAGCCCTTAAAATACGTCTGAGTTGCTTTCCGAGTAAATGAAAACTTCCTCAACTGAAACGCTTTTTTTCCGCGCAGTGAAAAAATCTTTTGATGTGACATAATAGAATTTTGAAAGTATCAAAAAAGAAAAGAAAATTAAAAGGATAATTGAAATTGAAATAATGCTGATCCATTTAATATATTCCTGAGGGAACACAATTGATACAAGTTATGACCACTTGCGAACGCAAAAAAGTATACCCTGTACAACCACGAATATAGTGTGTAAACAAAGTTACTCAACTATAACAAGCACTTTACCTCGCCCTATGGTTCATCGGTCAAGATAACGCATTAGATACGATAATTACCGGTTATTTTATGATAACCTGAAGCATTTCATTAGTGTACGAGTTATGGCATTTAATTATGTTGACAGATGTTCCTCAGACAACTGAAAGCGTACTAGTGCTTTTGAAGTCAATTAGATTTTATCGAATAGGTTTAATTTTATATATTCTTGTTCTAGTCCAAATTTCTAGATAGCCTATTCGAATATGCACACCCAAGATGAAAGGGATTTATTTCGCGCCCCATTCGATTTAATAAACTTTGCACGTAGGTACCGGCTGCCGTGTAAATAATTTATTAAGCGGTTTCGGCAGAAAGGGAAATAATTGAAAGTTAAAATGCGAATGTACAGAAACACGAAAGAACAAAGCGCATTCGTTGTACGAATTTGAATAATTGTTAAAGTTTTCGAATGGTCATGTTTAGAAATGTCTCCTTTTTTAACCAACACAAAAATGAAATATCCTCACTTCCAGTGACATCTTCCTCCTTACATCTTCATTTGGATTCTTTTTCTCTTTGTCAATATTTCTCTGACATAATTTTTCTTCATAAACAACCACGTTCCTGTCTTCTTTCCGAATATAATAAACTCCTAATGCAAAATATCTCTTAGCACCATTCAATTTGTAAATGTATTTTTATATGAAAAAATAAATACGTATAAATGTAAAAAGAAATAATATTTTGCTTTTTCATAGCGAAACGTTCTTGCAAACGAAATTATTCCAAACAGAAAGAATTTTCCTTGAACAATGCTCCAAGCATTTTTCAAACCTTGCACAAACTTGCATTCCTGATGAAGCCATTTTTCTCTCGTCTGACACGCTTTACACTTTTGCATTCAATCAGCCATCGAAGTTGTCAGTCTTAACACCCTTAGATATTTACTCCATTTTTTGAACTATTTTTATCACGAGCTAATCGATTTCCTAAGAATCGAATCGATTCTGCCCATAACTAATTGTCAGTTTTACCTAACTCTATAGGGACCGTCACAATTTAAAATCAATAAGTATCGAAATTATGTTACGAACCCTTTAATGTGAAAAGAAATACGCAGTGAATAATTTTCCTGTTGGTCGATGTGTTCGCGAACAAAATTAGTTCGAATAAAAAGAACTTCTTTCAGTGAAAAATGCCCGGAGCATATTTCAAACCTTGCGCAAACTTGCATTCTTGATGAAGCCAGTTTTCTCTCGCCTAACATATTTTACTCTTTTACGTCTAGAAACATCCATCCAAGGTACAAATTTAATTAAAATTAACACAAACAATAACGAATTACGATACATAAGTTTGATCAGTATTAATTAGGCAATAAAACTAAAAGAAATAGGTATACGGAATGCAAATACGAATCGATGTAGAATTTGATTCTGTATCTCATGATCTAAAAATATACACGGTGTTCCATTTACGAAAATTGAGTTTTGGACAGTTAATCATAATGAGTTTCGACAGAGTGACCAGTGAATTTTCCAGCGATAATTAAGATATGATTTCAAAGCCTGAACATTATACTTTCAAACGACATACCACTTGAATCTTGAAATTTGAAAGTGTCGTAAATACATTCTCTTAAATGAAAGGTGACTGTTTGAAATAAATTTGAAGGTATCTCAAAATCGGTTACATTGTGGTATAGGGAAGCCTTAACACTTTTTATTTAGAAAAATGTACAGAATCAGAATTTTCAATAAAAAGCATAGCATTCCATTTAAAATAAAAACAGTTAACGGCGTCTTCCGGTATAACCGGAAGTGAAAATATGAAAAATCACTTTCCCTTAGGGCAGTGTACTAATTTTCAGAATTTTTGTATATTCCCTCCTCCGAGAACTTTTAATAAGCCACTCATCTTGGGATAGCCTGTATATAAAAAACCTTTTTTTGTAAGTTTATACGGAACGTCTAATCGTACCTAATAATAGTAGTAGGAAAATTGTTGTGGATAAGCTGAAAACACTGCGAATTAAAACAGAAAAGAATTAATAAAATTAATAGTCGTGTTGTTCAAGCATATTACTCGAGAAAATATATGTTCGTGCAATTCACGCATAAATTACGACCTCTGATAAGCACAGTAATTCGTATCCTTGTTCCTGCTGCTAGGCAAGTTCTTTCTCGGAGTAATTATAAACCATAAATCGTACATATGAGGATACCCCTTGAGCATTCGTATTATTTAACGAAATTGTTGAACGGAAAATGTGATCCCCTCGGGAGGACCTTATCTGGAAAATGTTTCGCATTGCGAATAACGTTAGGCTCGGAAAGTATATGCGAGTAATGAGCGCGAGCGGACGAACTACGCGCGCACATGATTATTAACCGTGAAATATTCCCTTTGAGATTGAAACGCGAAAGTTTTTTAATTTACTGTTTCGGTACGCTCGCCGGCGACACCATACGTGCGTCAATGATAATAAAAATTTTAATTTTATGTAAATTTACTTCCTTTATTCATGTTGGCTGTGAAATGCTTGTATATACATACATAAGTGTTAAGCTTTTCAAGAAACACAACCCTGACTTCAAACATTAAAACAAGCAAATTAAATTTTACGTATGTTGTACCTACATGCATACTCGTAATGATTACTCACAGAATATTTTTTTTAAATAAATGTATCTCTTTGCTAGTGATATAACTAGTGTCATCTTCATCTCGTACGATTAGAAACTGAAAAGAACTTGTCAACTCGTTCCTTGAAAATTATAGAAACAAGTTTTGTATTTATCTTTGTCGTCGCCGAATGAATACATTTCCCTATAGAAAGAGGATTTGCATGCAACGTTTCACCTAAGAACTACCTCGTTCTGTTTTGTGCGAAGAAGACCCTTTAGATCTGTAGTTTGGAACTCGGGATACTTTTAAAATCAAATTTTGTAAACGAACACTCGTTTACGACAGTTTAAGGGAAAATAGAGCGGGCAATGAATTTAAACTTTATTATTTACCATTAGGTAACAACGATCCACAAAATTTACGACGAGGTTGCTCAAGTTTTACTCGTGTCTGCTTCCCAGTTTATTGTGTTAAATAAGTAAGTTAAAAGACTTCACTGCTTGCTTAACTCTAAACTATTCAGTAGGTTTCCCTTGCAATTGTTTAAATATCCGCAATTTCCTTTTGTAATGTCTGGTTACCCTCTGGTTATAGAACATGGGGAAAATGTTAGAAAAATTTTACATATTTTATTTTTCCAGAAATAATTACCTAAAGAAAAATGACGGTACATCCCTAGTTAAGAAAGAGCAGCAAATGAACTAAATAAATGCAGTCATAAAAGTGTTTTCTAGCTACATGATTGTTACGGCGCACAGTGTGTCGAAATTAGGGTTTCTGACGCGGGAATTCTCGACTCAATTTCCCGAGAAATTTGCCAAAATTTATCCCGGGGAAAGACTGTCGAGAAATCGAGAAATTTCCGAATTCTGTGCCTCCCCGTTCAAGACAATTGTCCGCTGCTCCGCACATCTTATTATCTTCTGCTGGCGAATTTATACAGATTGAAGACTTTCACTTTAGCCAATTGTAATTTCATGAAAAGCAACAAAGCGCATGCGACTCGCATATACAGCTGTGCGCAGCTTAAGTGTTACAATTTGATAATTTTATGAACCTTGTACGGTTTTAAGGGTGAGGTTTGCGTGCAGGCGGTGCGCATGACTGTAGAGCCCTTGCTTTTTTAACGTGAGTAGTGAGACTGGGCAAAATGTAGTAGCGATTACGTGTTACAGTGGGTGTGTTTTATTGCAAATGTCCTACTCGATCTAGAACAAGTAGAATCGTTTAACCAATAAAACGTTTTGCTGGATAAGAGTGGATATGACAAGACAAGTTGGCGCTGAAATTTAAATTTTGCAAAAGCACAGAAAAATATACCCCTGCCCGTGACAACCTTTAACAAATTTCTTGTGACGTTGAGTGAGTACTAGCAAATATATCCTGGATGATGGGGAGGAGCTGGTACCAACTGATGTCAATATTAAGCAACACTTTTCATTTCACAGGGTATTTGTCACTTTTATGACTGAACCTAACCAAATATTTTTTGACTCTACTTTTCACTCCACCGTTAGGGAAGGAGTGGAAATCTGGAGTGAAGGGCGCAGAATTTCACAATAAAACGCATAGAATGATCATTCCGGAATCAGAATGGTGCCAATAAAACGCGCCCAGTGAAAACTGCAAATATACGAATAGCAATCAGTGGATTGTAATATTTTCAATATTTCTAATTAATCGTTGCTTGTACAGAATATCTATTGTTATATCATTTAAGAATTTTAATCTTTCCGATGATCTTAAGCAATGATATTTTATTGTTAATATTCATCTGTTGCTTAGATGCAACTGGATTAATTTTAATGCATTTGTGTAATCTGATCAGCGCCTTCCCACCTTCCCATCAAAGAAAACACGCTACGCACACTATATTCATCTCTTTCAACGAATCGCATACACTCACTCTTTGTTACTATTCTTAAAACCACTTTTGGCTAAAGTGAAAGTCTTCAAAGGGTATGTATAATATTGTTTCCAAAATCAGAAATTAATTGTCTGATAAAGTATTTAATGCTCTTATTTCTCGAACTATTATTTTAAGAAATTTAAAAATTTGTTTTTGATTAGAATGAAATTTTAGGCCAAAAATTGGCCACGCGTTATCTCGACCTAAACTGTTACTATTTTAAGAATATTTAATTTTATTTTGTGCATTAGCCACTGTTTTTCAGAAAAGATTTATTTTTTTGTTTTTATATTATAAAAAAGAGGAGTTTTTGCTTTTTTTAAATTACATTTGTTACTTTTCTAATGTTTACTGTTAGAATTATTGTTTTGTTAAATTAATAAAAATGTTTCTACTTAATAGATAAAAATAAAAGGTTTCAAACGTAAATTTTATGTTAACCAAAGTCCTAGGTCAAAGACAAAGAGAGTGTTAAGTTTGCGACTGATTTTTGTATACTTAGGGCCGGTCTTTTATGATAACTTCCTTTTTACAAAAATGAACATTAAATTAGTTGCTATAGCATGTGATTGAGATAGATGCACTCGTCTAGTTAATCCGAAAGAGATGCATAATGCTTTATAGGCAGCTAAATCATAGATTTTTCAGTTACAAGACAGATAAATTTACAAGTAACTTAATAGGAAGTTAAAAGACCGGGCCTTAAAGATCGAATTCTAAATATTAAAGTTGATTTAAATTATATTTTTGTGTACTAATTGATTATTTACCCTTAATTAACGACTTCCCGGGGATTCCCGGGAACAAACAGACGAGAATTCTCGAGTCCCGAGAAACTGAAAAAGTCAAGAAATCAGACACCCTAGTCGAAATGAGAAAATAGTGGACATCGATATTTTTCTGAGGATATTGTATTTAATTTTTATATCCGTCGTTTTCCATACACCTTTTAAGCACATTTCTGTACAGTATAAGGTTTAAAATTAAGCCCTGTAAGCGTTAAACATATAATAACACATTTTACCATAATGTTATTTGTAGTTATTTCTGAAAATGAGCCGTATATTATACGATTTATCATTAAAGCTGGTTCTTGTCCGATGAAAATTGTATCACAAACTCTTTTAAACGGACACTAAATGGCGCACAAACACTTAACGTTTCGCAGTCGTTCGACAGCTTCGTCAGAAGTGAAAAATATTTTTCACTTCTGACGAAGCTGGCCATTTAGTGTCCGTTTAAAAGAGTTTGTGATACGATTTATCGTAGCCGAAATTCAATTTATAAAGTAATCTTACTGGTGTACTTGAATATTGCTGAGAAAGTGTATTAATATTACGTAATATACAGTGACCGGCACAAAACTGGACACATATGGGGAACTTTTTTTATTATTGATTTCTCAGAAAAATTTATTCTTTATGACAGCTCCTGCATGTTGCCAAACTTAAAATGCATATAACAAAATTTGAATACCTCTTGTCATATACCGAAGAAATCAAAATATTTGAAATCGACGTAAGAGTAAAGTATCTTTATTTTTTAAAATTCGTTTGTATCGTAGAACTTTGACTTCATAGAGCTGGATGTTTGTTCAGGTGTGATAAGAATATACTCTGGAATTTGTTTTTTCGGTCATCTACCAACTAGAAATTACGATCAATAACGAGACCATAAAATTTTTTTTTTCAACCAAGACAGTCATGATTTCATATTTAAAATCATATAGAAATTCTAAATAACTTTTCCAATTATATTTTCACGTATCGTAAAAGATAAAGGTACTTTACTCTTATGTCGATTTCAAATATCTTCACTTCCTCGGTATATGACAAGAGGTATTAAAATTTTGACATGTGCATTTTGAGTTCGGGAAGATGGAGGAGCTTTTATAAACAATAAATTTTTCTGAGAGATCTTTCTGCCTATCACTGCATATCCGTTTCTTGTATTTTTGGATAAGTAGCGCCAACGAAGAAACACTTGAACTAGTAAATTGTCCAGGCCGGGTAAAAGACGTCGTCTCGTGAAATCTAGTAGGTCGTGGTTAGTTTAATTATAATATACAGAATATTATTTGGACTACTTGATTCTTTCTGCAAAAAAATAAATAAATAATTTGCTTGGTCGCGCTTCGTCGCACTTGTTTAAAGTGAATATACAGGGTGTTAATAAAAAAACTGTACACCGTTTAGCAGGTGATAGTAGAGGTCAAAACAAGAAAAAAGTTCTACTAAACCCATATCCAATTCTCAATACAGGTGTCCATGCTACGTGTTCACTCTTTTCGAATTTTTATTTTTTACATAAAATTCGAGAACGATAAATTAAATAAAAAGCTGAATTTTCCGACATACCACTGGCCACCGCAGGACTTCCGGTTTCGCCGGAAGTGATATCAATTTTCTTATTTTAAATAGAACGCCCTGTATATTTTTACATACTTGGAATCTACAGATCATTGTGAGTCCGAATATGTATCACTTGGTAATTTTGGCTTCCATGACAACGAAAAAAAATTTTTTTTGTTTTTTAGTATGCAAAGTTATGTATGGTGTATTTTCGTTCTAATGCGACCAAGTAATTCGAGAAAGCAACTTCTTTGGTTGCACTTTGGTTTATTAACTAAATTATTTTTTTAACGGAACTTCTTGCGTTTTTTAGCGCAGTTTAATAAAACATTTTTTTTAATACGCTGATACCAAAGAGAGGGTTATTTTTTTAAACTCTTTATCAACTCTTGCAATGAAATTTGGGATGGCATGTGCCAGCTTAACTGAAAAAATAAGCCATTGCCGGTATACAAGTGTTAATATAAAAACTTTACACATTTTAGCACGTGATAGCAGAGAACAAAAGAAAAAAAATTATAATAAACCCAGGTTCAATATTCAATGGAATTTGAAGTATAGTTTAATTAAAAAAGAATCGAACAATCAATAACGAATTTAACACACTAAAATTATTAGAGAAGATGTTCGAACTGTCGTCCTTGCTGTTGTAAACAAAGTTGCAGTCGCCATCGAAGAGACTCACGCACTTGATTGAAAGCAACTTGATTTTTCAGTTGCTGACAAGCGTTTACAACTCTCTGCCAAAGTTCACCTTCTGTATTAATTTCTCTGGCATAAACAGTGTCTTTTAAATAAGTTCCGTTAAAAAAAATAATTTACGACCTAATGAAAATTTCTCATGCTGTAAAAATGTTAATAAACCAAAGGGCAACCAAAGAAGTTGCTTTCTCGAATTACTTGGTCACATTAGAGCGAAAATACACCATACATAGCTTTGCATACTGAAAAACAAAAAAAAAATTTTTTTCGTTGTCATGGAAACCAAAATTACCAAGTTATACATATTCGGCCTCACAATGATCTGTAGATTCCAAATATGTAAAAATATACAGACCGTTCCATTTAAAATAAGAAAGTTAATATCACTTCTGGCGAAACCAGAAGTCCTATGGTGGCCAGTGATATGTCGGAAAATTCAGCTTTTTATTTAATTGATCGCTCATGAATTTTATGTAAAAAATAAAAATTCTAGAAGAGTGAACACATGGCGTGAACACCTGTATTGAGAATTGGATATGGGTTTATTAGAACTTTTTTCTTGTTTTGACTTCTACTATCACCTGCCAAGCGGTGTACAGTTTTTTATTAACACCCTGTATAAAGCCAAGATATCAGAAAATCAAAGTACGTTTATATCCACTTGGACAAATTTGGACATATTTTTAAAACTCAAGATAAACTGAAAATTTGTCTAAAACTTTTTGATATTTTTAAAATTTTATTTTATGGAAAAAATGATAAGCTATTATTATGTTACCTCGATAATTAAAAGCTTAAACCTTGGACAAATAAACGCTAGAAGAATTAACTTTCCAGAAGAAACAATGGGATTTCAAAGTGGGTGACTGTCTATGTTTCACATAACGTGTTCCTAAAGCACCGTATCCATCCGTCAAAATGTAACCGGTGTAATACGTTATAAGAAATTTTATTGTCATTTTCATGAAGCTTAGATATTATTCTAAGTATTTGAGTAAAAATTTCGTCGAGTTTCAAAATTTTTATTTTTGTCGAATGTCCACTATTTTACTGTTTCGACACACTGTGCGGCGCGGCGTCGACCTCTAAACGGAACTGACGTGATCAGCTAAAATATTAACTCAAAAATATGTATTTACTTGACAAATGCATGCAAATCATTTGAAGTAAATTATTTTTTACAATTTGTATAAAATAAGGATAATACTTTAAATATCTGCTTTGACCAGAGGCGCACCCACGGGGGGTGTAAGGTACCGCAAGGTGTCGGGATTACGTCTACACTTTGTGCACGAATTTCCGCCATTATTTCTTGTCCATTGCCAATGTTTTTGCTTCATTCCACGTCAAATTCTTCTTTTCCAGGATCCTCGTGATAGTATTGTTCCAACTCACCTTCGGTCCATCTCTGCTTCTCTTATCCTGAGTCCTAGCTTCCCATATTTTCCTAACGTTCCTAGTATTATCTAGTCTTTGTAGGTGTTCCCACCATCCTAATTGTCTTTCTTCCACTATTTCTACTGAGGCTTTAACTTCTAGTTCTTCTCTTATTTTTCATTCCTCATTCGATCACTTTTTATTACCCCTCTTAGTCCTCGTAGGTACATCATCTCCAGAGCTTGAACTTTGCTCTTCATGCTGTTTGTAAGGTTCCATATCTCACTTCCAAACAATAGAATGGGCTGGAAAATGGTTTTATAAACTGTCATTTTGGTGTTCTTCGATACTTCTTTCTTCTTAACGATTGTCGTACACATGGTATAATATGCCCTAGAAGCCTTTTCTACACGTTCTCCAATGTCTCTTTCCTGGTTCCCTTTTTCGTCTACTCGTATTATTACTCCCAAATATTTGAATTCTTTGACTTATTATCATTCTCTTTCCGTATGTTTGTTTCTTTATGCTTACTATTCGTTATTACCATTACCTTCGTTTTGTTGACATTTATTTTTAGGTTGTTTTTATCTAGCGTCTCTTTCCATATGTTTAAGCTGTTTTGTAAATCTTTTTCATTGCTAGCCATTACGACCACGTCATCGGCAAATGCACACTCTCTGTAGATTCTTGTAGCTCACTTCTATTTGCTTTACTTTGGCAGCATTCTCTTTGATTATGTTATCCTTTAATATTATAAATAGTATAGGGCTTAAAGTACATCCCTGCCGTAAACCATCCTTCACCATAAATTCTTCAGATTGTATATTGTGGGTTCGAACGAAGTTAGAGTTTTGTGTGTATAAGATTTTGGTTGCTGCTATCAGTTTCTTATTTACTCCTCTTTGTTCCAAACTTCGCCATATTTGTTTTCTTGGCGCCATATCGAAAGCTTTTTCGAGATCAATAAACGCTAAAAATACTTTCCCCTGCCTCAGTGTTTCGCATATTATTTCCTTCAGAGTGAATAGGCGATCCTGGATACTACGGCCTCGTCTAAAACCACTTTGAGAATCACTCAGTTGGGGTTCTATGATCTTTCGCAGCCTTTTTTCTAGCACTCTTTCGTATACTTTTGTTGCTGTGCTCAAGAGTGTAATTTCCCTATAGTTCCGACAATCTTTCTTATCTTCTCTCTGGTGAAATGGTAATATTACACGTGTTTCCCAGTCTCTAGCTACTTTCCCTTCTTTCCAGGCTTTATTACATATATTATGTAGTAAGTTAATTCCACTTTTACCCAAATATTTAATCATGTCTGGAGTTATTCCGTCACATCCCGGTGCTTTACCAATTTTGACTTTTTTGACAGTTTGTTCGATTTGAAGAAAAGTTAGTGCTTCATTTTCGTCGTCTGTTGTTTCTTCATCAGATTGCTCAGTACAGCTATCTCCCGTCTCATTCGGATTAAGTAGTTAGGAGAATTGTTTCCATCTATTCATAATCGATTTGCTATCTTTTAAAAGTGTACCATCTTTACTCTTTACACTTATCGATTGCTTTTCTTTACCTTTCCTAATTGTTTCGACTGCTCTGTAAAATAATTTCTTATTTTCTCTACTTGCTGCTTCTATCCGGTTTTCAAATCTTTCCCAGGATTGTTGCTTCACCTCCAGTATAACGTTTTTAACTTTCGTTCTTTGTTCTTTGTAGTCATTATACGTTTGTTCCGTCTTATTGTTCAAATATTCTTTCCATATTTGTTTCTTTAACTTAATTTCTTTCTTAATATTCTCACTCCACCATGAAGTCTGTTTCTTATTATTATTTGCTTTAATTGTTCCGCAGACTTGTCTAGCTGCTGCTGTTATAATTTCTTTAAATATTTGCCACGTATCTTCAACATTCCTCTGATCACTGCTATTTTCTATTTTTTCTATTTCTTTACTAACAGTTTCTTGATATTTCTTTGCTATTTCATATTCTCTTAGTTTGTATGATCTTATACTATCTTTTTCTGCGATATGCATCCTTGTAGTTTTGGTTTTATAATATTCTTCCATTGGCTTTCTAATCTTTGCTACCACCAAATAATGGTCACTAAATATTTCTGCTCCTCTCTTTACCTTAACATCGATTACTGATTTCCTATTTTCTTCCTGTACAAGTACAGGGTGGATCAATTTCGATGTCTCTTATGGGCATCTCTGTAACTATAAGAGATAGAAAAAAACTAGTGGCCAAGTCTCTTTCTCTTTTTTAGAGATAAAGTCAATAGAATAAACAAAAATTGGCTATCTTCTTTTGTTTTCGAGTTATAAGCCAGAATTGAGATTTTCGACTTTTCGTCAATCAGTCATATCTCGTTTATTTTTGCAAATATTAAAAATCTGTTTTGACATTGTTAGGACACTTTTTGGAATACAATTCAGTAGTGTAGTTGGTTTTTTGATATTTAATTAAATTTTCGAGTTATAGCATAAAGTTATATTTTTTTAAATGGAAATCATAGTAGGCAATGTCATTATTAAATAGAGACTTTTTTTCTGTTTTCAAAAATATATACTTTGTTGGGTTTATTTCTTACAGTTAATAGAATAAAACGCCTTTTTTATTATTTTTGGTGCATTCTTTTCTTAGTAGGCTAGTTTCAACAAAAGCCGACAATTTTCTTTTGTTTTTATTAAATATTAATAAAGATTTGATGATTGGGTAGCACAAGAGTGAGAGGTATTGCGATGAACATAAGAGATAGAAAGCTAGCGCCGATAGAGCTGGGTTGGGTTACAACATGAGTTGGCTGCGTATTTTAGCACGACAGTGTTTAAATTGTGATTTTATTTTGATATTATTTTCTGGGTTTTAAGTTATTTATTGTGATACTTAAAGAGTTGTGTTTATTATCTACTTACATTTCAATATTCTTTAACTTTTTCTGCAATAATTTCTTATTTTTAAGATGTTTTTAATTTATACATACAATTTAGTTCATTATCCCATGAAATGCATATTTGATCGAAAAAAATGCGTTTTAAACTTAAATATTAAATGAAGTTACATAATTTCGAATTTGACCCAAACCACATGGTATCGGTATTGTTGTAATCTTGTGACTCTTAGAGGATGCTCGTTCTATCTTTCTTTCTTTCTCTTTAAGCGGCTGCAACTGTCAAAATATTTGAACAATAGTTGATATTTAATAAAAACAAACAAAAAAATTGTCTGTCTTTGTTGAAACCAGCCTACTAAGAATAGAATGCACCCAAAATAATAAAAAAGGCGTTTTATTCTATTAATTGTAACAAATAAACCCAACAAAGTATATATTTTTAAAAACGGAAAAAAAAATTCTATTTAACGGTGGCATTGTCTACTATGATTTCCATTTAAAAAAATATAACTTTATGTTATAACTCGAACATTTTATTAAATATCAAGAAACCAACTACACCACTGAATTGTATTCAAAAAAGTGTCCTAATAATGACAAAACAGTTTTTTAATATCTGTAAAAATAAACGAGCTATGCGCGATTGACGAGAAATCGAAAATGTCAATTTTTGCCTATAACTCAAAAACAAAAGAAGATAGCCAATTTTTGTTTAGTCTGTTGACTTTATCTCTAAAAAAGAGATCGAGACTTGGTTACTAGTTTTTTTCTATCTCTTGTAGTTACAGAGATGCCTATAAGAGACATCGAAATTGATCCACCCTGTACATAATCAATTATTGATTTTTCATTTCGCCTCTTTGGCGTTGTTTAACGTGCAATATTCTAACATACGCTTTCCATTGATATTTCTTTTATTTTTCATCCCACTCCTGCCGTAGAATGTTTCTGTTCTACCTGCCAACCCTCGAGCACTACTTTCCAGTCCGACTCTAACCCTCTATGTTCCATGTTCCCATATTCCAGATCTGCTCTACCTTTCGTTTCTGTTTCTTCCATGTTCTTGCGCGTCCGTCATCAAATTTCCACCCTTACTACTTAGTACTGCTAGTTTTTTGTCGCAGAGTTTTTTGAGTTTATCTTGTGATAATTTTCTTCTTCAAGTATTTTTCCCCTCCAAGGCAAATTTCTGGGTACGCCACTGGCTTTGACAGGTAAACAAATGAATCACTACAACATGAAAACAATTCAAATCTCCTTGTTAAGAATTCCTTGTATTTTTCTTTAATTTGAATTTAAATTGTATTGTAATTTAAGTTTATTCCCACAAGCAACGTGCCTGTCATAAATATTTCGACATTTTTTTTAAGGCCCAGTATTACTTGTTACCCTTCCCTTGCATTTTAATCAGTCGGTTTTCTTTATGTCGTTTATGAGGTATATCGCTGATCTTTCAACAATAATAGACTTTGCTAATAACAAAGAATTAGTGATGACAACCAGAATTTAAAACATTATAATCAGTAAACACATTCGTAATCTGCTTGATTTGTTAATTATTATAATTTGTGTTGTGTGCGTCGACTCAATGAGAAACAAAGTCAATAACTGTAAAAGACGAATTATTAATACAAATTTGTAGAAAGTCTAACTAAATTCAACACGTGCGTTCAGTATGTTATTTTTTAAAGCAACGGAATTACCTGCCGTAAGTTATTGTTCGCTTCGATGTAAGTATTTCACTTTTGTACACTTTTGAAAACGTAATTGATTTTAATTAATCTCATAGCAGATGAGACACTTGTACGACGCATTCATCATCAGCTACGCAAGTTATTAGTTCACGGTCAAGTTTTTACGACTGAACGACTCTGATTCTCTGCGTAAGACCATAAACGTTTATTGCACGCTTTTACATGGGCGTAACGTGTATTTCGGGTAATTTTTTAACATGTTCTGGGAAGTCTCTACTTCCGTTAGTATTTTTTTTTTCGTATATATGGGGTTCATAATCGTTATTGTAATTCAAAATAGCAAGAACCAACGATCAAGCATCAAGAATTGAAAGACGAAACGTCGTAGTTCGTGGCCCAGATACGTTTCGTAATCTGAAACTTGAATTTCATTGTATAATTACACGATTTAGTTGCTCGTGAGTGTCATTAGCCCCGTACACTTGATATTATTAATGTTGAGAAACTCGACGTGCCCCAATTAATTTGCAAGTATTACTTTCCGTTATATAATTTGAATTCCAATTGACGGATTTATTTACTGTACTCATACTGACATTCTAAAAAGGAATTGACTAAATTAAATTAAATTAAAATTATACAGCCCCTAAAGTTTGAATCATTGAAACTTTTCCGTCATTAATATTGAGTTATTATTTCACTATCGAATCTAAAAAGTAGGGTTAGTAAATTTAATTAACGCCACTCCTCTTGCTAATCAGCTTTTCAGCGACAAGAGAATTTAATTATATACTGAGGAACGTTTGATTTCCTATTATTACGTAATTACAAAGCGTGATACTTCCACTAATCTTGTGATTTCCCATGTGACTGCATTCGTCTGATTAAAATTCATGGCGTTTGCTCCAGGTTACGAAGTTCTTTTTTGCGTTTTGCTTACGAAATATTCTCATTCAAAATTTTACCTGAGCAGCATAACGAGTGGAAGTCGCTCAAAAAAAAAAACGCAACAAATCAAAGGAAATATTTTCTGAGCCTCTACATCCAAATCAATTATAAACAAATTTCTAGTTTACATTCATATTTTCTTTCAGCTACCATTTCCTTTTGAAGGTGTATAACTTTCTTGCGATTGAAAATTCGCAGAGAAAAATGAAAACAGAAGTTAGCCATTCCATCCAGGAAAACAAGTAGAAACTTTATGGTAACTGAAAACTTTGCAGGTTGGCTCACGCCTGAAACTTTCCGTTTATAGCGTAAGAAATTGCAAAATAAGGAACTACTTCGAAATCTTATTTTTAATGTAGCAACAATACCTACATCGTAGACGTGTTTATTTCTTGAAGCAAAAATGCACTTTTTATCAATAATACATGCTTAATAATCCATCTTGTTATAAGATCAGTTTAATTAGAGTAGAAATTAATTAATTAAAATTAAAACTAATGTACGTAGACGATTAAATAAAAATAAATATTTATCAATATACATTTTACGTATTTTAGTTTACCAGAAATATGAAAAATTATGCCTAAAATGACGACATGACCCTGATTAAAAAAGAGCAGCAGATGAACGAAATAAATGCATACAAATCACCTGAAGTCGATTATTCCATATAAATTGTATAAAATAAGGATAACAACGACCCCACTTTGAACACATTCTTTGACAGGTAAACAAATAAATCATTACAACACGAAAACAATTCAAATCTCCGAGTTGATGTAAAAATGTTCTCCTATTTTATTTGGTTGCAGAGTTTAACGTTATGTTAGATATTGTAAAAACGTAAGTTCTATCAAGAAATAATTGCAACGTAGGCAACGACTCTGTTTTGTTTTTTAAAGTTTTGCATGTTTACTTTTTGACGTTATTTTTATCTGTACTTTGTCGGTTTGTTAAATAAACTAAACACTTATAATACGCTTCTAATTAAAGCAATTTGTGGCAAGATCCACAACATTAAGACATCCTAGTATTTTTCTTTAATTTTAATTTAAATTGTTTCGTAAATTAAATTTATTCCCACAAGCAACGTGCCTGTCATAAACATTCCGGCATGTTTTTATGGCCCAATATTACGCGTTACCCTTCTCTTGCATTTTAATCAGTCGGTTTTCTTTATTTCGTTTATTCGGTTTATCGGTGATGTTTGAATAATAATAAACTTTGCTAATAACAAAGAAACCAGAATTTAAAACATTATAATCAGTAAACACATTCGTAATCTGTTTGATTTTTTAATTATTATAATTTGTTTTGTGTGCGCCGACTCAATGAGAAACAAATTCAATTATTGTAAAAGACAAATTACTAACACAAATTAGTACAAAGTCTAACAAAAATTCAACATGTGCGTTCGCTGTGTTATTTTTTACAGCGACGGAATTACCTGTCGGAAATTATTATTCGCTTCGATGTAAGTATTTCACTTTTGTACACTTTTGAAAATGTAATTGATTTTAATTAATCTCAAAGTAATTAATACACTTGTACATCACCATCAGTTGCGCAACTGTGTGTTATTAATTCAAGGTCAAGTTTTATGATTGGACGACTCTAATTCTCTGCATAACACCATAAACGTTTATTGCACACTTTTAAAGTTGAAGAACTTTTGGTTATCGTTTTGTGCATGGGCGTAACGCATTTCGAAATTCGAATATATAATTTCTTTTTACACTTTTCATTCTTCTTTCGTCAGTATATTCAAGAATCACCTGTAAATATATTGAAATGGTAAAGGTTCAATAACATGTGACAAATTTATAAGAGAACTAAAAAGCACATTGAGGTCGAACGCATACCGAAGTTGCTCTCAACGTATACATTCTTCAGAATTCAAATTTAAAAAATTTAAAACTTACTTGAAGTCGAGCTACTTCGATGGCGCTTGACTATAACCTACTGTTAGTGAACAGCACTCGATATTGCCTCTTGAATTACAATCAATCTAAGTTTTATATAGCTTTTTGACTTCGTTCTAGGGCCCTATGCGCAAACTTACGGGGAAGGTGATTGTCTGGATGCTGTAAATTCAGTGCATAATCTGGAACTTCAATTTGCTTTCGAGACACGGACATCTCCATTAATTTTCCGTTCGAACGTCTGGAAGAGAACATACTGTAAATCATTTTAAGCTGTACCGGTATTATGTAACGTCATTTTAATCTGTGATATCTCTAAAGTGTATTAGTCTACACTGTTGAATTTACGCCCCCGGGCGTTACCAGTCAGAGGCAAGAGAATAATTATTAATGAACATAAATGGGTCAGAATAAATAATTATCTTCTCTCTTAATTCTTAATATATGCGTACCATCACCATCAAGAATTAGGGCCGAGGGATTTCTTATGTGAACAAAGAATGAACTAAAAACTCGTAAGCTAAAATTCAATTTACCTAAGGGTTACAAATCGGTTTCATGTTACAAAATCGAAAATCGTGCTTTGTGAAACATCAGCTTTAACGTGGAATTATAATCGTAAATAGCATTTAATGGCAAAACTCCTGCTTGCATGTACAACGATTTTGATAATAAATGCATGTGATACGTAAACTCCAAGAGCCAACGGATTACCATACAATGTTTACTTTATAACTAAATCTAAATTTGAATTACAAAAGATACTGGTGATGATTGCCTCGTGCAAGTGTTTTAATTACTATGAGATTAATTAAAATGAATTACGGTCTCAAAAGTGCACAAAAGTGAAATACTTTCATCGAAGCCAACAATAATTTACGACAGGTAATTCCGTCGCTTTAAAAAATAACACACCGAACGCACGAATTGAATTTCGTTAGACTTTGTACAAATTTGTGTTAGTAATTCGTCTTTTATAATAATAGAATTTGTTTCTCATTGGATGTCGCACACAGGGCAAAATTATAATAATTAACAAATCAAACAGATTACGAACATGTTCTGGTTGTCATCAACATTTCTTTGTTATTAGCAAAGTCTATTATTATTCAAACATCAGCGACAAACCGAATAAACGACACAAAGAAAAGCCGACTGATTAAAATGCAAAAGAAGGACAACGCGTAATACTGGGCTATAAAAAGAATCCGGAATGTTTAAGACGGACACGTTGCTTGGGGGGGGGAATAAACTTTATTTACAATACAAATTAAATTAAAATTAAAGAAAAATACTGGAAACACTTAACGCGGAGATCTGAATTGTTTTCGTGTTGTAGTGATTTATTTGTCTACCTGTTAAAATGGGGCCGTTGTTATCCTTATTTGTACGGAATAATTTGCTTCACTTGATTTGGATATATTTGTCAAGTAATATTTTGGAGTTCGTATTTCACCTGATCACGTTAATTCCCTTTAATAGTCAAGTAACAATCATAAAACTATAAAACACTTTTGTATTGATTTCGTTCATCTGCTGCTCATTCTTAACCAGAGATGTATCGTCATTTTGGAGATAATTTTTCGTTAATTATTTTATTACTACAATAATACATTTTTTGCTTCAAATATACATATATTTTATGGTACGTAGAATGAGTATCTTGCTCGCTTTTCAAGAGCTATTTTCTTATCGACGTGCACTTAAATTTTCTGCCCCTTATTAACCTTGATCTATGCTTTTAAAAAAAGTAAACGAAATGGTAAAAGCTCTTCTCTGTTTTCATTCGATCGTATTTCCGGAGTGAATTCATTTCTATCTAGAAAAAAAAAACGCCAGTTTACTTTCGGCATCTCGAACAAATTACATTAAATCGTTTCAATTTACTTTCACTTGTCTCCTTGTCTGCGTATTACGGCGACGCAAATTGAAAAGAAAAAAGTAGGACTCAAATTGCGAACTCTTATTTGTCGAAATTTGTTTATAAAGTAATCCGGCCCCGCCAATCGTCGTTAAAACGAATAATACATTTAGATCTTGTTTGTCGTAATGTGATATCTGAATTGACATTAGCGTTGATTATTTCTGTCCCAAATTTTTTGACTTTGAAGATATTATATTACCTACATCATAAAATGGATGTAAATTAGAAACTGATGTGGAAATAAATTCAAGTGATGTAATTACCAATTTGTAATTGGGTGTAAAATAATAGATTAATGTTGTTTTAGTTTAAATACGATTCGTTCAAACAGCCATAAAACGAAGTTATTATGAATGCAAAATAATGCAAATGATTTTGCAAATGAAATTGGACTTATATTTACTTTATGATTATGGCTATCAGGCACAAACCCTTTCCGCTTATTATTCGTTATTCACAATTCAGATGTTAAGACCCCAAAATATTTCAGTAGGGAGTAAGGATCTGGCGATTACCGCTTTTTTTGTATTTTTAGTTGCACTTGGCCTAGAATTTCGACGGAAATAATAACCAGGTTAAATTTTGCAAAAAATTATCTGCCCAGCCCAGGATACAACTGATTACATTCACTCTTCCAGAAGAGATGCGCTGAAAGCAGTTTTGTTGCTTCGCATCGAGTTGAATTGTAGGCCTCATTTAGTGTAATTTTCTTGTAGCGATTAATTAACGAGTACAAAGTTCAAATTATCACGAGTTTCTTCTTGGTTTCCGGGTTGAAACCACATTCACGCGTTGCTCACTACTTCAAGCAACGTCGTCGGCGGAGTCCACTTTGTTCCTAATTCCGAACGACAGAGAATTCTCTCAAGCAGTGTGCGAGTAAGAGGTTCACAGCAGCGTAAGTAATCCTACATAGCTTGTGTGTCTTGGAAAAAAAAGAGCGTAAGGAATTATAAATGTCAGTGAAACGGATTTTACATTTGAAAATCAAAGCTCTTTAAGTAATTGCTTCGATACAGTAACCTTACCTTTTTCAACAGGATTTTGTAAGTACATACATATATTTCTGACATGTTGTCTTGTCCAAAGTAAGAAAAATCAAGACAATAAATAAGAAGTCGAAAATAAACATCAAGTACTAAATATTTGTAAATTTAATTCAATTTTTTTAGAACAATATTTTTTATTATGTATAACGAGATTACGCCGGTAAAAACATGAAGTCACAAATCAAATGCTTTATCGAACCCAAAATGCTTTATGAAATAAAATACTTTATGAAATAATGAAATACTTTATGAAATAAATCGTTCATGTCGCTCGTCAAACATCAGCGGAAAATTTAACGTCATTCGAACGTGAATGTTCCGAAAGAATGATATTTGAATATTTAATTTTGCACAAATTCGTTCCTTTGGGGCTCGCCAAAATAAATAAATGAACTCAAACAGAAGCCAAAATTCACTGAACTGCCTAAAGGAACACAATATTTCGCGGTATAAAGCCAGCGACTGTAGTGAATCGCCAGAATTATTTCTGTATACTTTAGAAACAATAAATAAGTAATAAAATGTATTCCATGCGTCGGAACTATGTGTAAGACATCAAAACTGGACTGAAATACAATAGTTTTGTAAGTATATGTATGCGGAGGGTGTAATTTATCAAATGGCAACTGTCAATTCTCAACGCACCCTAGTAACATTTCTGCCTCAAGTGTAAACACATATTAAAATCACGTATGGAAATAAGTAATGCCCTAACCCCCCAAGGGATATTAATATTTGTTTCTGAAACAAAACAGCATTTGGTAAATTGCTTCGCAAACTTTTAATTCTCGCTGTAAAATATGTCAAGAGTTAGAAATAAATATTCATCAACAACTTGTTTTATGGCGTCGGTAAAAAAAAATATGCCCTTGTACTTTTTTAATGAACGCCGCAAAGGTCTCACAGCCGCAGCTTCGAAATTAACACAAAGATTTTTTGCTAATAATTCACGTCGAGGTTTTTGAAAGCACCTGAGCAAAATTAGATGTAAATTTTAACTTCTGCGGTTTTTTTTATCTTTAGAATTAAACATGATATTATCTATTGAAAGTGAAGTCTTATTCAATGTGCAACTAATCAATGAGCGGCGTTGATTCCTAAAGAAATTTACTCAAATGCATGAATTATGGAACTACCAGGTTACGTGCATATTTGTACGTTTTAAATTTAAAAAAGAATACATTCTACGCACTGGTTTTCACATAAAAATAAAAAAATACGTAGGTATGCAGAAACATAAAATATCTTGTTATTACCTACGCGTCTCTCGTCGGAGTGGTTGATTATTGTCCCGCATGTTTGTCACGCAAAAATTGACGCCCCAAGTTATACACAGCGTAAATTTTATTAGGGTAACATCCACGTGTACAAAAGACAATTTTAAATCTGGCACCGACCCGTGCTGCATACATAGTACGTGTTGTTTATAAAATATCTCCCTCAATCAAATTTACTCGTGTATGCAAATCCTGACGTAAATAACTATGAAGCTTGAGAATAGCACTCTTCGTCGGAAATTATACTTATTTTAAGGGCCGATCTTTTCACCTCTTGGTAAACTAACTGACGGCTAATTTCCATGGAAACAATTCATAAAAATCAATCAACCATTCATAAAAATCAAAAAAGTTCCTTCTGTTTTAGTTTTCGATAAATAATTAATCAAAAATTAGCCCCAAAACGACGACGCGCCTCTGGTTAAAAAATAGAGGAGCAGATGTACGAAATAAATGCCCTCATAAAAGTTTTATGGTAGGCACGGCGGCGTAGCATCGATCGTGAACTTGACCTTTAAGTAGACTTTCACGTCAACTCCGTTTTTAGGTCCAACGCCTTACGCTGTGAAATACGAACTATAAAATATTTACTTGACAAGTGCATACAAATCATCTGAAGCAGATTATTCCGTGCAAAGGATCACAACGGCCCCACTTTTAAAACTTGTTTTGACGGGGTGAACAAATAAATCACTAAAACGAAAAATAATGTAAATCTCCGTGTTAAGAATTCCTAGTATTTTTTTTATTTTAGTTTAAATTGTATTGTAAATAAAGCTTATTTATACAAGGGAACGTGTCCTTCATCACCAAAATTTAAAACATTATAATCAGTAAACTCCTTTAAATCTGTTTTGATTGTTAATTATTATTAAAGCCCGGATTTTTAGGCACTTAAAAAGACTGAATTAGGCAGGCAAATAGGCAGTTAATGTCTAAGAAATAGGCGCACTTCTAGGCAGCCTAAAAAAATTTAGGCTTTTCATAATTTCTCCTCTTTCGTCGTTTTATAATAAAAAAATAATATTAACGCTTATTCTAATTACCTGGTCATTTATTAAGAAATCGGAGAGAGGCTCTTAGGGGCTTATGGAACTGTACAAGTGAATCAAACACATGATTCGCCGTAAGGAATGTATTATAAAAACACGCTTTAAATAGAGACCATAAATCGGCGTTTAAGTCAAAAATCCAGACAGTACCTAAGATGGTTTCCTTCCTAATAGAGTAGTTCGAGGACTCAGTAACAGAGCAGAGGACCACTTTACAGCTTTCCCTTTCAGGGCTTTTCTATTTTTCTATGATGCTCTAGGCGAAGGGTCTTCTTTTCCTAACTATCAAATCACACACACCAGGAATATTTAAATTGAAGTACCCACTCGCAAAAAGAGGTCGATGATAAAGTTAAAGAAGAAGCAAAAAATTACAATTTTTAAATTTGAACAAAGATATAAAAATAACATAATAACTTCTGCTCTCAAAAAGGATTCGGCGAACATTTTATAAAAATTACATGAATGTGAAAATTGGAAATGCAACCGTTCGCGAAAATGATTCGACGAACATCAATTAATTTTTCGAATCTTCTCTTCCTGCGGAACCGTATTGTTTACATTATCAAAGACTGAGCCCTTTTTGTAATTTGCGACTGCGAGGTTGCGACATCTGTGCGATCCCCCTTTTGGTCCCACTCATTTAAGTCACTGGAGTGACTTAAGTTGGCTATCCCTCAGAGGATTTAGAGGTGTTTTTGGACCGGCTCCGCCACCTTGCGTGGGTGAGGTTCTCACTCGCTCTAGGTCTTTATCGCATAGCTTATTTATTTTAACGTATCGTAATGGCCACTTATCGTAAGAGGAGTCAGTATTTTAGCTAAGGCCCTTATCGCTTAGGCCCCTTATCGCCTAAGATTGTTTATACAAACAATTAAAGCGTGAAATTCTTTCGTGAATAATCCTGAAGTAATTTTATTTAAATTTAAAAATTTTGAATTTCAATTTTCGGCTGTTTAGCTGAACACGTACAGTATCTTTAAAATGTAAAAATACGTAATTTCACACACAAAGAAAACAATTCATAAAAATTAGTTATACAATAATTGTCAATTTTAGGCATAAAATAGGCAACAAAAAAAATTGTAGGCGCTTAAACTATAAAACTAGGCAAATACTTCAAATAGTGTAAAAATAGGCACTTAGGCACGAAAAAATATACATCTCATTCTAATTAAAATTGTAATCTAAATGTTTAAAACTTAATTGCCTATGTTTTTTGTTAAATAAAATTTTAGGCAATTGCCTAAAAATCCGGGCTATAATTATTATAATTTTATTTTGTGTGTGACGAATTACTAACGCAAAACTATTAAAAGTTTAATAAATTCACACTTGTAACTCCCTATCCTATGTTTTTAGTGCACTTATTCGCACTATTTCGTCGGCTGGTTAAAGACTTGACAAAGGACGCGAATTACCTCCTCGCGCTCTCGTAAAAATTCCGCACGAGGACGTATGAGTGTTTGCCATTGATTCAGTTATTCGAAGTCGTTAGTAAACAAATTTGGATATAAAATATTACACTGAGAACCGATAGCATTCGGATCGAGCCGAGGTCGTACGCCGGGCATCCTGAAGCATGCTGTCTTATGCAGTTTAACACGTCTGCTATGGAAGGTCAAGTTTTACAAGCTTCATTCTGAGTAAATATCGTAAAACGTCTGTGACATACTGCGGTGTTAATGCATACAGTAAATTTTTTTTAGGTATGGCCATAGGAATTTACATGCTAAAAATTTGACCTCATGTTAATGTATGTTATGGGACAAATTTTAAGTAAATTTTTGTATTTAGTCGTAAATTAAACCATTTACTATAAGATGAACTTTGCTAGAATATCCTAACACGTTTTCCTTAATTTTATTTTACTGTGAAAAGTTGAAGAAAATAGACACAAATTATTGAACGAATGTAATCCTTGTTGGCTGACGTTATTAATAAATTATCACTGTGATTACTGATAAACCAATTATTGCAACATTAATTTATTACCACTTGTAAAAACTACTTCTTTATACCATTGAAAAATGAGTGGAACTTGTTATAACGTACGTAATTGATATTTTTAATGCTTGCTTAATAATAAGGGACATTTTCTTTATAAATTTGGAGTAGACAGACACAAACTTTTCTCTTAATGACATTTCAGCTACCTTGATTTTTTACTTCGGTTAATTCTATGCTTATTAATTTCACCTTCTAACCGGAAAATAATTAAATAGAACATGTTCATGTCATTGTAGCAATGTGCATTTCGTAGAAAAATATTTGATTTATTAATAAAAATAAAAATTTGCTTCAAATTTGTGCCATAACATACATTAACATGAGGTCGAATTTTTAACATGTAAATCCCTATGGCCACACTTAAACACTGTATGCGTATTTCTTTGAAAATTCTTTAACATAAGAAAACAAATTGAAAATAATAAAATAAATTATAGTGTACTAAATGTCTTTTAGAAGATTTGTTTAAGGAGTTCTTTAATTAAAGTTTGTTTTTTTCTCAAATTTCTTAATTTTAAGCAAATATTTTTAGAAATAATCAAATTAAAATTAACTATATTTATTATAAATAAATATTTAGATTTTTAAAGTGTAAATACGTAGAAATTAAGTTTAGAATTGTAAATATTAGGATAATTTATTTAACGCCATGAATAACTCAATGTGTAAAGGAAACTGTAGGTTATAGTAAGAAGTTCAGAGAATAAACAAGTGAGGGCGCTCAGTTAGTTATCGCGTGAACTTATGGCCCGTGATAACCTTTGCTGAATCAACGTATAGAAGACAAGTGAGTAAAAGTTTAGTAGGGAGATTTTGTGAAAAACCTGACCTAATATTATAAATTTCCTTTAAAAACCCGAACTTCTTCATGCGGAATAATTACTTTGTGAAAATTAATTATTTGGAGTGATACAATAAACTTTGTTTTACGTTTTTCTTCTACGACATTTTTTTTATTATACACCCCGAAACACACACACACACTCAACTCTGACATTAGATATTCTTAAAAGTGAAGGCTCGCGAGTGCCATCTACATCCAAAAATTATCACATAAAATACACTCTACAACAAAGAAATTGGTCTACGAGATACACTGCAAAATTCATCATCGAAGAAGAGCCTCCGAGAGCAAAAACAACAAAGAAAGAAAGTAAAATAATAAAAAAAACAAAGAATTGTCCAAAATACCCTGAGATAACACAGCAATTAAATTGTCGACCAAAGTGACGACATAAAGCTATGTACACACGGTGACACTTTTGTGTCTAGATCGAGTGTATATACCGAGTGTCGGCGTGTGTACAGCATCAGAGATCAGTGTCGCTAGAGCGAATTGTAGTATCGTGAGTGTCGTTGCAATTCACGTGTGGACAAGATAAAACGAGTGTCGAAAAGAGGTCTAGCATGTTTCAAATCTTTCGGAAATTTTTAATCAGTGTCGCCAAGATGTCGAAGTTCGAGTGGGCCAAGGAAAAAGCAAAAAAAATCGATATCCCTTTTGGAAGAGCTCCCGGTCAAACCGGACAGCTTCAATAAATTGAAGAAACTGCCTCAATAATTTAATACAATTTTAGGAGATATATTTTTAAATATCTGGGGTCTATTTCATAATAAAATGCAGACTAATAATATTAGTATTAAATAAAACGTTTAATGATTGGATTAAGGACGAAGTAAAAAAAAACTATTCGTTCATTCAGGTGACAGTTTCGGTTTGTAAACCGAAATTCTGTATAATTTTTCGTCACTAGGTCTTAATACAGGAATAACGTGTTATAGCAACCGAAAATTTATTTATTTTTCACCCTCTCCTTTATCCGCAACTTTCTTTCTCGTCTTCTACGATTTCTTATTTTTATTGCGATACAAGTGCCTACCACAGCAGCAAATATCTGTTCATTAATTGTTTGATTCAGGAAAATTGCACAATAAAATACTACCCGCGAAATTCCTAATCTAGCAAAATCGTACAGAGGTGTAGACAAACGTGACACTTTTTGCCGACACTTGAATCCGAAACTAGTGTCCGACACAACTCTATCTTAAAAAATTGCAGTACGTGTGGACAGTAAAGACACTGTTCTAGACACAAGTGTCCGATCTAGGTGTCGCCGTGTATACATAGCTTAACACAACATTAAATTGACACCCATAACGTGGGGCCAGAAAAAGAAAATTTCCAAAATACCTACTTTTTGAGTAAATGTATAATTAATTACAAATTGTTCCACAGAATTTTTTGTATATTTTCTCGTAATCTGTGACATGCATTCACATACGCGATTTGTTTAAAACAACTATATCCTAATAGTTATTGTCTCCGTGCGATAACGAGACGAAAGATTTTACTATCAGCTGCCTATCGGACCGTGCATTGACCACTGCAATCACCACATTTAAATCTCTGCGATTTTTTTTGTGGACAAAGCAGCAAAGAAGCGACACCAAATGTTAAAAATCTGAAGCTGTTGAGTTACGGCGCCCTCTGTGAACGGCATCATGCACAAAACTAGTATGGCGCCAAAAAATTTTGAATTTGTTACTATGGTACCAGAATTAAAACGCATTCGTTTATACATTTGAATTTATTATGTAAAAATTCATGACATACGACTCTTCAATGTAGTTAACTCTTTGTTTCTTGGGAAGAAAAAATATCTTGTGTTTGGATTTCTATTCTCCTTATCGGGGCAACCATTTCTTGTAACGGGCGGAGCTCATAATTACTCTGCAATAAGAAATAGGAAATTGAACATTACACACAAGCACGAGGTTAATTATTTTAGTTGTTATTTTATTAATTTAATTTCTGATACATAACCTTTTGAATTTCTGTTAATATAAACGATTTATTAAGGCCAAAATAAACGTAGCGTGACGTATAATTGTACGTCTAAAATATTGAAACCACAATTGAAACGGTTGTTATGTATTGTCAAGTATTGTACTTTGTTTTTATTTGCGACTTGTAAAAAATGACATAAACGAAGGCGATAGATACATCCGAAACATTAGACGTAAAAAATACGTAACGTTAACTAAATCTATCAATCTTGACACGGAGAAGGACTCTGTATCAAATTTGCTACAACAAGTATTAATTATTTGTAAGTTTAAATTGAACGTTGGAGAACTTTGACAGAACTTTTGCGTGCAGTGCCATCTATAAACGGCATCATATTATTAAATTTTGCGATTTAAACGTTTCCCTTTAAATGTCGCGGGCCTGGCTGGTACCTACGTTCCGTTCTAGTAAATAATCCGCACGAATTAACAAACAATTATTTACACAATTATTTGCGAATTTGTTGTCCTTATTTCATGCGCATTTCCAGTTATTTTAGAAGTTACTAATCATTACGTCGCGTAAAAGAAACAACTCAGACTTCCGGTCCCAGCTGTTAAACGTGAAATAAAACGAAATTGAGATATGTATCAAGGTCGCATTATGTGTAGGCAAGAAGTTAATAAAATAATAATAATAAAATTTATAGTCCTATTTTACTGCTGTGTTTATAAAAAGTGGCGTCATATTTCGTACGCAGCTGATTTTGGGGTAATTTTTTTAAATTAATTATGAACTGTTCAATTTTCAAGAAACATTTTTCCCACAATCTGTGACATCGATTCTCTTATGCGTTTTTTTTTTGTCGGAACAATTGTCATTCACCCTGTATACATCCGATTTATTTATATTTTTCCCTACTGTTATAATTATGTATAACCAAAAACTTTTTTAATAAAAATTGAAAGTAAATAGATTATATAAATTTGAATTCCTAAAATCAGTATAGTAAAATCCTTTTGATGAAAAGGATTCCTTTATCATCAGCTCGCGTTTATTATTTGAGGTGCGTTTCACCTTTTCAATTTTTACGAAGGGACATGATCCTTTATGCGGAACACAATTGAAGGAGAACTGATTTATTCTGACGAAGGGTCGACGTTCTGACCTGCGTACAATTTCCAATTTTATTTCGATTGA
Organism: Dorcus hopei; assembly: GCA_033060865.1. Lineage (NCBI taxonomy): Eukaryota > Metazoa > Arthropoda > Insecta > Coleoptera > Lucanidae > Dorcus > Dorcus hopei. Next base: position 17,487,773 of record CM065424.1, on the reverse strand, counting down.
CAACATCGATGTGTTCCCTCGCACATTTATGAACATCAAACGATAAATGACTGCCTTTGACTAATAACACGAAAAAAGATGACCCGGCATTGCGAGACATGTCAGGCGGCAAGTGATAAGAGGAATTGATTCTCATATTTATCGAAACGTTCGCGCTAATTTACTCAAGGAATTACCAAGACGTTTATTAAGTTGCGATCCGTTTATATTCTAATTAAGACGTTATTTATAACATGATACTGTAAAAGTTGCCGGGACCATCCGTCTTTGTAAAGTTCGGAGTAATCAATTATTTGTCTAGCGAACAAAGGAAGACTTAAACGTAGTAGCTGAAGTGCACGAGGACCCTTGTACTTGTCAATTCCACAATATACGGTAAGTCCTTGATTCCTCCGGACGTAAGTGCAAACTATTACATTAACAAACTTTGTCAATCACTTTTCAAAAAGTAGATCTGTGTAAGTGGATCAATACAATTAAGATGAGACAATGTTTCTTATCTTATTAATATTAGTGACAAAATAAAATCCTTGAAATACAATATAATAGACACAGTACAAGCTAACAAAAGCACATAGGTAGATGATTCAAACATTTTGCAGCATGACATTTAAATAAATATAAATGGACTCACATAAAAAATGTTTTGCTCTCTTCCTGACTCACCTTGTATATATAAATTCTAAGAAATTGCTACTTGTCCATCCATTTTCTTAACAGCCTGTATTATTTACTATAAATCTGAAGTGATTTCTATGATTTATCTGCAGTGTAGTTAAACCTAAGCTGCAAAGAAAATTTAAACTGCTTCTAACTCGTAAACTACTGTACCGATTTATAACCGAACAAACTGCGCTGAAATGTGCGACACCGACCACTGTAAATTTCTCTCGAGCCCAATGAAACTGAAAAATTTGCTGAAATAAATCGTACATTAAATTAGTAAAGAATTGCTCGATATATTATTTTTCAAAAGGAAAATCGAAGCCGTGAATGTTCAAAGACTAATGATATTTCCTTACGAAATTCGAGTGGAGCAGAAACAATATACGAAAGATGAAATAGCAAAGCTGAGAGAAAGAAGAAAAAAATTATAACTTGTCTAAAATAAATGGAACCATACTTCACGCTTTGAAACACGAGTGAGAAAAGTAGGTAATTTATATACACAAAATTCTAACATGTTATAGGCGGGTTCGTTACAGTGCCCCTGCCTATTTCCTCTCATATTCTTTCTGGTTTTATTAACCCATTTTCTTCTGCTTCGCTTTAAACGCTTTTCATTTAACATGATAATTCACAAGTGAAAATGAAATTTCACCTTGAATAAGAAAACGGCATTACTTACTATTACTTTCGGTTAAGATATTTCGCAGCTAGGAAATATTTTTTCGCGAGAGTGAGAGAACGGCACAAAAAATAAATCGAGCGGATATTTTTCAGTCTGCTGCTGCTAGAATACGTATAAAGTAAGGGAACTGAAGCTGCTTGAGCGACCCCGATGTGTATAATATGATAAAGTTGTGTAGTAAAAATAAATGAGAGCTTTTATGTCCTTTTACTTGAATAATGATAATGATATCAAAGGGCATTTTCCAAAACACAAAGACTTCGAGCTTCAAAGTATATGTAATGGAAAATAACGCGGCATGAAAAATATGCACGGATATAAAATGAATTTTGTTCATTTATTGATTATTTCATTTTCTTCTTACATAAAAGGAATACAAATGGCTTTCTCCACAAAACGAAGAGTAAATATACAAAATGTTTTTATTATCATTAGGACCATAAACCAAATGAATTTATAATCACATCGTGACCTACGACTTAGATTCTTTTAAATAAATCTTAAGTATACCTGCTCCTCCGGACCAACGGCAAATTGCCATTAAATAATAAAAGTTTCCTTCCCCGGAAATCCCAGCAAATTTAATACAAACTTTCAAACTGCAGTAAATGCATCTGCATAACATTTCTTATTACATTTTTCCTGCGACATGATCTTTTTCACTTCAAAAAGGCTTCTCGGAGTAAAAACTCTTACTAACTCGGTTTTCGCTGTTCATGTCTCACGTAATTTTTCAAAGAAGAGTATAAATACTGAAAGAGCATGAACACACGTTTATATTCACTAGCTTTTCGTCGCTTAATAACAAGGAAGGCGTAATTTTCGAACTTAAATTTTATTCTGACAGGGCGAACAAAGTAGTTCAATTACTTGCGCTTGTAGCTGGATTGGTTTAAGAGTACTTTTTACTTCTTTTTCTTCTCTTACAAATAAGATTTTCTGAATTTATTATACTTAATACATGATTTTTTTTAAGTTAAGCTCGTTTTATTTGGCCCGAAATCAAATTCTAATCCCTCAATAAATCCCCAAGGAATACATTAAGTCGTCGCTCTGCTTCATTTAATACATTAGCAGCTACTTTTGTTTAGTTGAATATTTTAGAGTAGAACAAACCCAGTTACATAAAACGATAACATAAATTTATCGTCAGCTGATTCTAAGTGTGTCGCGTTTAATAAACGACAAACTTCTCTTTTATGTAACGGGATATTATTCCCAAACAATAAATGTAAATAACTTATTTTTAATAATGGTAACAGAAAACTTAAATTTGTTACTAAAATTAACAATAAGTCATTGATATACTGCTATCTAGAACCACTTTGACCACGATTTAATTAGATCCAATATTACAACCCAATTTGTTTCCTTTCCATTTCATTTCGATTATCACCGAATCTATTTACTCAAAAAATATCACATGTGTATTTTAATGAGTCCTCGAGCGTCCTCCGGACAGCTATTTCGGCCCTATTTTGAATCTCGTCAGCAGAAGAAAGTCAAAAATCGACCGCGACCTAAACCGTTAGTTCATAATTTTTACGTAAGGTTTCATTTGTAGTCTGCCTCACGTCTTCTGTTTCTTCAGTATTGCTACATTATCCTTTTAAGTCCCCTACTGATGTATTTTCGCTACTATCAATGCGCAATCCTTGTATGGGTACAGCCCATGTAGCTTTGCATTTTCTTCGGTTGCTTTAATTGCCTTAACTCTCTTTCTTCTGTATTTTAACAAAAAATAACTTCACTCCATAGGTACTAGTGGTGAGACGGTATTTCTGTAACGGTTATTTTGTCGCGGTATAAATTTGTAACGTTACTTCGCGTTACTGGTTTCTAAAATAACCAGTTCCAATGTCGCGTATGTCGCGAATTGAGAACTTGCAAAGCGTTCGTGTTTTTGAGTAACGTGTAACGTTTAACGCTTTGCGGGTGCTCAGTCGCGACGTCGCGTCGCATTTATTGGAACGAGTTACTTTAAAAGCCAGTACTGAACAATCGAAAATTTAACTAAGCGTCGAGAGCCAAATGTTCATTACTTAAATCGTCAAGAGAACGTACATACACACCACCGCTTTAAACACCACTTTTATCATTTAGCAGCCAGAGATTAGTTGTCAACATATATCATAATAAACTACCTAACATCTCAAGACAGGTATTTTTAATTTGTGAGAGGTTATTGTTTACAATCAAAGGCAAAATGCATTTGCGGGTGACGCGCGCATAAATACAGTCTTTCGCCCCGTTTCGTTCGCTACAGTTATTTCGCTCCAACGCAGCAGGAACTGCCTAAATCAAGTACTAAGATGCAAAAATAACGCGACAAAGTAACGTTATTCTGTCGCGGTATTTTTGCGTCGCTGTAACGAAAGTAACGTTCCAGCGGTGTAACCGTTTTTCCCATCACTAATAGGTACAGTCGTTATCCTTTGATTTTTCTTGATTTCCGGCTGTTAACCACCACCAACGACAGTAACCCTTATAATTAGAAGCAAGATGTTGACAGAAGAAAGATGACCAACCCAAAGGTGTGAACTTAAGAAATCTATATTCTCTTCCCACGCTACCTACCTGAAAGCTACACATTTTGGGAGGGCAAACTAAGATCGTCCAAATTGTCAACTAACTCAATGGAACAGGCGTGGTCATACGAAACCCAGAAGCAAAGGGGGCAGTGATTAAAAGTCAATAAAAGTCAGCAGTTTTTATACATTTATCTTTATTTCAAAATAAAGATAAATAAATCCAAAGCAAGCAACGTTCATTAAACCAAAAATTAAATTACGAAGAACGGGGTCCGCAGTCCATTTACATATTAGGCATTTACGAAAATTCACCGGGTGTACACCGCATAAACCGAATGCTTTCGATAATTCAACCGGTTACTTTTGTACCGCGTTCGATAATTTACCACGTGTACCGAACTCATGCACCTGGTGCATGATTTGTGCACCGAGGAAAGTTAATGGTCCATGCGGTCGGTACATTAAACATAACCTAAAAAAAGTTATTAGTTGTAGGCAGCATTTTGTAGAATTAAAATAATTACTAGTTGCAATGGATGTGGAGTTGGGAAAATGTTCAAAAATAAAAAAATCAGCTTCAGATATGGAAAATATCATTAAATATGCTTATTTTCAAATGTTATTATAGGTTTTGTTTGGTTAGTTCACCGAAGTTTATCTACCGAAGCGTTTTTAAATTCAGTCAACCGATCTCTGCACCGGTGTATCAGCTGATTACCGATCGGTAAATTTGGTGTACCCACCGGGTGAATTTTCGTAAATGCCTATTGCTGTGGTTTTGAGCATATACCTTTTTTTAGACATAATTGAAATCTCAGGGCCTAGTAATTTTATTGTTAAACAAATTACAACACTGCACGGGGTTCGTGCGCAATGTCGCAGTTTAAATAGCAATGGAGACTCTAAAAGCATTTACTGAAATGTTATTGTGCAAATTTACGAGCAACGTGGTGAATGGGTAAGTAAAAATCAAATATCTTAGTAACAAATTTATTAAAACGCAATAATACCAACATTAAACAGCAAACGTCAAAATTTGTATCAACATAACTAAACAATTTTCATCAGATGAAACATGTACATAAAATTACGATATAATTTGCAACGGTGAATTGAAATCAGTATGTTGTAAAATTGTTGAAATGTGATGTGGAAATTTAACTTTGCACTGGCAAAGGCGTAATGTAATTATTCCGTTTCGTGTTTGCCATGAACAAATTTCGATCGTACCAATTAAGAAAACCGATCTAATTTAAATACGATCTGTTAAAATTTAACATAAATTTTATAATTTATTATAAAATATTATTATTATTTTATTATAAAATAATTTAATTTTACTTATAAATTATAAGTATTGTGTTCGTGTTGGAAATTAACTTTGCAATGGCAAAAACGTAATGTAATTATTCCGTTTCGCATTCGCCATGAACAAATTTCGATCGTACCAATTAAGAAAACCGATCTAATTTGAATACGATCTGTTACATTTATAAGTGTTGTGTTCGTGTTGGAAATTAACTTCGCAATGGCAAAAACGTAATGTAATTATTCCGTTTCGCATTTGCCATTAGCAAATTTATTGTTGAACCAATCAGAAAAACCGATTCTATCTGTATTCAACAAAGTTACATACAAGTGTGAAATCAAGACATCAAAAATTAAAATTAAAATAATGTTATAAAATTTAAACTGTTTACCATACTTGTAGAGATACTAACACAAACACTGCCCAAGGAAGACTTAAAATCTAATGAAATTTTCCCCACTTATATAGGGAAACAAATCCACAAAAACTTGCCCCAAAAGAAAACTAACCTTAAAATTCAAAATTAAAATCAAAAATTCAACAAAACTGAACTCAAAAACTTGCTTCTATATAATTCAAAAGTATAAAAAGTAAATTAACTTTTTGTAGGCCAACCATTTAACCCGAGATGGAGAGCTTCAACTTTAAGCATCTTCACTTTCGCCCCATCAGGAAGGTGTAGCAGATATCGGTGCTTGTTCCCGCGGTGATTCTTTAGGAAGTCACGAGGAAGCTTTTTAATGGCTTCCTCAAATTCAGCAGCCTCTATCTGCTGAGGAACAGGCGTTTCTGGATCCGGAGACCCAACCTCCCTGACCGAGACGTTTGTGACTTCAGGAACCGAAATTACAGGCCTTGAAGGTGTAGGTGCGAAATCTGGCATAGCCTCAGTATCGGAGTCATCTCCAAAAAGCTCTCTAAACTTGGTTTTCAATCTATTGGTCGTCCTAGGAGAGTCAATGTTCAAGAAACAGTCTTCGAGTTTAGGTAGACTCTACATTTAATAAAATAGAAATATTAATAAAAGAAAAATCTTAGTGAAAGCTTAATTTTCAGAATTCTAGGGGACCCTTTTATACAAAAATAATGGAAAAATGGCACCAAAAAGCCAAAAGAAATGATCATATTTCAAAATAAAACAAATTCAACGTGCGTATCCTTTTTCATTTAATATTTCATTTTTCCTAGAAACGAATAACACAGCAATATGTTTTTAATGAAATCCGGTAAACGAACTAACTAGTATGAATGCGACATCATATCGCTCAAAAATTGTAAAAATAAAATAATAATAAATAAGAATAATAAAAAGAAAATATGAATCAGTCCTTAAGACATCTAAACAGTCTTCACACCAATTGACTTAGTGTCGAAGCAGTCGTCCGGATTCCAGAGTCAAAGGGGGCAGAGGTAAAATGTCATCCTGCGTCTCCGTTTGTAATGTTTTCCTCTTTCGTCGACGATGCCAAGCATAAAGTTGTCGGAGGCAACAGAAGCGGCGTAAGGCGTAGGCAACATGGGCCATTGCCTACGGCCTCGCGTTCCGAGGAGCCTCGCGCCTCGAAGCTTTATGCAGCTTTCTTTAACCATGAAAAACCTTATGTAAAATCCGCCCTCTTGCGCCACCAGAGGGCCTCGCAAAATTTATTTTGCCCACATCAAATTTAGGTCTTGCCCCGCCACTGGGAGGCAAGTCCGAAAGTTCGAGGTGGGGCTCGCCGATGCCACAAGCGGTATCAAAATAACTCAGAGAAGATTGCCCCCAAATAAAACCACGGATAAAAGCCTGAATAGCAAAAGAAAACACACGTTACGACCTAAACTGCGCATATAATTCGCTTGCAATAAGATACCTGATGTATGTGTAGAAATCAAGCTTCGATAAGCATAGAAGAATGCCTTGAGTTGCTTAGAGTGCCACTGTCAGATCACGGGTTAATAACTTCCGTTCAACATTCCACTAAACTTTCCAGTCTGATGAATTCATAACAATGGCTGAAAGGCCCACAACAAAATGCACTCTCTGCAGTTAGCAAACTTACTGGGGCAATCGTACTGGATTCGGAATTGCAGTGCAAACCTGGTGCAAACATAGGCAAGGGGGGGTCACCTGATCCCTTTTGACAGGTCGCAAAATTCTGTAATTTCAACAGGAAAGAATCCACGGCAAGAACAGGGATGCCACGAGATTGCCTACCGCTTTGGGGACCATCTTAGAGACATTTTGCGATTTAACGGACTTTTATACGTAACAGAATTTTACACTGTGACAACCATCTTTGCGTTCACATTAGCTCGTTTTAGCTGCAATTTTCCCTTTCTTTTCCACGTTTGTCTTTCTTCTTTTTTCTCTTAGTATTTTCCTAAATTGTTTTTCTCTTCCCTTCCATTTGGTATTGATACTTCTATGAAAACCCCAATTGTTTTTCTATAGAATTTTCGACTACTTTCTTACTTTCGATTGCATCTATACCCAATTTGTTTAAACTATTTCGATGGATGGAATTTATCTAGAATCAATTTACATAATTTTATTTACAGTTTATTTTACAAAAAAAAGCCTTTGATTTTTTTCCTTCAGTAGAAGAAGTAATTTATATTGAGAGGCACTTGCTAACACTCAAGCCACTATTGGTTCCTCTTTTCCTTGAATTCTTATAATTATAAGTATAGTTCTTTTTCTGTTCCGTAGACCTGTTGTCCCAAATTTTCTACACGTTAGATTCCATTTTGACAACCGAAACATCATTATGCTAGCTCCTGTTTTCTCGGAAGAAGTAGATGATGAATGGACTTAGAAGTGCGTACTTGTTACGGCATCTCTCTTATTCTTGCATTCGGAGAAGATTTGGTCCCTTTCTTATCTTCTCGATCCCTCGTTGGTCTTTTATAATTCTTCCATAATCGTCGCATTTTGTTTCGTTCTGCTTTCCTCCCTCGTTTTTCCCTTGCTGTCTTCAATCCTTGGTCTCTTCTTTGTTTTCCTTTTGCTCTTGTCTTAATTTTTGTACATTTTCAGAATCTCTGCGTTACTTTTTTGTTCTTTTCGCAAGTGTCTTATCTTTTATTTTATTTTCTCCAACCTTCCCTTTTGATTTTACTAAAATACATATTTCTTATACGCCGTGAGTAGCTTTTGTTTAGACTCTTATTTCGTCCATCTTTTGACATAAATCTACATTTCTTTTATTCTTTACTTCTTGATATCGCAGTACTTATCTCTTAAGGTTTCTCAATAGACTCAAGGATGTATACAATGTTTTTCATTTATAACCTCCCGAATTACAAATTGTTGAGCGCCGGTGCCGTACATAGCATCGCAAATTTATTTTATTGGGATCGGTATAAATAAATTTCGCTACATAAATTATAACTTTATTGCAATATGAAATTCCTGTTAATTATATAACGCAGTTATTTGTGAAAATAAACGATTAATATTTATCATTTTGTATCGCTAAAATCTGAACGCAGTAGTGCCTTTGATTTATCAAGCGTAAAATATTACCAGATGTCATAAAGCCATGATATACGCAAATATATACAGGAGGTAATTTGTACGTAAGCAGTAGCAATTTTGTTGATTGAAATATGATGAGTATATTTTCTTTTCAAAATTTGTGTATGAATATTATTTATTGTTGTTATTATGTATTTGTTTATTTCTGATTTTGCATTCATATAGTGAACAGTAATTCAAACTTCTTCCTCTTCTAGCTGCTTTTCCTGAAATCTTCGAAATCCAGTTGGTAGGAGGGGTTTAACCCCCAATAACCCTTACAAAATTTTGAGTTAACAAGTCTTTTTATATCTTCGATTGTTTCCTGTCTTTCGCTTTCTTCTTCCACCGTTTAATTCCTACCCTACCCAGATCGTCTACTTCATCAATTCATCTTATACTTCGCCTCTCTCTCTGATACTTCTTCATGGTTCATTCTTTTCTATGTTCTTTCTCATTGACTCTCATTGAACTTAGAATTATTCTTCATATTTTTCGTTGCACTCAAGGGAAGGAAGAGACCGTACCGAAAATCAGCCAACGGGTTATCAATAAGAAAACGAACGCATTGAATATAAAAAACCAGAAGAATTAACGTCACCGTCAGATTACCATTGAACTCTTCAAAATGGTAAATTGGAGAAAGAAAAGCCAAAGGTCTGTGATAACAAGACAACGCTAAGCCCCTTCTAAAAGGCAAAGGAAGAAATAACCTGTATATCGCCCATACCCATAGTCGCATGGAATTAGGATCTTTCCTCCTCAGAAGAACTCCTCAAAGAATTTTTAGCAAGAAAGAAATCTTAATTAAATGGTGATGTTCTGGACTGTCAGAATATCTTCAATAACATCCAACAGAAAGGTTGGTATAAGTATCTGCAAGAGGTTTATTGATGAATTATCCTTTACTTTCAACTTTATCAATTTTACAAGGCCTCGCCGAGACACTATGCTCCTCTAGATGTCACGACGAGAGTGAGAGAGAAGTTCTATTATTACGCTTCAAACTCTATGTCTTATTTCACTTTACAAAAATAATTACTCAAAAATAATCAACAATTTTCACTTCTCCTCCTCAATCTTTCACTAAAATTTTATTCAAACCATAGAGGACTCAACGAATCTCAACAAGTGCTTTGTTTGTACGTGTCTGGTTTGAGGTTCATTTAGCCAGATATTGTTCTCAATGTCCCCATTATATAGATTGAGATTTTAGCCCTTGCCCACCACTACATACATACATATATTTTTCGGGATTGACGAAATTACGTCCTTTCTTCTAAATGAAACTCAGTTAAAAATAAAGAGAAAATATACCTATAGGTATAAATGTACATAGTCAAAATAGGTAAAACAGATACAAATCAAATTAAGGAATTCGGCATAAAGCAAAATTCTAAACAATAAGCAATAACCCAAAGTCATGTAACAATTAAGACAATTTTAAGAAAGAACAAAATGAATACTTATAATAATTCAGTTAAATTATTAAAGAGCATAATTAAGATAAATGTAAAATTTAATTGTAATTGAAGACTACTTCAGAACGAAATCGTACGACACAATGCAAAACAAATTCAAAATAACCTTATAAGGGAAGGAACAGCATTTTGTAAATCAAATAAAGCAGTTGTTAGTTTCTAATAACGTAACTAATTGGCAGATGAATTAATGTTTTCTCACCCAAGCCATGGTACTGGATACAGAGAGACTGACGGATTTTCGGAGTTTCATCACACTGTGACAGTCGGTAAATACTATTTTCGGGTTTCGGACTCTAGGTGATGTTCCAGACCACACTAATTGTAGTTATGTGATATATCATCATGAAACTCAGGCGCCTTTTATATCCTTTATACCGAAAATTCCGATTGTGAAAAACTTTCCATGTGGGCCACTTGCCCACTGACACTGTTTACATAATTTTTAGGTGGATGAATTTCCGCGGTCGCGTAGGCGACGTTCTATCGTGTTTGACTTACGTCATGAGCTTAAAGATTTACAAATTGCCGATTTCTTACATTTTTTATGGTTTTTTAATTCACAGGCCTACAAAAAAATAATATTTCTTTGGTGCGATTTAATTTATACCAAATTTTGATAAGGTAGGTTACATTATATCCATTGATGCTTTTAATTGACATCTGTCAGCTCTAGTTTTGGCGCCACTTTCATTTTCTCAATTTTTGAATTTTATTCGAAGAAATAGTAAACAAACAACAATTATCGCTTAAATTTAATAATTTTTTTGTAATGGTTAGTAAGTTGAGACGTTGTTTAAATAATCCTGATAAATTTTTGTTATATTTATCTATGAAAGAGCATCGAGAATCGATTTCGGATTTTGTTAAACGTGCGTATTTTGGTTACTTCAACATCAAAATTCAGAATCGAAACAAACCGTGGGTTCCCCATATCGTCTGCACTGGACATCTGCGACAATGGGAGAAAGGTAGCAGAAAATCTTTGAAATTTCGAGTACCCATGACTTGGAAAGAACAAAAAAATCACCACGACGATTGCTATTTCTGTATAGTAAATGTAATAGGCATCAAGAAAAACAATCACCACAAATGGCTACACCCTGACATCCCTTCAGCAAGAAGACTGTTGCACATTCAGAGACCATTCCAATTCCTGCTATTCATCAACTGCCACAGTTTCAGGCGGATAAAGATGAAGAGTTTGGTGCTAGCCAGAGAGACAACGTTTCTGACCCTAACAGTGACTATTCTGGACACTCATCCAAATCTAAGTTATTTACTCAAAATGAGCTTAATGATCTCATCAGAGATTTGGATTTTTCAAAAAAGCGCGCTGAATTGTTAGCATCAAGGCTAAGAGAAATAAACGGTTTATCTCGCGATGTAACTGTACCGTAACAGAGAACAAAATCTCCTGCCGTTTTCTTTTTCTGCTGATGAAAATTTAGTATATTGCAACGATGCTACTAGTCCGGTAAAATACATACATGGGCTTAGAAAATTATAAAGCGAATGATTGGCGTCTTTTTATTGACAGCTCGAAAAGGAGTCTAAAATGTGTGCTTTTACACGATGGAAACAAACTTGCTTCCATTCCGATCGCCCATTCTACTCGTATGAAAGAAGAATATCAACAGATTTCGACAGTTTTACAGAAAATACCTTAAACATCAGTGGGTTATTTATGTTGACCTAAAAATTGTCAATGTTTTGCTGGGGCAACAGGGGGGCTACACTAAGTATCCATGTTTTATTTGTTTGTGGTACAGTGGAGCCAAATCTAGACACTGGATACAAAAAGATTGGCTCCCAAAAGATGATTGGTGATTGGACAGAAAAATGTAATAAATGAGCTCTTGGTTTCTCGAGAAAAAAATCGTCCTTCCACCCTTGCATATTAAATTAGGGCTCATGAAAGAATTTGTTAAAGCTCTAAATAAAAATGTTTCGTGTTTTCAGTATATTTCACAAAAATTTCCGGGGCTAAGTATTAGGAAACTGAAAGCTGGACCCCAAATAAGACAACTAATTAAAGATTCAAATTTTGCTGCCTCGATGACTGAGGCTTGAGCGACTTGCTTGGAATTCTTTTGTATTATAGCGTTTTCGATTGATCGCACTAGTGCGCACTCAGAGTATGTTCATCTCATGTTATTGCACGAGGTTAAAAGAAGTTACAAGTACACTGAGTACAACCAGTGCAGCTGAATCGAAAACGCTATTAGTTATCAAAATTTTCTCGGCAGTTATAAGGCAGATAACTATAATATTGATTTAGTGAATGAGAAGCTTAATCACTTCAAAAATATAAGCTACAATATGAGTATTAAAATACAATGTTTGCACAGCCATTTAGATCACTTTCCTCATAATCTGGGAGACCTTAGTGAAGAGCAAAGAGAGCGCTTCCATCAAGATATGAAAGCAATGGAAGATAGGTACCAAGGAAGATGTGATGTTCATGTGATGGCCGACTATTGCTGGGGACTTATGTGAGACTGTCCAAACCAAATTCATTCCAGAAAATCACTTAAACGACAATTTCTCCATGAAGAATGATGAAATAAATCAACTTTTTGTTAAAATTCGCTTTATTTCATAACTTGTAAACTAGAGCTGATATAGAAAAACGAATAGCATTTTTGTAATCATCGTACCAGATATACTCAAAATCAGGACTTAAACCTCTTGCACCAAAATGAGTGTTGGCCAGTGTTATGGTTTCTCATATTACGATGAATGGAAATAAAACGTAATTTCGTAAATCCTCAGTGTTTTCGTTACAACGCGAACCACAAAAGGAACAAAACTTTTTTGAAATATACGGAGGCATTTGAAAATTGATTTCAAATTACACCACGTACTAGAGATTAGGGTTTAACAAGCGCACTAAACTTTTCAATTTCGCAAGAATTATTTGCAGCAGTAGCAGATGTGATTCCAGCCGGTGAAATGACGCAAGAATAATAGGTAAGTACGGAACGAACGTATATATCACGGGGAAACCACCGGCCCTGGTTTAAAACGAAAACGCGGACGTGTTTAATTGGAATTTTTAACGGAACAATCCGTCGCGATGTTTTCGCCTAGCGGTAATCTTAAGTAAAGTTAATTATTTTAAAATAAATATCGCCGGTGCGCCGTCACCTTCGAACAAATAATGGAATTAGAAAAATCCTTCTTTTGCTTTTAAACAATTATCGTGCTCCGTGTGCCAGAATCCCGGGCTCTTGTTTACCGACATCGTTCAACGCTTCACTAATCCGTCTATTTACTTTTTTGACGATCAATCCATTAAGTTTAATATATAAAAGCCAGTTTAATTTCCGGGATAGAGATTCTTTTATAATGCGATATCAAGTTTTATTTATTTTATTAATGCAAGTGCTAGATCAATATACGGAGTATATCAGATTTCGCTATAATTTTGTCTGTATAAAGTGTTTCATCAACTTTCAAGTTATCTTAAAATTGCATTCTTTACAAAACGTATTATTCATTTTAACGTGCAGCAAAGAAAATCCGCTGAATTCTTTAAGGTCCATAATAATTACAGACTTAAGAAATAACATAAGCAACGGAAGAAGTAATTAACGGGAGGATTAACATTGGAATATTAATTACAGAGAACTCCGAACTGCTAAATGACACCCTAAAGAAAATAGCTCATTTTTGCTAATAATACGACAGAAAAAGAGGTAATCACAGTTGGCTTTCTAATTAAAAGGAGCGCCGTCATTTTCTTGTCCGCCTTTGCTTGAATAGAATACAAATTTTTAAACCACCCGATACCGAGATAATTTTCAATTTAAGAGCTCAAACTTTTGTTATATAAATTACTCTCTTAATTTCTTCATTTTCTCAGTTTTTTAATAATTTAGTTTCCAATTAGTTTATCGTACCTGTTACAAAAGAAAGAATTTTTGTGATAACTCGGCAACATTTTTTGGAATTCAATTAGAATAAGTAAATGTCAAAGTTTACTGTCGGAGTCGTCCCTGCAGTTTTCCCTTCTTCTGCATAAATGCTCCCATAATTTGATCATCGCCCTGATTTCGTTCATGCGTGGTTTTTATCCCGGGCGAATAGGACAAGCCGACCGTCCCATTTATTTTCATCAACGTAAAAAAAATATCCTGGAGACATCCATCACGCAAATTCATATTTTGTATCCAGCGTTCAAAGCCGCAAGCGGAACATACTTCGTAATGGACGCTTTTAGTTTCTCTTCCTCTGATAATATTTCATTTGACTAATTTTAATTCTCACGCTTCACTTTTCGATATGCAAACGAAATCTCCGCAATTCTTGTCAAAAAATAAATAGAGAACGTTTCTGGTTCATGTAAACCTCATTCTTTTGTTCATTATTCGCGGACCTTCTTAACACAGGTTTGGGGAATCCCCGGAGGCGCGCAAATTCGGTTTGGGAAACGTTGTTATAAGTAATTCAATTCACCAGTCGCGCCGCTTAACTTTCTAAGGCCTCGTGTAATAGGAATAAAAAAGTGTAGACCAAGTTGTCTCTCGGTGCGAAAGGCATCAAGCGCGAAGAAGTCAAGAGAGCGTGAAATTTCAAAGCAAATGTATCATCAGGCGCTTAATGAAACACAGCAGGACGTTTCAGAAAACCTTCCATTGTTTCCAGATTTAATTTTAGTTCGTGGACTCATTTTCATTATTTCAGTTTAAATTGAATTATGTATGAAAAACTTGTTTTTTCTTAATTTAATAATTCTTATAAAAATATCATTTCTTTGTAACTTTGTAATAAACAAATTAATTATTTAAAAAAGAAAAAGAAAACAGCTGATTTAAGTCCACTGATTTTTCTTCATCGTTCTTTAAAGGGTTCGCACAACCATGTAAGTATGTACGTTTCATAATAATTAGTTGTACATGTGCATATTATTTAATGTTTGTAGTGCAGAACATGCATTAATTATAATAAAATAATTAAAAGAAAATTAATTTCACTAAATACTAATTTTGTTGCCATTCTAAAATGAATAAGTGGCCGAAGCTATAAAACTACAAATGTATACGGTTCACATTCTCTTCCGGGTCTTATATTGCTACACACATTTTTCAGTAGTAAGCAGTCGCAGTTAATGGAAAATCCAGTAAATTTTATCTCACGAGGGTGCGATAGCTGAAGTAAAAATGTTATCAACGATTTATGTGTTTCACTTAAGAGTTTTTACATAGCGAGCGCCCTAGGTGCAATGAGATATCTTCGGATTTTTGTATTAAAGTTTTATTGAAGACATAACTTTATTTACTGTCGTCTTTATTTGCTTAATTACAACTCGGAAAAGATATCTTTTATTGGTGATATAATTTTATTGCAAGGATAAAATCTAACTGTGCAAAAAAAGACAGAGTCCTTAAAGCGCCAGTACATTTGGTAACTTATTCCTAGACGTGTTCGTATGTTTTTCAACTGAAATACGAAACTCCAAAATATTCCTTGACAAATGCATACAAATAAGGATAACAACGGCCCCACTTTGAACACCTGCTTTGATAGGTAAACAAATAAATCACTACAGCACTAAAACAATTCAAATTTCCGTGTTAAGAATTCCTAGCAACTTTCTTTAATTTTAATTTTAATTGTATAGTAAATAAAGTCTATTACCACAAGCAACGTGTCCGTCATAAACTTTTCGGCATCTTTTTATAACCCAATATTACGCATTACTCTTCCCTTGCCTTTTAATCAGGCGGTTTTCTTGATGTCGTTTATTCGATTTGCCGCTGATGTTTAAATAATAACAGACTTTGCTAATAACAAAGAAATGATGATGACAACTAGAATTTAAAACTTAACAATCAGTAAACACACTGTTTGGTTTGTTAATTATTATAATTTCGTTTTGTGTGCACCGATCAATGAGAAACAAATTCTGTTATTATAAAAGACGAATTATTAACACAAATTTGTACAAAGTCTAACAGAATTCAATATGTACGTTCGGTGTGTTGTTTTTTAAAGCGACGGAATTACCTGTCGTAAATTATTGTTCGCTTCGGTATAAGTATTTCACTTTTCTACACTTTTGAAAACGTAATTGATTTTAATTAATCTCATAGCAGATAATACACTTGTACAACGCACTCATCATTAGCTACGCAACTCTGTGTTATTAGTTCACGGTTGTTATTAGACTAAACGACTCTGATTCTCTGCGTAACACCATAAACGTTTATTGCACGCTTTTAAAAATATGTAAACTTTTGGCTCTCGTCTTATGCATGGGCGTAACGTGCATTTCGAGTAATTTAATTAATATTTTTCCCATATTCTGTTGTCAGTATCTTTTTGTTGGACTATTGAATAGAATTTCCACGTTGCTTAACTGTAAGGCATAACATTTGTAATCCAGGGTATGTAAAACATTCTGAATATTTAAACTGCATGAAATTACAAGCGGAGTGTAAATAAATGAAAGTGTTAATTTAACTTAGCGCCTCTCGAGTTTATTGTCCAAATTAAGATCATCGTGTTTGTTTCAGGCGAGTTGGCAGAAGGAACGAAACACCGGGCGGTATTTGAGATTACAGGCGGCCATGCCAACACTGAACTCCATTAGGGGAGCCGTTGGAAGGGCTGTCAATTCGCTAGGTATAAACGACGTTATCCCCGTAACAACTCCCGTTCCCTCGCAAGGTAAATACAAAGAGCAAACGCAAATATTGGAAAACGTGCAAATAAAAAAGTTATCCAGATTTTAAAACCGTGTGTCTCCTGATACGCGAAAAACATTTGCGTTTCAGTTTATAGGTTTACCATAATTTGGGGCAATTCTTAAAACTTGTCTGTCACCCCCCTGACAGGTGTCTGATTACTAAATATAAGCGAATAAAAAAAAACTCATACCTCATCACAAGGGACACGATTATAAATAACAACGTTTTTAAGCTCCGTACAATTTCTGCGTAAACCTTATGGAATTGGCCAAACTTCTTTATTTTATTAGGTTGTTCGAAAAAAAATGTCGTATTATGTCTAGAATTTTTTGATTCCAAAAAAGTTGGGTGATATCATCATGGAATACAACTGCTAGCAGAAAAATGGCAAAAGATCACTGATGCAAATGGTGATTATATAATTTCATCAAAATTTATATACTTATGTATATAAACATTCTGAATTAAAAAGAAAACGACATTTTTTCCGAACAACCTAATAGTTTTTCAAAAAACAATTTAAATTACCCCAAAGCATTGTAAAGCTTTTAATATTTTATCTTGTTATAGATTTTAATTTTACACCACCATGGAACACCTCCTTATACTCACTCAACATACAGGACAATTTCACCTTCGAACCTTACTTAGACTACACCACGTTCAACAACACCAATGGAACTCTTAATTTCACACGTTCCGACGAAAATGGGGAACCACTCGCCGATCTCATACTTATGGTCGCATTATCGATACTTCTGGGTCTCATGATACTCGTGACTGTTATAGGTAAGTGCAGGAAATTTGCGCAGTTTTGTATGTGTGCACGACTCGAACAGTTTAGGGTTTAAGTACCGCAATTCGAAATTCTAAGAAACACTTTACGTTTTACGTGTTGGAGTTAGTGTTATGAATAAAACCTTTGATATACGAAACAAACTTCAAGTTCAAAACAGAATGGCACACAAACATTTCCATTTCGCATGAAATTTTGTCTAACACAAATAATAAAACATTTATGACGAACCCCATTAACAGTTTGCATTACATTAGCCAAGTCTGCGGTAGATGTAATAAAATTTTACATCTTATGTATGCAGAAATGTATGTTCTATTTCTAGAATACATTTTCTTAAGTAAACACGTACCTACATACATTTTTTACGAATGATGTTTTAATGTATAATTATTTATTTGTACATACAGAGTAGAGGTTTCAAACATATATTTTAACTCGTATGTGTACTTACTATTTTGTTAAAATGAAATACAATTCGTTTAATTTTTCCAACTTTCTGTTCTATTTAACACGTCTCGCAAGTTTCAACGCTAAAAGTAAATAACGAAATTGTGTGCCGAGTTTATTCATCCGTCTTGCCTTTTTCTGTGTTTGTCTTGTTTCCTTAGAAACTCGAACAAACTGTAATTCTGTCACATAATATTAGATTCGCACAACCAGAACGTAACATATAAACGAGAATAACATCCTGGGCTATGAAAGTAATAAGATACGAAACTCGCATTTGCCCACATTGAAGTCGAGTCTCGCGTTTCATCCCCGTTTTCACTGAGGAATTCGTTCTTCGGGGGTTATGTGCGGCGATAAAAATTAAATTCTATTTTTTAGCGTAATGAAATTATTTTGTTTTTATTCGCGTACAAATTCTCGTAATAAATAAATTTCAACGTTCATACGCTTTATGACTATCATCTGCGGGAGATTTTTTCGCAAGCTTTTATTTGCATGAAGGTAATACGCTGTTAAATAAAACAAAGAGGTCGGAACTAAAAAGCGCGAATATAGAATATAAACAAAAGCTTTATGATGACATGTAAACATTTTCACACTGGCCCCGGCCGGCGCGATTGTTTTTATTTTCGGCAAACACTGAAAATCGCGCGTATTATGTCGGCCCTATTGTGTCACTGAAACGAATTTCATGAATTTCAGGAAACGTATTCGTGATAGCTGCCATTTTACTGGAAAGAAACCTGCAGAATGTTGCCAACTATTTGATTGTTTCCTTGGCAGTCGCGGATTTGATGGTCGCCTGCCTTGTTATGCCTTTGGGGGCGGTTTATGTGGTAAGTCTCTGTTCGTAAAACTTTGCGGAAATTTTTATTTCTTCAACCTATTTATATTCTCACGTAAAATGTATTTTTATATGTCGGCGCTCTTTTTATTCATAATCAATTTACATATTTTTAAGGAATTAACATTGAATACCTGAATTTAATAATTTTAAACGCTTCTTGATACGGTTACTTATAATAACAAAATTATACAAACTCAAAGTCATTTGTAAATATTTTAGGACTAAATTAAGATAAATTAAAAAGAAACATTTTAGTGATGTAATTTAGCCGCCTAATTTTTTTTTTTAACTGACCGCTGATTTTTATCCGGACAAAAAAAACTGTCAAAAACGGTAAGATATATATTCTTTTTTTTAATATGATTTTCGTATTGCACTATTTATTTTGATCATTTATATTTCAAATACTTAGGGCCAGTTTACAGAAAATTTAATTGCAATCAAATTTTAATGACGTTAATTTGACAGTTGGCAATGTAATTCTTATGGCAACTTAATCGTGATTACATATCTTTGCTCAAATTTTAATTAAAATAAGTAAGATGATGTCTTTTTTAATTTAAAAATTTTACATTGCTTTCCTTGGTGTTTATTATGTTATAATTATAAACAACAATATTATCCGGTGATTTTTATTAAGAAAATATGTAAAACATTTCTCTAAACTCTTTAAATAAACTAAAATAATAGAATCACAAAATCTTTTAACCGGACACTAAATAGCGCACAAACACTTAACGTTTCACCGTCGTTCGACAGCTTCGTGGAAAGACGGCGAAACGTTAAGTGTTTGTGCGCTATTTAGTGTCCGGTTAAAAGATTTTGTGATACAATTTTCATCGGACAAGAACCAACTTTAAATAAAATAATAGACTAACAGGTAACCTGTAACATAAGAAGTAAAAGAATTATCTTCTGTGCTTATGAAAAAATTGAAAGCTTTTTTAAAAACGTTATTCATTTGTCTTCTATATCATTCTCGTTAAACGTAACATAAATAACGCCATCTTGAAACTCAAAATCCTCAAATTCTTCTAATTTTTGAAATCAGTAGCCAGTATCAGTATATCAACGGGATATTTAAATCAGTATTATTTAGAAAGCGATATGGTAGTAAGTGAATTTAATAACGATTATGTGTTATTTTGTTAGATAAGTGTACAGCTCGATATTATTGTGCTTTCATTGTGTTAAATGATCGTAGACATTAAAGTGTTTTAAAAAATAAATAACGATTCCAATTTGTGAACCCCGAAGTCGTATTAAATTGGTGTCAGAAGCGGAAATTTTCAAAAATCGAAAATTAAGCTAGTTGAATTGAAAGTGAAGGAGCTGCATGATGAATTGGACAAGAGAGGGCTGGAACTTCTGGAAAGAAAACTGTTTTACAAACGAACGAGCTCTCCGAGAAGAAGGAAACGATCCAGAATCATTTGATTCGAAGTTGAAAATGCCGCAGCTCTACTTAAAGAAATGAAAGCAAAAATGGAAAAAGTGGATGAAAAAATGGAAAACGATGAAAATATAAAGAGAGAAATCAAAGAAGTCAATGAAAATATAAAGGAAGAAATGACGCAACAAATGGAACTTTCTAGGAAACAAATAGAAAGCTTGGAGATGAAAATTGAAACTTCCAGTTTAAACACCGATCTGAAAATACAGGATGTGAAAAATCAAATCGATGAAAAGATCGAAGATCTTAAAAGACAATTCGATGAGGAAACTGATGGAAAAATTGAAAATGTGAAGAGATAATTTGAACATACAATTTTTTATCAAATTGAAGATTCAAAAACTCATAAAAACTGAAGTTGATTACAAACTTGACGAGAAAATCGGAGGACTAAAAATTCAGTTCCACGATAAATTTGAAGACTTAACCAAACAACTGCATAAAGTAGGACTTGGTCGTTCTATTACACCATCTGCGTCGTCAAGCCAAAAACTGAAACCACCCAGCATTGAGTGCATTACAATCAATTCCCGAGGAAATTCAGAACAACTTTGATCAACTAGTAAAACACTTGGACATGCGATTTGGTGATGCACACATGAAGCAGCTCCATACTATCCAACTGAAAACTGGTACCCAGAAGAATGGTGAGTCATTACAAGAATTTGAACTCAATGTTGAGAGATTGGTCCGAATGGCGTATCAAGACTTCCTACCTGAACCTGTTTTCCACCGGCTGGTCATACATCGACGGTATTAGAGACCAAGAGATGCAGCAAGTATTGTGACTGGATGACTTCTCCAAGTGCACAGATGCTCGTGCTCTGAGATTCGAGGCAGCCAAGCAAGCCTCTAGAAGCCTAGTACGAGTGCGAGAGGTGAAACTGCCGACGACAATGCGAAAAGTTGAAAGAAAAGAAAACCACAAGCAATGTCAAGCGAATAATAAATTGCTGGAACTGTGGTCAGCAAGGTCAATTGCGCTCCAACTGTAGGCGCAAGCGACCGCGCCACTACTAATGATACTGATTCGTTAAACTAATTTCAGTCAGCAAGAAGGGGCGCATGCTGACTGATTCTACGGATAGCCCCAAGACCGTCTCTACTTCTAGAATAAGAAATAATGAAAATAGTTTGATAGCAGATGGACAAATTGGCAAAAGATCCTTCCAATTCACAATCGATACTGGAGCAAATGTAAATGTAAATGTAAAATAATAAGAACAGATCTTTTACCAAAATGGAAACTAATAAATACTGGGAGAAGATATCACATCCAGACAGCTACTGGGGAGGTTACTCCTGTTTGTGGGGAAGCCGAAATTGAGATGAAGATTGGAAATATGAAATTTAGTCACAGGGGTTTAGTGGCTGATATCGCTGATGATTTCATACTTGGAGTGGATTTCATGAAGAAAAACGACTTCGTTGTAGTTCTAAAGGATAAAGCTCTACGCATTGGAACAGAAGAGATACCTCTCCATATCCCTGGAAATTTACCTATCTACCTATTGAAAATAAAACTGAAAGAAAGTGTGAACATTCCAGCCTTAACTGACAAGATAATCTTGGCAAAAATGGAAGGCAATCTTGGTAGCTATCCTGCTGGAATCATAGAACCAATTGAAACCAACTGCGCTAAGAAGGGAATTTGACTGGATGAAACTCTGGTGAAGATTCAAGAAACAGTTCCTATCCGTCTTGTATATGCTACCAGCTATCATACCCAGCTACCCAGTTACCATACCCAGTGGAACTGTAGTGGGCAAGTGTGAAGCAATTGCTTCTGTAAACCATATTGAAATGAACGATGCGTCCGCTTGGCATCAGTATCCCAGCGAAAACATGTACGTTTATTCAACGTTAATTTCACGTTGTAATGGTGGAAATAACGTTATTCGTTGAAAAATGCAACGTTGTTTTTTGGTTGAATTAGCAACCATAATTATATCACGTTTGTATGACGTGTTTTTTAACGATCAGTTTAATATGGACGTAATTATAACGTGAAATAAATGCGTAACAATTTTGTCTTTTTACGACGTGATTTATACTATGAGTAAATGCGATGTATCTACCATACGTTGATTACCACATCATTTCAACGTTAATTCAACATCTACTATTCTACGTAATAAATGAGAAAAAAATTAACGAAACTAATACGTTAGATAAATCATAATTTACAACTAAATTTTTAACCCACGTTTTATAACGTTATTTTAACGTATACCGAACAAATATGCCTTACAAAACGTGATGTTGACGTTAGAAAACACTTAATTTTACAGTGATTGTCTATCGTGTTTCACACCTTTGAATTCTAATTTTACTAAAAATCTATGAAATATGAGGTTCTTCTCCATGCTTGGCAGCTTTGAAATGAAACGAAACAGATATGAAAAGTACTGCTAATTTGGACATACGAGTCAACCACAACCCGTTTTTAAGTTGACGTAATCTTTCAAATTTTTTTAAGTTAGTTTGAATTTGATGCCCAAAATCTGTGATTAAAAATACTAAAGAACGCAATAGTCAATCAATTATACATACATATTGTCACGAATACTCATTGGGGACAGCTGTACACAGAGTGGAAAGTTTAACTGGAATAAATTCTGTAACTTAGAAGATTCCGATTTGTAAAAAAATTCTTGGAACAGGTCAATTTTTATTTTTAATGGCGCATATTACAAAGGGACTTTTTTAACTTTTCAATTATTTGGAGGGGTGAAACGACCCCTAACTATGTTTTTTTTAATGGAAGGATATGTTGAAAAAATTAGGAATACAGCTACGTTTTTATTTTTATTTTTCTTTAGCAGTAAAAAGGTAAAAAACAAAAAAGAATTTTTACTAAAAACCGTTTTAATGCCAAAAATTCAGGAACTCCATTTTTGTTATTTGATGAGAAGAAATAAGCATTCCATATGGTATCGTATTGTTGCGTGCAGCTAATAGATGGCGCTGCCAATGCCGCTAAATTTTTAATTGTACGTAATTACCTCACTGAAGTTTTTTTCCCAATAGGTGGATAGGAAGAAGATGACCGATGACCGATTGAGTGGCCAACAAGATCTCCAGATCTCACCCCTTTAGACTTTTTATGGGGTATTTAAAAGTAAAGTTTATGTGACTAAACCAAACGACATAGCAGAACTTCAGAACTTCAAATTCTGCATGAAATTAGGAGAGTAACGCCGGAAAATGTTACAAACTGTTAGGGATGGAATTTATAATCGATTAGGGTATTGTCAAGTGAGAGGTGGCGAGCATTTTTGAACATCTGATGCGTTAAAATCGTTCTAGTCAAAAATTTATTTTTTATTTTTTCGCCTTTTACTGTTTAAGAAAAATTAAAAATAAAAACGTAGCTGTATTCCCAATTGAACAAGCTTTAAGAAAAATTACTCAACATACCCCTTCCATTAAAAAAAAAATAGTTAGTTGTTTCATCCTTCCAAATAATTGAAAAGTTAAAGAAATCCATTTATAATATGCGCCATAAAAATAAAATTGACCTGTTCCAAGAATTTTGCTACAAATGGCAATTTTCTAAGTTACAGAATTTATTCAGTTAAACTTTCCACTCACTGCGGTGTTCATGAGCAACAAGTAATTTTTTAAATTTTCATAAAGAAATAATTTTGTAAATAATAAAGTAAATTGAGAGTACTGTATTAAATGTGTTTTGTCGAATATTTTATGTTAGTGTAAATATTTTTTAGAAATAGGCGATTTAGAATTACATGTGTATTATAAATAAATAATTTAGAATTTTTGAAATGTATATACAAAGAAAATAACCTTAGGATTGTAATAATTAGAAAAATTGATTTAATGATGTTATGATAATATGGATGTTAGAAGGAAACTGTAGGTAGTAAAGAGTTCGGAAATTGAACGAGTGAGGGCGGCGCGTAGCTATTGTAAGTTAAAGTCCCCGGTTCGGCTTTATTACTACTGAGTAGTCACGGAAGCGATACGGCACTGGGATCTCCAAATGGCTTAGCGGTCTAGTCTAGCTGACTTGGAAAGTCGTGTCACTCGGCGGCGTGGAATTCCACCATTAGCCATGTATGTTTGTTCAGTCTAATGATTTAGACCCAGCTTTAATACACGTCGTAATTGTCTGATTCAACGCTACACGTGGACATTGCCGCGACATTTTTTCGTTGTTTTAACGTAACCATAACACACGAATTCAACGTTTGTTACATGTTATTCCACAACGTTTTTTATACGTATGTATGCACTGGGATTTAACGTAGAAATACCGTGGACAAAGACGTTTAAAAGAAGTTGATTCGAGCGTTGTTAAAACGTATTAATAACACACGAATTCAACGTTGATTAATTGTTATTCTACAACGTTTCTTACACGTGGACAGAGACGTTTAAAAGAAATTGATTGCCGCGACATTTTTTCGTTGTTTCAACGTAACAATACCACACGAATTCAACGTTTGGTTACATGTTATGTTACAACGTTTTTTACACGTACGTGTTTTCGCTGGGATGACACGCTACTACCACTACTAGAGAAATTGCTAGCAGGTACATCAACATTGCTGAAACCCAAAGAAACAGAGGACATACGAGAGCTGTTTCAAAAATTCAAAGGAATCTTTGCTTACACTTAACCCGGACAGACATTGTACATCACAGAATAAACACTGGCGACTCGAATCGAATTCGACAACCCGCGCGATAACTGCCATTGGCAAAAAGAAAAGCCGACAAGTTAATCAGGAAGATGCAGGACCAAGGCGTTATAGAACCATCGCAAAGTCCACGGGCTTCTCCCGTTGTACTAGTGACTAAGAAGGATGGCAGCACGCCACGTTTTTGTGTGGACTATAGACGATTAAATGATATCACGAAAAAGGACAGATATCGCTTGCCCCGGATCGATGACACAATAGATACCTTATCCGGTGCGAAATGGTTTTCGACCTTAGACTTGAAAAGTGGCTATTGGTATGAATCCCGAAGACGAGGAAATGACGGCCTTTACTGCTGTAAATAGTTTATGGCAATTCAAAGCGATGCCTTTTGGTCTTAGCAACGCCCCAACTACTTTTGAACACTCATGGAATTGGTATTACGCGAACTTAGCTGGAAAACTTGGCCTCGTATATATAGACGATGTAATTGTTGTTGGAAGAATCTTTAAAGAACACCTTGCAAACTTAACAGACGTCTTCCAGAGAATAAAAGAGGCGAAATTGAAACTGAATCCTGTCAAATGCGAATTCTTCCAAAAGGAAGTGAAATATCTTGGACACGTCATATCAGAAGCAGGAATCGCAACGGATCCAGACAAAATTTTAGCCGTTAAGAACTGGCCACCACCAAAAAATGTGCTTGAATTGCGAAATTTTCTGGGATCATGCACATATTACAGACGATTTGTGAAAGACTTTGCAAAGACAGCCAAACTTCTGCATTCGCTGACCGAAGGAGAAACAACATTTTTTTGGAATGAAGACTGTCAAGAAGCTTTTAACAACCTGAAGGATCTTCTAATGTCTGCACCGATACTGTCCTATCCACGACTAGAGAGCCAAGTTCATCGTTGACACTGATGCTAGCAATCACGGAATTGTGGGCTTGCCAAGGTTACTAAAGAGACAAGGTTGCCTGGTAACTTTCAACGTCACCACAACGTCACTCAGTAGGCCCATTTATTGCATTTACACAAATAGATGGCCTACTGGATGACGCGTCACTCCACGAGTTACCAGGCAACCTTCTCTCTTTAGTAACCTTGGGGGCGTGCTATCACAAGTGCAGGTCGGAGAAGAACATGTTATCGGTTACTTCAATAAAGTTTTATCCAAAGCTGAAAGAAACTATTGTGTAACCAAGAAAGAGCTCTTTGCTGTGGTAAAAACATTGGAACATTTTCGCAAGTATCTTTATGGTCGACAGTTTCATTTTCGATCAAACCATGCAGCATTGAAGTGGTTGCTCCAATTCAAAAATATAGAAGGCCAGCTTGCCAGATGGATAGAAAGAGTGCAGGAGTATGATTTTACAATCGAACATCGCCCAGGTCGTGTCTATAATAATGCAGATGCACTCTCCAGAAGGCCGTGTCCTGAAAATTGTCGGTACTGCTGGAAATTGGAGGATAAAGAAGGAATAATTCCTATCAAAAGAACACGTGTCACAAACAACCAATGGCAACCGGAGAATATAAGCCAAGAGCAACGCCAAGAGGAAGACATAAGGGATATAATCTCTTGGAAGGAAAAAGGACAACGTCCAAATTGGACTGAAATATCGAACAAAAGCCCAATTTTCAAAAGCTACTGGGCACAATGGGATTCTTTAAAGTTAGAGAACGGAATTCACCGGAGTCACCTGATGGCAGCGAAATTAAAGAGCAGTTAGTCCTTCCAAAAATTAGAATTGCCGAAGTTTTGAAAGAAATACATGGTGGTACGTCAGGTGGGCACTTGGGCATCAATAAGACATTGGCAAAAGTCCGAGAAAGGTTTTATTGGGTGAAATGTAGAACCAATGTAGAGAATTGGTGTGCCAGGTGTATTACCTGCAAAGCAGTATTTGGACCTGCTAGGAAGATTCGAGGAAGACTTCATCTGTATAACGTCGGTGCACCCTTCGAGAGAATTGCCATTGATATAGCCGGCCCGTTTCCAGAAACCGATCGCGGAAATAAGTACCTACATCATGGTGGTAACCGATTACTTCACTAAATGGCCAGAAGGTTAGGCGTTGCCTAACCAGGAAGCAGCAACTGTCGCCACTGCCCTCATGAGAGAATTGGATAACAAGATTTGGGGTGCCAATGGAGCTTCATTCCGAGCAAGGTAGACATTTCAAAGGAAGCGTCTTTCAAGAATTGAGCCGAATGCTTGGCATTTTTAAAGCGCACACTACCCCGTTACATCCGCAATCAAACGGCATGGTAGAGCGATTCAACAGAACTCTAGAGAGACATTTGGCCAAAGTAGTCTCCACAAACCAACACGACTGGGATCAACATTTGCCCATTTTTCTAATGGCATATCGTTCCGCAATACATGACACTACTAAGCAATTGCCATATCGAGTTTTGTTGGGAGGAGAAATGCGTTTGCCATGTGACCTGAAGTTTGGACGTCCAGAAGCTAGGAGGTCTGAATTGCACGAGTATCTGCAGGACCTCGAGAATCGATTGGCGAGCACTCACCAATATGTGCGACGAAACATCAATCTGGTCACCGACAAAATGAAGACCCGATACTATAGACGAGCCAATCAAATGGGATTCCAACCAGGGAACCAGGTGTGGCTGTACAACCCCAAAAGAACGCGTGGACTGTGTCCCAAACTGCAGGCGCCTTGGGACGGACCCTACGAAGTAATCAAGAGAATTAATGACGTAGTGTACAGAATATGGAAGCTACCCCGTGGGAAGTGATCCACATAGACCGTTTGGCTCCATATTCTGCTTGGGACGAACAGAATTAAGGAGGGGGCAGTGTTACATTCCGTGGAGTAAATTCTATTTTTATACTGGTCGCACAACTTATGGTGCAGGCAAGATTCTAGTCTATTCCAGACTCGCATCGAATTTACTGGAATGTTCTAGCCTTATTCGTCGCTATTCTAGAATAGCGCTGCTTTCTATAAAACCCCGAGGCAGCGGGATATTTAAATCAGTCTTATTTAGAAAGCGATATGGTAGTAAGCTAATTTAATAACGATTTGTGTTATTTTGTTAGATAAGTGTACAGCTCGATATTAGACAGTAGACATTAAATTGTTTTTAAAAGTAAATAACGATTCCAATTTGTGAACCCCGAAGTCGTATCAGTATCATATGGTAATTTTGCTCTCCATGACAACGAAAAATAAACTTTTTTGTTTTTCAATCTGTAAGCTATAAATCGTGTATTTTCATTCTAATGCAATCAAGCAACTCGAGAAAATCACTGTTTTGATTTTTAACATTTTTACAGCATTTCAAATTTTCAATAGGTCGTAACTGATTTTTTGTTTAATTGAACCTCATGTGCTTCTTAGCTTAGTTCAACAGAATTTTTTTTTCTAAGTGCGCTGATACCAAATACTTCATACTTTCTTTGAAAGTCATTTAAAACAGAGCATGATTTATTGAGGTTTTAGGCCCGCCCTGCTTTAAATAATTTTCAAAGAAAGCATGCAGTATTTGGTATGAGCGTACTCAGAAGAAAAGATTCTGTTGAAGTAAACTAAGAAGCACATGAGGTTTTATTTAAAAAAATGAGTTACGACCTATTGAAAATTTGAAATGCTGTAAAAATGTTAAAAATCAAAATAGTGATTTTCTCGAATTGCTTGATTGCATTAGAACGAAAATACTCGATTCATAACTTACTAGATTGAAAAACAAAAAAGTTTATTCCTCGTTGTCATGGAAACCAAAATTACCATATGATATACACTGTCTTACAAAAAGTGTGCTACAAATGGGATTTTTTTATTATCGATTTTTATTAAAATTTATTGACGCAGAACGCTTCTGCATCCCTGAAAGTCGAATTGGAAAATGTCAGATGAAATTTATCTTGAATGGTATACAGCGTAGACACCGAGAAACAAAGATGGTTTAAGAGTAAAGTGCCCTTATTTTACAAGACACAAGAATAAGTTGTTCAGAATTAAAAGTTAGAGCTAAATATGAAATTACAGCCTCCTATCTCAAAATTTTATTGTGAATCACTCTTTACACACATTACATTAGGAAATACTGGTGGGATTAAAGTGTCCGCCAAAATAATAAGAATAGGAAAACACGAAATTTGTTCTTATTTCTCAATTATTTCATTTGGTTATGAGTGATTATTTCAATGCGTTCCAAAACTTGTGCTTTCTTGTAGCACACTTTTTGAAAGACACCGTATATTCGAACTCGCAAGATCTGTAGATTCCAAACATGTAAAAGTATACATGGTGTTCCATTTAAAATAAGAAAGTTGACATCACTTCCGCGAAAGTCCGGAAGTCCTACCGTGCTCGATAGTAGGTTGGAAAATTCATTTTTTTGCTTAATTTATGCTTTCCAAATTTCATGTAAATCGATTAAAAAATACAAATTCTAGAAGGGTGAGCACATGGCGTGGGACACCCGGTATGTATATTAGATCCAAAAATAAAATATACCCAACACTGCGGAGACATGTGTAGGCAAGAAGTCAATAAAATAGTAATCATAAAATTTGTAGTCCTGTTATACTGGTACGTTTATAGACGTGGCGTCGTATTTCGTACGCAGTGCTTGATATTAGGGTAATTTTTTAATTAATTATAAACTGTTCAAAAGAATTTTTTAAACGTTTTTCCCGTAATCTAAACATAGATTCTTATCGGAATAATTGTTATTTACCCTGTACATGTCATACCGTTCATATAAAATCAAGTTGAGACTTTGTGGAGCTTAATTTAAATACAATTAACAATAGTTACAATTAATGCCCAATTAAAAAAATTATTAACATTAATTTTCGTAGTCTTAAAATCGCTATGCCGAAGAACACAAATTTGTTATTTAACCTGTCGTTGGTTTCAATATAAACGAAAGGGTCATAATCTCATCGATTTTTCCCTCTGCGTAGATTCCAATAACGACGGTCCCATTTTGCATTTTGTGTACATTTCTGAGCGCATAAATTCAAATTTACTGCACATTTTCCAGCTTTATTGCGCACTTTCGATACCATTTGAAGTTGAAAAGGTTTAGTTAATTGAGTGATTAGGTAATCTATCACACACGTGCTTGCTGTATCGTCTCTTTGTCTCTGATACAAATAGAAACCAGCATCATATTTTAATATTTTAATAGTATCTACTCCTCCGGGACTTTGAGGCACAAATTGTTTGATTTTTTACCTAAACCCAATAAAGTTAATGTTGTTTATTGGGCTATTACCACCATTTCGTGGATTGTTCTCATCTGACGTTTCGGTAACAACTTGTCAGTTACCGTCTTCAGGGCGAGAAACAAAAAGACCTCTAATGCCCGATTTCACCAACGCGGATTGCGGATTAAATCTAGTGTCAACACTTAGAATATGACTTACCACTACGTTGTCTAACCTCAAATGTCACATTATAAACACTTAATCGGAGTGCTAGTGTCAATCCGCGTTGGTGAAATTCACCATAAGAGTCAGGGTAAAAGAGCATCAAACCCTCACACACAATGGAGAAACAACGAAGTCCAAAAATGTTTGGGAAGAAGATCACAACATCAAATGGGAGGAAGCTATGGTGATATCAAAAGAAGAGAAAACCATACGCAGAAAATCGAAAGAAGCAGCGTACATCGGAACCGCAATCTATCCCATTAGCCAAGCAAGCCTTGAAATTAAGGACATGTGGGTACCAATCCTAAGGAAAAACCTGAAGAGAAGAAAAACAACGGACACTCGAACCAATACAACAGAGAGGGAGGAGTCAACGATACAAGGTATCGGGGATCCAAGTACCTCTGCGCAACACTAACTGCGGAACAAACGGTAGCTTATATAGAAATATAAACTATAATAAGTTGCCGCCTCAGAGCCGAGTGAGTTAAGTGCCGAGTCTGATAAAATCAACTCAGGTTCAAACCCCACATAAGGCGGAAAAAAATTAGAGACGTGCACATATAAAGTCCAACCATTCCCTATAGAAGAATTGGCAAACCAACTGCCTTTCTCAAGGCAAAACCCTCCTGAAGACGGTAACCGACAAGTTGTTACCGAAACGTCGGATGAGAACAATTCACGAAATGGTGGTAATAGCCCAATAAACAACATTAACAATATTGACATCCCACCATTAACAACTTTCCGTAAACGTTTAAATCCAATAAACTCTAATCGAATTCATTTAGAAATGAACTCAGTTTATTAGCTCAATAATAACGAGCAATAGTCAGTTTTTTTTTTTATTTTTGAAGTAAAACTTATTCAATTGCACCCTGTATAAACATAATGACAAATCAGTTCAGTTTAAAGTTTGCATGCATAAATAAATATACAATATCCTAAGTAAGCATCTTTAAAGGTCCATCAACATAGCATAGAAACGTACTTCAGAAGTTAACTTATTTACATACTAAGTCAATTACCGTAGGTAATCCATCATAGAGCAAGCGAGAGAAAGAAGAATATTGGCAGTTCTGAGCCGTGTGGTCGCGAAGTTATAAACGGCTATCCCTTTAATGTTCGGTTATATAAGACATTTCGCCTTCCAAATATATCCAATAAATTCCGTTTTGATTACGACTTCCACAAAACGCCGCCGCGTTCTAATGAATAAAATGAAATAAACGAAGCCGGAGATACCTTGAATGTGTGAGCGCAAATTCGCCCGGTTCTGTTCGTTAATTAAACATTCAAAAATTAATTCGCCCGCCGGTGTTCGGATTAAAACTCTCAAGTGGCGGCCGTAAAAGAACATTGCACGAAGGTGAGTAATATACATTTTAATGAAAATATTAATCATGGACGGACTAGACAAATTGTGTGGAAAACAAAAGCCAAGGGACGACTTTTTAATTATTGAATGTTATTGGAGCACTAAACTATGCACAAAGAACTTTGAATATAAAACACTACGTCCTAACCAGATACGAGGACAATTTTAAATTTTTAATAGTCCCAGGTTCCTTT
Source organism: Dorcus hopei (assembly GCA_033060865.1). Taxonomy (NCBI): domain Eukaryota; kingdom Metazoa; phylum Arthropoda; class Insecta; order Coleoptera; family Lucanidae; genus Dorcus; species Dorcus hopei. The sequence continues at coordinate 17,455,707 of CM065424.1, read as the reverse complement.
TTCCCTACAACTTTACGCCGCTAATTACATCGGAAATACGGTCTGGAAATGGGCGAAATAACGCCAAGTACGAAATAAGCTCGCCGCACGAATTCCCGTAAGTAAATGCTTCCGTAATGTCGTATCCAAAGAAATTTTAAGCTGCCGGAATTACCACGTTTAAATTTCGAAGTCTCGTACCTCTTGCACATTCATTTTTAGTTCATGAGATTCATTAAATTCTAAGGAGAAGAAGTAACTGAAACTTTATGTTCGCAATAAAAACAAAATATTAGATTTGTACGTTTTATCTAACTTGGCAATTTAGTAAAGTGCTCAAATTATTTAGAATTACAGGTAATATGAAGAAGGAATTCCATGTACAATTCTATAACTGCAATGAGGTTGACCTATTGAAATCGCCTAATCTAATATCTATTCACTCTTTATCCTCGTCTCAGTAGGCCGTGCTCTCGTTTCGTTAAGTTGGTGCCCTGAAATTTGATAGATGCCAGAATCTGACATGAAAAATATTAATGACAATTCCACACCACTAATCTATGTTGCCAAATATTATACGAAGGAGCACCGACTATGGCACCGTGAAATATGCACTACAGTCGAGCTGGCAACAACGTCTCCGTCAGTGGATTCAAATTATAACCATGAAATTAAAAATAAACATAACCGTCTCATCTGACGTCTATGTTTCATTGTGATACCAACAAAAATGTCACCCTAACTCGCCTACTGGGACGAGGAAAAAGAGTGAATAGATTATATGTTGCACTTGCCGAGTCAGTGTTGCCAATAGTCCTTCACAAAAAGTCTGAACATTTGCCTAAAAAAATCACTAAAAAGTCACTAAAAGCAAATGGTAATTAACTAAAAAATTCACTAAATAATAAGTCAGTTCCATTTGACAGAATTTCAAGTTCTGAACCGTTCAAATCATGCGCAGTATGAAATTTATATACAATTTTGTGCACTGCTCATGCTCAGTACGATTTTGAACGGTTCTGAACTCGAAATCCTAACGAATGGAACGGACCTAATAGGTCTGTTCGTTTTTTCTACACTTTTAACTCCTACTCACATTATATTATGTGCATCTCACTCTCTCAGGAGCGGTTGGTGCAAAAAGTGTAGAAAAGTGCAGAACAAACGAACAGACCTATTGTATTATTTACTGCATTTGCGCATATGCTTTGACATTCCTGAAACTTGATGCAACTTTACGGTAATGCTGAATATATTTTCTTCTTTGATTGGACATATTGGTTAAAAAAAACTCTACAAATAACTTTATGTTTCTTAAATCTTAATAATATTAAAACGCTTTACCTTTCCATAAAATAACAAAGAATAGCAACTATTAGGACCTGTGAAAATGAGAAACGGGTTCAACAAGTTCAAACAGGTGCCGTTGGCAAAGAAGAACGCGATTGCCTGACTCTCCTGACAGCCTGACCAACATTGGTGATTATTTTATGAGAAAAGCACAGTCTATACAGTCGTTTCACTTGGCGTCGGCACTTTTGATCTTTGTGTCTTCAATATAACCACTGCGCATTCTTCCGCGAGTTGATTCTTACGTGGCGCAAACAATTTAAATTTGAAATCTTGCAGTATTTGCAGTTGCACGAACCAAGCCGGTAAACCAAACTACGAATAGAAGCAGCGAGACTACTGCGCATTTTTCCCCGAGTTTCCGCAAGAATTTTGTACGCGATAGTGGCGCCAGTGAAATGACTGTATAGACTGTGACAAAAGTTACCATAAAATTTGAAATAATTGACTAGTTATTATTAAATGAAAAAGCACTAGATTTGTCACTAAACGGATCACAAAGTCACCAACTTTCAGACATGTCTGAATTCATTAAGATTTGTCGGAAACGTAAGCAGAAAGTCACCAAATCTAGTGACAAAATCACTAAATTGGCAACACTGTGCCGAATAACTCTGTCATTACCTTCGAGAGATTAATTAAGTCTCTAGATTGGCCACCATGCATCCTAGACGTCAATAACTTCTTAGGGGGAAGACTTTGTTGAATCATCAAATCATCTTCAGGTAGCAAGATTCATTAACCAACAAGATTAAAACTTCAAGTAAACAATATAAACCGGCGAGCATTATACTTGGCGAAACTGAAAAACCATTGAATAGTTTTCTTAAACGAAAAAAGAAAACTTTAGAACGCGAGAGAACGACGAATGTCTGTCAACCATTGTTGCCTGACGATCAAAATGTAAGTCGCCAGACTGTAGAAGTATGCTAATTTTTAAATGTGTTATTTAATTAAAATTCATTTAATGACTTAATGTTTCAAAGGACAGAGATAGTAACAAAACGCAACAGATGTATACTTACATTTAAAGCTCAATTACTTGAAAACGTTGCGGTTTATCAAAATGCAACAAGAGAATCTTTCTTGTGCCAAATAATCTAAAGAATATTTTCTTCACAAATTTTTCATGAAATATGTAAAAAAAAAACATTAGGGATAAAATACTGAAAGTTACCCCCTCAAACTACCCCTTAAAAAGGAGGGAGGATCTGACTGATATGTTGCAAATGCGCAGTTAGGTGCCTTATATCTGAGTTTAAAATATTAGTTTGATAACTTGAAGGATCCATAAGATATTGCCAAAAAAACAATATTTTCACCCCTCTTTCAGGGCTTATAACTCCCTTATTATTCACTTTTGGAAAAAAATTTATATAAAAAGGTGACCTTATTTTTTGATGTTCTATTCACTCTGAAAATATCGGGAAACAATTTTGAATTACCGTGTATAAAAAAGCTTAGAATTTACAAGATAAAAATAAATAAAACTTGTTTCTTATTTTGTGAAAAAGCACCAGAAAATTCCGATTTTTTTTAAATAATCACCAGATAATGATTTAACAACAAAACTCACTAGACCTGGTAATAAATCACAACCCCTGGCAACACTGCTGTGAACATTGACAAGAGCTAACGTGGTCTCATTCGAATAAAAAGTAATTTTTTTAGGATATTCAATTTTTATAAAAATAAATTGTTTTTCTTTTATTAGGACATTCTGCTTTCATATTGCCCTACACTCCCTACAGGCATATACATAAAAAAGATGAATAAAAAAACATAGATTTGATTTCAAATCCGCTACACAAGTGGACGTTAAAGAAAACTGAAAATTGAAACAACAAAATAAACAAATGAGCAACAAATTTTCTTTCAATTACATACATTCCTTTTCTCATCTAAAATATTTAGCTTATTAATTAATCGCGTTTAATTTAGAATATTTGACCTTTATTATGTATACAAGGTGTAAACAGATTTATGTGACATAACCGAATGATTGAAAGACAAATAGTAGTTTATGTATCAAGTACGCAAAATAAGGTTTTAGGAGACGAATTGTAATTAATGAGATGAGTCCCCTAAAACCATTTTGCGTACGTGATACATAAACTACTATTTGTCTTTCAATCATTCTGTTATGTCACATAAATCTGTTTACATACAATACATACATACAATACTTTTTGGTACATGCTCGCCAAATCACCAACATTAATGTTAAATTTCTCGAATTCGGAATTAGCAAGTTCTAAACTGTCCCTCTCATCAGACATGGCAATGATCGGTAATCATAGCAACGAGTTGAATTTTATACTTAGTTACTTGATTTATTTCATTGAAACTTGCTCAAAAATAATCCGCTAAAGTGTTGCCACGGCAGCTTTAAGTACTAGGTCGCTAAAAAATTTTAGCGGACTCTAAGTGTTGCTATGACGATGGAAGTTGCTAAAGATACGTTTTTCGTTCTGAAAATAGTCCCTTAAGCGACCATTTTGCGAAGCGTGTACCAAAAACTATATTTTCTCCTTGCAGAGTTCATCCTTTGAAATTGTAATATATGCGACGACTGGAAACATAGAAATTTACTTAATGATCTACACTGATAAAAATGGCAGTAAAATTACACATATTTTTACATAGAATATTGATGTGATTTTATATAGATTGACTAACGATTTGAATTTTACATAAAATTACATTTATTTTTCCTTAATTCTTGTAAAATGTTGTACACTTTATGTATTAATAGTAAACTGTAACTCAAAATTACAATAATATGTAATTTTAATTTGAAAATATTGAATTATTTACACTAAACTATTGAAGTATGTGTATTTACAGAGAACGCGTGTAAATTTTCTTAATGATTATAAATGTTGTGGTAAAATTACTAGAAATTACTGGAAAATATAGGTAAAATAAATTGCATTCTGTAAATTTACGTAGTTCCCCTGGTGAACACCACGGAAGATTACCAAGAATGTGTAAAAGTACTGAATAAAACATATGAAATGGAATTTTACACTTCACTTCTAACATTTGTAAATTTACTAGGAAAATCATAGGTAACAAAAAACCAATGTTTTTCTTAGTAATTTTACAGAATAATTTTTATCAGTGTATTTGTAATCACAAGGGCTTGTAATTAAAATAACTAAGGCATACTCGTCTCATGTTCACTATTTTATTTTAAAGAGAACGTAGAAAGTATTTATTGTGTCAGTCTGGCAAACCTATCGTCTCAAAAGTCCATTTTGCTAATGGAATTGAATAAGAAGCAGGAAACTTCGGAACTAAGTCGATACGTATTATTCTGTTGGTGTTGAATTAAAGATATCCTCCGATGCTCTCCTTCACTCTTCATCTTGTTTATAGGGCAAATTTATCTTCAGATTTTCACCAATCAACGCTTTTAAACGAATAATAAAGGTATAATTTATCAAAGGTTATCACTTCCTGCTTGCAAACGAATGAACAGAATTTGAATACTTTTATAGTATAACATTGTTATTTTGTCGCAAGTTTTCAAGTAAACAAATACTTCGACTTGACTTACGATGTAACCGAGAAAGACTTCATCAAACAGATTCGCAATCTGACTTTAAAGAAGTTCATATTGCTCTGCAGCAAGCTCATTCCACTCATTAACCCTCATCATCGCGAACGCAAGCTCTTCAAGTTCTATCATTTTTTAATTGAAGATGCACGAGTGTAATCCTTGGAATATGCAAGCCTCGAACAATTCGCGTGCTTCAGGAAGCAACTGGAACATCGAAATGCAAAGCAAATACCTCGTGCACTGAAACTATCGGAGATGCAAACGTGTTCATGCTTCCGTAAACACAAATTTGTTTCTTATGTGTCTAAGATTGTATTAGTAATGCGGATATGATTTTATTGACGACATAAAATATTTTGCCATCGCTTCCAATTTCGATTTATAACATAGTAAATTTTTAGGAGTTTTATATTTATAATATATTAGAATTTCACATCCCGTTGAACAAGCAGCTCTTTCACACTGAATATTCATACGTATATCATACGTATACGTTCTTTATCTTATGAATTCGAATTTTATTCATTATTTCAATTCCAATTGGAACAGCAATATAACGTATCTACTATTGGCCAATTAAAAAATAAATAAATAAAGACTCTTAAAATTGCTATGCCGAAAAACCTGTCGTTGGTTTTAATATAAACGAAAGGATCATAATCTCATCGATTTTCCCCCCTGCGTAGATTCCAATAACGACGGTCCCATTTTGCATTTTGTGTACATTTCTGGGCGCATAAATTAAAATTTACTGCACATTTTCCAGCTTTATCGCGCACTTTCGATACCGTTTGGAGTTGAAAAGGTTTAGTTAATTGAGTGATTTAGGTAATTTATCACACACGTACTTGCTGTGTCGTCCCTTTGTCTCTGATATAAATGGATGCCAGCAACATATTCACGTTACGCTTTAATAGTATCTACTTTGATACTTTGGGGCACAAAATAATTAGATTTTTTTAACTAAACTCATTAAGCTCTAATCGAATTCATTTAGAAATGAACTTAGAAAATTACTCCGGGACCCTAACAATCGTTAAATCCGACTATTACTTGCATGCGCTATGTATGCGGGGTAAGTACCAAGGTGTTCCAAATTATTGCTGAGTAGTTAATACTCTGCAGTTTTCCAAGTGCATGCACTGAATTAAAGATGGCTAGATTGCTACTAGAACTACGTGAACAAACTTTGTGCTCTTCTGCAACATCTCCTGCATTTGATATTATTTAATGTTGAAGGAGTAACCGAGGTATAATTTAGAAGTAAAACGTTAGATCATAATTGTCTAAGTCTAACACACCTCAATTAAATTGCATTCGAAATTTATTACACCTAATTAAAAAAGAGAGTAATTATAATTTAAATAAATAAGTTAAAAATTGGACATTGTAAGAGTATACGTACAGGGTAATTCTTGAATAGGACGACAAAAAAGCATACGGACGAAGGAAGAGACTTATCAGAACAGCAATTTATAATTAATTAAAAATTCACACTAAATGCACGTTACGCCCATGCATAAGTCGAAAACCAAAAGTTTACTTCTTTAAAATCGTGCAATAAACGTTTATGATGTTACGCAGAAAATCAGAGTTATTCAGTCGTAAAACTTGACCGTGAACTAATAGCACACGGTTGCACAGCTGATGATGAATGCGTCGTACAAGTGTATTAATTGCTATAAGATTAGTTAAAAACAATTACGTTTTCAAACGTGTACAAAAGTCAAATACTTACATCGAAGCGAACAATAATTTACGACAGATAATTCCGTCGGTTTAAAAAATAACACACCGTATACACGCATTGAATTTTGTTAGACTTTGTATAAATGTAAGAATTCAGCAATTTGTAAATCATTAAGTTCATTGCGTAAGTTAAATTCGATACAACGTCGCCTACGCCTACGCGACCGTGGAAAATACGCCCACGTAAAAATTATGTAATCAAACGACTTGCTTTTTCAAAGGCTTTGCCGCTATGATCATCAACGAAGCCAGCATTATGCAAGCACAATCAAACATGACTAAGAGCGGACGATTTAGGAAAACCACAAGACTCGTAGGGTAAGTGTCTCACATACAAAGTTTTTCGTACCCGGAATTTCCGGTATAAATCAAATAAAAGAAGACTGGGTTTCATGCAGAGGTGCCACCAGAGGGTATAATTTTTAATGACCCAGGTCATTTCGCAATTTAATTACCCTACTACTCTCATAGGTGGCACAACAATATTACAATCTGAATAATCAAAGCACGCGTGAGCAGATTGTGAAGTTTGTTTCCTTTTTATGTAACGACCATATTACTGACATTTATACTTCATCAACTTCGTTTTCGTAGGCAGATTTTTTTAATGCTTTGTATGTCCTTTTGTTTGCGGCTTGTTTTCCTTACGACATTTTTTGTATTGTGAATTAGTTTTCGATCACTCCAACAAATAAATTATTTATTGATTTATTTATTATTTTAATGCGATGGATCATTTTTTGGCTGCAGTTTATTCTTTGCTTTCTTTCTTGTAGTTTTCTGTATTTTTTGTAGTTTCCGTTAGACATGGCCAGTAAATTCTATTGTTCCTGCAAAGCTCCTGGTTGCAAAATTCAACAATTCATCAGAAACAGAATTTAACTTTCCATTTTTTTTTTCTGTTGAGGAACAACGTTTGAAGAAATTCTGTTATATTCACATTACATGTTGATGTAAATTAAACAAAAATAAATATTTTTAAATTAAACATGTAAATATAAATTTAATTGTGAAATTAAATCCCGAGTATACAATTATTATGGTTTCACTTTAAACTTTGCTTAATTACTTGTCTTTACAATTGGTGCTAAGGGAATCAAGCGAAGCTTAAAGTTAAATCATAATTGTACAGTGGCCACTTAGGCCCGGTTGTACATACAATGCCAGTTTAAATTTAAGCTGAAGCTTAAACCTTAACAACGATTATTGTTAAGGGTTTAAGCTTTGGCTTAAAGTTAAGCTGGAATTAAGAGTATAACTGGGACTAAGTGTTATTGTTATGCTTGACATTTGTAATTCTTCAGATTAAAAAGAAATAGAATTTTATAAATCCCGCCTTTTAGTAACTATGTATTTACTCTACTACTCTACTAGGTGGCGCTGAAGATTGTGTTGTCAGTAGTGATTTTAGCGTTTTTTTTTACTAATGTTAATCAGGGCTAGCTAACTTGAATAGGAATATCCGTTCCAATACTAAAAAGAGATAGAAGATATAATTCCGGATCGGAAAATCGGTGCGCTAAAATCGTTACTGTTGCAGGTTCCTGTAATTTCTTGGATTTTACTGGAATTAAATTAAACAATTAAATTGCTTTTGCCCAGGAGCACTAATGATCCCACTAAAAGAGAGTTGGACAGTAGAAAGTATTAAAAGGAGACTTTAAATTTAAAATCACTTTTAGATGTAAAAACAACTGTGAAATTATATTTGTTTACATATCTGAATCACGAAAATTGACTTAAATTTTAAAGTCTCCTTTAAATTCGATTTTGAAACTGGCCCTAAAGCAAATAAATTCGAAAAGATTTATGGAAGGTGCATTTTGTATGCACGCATGTTTGTAAGAGAATAGTTTTTTAATTTGGAGTGTTATTATTTTATTAATTATATAAGTGACAGTTTCTTGTGAAATTTATGACGTAAGTATTTTGATGTGTCCAATTTTTCTTCTTAAAAATAGATTCTATATTAAACATATACAATAAATAGAAATTATTATATTACATATATATTTTGTTTTACAGTAATTATGAATCTAACTTCTGTTCTGCGATCAGGAACACATATGTAGTTGTTGCATATGTGGTAAAAAAGTGTCTCCTACTTTTCAATTTCCAAATCCAAATCGATTCTTGGATAGATTTATAAAATGGAAGGAAGCTGTTAATAATGCTAAGCATGCCACATTATCAAACCAAGAAATTTTTCACCGCAGTTTTGTTTGCATAAAGCACTTCACAGCTGAAGATTTTGAGAGTGATAGTTTAAAATTATTAAAAAAAGCAATACCATCTCAAAATCTGTTGGGTAAGTTACCTTTATATTAGCTATACAGTAATTGTTACCAATTTGATTATTTCTTTAAAGTTTTGTTTTGCTGTAAATTCTTTACAGTTTTCCTTCTATTCCCGTAACATTTATTAGAATTATAATTTAGTTGTTCTTATTTGTTCGCTGTTGGATATCTTAGTTACATATCTACCTATAATCAGATAAATTGAGGGCAAAGGTATTGTAAGATATATCTTATACCTATGTAACCTATGTGCATCGAGGTGAGATCAAGGTTGATGACAAACGTATACCTTTGCTGTCAATTTTTCATCTTACACAAATAAATCATTGTGTTATGATTAGCAGGTGAACTTCCACAAATAAGTATTGATTTACCAGCAATATCCGTCAGCTCACCAAAATTATTAAAAGAAAACTTTATAACAACTTTAAAGGAGTTTTGTCCTTCAGATTGCTTCCAATATATTCCAAGAAATGCGAGTCCCAGAAAAAGTAGTTCGATTACAACAGGTGAATTTGTTTGAAGTTTGGTCATAAGTTCTCTCATAACTTCATTAAATTTTTATAGGTGATACTGATAATATCAGCACATATACTCATCTACCCCCATACTCAGAAAACCCAGAATGTGAGTACATAACATATAATGTTAACTGAATAAAAGAAATTACTCTTACATTTTCAGATGTATCTTCTGGAATGAACCTTGGAATTATTCCACTAATACGGGAGATACAAAGTGAAAAAGGTACTTTGCGTTGTATTTGCATGAATATAATTATTACATTACTAAAAAATCATACATATGTATTAACTGGAGCCCTGTTGAAGAATACAATTATATATATATAAATATATTTATGTTTGTATGTTTTCAGAATATGAAGCAGTTATGGAACCTCAACCGTCATCTTCAAAACAAATTGGAATATATTCTCATTCGGCAGTCACAACAGAAGGTAAATTGTCTTGATAATTTAGAAAATATCTTTTGTTCGACTGATTTATTAAATTTTACTTTTCCAATTTTAAAGGAATTTCAATTTTGTTTAAAATACTTTTGTACCTAATATTGATTATCGATGGAAGTTAACTTGAATGTATTTTTAGGAGTCTCAAAGCCTTCAATTTCGCTGCAGTCTAAGAGAGCTACACTAATATTAAAAGGAAAGTCTCCTAAAAGTTAGTTATAGTCTATACACTTTTATTGTTAAACATATTAATATGTTTTTTTTGCAGAGGAGAGGATTTTGCAACGTTTGGGCATCCAGAAAAGCACCACCACATTAAATAACACTGAATTTACTTTATATCAGGAGGCCCGCCGTTTGCAGAAACGAATTGCATGGATGAAGAAAATAGCTAAACGCAACAAAGCATCTATAAATTCAGCCATTCATTAACGAAGATGCCTAGTTTTGAAAAGATGTGCCAAAATTTAACACCAGTCCAGAAGAAATTTTTTGAAAGTCATATTTTCCAGAACAGAGAAAAAAGTAAAAAGGGTAGAAGATTTACTCTTGAACAGAAAGCAGATGCTGTGGTAAAAGATATTTTAAGTTAAATTTTTTTATTAACTTACTTTTTGCACCTACTTTATATGATATGTTAGTTTCTAAAATTGTTATTGAAGGAGTAACAATAACAAAAAATTAAACTTGTACTTGAGTACTTACTTCAGTTCTTTTAACATGAACAGAATTTGTTTTTTTTTGTTTTGTTAATTTTCTTCAAAAGTTCTATAAAAATCCCCCCCAATAGTAGCATTAGTTTTGTTACATTTTATATAAACATTCGTGTATTACTTTTGTGAATAATAAAAGTAATAGTTAATTCAGAGGTATGTTTCATTTGCATGGTAATTTTAATTTATTATATCACTTATGTATTTGTTTGAGATATCTCTTGATATGTTGTACTTTGTGTAGAATTTCAAATGAGTGGAAATTGTTCTACACAAAGGTCCAATATATTAAAAAAATTTCAATGAATACGTATACGAATACGTATTGAGGTAATTAAATTTCCCGCCATTTTTGTTGCAAGCGCTAAGGATTTCGATCCCGCCGGATGTCGCCACTAGTATTTTTTTAGGAACCTGCGTTTTACTAGGGACTTATCGTTCTAGAGAGGGGGTATTCTATGATGTTAATGATACTTCTAATTCAGTTTGTAGTCAGCTCCATAGCAATGTGATCACAGTAAATAAATTTGTTTATCAAATTAATTTCGGTACCAAAGCAACAGTTTCCTGAAACATTCATTTGCATTAGAGCATGTGGTACATATCACATAACCAAATGTCATGTGATCGTGAACATCACCCAGAGTCCGAAGGCGTAATTAGTATTCACCGAATGTCATAGTTTGTGATCAAACTTCGAAATCCGTCCGTCTCTCTGTATCCAGTAGGCAGCATTGTTTGGGCGAGAAAACATTAATCGTTTGCCAATTAGTCATGTTATTAGAACAACTGCTTTATTTGATTTACAAAATGCTGTTTCTTCTCGTTATAAGGTTATTCTGAATTTGTTTTGCATTGTGTCGTACGATATCGTTCTGAAGTAATCTTCAATTACTTTTTTTCTTCCACCACCATACTTGCTCCAAGCTTTGTCGGGGAAGCGTGTTGGCTAAGTTACTCGTATTGCCGTTTGCGGCTGCGACCGTCTTACAGTTGTTATTTCTCCTTCGGCATTCACCTTACGAACTAAGAAAACTCAGAAAACCCAGTTTAAATTTTACATTGTTACTATAAGTAGACATTCATTTTTGTTCTTTCGTAAAATTTTCTTAATTGGATTTGTAATAATTGCTTTACTTATTTTGAATATACCTATACAGGCTGTTACAAATTCGAGGCTCACCATTGGGATCTCGGAAACGGTAAGAGATACAAAGTCGGTTAAATTGGGGCAAAGTTGCGTATTTTGTTGCTGAATAATAATCCGTTCTGAAAAATCTTCTACGATTTGTAGTTTCTGAAATATTTCCAAAAAACAAGAAAACGTAATTTTCTTTTTTATTTTTTTCTGAAGTTATTATTGCAGGGATCATAATAAAATTAATACATTCTACAGGCACTTTTTTAAGCTCTTTACGATGATATCATTAGATTTTACTTAAAATGTTTCGTCTCGTTCTGACCATCATCAACTTCATTTTCTCTTATGGGCGCTACATTGGGTTTTAATACCAATGAATAGATCTATTTTTTCTCATGCTTTTCCACATATCACACATCCCTATTTAATAATTTGAAACAGCTGGAAATGCAAGAAATTGAAAATGACACTGCAAAGAAAAGCAAGGTATGCAGTGAAAACAAAAACCAAAAAAGTTTGATATACCTTCGAAGTTTTATTTCGTTTATCAAAAGCAGATTTTTGAAAAATTTTTAGATATAAAAATGAATGATGTGAATCCAAGAAAGACGTAAATTTTTAAAACGTATTGTGCTAACAACAATTTAGTAATCGCAAGAGAAATTTACTTCCAACAATGACGATGACGCAGTATTTAATTAGTTTCGTAATTAAGTTATACATTTTTATAGTTAAAGCAAGAAAGTATCACAAGAAATTATGTCTTTAAAAATCTCTCTTTCTTGTAAATTTAAAAATGTATCGTGCTAATAACAATTTAGTAATAGCAAGAGAAATTTACTTCCAATAATACCTAGAAAGTTGCCATCCACACAGAACAATGTTATTAAGTTAGATAGAAACATTGCACTTTATGGATATTTTCATAAAACTCGAAGGACGTATCGAGATCGCCTTAATGATGATGAGAATGAAGAATTATTAGAAGAGGTAATTAATAGTTATTTATAAAATGTATAAAATTATAAGACTACAAGAAAGAATGTTTGCTCGAGCAGTAATATCTTTTAAGCTACAAGTTTTCTAAAGACATACATAATTTAATTTGATATTTTCTTGCTTTAATAATAATAATGTATAATTTAATTATAAATCTAATCAACTATTGTTTTCTAGTAGTCTTTCTGGATATTGTTGGAATGAAATTTCGCTCGTTTTTACTGAATTATTGCTGTTAACAGCACAATAATTTTTAAATTTACGTCATTCTTGGATTCATAACGTCCATTTTTAGATCTAAAAATTTTACAAAAATCAGCTTTCGTGATATACGAAATAAAACTCCGAAGGTATATCAAACTCTTTTGGTTTTTGTTTTCATTGCATACCATGTTTTTCTTTGCAGTGTAATTTCTTGTATTTCCAGCTGTTTCAAATTATTAAATAGGGATGTGTGATATATGAAAAAGCATCAGAAAAACTAGATCTATTCAATGGTATTAAAATCCAATGTAGCGCCCATAAGAAAAAATGAAGTTGATGATGGTCAGAACGAGACGAAACGTTTTAAGTAAAATCTAATGATATCATCGTAAAGAGCATAAAAAAGTGCCTATAGAAAGTATTAATTTTATTATGATCCCTGCAATAATAACTTCAGAAAAAAATAAAAAATAAAATTACGTTTTCTTGTTTTTTGGAAATATTTCAAAAATTACAAATCGTAGAAGATTTTTTAGAACAGATTATTATTCTGCACCAAAATACGCAACTTTGCCCCAATTTAACCGACTTCGTATCTCTTACCGTTTCCAAGATCCCAATGGTGAGCCTCGAATTTGTAACAGCCTGTATACTTATATATACTTTATATTTTCTCTTATTTTCATTTAAAAGAAAGGACGTACAAAAAAAGAAGAAGTGTATTCTCGTCAGTCCCGAAATAGTAGTTTATGTATCAAGTACGCAAAATAGGGTTTTAGGGGACGAATCGTAATTAAGGCCGAGGCGACGAAGGAGCCGAGTCCTTAATGAGCTGAGTCCCCTAAAACCATTTTGCGTACATGGTACATACAATATTTTTTGGTACACGCTCGCCAAATCACCAACATTAATGTTAAATTGCTCGAATTTCGAATTAGTAAGTCTAAATTGTCCCTCTCATCAGACATGGCAATGATCGGTAATCATAGCAACGAGTTGAATTTTATATTTAGTTACTTGATTTATTTCAGTGAAACTTGCTCAAAAAAAGTCCGCTAAAGTGTTGCCTTTAAGTACTAGGTCGCTAAAAATTTTTAGCGGACTCTTGTTGCTATGACGATTGAGGTTGCTAAAGATACGTTTTTCGTTCTGAAAATAGTCCCCTAAGCGACCATTTTGCGGAGCGTGTACCAAAAAATATATTATGTAGTGGCCGGCAATGGCTTAAGTCTCATTCCATATTAAAGGGGTATTTGAGAGCAATTCCTAGCTAACTAAAGCTCAAACCAGAAACGTTCACACGTGGATACAGTAGCGGACAATAAAATCCGGGCACGTCATTTGCACAATGTAAACCTCACTTTAATATTTTTGACGTTAATGCATGTCACTAGTAATTCTGACGTTTAATTTAAATTTTATTTATCTATTTTGACAGAAATATAACCTCAATTTTTATTGAGGTTATATTTCTTTTGCCTGATTTAACAAATTTGTCAAAATACATACATGTCCATTTTTTGCTCGGATTTTATTGTCAGCTACTGTACAAGGTGGGCCCAATTGTACACCTACTTCGAGAGCATTTACATAAAAACTGATCTCGGTGCCTGGAGATCGATTTTTATTAGAAAATTAATGGTGAATACCGCATTTTAATATCTTGTACCGATTCGCAGCTACAAGGTGTTTTTTCGAAATTCTGCAATTTCTGAAAACCATCGTAGGTCTTTTGTTTATGAAAATTTTCTTAAGGCAGTTTTTGACGTTGATTTCATTGTTCTTAATTACAATTTTCTGAAGCGCACGCATAGTTTTCGAGATGTAAGAAAAACTTCCGATTTTTCGTGTTATAGCGATTTATTTGTTCACCTGTCAAAGCATGTGTTCAAAGTGGGGCCGTTAACCTTATTTTATATAATTTACTTTAGGTGATTTGCATGCTTTGTCGAGTAAATATTTTGGAGTTCGTATTTCAGCTGATCACGTCAATTCCGTTTAAAGGTCAATTACACGCTCGACGATGCACCATAACAATCATAAAACTAACGCGGGATCAATATCTTTTCTAATCAAGTGACCTATGGAAAAAAAAATATGTCTTTGTTTGGTTCATTATTTCAAATGCCATTTGAATTATTTTTATTGCATTCCTATCGTTTTGTATAGGAATACAATATAAATATGTAATTCAAGTGGCATTTGAAATAATGAACTAATCAAGAACACATAATTTTATTTTCATAAGTCACTTGATTAGAAAAGATATTGATCACCTGTTATAAAACACTTTCATGACCGTATTTATTTCGCTCATGCTCTTTCTTAACCAGGGACGTATCGTCGTTTTGAGGACAATTTTTCATTAATTTATTTCTCGAAAACTAAAGCATATAGAATTTTTTTAACATTTTCCCATACTCTCGGATTTCACTTCTTATCATGGTTTTCTTTGGCGGAATAATTGGCATTCACCCTGTATTTATAACATAATTTTTCTACTAACTTTAAAATTTTTATTTAAACTTAAACTCCCTCGTATATAATTACAGCGGTTTTAAAATAACATCGTAGATTTTTCGCAAGAAAAATAAAATAAATTTATTTGAGGACTCCACAATTTATCAAAAACTTTATCTCGGGCCCGTGCGTTCCGCAAAAAAAAGTTAAGAAAGAAATTTTACGATGGCGAGTAAAATTTGGGGAAAAAATAACCACACGTCGGCCTGATTCACAGCCGTACTAAATTTAAAACTCGTGATAAATATATGAAGCTAGATAAATGGTGTGTGGTAATAAGAAAACAGGTCCTGATAAATGAGATACCGGGCGGTGATATTAAATATACTGCTCAAATATAAATGAGTGGAGCACCCACCTAAACGGGATAGATATAATACTGATAAATTGGTCCAACAACCCCAAATTTATTTTTCATCCTACGTTGTTAGTGCTTACTAATATTAATCATAACAAATACGCTTTACTTGTGTAGTAATAGTTACCTACTATATTTATAATGGATGATCCAATCCATAAATTTAATTTTGTTCTCTGATCTTTTCCCTCTAAGGATAAATCGAACCCGTCCGTTAGGTGATTTACCTTGAACATAGTCTATTTACTGACAGGCATAGGCGGATTTAATATTTCAAATGAAGAAACAATCGGACGGAATAACTATCTCGAAAGACATTCGGCTTAGATGGAAACGATCTCGTAAAGCTCTGCTTGTCCAGAACGGCAGGCATTCTTGCGAAAGGGCAATTATTTAAGGATTACTCTGGTCTGGCGATGCGCCCGTAATCCTGAGAATTTCAAACCGCCTAACACTTTGTCATAGCGGAATGTATCCACAAAAGCCGTAATGGCGCACTAACTTTTAAATGTATTTTTAAACCAATTACATTTACGTCTGATTGCTATGTCAGCGAGATGTGCGTAATTGAAAATCACATTTTCTCAAATTGTTTTCAGACACACTGGTACACAGGAACAGGAATACAATTGTTTGGACACTTGATTTGACAAGTAAACAAATGAATCACTACAACACGAAAACAATTCAAATCTCCGTGTTAAGGATTCCTAGTATTTTTCTTTAATTTTAATTTTAATTGTACTGTAAATAAAGTTTGCTCCCACAAGCAACGCGTTCGTCATAAACATTTCGGCACATTTTTATTCCCCAATATAACGCGTTACCCTTCCTTTGCATTTTAAGCATGTTTATTAAATAATGATACCTGGAAGTTATTGATTTATTTGTGGATTTATTAACGTATAGATTTTGACGTCAAAACCAAACCGAACCAATTATTTTCGTGTTTGAAAAATAGGCATGAAGAGAAAGAGCGAAAAAAAATTGATGCTTTTATCCTCATTTAATGGATAACGTGCACACAGGCATAGTTTCTGCTTCTATTTGTGTGAATGGTGAAAATTTTGATTTACGAACGAAATTAAAAATGTTTTACGATGTTGCGGCAAACACGCCCAGCATAAACATTAATCATTTAGAGGCGAACATTTCACTTGCTTAATAGAAAATTACGGTTTAAATATGACAAGGATTGTCGGAAGCGAACGGAAAGCGTATCCTTCACAGGACAAAGGGCTTTAATTAAACGTGGAATTACCACATCCAAACTAAAGGGGAATGCTAGGAAATCGTTCACCCAGACGCTTTAGTATATTTATGCTATTTACTGCCAGCTGCGTTTTCGTTTAAAATTCGAGCGAATTTTCCAGCAAAACCGAACTGCTTAATTGGTGCGTAATTCTATTAAGGCCACGCCACGAAGAAAAGTGAAAAGAGATTATTATTTAAGGAAGCTCTAATTAGTTAATTAACTAATTAATTGCTTATTATCTCATTTATTAAACAGTACATGAAGCTTTTTATGCAAAATATGAGGCGAGGGAGTCATTAACGTTTTCCTTAAACGCGGATTAAAAAACAACGAAAGCCGCGTTAAATTACTTTAACCACTGTATCGAAAAGTAGGTAGTTATTAACATTTCAAGTTTTAACAGCAGGTTATTTGATGTGTTTTTAATCGTGTGTGGTCTACTTGAAAATGCTGCGAATGCCTCCGGTATTGATATTGTATGCCAAGCCAATTAAATTTTCCCCAAATTTTGAAATTATGAAAGTGTAAATCGGTTAAATTAAAGAGGGATCCATGAAATGAGAATGGTACTCATTTATATTATGAGTAAAACGTTCGAAGGAATTTTATTTGTGCAGATTTATTACACTAACATCTGTTGTAATTTCTCAGTTCGAAATGAAATTCTAGTAATTCCGTGGCTCTCGAACTTTACAACGTCAAAGTTGAAGAAATAAAACGTCAGAGTAGTGCCTTGCCTCCGTATTCCATGAATAAAAAATCTAGGGATAGACGTAAGACGTACGGTTAATTTACCTGGCAACGTTAACGAAATCAAGTGGCACCTAAATTGAATTCGGTTTAGCATTGAAACCGATATAAAACGGGGAAAAACAGCCGCCGCATTTCAATTTCAATTTAACTTAATAAAATTATAAATTATTTCAGTTCTGTTTTATTTCTTTCAAGGATACTCGTGAATAATAATTAAGTTATAGAACTCTCCCCGAATTTGAATTTTAAATTGAATCGTAAAAACTTTTTTAAAGCACAAAGGAAGCCCTCGTGGCATTTGAAAATTACATAATTTCCGTTTTATTAATTTTTCACGCATCAATCAGTCCCTCCTATTTCACAAGGTACCCCTTAAAATTAAAAGAATAGGCAACACATTCTACTTCCATGCTTTTAGTTAGATGGTTGCCTATTTTTAAATCTTCAGGGGTCACGATTTGAAATAAATTTCCTGTAATTATAAAGATTAAGTATATTACTTAGAATGTATACAAAAAGGACAATCTTTCTTCACTTACTTGTTGATTCTTGTTAGAAATAAATAAAATTTTACGGATGACAGCAACGTTCTCTAGTCGAATCAGATTTTCATGAATTCTTGCGTTCTGACTTCTCGAGTGCTTGGGCGATGCAATATTCATCCGGTGCTTGATAGATGTCGACGTTACCCCCCGGCTCAACTAAATCCGATTTCCTTAATTCGCTTTGTTACACGTCTAAATTTTAATTCCACTTTATGATGTTTTATTCAAACTTGGCTCGTATAATTGTTAAATAGAACGATACGGCGCCGTTTTATTAGGGCTTACTGCGCTTAGTGAACCGATGCCAATTAATTTCTGACGACGTTAATTTGTTTACCTGGAAGGGGGTGAAGTGAAATACAAACCTTATTTGTGCAGTGACGAGACGTGATACTTGACTTGAGGGATTTCCTCCGTTCTTAGCATTATAATATGTTTCCCGAATTTTCATTTAAAATATGCAAATTAAGAGAACCCGAATATTTTAAATTAGATTAAATTTAACATTTCCTTTTTTTCCATTATGAGAATCATTCATATTGTTACGAATTCGGACTTAAAAAATCTTCTGTGTATGAACAAGGAAAGCCCTAAATCACATAAAAATTGTCAAAATATAACTTAATCCAAGCTATAGTAATTATAGAACCATATCTTTATATTAATCAACTTTAGAAATATACAGAAAGTATTTAATAGCACACATCACGTACACAAATAACTAAATCAGAAACTGAGGACACTTTATTGAAAAGCAGAGATAAAAGGGATACTAAAAGCACAAATACAAATGAAAGAAACATAACTATTGAGAAGCACGTTCGCCCGTCCAACTGGGTCAGTCGAATCACGATGAAAAAAGAAAGATCTAAATCACGACCTAGAACTGAAGTGCTGAAATTTATGACATGTTCGTAAAGTAACGAAAAACGAGTAATAATAGTAAGAAACAGTTTTAAACTGGTTTTGCTCTAATTAATTCCTCTTAGGTGTGATTGTAAGTAAAAATACACACGCAGAAACTGCTCTTTTTATTATTTTAAATCAATTATGAATAGCTAGTGATGAAATTCAATCTCTATTAGGTATGTTGTATACATACTTCGTTACGCCTGAAGAGTTTAGAATAGGAAACCCATCAATCAAATCAGAAATAACTTCGTGTTTTCTTAATGCATTAAAAGCACGGAAGTAGAATGTGTTGCCTATTTTCTAATTTTAAGGGGTCACGATTTAAAATGTAGGTATATCATTTTTTTAAATTATTGATTTTTATTGTAAATAGTAAATTCTATAATGGACCAACTCGTATAAATCAAATCACAGTTCTTGTTGGTTATTGGCCCGCCCGCCAATTTTTTTTTAATTTTCATTATTCTACCAAAGTATTTTTGATTTTTTTCTTGCCTTGTTTTAGTTTGACTCTTTAACGTTAAGCCAAAAATACCACTGAATTCCTATGAATCATTGAACCATTGAATCACAACGAGAACTTTTTTCAACTATCAGATAAACCCTAACAGAACTTCGATTTAATAAAATACCAATCTAATAACGTTTAAAAAAGTTAAAAATTGTCAGGAACAAAATAAGTACACCCATTAAATTGTATATACGTAAATAAACTTTGATGTCATTTTTACACCATAAAATAATAAAATTTCAGGATGTAGTTTCAAATAAAGTTGAGTTTTCAACTCGTCATCGTCTTAAAACCGTACATATTGTGCTTATGACCCATAAGTTTTTTTTTTTTGCTTTGAGCATCATATTTGCCATCGAAGTACGATTTCAGAGCACCGTTAAATGTTACTGGCGATATCATGAGGGTAAAATTATGTCGAAAATTTTATTGCCCGGCGTCACTTCAGCCTGACGTGCGTAATTTGATTTAAGGGCAGGGATAATAAAAATAACTCTTACGCCCCATATAATTTACTGCATACAACTCAAATTCAATCTACATTTTCGTACATTTGAAAAACCATACTATTATATCGATCGACGCGACGTCTACAGGTAAGATTAGCTTTGCATGTTGGCACTAACTAATTTCATGAATTTGGCATCCTTGAACTATGTATACACATTGATGTAAAATTCATGAAATTCTACAACCACAAAAAGTAATGAGTATCCATAAAGTCTCGGTTAGGGTTGCCAACTCTAAAAAGCTAATTTACGGGAAACTGACAATAATTCATATATGGGACGCAAGCGAAAAAAGCGGGACCCAAAGAAATTTAGCCTCTACCTATTTTGTTTACTTAAGAGTATGCGAAATAGTATCGGTAGCAGAATAAAATACTCCTTCTTTACATGATCTGACATTTCTTAGTTCTAAATGAAACTGAAAAATATTTAAATATTAAAGAATGATCATTAATTTAAAAAAAAATTAATCTTTAGATAACAGCTTTATTTTACTTTTATGTACAGGAGCGGACAATAAAATCCGGGCACTTTAATATGTTTGACGTTTAATGCATGTCACTGGAAATTGTGACATTTAATTCAAATTTTATTTATTTATTTTGATAGAAATATAAACTCAATAAAAGCCTGATTTACCAAATTTGTCGAAATACGCACTACATGTCAAATTCTTGCTCGGATTTTATTATCTGCTTCTGTACTTACTGTAAAATGAATACTACATTGTACAGCGTTTCTATAAATTATTCTAACATCAAAGTAGGCATTGAATATTGCGTTGGATATTCCACCTCCTTTTGAATGTGTATTCTACTATCTGAGAAATGTCAATGTCAACACTGTCATAAACTTGAAACTTTTAAATAAACCATTATTGCTAAAACACAACACCAGTATCAAATGTTTCAATTTGAGTTTACAACTTATTCCTTAAATTGATGATGTTGCACCAAATAAGCTTCTGAAAAAAATGTTTGATTATTTAAGAATTAAAACCGATGACGTTACCAATAACTGTGTTCAGTATCGGTGGTTAGTGGCACATGGTCATTTGTTTATCAAAGGTAATGCGATGTTAGAATCATTTATAGAAACCTTGTACATAGTTAAAGCCGTTTTAGACAGTGTTTCCAACTTTCGTATTTTCTTATAGGAAAATATCGTATTTGTCGTTAAAAATCGGATAATCCGGATTTGACGTTTAATAACAATAAATTAAAATGAATTTGTTTATGGACTATTATTTTAAGTTTGAAATTCGCTCTCAAATATTTTCGTCCCTATTTGTTTTTTCTTTTGCCACTGTCATTTGTTTATCGACTGTTTCTGAGTTTAAAATTCGTCTTATTCGTATTTCGAATTCCTGAAATTTTTGAAATTTTCTGTTTTGTTGTTGCCGTTTTTGTTTGAAATTAATCAATCTTTTTTCTTTTTTTGTTTATGTTTCTGAAATTATTTCGTTTTCTTTCGCAGACATTACGATCGTCATTTATTTTTCTTTTTCTTTTTTGCCTTTTAAAGTAATCCTTTTCTTTCTTCTCTATTCCGATTACATTTTTCCAAGAGTCAAAAATGTTTTTCTTTCTTGTTTTTGTTTGTTACCTAAGTTAAATGATCAAAAATTTTCTGCGCTCCTCATTCTTTCGCGAATATTTCGATCGTTATTGGTTTTCCTTACTTTCTTCAGAAACTTTCATTTTTTTTCTCTCTCATTTCGATTTCGTCGAAGAATGTTTCACTTTTTCTTGTTTTTAATGGTTTGCTATTTTTCAGAAATTAAGAAATTTTTTTTCAGATTTATTTCATAGTGTATAGGTGTGATAGAGATTGTAAAGCCACAGGTAAATCCAGGGGAGAGGATGTTTGTTAGCTACCAATAGTGCCTACAATTGACGCGTTGATTTCAAAAACAACATAAGTCCAAAAATGAAGTTTTGAGAAAATCGATAAAAACTATTTATCTTAGTAACCGTTAAACTTATAAACAATTTAAGTAACGACATCTTGCGATCGCTTTTTGACCTGACATCGCAGTAGAATTGACAAATTGAAGCCAGTTCGCTACATAATAAATCATCCCATGCGAGACGGCCATGCTTGCTGTCAGAGCATATGAGAATTTTAGAAAAATTTTGTGCAAATCGGTTTTGATTACAGCAGATTCCTCGAGCATGCTCTGTACAGCTGTTTCAGGCCTAATTGGGCCTTCGTCAGCAAGCATGGCCGCCTCGCATGGGATGACTTATTATGTAGCGAACTGGCTTCAATTTGTCAATCCTACTGCGATGTCAGGTCAAAAAACGATCGCAAGATGTCGCTACTTAAATTGTTCATTACTTTCACATCGCAAGGGCGAATAACCTAGGACAGATCGGTTTGGTTTGCAGTGGATTTCTCGAGCTACGGTTCTGCTGACGAAGGCCCAATTAGGCCTGAAACAGCTGTACAGAGCATGCTCGAGGAATCTGCTGTAATCAAAACCGATTTGCACAAAATTTTTGTTAAACTTATAGTTTACAAACTTTTTTTGTAACATTTAAGAAGTCTCTAATAGTAATATGTGGAAAACCACTTTGTCAATTTACTTGTGTTAAGCAAGAAAAAATTAAAACAGTTGGACATATTGCGGTGATATTTAATAATCATGTAAATAAATTGTAAATAAAATAATGAAACAGAAAAAGAAACATTTGAAAAAGAGAATTGGGAGTCAGTATTTATATAATTTTCAAAATTATTTATTTAGTTAACGCAAGCAAAATCGTATAAGTGAAGTTGAGCTGAGTGTGACTCCAGAGGACATCCAGTGGGTGGCAGACGAAATCCAAAAGTCTTCATGGCAAGAGTTTTGCGATATAATGATTAAACATTATACTAAAACAAAAAGTCCACTGACGGCAAGACATTGGCCTATAAAAAACCAGACCTCCGGAAGGAAGAGACGTTTGGTGTACCTTCCAGATGGACGTCGAAGGTACAAGATGTCCAGGTGAATTACGAACTTCTTTTAGATGGACACCTAAAACAATGAACAATTATTAGTGAAGTGAAAAGTGAGAGACATGAACGGCCTGTTAAATTGTGTTGAAAGTGCAAGTGCGCAAAAAAAATAATTTTAGTTTAAAAATTTAGAAAAATGTTTTCATTTTTAAATTGTTAGGTTAGGAAATTTTATAATGTTAATTTTAAGAATTACGTTGAAGAATACTTACGTTGGAGAGTTTCGTAGGAATTACGAAAATATTTATTTAAATTAAGAATACTTACCGATAAAGTTTGCATGAAATGTAATATTTTTCCAAATTTCTTTGTAATGCGTTGAATGTAAACACATGACAGTAATCATGCCAAGTTGCCAACGTAATTATTCAACAGTCAAATAAGGGCCGGAAACTTAAGTTTAGTTTTGAGGATTCGGACGCAAGCGCCGTGGAATCGAGACTTGTCCGGACACGATTTTAATAGATGGGTGGAGTTTTTCCGCGGTGAAGAAAACAAGTGCTGTAAAAGAAACGAAAAAATTAGTAATCGTATGTATTCGTTACTTTAGATTTCGGTACTCGTTACAAAGTATTCGTTACTCGTTACTTTCGTTAAGACCGATTTATAGATTGACGCCAGTACGCACAACGGCACAACGCACCCGTTTACGCAAAAGAAATCATTTGCGGAAACGCTATAGCAGCATATATTTTATAGATCAACGACGAAAACGTTGTACAAGTATCAAAACTGACATAATAATTGTCGCTGAAAACATCTTAAAGTGATTATTTACAACGAAAATCTTTGAAATCCTTACAAATCAATAATTCTTTTTACACCACCCATCGTATATTTCTATCAAATTTTAATTTCAAATGACATCTGACGCAGGCGCAAACGCGAAACTTAAATCATGACCAACTTTTTTGCGGACGGTTACGATTCCGCGGTTACCTAGGCGAACAGAGTTAATTTTTAAATTGTTCAACTTATTAGGGAGTTTTTACAATATATTACGATAAAAATAAAGTAACCTTAAACTAAATCTATAGGGTTGCTAAGCAACCTTTAACGTAACGATATTTTTATCGTAATGTATTGCAAAAACTCCCTATTAACCAATAGCGTTTAACGTTGCGTTATACGTACGGGCGTAATTTATAAATCAGCCTTTACTATAGTACAATGCGTAACGGATCATCTTAGACGTATAGGATGCCGTAATGAGAAATATTTTGAAATATTTCGCATAGTTGATACATGGAAACTGCTTTTCTATTTTTTACGTAATATTTAATATACATAATATAACTCTTAATTTTAAAAATTAAAAAAAAAACATTTCGTTGAAAGCTTTTGTTTGTTTGATAACTTGATTACTTTGATGCAAACACTCTTAAAACTCAATTATTTTATTAATTATAATTATTTTAAAAAATTTTGTGCAAATCGGTTTTGATTGCAGCGGATTCCTCGAGCAGGCTCTGTACAGCTGTTTCAGGCCTAGTTGGGCCTTTGTCAGCAGAACCGTAGCTTGAGAACTCCACTGCAAACCAAACCGATTTCATTTCGCGTGTTATTTTGATTTCGATTTTTGTAAAAATTTCAATGCTTCTTCAAATGTTTAATAAAGTTTATTTTATTTATAAAGAAAATTTATTTAAAACAAATTTGAATTAATACATTTAAAAAATATACATATATATTATTAAAAGAGAAATAAACAGATAATTAAACCGAAAGAATAATTTGGCCTAGCTTGAACGCAATTTCGCCATCAGCCAAATTATTTAAATTAATTTAACAATAGGCAAGAGGATTAAATTAGAAATTTTAAAGGAAAGAAAAAGCAAAAGAGTGCAAACAAGATTGACTTTTCCACTAAAAGAAAGCATTTGTTTGTTGCATTAGTTTGTTTCGGCCAAAGGAGAAGTTGATTTCTAGAAGCGCAAGCACAGGAAATCAACTTGAAGATCGAAACAGATCAAAGGCGATCACAAAGTAAATTAAATTAAAAATTTTAAAATTAAGAAAAGAAAAATTTTACCGGGTTAGAAGACAAGAAAAATTAAAAGAAGAGAAAAGATTGTTTTTTCAAATATAAGCAGCCAAGCTCTGTAAATAAGAGGAAAATAAAGAAAATTTGAACTAGTACAGGTATAGATATCTGTTGGACTGCTCTTATCAAGATAAAAATAAATAAACCCGGACTGAGAATTGCAATTGTACAAAAACAACAAATAAAAAAATTAAAAAAATATAACAATTATACCGTGCCTTCAATTAAATTAAGGTGGGCTATGATTTCATTGTTTTTTCTCTTAAAGATTTGTAGCACTGATATTTAATTGAACAAATGTCAACTTGACACTTGGTATTCATTTATAAAATGTTAGAATTACAGCACAAAATATTTATATTGTTGAAAATTATTTTCAAACCGGTAAATTAGAAAATGGACAGGCTGTTCATTCAATTAATCAGTGTGTACAGAATTTTCGACAACTGTTTCCTAATCTTGTAATTACTTATGAACAGCTATGAATTGAGTGTCGCCAACTTTATTAAAAAAATCACAGCTTACTTTAATGAGGAATTTAATTGAAGACACGGTATTTGAGCTAGCAATTTTAAGTAAGAGCAAACAC
The DNA here is from genome assembly GCA_033060865.1 of Dorcus hopei. Taxonomy (NCBI): domain Eukaryota; kingdom Metazoa; phylum Arthropoda; class Insecta; order Coleoptera; family Lucanidae; genus Dorcus; species Dorcus hopei. Next base: position 17,429,741 of record CM065424.1, on the reverse strand, counting down.
GGCAATATGTTGTTTTTCGCTGAAAAAAATGTTTTTTTTTTTGTAATAACCTCGTTTATTTTTTAAAATGCACTACAACTAAATAAAGTTTAATAACTAGAAAGATAAAATAAAATAAATTCTTTAAATAAATAATTTTTTCGCTCAAAAGAAGATAAATTATGAATTGAAATAAAAAATGTGGCCTAATCCTCGACCTATCCGTCACACCCACTGCTATTATCTTCGTTTTCTACTTCTGGCTGTTCATTTTCATGGGTGCCATGTGGACATATGCTGTTTTAGCCGAATTAGCTAGAATTCAAAGCGCTGTAAATCTGTTTTTAAACGAACAAATAACACCAACATATGACTTGCAAAAAATCCACAAGATGCCGGTAACATCTAGATTTTGTCCATTTTGGACATATTTATAGTGTTTTTTAAATCAACGCCTCAATTGTAGGGTTTAATTAGACACTTCTTATATTACGAAAAGTACAATTTCCATTGATGTCTCAGGCTGTATAATAGGGTGGATCGAGAAACCAAACTTTAAGATAATCTTACCTAATAGCAAAATTGTGTTGTCTTTTAGTGATATTATGACACCTACGAAATATTTTTGAATTTAATTAATATACAGGCTGTTACAAATTCGAGGCTCACCATTGGGATCTCGGAAACGGTAAGAGATACGAAGTCGGTTAAATTGGGGCAAAGTTGCGTATTTTGGTGCTTAATAATAATCCGTTCTGAAAAATCTTCTACGATTTGTAGTTTTTGAAATATTCCCAAAAATCAAGAAAAAGTAATTTTCTTTTTTATTTTTTTCTGAAGTTATTATTACAGGGATCTTAATAAAATTAATACATTCTACATGCACTTTTTTAAGCTCTTTACGATGGTATCATTAGATTTTACTTAAAACGTTTCGTCTCGTTCTGACCATCATCAACTTCATTTTTTCTTATGGGCGCTACATTGGGTTTTAACACCATTGAATAGATCTATTTTTTCTGATGCTTTTCCATATATCACACATCCCTATTTAATAATTTGAAACAGCTGGAAATGCAAGAAATTGTTGAAAATAACACTGCAAAGAAAAAACGCGATATGCGGTGAAAATAAAAACCAGAAAAGTTTGATATACCTTCGGGTTTTATTTCATATATCACAAAAGCTGATTTTAGTGAAATTTCTAGATCTAAAATAGATGTTATGTATCCAAGAAAATTTAAAAAATGTTTGTGGTTTTAACAAAAAACAATACAGTAATTGCTAGCGAAATTTCCTTCCAACAGTATCCAGAAAGACAACTACAAAACAATATTTGATTAGATTTGTAATTAAATTATACATTATTATTATTAAAAGCTAGAAAATATCAAATTAAATTATGCGCATGTCTTTAGAAAACTCGTATCTTAAAAGATGTTACTGCTCGAGGAAACATTCTTTCCTGTAGTCTCATAATTTTAAACATTTTATAAATAACTATAGATTACCTCTTCTAATAATTCTTCATTCTCATCATCATTAAGGCGATCTCGATAAGTCCTTCGAGTTTTATGAAAATATCCATAAAGTGCAATGTTTCCATCTAACTTAATAATATTGTTCTGTGTGGATGGCATCCTTTTGGGTATTATGGGAAGTAAATAAGTTATCTTGCTATTACTAAATTGTTGTTAGCACAATACATTTTTAAATTTACAAGAATGAGAGATTTTTAAAGACACAATTTCTTGTAATACTTTCTTGCTTTAATCATAAAATGTATAATTTAATCACGAAAGTAGTTAAATACTGCGTCATCATCATTGTTGGAAGTAAATTTCTCTTGCTATTACTAAATTGTTGCTGTCATTAAGCACAATACGTTTAAAAGTCTACGTCTTTCTTGTATTTACATCCTTCATTTTTATATCTAAAATTTTTCAAAAATCTGTTTTGTGATAAACGAAATAAAACTCCGAAGGTATATCAAGCTTTTTTTTGGTTTTTGTTTTCATTGCGTACCATATTTTTCGTTACAGTGTTATTTTCAACAATTTTCTTGCATTTCAGCTGTTTTAAATTATTAAATAGGAATGTATGATATATGGAAAAGCATCAGAGAAAATAGATCAATTCATAGGTATTAAAACCTAATGTTGCGACCATAACAAAATATGAAGAAGATGATGGTCAGAACCAGACGAAACGATTAAATAAAATCTAATGATATCATCATCGTAAAGAGCTGAAAAAAGTGCCTGTATAATGTATTAATTTTGTTATGATCCTGCAATAATAACTGAAAAAAAATAAAAAGAATATTACGTTTTCTTGTTTTTGAAAATATTTCAAAACACAAATCGTAGAAGATTTTCAGAACAGAATATTATTCAGCACCAAAATACGCAACTTTGCCCCAATTTAACCGACTTCGTATCTCTTACCGTTTCCGAGATCCCAATGGTGAGCCTCGAATTTGTAACAGCCTGTATGTATATTTAGAGGGTGCGCCTTACGTTTGAATTTTTGAAATTATACAAGAAAGGCCATATAGTATGCCATGAAAAGTTCGTATTTGCAATAATAATAATAATAACAGAGTTATGATCAAAACTGTATACTAAAAGGGCAAGAGAAGATGGATAAAATTAAAACTCGAATCTCGCAGCAATGCCTAAATTCGATAGCAAGAAAGATTTCAATATTGAATGATTTTCATCAATTTTTCTGTTGTATTATTTTTTTAATTATTAATAAATGATTATTTTATTCTAAAACCCCTATTTTCCTTCAGACATTTATGTTATATGACTACCAGAATATATTCAAGTTATTCGTATTTCCAAGGCAAAGCGCAACCTGAAGATGAGGTGCTATTTACTTTAAATTTTAGCATTACACTGTTTTCACGTAAAGGCAATATAATTTTGCTATTAAAAATCAAAAGCGCAATATTCGTTTTTTTCCATACAAAAATGACCCACTCTACTGTATAATACAGATGATTTGCATCTCCAAATTGGTTATTATTGTAGTACATTCCTCCTGATGATATTCTGAAATCATTTCTTTCTTCATTAGAGGAATTTCTTATAGTAACCGATATGAATGTGCTGATTTTAGGTGACTTCCTCTTTCAGCTCCAACCTCAGAGATAAAAAGGATTCTTGCCTGCAAGCATTTATAAATGTTCTTAGTCTAACCCAAAATAATACGGTTGCTAATTGTAATAATAGATATTTAGACTTGGTACTTACAAGCTTAAGTAATGCTTGTGTCGAGGAGAATTCTTGTCAACTGATCCGCATCATTCTCCACTGCATATAAAGGTTAACTCAACAGTAAAACATGTAATTTGGAACTTAGAACTTTAACTAAAGCTAAATTGCGTGATTGTAAAGACTTTATAGAAAAATCTCAAAATAATGTTGCTAGAGATAGTAAACATTTCGGTAAACATGACGGTTCTCGTACTTTAAGAGGAAATACAAAAATAGTTGAAGGTTTTGTTACTTATTTCAACAGTATCTTTAATATCTCGGAAATCCCGCACGAACATGTCGATGAGACTCCAAATTTTTATAACATGTAAAAAATTAAAAAACAGTTTTACTGCTGGTCGTAATGATCTTCCTTCCTTTTTTGTGAGAGACTGTGCTGCAGTATTAGCGGATCCTTTATGCTTAATTTTAATTGTGTCTGAGAACTGCAACCTTTCCGAACATTTGGAAAGAGTCTAAAATCATTTCCATTCATAAAAAGGGTGATGTATCTAATATTGGTAATTATCGTTCTGTGGCAATTCTCAGCAATTTTGCAAAGGTGTTTGAATAAATAACCATTATTCTAATATATACCCGGCTGTTAAGAATTTTATTAGTCCTAGTCAGCATGGATTTAGAGCAGGTAGATCTACGGTCACCAATTTATATCATTTTTCTCAGTTTGTAGCCAATCATCTGGACAAAGTAGGACTAGTTGTGGCATTTATACCGACTTTGAAAAAGAATTTGACTGCCTAGATCACCAAATTTTCCTTCGGAAATTGTCATCAGTTGGTTTTTCTCATAAGTTAGTTGCATTAATGGAGTGCTATTTGATGAATAGGCAATCATCAATGGTGTTCAATCGTCTCCTTCTTCGGGTATACCTCAGGGTTCGAATCTCGGCCCTTTGTTGTTTTTGATTTTCGTTAACGATTTACCTGATGCAACATTTTATATTTCGCTGATGATGCAAAAATATTTAAATCGACCGAGAATATTGGTGATTGTCAATTCTTACAAGACCAACTCCTCAGGTTTGAACGCTCGTGCAAATATAATAAATTTAAAATCAATGTGGATAAATGTAAAGTAGTCTCGTATACTAGAAGAAGGAATGAGGTTTTATTCGACTGACAACTTATGTCAACCACAGTGGAAAGGGACACTTGTTTCAAGGATTTAGGGGTGCCATTTGATTGTAAATTCACTTTTGAGTTACATATTAGGCAAATTGTTACTAGAAGCTCGAAAATGTTAAGTTTCATAATTTGGAATTGTCGTGATTTTACTAATCTTAATGCCCTTGAAACGCTGTATTTCGGAATGGTGAGATCGGTCCTTGAGTGCGCCTCCTTGGTATGGACTCCGTTTTATAGTTATCAGAAAAATCTGCTGGAAAATATTCAGAAAAGATTTTTAAAATATGTTATCTTTAAGGAGACTAGTGTCTTCCATTCATCTGTCAACTACAATAAGTTATTACAATTATTTAATTATGATAGTTTAGAGACTAGGAGAATTGTTTCAGCATTAGTTAATCTACATAAGTTACTTAATAACGTGATTCAGGAAGAATGTTTATTATCACAAATTAATTTTAGAGTACCAGTAAATACTAGATTAAAATATGCCCTTAAGGCCCGGTTTTTCAATATCAAGTTAAACTGTAACTTTCGGTTTGTTTCCATAGCGACAATTGTGTTCTTATGGGAATAAACTGAAGGTTAAAGTTAACATGCGGGCCTAAGTGTCCTAAAAAACGCACCAATTTATTAAAACGGTCACCAATTTGCATTATGACAAGTCTTCATAACGAAATATCCGATAAGGTAGACATCAACGTTTGGTCCATCAAACAAATGAAAAACATAGCTTTGGGCTATTTCTAATAATTTTTCAACTAGCAGGCAATAGTTTCCAAACATGCTCCTTAATTGGCAATAGCTGTGTAATGTGAAGAAATAATAATAATTTAAAATATAGGTACATGTAGTGGACCACATGAAACGGAGAACATCTGAGCTGGGCAGACAAGGGGCAAAATGGATAGAATTTCGTTAATCTGTTTTTAGTCATTGATGTCTGTAAAATACTTCACAATCTTTTCAGCCGACTCTCAAAATCATACATCGGCATAAATTGAGAAGACACCTTTTATAATTATACGTAAATCATTTCGTTTTACATTCATAATAAAATGAGAGGATTGATAATACATAAAATGATTTTTTTTTGCTTGCACCTTAACTATTTTCGATGATAACTTCAGTTTAAAGTAATTATGAACTTAGTAAATGTTATAATTGTCATTTATTTGTTTTTCTTGCTTAGTTCAGAAATTTTAATTCTTTTTTCAATTCTATTAGATTTCGCGATCGTTAAAAAGTTCTTAATTTTTTTTTTCGTTTTTAATTGTTTACTATTTTTCAGAAATTAAGAATTCCTTTTCAGATTTGTAAGTTTCTTTTCCTTTCGTAAATGTTATGATCAGACTTCGGACATTTCGGAACGTTGCTATGGTTACGCAATACGAGGACCAATGAGAAGTGCCCATTCATTGCGTAGCCATGGCAACGCTCCTAAATGTCCGGAGTCTGGTTATGATTGTCATTTATTTTTCTTGCTTACAGGAATTTTAATTTTTTACCGATTCGATTAGATTTCTCGATCGTCAAAAGAGGATCGTAAAATTTTAGTATCACAAAATCTTCTAAGCGGACACTAAATCGCGCAAATATACACTTTACGTTTCGCAGTCGTTCGACTGCTTCGTCAGAAGTGAAAATTATGTTGTCAAAATAAACAAGGTTGTCAACGGAAACTGAAAAAGTAACTTGATTTTTTTTTTATGTATATTATATTTATTTTTAATCTAAAAATAATTTGAACATTACAAATGTTAAAAAATTGACAGATCTATGTTCTATTTAAGGAATCGAGAAAACTACAAAATGTATCATTTAAATTTGCAAAATCAGTACGTTTATTAATAGAATTCGACGACATTTTTATTTTACACATTTCAATAAAACGTCTTTTGAAAATATTAGACTCGTAATATAAAATGTTAGTATTTTCAAAATCAAAATTATGGTCATTTTCTAATGAATGTTCTACAAGCATTGAATGATTTTGATTATTTTTGGATATGATATTTATGTTGGTCTAGACTTTTTTTAAATTTTGGCTTGTTTCTCCAATATAACATGAATTACAATTGAAACATTTAATTTCATAAACTACGTTTGGCTGTTTTAATTTTGGTGTTTTGGTTTTTAAATTTGAGAAAATACTATTTAAATTATTTACAGATTTGCTAGCTAAGATTAAATTGTGTTTTTTGAATATGTGTTTAAATGTGTCATATAGTGGTTCAATGTAGGGTAATGATATGTATTTTTTGTTTGAAGTTTGTTTATTGTTATTGTGGATTTTTGAATTTTGTAAATATTTAACACGATTTTTTATTACTGATTCTATAAGATTTATTGGATAAGAATTTTGAACAAGAGTCTTTTTTATTAAATTTAAATTATCATAAATGAAAAGTTTATCTGAAAGTAAAACAAAAAAATAATCAAAATCATTCAATGCTTGTAGAACATTCATTAGAAAATGACCATAATTTTGATTTTGAAAATACTAACATTTTATATTACGAGTCTAATATTTTCAAAAGACGTTTTATTGAAATGTGTAAAATAAAAATGTCGTCGAATTCTATTAATAAACGTACTGATTTTGCAAATTTAAATGATACATTTTGTAGTTTTCTCGATTCCTTAAATAGAACATAGATCTGTCAATTTTTTAACATTTGTAATGTTCAAATTATTTTTAGATTAAAAATAAATATAATATACATAAAAAAAAAATCAAGTTACTTTTTCAGTTTCCGTTGACAACCTTGTTTATTTTGACAACATAATTTTCACTTCTGACGAAGCAGTCGAACGACTGCGAAACGTAAAGTGTATATTTGCGCGATTTAGTGTCCGCTTAGAAGATTTTGTGATACAAATTTCATCGGACAAGAACCAACTGTAAGTAAAATTTTAGTTTTAATAGTTTTAATTTTTTATTATGATTGTCATTTGTTTTTCTAACTTTCTTTAGGAATTTCCTTTTCCATTTCAATGGTCAAAAGTATTTTTCATTTTTTTCTGTTTTTGATTGTTTCCATTTTTTTGTCTTCCCGTAAATGTTGCGATTGTCATTTGTTTTCTTTTTCCTTTTCTTTATACATGATTTTCAATAAAATCGTTCTCATATGGTTTGATATTCGATAAATTCCGAATAAAAAAAAATTACAATGAATTAATTTTTTTTAAAGCGCCCTTAGTTTTTTTCCGAGTTGCCTGTCGGATAATCGGGACAATTATCGTCCCGCAAATACCTAAATGCGGGACGCCTTTAACTGTTTCTTAGAAACGGCAAATCCCGGCTTATCCTAGACAGTTGACAACCCAGTTTCGGTTACCCGTAGATTATAAAAGACATAGCTTTATCTCGATACAGTCAGATAATTAATTTAAGGTGAAACCTGTTAGGTATGATGTATTCTTTAGTTGTTATGTACAGGGTGATTCCAGAAATAACAATAACAGGAACATACGCAATACAAAAAACTCGACGATCTATTAAATGTGAACGTGTTGGTTCTAAAACTAATTGCTAGTACCCAAACAGAAAAGCAATCTCATTTTCACTTAATTTTGCATTATTTTGTAAATAGTATTTATACATGTAACGCAATGATTCCCAAAGTGGTCTATATCGACCCCTAGGGGTCGACTTCGACGTGCAAGGGGTCTATAACAAAAATTGGGGGTGCATGAGATGTAAATAGGGGTCCAAGGGAATGGATCCCATTTAAGCATGTCGTGACCGAAATTTTGGCTTTCCATAAATGTATCAATATGTTGCGCGCATACGTGAAATAGCAACGCTTGTCCAGACTTGTACCAGAACTTTGCATCAGGCTCATCTCTTCCATTAAAAGCAATCTTTTTGTGTAGTTATTTTATATTAGAATTTTACTAGATTTGCATTTTGTCGTTTTAATTAATAAGGGCCAGTTTTTCAATCACAAGTTAACTTTAACCTTCATTTTATTGCCATAGGAATAATTGTTTTCATAATTGTTACTATGGGAATAAACAGATAGTTAAAGTTAACTTGTGATTGATACCGTTTGTCCATCTGACAATGAGACATAGGGATTTAACATGGGAAAACAGAAATTGCTTTATATTATCTACCTGAGTACATATATATGAAATTCTGGGTTATAATCGGAAAGATTATTGCATTCAAAGTGTTTTGATACTAAATTTGTGCAATTTTAGTTCTTTATTATTTAGAAATTAAGAAAAAAAGTTATTATTTTTTTCCGGACAAGATTAGTGGGTATTCAACGAAGAGTTTCCAAACTGATGTCGTGGTCAAGTTAGTTTGTTCATGTTTCACAACCTTAAGGTCACTAGTTCAAATCCGAATAAGGACTTTTTTTTCTTTTTTTTTAATATTTTTTCAGATTTGAAATCACCTAAATTCTTAAACTAGTTTATTATTTTATTTATAAGTTTCATATTAATATCAATTATGTAATATAATAAATAAAGTTATAACTTTAACATAATAAAATTTTGCAAACGAAAAAATACACATAAATGGAACATAATTAATATTAAAATGAAACTTATAAATACAATAATAAACTACTTTAAGAGTGATTTCAAATCATCTGAAAAAATATTAAAAAGAAAAGAAAAAAAGTGTCTTCATTCGGATTTGAACTCGTGACCTTACGGTTGTGAAACATGAACAAACTAACTTGACCACGACATCCTTTTGGAAACTTCGTTAAATACCTATTAATCTTGTCCGGAAAAAAATAATAACTTTTTTTCTTAATTTCTAAATAATTAACAACTAAAATTGCATAAATTTAGTATCAAAACACTTTGAATGCAATAATCTTTTCGATTATAACCCAGAATTTCATATATATGTACTCAGGTAGATAATATAAGGCAATTTCTATTTTCCCATGTTAAATCCCTATGTCTCATTGTCAGATGGACATACGGTATATCGGCCCTGAGTGTATAAAACTTTTTTTAACTTTTTCTCTCTACACTACAGTTAAACCTATCAAAAGTGAGTAGCACTGTGTCAGCTGTCAAAAACACATTCGAAATTGATGAAGTTGTAACAATTCAATATTAGAAAGGCGGGGGGTCTCCCCAAAACAGAAAAAAATGGCACGTGGTCTACGAGACAAAAAAGTTTGGGAACCTCTGATGTAACGCGTGATTTTTTAAATTTGTTATCATCTCTTGCCATGGAATTTGGACGGCATGTCATAGCTTTACTGTAAAACAACAAAAAGGAGTGCAATAACGGACTTTTCACTTAAGCTAAGACATGCCATCCAGATCTCATGTCAAAATTTAAAAAATCACTCGGTGCTTATTTTACAAGTAAAGTACCTACAAGTACCTTAAGACTAGCCTGACTAACCTAAAAAAATCTTTTTCCTTTTTTTTAATATAAACTTTTTGTTTAATGTTTATAATACATTAAAATATGCGTCTTTTAAGTCTTTAAGGCGCTTAATTAATTTTGTTAGAAAAAAAATTATACCCCCTAAGAGAAGTTCTAGTTAATTTGAGAGACGTTAATCTCTTTCACGATTATTTTGTTAAATCCGTACCCGTCATTAATGTTAATAATTCTGATATTATTCAGTTTCATTCTAACAATGATAGAACATGGATGGTGAGTTCAGGTTTCAACTTGTTACTATTGATACTGTGTCTGATATAATAAATATAAAAACTACAGGGGTGTGTTGATGAGAAATGAAACACATTGTAGAATGCGATTCTAGAGGGCGCTAAACTCATATTAATGTAAACAAAAAATACACTATTTAAATATCGTTTCTAACAATCTAACAATTATTATTAGACCAAGAAAATACACCCATTTAAATGACATAATGCAATAATAAGAAATATTAAAATCACTTCAATTTTGATTAATTTATAATAGTAACTTTTTTACTTATTCTATTCTTTGCTGCCATGTATTTCTGGTTGTATGCATATTAGGCGCAGATTAAAAAAATGCAAACAGGATCAGACGAGCCTTAAGCCTCTGAGTATTTAATTCCTGTTAAGCAGACATTTTATGAGATTAGAGACAACTGCATGCATAAATTTTCAATTCAAAATTAAACATATGGTATAATAGATTGTTTTGTGTACACTGAATTGAGAACAAAGAACTGCAATTTGATATCCTTATTGCTAATGAGTGATGTATGTGAACAGAATCCAGCATAATATAGTTTTCCTTTTCAGATAAGTAACAACTGGATAATGGGCCCGGAACTGTGCGACATGTGGACATCGATTGACGTTCTATGTTGTACAGCTTCAATACTGCACTTAGTTGCGATTGCAATGGATAGGTGGGTATTATCGCGCGTATAATTTCCAAGCACTCGGCTTTAATGTGCTCGATTTTCATTCAGATACTGGGCAGTAACTAACGTCGTTTATACGAGGAATAGCACCCGGATCGGCGTAATGATCGTCATCGTATGGAGCGTGGCATTAGTCGTTTCGCTCGCACCTCAAATTCCACAGTTCGGTTGGAAGGATCCAGATTACTTGCACCGCATCAACGTTAAAAAGCAGTGCTTAGTGAGTCAGGACATAGGGTATCAGATATTCGCCACGTCGTCGACGTTTTATGTTCCTCTGCTGGTAATTTTCGTGCTTTATTGGAAAATTTTCCAGACGGCGCGCAAGCGAATTAGGAAAAGAAGGGAGCTGAAAAATCAAAATTTAGAGAAGACCGTTAAAACGAATAATAATAGTAAAGTTGCCAAAAATTTTCTGACCAAGAGAAAATTCCTAAAAATGAAGAAATGCTCCAATAAAAAATCTTCCGCCGCTGAAGCTCTAGTGGCATCGTTAGTAATGGTAGAAGGCCAGTCCACGACTACAATGGAGGTGGTCGAGGAGATGGACGAACATCAAAACGGTGTCAATCCAGATGAGGAGACGACGGCTTTCACAATATCAAAACCTAAAAATCAAAACGTTCTAGCTCAAGGTAACGCTCACATAGCACCTGTTTCTAATAATGTTTCACCGGAAAAATCTTCAACAGCAACGACAAATAATGGCTCGGCAAGTCATCAAAGTCATATAAGTGACATCAGCCGGGTCGAAATACTTACCAAAGAGATACCCGTATGTCCTGCATCAGTAGACAAGTTAATACCGTCCAGGAAGGATAAGAAAGAAAGTATAGAAGCTAAGCGAGAACGAAAAGCGGCTAAAACTCTAGCTATTATAACAGGCGCCTTCGTCATGTGTTGGCTACCTTTTTTTATATTCGCTCTTGTCATGCCACTCTGTGAGGACTGCATAAACGCCTACATCATGAGCTTTTTTCTTTGGCTGGGCTACTTCAATTCCACATTAAATCCAGTTATCTATACCATATTCAATCCGGAATTCAGGCAGGCGTTCAAGCGCATGTTGTGCGGAGCTCGCAGACATGGCAGGAATATGCGTTCGGCTAAAATAAGATAAAAAATAGCTTACGCATTTGTTAAAGTTTACTTAACGTGTACAATATGTATATTACGTGATGTTATTAATATAAGTTAGGACATGCAAAACTGTTCCAAACGACGCTACAATGTCTTTCTATATTATAGTTGTATCTTCTTGCGGAGTGCCCTCGGCCGACTTCCGGTCGAACCGGAAACGTTGGTCGACTCTGCGCAGTAGCCGTGTGTATTCTATAATAGTCTAGATGTTTTCTATCGAAACTTTCCGTTGTTTCGCTCAATATATGCCACACACGTTAAACATGCTTCGGACACTTAACTTTTCGGTGATACGGGATAAAGTAGCATTCGTTGTAAATATAATAAGCCCCAATCTACTTCATAGATAGGATACGTAGAGATAAACAACAGATTTTCATTTGCACCTATCCTGCCAAAAGATACATATATTCATGTTACAGCATATAACTTCGCTGCTTCGTACTCTTGTATAAACATTCGTTTGTTTTCATATCTCCTTAATGTGAGAGTTAAGTATGCTCATACATACATACATAAAAGCCCCGTGCGAGGAACGAAAACAGAATCACTAAAGGAATTAAACGAGATACTGTATTTGTTCCACTCACTTTTAATTATTTGTAAACTTATAAATCGCATAAAATAGGTTACTTTTTGTTGCGTGCGTATTATGAAGCTCGAGTTCAATAAGACTTCTATTTTCACTTACAAACTCTTTCAACAACTGCTAAAACTAAAGTAATTTAAAATCTTAAATGAAGACATACAGCAATTTTATTTCTTTAGTTAGTTACATGTTCATTTGTTAAGAATTAAATTGAAAATGGGGTTACGTATAATTTTAAAGAAGAAATCATTATTTAATTATCAGAGAGCGGATCCAATCCCCCGACCATTGAATCAAAATTATTTTTACGAAATCTTGTACAAGAACCTAAAGAGGCCGCGCTCTGCTAATTATCAAAAACAAGTGAAAAATCAAATTGTAGGTGGGTAAATAAATATGTCATTTAGTTCTAATCATTTTTCGATTGGAAATTTGTTGCTGATTATTTACTGAGATTATACAATAAAATTTATTCAACGAGATGTAAAGAGAAATGTAGAAGACTTAGGAAAAAATAAATGGGAAGAATGGACAATGACAAAGGGTGCATTCGTCGCTCTTAGAATAGAAGATTTTTTTAAAAAGTAAAGAGGAGAAAGAAAAAAAAAACTATCCTCAAGTCTAAAGAAGAAAATCACCCACCCTCAAGTTTAAGAAAGTATTTTTACCCTATACCAATACATCAAGAAGAAATCAATACAAATGGCAACATCAGGAAACAACAATTTGTAAAACGACGACCGCAACCAAGACAAATTCCATTTGCAGACTAGTTAGTGTCTTTTCCCTGAATTAAAATTTTGTAGACAGGTTTTCTGTTATGAAAAGTAGCATTTGCGAACACCCAATTTTTTGGACATTGTTGGGAACCTAATGAAAGGGCCTTTCAGGTTTTCTGAAAAAGTTTACGATTCCCTAAATACGTACCCAAGGGCCTAACTTGTGACGAACACGTCTAAACGACTGAACTAATGATGAGGACTGATTTGCAGTGCAGGAAAGATAATTAGATCCGACACTTAAAGAAAATAATAAAGAAGACAAAGTAATAGTGTGTTAAGATTTAATTTTTACGAAAATATCAAAACGAGATTAAATCAAACAATAGAGACTCTAAAAGATTTTGGAAACAGGAAAAGGAAGGATTGACAAGATATGCCCTTGGAAGACACGAATGCTATTCAAACTACAAAGGAATCATCTAGTCGAGTGCAAAGGTAAAGTTATTCATTAAAACCACTGGGAACATAATTGTTAAAGTATTGTGCTGTAGAAAACGTTACTTCAGATCAAACATAATGTTAGAGGAAACAGCTTTTCCTGAAGGAAAGTAAGAAGAATATAGCAGAAGTATACGTCATCAACCGAATTAAATGAGATAATAAGAATTTTAAAGAGAAGAGAAATATTGTAAGAAGGAAAAAATCGGAAATAATCGAGATTACAAAGGGAGTAGACAAGGGCGTGTAATAAGCCCACAACTTTTAAACATGTTTTTAGCGTGCATGTAAATCGGCCAAGAAAAAATCACATAAGTATCTGCTTCAATTCGAAATACATACTACTCCCTTTATATAAACCTCAGTTATTCGCCTTTAATTTTTTTCATTCTTATAAAACATTTGTCGTTATCTATAAATCTGTATCGTCTGCTTTTCCTTCTTGTTAAACTTTTTTCTGATACCCATAACAAAAGAAAAAGTCAAAAAATAGTAAATGATAATTTGAATATTTTTGGGCGTTGTGAATTTAATAATAGATAAAGGAACCAGTCGCGATCAGATTCTACTTTATAATAGATAAATGAACCAAAACAGAGTTTTTCGATAAAAATGAGGAAAATCGCAACTGAGCTAAATAGAGGAACCGTAGGACAAATGGACAAAGAGAAAATGTAAATATCCGATTCCAGTAGGTAATTGAAAAAATGGAGAGGCAATACCGACCCTGGTTATTCAGGCATCCATATGCAAGATCATTTTCATAGCCATCTTAACTGTTGCAGTCTTTTCTTTAATGCATGTGAACAAGTAACGTCGACCATTTTCAGTTTTAACAATGCTTGTGTCTAACAGAATCTAGCATTTGAAGCGGCTGCATATTTTTTTACAGCGTTGACGTTAGACGACAACGCTGCATACAGCGACTGCATAAAACGGCTGCAAAAAATTACAGCCAAAAATTTTTCGCTGACTGCTTTTAAAACGCTTTTGAGGAACAAATTTGTAAGTTATATTTTTAAATACATTTTGTACCAGAGTGTTGTTTAGTATCGCAAGTCTTTCATATGCGCAGGTACTGAAAATTAGTTACAGCTGATTATTTTATTTCTGGTAAAGATGCTATTTTTTGAAATCCGTATTTATTGAAACTTCAGATTAATCTCATAAGGTTAGAGTGACGTCAGCGTTCACTTAAACCGTCTAATATGTTTGCAGCAAGTCATTTGGCGCTTGAAGTCACATTGCTGAAACGCTGAATCCTGTTAGACACAAGGAATTTTGATTTCATTTCGTTTTTATCTTCTGCAAAACATAACATACAGACAGTCTGAAATTGGCCTCTACATGCACTAACACGCATTAATAAATAGTAATAATAATATTATTTATTTTTTCTTATGACATGGACATGATTACATATATTGGGTTCGTCATGGATTAAGTACAACAGTTGTCCTAAATAAATAAGGGCATTCGCCCTCCATTAAGACCGGCATTATGGAAAGTTATTTGAAGAAATTTTAAAAAATTCAAGTTACTACCTCATTAACTTAAAACAGACCTAAAAAAATCAAAAAACAGTATTGTAATAAATGAGAAATGACCTACAGATGAAATAACAAGTGATCAACTGAAAAACGAATTTAGAGTTGGCGTTGGAATTTTAAAGTAAGTCTAGGATAACGTCATACTAATATTAATTGTCAATCAATTGGCATATATTTAAAGTGATTTTAAAATATCAGCAATTTTATAAATAATGCTTTTAACAATTGAGCAAAAATCTTTTATGGTAGAGACTAATTCGTTTTTCAGTTGATCACTTGTTACCTGAAAAAAAAGGGTAAGTCATCGATACAGAAAGAAACAGAGACATCAGAATAGAAAATGCTTGTAATCGTAAAGGAATAACATGGCCATATCTATGGAATGTAAGAGAAAAGAAATATAATGAAAATACTTAAAACAAAGACGTGAAAGGAGCACAAGGAAAATAGGAACAGAAAAATCACAAGGTATATTAAATGGGAACTGGCAAGGCAACTGGTACATACAAGAAAGGAAGAAATGGAGAAAAATGTGGAAAAGAACACCAAAAGAAAAGCAAATTGCTCCCGACCCTTTAAAGATTTCTTTTTTTTGATTTCGTTTCGTTTTTAACTTTTGCCAAACATAAAATACAGACAGTCTTTAGATATCCTCTGAAATAGGCCTCTACAAGCACTAACAGGGGTTCGCCCTCCACCAGGATCGGCCTTATGGAAAGTTACTTGAAGAAATTTTAAAAAAGTAGAAAATTCACTTAAAACAGACCTAAACAAAAAATCAAAAAACAGCATTGTGTAATAAATGCCCTATAGATGAAGTACCTGAGAAAAAAAGGAAGTCATCGATACAGAAAGAAACAGAGACATCAGAATAGAAAATGCTTGTAATCGTGGATGGATAGCACGGCCACATTGTAAGAGTAAAGAAAGACGTGAAAGAAGCTCAAGGAAAGCAGGAACAGAAAAATCACGAGGGATATTAAATGGGAAGTGACAAGGCAACTGGTACAAGAAAGGAAGAAATGGAGAAAAATGTTTTTCTTGCATGGTTAATCAAATAGGTTTACCGATTTATTAATAATCTATAAAATAATAGTAAAATTTCCTACGAAAAAATAAATGTTTTTTGAATCGAATGCATTATTTTGAACAAAATCTTTAAACTTATTTTCGCAAAAGTGTTCCTCAACAGAAAGAAAAATTCAGTAATCTAATCATTTTCCCCTTAATTACATAATGTGAAATCTTATTTGGAAGGAAACAAAAAAAGTAATTATAAAGTTGCAATTTATCACGATTCCGAGTTCCCACCTTAATTTGGGGCGTTTCTTTTTCTTTCGGAAAAAAATTCGAAAACTTTTAAACTTATGCGTAACCACCTAATTAAATTTCACTTGCAGAAAAACATGACATACTTTTTCATGTAACAAAACCCCAAACGTCAATAAATCTTTCGGTGGTTTTAACGTTCATGATTTATGGACTATGGCACTGTCAAGAAAGAACTTCTGCTTCTGTTGCCTGCTAATAAATTATTAGAACTTCCTTTTTGTGTATGAGCGTACGCGATCACTTCTTTACTTCCGATTAAATACGTAAACCTTGCAAAGTACAAGTGCTAATTTAGACCTTGACAATAAAAGAGCGAATGATTTAAAAAAAAAAATGCTATAACACGAAGAATATCCTTTCATCGCCGTTTTTCCGGGTAAATCTGCTTCCAAAAAAAATATACGTAATATAATTGAGCCTATATATTCGTATATTAATCAATGGAGCACTTTTTGTTGTCTAGTTAATTTTATTGTTAAAGCGAATCGCAGGGTGCGAATTGTAAGTAAGCGACTACAAGTCTGTAAATATGTAAAGTTTTAAATAGTTAAATATTTAAATCATAGAGTTTCATGTATTTGTAAGTATCTTAAACTTATCAAAGTGAACATACTTAGCGAGTAAGATTACACTATAAGAAACTGTGGATGTATTTAAATAATAAAGTTATAGTTTTTATTGTATCGATATGCTTTATATATTACAAATGATTGAACTCGTATTGTGATAATAATACCTGCACTTAAGAAAAAAAAATTGAGGAGAACTGTCGAATATATATTTTTCTGTTTTAATTTAGATGTACAAATCGTGTAAATAATTAAATTTAAAAATGTGTTATGCCCATGCCCAGGTACTTGAGATATCAAACATTTATAATAATTATTATTAAGGTATATGAATATATTGTACACATTCGTTTAAGTACGTTGTTCATGGTACGTTAACATATATGATGAACAAAAATAAAGTCATTAAAACCATTCTGTCTTTGAAATATTTTATCCTTGAATTCACGAAAATTCATTCATCATCGTTTCAGTTAATTATGCAAAGGGATTGACTGTTTTAAACCAAATATTTTAATTTTGTTGTTAAACAAAAAAAAAAGATTTGCGCAGTTGCTATCTTATCTTGATTTGTTATATTCTATGCTTTTTTAAATGTAATAACCCATTAACCATTTGCTTAACAAAGATAATTGCAACAAGTCCTCTAACAATTGAGAGCAATTATTATTAATATCATAGAATCCTAGTAATTATTAAGTAACTGTAAATATTATTACAGATGATTATATTTACCAAAAACCAATTTGAAATTATAGCTACCTACTATAAAAATCACAGCTTTGATGGTAAAGCACTGCTTTGAGAATCTTTAATGAAACACATCGAATTTATTCTTGCATAAATTACCTGAAACTGAACAAAAAAATTCCAAGCTGTGATTTCAAAATTATTCGGTAATAATTTTGATATTTTAGAAAGCGCATGTTTTGGCCTTGTGTACGTACATACAATTTATAATAATCGTCTAATAAAAGTCTAAAATTAGAAAACGTTTGTTTATAACACTTAAATAACAGCAAATAAAGTCTGCGGTGTAATAAACACAAACTTCAAGTGTTATTACACTGATTGTTTAAACACATACAAAATGGAGTTTAAAATTTAGACATTTACTGAAATTTGCTCAGATACAGTTGGAGTTTAAGGGGAAAAGAAGAAGACTTTTTTTGGAATAGGTTATATTTAGATCTTGCATAAATCAAAAGACCTAAGAATATTTTAATTAAGATTTAAGTTAAACTTTGCAGCTTGCGTTCTAAAAGCGCTTAATTTGATTTGCCACCGCAAAATACTAACAATAAATTTCATGATTTTGTTATAAACTTTACGAGACGGGAGGTTGGTTAATTGTGGAACGGAAGGCGCTAAGCAGGAAAGAACTTTTCAATAAAGAAGAATGCGCCGCAAAACAAATAATTCAAACTCGTTAAAACTTTTGGGTTTTACACCAACCGGTGTCGTAAAGGCTTTAAGAAATTAATTTCATTAAAAAATAGAATAGAAAACCGAACCTGTCAAAACCATAACGATATTGCCATTCGCCTGATAATAAATTAAATTTTAATTAATATATAAATAAAACTAAATCATGTTCAGCTAAACTCAGCGTCGCAACGCTTTTGTAAACAGCCGAAAATTGAAATTCAAAATTCAAGAATTTCACTCTTTAATTGTTAATATAAACAATCTCAGGCAATAAGAGGTCCAAGCGACAAACTTTAGCCAAAGTACTGACCCTCCTTACGATAAGTGACCATTAATATACGTTAAAGTAAGTAAGCCACGCGATTAAGATCCTGAGCGCATGAGAACCTCTTCTACACCTAGCACAACCGGTCCAAAAACACCTCGCCATCCCCTGAGGGTAGGCAACTTAAGGCACTCCAGTGACCTAAATGAGCGGAACCAAAAGGGAGACTTGCACAGATACCGTCACCTCGCAGTCGCAATAATTGTAAACACTGTTCTCATGTTAAAGAGTTTCTGTTGAAAACAAATAACGAAATAGTAAACACTGCTAAACTCTATTAAATGTTACCTATCTGCTGCTACTGTAAAAATGTAGATAAGTATTGCCCGGGATAACCAAATTAATGCATGGAGCTGTTTACATACAAAACGACCACAACTTTCAAGCTCACGTGCATTTTCATTAAAAACACATAAACGTATCTATCGTTCTATACTTAGCAATAATCTCGAATAATATTTGTTGATGGATAGTTGTTACCTGCATAGGAAAATCTAACTATGTGCTTAGGTCTCCCTGTCTCATAGAAAATCTGAAACCCACCCACATTTTCCTTTAAAACAACATTTGGTACCTATGACAAATGGTCAAGGGTTAATGACTTTAATGAATTTTACATATTAGAGTAATCGCTCATAAACATTTCAGATAGCCCATTCGGAAACTTATGAATACTAATGATACGTAGGTAATTACCGGGCGTAATTAACGACGTAAAGTAAATTAAGTAAATCACATGAAACGCTATAATGTCATGTGCCGAATACAAATGGGTCGACGTAAATTATCAAATTCCCCGTCTCCTTGCCTTGTTTGCTTTCTCTTTAAGAGGGATATTCTTGCGGTTTTCCCTCTGTTTTTCACTAAGTAATTAGCGTTGCGTTCGTAAAACTTATTAAACAAACGGAGCAAAAAGTAAACGTAATCTTCTGGAATACAAAGTCTTCGTGTCCAAGCAAGGCTATTAACAGAGCACAAAGGCAAAGAACAAACAGTTTTTGCTACATACTTATATTTAATTTAAATTAAAATTTATGTTTTATAAGAAATTCCAAGCTTTAAAGTGTCTTTATGAATTCAATTATTATTAATTATTAAATTAATTAACATTATACACAGTGATTATTGAATGGACCGATAAAAAAATATTGACGAAAGAACTTTCCAAAACATGAGAAAAATCTTTAAAAAATTCTATACAACAATTTATTAACAATTAAACATTTACCCGAAATGTATGTTCCGCCCATACATAAGGCTAGTATTACACTATAAAAGATCTTTGACAAAGATCTCTTATAAAAAATAATTTATAAAAAATATGACAGTGTAATAGGCAATCTTTTATCAAAAATTTTATAAAAATAGAAACATTTTATAAAAGATTGCCTATTACACTGTCATACTTTTTTATAAAATATCTTTTATAGTGTAATATTGGCCTAAGAGGAGAACCAAAAGTTTACATCTTTAAAAGCGTATAATAAACGTTTATGGTGTTACATAGAGAATCAGAATCGTTCAGTCGTAAAACTTGACCGTGAACTAATAACACATATACAGGATGTTACAAATTCGAGGCTCACCATTGGGATCTCGGAAACGGTAAGAGATACGAAGTCGGTTAAATTGGGGCAAAGTTACGTATCTTGGTGTTCAATAATAATCCGTTCTGAAAAATCTTCTACGATTTGTAGTTTTTGAAATATTTCCAAAAAACAAGAAAACGTAATATTTTTTATTTTTTTCTGAAGTTATTATTGCAGGGATCAAAACAGAATTAATACATTATACAGGCACTTTTTTAAGCTCTTTACGATGATATAATTAGACTTTACTTACAACGTTTCGTCTCGTTCTGACCATAATCAACTTCATTTTTTCTTATGGGCGTTACATTGGGTTTTAATACCATTGAATAGATCTATTTTTTCTAATGCTTTTCCATACAACACACATTCCTATTTAATAATTTGAAACAGCTGGAAATGCAAGAAATTGTTGAAAATAACAAAACAAAGAAAAACATGGTATGCAGTGAAAATAAAAACCAGAAAAGTTTGATATACCTTCGGAGTTTTATTTCATATATCACAAAAGCTGATTTTAGTAATATTTTTAGATCTAAAAATGAATGTTATGAATCCAAGAAAATTTAAAAAAAATGTGTGGCCTTAACAACAATTCAGTAATAGCGAGCGAAATTTCCTTCCAACAGTATCCAGAAAGGCAACTACAAAACAATTGTTGATTAGATTTGTAATTAAATTATACATTATTATTATTATTAAAAAGCTAGAAAATATCAAATTAAATTATATACTCTTTCTTAACCAGGAACGTATCGTAATTTTTTATTTCTGGAAAACTACAATGCATAAAGTTTTCCATGTTCTATGTTGTCTAATCTTTCATCATTTTTTACTTATCTGTCTGTTGAAGAATCATCCTGTATATTTCAATTCGAACATTTCAGTATTATGTTTTAGATGTCTGATGAAAGCAATAAGTCGAAATTGACAACTATAATATATCTACATAAAATAGGTACACAAGTCAATGTTCCCTTTCGTTTGAAAATATACCGCGATAGTTGGTGGTGAAGTACCAACATAGTAGTTAGTGAAGCATCATTAAAACTGAAGTGGGTAAGAAGAGGGTACAATTTATGCACTGAATGAGTTCAAATTAAAAATAATTGGGGGTTTTATGCACAAAAATTAACACGTGCCTAGACGGAGTAATTTTCTATTTGCTAAAATTTTGATCAATTCAAATACATTTTTACAAGTTTTTCGACGTTAGTATTTATTCGTTTTATAAAATTTCATTTTTCTTTCCACCTCTATAGACTATTGTTAAAAAAATTAAATTAAATTAAATTGAACATTAAAAAATCTTATTTTAAAAATTTGGTTAAAAGATAAAATTGTCTCAGAACACAATAAAGTAAAAAAAAATGTATATGCATATACCACGTGTCCACCGAGTGTGGTTTTCTTTTCTGATGTCTAAACTATTTAATATAGAAAAAAAATTCAAACGCTATCATCCTCTGATAAAAAAAACACCATACGCCAAATTTATTTACAATTACACAGGGTATTCATTTTACAAGTGTCAGCAAGTAACTTTAATATTTCAAATGGAATGCCCTATATATTATTACGAATTGTAAAAGAAGTGAATAACGGCATAGCTGGCAAGGAAAAGTAACTGTCGACGTACGTTTCGGCCTTATTAGACCTCATCAGGACAGTATAACCAAAGTGTAAGGCGTTGACACTTGGAGATGGAAAACAACAAATGAAGCAACAGGCCAGGAGACCGAATGCACATTTGCTGCAATCACTGAGAAGACCCTCAGGTTTAAGGGCAACATCAAGTATAGCAACGGAGGCAAACAAGGTCAACCTGCGTTACTTCAAGAAAAAGCCGGGATATGAATGATGGAAAAGTTATCGCCAGGAAGATACAATAAAAGAAGTGAATAGCGGCATAGCTGGCAAGGAAAAGTAACTGTCGACGTACGTTTCGGTCTTATTAGACCTCATCAGGACAGTATAACCAATGTGTAAGGTGTTGACACTTGGAGATGGAAAACAACAAATGAAGCAACAGACCAGGAGCCTCCGTTGCTATACTGTGATGTTGCCCTTAAACCTGAGGGTCTTCAGATATGTAGATGATGTTTTTGCTATTTGGCCACACGGTAAGGAATCCCTAGACAACTTCTTTGAACACCTAAACTCTCAACATCCTGACATCCGCTTCACTTTGGAATATGAAACTGACGGCCACTTACCTTTCCTTGATATCTTAGTAAGCCGCCTCCCTAACGGTAGATTAGGACACTCTGTGTATCGCAAACCAACCCATACTGATCGCTATCTGAATGCACATTCACACCATCATCCGTCTCAAAAACAGTCAGTCATTAACTCACTAGTCAGCCGTGCCTTTTCCCTATCAGAACCCTCTTCACTTCAAACTGAACTAAACCACGTAACAAAAGTCCTACTCAATAACAACTAAAAAAGGCGCGACATCCAAAGATCCATTTCTCGTCATCTCACACCAATTCCTCCACGTTTTGAACCTGATACACCTCCAGTCGCTACAGCTTACCTACCTTACATTCACACCATAACAGATCGAATCGGCAAAATACTCAAACAACAAAACATCAAATCAATTTACTTACCCATGACGAAACTTTCAGACTGCCTACCCTCCACAAGAGATCACATCCCCTTACAATCCGAACGTGTGTACCGAATTCCTTGTTCCTGTGGGCGTGTATACATCGGTGAAACAAAACGGTCTGTTAGTACTCGTGTTTCTGAACATGAACGCTGTACTAGACTACTACAAACAACTGGCTCGGCCCTAACTGAACACAAACTAGAAACCGGTCACCAAATCCTATTCTCCGACACAAAACTTCTAGCCCGCTCATCTCATTTTTTCAATCGTAAAATCCGTGAATCCATAGAAATTCTCAAACATCTCAATAACCTGAACCGTGACACTGGCTTTTACCTCCACAATGCCTGGAAACATTTCATTAACGATCCGTCACGCCCCAACAGACCAATTCCTGGTCACCGTTCCGACCCACTACCCCACCACTACCCCCACCGATCACTATAAATACCACGACAACAGACATACCCACTCAATCTCAACGACTAACGAGAAGCAGCAGCAACACCAGTAGCAGCAGCCGCCATGAGGAAGTTCTTCTGCAATGAAGAACGAAACGTCGGTAGTAGAAGAGGTCAACGTGACGCGGTTCCAACCGGAAGCTAATTCAAACATATTATAAATATTGTTTAAAAAAGGTTTGTTTTTCAATTTAAAATGGTCTAGAACTTGTACGACACTGTTAAACGCTAATAAACCAACATGAACTAACTCTCTCGGCGCTCTCTGTTTTTGATTTCGTTGATACGACTGAGTCAGTTATGTGCCGGCGCTTGTTTGTCTGAAACATCGAAATCGTCGCAAAGAATTGGGGGTGGGGGTCGAGCTTTCGGCGAGCTCGTGCCCGTCCCTGCCTTAGCTGGAGTGCGTTTAGAAAGTACGCCCGGACGCGCACCATTCGTTCGAAAAGTAGGATGTTTCTGACGTCACATCTCAGAACGTACACTCGCACCGTTCTGAAACTTCGTCCGGACGACGCACTTTTCATCCTTCTTTTTACTGCGGCGTTTGGTGTGGAACTTGCGCATTAAACGGTTTACGTTATAACGTTTGAAATTTTAAGTTTTAACGGTGGTTTTATTTTAACTTACAAAAGTAGTGAAAATGGAAACAGTAATAGCGGCTGTCAGTGTAATATCTGCGGCGATATATTTACATAATTCAGCGTCTATAGTCCATATAAAATAAATGCGCATGTGCGGGGGGCTACGCACACCACAAGCGTTCATAAAAGTGGATAAAAAGATAGGAAGAGAAGGTGTGACGTATATTTTTACGTCACACACCATTCGGAATGTTTACACTGGGCGTGTTTTATTGCATATGTCCTACTCGATCTAGAACAAGTAGAATCGTTTAATCAATAAAACGTTTTGCTGGATAAGAGTGGATATGACAAGACAAGTTGGCACTGAAATTTAAATTTTGCAAAAGGACAGAAAAAATACCCTTGCCCGTGACAACCTTTAACAAATTTTTTGTGACGATGAGTACTAGAAGATATATCTTGGATGATGGGGAGGAGCTAGTACCAATTGATGACAATATTAAGAAACATTTTTCATTTCATCGGTATTTGTCACTTTTATGACTGAACCTAACCAAATATTTTTTGACTCTACTTTTCACTCCACCATTAGGGATGGAGTGGAAATCTGGAGTGAAGGGTGCAGAATTTCACAATAAAACGCATAGAATGATCATTCCGGAATCAGAATAGTGCCAATAAAACGCGCCCATTGACAATCTAAACGCACTCCTGATGATCAGCAGTAAATTGTGCCAATATGGCGGAGAAATGGTCTTAAAAAGCGCGCGAGTTACGTTTGCAGCAATACAGTGTTGTACAGTTGCAATAAAATTAGAAACTTCTACAATGATCGAACGGGCAAGTTTCTTGAAGGCATGGCTATGGTTTCAAACGCCGTGTTGCATTAATATCAGGATCTGTCAACCAATTTTTATCAAAGCAAGCAAAGTGGTTTGCGAAACGTAAGTGTAAGTAATTAAATATATAAAATAAAGATTGATAGTACTATCGATAGCAAAAACTATCTACAGTACTAGGACTATCGATATCCAAGACTCTGGTAATATCTCGCTAAATATGAACTTTGTTAGGAGCTGTTATGCCCGTATGCATAGTCGGAGCAATTTGCCTATGTCAATTGCTACTCGACGCTTGCGTAAGCACGTGCTTATGCTTGAGTTCTGACTATGCATATGAGCCTTATTCTTTATAAACGTACGTAAACATTGCTCGCCCGATAACGAAACCATTATTAGAAATTACTTGACTTTCGTTAAATTAGTTGAAGCTTCGCCAGTTTTAAAATTAGTAGACTTACCAGAGTGGGCAGGTAAATACTTTCTTTGATTCCAGAAGAAAGGGATATGCAGGAATAATTTTTTTTAGGTCTTGGTGGAGTTCGATGTGCGCCGGAGGACTGGGAACAATTACTGACGGATCAGGCGAAGGAAGAACTAAATACTTTGAATATGGTACTCGTGGATACTCTGAGGTCAACAGACTCTGCGTTTTCACTCAGAGAAGGCACAGATGGTTTGATGTGTGTTCGTTTCGGCATGCTCACACCACAATCTGATGTTGAGAAACTCCTCAATCTTATCATTCGTGCTGGACAATCAGTAGAAGAAAGCTCACGGGTTTTAGATACAATGGGTGAAATCGTTCGAAAGGGTAAACTTTTTGGTTGCTCTATGGAAAGCACGAAGTGATTGATAATTTTTTTTCAAGGGATCGAAACAGTGACGATTGATTTACAAAAAGAAAACGAAGAAAGGTTATGGATCGGTGGTTATGGCAAGAAGGTATTTTAAGACATGTACCGGTTGTTGGTGTGTTCGTTAATTGGTGGTCACCTAAATCAAAGGAAGGTGGAATTCGAGGGAGAATCTCAACTTGACTCAGGGTGTTGTTGAATCGACTGAAAATATTTACAAGTATCATATGCAGATGCAGTCCGGTGCAATACCTACGGGCACAAAGATTCCACCGACGCCACTAGTACAAAAACCAATTGGTTTAAGTCATTCCAGGTCTAACAGTCACGCCTCGAGTCAAGGCATGCCAAGTTTAACGACACCGTCGAATACTAAATTGGAATTCAAACTGGAATCTAACAATATAAGCAGCAACAATAATGCACAGAATATGATCTTACAGCGACAAATTAGTAGCACTAACGTTACGAAATTACAGACTGACGGCACCCTTTTGCCTCTTTAAGTTGTAGTTCTTTTTTAATTCAGCTTCTTAAGTGCATAATTTAAAAGTATTAAATATTATTAAGACTACGTAAAACTTCTTTGCAGAAAAATAAAACTTATATTTATTTATTGTGATACATTGTTACATTTGTTTATAAATAACTTTCGTAGTTTGACATGCTAGTCGAAATTGAAATGTTGCAAATGAAAGCAATAGATTATAATCACTATTACAAGTTTTGAGCCACTTTTTGCTTTCAACTGTGAGTCATCTTTGGTTGTAATAAAAAGGTGCGTACTTTGGATGTCGAACTTCGACTTTCATTTTCTGCTTCGGCGTCCGATCTCCATGTCGAATGACCCCGACCACACATCGAAGCTCCATCATTTTGCCGAAAGTAGTCGAAACTATCGGTGGATCATCCAGTTGGAACGGTACGGACCATGGAATGTGCAGGGCAGGTGCCAGTTCCCTCAGTATCATATTGCCATTGAATTTAAACCTAACATAGAACGGCAACGCAATGCTTAAAATTGGCAGCCAGAAATTGGAGGTTTACGCGATTAACTGATGCATTATTTAGTAAATAATCTGGTTGTAGGATAATTTGCAAAGGTGTAGGTGTAGATATAGTAATATAGAGACTCTACACCTTTGCAAATTATCCTACAACCAGATTATTTACTAAATAATGCATCAGTTAATCGCGTAAACCTCCAATTTCTGGCTGCCCGTTTTAAGCATTGCGTTGCCGTTCTATGTTAAGTTTAAATTCAATGATATTGCCCAGGATCTTCGCGCAATCGTCGTAGTACTTGGAATTCTTTACGAAACTAAAACCGTCCACGTCACACACAAACGACTTGCCGTTGGCCCTGCCACGAGAAATCTTTTTAATCATTTGTTCAAAAAAAAAAAAATTAATCGTGTTACCTCAGCAAATCGAAACCAAACACTGCTTGTTTAAAAGCCAGACATACTTTTCTAGATATCAACTTGTCGACATTACTTAATATCACAGGGTATCGAATTTCTTTGCCTTCCCTATCTCGCTCTACTTTACCGTCTAAGGCAGGTGATTTAAGAGCCTCGGCGTGTGCATAGTCAGGTCCGACGGTGTACACATGGGGGAGTTAAAGAAGTTAAAAACGCACGGCTTCAACTTGAGGGAGCCCCCCTTACTTTAACATCGGTGCCATAGGTCGGCATGAAGTCCTCATAAATAAAACTGCCCGTCTTTCTGACTCTAGATTCAGGCAAATACACACTGCTTAAGGTAAGTTCGGCTTGGCTAGTAGGAGAGGATAGAGAGTAGAGCGTGGAGTGAAGTCACGTGATTAAAGAGTAATGTGACGTAACGGTTGTTACCCGAACGGAAAAGAGTCGACGGGTAGCGATGGTGACATATTTAACCTGCAAAATATGGAAACTGTCATACATGCATACTTCGATCAACATAATTTTTATTCTTGTTTTAGTAAATCATGGACATTTTTTTGAACAAAGAATAATTTAATTTTAGTCAATTTCTGAGATCACGTGTATCTTTGACCACGACTTGTAGACAGGTTAGGTTTAGGTGAGTTTTGCCGCGTATGTCGTTTGCGCATGACAGCTCTGCGAGCACCACCTCGCCAGGAGGAGTTCGTAGAGTTAACTCTATTTACTCTGCTCTTGTACGAGTTGAACGACTTAGAGTTTATAATGTTCACTCCATTGGTCCTACTCGAACGGATTTAGAGTGAAAAGAGCAAATAGAGTCAAAAGAGTAACCAAGTCGAACTTACCCTAAGATAATATGAGTTCACGCACTTCGATAAGGATCTCGTCGAACTGATTTCTGATCGGAAAATCCATCTATTTAAATGAGTTGACTTGACCTACTTTCCATTTGCGTAGGCTATGCAGGGGTCGATTGTTCTTGAGACATCCCAATGACTCATTTTTCGCTTCCGTGATTATGTTGATATATTGAAACGGTCGCGAATTTGTTTATAAAACAAATTGCATGTTTGATGTAATTTTGATTGTAAGAGAACAAACAAGCGGAGGCAATTTCGTCACGGCAGGGCGGTCCTCACGACGGTCGGTCAAGTGCAATATAACGAGGGGATGTCATAAATTCTTGTAACACTGTGGGACTTTAAAATTTTTCTTGAGTGAAATCATATAAATCTGTCATACGAGTTTCTAAGGTTCATCTGTTGTTCTTTAGAAATGATACAATTTGACACGTTTAAGTTTCTGTAAAAGGATACTTCTATTGAAAACTAAAATTATCACCGGGGTGTAACGGGAAATAACATGCGGATTTTCAAGTGCGTCTAAACAAAAAGCAGTCGAATTTCTCCTATCAGCGGAAGACATAAAGATGTCATAGAGTACTTGTAGTTAAGAAGGTTGTTGTGAATTTGGGAAGACAGCACACGTGGTCTGCTCACGGGGGGTCATTAAAAGCTTAGAGAAAAATACATTCTTGGAATCGGAGGGCGTTATCTTTCTGAACGCAAAACACAGCTCTATTGGTCAGGGGGTGTTTGAATTTGGTTTTCTAATAGGAGGAAGGGAAATTAATTTTGTTCAGCCGAAAAATGAAAATTAAAATGACAGACAGATAGCTCCGAGCTTTTAACACGATCAGTCGCATTTTTTTGGGCCTGACGAATTTGCGTTGTGTACTTGCTTCTCTGATTTAGTTTTCACAATAGAGTTAAATCATTTTATATCGGGACGTCTAAATTCTAGTGTTTGAGAGGCGATCTAATCAAATTTAAAACTAGCCGGTCGCGTACGGTAAATTAACCGCGAGTGTATTTAAAAACTTCAGTGTAGTGAGTGTATCGGATCTTAACTTCGCGGGCGCGGGCTTAGGTAAACATTTGTTTATATTTCTTCTTCACATATTTGGTGGTTTAAATTGTTTTCAGAATTATTTTAATTGATTCCTTAATTTTGTATTAACGGATACTGAAAGTCAGTATTTGCCGAGCTTAGACGAATTATAATTAAAGTATCATTGGCAAACAAGTCGAAGCCGTAATCACATTTGTAAAATTTGTAATTTAGTTGTTATATAATTTCTTAGATCGGTTTGCGTATTGAATAAGTATATGTACAGGGTGTGTCATTCGGTTCGCGTGATTGCACGGTTCTGCACATTAACCAACCAACTCAATTTAACTATTTTCTATTTGGAAATTCTGATCACAGTGTATTTTTGTGAAATATAATTCTACCTGTCGAGATATTCTTTGTCAAGTTGGGAACACGTTAACCGGTGTATTCCGGCTTGCTCAGGAAATCTCCGTTTTACACCACGAGTCAGAGGCATTAATATCTGCCGATAAATCACGAGTGCATAGCACCGTCCAATTACAGAAATCAAGGCCAATTTATTGTCTTTACGAATCTCGTAAAATTACGAGGCCGAACAACTCTGAATCACATTCATAGCCATCTTCTTAACTGAGCTTCTCTCACACCTGTGTGTGGACCGAAGTGTAGTCCTTGTCAGGAGATTTGCGGGTTAATTAGAAGTAATTCGCTGAGAGACCGAAAGATCATAACTACGCGTAGTAGAGTATCAAATAAAACGGTCAATTCTGCCAACGCGCATAGGTTTATTATCGTCGAAAACAACGCAATCGAGGTTAACAAAATGAAGTGAGAGTCACTGTACCTCCACCTCTTAGCGATAGGAACGGTTGAGAATCTCCCTCTTCGCTGCGTTATTAGGTTAGAAACAAATCGGGTCCGACGCCTACTCAGTAGGGTCACCTTCCCCTGAAAAACTAGCGATTACTATTAATCCTCTCGCAAATTGATCGCCTGGGCGACATTTTGTAGCACGTACTTCCCCAAATATCTGATTAATTAATTACGATCATTAATTAAGTACACTGTAGACACACGGTCACGCTGTACGTTGGTTGATTGAGCAGAGCGTGTCTTAGGGTACGATCTGAAGTGACAAACACTAGTACCAAGACCGATCTAAATTGAATACAATTAATTGTTAATTAATTGAGGAACAGAGTTTTCCAAACACTAATTGCTGTTGCATAAACAAAGCCACCAACTGTGTGATGTTGAAGTCAGTACGCCGCTACGAAATTCGGAAGTGAATACTTTAAGCGGACCCCACTGTACTTCTCGTATTGTTTATTTGTGTCTGTAATTGTTTAAACGACAAGGTTTTTCCGCTCATTTTTCTAGACTGCGGTGCGGCTAGAAATCGGAGTTTTTTACCTTGCTTACAATAAATAATTAATTAAATTTAAATTCCGTATTTTAATTATCAGTAGTTAATCCCTAAAACTCTCTCAAGTTATATTTTACCGTCTCACCAAAAAGGACTGGGTTAGATAACAACGTAGGACAGGTAGGATAAGGCAAGCTAATTAGAGTGATCACGCGCTAAATCAAATATTACTAGATATCAAAGTATTTCTGGGAGTCTCGCCGCAAGGCGTAGTATTATTACATTTAGGTCATTGACGCATCTGTAGCTAGCAGGTACTTGGTCCCTTCGTCGGGGTAGATTAACTTGCATGTTGTAGGAGGGCAATAAAACTAATAGCGATTCGTCTCAGGAATACTGGCCGAGCAAACTGTACAGTAATTACGAGTTAAAATCCTTCAGATAATAAATTTTCGGTCCAGTTAATTATATTGTCAAATTAATTCAAATTGTTTAATTGTTTGGACATTTTATTAGTTGTTTAGTTGTCCGAAAGTAGTAAACAAAAACAGTAGCACGTCGGCGTGTTACAATATGAATATAGGCCAAGGTTTGCTTGGGATGTACAGAGGAGCCAGGGACGGATCTTACATGATTCTCTCTTCTGTTACAATAGTTTTTGCTATCAATAGCACTATCGATATTAAACACTATTGATAGGCCCACCACTTGTCGGTCCATTTTCTATCTTAAACGGGCAAAAGTATTCACCTAATTTAACCTAAAAATAAATATTATTAAACTTACCAAAATAAAAGAAACTGTCTTCACTGAAGTGTTCACTGCACACAAACGTATTTTTTTGTAATCGGCTTTCCAAGTTTAAGAAAAACCTGCCATTTCGTTTCAAGTATTTTATTTGGCGGAATGTAGGGCTACATTCTGGCTTTTGCGATCTTCACATTGCGGTACGGAGTACGGAACACATTCTAGTACTTTTACTACTTAATAATAGCAAATACAATACTTTTTCACTGGTTTTCTTACCTTTTTACCAGTTCGCGCCAAAAACGATCAACAAACACACATGATCATTTGACAAGTTCCGCATAATTCCGCCCGCGGCGACTCTTTCGTTCAAAGACGCGAATAAACTATTATAAAAGAGGTCGGTCACGAAAAGTTTCTGTCCTCGGGTCGGGACGACCTCGACGACAGAATGGGAGAATACAACGGAATGTAACGACCGCCCTACATTTGGCATGCTGGTCATTCCCCAAAAGGCGTAGTTGTAGTAACGTGTTTAGTAAGTTGTTATTTTGAAAGATAAAAAAATAAAGTTCCATAAACCCTGAAACTTTATTTTTTTATCTTTCAAAATAACAACTTACTAAACACGTTACTACAACTATGCATTTTGGAGAATGACCAGCATGCCAAATCTTGGGCGGCCGTTACATTCCGTTACATTCTCTCCCTCTGTCGTCGAGGTCGTCCCGACCCGAGGACAGAAACTTTTCGTGGCCGACCTCTTTTCTTGAGACCAACAACAGGAGTTGATTCCTTCCCTCGATGTGGTGTTAAATCGGAAGTATGTCTGGTTCCGTAGGACGTAGTTCCATCGCCTACTTCATATGATGTCGGTGACACTTTTCTCAGTATCACAAAGGGTCCGTCTCTCTTCGGGTAAAATTTGGCAGTACGCTTATGAGTTGCATTACTGAGTAATCGTGTACTAACCCAAACCTTATCACCAGGTCTATAATTCGGTGAATCTTGTCGTTTGGCGTCAGCATACAACTTCTGGCGATCTTGTGCATGTTCATGTTTGGTTTTGGCTTCTTGCCATGTAATAGCTACACGTTCTAGGTATGGCGTTATTTCTTGTATAAAATTCTCGGATTGTATGATCTCGCGGATGTCATGTTGGTTGTCATCTGGTGTTCTCAATTCTCGCGCAAATGTAAGAAAAGCAGCACTATGACCAGTTGTTTCGCTTTTACACGAATTCATTGCAAATCTTGCTGTTGCCAATTTCGTATCCCAACATGTGTGGTCATTGCCAACCAAGACAGCCAATCGCGGCTTGAGATCGCGATTCTTACGTTCAACCATGTTCGCTTCTGGGTGATACACGGGAATCAGTGATTGATTAATATTAAAGCAAAAACAAAGTTGCTGCATAATGGAACTAATAAACTGAGTTCCGTTGTCACTAATTAACTTACGCGGAAGTCCATAACGTAGGAGTACTTCATTGACTAAAGTCGTAGCACATTCTTCAGCTGTTGCGACTTTTAGAGCAAACAGTTCTATCCATTTTCTGGAGGTGTCTTATACAATAAGTACCCACTTATTACCTCGAGATGTTTCGGGTAAGGGACCGAAAAGATCAACGCTCAGCACTTCGAAGCGTTGATTATATACTGGTGTCTGTACCAGTCCAGCAGGTTTCTGGTTAGTAGTTTTATAACGTTGACACTCGGAGCAATTGCGGACATAGTCGGTGATGTACTTTCTCATACCTGGGAAATAGTATTTTCTTGCAACACGTAAGTATGTCCTCTCTGTACCATAATGGGCAGCTGTGGGAGCGTCATGCAATTCTTGCATAATTGCTTCCCTTTCGTGAGTAGGTACGACAAGTTGAGCTTCTTCGTTATCTTCTTCGTCTGTGTACTTGTACAATATACCACTGGTCATGAGATAACCACGGTCAGTCCATCTTGCATAATCCTAGGATTGTTTGTCTTCGAAAGCGTCGATAATTTTCTTAACTTCAGGGTCAGCTAACTGTGATTGACGAATCTCAGCAGGCGAACGACCAGGTAATTTTATTTCAACAAAACAAGCTTCATGAGCGTCTTCAAATAGTGGTCTGGATAACCAGTCGGCTATCACGTTCCGTTTGCCAGTTAAGTATTCGATGTGTACGTTGAAACTTTGGATGAGCATCGCCCACCGCGCGAGTCTTCCTACAGGAGATTTTAAAGTAAGCAGCCATTTCAGTGGTTGATGGTCTGTAGTAATAGTCACAGGCTGTCCATCAATGTAACCTCTAAAGTTATTCAAAGCAAATACTACTGCAAGGGCTTCTCTATCAGTAGTTGTATAGTTTCTTTCAGCTGGAAGGAGTAATCTACTTGCAAACTCAACGGGATGTTCTTCAGGTCCATTGCCTTGGAGCAGAACGGCACCAATAGCGTATCCACTGGCGTCAGTTCCGATGGCGTATGGTTTTGTTTCATCAGACTGTTGGAGCACAGGAGCAGAGACTAGTCGTTCTTTTAATGTGTTGTACGCATTGTTCTCGTCTTCATTCTATTTCCATTCTGCGTTTTTCTTAGTCAGATTGGTCAACGGTCGAGCAACAGCGGCGAAATTGTCTGTAAAACGTCTGTAATAAGAGCACATCTGGACAAATGAAAGAACTTCCTTTACGTTCGTGGGTACAGGTCTCTCAGAGATCGCAGCGATTTTGGGAGGATCTGCTTGAAATCCATCCGGTGTAATCAAGTGACCTAAGTATTTAACACTTGTGCACTTCTCGCGGTTTGCACGAAGTTTAAACTGATTTAAACGGGAAAATACCGAATTCAAGTCCTTAAGATGATTTTCGAAAATAGAAGATAGAACAATTAAATCGTCTATGTATGCTAACACTAGTACATCCGGTAAACCACTTCTGAAACGATCGATGAGTCTTTGAAAAGTTGCCGGCGCGTTCCGTAAACCAAACGGCATCCTTAAGTATCGAAAAGTACCGAAAGGCATGACAAAAGCCGTTTTGTCACGATCTTGTTCACGAACATTGATTTGATGGTATCCCGACCTTAAATCGATGGTGCTCATGTAGAATGTTCTTTTCGTGGCATGTAGTAAATCATCAACACGTGGCATTGGATAAGAGTCAGCTACAGTCACAGAGTTCAATTTTCTATAGTCAATCCAAACACGAATTTCTCCTGTTTTCTTAGGGACTAATACAACAGGTGCAGCCCAAGGTGATTCACACTCTTCGACGATGCCTTCTTTCAGTAGACGATCTAATTCTGTTTTAAGCTGCTCACTTTTCGCAGGTGTCATTCTGTATGGTGGAGAGCTGATGGGCAGGTTATCTCCAGTGTCGATTCGATGCTCACAATACAGGGTAGGATCTCCCCCTAGCGCAAAGGTATCTTCATTTTGTTTTAACAAATCATCCAGTTGTATCTGTTGTTCGTGGCTTAACATCGTGCCTTCATCTGGGCGTATAGTTATAAAATTAACAGAAGTTGGAATCTGTCTATGGTATTCCTCAAACATCAAATTGTATCGTTGGTCTGTAGCATCGCTAAAACTCCAAGAATGATTAGGAATGTTGATTTCAATTTCAATAAAATCAACACCTAACAATGTGTTATTGTTTGCAGCATTCGGTAAAACTATGAAAGTTGTACGCACCTTTCTATGCATCAAGATGACATTTACAGAGGTAAGTAGCACTTCTTCATTTTTAATACTACCTTCTGCAAGCTTTACGTCGAGCTTATCTTGTTTAAAAGTTGTCCTTTAGCAAGCAAGACTTTATACAAAGAATTACCAGCTATACTTTGTTTAGCAGCTGTCTAAATAGCCAATGCCCTTAGAACCACAAATCGTTATTTGTAATAATGGACGTCGACGTGGATCAAAACTGGTTCTTTTTCAGTGTCAAGTGCACAAAACTCAACAAATGATGTATCCACGGGTAAGTTATTCTTCACAACGTTGGTGGTATTATTGTTAGGACATTTTGATCGTACGTGCCCCGGTTTTCCACATGAATAACAGATAATCTGTGAAGGACTTCGTGTTGTATTCACATTCGTTTCAGTCAGTTTTTGACTTTGCTTCAATTTGCGACACTCGTCCCTGACGTGTCCTAAATTCTTGCAAAACGAACATTTGACAGTTTTTCGTTCCGATTTCTTGTCTTCGTTTGTTCTATGAGGTTTTCCAATGAAAACTTCTTCAGCTAAGCGAGCTTCTTTCAAAAGATCGGTAAAGGTTGAGATTTTGTCTCGTGGAACTTTTTCTCGTATGTACCTGTTCAGCAGACCATATAGCATGTCAACCTGTACTGCTTCTGTGAGTGTCCCACTAAGTAATTCAGCTAATAATGAACGGGCCTTGCATACAAATACGTCCGTAGGCGTTACATCATCTTGTTCAGTAGCAAACAGTTCACGGTAAATACGATGTGGAAGTTTTCGTGGTCTAAATGTACTTCGCAGTAAACTAATTGCATCAATCCACGTGTTTACCGTAGATTTTGCGCCACTCCACCAAGTTGCGGCAAATCCATCAAGGAGCATTGGCAAACCTCGTAAAGCATTATCATCAGTTACATTCGAGCAATCTTTGTAAATCTCAATCGCATCAATAAATGCATTTACATCATTACTAGGACTAACATCAAAACGAGACTTACATCGAGTAAAATTACCGTAGGTGAAGACACCACATTTATCACAAATTGTTGCATGCTTGCTAGCATTTGCTTAAATTGGTCATCCGTTAATGTAATTGGTTTTGCCATTTTCACTGTATTTCTTTAACAATATGGCCTCGAGTTGGGCGCCAGTTTATAATACTCAGGGTTTATGGAACTTTATTTTTTTATCTTTCAAAATAACAACTTACTAAACACGTTACTACAACTACGCATTTTGGGGAATGACCAGCATACCAAATCTAGGGCGGCCGTTACATTCCGTTACAAAGTAGGTTCAGAGCCTTCTCGATAACGGATTTTTTAACGCATCTTATATCTGCAGCCTAAAGATATCAAATGCACCTGTCGATGTTGTGAATTGCTTAGAAGTATTATTACAAATTTGAAATATACAGAGTTAGTAGAAAGTCCTGGAATGGTCGAATAAATTTGTTATTTGAGAAGTAATGTTTTTGAAATTTGGTACGGATATATAGTTAAAAATAACAAATTTATTGTGACATTTTTCACTTTTTTTCGCTTCTGGTTTGACAGGAAATGCTTTCAACTTTTTTTTAATGAGGCACTCAATATATTTCTAACATGTTATCATAAAGTCCCGTCACCCCAGGGATGTGTAAGGGCACGTCTTTTCTTAGAAAATTGAATGACGTTTATAATTTGTATGTGTAACATTAGAATTAGAATTGGACAATATGAAGCGGCATGTAAATCTTTGCCGTCAGCAAAATGGGCACCATTTTCAACAACTATTATGAATATGCTTTAATATTGTAATTTTTCGTTAATATACACGTTCCTTTAGTCTGTAGCGTTTTGAAATGTATCGACTTGGTATCGACTGACTAAATAGAAATGTCATTCTGATTAATCAATTTCTTTAAGAAAAGATATGCGTTCACACTTCCAAAGCCTACTGGGGTGCCGGGACTTTATGACATGTTACATTTTCGAATGCAGAATAAAAATCTACCTTCAGAAATATCAACATGTTTATTTTTATTGATACGAAGACAATACAAAAAATTTAAAAAACTATAGATAAACGTAAAATCAAAATATCTTTGAAAACACAGAATTCACTGAGACATTTCGTTGATCGACTACATCACTGACAAGTTGTAAATGGAGCACAATTTGAATATTTATTGTAGTCATTGATTATTTAAAGAAAAGTTGAGAGATCTAGCAGGATAGCAGTCATTGATTATAATCAAATTTCACATTGTTTTAAAAAATATTTTGATTTTATGTTATCTGCAGTTTTTTCTTAATTTCCTTCTCGTGAATAAAAATAAAGATGTTGATATTTCTGAGGGTATTTTTTATTCTGCATCCGAAAATGCAAATAAATATTGAGTGTCCCATTTAAAAAAGAAAAGTACGGAGCTTTTCCTGTCAAACCGAAAACGAAAGAAAAGGTGGAAATGTTATAAAAAAGTAGTTATTTTTAACTATGCTGGCTGTCTCATAACGTACGGAGGAGATTGAAATGGTAGCTGGGGGAGATCAAATTAAAGCTTTTTTGTTAGGAAACTTTGGGTAAAAACTCAAGAACAAGGGAGTTAACAGCAATTTAAATTTCTTATAAATGAACGAGCACTTATTGACTACCACTGAGATTAATACGAAAGAATTTGAAATAATAGTGTTCCTTCCCATTTCCAAGGTAACAGATTGCTTACAAAAAATGCTGATAGCGTGAAATCATTTTAATTTTAACGTATGTATCCAATAAAAGAATTAGTGGCAACAGCAGTACGTAGAAATCTTTTCAATTAATAAAACTTATTTCACAAAGTACAACTTAATTATTAATAAATGAAATTTAAATAAAAATTTTAAATTATCGAAACCAAAAATTTCACAAAACATCTTGTTCAAAATGCTGACACTGCATTCCAACGCACATTTCTGCACGACGAATCCAATTTCCGGATACTTGTGGAAATTGTTCGCGCAAGTGTTCTGTAATAACGTTGATGCGATGGCATAACTCTTCGATGTTATCAACTTCAGTTGCGTAAACCCGTTCTTTCATGTACCCCCATAATAAAAAGTCAAGTGGAATCAAGTCAGGACAACGTGGGGGCCCTGGAATAAATCCACCCCGACCGATCCATCTTTGTGGAAAAGTGGTGTCAAGATAATTTCGAATAGCATGACTAAAGTGCGCAGGACAGCCATCGTGCATAAACCACATATTGCGACGCACATCCAAAGGAACACTTCGAGGAGTTCCGGCAAAATTTCCCGTAGAAAATGTAAGTAGAAATCGCCGTTAAGGCGTGCTGGTAATTCGAAAGGCCCTATTAATGTGTTGTTCACAATCCCAGCCCACTGATTCAAACTGAAACGCATCTGAAAATTATTCTGGCGGACTGCGTATGGATTTTCATCAGCCCATATGTGAAAATTATGGAAGTTGAGATTGAGACTACCATTTCTAGTGAAACAGAGAGAGAGGGTAGCCACTCGCAAAACTGTTGCCTCAATGAATAATCATTGGGAATCAGTCCTTGCACCTTTTGGAAATGGTACAGGTGTAAACCATTCATTTTTAACGTGCGCCAAACACAGGAACGAGAAACAAAAACTTAACGAGACATTTGGCTTGTACTTATCGAGTAGGTAGTAGGTTCAGCGTTTGCCATTTCTAAAATTTGTTATTCTACATCAACATGATGCTGATTCGGTACGCCGCCACCATCACTTTTCCTAGGTTGCAATTTTCCGGTTTCTCTTCCTCGTTGAATTACACGGAGGAAAGTGTTTTCGGAAGACGTACTTCGATCTGAGAATCGTTCTAAATACATACGTTTTGCAAGCCTAGCATTCCAAGAGAGTCACCCAAACTTTACTACGACAATTGGTCATGCATTAACATCTGTCTAAGTCTACAATACACAAACCGATCCGTCTGCGGCGCTATCGCTACCTGCTGCTTAAGATTTTTGGCCGGCCGGCGCTAAGAAACTATACTGTTAGCCTACTTATTGTGTTACGGTAGAATGACCCTTTGACCTTGCGATAAAACTGATAATAATTATCTGATAATAATCTCGTGATGCTGTGAATCTGGACCTGTGTTGTGATAACTCAGTTCTTCTTGGTGCGGCGGTGGGAAATAACTCGAGAGAACAAGGAACTAATTACGTTAATAAAAAAATGCGAAGTTAGATTTAATTAATTATTTATTGTCAAAAAAAGGTAAAAACTCCTTGTGCCAGTCACTGCGGGGTCTGATATAATGAGCATAAAAACCTTGCGTTGAAATCAATACAAAGGAACAAAATTTACGGTTATCAGAAAGTACAGTAGAACTCACTTAACAGATTTCACTTTCGAATATCGGAGCGGCCTATCTGCTTCCAAATTACACCGTTGGTGGTTCAATGTATGCACAAATATTTGTTAGAGAGCTCTGCTCCTTAATTAGATTAACAATTAATTGAATTTCAACTTAGATTTGGTCTTGGTACTAGTGTTTGTCACTTCAGATCGTACTCTAAGACTCGTTCTGTTCAATAAACCAACACACAGTGTGACACAGTGAGTCTACAGTATACTTAATCAATGGAATCTATTAATTAATTAATCAAACGTTCTGGAGAAGTATGATACAAAATGCCGCCCTCGGCGATCAATTTGCAGGACAATCAATAGCAATCACCAGTTTTTCAGGGACTCCTTTTGGAGGTGATGGGAAACCCTAGCTAAACTAATTAATTAAGGTCGAATGGGTAGGATCTTCTCTCGCTACTTCCAATCGCCTTGAGAGGGTGCCACTATGTACAGACTTTTTTCAAAATCCCTCTCTTCGTCGTTTTTTCGACGGCTAAACCTATCTAATTAATTATTGCGCAATGGACCCAAATTGACTGATTTCGACACTCCGCTACGTGTGGTTATGGCCCTTTCAATCTCTCAGCAAATCGCTTTTAATTAACCTGCAAATCTTTCGGCAAAGACCACAGCTTGGTCCACACACATACAGGGTGTGAAGAAACTTTGTTAAGAAGATGGCTATAATTAGGTGGTTAAAATTGTTCGGCCTCGTAATTACGAAATTTGTAACGAGCAATTAATTGACCTTGATTTCTGGGTTTTGGATTGTGCTGGCGCACTTGGTTTCAGCGGCAGATATAACTTGCCTCAAACCAGTGATTCAGGTTGGCGATTTCACTGTACAAATTGAAAACAACCGTTAGCGTGTTTCCAACTTGCCTGAGAATCTCGGGTAACCGGATGTTGCTTTTGGACGAAGTGACGGCGGTTCAGTCGCTTGAGGTGTCGGGCCGATAGCACGGGGCATTAGTATCCGAGATGAGTTGTAGGTAGCCATCGTTTGAGGTGTTGGACCCCGATGTGTTGAAGCCTAGGATCCGAGACGAGAACCGATGCAGACCACACGCCTGTTACCCTTAAAACTAGCCTGTCTAGCTGCCCTATCCCATACACGCGGGTATACGTGTATGGGTAATGGATGCTGGGGTTAGTATTAGATGTGTGGTAGAGATTCGCGTAAGCGTTCTCGACGGTTACTCATCAAACGTAGCTAGGGAAACCTTGCTGACATGAGTGCTAGGGGGAGGGGGAGCCCACCGGTCCCGGCCGGTCCCCCTCATTGGCGTTGGCCTCCTAGTGGCAGTGTCATAGCTGGTGGACAGCGGGAGTACCGTGCCGGACGGCGTCCCGCTGGCCAATTCTCAATGGATATGGGCTGACGCCCGGGTGCCTTGGTGTCGAAAGACACCAGAGAGTAATTGGTTGCCTGAGAATATCTCCAAAGGAAAACTATTTTCTAAGAGTACACTGTATTGAATTTCCAGATAGATTTGAGGAATAGTTACTTGCTGCTGGTTAGTTAATTAATGGCCTAGTAATTAATGAAACAATGACCAACAAATTTTACTGGGTGAATGCCACTAATAAGTTTTAATACTCGATTCAAATGTAAGATGAAATAGTTTAATTAAAATTATCTAAATGCAATAGTAATACTGAACTTTACAGACTCTTTAGACGCTAATTAATGCAAATTAAATTATTCTTACTCAATTGATACCACCAAATGTGTGACGAAGACATACAAATAAATGCAAATTACCTAGCAGCGTATTCCGTGGAACACTCACGCACTTCGCGCAGTTTAATTTAAAACACCCGCGACGCGACCGCGCACGTGTTCGTGTTTTTGTTTTAATTTCTTAACACACTGTATTTTAACCGTACCGAAATAAATGATTTATCTAGAAAATGAGTAAATGACTGCAAGCGCTAAAGAAAACCGCTAAGTCAAACCAGAATTGCACTCGACCGTTCGTGCCCGAGCTCCAATTCTGTCTGCCGTTTTTCGCGCTTCGTCATTTCCAAGTAAAAATCAAACACACCCCACGGACTTCGTAAAATAAATTATGAAATCACCTCGACCAATGGTAATCGCTGCTTTTAGTTCTAAAATCACGCCTATTCAAGATGCTCTGCATGCATTAAGCAACCCTCCCATTAGCTTATCAGATACAACTCGCGGGTGGTCTGTCGAAATTGAACCCTTCATAATTTTAACTTTACAAGTGTTCAGGCTGACATTTTTAAAGTATCCGGTGCCTGTTTGAAACAAAGCAGACTAAAGCGAAGGACTTCGACTCGCAACGTAATTCGATATCTTTCTATAACAGACATGTATCTGCCATTTAACGCGAACAAATTCTATACAAAATCTAAACGAAAACAAATCTACAAGGTTACTCTGACAGATTTATGATGTCTGTGAAGCTATAGTGCAATTTGAATGGTGCCCGCAATTATAGAATTCTAAAGACTCCCTGTGTGTTCCATCCTCTTGAAAGGGACGCGGCGCCTCCCCGGTCGCATTTTTACAGCGTACAGTTCGAACACGTATTTGTTATTTGAAATTAAACACGTAATCACGAAACAAATTCAGCGATTGTTTCAAGTATCATGTCCATATATTCCTCGTTACTGTAGTATACATTTTATTTTAATTCGCTTAACAGTAAATTTAAACGCAAATATTAATTTTGACACTACTTAAAGGAAGTGACATTTAAGTAAATTTCTACGTCAACTTGATTTCTAGTTTTATTTTAATTAGTCAACGGCTCTCAACAATGGGCGCGTTTTATTGGCACCATCCTGATTCCGGAATGATCATTCTATGCGTTTTATTGGGACATTCTGCACCCTTCACTCCAAATTTCCACTCCTTCTCTAATGGTGGAGTGAAAAGTAGAGTCAAAAAATATTTGGTTAGGTTCAGTCATAAAAGTGACAAATACCGGTGAAATGAAAAGTGTTTCTTAATATTGTCATCAATTGGTACCAGCTCCTCCCCATCATCCAGGATATATCTGCTAGTACTTATCGTCACAAGAAATTTGTTAAAGGTTGTCACGGGCAGGGGTATTTTTTTTCTGTCCTTTTGCAAAATTTAATTTCAGCGCCAACTTGTCTTGTCATATCCACTCTTATCCAGCAAAACGTTTTATTGGTTAAACGATTCTACTTGTTCTAGATCGAGTAGGACATTTGCAATAAAACACACCCAATATGAAGGCAGTAGAAGAAGTCAACGTGACGCGGTTCCAACCGGAAGCCAATTCAAACATGGACGACGGCCGCGGAAGCCTTCAAGTTAAATTAATATGAAGAGCAGTTTTTGGGTACTAGAGTTTGGAAAACTTTAACTAAAGCAGGTTCTTGTCCGATGAAAACTGTATCACAAAATCTTTTAAACGGACACTAAATATGCGCACTAACACTTTACGTTTCGCTATCGTTTGATAGCTTCTCCAGAAGTGAAAAAATATAAACTTTAACATTTGAATACTAATTTGAGTTAGGAAAAGTGGAATATTTCCTAACAAGTGCGGAAATAATATATTGTATTGTTTTTCTATAGTAACGAAAGCAGAGTCTATAGTAACGAAAGCAGAGCAATCTTGCCTTCGCTTTTTAATTCATGTGTGCAATAAGTTAGGAAATGTAATTTTTTTCCGTACTAGGCATGGGATTTTGGATCAAGGCGATAGCCGAAATCAAAAACATGCTATAAACTAACTCTTACATACCGCAAATCTTAATTTAAAACGTAATTTATTACTACAGTTAGTAAGGGTCTAGGACAATTCGCCGTCGCCGATTCGCCGTCGTCAATTCGCCGTCGCCGATTCGCCATAGGTACAATTTGCCGTAGGTACAATTCGCCATAGGTACAATTCGCCGTCGGTAAATTCGCCGGCGGTAAATTCGCCGTCGCCGATTCGCCGTCGATAAATTCGCCAGCAGATAATTCACCGTCGGTAGTTTTAAAATAAATAAATCATTTGTCATTAATGATGCATGTATACATATATTATTTACATTTCATAATTAATTAAAAGAAGATACAATTTTGTAAATGCGGTGTTGAAAGATGAAACTTCGTTAAATTTTTAGGCCAGTCGGAATGAACGAAATAATTAGAAACAAAGAAATAAGATAGAGAGGAATGACAAGGAATAAAGGAACATGAAGCAAACATAAAAGCAGACAATTTCGTAATGAAAACTAATAATATAATTTAAAAAAAAACTTAATTTAAGAACGAAATAACTTTTGAGAGACAAAATATCTTTGTAGTATCTACTAGAGACGGGATAATTCGAATTAAAAATAATCGGTCTTTCGATTATTCAAATAACCTGTATAATTCGATTATTAAGTTTCGTAATTCCAATTAAATATAATCGGTAATTCCAGAAATGTGGTAGAAATTAGGTTCGCGTTTCGGTTGTACAAAGAATTCAGAAACATTTAAAGAAAAATAAAATTAATTAAATAAAATTTGCAAAAATGTCAGCTTCGATACATGCGTCCTGGTATAAGATTACAGTCCATTTTAATTTATTTGAGAACTAAATTATATGATGACTCTTAGTCATCAGTAAGTAGAAATTGTGAACGCGACGGCGAATTGGTCCGACGACGAATTGATCCGACGGCGAATTAGCGACGGCGAATCGTCCCATTGCCGCTAAAAAATGGACAATTTGAGCGTGTGTTGTAATTGTTTGTTCCGTTATTTTTATTGTATTATATTTTATCTTGTTATAAACTACGTTCAATAATAAAATACAAACATACAAAACTGTCAAGTTTTCTTTAGACACAAAATATTTGCTTTTGTTTCCAAAGATCACTTTGTAGAATAAACATTTAACCAACTTCGTATCTCTCAAGATAACCAAGATCCCCATGGTTAGGCTCGAAAAACAGACGCACTGTATATCCCGATATTTTCTTGTTTTTACTGAGTTATATGAGTTAGCTTGTAATTTACAATGCTTAATAAATATCTGTATATCAGGGGACGTTTGTTTATGTTTTGACGATAAACCTAGCCGAGGGAACGTAAAATATTAAGAGGAGAGGAATGACAGTCTTCTCGTGATGCAGGGTGAGAACGGTCGGTAAAGCGCGTA
This sequence comes from Dorcus hopei, assembly GCA_033060865.1. Lineage (NCBI taxonomy): Eukaryota > Metazoa > Arthropoda > Insecta > Coleoptera > Lucanidae > Dorcus > Dorcus hopei. Next base: position 17,385,265 of record CM065424.1, on the reverse strand, counting down.
AGGAATTGCGTTACGCGCCAGGGTGACGGGATGTGTGACCTAGAGGGTGGCTGCAGAGTATTGGCTTAAGAAGGCAACGTTCTGACAGAAGTAGTATCGCGGTATACCCTGTTTATTTTAATGGCAATGCGGGATGAAGATCATCGATGAGGTGGAGTTATTCTGATATAGCGAATATCGTCGTGATGCCAATGGTCCAGGGCATTACAGGGTGTCATACTGTGCACCAGTATACGACACCGTGTGTGACTTGCCGCAGTGGTCAGCACCGCTGATGAAGTGCACGGTGTCGGCGAGACAGTCAGCTGGTATTCCATATTCATTGTGAATGGGAATTCAGTTGGTTGTATTCCTGACCTGGTGGAAGCATTGTGCTCCAGAAAGGTCTAACATGACATGATGTGCACTGACACTTACGCGATCAGTGACATCAATTGATCCTAAGAACGTAAGCTTAGGAGGCAAGGTATGCTAATATCCATCGGGAGGCTGGATTTCCGAATTACAGGTGACTGTGGGGTTAATGCATGCGAAGATAAGAAGTCAACGTCCAAGGATAACTTCCGTAGTGTCCATTATCAACGTGAGGGAATGGTTGCTACTAGATGCACCGTTGAATTTCCGCGGGGGCACGCAGGCCCCCCGGTGAGTAGTATTTGATGTATTTTCGGACATCCGATGTAAGTCGCATTGTTGTATGTGTATCCGTTTCTCACGATGCATCGTATGCGCGATAAGCGAGATGAAGAGAGAGAGAGAAAACTAGAAGGGACTAACCAGCGAACGAGTGTTTATCAGAACGAGGTATGCTCTGTTTAACGTTATTACTATTTTGACCCAAATGTACAAAAAAACGCTCCAACACAATTTCCTTTATTTATTAAAAAGTTTTTTACGAGGAAATGTCCTCAGACCACTTTTAAGCCTGATATTAACTAATACGTTAATGACCACATTCACTGATGATACTCACAGCGATTATATCATCTGAAGATGATGAAGATCCTCTTGTAGTATCAGAAACTGCAAAATCACCTTAAATTATTACAAACCTTTCTGAAGAAATGAAATGTTATTATAAATCCTAATAAATCCATTCAAATTACATTCACCACCAGGTATATGCTGTACGAAGCCAGGGTGGGGAAGGCAAATATACGTAAATAGTGCTATCTTAGGGAATCGAAGACGCTGAGTTCAAATCTGAATTCCGTTTCTGCACAATAACTTTTTTTTGTAGGAGGGGCACAATTTTTAATGCCATTTTTTTTCCAATTAAATTATAAGTTCGCATTAATTTCAAAATGTCAAATTTATTTAAAAGTTTTATTTGATATTTTACGTTTAAAACCGTGTATGTTTAGAAAAGATTACCGCGCGATTTATATCTCACAAAAGAACAAAATGTTTATGCTTTATGTAAATTATTTCGCTTCTCGGTTAATTTATTGCAAGATTATCTTTTCCGTATTTTGATTTATACGTGCATAAAATGGAATTTCAGAAAACATCTCATTAACAGGTTGCCTCTATTGGTAACTGGTAATTACTGCCTTCTCGTCTAGGTAATGACCAATATTCTTTCTTCACCACATTTACGTCACAGATTGATAAAATTCACAATTAAGTACGTCACACGACAGTTAATTTGAAGAAAATTAGAATCACCCGCCAGTACAAATTCTGTTTCAGTCTGGCAGCAACCTAGACAAAAAAACGCTTAAACTCGAGATTCTCAACTAAAACAAAGCCTTATCTAAGTTTTGGATTATATGAATCGTAACCTTGTGAAATAAAGAAAAAAAAGTGACCTCTGTTTAAGTGAACATTTAATTCTGGAAGTGGTGTACGGCATGCGCCTATTTATAACACAACTTTATTTAGTACCGTGTAAGTGCAAAGGAGCTTTAGTTCGCCTAATTGTTAAGTGCGTAAACATGTCAATTTATTATTATTTTGTTGTTATTGTTTTATCAGTTAGAAGCCGTTGTTAATCAAAGTCGAACAAGAGAATGCGTGCGATACCAGGATCGAATATTTTTGGTGGAAGGTTTCCTCAAGTGGTGACTGTACTAACAGGTAAAAATTTTATTTGTAGCGAGAGAAACATTTTTTTGTTCTTTGTGCGAAACAAATTTCGCAAAGAAACATGACGGACTTGAAAAGCCTTGTTTGGTTACAATTGACGCTGCCGTCGCGTCGCTTCAGAATTAATTAATACTAGGAGTTTTCGACTCGGACAAATTAATCATTTCTTGCTTATTTACTCATCAATTTCCTTAATATATTTTTTCGTCGTTAAACATTTTAAATTAGATAGGCGAGCTATATTCATCGCTCTTATTAATTTAAATTGAATGTCTTTGTTTACCTAAAACTTTAATTGGATAGGCCTTCATTTTCTTATTTAAATATTTACGTCTGCATTGCGCAAATATATTATTCTTCACCATCTCATAAGCGTGACTCAAAATTACCTATACCTTCAATAAAATTATTTAAATTGTAATAGTCGATTGAATAACAAATTAGATAATAACTTCTGCGTTTTGCTTAATTAAGTAAAATGTAAGAGTAATACGGGGATTTCCCTACAGTCTATAATTTACATGCATTACTGTGGCATTGATTTTTAATAAGATATCGTCACGCTATTAGATATTGAAGCTTTTATAATTTTAAGGAATTAAATATTTTTCTTTACATCCAGTGGTGTAGCTGCCATATATCATAAATAAATTAATTTATTTGAATTAAAATAAGGCCCAAAATGATTTCTTGCAAATGAATGTAAAAAATCTTCTTATTTTAAAGTTATAAATGTTTAAAATATTTTTATCATGTAAGCTTTTGGCGGGTGTATCTGTCTTCAAAAACAGTGTTCTGGTTTTCGTCTTAAAATATTACTCATGATCGTGAATTTTTGCGAGGTGTGACATGTGCGGTTTAAATTTCCACGTTATATTCCATGTAAAACATGCATTATTAATAACGTGTTCTTAACACAGACTTCTTATAATTTGCATGCATATTGTACAACCCATTCATTAATAAGCCTCCGGCAGTATTCAATTCTTGTTAATGCTAATTGCAGGTATTTTAATTGGAAACTTGAAAAACTTACTGTTTCACGCACGCCGATGTTGGTTTTTACAAAATACCAGAAGCGGTTTAAAATTCCCGGTACTATTATTCATACTTTTTAAAATTATTGAAATTGTGCAATGTCCTTTGACTATGCAGTTGAATATTTTTCTAGAAAAGAAAAAGTAAATCAGATGATAAAGATGACCGGGGATCCTAACATTGATGAAAAAACAAAATTCTTACTTTTATACTTAATTGAATTAATGCTAATTAAAATTCAATTTTCTTCTATTGACACTTTTGAAATCACCTGAAGTAAATTATTCCGTATGAACTGCATAAGTAAGAATTACAACGGCCTCACTTTGAACACCTGCTTTGACATGTAAACAAATAAATCACTGCAACACGAAAACAATTTCAATCTCCGTGTTAAGGATTCCTAGTATTTTTCTTTAATTTTAATTTTAATTGTATGATAAGTAAAGTTTATTCCCACAAACAACGTGTGCATCATAAACATTTCGGTATCTTTTTATGGCCCAATATTTCGCGTTACCCTTCCCTTGCATTTTAATCATCGAAGTCATTTATTCGGTTTATCGCCGATGTTGAATACTTTGCTAATAACAAAGAAATAGTGATGACAATCGAAATTTAAAACATAATCAGTAGACACATTCGTAATCTGTTTGATTTGTTAATTATTACAATTCCGTTTTGTGTGCGACATTCAATGAGAAACAAATTCTATTATTAAAAAAGACGAATTATTAACACAAATTTGTACAAAGTCTAATAAAATTCCATACGTGCGTTCGGTGTGTTATTTTTTAAAGCGACGGAATATCTTTTCTAATCAAGTGACCTATGGAAAGAAAATCGTAAGTTTTTGATTTTCATTTTTTCAAATGTCATTCTCATTTCAATTATTTATAACTGTCAGTAAGTTTAATTCATTAACAGAAATCTTTGTTCATAAGAGTTTATTGTTACATTGCAGACAGTTAAATAACAATCCAGTAATCTTAGCGAATGTTATTAACAATTTAAAACGCAGAATTCACTTGTGTTTACAAGAGAACGAAGAAAATTATACGCACTTTCTATAAACCAGTTTTTCGTTGCTCTTGGCTAGTGCTTTCATTTTGTGGGAAATGTGAACTTGGGGTTTGATATCCAAATTTATTTAAAAAAATGTAATACATAAGAACACCAGATTTTGTATAGGAATGCAATATAAATATTTCCACAGGTCACTTGATTAGAAAAGATATTGATCACTCGGTATTTCACTTTTACACACCTTTGAAAACGTAATTGACTTTAATTAATCTCATCATCATCATCATCAGCTGGGCAACTGTGTGTTATTAATTCACGGTCGAGTTTTACGACTGAACGACTGTGTGTTCTCTGCGTAACACAATAAACGTTTATTTCACGCTTTAAAGACGTAAACTTTTGGTTCTCGTCTTATGCATGGGCTTAACGAGCATTTCGGGTGCATTTTTAATTAATTATAAATTGTTGTATATAATTTTTTAGCATTTTTCGTCAGTATTTTTATCAGCATTCAAGAATCACGTACGTATAGTATCTTTTTTCACTGTTTAAAAAAAAAAACATTGACTTTGAATGGAAATCTATTATAGCAGATAAACCACTAAGTAACAGACAGTAGCTTTACTTAAATTTAAACAAATTAAGTGCAAGGTTTCACGTTTCTGAATTGTCGTAGCAAATATTGTTTCTTCAAACAGACTTATCTCTCATTTAATTCTGCTTGTAATTATATCTACACCAGCGGGAGTAATTTAAAAAAAGAACAAATAAATAAGACTGTTTATTAGCACAAAGGATGTTCTGCTTTAAAATTAGAGGGATTAAAAAATGGGCGCACTTGTATTTGTTCATAATAAATTTTGCAAAAAGATTTAGGGAAAAATGTACGTGCATTTCTAAGAAGATAAATATTAATGTTTGGTGTGGTTATTTTCGTTGGTGTGCCAGCTTGGAATTGTACGCAGAAACAAGAAAATTTATTTTCGCACAGAAACTCTGAACATTACTAACTTTTGTTTATGAAAAATTGTGTCATATTTTATTTCATTTTTATTACGTCTGCCTTTGATCATAAGCATAAATTATTTATTGTTGTTATTCTTTCAAATAAATCACATAGTAAGATAAAAAATATTTTAAGATCACTGACACCGAGATTATTAAATCTTAACACATATTTTGACTATTTTTTACGTTTCATAAAATCTCAAAATTTCATTTTAAAAAATTAACGATTAAAAAAATATTACTTCATATAAATTGCACGAACCATCAAGCGACCTTTGCCTTTATTCGTAAATTTGTAAGATAATTAACTGCAATTTCTTAAACGCTTAAAAATACAGAACTTTCTGCTAAACAACATTTTTGGCCTAATGAATGCTTTCGAATACCCCCAGGTATTTATATAATGTTAGAGTAATTGTATTTCGGTGATTACAGAAAAATAGAAAGTTAAAAGAAATTTTTTCAAAGCTTTCACATCTATAAATGTCCTCTAGTCATCTTATTCTTATCACTTTAATAACTAACAATGATTTTATAATGTCCTTGGTTTCAATATTCATAAGCCTTTCATATTCTTTTTGGTACCAACATTTTTTTTTCAAAAACGTAGCATTTTCGATTAACTTCACTAGTGCGTGCTCAGTGTATTCTCATCTTCTTTTAACCTCATGTAGTAATACGAGATGAACTAACTACGCACTAGTGAAGTCAATCGAAAACGCTGTACTTAGTCTCTTTTTACTATTTTCTAGTTTTATTTATACTTATTTCTAGCTCACACTTTTTTACTTTCCATGGCCCCTAACCTCTTTACTGCGTGTGCGTATACTCCAATATATTTCTTTCCTTGTCTTGTGAAGTACGAGGACTACTGTTACACATGGCGGTTTACATGTGGTATACAACAGTAGACTAAACACCGTAATAATTAAGCAATTTTAAAAAAAAAGATACCGAATTTATGAAAAGCAAACAAGACCTGTAAAATGACGACTTTTTCAATTAATTTAATTAATTTTAGTAAAAGCTAAAAGTACTACTAAAATGTCTTTCGTTCTAGCCACAATCGGTGCAATATCAGATGGAATGCAATATGCATGGACGGCCCCAATCATTCCTGTACTCCGGGGTCCCAATTCTCCGGTATCCATCGACGAATCGGATGAAATGTGGCTGGAAACCCTATACATGATAGGCGGTTTGGCAGGATTACCAATAACCATATTCTGCGTGGATCAATTCGGCAGAAAGAATTCTATTATAATAGCAGCAGTCACTCATTTGGTGTCATGGCTCCTCTCGGCCATCGCAATAAATACCGAAACACTTTATTGCTCCAGGTTTCTGGCAGGACTCGCCGGAGATGTTGCTTTCGTCGCTGTCCCGATGTTCGTGGCGGAAATAGCAGACAAAGACATCCGGGGACTTTTATCAGGATTTATATACGTAGCACTGCTCATTGGAATAATCGTTTTGTATAGTGTAGCACCATTCGTCTCGATAGTCGTAACTTCATGTGTAGGTTCATCCTTCGTTATAGTTCAATTATTGACGTTCTCTTTTATGCCCGAATCTCCCTATTATTTGCTATTAAAAGGCAAGAAAGACAAAGCTCAAAAGTCGTTGCAGTTTATCCGAGGCAAAGCTGACGTCGATGCAGAACTTGAGGAGATAACCACTGCTGTAGAACGACAAGCGAAGGAAAGAGGAAGACCTTTGGATTTAATTACCGATCCGGGAAACAGGAAAGCCATTACGATAATGACCGTTTTAAATGCGTCCCAACATTTTAGTAGCATAAGCGTGATGCTAATGAATTTGCACTTGATTCTTAATGACGCGGCTGGAATTTTGAAGACTGAGTACGCCGGCATCGTATTCTCAGTTACGATGTTCTTATCTTCGCTCGTTGCTATAATAGTCGTGGATAAATTTGGAAGAAAGAAACTCGTCGTGTTCTCAAGTTTAGCGACGGGAATTTCGCTGGCAATCTTAGCAACTTATTTTGCGGTTAAAGATTCAGGAGCCAATATCACCTCATTCAATTGGGTGCCAATTTTCGCCGTGTTGTTATACGCGGTGTCTTTCAAATGTGGATTGGGCATAGTGCCTATTGTATTAACCGGAGAGCTATTTCCAACGAGCGTAAAAGCTATGGGCATGACCGTATCTGATGCCATGTACGTAATTTTTGGTACCCTATCGATTTACCTGTACCAAGCCCTTTCGCATCAATACGGAATATTCTGTCCATTTTATTTATTCTCGGCCTCTTGCATACTGACCGCTTTATTCGGTATTTTCTACATACCGGAAACGAACGGAAAAACACTGGAGGAAATACAGTTTATTTTAAAGGGGTTACCAGCACCAGACAAACCACAAAAAGACAATCAACAACAACATGAAGTCTGGCACACTAAATTATAGTTAATTGAGTAATTAATTATAATATTTAATAAAGTTTTTTTTTGTAAAAAATCGAATGTGAAGAGTATTTCGTTAATTTATTAAGTCAATAAAATTAATCCTCGTGTACTGAAGATATTAAATTTAATAATTTAATTAATGTAGGCAGAGCAAAGTTTGTAAATAAATATTTTTTATTTTATCATTTGTGTTATTTGGCCACGTTAATGCAAATAGAAAAAACCCTATTCTGTAACTTATAACGACATCGTTAAAACGAGAATCGTTAAGAGGCCTTTTACAAAGCGCTAATTAAAAAAAAAATTTTCTGAGTAACCATTGTAAATTATAAGCTCAAAATTTTCAGTACGCATTCATGAGGTCTCACGTTGACATTTAAAAAAAAAAATTTTTTTTGAAAAAATCGAATCGATATCTCAAAAACTATACAAAATTTTGAGAAAAACGAAAACGTGAGACCTAGATATGATGTTCTACAGCATATTTAAAAAAAATCAATTCTGTGAATTTAATAATAGCTGAGAAAAACAGCTTCAAAATTTTCGGTAAATATCGTCGTTGTAATACAGCGCCTCTAACGGAGAGCTGTCTAAACTACAAATTTCGTAGCTAATGTGTCCCGAATACGAAATTTGTAGTTTAGACAGCTCTCCGTTGGAGGCACTGTAATACAACGACGATATTTCTGCCTTGAAACTTTTGTCACTGTGGTCATATCATGTCATTTCGTCGTATACCATATGTCCAAATAAATTTTAGATAAAGGTAGGTCATGGAAGTGTAAATGTATTCTACAACACCAAGCAGTTTTTGTAGTTAATAACACATCAAGCTATAAAATGTGGCAAATTAAACTACAATTTTACTTAACTACTCAAAAACTACACAATATTTTAATGTAAATAATGTACTCCTAATAATTTATCTTCCATGGCCTACCTTTATCAAAAATGTATTTGGACATACAGTATTTTCTAAACTCACAATCAGATCTATACCATCGGCATATAATAAAACAATGATTTTTATATTGTTATAAAGACTGTTCTTTTTTTAATCTGGCGTCCATGAAAGTTGGAATTGTGAACCATCATCAAAATGACAGTTGTTAATTTGACATTTGAACTTGTCATACCTAACCTTGGTTTCGAATTCAACAGTACGACAGGACAACGCAAGAATGTGATCTATTATAAATTATAATAAACGAAAAAAGACAATAACAATGAGATCTGTTGTAACAAACGAAAAAGATAATAAGAAAATAAGATTTACAACAAATAATCAAAATTGTGGTGCGTTCACCTTTCACAATAAGCACCTAATCAGCGCCAACTTCGACGCAAAAATTTTAAAAAAACTCCCGTTATATTTATTGCTCTATTATCACGTTGTCATAAAAACAATTATGGAGAATTGTTAATAATTCAATAAAGTTAATTAATTAATTTACGGAATAAAGTAATAAATTACAATAGAAATCAAAAAAAAATTTTCGAATATGGAAAATAAGTCTGAAGTTAGCGATGATGTGGCGATCAGTGACACCAACATAAAACGTAAAAAGCATTTCTCAAAAAATCTTCAAAAATACAAATTTAAAGAAACCAGGAAAACAGAAACAAAAGATAATAATAAATTTTAAAAACAAAACAATTTGAAATGACTAGGGACAAAACAAAGAAAACAAAATAATAAAAATAATCAAATTAAAAAATATATATAATAAAAACAAATGACAATCGATTTTACAAAACAATAAAAATGCAAAAAAAAAAACAAATTAAAAAATAATAATAATAAAAACAAAAGACAATTTAATTTAATTTATTTTAAAAGAATTAAATTTAAAAAACAATCTATTTTACAGCACGATTCAAATTAATAAATAAATAAAAAACTGTTAGAAGGATGTTAGAACAAATAATACAAATGAAGAATAAAAAGAACGATGAGAAAGCAAAGAAAATGAAATAATAGAATTTTTAAAAAATACGATTTAATAAAACTTAAAAAACAGTAAAAACAATCGGTTAAAAAAACTATGTATTTGGAAGGAAAGGTGACAAACAAACAAATGAACAAAATTTAAAAAACGTATACAGGGTTTAACTTGAAGGCTTCCGCGGCTGTCGTCCATGTTTGGCAGTCTCAACGACTTAGGGTTCGGCCACGCTGGCGAGCGATTTATCGCGAGCGAAAAATCGTGGACGACATAGCGACAAAAATATATTTCAAACATACTATAGCAAATGAAAGCGGCCATACTGAGCGAGAAATCGCTTAGCGGGTAAGCGTGTCTGAATTCAACGTTGTTTGATTTGTAAGCGATTTTTGTTTACTTTTATTTACGACATTGTCGTCCACGATTTTTCGCTCACGATAAATCGCTCGTCAGCGTGGCCGAACCCTAACGAGAAGCAGCAGCAACAACCATGAGGAAGTTGTTCTGCAATGGAGAACGAAACGTCGGCAGTAGAAGAAATCAACGGCCGCGTTCCGCGGACACAACTGTTGAGTATGTTGACTTGTTTGGTACGCTGAACGGTTAGTGGTTACTGCCAACAGTTGCCGAATTTACTCACCAGAAATAATTTACGATGGGTGCGGTGCCAGTGAGTCATTTGTTTATTCTGACCATAGATTCTAACCTCTTTTGAATTGCTGGATTTCTCAATTTTCTCTTCTTTAAACGCAACATAAATGAAACTCGTTTCTGGTTTTAGTCAACTATTGTGTCCGCTGAACACGCCCATTGTGACGCGGTTCCAACCGGAAGCCAATTTAAACGGAGCAGGACGATACGCCGCCGCCGATTCGCCGCCGGACGATTGGACGCTGCCGATTCGCCGCCAGGACGATTCGCCGCCGGTACGATTCGCCGCCGGTACGATTCGTCGCCGGGACAATTCGCCGCCGGGACGATTGACCGCCAGGCGCGATAATATTTATGTATTTTCAATAGGTTAAACTAAAATGATATGTTGAATTGTGTTCATATATTTCAGTATTTGGGTATAGTGTATTAAAATAGTTAAATTTAATTTGCATTTAATTTTTGAAAATTTACCTTTGTCTTTTATCTCGTTACAAATTTTGACAAATAAAATGAGATATAATTTTATAAAGAAATTTCCTCTTAACAATAAAATCTGTGAAAATTTACCTGTTAAAATATACTGCTCAACAAATGAACTGGACCCTTAAAAAACTTGTATTAAACTTAATTAAATGAGAAAAAAGCGAAATAATTGCAGCATTACGGAACTACATAACAATTTATTTAAATTAGCAAATTTTAAATAAATGTTCCACATAATACTTAAATGTGTACCAAGAGTTAAAATTAATCTGCATCCGTGTTTTCACAAAATCAAACGTAAACAGAAAGAAAATGAGATCAAATAACGTATAAAAACTCTGAGAATTTACCAGGTCTTGCCAGCTTATCTAGGCGTAATTAATATGAAATTTTAGACAAGCTGTTGAAAAATATGTTCGTAAAACTGTAAAGGCAAATCTATATCTACATCTGGCGGTGAATCTTCCTGGCGGCAAATCGTCCCGGCGGCGAATCGTCTTGACGACGAACCGTCCCGGCGACGAATTGTCTTGGCGGTAAATCGTCCCGGCGGCGAATCGTCCTGGCGGCGAATCGGCGGCGGCGAATAGTCACGTACCGAATTTAAATACGTATACAGGGTAATTGAAATTCGAAGGCCAGCATGAGGATCTCGCTTATTGTAGGAGATAGAGAATCCGTTAAATGGAGGCAAAATTGCGAAATTTCATGGTGATTAATAATCTGTTAAGATATTTGAAATATCGAACGGTTTCTTCACAATCGAAGAGAAACGAAAAATTGCGATTTTCGAAAATCGAACATAACTTCTTTATTTATGATTTTTTCCAAAATCTGTAAAAACATTCCTGAAGCAACTTTTTACGTTTGATTTAATGTCGAGCGAACTTTATTTCTAGGGCGATTCGTTTTTATTTTTCCAGAGCCAACTTCATTTTTTCTTATGGGCGCGATTTTTGTTGTTTAAACAGGTAGATAGCACATTTCCTTCTGAATTCATTGGTATGACACACTTGCTATTTTGTTTTAATTTTCATTGAGAAATTTTGAAAAAACTGAAATTAGATTCATGAGCACACATTAACTTATTGTTAGCTTAGATTCAATTGTATGCTGCATAGCCAAGATTTACGTTTACCTTTGTTTAATTGGTCTGTCATTAAATACAGAATCGCATATTCAAATGAAGAAAAACGTGATAAGTTGCGCATTTTCTATTTGTCACAAAAATTCCACTACAAGTGCTCAGTGGTATTTAGAAACCTATCCGAAGGTAATTCAACCAAGTAACTCGTGTCTAAATAAAAACCTGGTCAAGTAGGCTACATTTAGTAATTCTGCTATGTAAATGCAATGGATAAATTCTCAATCACAACCCACTTGACCAGGTTTTTATTTAGACGCTCGTTACATATTAGATATTTCTCCAACTTGGATAACAATGTCATTCAAAATGGTGCATTTGAAACTCGAAGAGAAATAGAATACAGAAAAAATCCGAACATTTGTTCAAAGACATTTCCATTTTCCGCAATACTTAGCCGTATACGTTGTATCATTTGGAATCAAATTGTTATCCAACTTGGAAAAATATTTAATACTTGGTTGGATTCTTTCCAGATAAGTTTCTAAATACCGCTGAGCACTTGTAATGGAATTTCGTTGTGACAATAAAACATACGCAACATATCATGACAGACCAATTAAACGAAGGTTGGCTACGCAGCATACAACTTAATGTGTAAAACTAAGCTAACTTAACGGGTGCACATAATTTAATTTCAGTTTTTTCAAAATTTATCAATGAAAATTTAAACAAAAAAGCAATGTGGCATACCAATGAATTCAGAAAGAAATGTGCTATCTATCTGTCTAAACAACAAAAATCGCGCCCATAAAAAAAAATTAAGTTGGCTCGGGAAAAACAAAAACGAATCGCTCTAGAAATAAAGTACGATCGGCATTCAACCAAGCGTGAAAAGTTGCTTCAGGAATGTTTTCACAGACTTTGAAAAAAGTTATAAATAAAGAAGTTATGTCCGATTTTCGAAAATCGCAATTTTTCATTTTTCTCCGATTGTGAAGAAACCTTCGAGATATTTCAAATTTCTTAACAGATTTTATTAATCGGCATGAAATTTAACAACTTTGCCTCCATTTAGCCGATTCTCTATCTCTTATAATAAGCGAGATCCCCATATTGGCCCTCGAATTTCAATCACCCTGTATATAAACAATGTCAAAAAAAATTAAAAACAGAACAAACAACAACAAAATACAAATCAGTAAAAGCAATCGATTTTACGGCACAATTCGGCAGATTCATAAGAAAGAAGAAAACACAATATTTGGTATTTGGGTCTTCTTTCTTTTCCTTGCTTTAATGTTTTCCCAAAATTTTCACAAAAAAAATATCTTAGAAGCCTACAGTCAGCGTTGCCAGTAGGGCTGCGAAAATTTATCGATATATCGATATTATCGATACTCTTAATATCGATATTATCGATACTCGTAATATCGATAAATGTCGAATAACGATATTTCAATTTCTATCATCGATATTATCGATATTACCGATATTATCGATATTACCGATATTAGCGATATATCGATATTTTTAAGTTATCGATAATTGGCAGATCTGGAGATTTTTCCTTAAATCTGGGGAATTTTTACCTGCATTAGGGAAAAGAGAAAACTTTTAAAAACAAACGAAAAATTGAAGGAATTTTTACTTCTTTGTTTTTATAGAAATCAATACTACAATCAAAATTTTATATTAATTTTTCCTCAATTAGGAAATTCATCTAAAATCACATTTTATTGTGAATTATAGTTGTCGTAATATGGATTACTAATCGACTCGTTGTGTGTATGCATTTTTAAACCTATAACAAATGTCCAGTTGGAAAACGCAAACCTCGAAGACACAAATATATCCTCTTTGCAAAGACATGAAATTTGTGGTATAGAAATAGACTAAATAACGAAACCTTTGCATTCAAAAAGTCTTTAAAAAAACGATGCTCGAATTCTTAATATCAAATAATTTGTAATTTATTTTATTTTCAAGTTTAAAAAAATATGTTTCTCTTGAATAGATTTTTATTTTTGTTTTTTATGATATTAATAAATTGACTTTGTCATTAATGCATAGTTTTTTTGTATGTACAGTCATACGCAGCTTAAGTGCTACAATTTGACAGTTCTGTGAGCCTTGTACCACAAGGTTTTAAGGATGAAGTTCGCGTGCTGGAGGTGCATTTTAGGTGCGCATGGCTGTACCAATTGTCAAGCTTTCTCATCGTGTATCACTGTTAGGAAAATTTATTTTTAAATCATATGCAGAATGTCTGGGGAAATCTGGAAACTTTTAGCAACTTTCTCTGGGGATTAATATTTATTCACCTGGCAACACTACCTACAGCTTTGAAAAACTGTTGAAACGTCGATGTTTCATTATACAGAGTGTTTCATAACAGGTGGAAAAAGAATGAAATCTCACGTACATGATCTCATTTTAAGTTAAAATGAAAGAATAAAAAATTTCAAATTTTGCCTAGTTTCGGAGTTACCTGAACTTAAAGTTAAATAACCAGAAATAGTTATTTATACAACTAGTGTGTAAAGTAGGTCTTTTTAATTGTGTGCGAAAGTTTTCGCATTCGAAGCGTTAACCGAGTGAGCAAATAGTAGAACGATATTTAAAAAAATACGTTTACACATGTGTTGTATGGTGTATACAATAATTTTTCTACAACCGAACAGATTTCACATTTTTTATCAACTGCTTTGTTTATGTTGTAAATAAATTATTTCAGTATTTTATTTTCACACTCAAATAATTCCGAAACTAAGCAATAATTGAAATTTTTTTATTCTTTAATTTTAAAGTAAAATGAGATTCTGTACATGAGATTTCATTTTTTTTTTTTTTTACTTGATATGATTCTGAAACAACCTGTATATTGACAGATTCTTCAAAATAAATAATTTTTATCCAAAAAGACGACGACTTTTGTATCATTTTTAAAACAATAGTCAATACAGATTGTTAATTTAAACAAAAATATTAACTTTTACTGAACAAAATATGAACGAATGTAACTACATACTTCCTTTTCTAAATTTCATTAAATTTAAATTGTTCAAAAATCTTCAACATGCTATAGATTGATAAAAATTAACTACTTATTTGAAAATAATAACCAATAACTATAATACACAATACAGTTTTTATTTTGGACATAATTCAGTTTGTAATAATATTATACATTTTCATCATTTTTGTTTTAAAATTTAATACAAAAGAAAATTCATAAAGGGAATTTTAAAAGTAGTTCCATTTTAAAATAATCATATTTACTTTCGATTCACTCAAATATACTAATAAAAGCGTTAAAAGCACATCTTGATATTATTTAACTTTGACTAATCAATAAATAATAATAAAAGTGACAAGCTATATTTTTTTGATGTCAGTATTTCTTATATTAATATTTTCTTAATTTGCTAAAGATATATCAAGATAAATCGTCCAGTTTCAATAAACCTTTACATTTGGAAATGCAACATTATGTTGAGTTTACCCAATCTAAATCCATCAACCTCACCTAAAACTCCGATGGTTATTTTCCACTGTTGATTGCCAATGATTAAAAACATCATATATGAGGTCATTTAAATTAAACTTAATTGAAAACATGTGTGCATGTCGAACTGCTGTATTTTTTATTTAAAACCGCATACTGGTTGCTTTTAAATGAATATAATTAACTAACTGCAGCTCAAAATTTTATAATTGTACAAAAAAAAGCACACTACACTCACTCATAATCAACAAAATTAAAAAATTGAAGAATATGTTTAATATTTATGTTTAATATTAACTTAGTTATTTCATACCAGATCAATTTATTAAAAAATATGTAACAATAAGTAAAAGATATGTAATTAAAAACACCTATCGTAAATTACGTCAGTTTATTATATAAATTAAACTCTACATCAAAAATATTACTATAATTTATAAACTTACAATTCAGTGGTACTTATTACTGCATTAAAAACACGAAAAAAAAACCATTATAAACAAAAATATTAAACAAAGATATCCTCTTCACAATTATAATTTATTAAAGTGGAAGGTACGTTCAAATTTTTCAACAAGGTAGGCATATCTAAAAGAGCATGTTCCTTTAGCTTCTCTAGAAGATCTCGTAAAGCCTCTTCGCACTTGGTCTTCCAAATATTTGTCAGTTTATCCAAGTCTTTAACATTATGCATATTGTGATAAACTTCTGCTTGCTGCAATTTGCTCAAGTGTACTTCCTTCTCATGAACTTGTTTCTCTAAATGCAAGATCTCATCGATCAGAGATGATGTATCTTCTTTCTCATCCCCCTCTGCAAGCAGTTGTAATGGAGTATCACCACCATTAGCAGAAACTGTATCATTTTCTAAGCTTAAATTGTCTACAGGAATGTAACTCGTAAACAACTCAATTTCATCATCAGTATCACACGAGTTAGTGCTTTTCTTCATTGATAACTTCCTTTTAGCTTTTCTGTGCGGCGCTATGCTCTCATTTTTTCTTTTAATTGACTGACCCATTCTTGTTAAATGAACCTTTAATTCTTTGCTTTGCAACTGTTTCAAATTATCCGAGCTGATTTCCGGTGGCATATAAGTGTCTGCAGGCTCCTTTCGTTTTTCTTCAACCTCTGCTTTCTGTAAATGATCTAACCATTCTATACTTTCTGATTTCTCGTTTGTACCTTTAGAAGAAATTATAGAATTAGTGGTGTCGGAAGTATTTTTTGTACTCACTGCTTTTGCATGACGTTTTTTCTTTTGAATTTTATTAGAATCAATTGAATCACTTGTGTGTTCTGCGACGTTAAATTTGATTTCTTCTTTCTTTCTTAAAGATGGAAGTTCTTTTGCTTGGGAAACACCAAAGTCTTCTGAATTATTAACTGGATTTAAACTGTCCTTGTTCTGTTGTAAATAGGTATCCGTTCCTCCTATGCTTTGCGTTTCTTGTAACGGGCTATTAAATATTTTATGCATGGGTTTACTTTTACGTGATAAACCTATTCGTCTGCATGGTGTTAAGAAGCTTTTACTGATACCAGTGTTTGAATGAGCAGAACTTTTAATAAAACTGTCTGAAGACATAGTCACAACAATTTTAACCTAGAAAATAAGAAGAAATTATTACAACTTGTTAGAAATAATTAATAACAAAAATACCTTATTTATAACACAAACACAAACTTCACAATAATAACAAGAGAAATAAATAATTAGTTTATAATGTATAACTGACAACTCTATTGTTATTTGTTGTCATAAAAACATAACGTATTTAGAATGTAGAATTGTTAATAATTCAAGGGAGAACTTGAGTTAATAAAAATAAATAAATTAATTTATAGAATATCATCACAAACTCAATAATCAATTACAGCAGAAATCATCAAATATAGAATTTTCAAGTATGAGAAATAAAACTGAAGTTAGCTATGATCATAGATAACATAAATAGATGAGACAGTCAATTGGCGATTAAACTGACCACGGCACATGTGAGGGAGCCACCGTAGACAAGTAATGCGTTTTGTTTACGTTTGATTTATTTGTGATCAGGGCTAGCTAACTTGAATAGGAATATCCGTTCCAATACTAAAAAGAGATAGAAGATATAATTCCGGATCGGAAAATCGGTGCGCTAAAATCGTTACTGTTGCAGGTTCCTGTAATTTTTTGGATTTTACTGGAATTAAATTAAACAATTAAATTGCTTTTGCCCAGGAGCACTAATGATCCCACTAAAAGTGAGTTGGGCAGTAGAAAGTATTAAAAGGAGACTTTAAATTTAAAGTCACTTTTAGATGTAAAAACAACTGTGAAATTATATTTGTTTACACATCTGAATCACAAAATTTGACTTAAATTTTAAAGTCTCTTTTAAATTCGATTTTGAAACTGGCCCTAAAGCAAATAAATTCGAAAAGATTTATGGAAAGTGCATTTTGTATGCACGCATGTTTGTAAGAGAATAGTTTTTTAATTTGAAGTGTTATTATTTTATTAATTATATAAGTGACAGTTTCTTGTGAAATTTATGACGTAAGTATTTTGATGTGTCTAATCTTTCTTCTTAAAAATAGATTCCATATTAAACATATACAATAAACAGAAATTATTATATTACAATTTTGTTTTACAGTAGTTATGAATCTAACTTCTGTTCTGCGATCAGGAACACATACGTAGTTGTTGCATATGTGGTAAAAAGTGTCTCCTACTTTCCAATTTCCAAATCCAAATCGATTCTTGGATAGATTTATAAAATGGAAGGAAGCTGTTAATAATGCTAGGCATGCCACATTATCAAACCAAGAAAGTTTTCACCGCAGTTTTGTTTGCATAAAGCACTTCACAGCTGAAGATTTTGAGAGTGATAGTTTAAAATTATTAAAAACAGCAATACCATCTCCAATTCCAAGAAATGCGAGTCCCAGAAAAAGTAGATCGATTACAACAGGTGAATTTGTTTGAAGTTTGGTCATAAGTTCTCTCATAACTTCATTAAATTTTTATAGGTGATACTGATAATATCAGCATATGTACTCATCTACCCCCATACTCAGAAAACCCAGAATGTGAGTACATAACATATAATGTTAATTGAATAATAGAAATTACTCTTACATTTTCAGCTGTATCTTCTGGAATGAACCTTGGAATTATTCCACTAATACGGGAGATACAAAGTGAAAAAGGTACTTTGCGTTGTATTTGCATGAATATAATTACATTACTAAAAAATCATACATATATATTAACTGGAGCCCTGTTGAAGAATACAATTATATATATATTTATGTTTGTATGTTTTCAGAATATGAAGCAGTTATGAAACCTCAACCGTCATCTTCAAAACAAATTGGAATGTATTATCATTCGGCAGTCACAACACAAGGTAAACTGTCTTGATAATTTAGAAAATATCTTTTGTTCAACTGATTTATTAAATTTTACTTTTCCAATTTTAAAGGAATTTCAATTTTGTTTAAAATATTTTGTACCTAATATTGATTTGCAACAATCGATGGAAGTTCACTTGAATGTATTTTTAGGAGTCTCAAAGCCTTCAATTTCACTGCAGTCTAAGAGAGCTACACTAATATTAAAAGGAAAGTGCATCCAGAAAAGCACCACCACATTAAATAACACTGAATTTACTTTATATCAGGAGGCCCGCCGTTTGCAGAAACGAATTGCATGGATGAAGAAAACAGCTAAACGCAACAAAGCATCTATAAATTAACGAAGATGCCTAGTTTTGAAAAGATGTGCCAAAATTTAACACCAGTCCAGAAGAAGTTTTTTGAAAGTCACCTTTGCCAGAACAGAAAAAAAAGTAAAAAGGGTAGAAGATTTACTCTTGAACAGAAAGCAGATGCTGTGGTAAAAGATATTTTAAGTTAAATTTTTTTATTAACTTACTTTTTGCACCTACTTTATATGAGATGTTAGTTTCTAAAATTGTTATTGAAGGAGTAACAATAACAAAAAATTAAACTTGTACTTGAGTACTTACTTCAGTTCTTTTAACATGAACAGAATTACAGAATTTGTTTTTTTTTTGTTTTTGTTAATTTTCTTTAAAAGTTCTATAAAAATCCCCCCCAATAGAAGCATTAGTTTTGTTACATTCTATATATACATTCGTGTGCTACTTTTGACTTTTGTGAATAATAAAAGTAATAGTTAATTCAGAGGTATGTTTCATTTGCACGGTAATTTTAATTTATTATATCACTTATGTATTTGTTTGAGATATCTCTTGATATGTTGTACTTTGTGCAGAATTTCAAATGAGTGGAAATTGTTCTACACAAAGATCCAATATATTAAAAAAATTTCAATGAATACCTTTCGTATTGAGGTAATTAAATTTCCCGCCATTTTTGTTGCAAGCGCTAAGGATTTCGATCCCGCCGGATGTCGCCACTAGTATTTTCTTAGGAACCTGCGTTTTACTAGGGACTTATCGTTCTAGAGAGGGGGTATTCTATGATTTGTGATATAATGTTTAGTTAAACAACATTTAAGTGTACTTTTTGTAAAGAAAATTATCGTTATATTTTGCAAATTATTGCGAGTTCATTAGCAAGTAATATTCGGATTGTTTCTGCAGACCACGGTGCTTCAGACTGTAACATCTATACTTTGTTATCAACAGATTTAGGAGTTCTGCTTTTCGTATTTAAACTTTTTGGAAAGCTATATATTTCAAAAGCAGTAATTATCTTTTGGTAAGTGCCAACCATAATATTCTACACTAGTTAAGCAAAGTAAAACAAATTTGTAGGTTAGTGCGAGAACCTGCATTTTTCGTCGAAAACAATAAATAAGAATGCAATGCAATCGTTATTCTTTCTAGAATGGCAATTAAAAACACAACAGTTCGTGTTATGCACTGTTTTAGGAGGCACTTTTAAACAAAATTAACAGAAGGTGTAACACATACGGCGTATTAGTTTTAGCGTGTTTACCTGATCTGATCACTAGAACTGCTCGTAATGAACCTTGCGTGTTCTGCACGTTATATTCTTTGCGTTCAGTTTGGTCAGATAAAACGAATTCAGCTGTAATCTAACGTAAATAAATACAAAACATTGACCATTACTTGTCTGTGGCAGTTCAAGTTATGACCACCAGAGGGAGAGCAGTTTATTGAAATCGCCAATAGAAATCATTTTTACATTACAATCTAGTGAATAAAGAGATTTTCGTATCAATTGGAAGCTTCGCTAGGTTTAAAAAAATTAAAGAAAAATTCCAGCTGTCAATGTGAATTTGTAAGCCTCAAATAAATTATTGCAAATGTTTTCAGCTATAGTGGAGCAAAGTAAAAGCATTGTTTATGTATTAATAGTTAGTCAACCTAGTCTTCAGAATGTGCTGCCATCTAATAACTGTCGAACGGGTGACGAACGGCATGTGTTTATAAAGTTTGAAACTCGGCTGAAAGAAAAATTATTTTATCTACTGTCACTGAAATCTGACGAGCGGCTAAAATCTCCGCACGATTTCTTGTGGTGGGAGAGAATTAGCGGTTAATTTGAATTGCGCCTACGGAGGTTAGGACTTCGGAAGCTCTTAAATACATATTTGATCATAAGAGTAATTAGAAAAGACACTGAAGAATTTGAATTAAAAAATAAATTGATTGATTAGGCTAAAATTTTCCACAAAAATTAATATATTGAACCAAGTTCATTTCAAAATTACTTAAAATATTGTTTAATTTAAGGGCATAAAATATTTCATTATATCATACTGAAAAATTCAAATATTTATTTATATGTTATTACAAAAAATATTACATTATGAAAAAAATTACAAATAACTTATAATGTTCAATTTCTGTCTACCTGTTTTTTTTTTTTAGTTCTTTCTCTGTGGTTTGCCTTTTTCTCTTAGTACTATGAAAAGACATCTGCTATTTTTATTTGCTGATTCTGTAACTGATATTACTAAGGTCTAGTTTTATACAATCGTTGAATAACTGTTCACCGAATATCCTTTAATGTTCCTTCATATCTACTCACACCTACATGAGGCCTTTTAATAATATTGAAAGTGGTATTGTTTCCTTCAATTTTCGGTATATTTCAGAAAGTGATTGTTGATCTTCTTTAAAAAAAAATACATCTTTCAAATTATTTATTAAATTATCACTTTTATTTTTAACCTTATTGCATGTGTTATTTTTTATACTTGATGTAATAGGTGCAGACAGCAAATATGTTTCTGGTTGCTCATTTTCATTACAATAAATATTTTTTTCGTAAGTATTATCCCTAGTGATGTTCTCAACAAGAGAGTGAATATGTTTACAAAATGGGTTCTGTATGGAATAAAATTCACAGTCGCATGAATATGATTGTACTCACAATTTGCAATACTGACATTAATTTACAACATATTTGTGTTTCTTATAACAATATAAAATTTTTCTTTGGTATTTAACTGATACGTGTTTATATTGATTTGATTGATATTGCAATCAAAAGTTAATGACGCTCTGTGATGATTTATAATTTTTGTTATATGGCAATTAATCTTTCCTGTAGTAATTTTTAAAATTCTTTCGACCGTCTTTTCATGAATAAAATTAATTACAGCATGTGGTCCCTCATCCAATCTCTGGACTTTTCTACCTTCAAGACAGAAATATCTAATTACTTTAACATGGATTATACAGGATGTCCCAAAACCCTCGTTTGAGATTGAAACAGTATGTAGAGAGGCGCAAAAGAAACAACTTTTTTCAATACTTTTTTTTCCAAAAGTCAATAATAAGGGAGTTATAATTCCCTGAAAGAGGGATGAAACTTATTTTTCTTTTGGCAACATCTTTTGAATCCTTTAAGTTATCAAACTAATATTTGAAACTTAGATATAAGGTACCTGACTGAACATTTACAATGCATTTGTCAGATCCTTCCTCCCTTTTAATGGGTAGTTTGAGGGGATTACTGTCAATATTTTATGATAACCAAATGCAATGGACGTATGTTAACTTATAAACCTCAATTACTCGAAAACGGTTACGTTTATCGAAATGCAATAAGAGAGCCTTCTTGTGCCAAATCTAAAGAATATTCTCTTCGTAAATTTTTGATGAAATATGTAAAAATAAAAAGTTAGGAATAAAATACTGAAACGTCACCCCTTATAAAAAGGAGGGAGGATCTAACAAACACGTTGTAAATGCGTAGTTAGGTGCCTTATACCTGAATTTCAATGAGATGCCATTCATGGTACATTTCCTATTTAAATTCTATTGGTTAGAGAGCTGGAAGGGAGGGGGATGACGTATGACAATTCGGTATAGGATAGAAAAGTGTCCCCCTGGGATTATAAATCGACCTATTTTTGCGTTTTTTCAAACAAAAATTTTCTTGGGAGATATTCAGTCGTTTCGTTTTCGTTGGGCCACGCTGTATCTGCAGGAAAACGAGACCCTGCGTTTAATTACTTTACATTACTTTAGACTTTTGTTTTATTTGTTATCACACTAAAATTTACAAAAATATCGTACGTACAGTCGCGGACAAAAAAAGTTGACTTTTTTAAGCCAATTTTATAATATAAAATTTTTGCTAGGTTGTTGTAATTATGAGCTGATATTTACGGATGACAAAAAATAAATATTACTGATTGTAATCCATAAGTTTCAGTTCATAATTACAACCACCAGGCAAAAGTTTTATATTATAAAATTGACGTAAAACAGTCCACTTTTTTGTACATGATTGTATATTAAAAAAAATATCAAAATCGCCTGCATTTTGTTTTATTTTTATTTATCGTTTTACATTTATTTAAATAAAAATTCATTACAAGAACCTATTTTTTTGTTAACTTTCTGTGAAAAAATTTTTAATTAAATTTTCTTATTTCTCCGTCACAAACTATTTTTAAAAGTGTGTATAAATATATTGAGTCCCTCAACATGTGAATTCCAGAATTTTTATTTTTAAATCTATTTACGTGAAATTTGAAAAGTATTAATTAAGCAAAAAAAATGAATTTTCCAGCAAAATATCGAGCATAGTGTTCCATTTAAAACATGTAGAGTGCCGCAATGGAAATAGGATCCAGTGTCCACCAATAATTTTTTTAAATTTTCATTTGCTTTTGTTGTGTTGTAAATATTTTGTCATATAATTTTAATTTTTATCTCTATTGGTTACCGAGTTTTAAAAGATAAATATTTTGTCATATAATTTTAATTTTTATCTCTATTGGTTGCCGAGTTTTAAAAGATAAATATTTTGTCATATAATTTTAATTTTTATCTCTATTGATTGCCGAGTTATTTGCAGAAAACCGAAAATCGCAGAAATTTCAAAGGGTGTTTTTGCTCACTTAGGGCTTTTTTGGGCAGGTAAAATAATTCCGTGTTCACTGTAGGGTGAACTACTAACCCACAAAGTTTCAGTTTTTTTGAATTTTCGGGTTGGGAACTTTCCCTTGTTAGCGGCAATGTTCGTTAACCTGAATTTATAATCCATTTTTTACATCGTACATCGTAATGAATGGGAAAGATAAATTTTCTAAGTCCAGGGTTTCTTTTCAGGCTCTTTTCGCACATAAAATAACTACATTTGTTCCCCGACATCCTAAAAAATTCGTCGAGAAATTAGAACAAAATATGACTAATTTAAGTATTATGTTCACAACTATAACGAAACTCGGTAAAATACACGGCAACACCACAGTGCAACACAGCGCAAACAAATCAAGACGGCATTTATTGGAAACAGTTGTTAAGTGGAGATTCAAACTTGTTATCGTCCGCTGGAGTGCTACACTTCTAGTCCGTCGCCCCCTATCAATCTTGGTCCAGAACTAAAATTAATTTCCGTCGGTTGACTAACTAGACATGTAATAGTATTTTTACGTTACCATCTAGTGAATAAAGTGGTTCTCGTGTCAATTGGAAGTTTCGTTTCATTAAAAAAAAAAAAAAAACAACTTCAGCTGTCAATGTGAATTTGTAAGCCCCAGATAAATTATTGCAAATGTTTTCAGCTATAGTGGAGCAAACTAATATCATTTTTACATTACAATCTAGTGAATAAAGAGATTTTCATATCAATTGGAAGCTTCGTTAGGTTTAAAAAAATTAAAGAAAAATTCCAGCTGTCAATGTGAATTTGTAAGCCTCAAATAAATTATTGCAAATGTTTTTGGCTATAGTGGAGTAAACTAACGTCATTTTTACATTATAATCTAGTGAATGAAGAGATTTTCATATCAGTTGAAAGCTTAGTGTGAATTTGTAAGCTCCAAAAAGAATTATTGCGAAAGTTTTCGACTATAGTGGAGCAAACTAATAAGTTTGTTCCAGCAGCATTTTCTGACTAGTTCGGAACCATTAAAAACAGTTGCCCACCAAAGTAATGACCGATATTAACGGTGCCATCAATTGTACAATTTTGATAACTGCATGCTTTTAACGGTTTCGAACTAGTTACGAATTGTTGCTGGAACAAACCTAATATCATTTTTGCTATCTAGTGAATAAAGTTGTTCTCGTCTGAATTGGAGGTTTCGTTATATTTAAGAAGTCCAGCGGTTAAATGTGAATTCGTAAGCTTTAAATAAGTGATTGCAAAATTGTTTTTTGTTATACCGGTGTCCCACGCCATGTGTTCATCCTTCTAGAATTTTTATTTTTTAATCGATTTACATGAAATTTGGAAGGGATTAAACACAAAAATGAATTTTGCAACATACTATTGAGCGCAGTAGAACTTCCGGTTTCAGCGGAAGTGATTTCAACTTTTATATTTTAAATGGAACACCCTACCTATATATTTTTACATACTTGGAACAGAGCATGATTTATTGAGATTTACGACTGCTCTGTTTTAAATTATTTTCAAGGAAAGTATGAAGTATTTGGTATCAGAGTACTCAACAAAAAAGAATTCTGTTGAGCTAGACTAAGAAACACATGAGTTTCCATTAAAAAATGGGTTACGACCTAATGAAAATTTCAAATGTTACAAAAATTTTAAAAATCAAAATATAATCAAAGCAGTGATTTTCTCGAATTACTTATTGGTCGCAGCCGAACGAAAATACATGATTCCTAGCTTTCTAGATTGGAAAACAGTTTTTTTTTTTTCGTTGTCATGGAAACTAAAATTGCCTGGTGATATATTTTCGGACTCGCAATGATCTACAAATTCCAAACATGTTAAAATATACCTGTAAGGTGTTCTACTTAAAATAAAATAAAAAAGTTGACATCACTTTCAGGGAAACCGGAAGATCTGCTGTGCTCAAAAGTATGTCGGAACATTCATTTTTTGATTTAATTTATCCTTTCCAAATTTCAAATAAGTTGATTAAAAAATAAAAGCTTTAAAAAGGTGAACACATGGCGTAGGACACCTAGTGTTGTGAGGTAAAAACTATTATCATTTTTGCGTAAAAATGACGTGAATAAAGAGGCTTTCGGGACAATTGGAAATCTCGATAGATTCAAAAAATTTGCTTTCAGTGTGAATTTGTAAGCTCCAAATAAATGAGAATCGTTCTAGCAAAACAGGACATATCCATCTTTGATTGAACACCAATATTACATTTAAGAATTATAATTTGTTAAGTTTTTATTGAATACCCTAACTTTCTAAGCATTTGAAATAGCCGATGATCAATTTGAATTGCTTACATCTACATTCTACATATTTTATTGAAGCCACTAAACTCTTGACTCTTAACCACTAAAATTCCATTTTTCATATAAAATGGACTTGTCCTGTGTTCTAGAACGCTCCGCAAATTAATGCTAATGTTTTCTGCTATATTCGAGTAACTTAGTAACTACTACAATTTTTACATAATAAAATGCAATGGACATTTTAAGTAGCGACATCTTTCGATTGCTTTTTGACCTGACATTGCAGTAGGCACGGCCGCCTGGATTAATGAAGCACTCATGGTTGTATGCACAGACAAATCTCAAGGTGGACTTGATACTTAAAGCTAACTTCATATCAAACTGTTCGCCGTATAGTTACATTGTTCAAAGTAAAGGTTTACTTTGGCTTAAGTCTAGAGATTTGTCTGTGCATATGGCCACAGTATAAGTTATTACCCAGTAGCGTCACTTAAACGTCAGTGTCAAAAAAAGGGGCCATTCTATTTAATAATAATAATAATAATAATAATAATAATAATAATAGCTTTATTTACTGCAATGTACAATAGAAATGTTAGAATATATATATTGAAACAGTTGAACTAAGCACATTACAGCAAACCAGGAGCAGGTTCAGCTTAACGCTTAACCGCGCATGCTGTTATTCTACCTGCACCTGCATTTCGCAACTAATGAATATGAAGAAAATGTGCATTTTTCTTTTAAATTAATAAAATTTAGTAAGGGGTTTTGCGTTGCCCACCCAATAGTACATTTCTTAAACGACGTTTGAAAAGTGAAACTGGTAGCGATTTTAAATCCTCAGATAACCAATTCCAAATTAAGGAAATGTTATAGGAAAAAGAACGACGAAATAACGCAGTCGAATGACTAGGTATAGTGATCATATTTTTACGGCGGATGTTAATGTGATGCACGTCAGTACGGAAAGTAATTTTATTATATAAATACTGAGGCGCTTATTAATTAAGTTATTAATTTATAATAGAGATTGGCGGAATTAAAAAATCTGCGGGTATTCATGTTCAGCCATCCTGCATCGACAAGTTTATGAGAAATTCTTTCATATCGTCTAATACCATAAGCAAGTCGGAGGCAAGAATTTTGAAGCTTCTGAATTCTTTTTTTATCTACAGCATTTAGGCAAGCACCATAGATAACATCGCAATGGTTAAACAATGGCAATATCAACGCGTTACAAAGGTAAAGTTTGAGTTTCTGTGTTAACACATGACGGTTGGAGAATAAAATTTTTAACCTGGTATAAGCTCTCTGGAGCAAGTTATTAACATGCTGTTTGAAACGAAGATCAGTGTCGAGCGTCAAGCCCAACGATTTGGAATGTTCAACAAAATCAAGAGGATTGCTTTCCAGATTTACTGTGAATGTATTCTTAATATACTCTCTATGCGCTTTTTGTCCGAACAACATAACCGATGATTTAGATGGATTAATCTTAAGACTATGCTTTGTTGATATATCTAAAAGCCTCTCTAGATCTGAGTTTACACGCCGAATCGCTTCCTCTGCCTGCAGAGGATCGAACACATGGAGCAACTGAGTATCATCAGCATATGCAAATAACTTACAGTTTTTCAAAACTTTATGAAAACTATATGTATATATGATATAAAGAAGAGGTCCGCAAATGCTTCCTTGTGCGACTCCTCTAGTGATATTTAGTCTATCAGATAAATGGTTACTGACTTTTACCTGCTGGGATCTACCGACCAAATAAGAGCGAAAGAAATTTACTGCTCCAGTACTTAGTCCTATGTGAAACAATACAGCCAGCAAAATATCATGGTCTATAGTGTCGAATGCTTTACTATAATCGAGCATGACTGCTACGGATATCTGATGAGTATCACAAGCTTTAAATATGTCATCTGTAAAGTCTAAAAGGGCAGTTCCGCAACCATGATAGGGCCTGAATCCGGACTGACATTGCGGCAATATATTATTTTCTTGTAAAAAGTATCGCAGCTGGCGGTCAACAATTCTTTCTAAAATTTTAGAAAACGTTGGTAAAATGCTAATAGGCCTGAAATCTTTAATATCTGTAGGTGTTTTAACTTTAGGTATAGGATGTACTATTGCTTCTTTCCAACATGATGGAAAAACATTTTCCAGAAGACAAGAATTGATAATATGCGTAATAATTGGCAATAAAAATGGGCAACACAGTTTAATTAAAGTAATATTAATACCATCAGCTCCGGTAGATTCAGACGAAATATTAGAAATTATTCTCTCGATATCTTCTTGTGATACGGTTTTGAGGATAAATTCTTCCCTAATATCAATACGAGAAGTTAAGTACTGTTGAATTATGTTAGCTTTATGCGAATTTATGGCGGTATGATTAGTGACAAAGTGACTGTTAAAAGCATTGGTATCAGATAATTCTGGGGGTACTTGAGAATTAGTGTTCTTGTTTATGAGATATTTGTTTACTGTTTTCCAGATTGTTTTGCTGTTGGAACGACTAAATTCAAAATTCAGAAAAGCTTTCTGTTCATGCCTAACTGCTGAGGTGACGTAGTTTCTCAAAGATTTATAATATTCACAATGGGAGGAGAGCTTAGACTTTCTGTATCTTTTGAGAGCACTGTCACGAAGAGACATCATTTGTCTAATTGTGTCAGTCAGCCAAGGGGGCTTAGGTTTAGAGATTTTTACAGTTTTCATTGGCGCGTGAAGATCAAATACTGATAGTACATGTTCGTTGAAAAACTGAAGTTTTTGGTCTATTCCGGGTAGTAAAAAGATGCTGTGCCATGGTATTGAACTCAAATCATCAAAAAATGCATCATATTGGAAATATTTAAAGGATCTAAACGTTGCAAATAGGGGTTCTTTACAGTTAAAGGCTAACTCTACGTCACAGTAAATTAAATAGTGATCAGAGATGTTTGACATATCAATTGTTCCGCAATTTACTACGCCGAGAGAATCAGTTACAACAATAAGATCCAAGAGAGTTGATGAATTTGTATTTATCCGAGTAGGTTCTTGTATTAATTGTTTTAATCCATACGCATCAAAAAGAGAACACAGTTGAATAACTGAGGTTTCGTTTACATTTAAGAGATTAATATTGAAATCACCAAGACAGATGATTTCGTCACAACTGGGTAGTAAAGAGCTAAAAGTATCATCTAGTGCATCAATAAACAGATTATAATCAAACTTAGGAGGTCTGTATACTGAACCAACGGCAATAAACTTATCGCGAAATTTTATACGGATCCATATTTGTTCGAGAACGGTACCAGTTTCAATTACGCTAAATTTTAAATGTGATTTAATGTACATACCGACTCCTCCACCACGCGATTGTCTGTCAGAACGTACTAAAGAAAAATTCTCAATAGAAATAGCATCGTCAGAGACAGCGGGGGTTAACCACGTTTCACTTATGGCTAAAATACCTATATTCGACTGCAACAAAAAATCTTTCAATTCTAAATAATGACATAAAAGGGAACGCACATTTAGGTGAGCAAAGCAAAACTGAGCAGCATTTAAAGCCATGCAATCCGAAGCAGGTGCAGCAGCAAAGCAGCAGACTCTGTGAAATAAGTAAATAAAGAAGTAATTCCATAGTTTAGAAAAATGGTAAAACAGATAATGCTTTAACTAAATACTTACATTTTGAAATAAATCAAGCAATAGAATCTTAAAGAAGCTAATGGCTATCAGATGGAATAAATTCAAAATAATTCTACAAAACAAGAGATATGCAACGAGAGTACAAACAGTTATTAGAAGTCGCTTAACTTAAATATTTCGTGATCTCATCTCCATTCTTGATGTACAACGAACCATCTCTCGTCCATACATTTCGCTTTCCGTATCTTTCCACCAGATCTTTCACCGCAGTTGCCCTAATATGGGTTAAATCTTCTCGAATGACAATAGGGGATCCTTTTAATTTACTCTTATTTGCAAAAACGTCAGCTTTAAATTTGTAGGACGTAAATTTAACAATTACTGGCCGCGGACGATTTTTACCGAGCCGGCCGATCCGATGACAACGATCGATGCATGTATTTGTAATTGTATTTAACTGTAGATTGTTGTTAAGTATTTTTAATATGGAAGCTTCAATATTTTCGTTCTCCGCCTCAGGAACTCCAAAAACACGAAGACTGCTTCTTCTGGTATATTGTTCGAGCTTATCATTTTTTTCCGCACATTCTTTAGTATATTTCTCGTTGTCGCGCTCAAGTTTTGCGATTTTTGCTTCCAACTCCGTAATTTTAGAATCATAATTATCAACAATTAGTTTTATTTGCTCAGTCAGAATGTCATTAAACACTGATTTTAACACTTGAACAAAATCGGGTTTTTTGAACGCGTCAATCATAACTTTTTCCATCTCCAAAGTTTCTTGACGTGTTAACACCATTTTCAGAGATGCAAGAAAAAAAAAAAAAAACTTAGATAATCACAGATTTGACTAATCACCAACAAATTAATTTTAAGCCGCTAATGCTGCTAAAACACGACCTACTCGTTAGCGTGCACGCGCATAATTTGATACCCTTATGGAAATACAATGTAATTTACAGCTGGGTAGGTATCAAACAAAAGAACAAATATGACAGTTATACTCGAGTGACGCTATTGTGTGATTTTTATACTGTGATACGGCCATCAGTGCTTATCCGGCCGGTCGCGTTCTCAGTTCAGAGCCATTTTTCCGTCGAAGAGGGAGCCACACTACAGTCATCTGTCAATGGTGCACAATAACCTCAATCGCAAATGTCAACAAGGTGTTGGTCCTTTACTTTTGTGTTATAATAATTTAAATTTACGGATGCACAATCAATAACCATAAGTAAATAATATCCAAATCAAGAATGTCAAGTTATTTTCAAACCTAGGTGTTTTGTTATGTGGCATTATGTTGTTAAATTTGTACCACAATACTTTCAAAATAATAATTTTTGTCTGCATATGGGTACTAAAACTGAAATTCCAAAGTTGAAAATGAAACACGGTAAGAAAAATTTATAAATCAATTTAATTTTAGGAGTTTCCTTTTTCTCGTATAGATACTGTTACATTTTGTGTCTGCAAATTACAGAAATTTATCAGTAGTGGAGGTATTAATTTGGTTAAAACAATATTGCAAACAGTGTTGCTGTGGAGTTTGCATTTGAACATGGGATTACCACGAAGATATGAGCCAATTACTCTTTTTAAAATTGAATCCACATCTTGTTTAGGCACACTTGTTTAGGCAAGTCTGGTAAGACTTCTAAGATAACTTGTAATATATGTACAGGGTGTTTAAAAAAAACGTTCGGATACTGTAACCATGAATAGTACTCGCCAAGAGAAACAAAAAAGTCTTATAAGTATAGGTCCGCAAATAATTTTTTTCAAGGATAGAGTTGATTTTGCATTGAAGTTAAAAAATTACTTATTATGAAAAAGCAAACAGTAAACATGTGATTATCTAGACACAAAAAATAATTAAAGTAAATGTCCACCTCTCTCGCTTCGTAGAAAAGAAGCTATCATTCTTTCGAATAATCCTTGATTTTGTCGAAAGGTTTAGCAGTTATGTTCTATTCGCTGCTGCAGCTCATTTACGTTATTAACGGGTCTTGATTACACCAGAGATTTTAAATATCCCCAAATGCAGAAGTTTAATGGGATTAAATTAGGAGATCTTCAATCACGTTTTCCAAGAAAAATAAAAACATGATGGGGCTCCTCCACATTTCGTTATCGTTGTAAGAAATTTCTTAAATGCAACGTACAACAATAACTGGATAGGAAGAGGAGGCCCAGTACCGTGGCCACCTAGATCTCCTGATTTAAACCCACTTGATTTTTGCATTTGGGAATATTTAAAATCTCTGGTGTATTCAAGACCCGTTAATAACGTAAATGAGCTGCAGCAGCGAATAGAACATAACTGCCAAACCATTCAAGAAAATCAAGGACTATTCGAAAGAATAAGAGCTTCTGTAGAACATTTTCTTTAAATATTTTTTGTCTACATAATCACACGTTTACTGTTTGTTTCTTTATAATAATACAATTTTTTAACTTCAATGCAAAATCAACTCTATCCTTGAAAAAAATTATTTGCGGACCTATACTTACTAAGACTTTTTTGTTGCTCTTGATGAGTACTATTCATGGTTACAGTATCCGAACGTTTTTTTTAAACACCCTGTATATTGAACTAAGCCAACAAATTTTTCAGTGGGATAATTTAACCTACCACGATCATGATTATAAATTAAGTCAAGCAAGGGGTTAGTTTTATCGCAGGAATTCTCTCATAAAGGTAACTGGCATGTCTCACAGTTCAAAGATACGCGAATTTTCATTATTAGATAACCACAAAGAAAGTCAACTGCTGCAGATTCAATTTGATGGAAACCTGTGTAACTGCCTTCAAATATACTCATTCGTTCGAGTTTTTTAATAGTGGCCTCCTTTAAGGTAATAGCGATTTTAAATTTGTCAATATTATGTTCAGTGTTTACAAATTTTGCAGTGCTGGCATATTTTATTTCAGACATGCTCTTGCTATTGGTGACATTTTTCATGAAACCACTTCTCAAAATTTGCCGAAGTGTATACTCAGCTGTTCTACAATCTGTCAAGTCATTTGAACCACCACGAAGTCGAATATTTGCAAAAACTGATTCAACCGCATTTGAACTAAAACTTCTTGTTAATATATAATAATAGTTTAAGTCTCGTATTAAATATTGGATGCAAAGATATGTGCTTTTAGCAGTGAAAACCAGAGCTTCCGCTGCCTCTTTTGTTAACCCAGCAAGGCCTGCTTTTGCTGAGCTAAAGTGAATATCAGCAAAAAAATGAGGAAATTGCAGAATTAAGTATGATAGGCGTGCACCTTAAGTGTCTGTATATGGAGCAGAATTGGGATCTCGCTGATGAGGGATTCTGTTGCTTACATCATAATTTTGGAAATATTTGTATATGTTTTCCATATAATGTAACTGCTGTAATGCAGTCTTTAAAGAATAAGCTAGATCTTTAATTGCAGTTGTAATGTTTGTAGTTTGAGTAGAAGCGTCAGAAATTGGAGGAAATAAATTTTCAGAAAAACTCGGGTTTTCATTACCAGGCTAAAATGTTTTGTAATATAGTTAATAATAAATATTTTAATTGTATTTGTATTAATTAAACCTTAAATAACGAAAGTGTTGCGCTTGCATCAGAAATTCGAGGAATTACATTTTCAGAAAGACTTGGATTACCGTTAGGAAACTAAAATAATTTATAATACAGTTATAATGTGTTAGCCCGCTCCACGAAATCTCCGGCCTAATTTTCTCAAAATCCGAAAATTTGAAAATTTTGAAAAATTTTTCAAGTGTTAATAATACAGTTGTGTATACAATTATTAGACCTTAAATATAGAAAGTACAGCCCCTGCAATGAACATTTTTCGATTTCACGTGAAGAAAAAATTATCTTCAGAAAAGTGATTGCAGCAAACCAGCGAATAATTTGAGAAGAGTGCAGCATCTACAGGATGAAAAGCTTTATTTTTATGTATTTACTAATACAAAGAATTAATTATAGTGGGTGTCTCATAACGTACGGAGAAGATTGAAACCTTTTTCCAAAAGTAAATAAGGGGGTTATAATTCCCTGAAAGAGGGATGAAACGTATTTTTCTTTTGGCAACATCTCTGAATCCTTTAAGTTATCAAACTAATATATGAAACTCAGATATAAGGCACCTAACTGAACACTTCCAATTCATTTGTTAGAAATTTCTTCCCTTTTAATGGCTAGTTTGAGGGGATTACTTTCAATATTTTATGGTAACAAAATGCAATGGACGTATGCTAACTAATGAACCTCAATTATTCAAAAACCGTCCGATTTATCGAAATGCAACAAGAGAGCCTTCTTATGCCAAATAATCTAAAAAATATTGTCTTCGTAAATTTTTGATGAAATATGTAAAAATGAAAAGTTAGGAATAAAATACTGAAAAGTTATCCCTTAAAACTACCCTTTAAAAAGGAAGGAGGATCTAATAAATACGTTGTAAAGGCGCGATTATATGCCTTATATCTGCATTTAAAATGTTAATTCCCTAACTTAAAGGATCCAGAAGGGTTTATAATTCTTCATTATTGACTTTTGGAAAAAAATTTATGTGA
This sequence comes from Dorcus hopei, assembly GCA_033060865.1. Lineage (NCBI taxonomy): Eukaryota > Metazoa > Arthropoda > Insecta > Coleoptera > Lucanidae > Dorcus > Dorcus hopei. The sequence goes on along the minus strand of CM065424.1, from coordinate 17,351,154 downwards.
TGAGGTTACCTTATTTTCTGATGTTCTATTCACCCTTTCAATCTCCTCCGTACGTTATGAGACACCCAGTGTGTAATTTGTCAAAATATCTCTCCATTTCAAATTTAAATGAAAGTCTGCAGGTAAACTGTGATAGGAAACAGTAACTTCTGGATTACAATTACCTAATTATACAAATCTTCGCATTTTTTATGATAAAAAAGTAATATAGATATTACAGTTATTTGTTATTTGAATTTGAAATAGAATAATTAAATGTTAAAAGGTGTTAACAAATAATGCGAATAAAATTAGATGTCAAAAGGTGTCAAAAGTAACGTGGTAACTATAGCAACGGTATGTGTTTAAGTGAAAACTGTGCAGAGGGAGCCACACTAACGACAACTGTCACGGAACAGGTTTTTTTCAAACGCGACCAGCGCGGCCGTATAAAGCACTGGTGCTTCATTAATCTAGGCGGCCGTGGCAGTAGGATTGACAAATTGAAGCCAGTTCGCTACTAATAAGTCATCCCATGCAAGGCGGCCATGCCAAATCGGTTCTGCTGACGAAGGCCCAACTAGGCCTGAAACAGCTGTACAGAGCCTGCTCGAGGAATCCGCTGCAATCAAAACCGATTTGCACAAAATTTTTAAAAATAAAATGTAAATTTATTTGAAGTTTACAAATTCAAATTTGATACCTAGTTTTTCTAATTTAGGGCGTGTACCGAAATTACCAAATTGTAACCAGGGTTGGTTGTGGTAGCTAAATATTGCGTTACGGAACGCAATATTTAGCAACCATAACCAACCTGGTTACAATTTGGTAATTTCGGAACACGCCCTTAATCTTTTGGGGGGCTGCAGTGTTGTCGTATTCTTTAGCCAAACAATCGATTGTCACAAACACAAACAAAATGTTTTTATTAATAATAATAATACAAGGATGTTAATATGTCAGAACTCCTGGTGGTTATGTGCACGGTATGTCCACGGGGATGCGTTCGCAGTTGTCCTGGTGCAACGGTTGCAGGTGGAGGACGTGCTGAACCGGATTCCTCGGCGGAGTGGTCGTTGATAAGCCGTGTGCTGGGCGACGTCTTCTGACCGGACGGGCTTCTTTTATGGCGTCGGGGGAAGCGGTGAAACGGCACGGCGTATTCTGCTGACGCGTTCAGTGCCCGACGAAGCTGGGTGGTCGTAGGTGTTTGACGGACGTGGAAACCAGGATATCCCGACCTTTCGGCTGGCTTTGGTTAGGAGTCCAACCTCACGGCTGGCTTTTGGAGAGGAGGTCCAACTTTGCAGCTGGGTTGGGTCAGGAGTCCAACCTCGCGGCTGGCTTTTGGAGAGGAGGTCCAACTTTGCAGCTGGGTTGGGTTAGGAGTCCAACCTCGCGGCTGGCTTTTGGAGAGGAGGTCCAACTTTGCAGCTGGGTTTGGTTAGGAGGTTCCAACTTTGCAGCTGGCTGGGGAAGGAATGATCTTCGAGCTGCTCTGCATGCGTTTATATAGCCCCGGCATCCATCTTGTAGAGGGGCTGAGTGTGATGTGGAAGGGAGTTAGAGCTTGGTGCGTGGCAATGGTGTAGAGATGTGCCACAGGTGGCGCTGTGGTCGCTACATACCCCCCTGCCAGTGGTTGAGTCATCAATCACGATAACGATTAGGAAAACGTACTTGTCGGCCGCTCCGGGTGACCTTGTTTTCCTTTGAGTTGGATTGTGGGTTGGGTGTTACCATGCTAGCTGGCTCAAAGAGTTCGATGATGTCGTTCTCGATGAATGCTGGTTTGATTAGATCTATGGAAATTGTTGATCGTTGTCCATTTCTTTCCACGATGAAGTTTTTGGGGTTTCTTTTGAGTACCTTGTATGGTCCATCGTACGGTTGCTGTAGAGGACTTCGTACTGCATCGTGTCGAATGTAGACGTGAGTTGTGGTTGCCAACTCTTTGAATATGAAAGTTTTGCGAGTGCCATGTTGGGTTCCAGTGGTAGGTTGGAGTTCTTGGAAATGCCTTTTGAGCTGGTTGACGAAACTTGCTGGTTCCAAGGTGTTTGTTTTTTCTGTTTCTGCCAGAAATTGTCCTGGAAGCCGTAGTGGTTCGCCTAATGTTAGCTCGGCTGCTGATGCCTGGAGGTCGTCCTTCCATGCACTTCTGATTCCGAGGAGAACAGTGGGTAGTGTTTGCGTCCATTGGTCGTCAGCGTGGCAGCGGATCGCAGCTTTGAGTTGTCGATGGAATCGCTCGACTAGTCCGTTTGCTTGTGGATGGTACGCTGTGGTTCGGATGCGGGCGAAACCAATGAGTTCTCCTAATTTTTTGAAGAGTTGAGATTCGAACTGACGTCCTTGGTCTGTCGTGACTCTTAGTGGCGTGCCGAACCGTGCTATCCAGTGGGTGTAGAAAGCTCTGGCAACTGTTTCTGCTTCGATGTTTTCGAGCGGTATTGCCTCTGGCCATCTGGTGAAACGGTCGATGCATGTTAGTAGGTAGCGTTGTCCTTCAGAGATTGGTAAAGGTCCTACTAAATCCACGTGGACGTGTTCGAAACGGGCTGAAGGTGGTTGAAAAGTTCCCACGGGTGTGGTGACATGTCTGGTGATTTTGGATTGTTGGCATTGTAAACACTGTTTGGTCCATTTTCTAGCGTCTTTCCTGATGCTGGGCCAGACGAATTTCTGTGTTAATAGCTTGATTGATGCACTTGCTCCGGGGTGTGACAGTTGATGTAGGCTGTTGAAGGCTGTCTTGCGGAACGATTGTGTGACAAAGGGTCTAGCTATGTTGGTGGATAGGTCACAGTATAATAAGACACTTGTGTCTGGGATCTGGATTTGCTTTAAGACAAGACTGGTGGAATTATTGTTTAACAGGGATGCCAACTCTTCATCGGTGCGTTGACTTTCTGCTAACATTTCGTAGTTGATGCTCTTGGAGATTGAGTCTATCCTTGAGAGTGTGTCAGCGACAACGTTGTCTGTTCCGGAAACGTGTTGGATGTTTGTTGAGAACTGACCGATGAAGTCGAGGTGTCTGAATTGCCTAGGTGTGCATTTCTCTAGTTTTTGTTTAAATGCAAAGACCAGTGGCTTATGATCTGTAAAAATTGTGAATTGGCGTCCTTCTAGCAGGTGTTGGAAGTGTTTGATTGTTAGGTAGATCGCTAATAGTTCTCTATCGTAAGCGGAATACTTCATGCTTGTTGCAGATAACTTCTTTGAAAAGAACGCTAATGGTTGCCAACCTTGTGCTTGTCGTTGTTGGATGACACCGCCTACTGCAGTATCAGAAGCATCTGTCATGATTGCCAACCTGCTGGCTACGTTCGGATGTGCTAGAAGTGTCGCTTTTGACAGCTCATGTTTACAATTCTCAAATGCTGTGTTCGCTTCAGCTGTCCAAGTAATTGATTTGTTGCCTTTGATTTTTCCTTTGATTAGATCGTTCAAGGGAGCTTGTATTTTAGCCAGTTGTGGTATGAAGCGTCGATAGTAATTTATCATTCCCAGGAAACGTCGGAGTTGCTTGGCAGACTGTGGTTGTGGAAATGATTGTATTGCTTCAACTTTCTCCGGCAGTGGTTTGGTGCCTTGTTGCGAGATGTGATAGCCCAGGAACTTTAGCTCATTTACACCGAAAGTGCATTTTGTAGGGTTGATTGCTACACCGTATTGTTGTAGTCGTTTGAAAAGTTGTTTCAAATGTGATATGTGTTCTTCTTTGCTTGTAGATGCGACGAGTATGTCGTCTATGTACACGTAGCAGAAATCTAGGCTTCTGGTGACTTCGTCCATGAATCTTTGGAATGTCTGTGCAGCGTTGCGTAATCCAAATGTCATGAATGGGAATTCGAAGAGTCCGAATGGTATTGTGATTGCTGTCTTTGGGATGTCCTCTTCTGCTACGGGTATTTGGTTGTAGGCCCGGATTAAATCGATTGATGAGAATATCCTTTTTCCCGCTAAATTGTGAGCGAAGTCTTGGATGTGCGGAATTGGATATTTATCCGGGATTGTTTTAGTGTTGAGTGCTCTGTAATCACCGCAGGGTCTCCATTCTGCGTTTTTCTTGCTCACTAGGTGTAATGGTGCGGCCCAGGAGCTATCAGAAGGCCTGGCAATTCCGAGTTGTAGCATGGCGTCGAACTCTGCTTTGGCGATCTTGTATTTGTCCGAAGCTAGACGCCTTGGCCTGCTGCTTGCTGGAGGACCAGGAATGGTTCTGATGTGATGTTTCGTGGTGTGTTTTGTGTCGACAGGGATACCTTTGGGATGTATGAGACCGGGAAACTGAGTTAGGAGTTTGTGATACTCTGTGTCGCCATTTATTGCACTTAGCTGTAGCTGTTCGCCAGCTGACACTCTGCCTGACGTCTTCAGGGTGGTTGTCCTGTCCACGAGTTTCCCATTTCCTACGTCTACTAGCAGGTTATAATGTGTGAGAAAGTCCACTCCGATGATGGGCTTGGGTACATCGGCAATGATGAACTTCCACGGGAAATTTCGTCGTAGTTGCAAGTCGACAGTTAGTGTTATAGTGCCGTAAGTGTTGATGACGCTGTTGTTGGCTGCATATAGCTTGTATGCAGTAGGTGCTCTTTTTTCGTGTAGAGCTTTCAGAGGAAAAACACAGAGATCTGCTCCTGTGTCGATCAAGAATTCCAGTCGCAGTTTTCTGTCGGTGATGAACAGGCGGCGTGAAGTTTGTTGCGAGTCACTGGCCGCCGTTAGTGACCGCTGTTGGAGTTTTCCTGTTTACTGCGTTGGTAGCTGCATGGTGGGGTGCATTTTTGGGCATTGTGGCCGAATTTGTAGTGGTACCAACACTTCCCTGTGCTTTGTTTGTCTGCTGAACGTTGCCTGCCTGTTGATTGTTGTCTAGGTGTGGGTTGCTGCCTAGACTTTGACCTGCCCTGGGTGTTTGTGGTTACGTTATTTAGTTGTTGCTGTAGCCCCTCTATTAGTGACTGCATTTTGTCTTCCACTCTTTTGATTGCAGATTGGAAGTCGGTTTGCTTCGTCAGCGATGACGAGGTTGGCTGCTTAACTACTGACACAGACGAGTGTGTTTTATGGTTTGCACTTGCCTCTTCAATAGCATCTGCCAGTCTCGCGATGTTTTCTAGCCCGGAGTCACTTTGTGTGGTGAGAATAGCTTGGGTTGAGGATGGTAGTCGTCCCAACCAGATTGATTGCAGAAGTGTCTCTGGGATGGTTGTGCCTGCGAGATTCTGTAGGTGTCTCAGCAATTGGGAGGGTTTGCGGTCTCCTAGATCTTCGTGTTCTAGTAAGCGACGAATTTTCTGCTCTTGGCTACAACTGAGGCGACGAACAAGCTCACTTTTTATTTTCTCGTATTTGTTGTTTGCTGGTGGGTTTGTGAGTATGTCACGTACTTCTGCAAATATTTTGGAGTCCAGGTTGGCAGCAACATAACTAAACTTAGTTTCATCGCTGGTGATGCGACTCAGTGAGAAATTGTGCTCCAGCTGGATGAACCAGACCTCTGGGTCGTTTGGCCAGAAAGGTGGAATCTTCATTGATATTTTCTCGATCCTTGGTATTGTGTTTACTGCTGCGGTGGCTGCAGTAACCGTGTTTTGTTCATTTTGTGACATATTGGCTATCGTCGGGGTCACCAATTTGGGGGGCTGTTGTGTTGTCGTATTCTTTAGCCAAACAATCGATTGTCACAAACAAAATGTTTTTATTAATAATAATAATACAAGGATGTTAATATGTCAGAACTCCTGGTGGTTATGTGCACGGTATGTCCACGGGGATGCGTTCGCAGTTGTCCTGGTGCAACGGTTGCAGGTGGAGGACGTGCTGAACCGGATTCCTCGGCGGAGTGGTCGTTGATAAGCCGTGTGCTGGGCGACGTCTTCTGACCGGACGGGCTTCTTTTATGGCGTCGGGGGAAGCGGTGAAACGGCACGGCGTATTCTGCTGACGCGTTCAGTGCCCGACGAAGCTGGTGTTTGACGGACGTGGAAACCAGGATATCCCGACCTTTCGGCTGGCTTTGGTTAGGAGTCCAACCTCGCGACTGGCTTTTGGAGAGGAGGTCCAACTTTGCAGCTGGGTTTGGTCAGGAGTCCAACCTCGCGGCTGGCTTTTGGAGAGGAGGTCCAACTTTGCAGCTGAGTTGGGTTAGGAGTCCAACCTCGCGGCTGGCTTTTGGAGAGGAGGTCCAACTTTGCAGCTGGGTTTGGTTAGGAGGTTCCAACTTTGCAGCTGGCTGGGGAAGGAATGATCTTCGAGCTGCTCTGCATGCGTTTATATAGCCCCGGCATCCATCTTGTAGAGGGGCTGAGTGTGATGTGGAAGGGAGTTAGAGCTTGGTGCGTGGCAATGGTGTAGAGATGTGCCGCAGGTGGCGCTGTGGTCGCTACAATCTAACGATGAAATTATCGCTAAATTAATTAATGCTAATGTTTTCTGCTGTATTCGAGTAACTATTACAATTTTTACATAACAATAAAGTGTAAATTTATTTGAGGTTTACAAATTCAAAGTTGACGGCTAGTTTTTCTCTTTTAATATAACGATACTTCAAATTGACACAAGAGACTCTTTATTTACTTTATTGTTATGCAAAAATGATGATAGTTTACCCCAGTGTAACAGAAAACATTTGAAATAATTTATTTGAGGCTACAGCACAGTATAAGTAAATACCCAGTAGCGTCACTTAAAAGTCAGTGGGTCCATTCTGTTTGATACCCTTATGGAAATGCAATGTAATTTACAGCTGGGTAGGTATCAAACAAAAGAGCAAATGTGACAGTTATACTCGAGTGACGCTACTGTGTGATTCTTATACTGTGGCTACAGATTCACATTTGACAGTTGTTTTTTTTTTTAATATAACGAAACTTCCCACTGACACGAGAACCTTCATTATGTAAAAGTAACAGTTATTTATTGTATAAGTGTTTTAGATAGCATTTTATTAATAAATAAAAGTCCAATTATAATGTGATAGTGGATAAAAAAAATTACCCTACTGTAGCAGAAAACATTCACAAATGTGAAGTTTACAATTCCACATTTGACAGTTGGAGATTTTTTTAATCTAACGAAATTGACACAAAAGCCTCTTTATTCACTTCATTGTAAAATAATTTATTTCAGGCTTACAGATTTACATTATTTTGACAACTTGTTTTTTTTTTTTAATTTAAGGAAACTTTCCATTGACACTAAAACCTCTTTATTCACTTCATTGTTATGTAAAAATGTTATAGTTTACCCCACTGTAACGGAAATCATTTGCAATAGTTTATTTGAGGCTTACAAATTCACATTTGATGGATGGAATTATTTTTATTGTAACGAAACTGAAAGTCTCTACTCACTTTATCGCTGTGTAAAATCGATAATATTTTGTTGTAAACTATTTAAATTAAAATGTACTGGTATCAGATAGTGATTATAACTGTCTCTAGACGGTATTTTGCAGTGTCAAATCAAGCAAACTACAATTCCTAAATAACTCGGAAAGTATTTCGTCTTAAATCTCATACTGAATTGAAGTAATTGTAAAATTTATAAAAGCTCACATAATCATTATTAATTAGAAAAACAGACATTTCACGTGACGATTTTTAAGCTGTGCGTTAAAATATTATAAACAAATTGTTCTACACAATTTCATCGAACAAGAGTCTAGTTTAATTAAAAACGTACAGTATGAGCATAAATGATTGAGGACAAGTTGAATTTCCCGCGTCTCTATCTAGTAATTTTTACTCTTTGTGTGTGGCCGTCCTGAGAAATTAATTTTTGTTCAGTGTCGCCTGTGTAAATTTTGCAGCCGGCTTCAAGAATTCATAAGACAAAATGGGGCGCGTTTGCCTAATGTACCTGTCAGTGGTTATTGCCGCTTCTTGTATTTAAAATAAACAAATTACTTGCCTATTTTTTTGTAACCTATGCATTTGACCAACTTAAGAAAAATATTGAAAGGCGGGAAATTCAACTTGTCCTCAAACATTTATGCTCATACTGTATAATTCTTTCATGTTAGAAATTTTACTGTAAAGCAGAGCTCTGCTGTGTTGCCAGATTGTCAGATCTCACTTAGGTTAGAAACTATGTACGTGTATACTTTAAGGAACTAAATCAACACTCCGTACAGGTAACGCAATCCCATTCCTCTCGTGAGAGGATTGAGAAATAAAGATAACAAATACAATTGTCGCAAGTGCAATAAGGAAGACAACAGTTTTAGGGAATTCTGTTTACCGCAATGTCACTGGTTTCAATTTAAAAGTGTATTAGGTTATGTCTAGTTAAGTCTGTTAAGTTATTTACCAAAGAGTTGTTATTTTAAGAAGTGCAGAATGTTTCTTTTACGAAAAAGTTGGAATCATTAAATGTCATGCGATAAAAGTTTGGGATGCGATATTTAAACTCAATTTTGTTAACCACTGACAGTAACTTTGACAAACGTCACTTCAAATAATATTTCCGACTGTTTTTTATCCCTAGATGAGAGGAATGTGCGACAAGGATAGATATAAAATATCACTAAATGCGTTACCTCTATACGAAGTATGTTGATTTAGTCACAGTCTACATACAGTCTGTTCACTTGGCGTCGGTACCTTTGATCTTTGTGTCTTCAATGCAACCACTGCGCATTCCTCCGTGCGTTGATTCTTACGTGGCGCAAACAATTTAAATTTAAAATCTTGCGGTATTTGCAGTTGCCCGAACGTGCCCGAACCAAGCCGGTAAACCAAACTACGAATAGAAACAGCGAGACTACTGCGCATTCATCCCCGAGTTTCCAAGAATTTTGTACGCGAAACTAGCGCCAGTGACAAGACTATATGTAGACCAGGGTTGCCATTTCTAGTACAATAGTATTTTTCTAGTACATTTGGAGACAAAAAATACGCTAGTACATTTTAGACCAATTCTAGTACGAAAAGTAAAATAATTTCAAAATTATTTCATTGCAGTTTTTTTTATTTTGTGATTGGCGTGTAGTATCGTTAAAAGTCGACGTGTCAAATCTACGGTAACAAATAAATAAAGAGCGAAAAAAAAGGGCAGTATTTATGTAGTTAAGACTGTTTAGGATAGACTGAACCCGTGCTATAAAATCACAGTGTCGATAAATGAAAGAAATAAGTTCACAGAGCTGAGTTTTTACTTTTTAGTTTCTTTGTGTTGCTAACGGTATCAAAATTAACCAATAACGTTCCGAATACAGAAGAAAAAAGAAATTTCAACAGAACGCTGTTAGTTAATTTCGCGTCGTTAGCTACACGACGAAGTCAAGAAGCTGAAGTGATGAAAAAATAAGTTCTATTTTTTTCAAATTCCCATCTTAAAATAAATCTAGTACTATTTCGTACTGCCTAGTACAATTTTGCTAACAGCTCTACACCATTTCCAATTGTAATTCAGAATTCGTCAGTTGCAATTCAGATTTGTCAATTCAGTTTCAGATTGCATCAATTGTAATTCAGATTTATCAATTTAATTTCAGAATTCGTCAAATGTAATTCAGATTAATCAGTTTAATTTCAGAATTCGTCAAATGTAATTAAGATTAATCAGTTTAATTTCAGAAAGCGTTAAATGAATTTCATATTATATCAATTGTAATTCAGAAATCGTCAAGCACTGTTTTCTGTTGTTTCCTTTGGAGTTTAGTCGCTTAAGCCGTTATACGCAAAGGTGTTTCTTTTGACTTTTGTTTGCACAACGAATTCATAACCTCAAAAGTATAACTTCAATAGTGAAATTGATTCAATCATAGCTGCTGTAGCTATTTCTAAAGTGTAATGTTTGTTTATAACCTGATTATGATTAGCTGATCTCCTCATACGCATCTCACACGTTCCATTTGGAACATAAGCGCTTACGCTTTTACTGCTCTACCTCGATGGAATAAGCGATTGTGAGCGAAGACTATGACGTCATAATGACGTTACTATTTCGTCAGCCGGCGCTTTGTGAGCGTTTGCAAAGCCAAAGGGAACGATTTAAGCAATGCTTATGAGCGCTCAAAGTATGTGAGCGCGCAAATGAAACGCACCCTTAACGATTGAAAATTATTTTATTAGATTGGCAACACTTTTCAATGTTTATGTTGGTGTATTGGATTTTCAAATTCAAAATTTAGATTTAGGTTAGTGCACTACACCATTTCCAATTGTAATTCAGAATTCGTCAGTTGCAATTCAGATTTGTCAATTCAGTTTCAGATTGCATCAATTGTATTTCAGATTTATCAACTTAATTTCAGAATTCGTCAAATGTAATTCAGATTAATCAGTTTAATTTCAGAATTCGTCAAATGTAATTCAGATTAATCAGTTTAATTTCAGAAAGCGTTAAATGAATTTCAGATTATATCAATTGTAATTCAGAAATCGTCACTTTTAATAGAGAGAAAGCTTTCTGAATTACAATTGATGTTTTCTGAAATTAAACTGACTAATCTGAATTACAAATAATGAATTCTGAAATTATATTGATTTATCTGAATTACAATTGATGCAATCTGAAACTGAATTAACAAATCTGAATTACAAATGATACATTCTGAAATTAAATTAACAATTCTGAATTACATTTGACAATTTCTGAAATAAATTTGATCTTTTCTGAATTACACTTGGAAATGGTGTAGATTATCAAACTCAAATAAATTTGTTTATTGCCGAATAAGCACAGAATAGAATACATTTTTAGTAATGGCTTATTTTCGAAGGGGAGTACAAAATGAAAATGGGCACATTCAGCAGACCCGAAAGTTGTGCAACTGTTGACCAAATTTCTGCTGAATCCGACCTCTCATAAGTTGACGAGTTGGAGGGGTCTCCATTTTTTGTAGCGTAACTTCTCCACTACCTGACTGGAACATGTTATGATGAGTGAACTTCATTCAGCAGAAATGAGTGCTCAGTCTCAACTGTTACTGATATGTTCTGCTGAATCAGCCCAATAGTAATTGAATTTATTCACAGCAGCATGCCTATGATGATTTCATTGAAATATACCCTGAACAACAAATTGAGTTTCATCTTTTTTCACAACACTGTTTTAGAATAGCCGTCCTCCATTTACAACGAACACGAATCGATTCAAATTCACTTAAAAATCGTTGATTGCATTCCATTTACAGTTATTCAGTTGGTGACCAGTGATGAGGAAGTGATTGAATTTCCCCTCCCGCACTCCGTACTGATCAAGCTGGTTTTCTAAATCAGTTATCAGTTTCATGTGATTTCATACATATTTTGAGGTTATGTTAATTTTAGTTCCAAAACATTCCTTTTATGAGTCTCTCTATTCACTTTAAAGTCAGTTCAGTTCAAAATCGGTTAATAAATGAACGTTTCTTGCAAACCGGTAATGTAGAAAAAGGAAAATTCACTGGTCGCCCCTCTATAATAACACTCGATATTGTACAAAATGTTAATGATACTGTACAACAGAATCCTCATGTTTCCTATACGAAGCCACTCGGAAGATCTTAAAAAAAAAACACCTTCATTTCCGATCATACAAATTTTCAATGGTTCGACAACTTCACCCACTCGATTTTCTTCAACAAATTCAGTTTTGTCAGTGGTATAACAATAATCTGCTAAATAATAGTGACTACAAGATACAACTAGTGATGGGTTGTTCTTTTGAAACCTGTTCTTTCGAACCTGTTCTTTTCCTGAAACTGGAACAGGTCGTTACTCAATTAAAAAAATAACAGGTGCAAGTCGGAACAGGTACAGAGTAACATACAGATACAAATTAGAGATGTATAAGTCCGGAGCATCGGAGTGATTCGTTACGAGGGAACGATTACGCGTTCGGAATGAATCTAAATTGTTAGAACTGTTAGTATTCAGCAAATAAATATTAGTAATTTCGATTATGTGCTCATAAGTCATAACATCAGCGTCATAAATTTAAAATATTTTAAAACAGACAATTTTATACTCTTGCTCAAGATATTATACACCGACGCTAGCCGACTGTCGCCTAAAACCGTAACGTCCGGGTCCACGTTCGTAACCGCGTTATCCTGTATGTGTATAGAACAAGAACAGCGGTTCGCTCGCTCAGCCCATTTCGTCATTTTTGCAAAACTGTTCCAGATTGCACCTGTTCTTTGAAACAGGTATTTTTTTGGAACCGGAACAGGTTGTTCCAGTTCCTTAAAAATAACAGTTTTGCGCATCACTAGATACAACTTTCTTTTCTGATAAAGCCTGGTTTCATCTCTCTGGGTTTATCAATTCACAAAATTTCAGGACTTGGTCAGAACATAATCCCTTTGGGTGGCAATGTCTTGGAGAAGAATTATTGGACCAATATTCTTCCGGGAAACAACGCCTGTAGATATCAGAGACTTATATTGGATCCATTTATAAACCAGTTAGACGACACTGAATTAGCAAATGGCTACTTTCAACAAGATTCCGCCACTGCCCACACAGCACGAACCATAATAAATTATTTAGAGGAGTTTTTCCTAGGATGTTTAATTAGTGCTGGTTGGTGGCCTAATTGCTCTAATATTCAATTAAATCCGGACTTCTTACTTCCTTATTTCAATAATTTGGTGTTCAGAATACGTATTAAACAATTTGGAAGAATTGCAGCAGGCAATGCAAATATCGGACAACCTAAAACGTTAATAATGTCTTCAATAACATATCTCAAAGGATTCGGTACTGCTTACACAAAGGGGAGGAGCTTGAAGATTTGCTCTAATATTCAATTAAATTTGGACTTCTTATTTCCTCATTTCAATAATGTGGTATTCAGAATACATATTAAACAATTTGGATGAATTGTGCAGCAGGCAGTTGAAGAGGCAATTGCAAATATCGGACAACCTAAAACGTTAATAATGTCTTCAATAACTTATCTCAAAGGATTCGGTGCTGCTTACGCAAAGGGGGCTAACATTTCCAGGTCTTGAATAATAATGAAATGTAAACATCAACATAAACATCAATGTTAAAATGTAAACATCAATGGGTGCATTCGGCATAGCGCTCGGAGTACAAAAAGCGTGCGCGATTTACTCTTTTCTGTTTCTTTATTCGTTCGGCGCACACTCGATTTTGTTTCAAATTTATTTAGAGCACTACACGGAGCGTACTTTATGTGCTCCTACTTCAATGTGCGAGCAGAGAGAGTAAGGCGGTAAAATAAATCTTTTGATTTAAATAAAGCAAAAAATGTCGAAGATGGTATAATATTTTATTATGTAATATGTGATTTTATAAGTGAAAATGCTTTAAATTGTTTTTGTGTCGTGTCAGGTAAATTGTGATACCTTCGTAAGCAATATTTTTAATTTCTTTTTTCCATCTTCATCGTTACTATCTAACATATGCCATATTTCTAGCGCAATAAATCCAGCAACAACTTTTGCGCTCATTTCATCGTACGTTTGCAATATTAAAAAATAGAAAAACCGTTAAAACTAGACAAATGCTCCACTTGTGCTCCAATTCATTCCAATAACCCTAAACGCTCTCATTGATTTGTCACATGACTAGAGTTACTCTGCTCCAATCTGAGATTCTTATGCCGAATACACCCAATGTAAACATCAACTCTAACCTATAACTACGCATTCCCGCAAAATTAACGAACTTTCAGGTAATGCCAATTCCTCAGTGTTCCCAACATACTAAATTTGCTTCAATCATTAAAGCTAACTACTAGAGCTGTGTCAATCGTTCATTTTCAAAGATTCGATCATTCAAGTATTGATATGAAAAAAGATTCGGTCATTTGATCCGATCAATCATATCGTTCATTGATTGTAAAGAACGGTTGATTGTAAAGAATGATTGATTGGAAAGAACGATGATTGAAAAAAATGATTGATTGAAAAGAATGATTGTGATTGAAAAGAACGATTGATTGTGTAGTCAATCAATCTCGCAACGTGCCGATCTCGGTCTTGAGGGCGCCGCATGCGACCATCATGCGACATGCGAATGATTAACCAATAACGGCAATAACCTTTACCATTCTTAATCGAAACGCGTGCAATGTAAGACGTGAGATTTTCTAGAAATGTTCACATTTGAATAGAATAGCTGTTTAGTAAAATCACGAAATAATTTTTATGTGAAAACCAGCTTTATATTATTCATCTACCAATAACAGAAAACCCAAAAAGTATAGGTAGTTTATTTGCATAAATATTCAGAGGCGAGTTCACCGTGTAATACAGAATAAATTACATGTAAAAATACATATAGATATACACGTAAAGTTACATGTAAATATATAATCGAGTAAAACTAGCTTTACTTCTGTTTTATTTTTGTTACTTTTTCTTAGAAAAATGTTTTTGTTTTTTTTTTTAAATTTATTAATTTAATAAATATTAAAAGTTTGCTTCTATCGACATTTTATTAATTTTTTGAGAGAAATATTAATTTCGTTTCTTATTTCGCTTCAAGTGTTACACGATCTAAAAGCATTCGTTCATCGTCGGTAATCATTCATTCATCTCATCAAGTACCAGTTATTACGAATGTATTACTGACCAATTCAATCAAATGATTGTGTAAGCGTGAATGGAATCTTATGATTGCAATCACCATTACAATCATTTGATTGAATTCAAATGATTGCATAAGAGTGAATGGAATGATATGATTGCAATCACCGTTACAATCATTTGATTGAATTGATGAACGACACATTTATACAATAGCGAATGCAATCATCAATACTTTTGTATGATTGCAATCAAATGATCGAATCAATCACGATTGACACAGCTCTACTAACTACTCAGCTAGGCGGATTGCGGTTAGCGTTTTGCGGATCCGCTTTTTTAGAACAAATGTTACCGCGGCGTCAATTTTCGACTACTCAGTTTAGCGGCGATGAAACAGCGGCGGAAGTTTATAAAATTTATATAAATTATATTTATATTCTTTTATAAATATTCATCTGTCTAAAATCTCGAAAAACAGAAACAACTCTGTTTTGACGCTACATCACAGATTTATCAAGAAGCCAGATTCCCTGTAGAGAAAGAGGAATTGATATTAACGTAAGAGTGAGATGATAAATACACCCATTTAAAAAGCATTCTATGTCACGTGACATAGGCTTCTAGTGACATCCTTGTCGGATACATGAGCCAAAATTACTCACAGATATTCGCTATTTCACTCACATGCTGATATCAATCGAGAATGCAGGAAACATAAAGCACTGTCTATCTACCCTGTACCAGATCATTGCGCTACATAACCTGTGAGCAAATGACATGCAGTGTTTTTACTTTTTAATGTGTGGAAAGAGTTTAATTGAAAATGAATAGTGTCGAAGTTTACAATTGTAATATGGTCCAGTGGTATAACTATATCTATGAAATTAATAATTACCGAAAAAAATTGTTATGTACTATTTTACTGAGGAAACGAAATAGAAAACGAAAGCAAGTAAAACGTTTTTGGATTGATAATATATTTACAAAAAGGCATGAACAAGGTGTTCATGACAATCTAATTGCAGAACTTCGACTGGGTAACAGAGAAAAGTTCTTTAACTATTTAAGAATGACTCCTGAAGTTTTCAATAGACTTTTGACAAAAATGTCTCATAAGATACAAAAATGTGATCTGTACCGAGAACCAATTTCCCCATCTGAGAGATTAGCTTTGACAATTCGGTATGTAATAATTCAGTTTTTTTTGTTTTATTTCAGGTATTTTTTGTTATAGATATTTAGCAGCAGGTGATAGTATGGTGTCAATTTCTTACAATTTTCGTGTAGGTTATTCAACAGTATCATCTATTATTTACGAAACATGTAGTAGTTTATGGGAGATTTTAAAGGATGAAGTTTTAAGCAAATGCAAGAAAGAAAATTGGTTGCGTGTAGCTGAAGGATTTGAAAAGCAATGGAACTTTCCACATTGTATTGGTGCAATTGATGGAAAGCATATTCGCATTCAGGTAGAATTAAATGTTGCATTTAATTAATTTTTATTCTGTGTTATTTTCTATAGGCTCCACCTCAGTCAGGATCCGAATATTTCAATTATAAAAATTTTAGCAGTATAATTTTATTGGCTATCTGTGATAGTGATTATTGTTATACAGTAGTCGATATTGGAGCCTCAGGAAGGCAAAGTGATGGAGGTGTCTTTAGAAATTCTGCTGTTGGTCAAACATTTTTTACTAATACTTTTGATTTACCTCCTGCTTCACCCTTGGAGCAAGATGGACCATTAATGCCATACGTCTTAATTGGAGATGAAGCTTTTCAGCTTACTGAATTTATGATGCGACCATATGCAGGTGGCCGAAATAATGGGCTAACAATTGAACAAGAAATATTTAATTACAGGCTGAGTAGAGCTCGCCGGATAATAGAAAATACATTTGGGATAATGGTAGCAAAATGGAGAATTCTACAGCAACCGATCTCAGCAAGTTTAAAAACAACAGAAGTTATTGTACAAGCCATTGTAGTACTGCACAACTTTATAATACAATCTGAGAAGAATTTGCTTCCATCAGCAAGAACATATTGTCCACCAAATTTAGTAGATCATATTGACAGTAGTGGTAGTCTGATAGAAGGATCTTGGAGACGAGAAGAGCAAACACAATTAAAAAGTATCAGCAAGAGAAGTGCATCAAATGCATGTTCAAGAAATGCACGTGTTATCCGTAATAACTTTAAAGACTATTTTAATAGTGCTGGAGGTAGTGTGTCATGGCAAAATGAAAGAATACTCAATAAAAAATATTTTTAATTTGAATTTTCTTTTATGAAATTACATTATATCATTTTGTTGCTCTTCCTGTAGCGCGTTGTATGCTGCATTCAGCATACTTATTTCAAGTTCTGTGCGTTTACGAATTGGTAATTTACTAACAATTTCTGCAATTGTACTCAGTGCCATGTTTCCTTGGTATAAGGGAGGTGGTTGCATGAATGTTGGGGGCTGTATTGGTACTAACGAAGTTTCCAAGGCCTTAAGTAATCGCGTTTCTATTGTTCCATCTAAAATAACAAAGTAAGTATGACATTTTCATTCAACTCAAAGTGCTTACCATCTGCATGTTTGGTACGCTTTCTGGGTAGAGGCTGGCATGGGCTTATTTCTGATGAACTTGTGCTAGGAATTGCTTCTTCTGTGGTGTTTACTAATAAAGCTGTATGCTCAATATTTGATACAGTTCTAAAAATACGTTTTGATTATTTTTATGATATAACAAGCTATAGATGTTAGGGCCGGTACTTTAGTGAATACTTTAGTCACTGGTTAACTTTAACCTTTAGTTTATTCCCATAGAAACAATTCTTGACAAGTATGGGAATAAATTAGGGTTGTAAAATGTCCGGACATTTATTTTTTGGACAGGACACGAATTTAAATATCAGACACTGTCCTGACACTTATATTTAAAATTTCATATTGAAAATAAACTTCAAATTATTTGTACCTTTTTGGGGTTACAGTATCCCTGAGAAATAAAAGTTGTGGATAATATTTCCATGGTTTTGGACTGTTAGTTGTACCGGAACCACTGGGCCCACTGGGTTTGTAACTTGTCAATTCCTGATGCACTTTCACGAATTTGTCTCTTAAGTTTTTCCATTTTTTTTGGATTTCTATTACAGAGAGTATACCTGTAAGCAATTAAAAATTTAGTATGAAATTGAACATAAGTAAAAAATTTGTAATTACCATTTAATGCATCTGCTATTTCTTGCCAGAGCGAATCTTTAATTTTTTTTGATCGTTTGGACAATGGCAATCTGAAATCCCATAACGGTGGACGTACTTCCACACAGGCAATAATTATTTCCTGTAAATTTTGATCCGCTTGTGTATCTCTGCATAAATAAAATATCAATTTGCTAATTAATATACAGCTAGTTCAATTTGAATCGTTGCATCACTAGTGCTAACTTTTTATTTTTAAAGATAAAAATTCGATTAAATTAGCAAAGATTCTGAATTTCTAATCAAAAAAATAATTGCAATGTTGATGATCTTTTAAAATTATATCATTATTTTGTAAGCAAAATTAAGAAATTTTGGTATCACTGTAAAGAGAAACAAAATCTCTACCGAATGAATTACAAAAATTACTATTGCTATTTAAAAAAATACGGCCACACAAATATTTTGACAAGTAGCAGCGCAGTTGTTTCTTTGATTAGAAATTCAGAATCAGCATGAAATGAAAATTAAAAAAATAAAAAGTTAGCAATGATGACCAATTTAAATTGAACACCCGATATACAACCGAGATGTGTTCTCTTTCGCTAACAACTTCAGATCGTGTTCTATTGATCACGATTAAGTAATAATACAATTCAAAAGAAGTGCCACATAACCAAGTATAAAATGTCCATACAAATCACGATTCATTAATCGAATAACTAAAATTGTCCTTCAATTTTAAAATTTATTGATCCAGAGGGGCAAGGTGGTTATAGATCATGATCAGCTGTAACAGGACATCGTGTGATGGAAGAACAAAAACTGATCGGATCAAGCACGTTTTGATTTACTTTAGAAGTGCAAAAGAATACACTTCCTATAATAGTATACAAACTCGAACTCATTTTCTTGTACTTCATCGTTATAATATTCAATAATGATCTACAAAAATAATAGTATATTATACATTCTAACGACATGTACTTACAACTGAATACTTTTTCAATATTTTCTTCACTCATTTTGAATACCTATTTTGACAAAAAAACAAACAGAGGTTATGGCTACTGGTTTTGATTTTTTGGTTATGTTACGATCATGTTCATGTTAATTGAAGTGAAATAGAAAATACAATTGCGAGTGAGATGAAATACGCGGCGTCGCTCAAAGTTAACTACATTCTTATTTTCGGCGGTGCTGCAAGAACGTACGATTTCTCGCGCGGATATTTAGGACATTTGCCATAATTTTGAATGAGCCAATCACAAATGCTGCACGGAAGCCGCAAACCGCTATCCGCTTAATTGAGTAGGCAGTTTTCAATCGACGTTTGCTTTCGACTACCGAGCTTAGCGGCAAAAAATGAGCTGTAACGTGTTGAAAGCGTAAATAAAAAGACACTAATATGAATGCGACAAAAAAGGCGGCGCCGCCTAAAGTTCACCATGTTTTTGTTTTCGGCGGCGCCGCAAAAAAGTAAGATTTTTTGCGCGTAAATTTAGGACATTTGTTCATATTTTGAATGAACGAATAAGAAACGTGGCGCGAAAAAATATCGTTGCCGCAAAACGCTATCCGCTTAGCTGAGTAGGTAGCTTAAGGGTGCGTTTCGTTTGCGCGCTCACACGCTTTAAGCGCTCATAAGCATTGCTTAAATCGTTCCCTTTGGCTTTGCAAACGCTCACAAAGCGCCGGCTGACGAAATAGTAACGTCATTATGACGTCATAGTCTTCGCTCACAATCGCTTATTCCATCGAGGTAGAGCAGTAAAAGCGTAAGCGCTTATGTTCCAAATGGAACGTGTGAGATGCGTATGAGGAGATCAGCTAATCATAATCAGGTTATAAACAAACATTACACTTTAGAAATAGCTACAGCAGCTATGATTGAATCAATTTCACTATTGAAGTTATACTTTTGAGGTTATGAATTCGTTGTGCAAACAAAAGTCAAAAGAAACACCTTTGCGTATAACGGCTTAAGCGACTAAACTCCAAAGGAAACAACAGAAAACAGTGCTTGTAAGCGTGAGCGCTTAAAGCGTGTGAGCGCGCAAACGAAACGCACCCTAAAAGTCACTCGGTATATTGATTTATCTGAATTACAATTGATGCAATCTGAAACTGAATTAACAAATCTGAATTACAAATAATACATTCTGAAATTAAATTAACAATTCTGAATTACATTTGACAATTTCTGAAATAAATTTGATCTTTTCTGAATTACACTTGGAAATGGTGTAGTACATTTGTGAAAATTAAAGTGGCAACCCTGATGTAGACTGTGATTTAGTACCTTATGGGTGCGTTTCATTTGCGCGCTCACATGCTTTGAGCGCTCATAAGCATTGCTTAAATCGTTCCCTTTGGCTTTGCAAACGCTCACAAAGCGCCAGCTGACGAAATAGTAACGTCATTATGACGTCATAGTCTTCGCTCACAATCGCTTATTCCATCGAGGTAGGGCAACAAAAGCGTAAGCGCTTATGTTCCAAATGGAACGTATGAGATGCGTATGAGGAGATCAGCTAATCATGGTCAGGTTATAAACAAACATTACACTTTAGAAATAGCTACAGCAGCTATGATTGGCTCAATTTCACTATTGAAGTTATATTTTTGAGGTTATGAATTCGTTGAAGTCAAAAGAAACACCTTTGCGCATAACTGCTTAAGCGACTAAACGCCAAAGGAAACAACAGAAAACAGCGCTTGTAAGCGTGAGCGCTCAAAGCGTGTGAGCGCGCAAACGAAACGCACCCTATGTCGTGAGTCGCCGTGGTGTCTCCTCTCTATACCAGGGGGGTAGAACTTTTATACAACAAGGCGGTATTAAGTTTTACTTAGAGCAGGCAAATACAGATGGCAGCCAAACTCGTGAATTTTTGATGTTGGTAGACCTGGGGTAGGTTTGGGCGGTATGGGTTGGCAGAATTGACAGGGATATCGCCATATGATCGCTGTATTTCCCGTAGTAATTTCGCCATTTTTGACCAATGCAAAGATTCAAATGGAAGATTGCTAAAATATGCACTGCCTATTTTAAATTTACCAGGTAAGAATAGTTTACATATGCAAAAATAGAAAATTAGATATGTGGAATTTCTCTGTAGGACTCGAGGAACCCTTGACACCGGAAAATAGTTTCTGGCAACCATCACGCCAACAGCAAACTGTTACACCTGAGAAACTACGAGGTCTGTGTACTTGTATTTTAAGTGTAAATATTTAAAGTTGATTATTGTAGATGCATTGCACAGTGTGCCTTCCACAATGGCATCGTCCCCTGAACATTGGTCATTAACACGAGAACCACATCAGAGAATTTATTCTTCACATCATAAAAAACGGATTCACACCTCATCGTTTGGAGCAGACAGCTATTTAATATGTAAGTGACACAGTAACATTTGATTGATATTAGTCATTTGTAATTCCTTTAAAAGTGGGTGCAGATTTAGAAACAGACAGAATGGTAATCTGTGAGGCAGCTGTTGAAGCAATTCCATAATTAATTACTTCTTACTACTTTTTGTATTTAACTGCATGTTAATAAATCCGGCATCGAGATTAATATTCATTGCCTACATGTAATTGCCATTTTAAAAACATGATGTTAATATAAGGTGCATTCTGTGGATGAGATTTTAAATCAGTGCTATTGAATTATTTACTTTAAGGTATTTTTACTTAATTTGTAGAAAAGTCATTAAATTAATTTTGTTAATTTGTTAACTTTTACGCTGTAAAATTATCCTTTTTACTTTTTAAATGATGTAATCACATATTGCATTTACATTTTTTGCTTCAACTTGACAAGTCCTCTTACGTATGTGCAGTATTTTGTACCTCTGCCATCATGGCAAATAAATTATTATTCTTATTGTATTTTTCTTTTATTTATTTTTTTGATATAATAGTATTTCGTTGTGCTCATTCGTTACCTCAAAATTGTGAAGAATGATTTGATTCAAATCTTCATCTACTACTACTACTACATATTTACATTACCAGCCAAAATCGTTTTACAGACATCATTGCAATAATGGAATTATTGTAGATGAAATTTGATTGAACTTCTTCATAGTTTATAAGTAGTACTTATGAATTGTTGAGTGAAAGAATAGTAAGTGATTATGCTAATGCATCATAGTCACTTATTGTTCGTTCACTGAACGATTCATAAATAACAAAACAATTTATTATGGCTGTGGGTATATATTTAAATTTCCCGGATTTTTCTTTAACAGGTTTCTGCATTACTATTAGTATTATTATACGACAGGCAAATACAGATGGCGCAGAAACTTGCCACCATTTTTATATGCAAGAGTCGGCAGTCTATTTCCTTCTTTGTCTATGTCTATACGTCATTATACGTTCACCACGGGTGCTATCTCGGCTATGCAGAACGTCTTCGGAGATTACGATAACTTCGACATGCTGATTATTCCTTGCTACTTTCCAGGTCACTACGCCGTTGCCATTTACGAGAGAGGATCCGGAGTGGTGAGGTTTTTCGATCCGATGCAGCGCGAAGATCGCCTAACGGACCGATTCAAGCGCTGCCTCAAGCAAGCCGTCGTCCAGCTTGGAGGGGAAATGGACGAGGAGTTGGTAGAAATCCTGATGAAGACGGGTACATATAAGGTGCAGAGCAATTCCGTAAACTGCGGCTTTCACGCGTGCCTCATCGTCGAGTCCTACCTCTTCAATAACAAGAGGAATTTTCTGGAAGCGTTGAACATCAGGGAAGAAGCAAGAGGAGCCGGCAAACGGAGAGAATTCGTGAGTATCACCCAGTTCTACCGCTACCACTACGCCATAAGGAAGAACGTTAACAACCCGCCGCTGTGTCTTCGCATGGGAATGCTGACGCAGCAGCACGTTATCGACACCAGCTTCAAGATCGAGCAGCAAGTGGCCCAGCACGTACGACGCGTGCAGAAGGACCTGCGCCAGTCGCTGCCTGAACCCTGCTGCATTACGTCAGGCGCAACCTTCAGCCGGACGAGGAGCTCGGTCGAGTGGTGTTTTCCACGAAGCTGATGAAGGGATCGGTGGCGTACATGCGGGAGAAGTTCTACAACACGACCGCAATGTTCCAGCACGTGCAGAACCCTCAGTTCTTCATCACGTTCACCTTCAATCCCCGATGGCCGGAAGTGGCACGAAACGTCGGCTCCAAAGGAAGGCTGCAGACAGCGGACAATCGCGTGGACATATCGTGCCGAGTTTGGATCGACAAGGCACGGAAAATTCATCGCGTAAGTATTAGATTTTTAAAATTAAATTTAATAAGTTATGGGCCAGTTTACAGAAAATTTAATTGCAATCAAATTTTAATGACGTTGTAAATTTGACAGTTCGCAATGTAATTCTTATGGCAACTTAAGCGTGATTAGTTTAATTCAAAATTAAATATTTGATTTGCTTTCTGTAAACCCACCTTATTTGTTTTAGAAATTAATTAAGACAAACGAAACAAATGAAGTATTTTATGATGTATTTGTGTATCAATTTAAAAATAAATTATTCGTTTCGTTTAAATTAAATTCTCAATTAAATATAGAAGGTGATCCAGAAATAAGGTGCCAAAAAGAAATCAATCATAGAAAATGATTAAGTAAAACTAATATACGAAAAATTTTTATAATGAACACATATTTTCGTTTTTGAGATGAAAATTATTGAAAATTTGTTGAACATTTCTGAATTCAACAGAAAGTAATGCAATTCCCAATAAAACAGTACACCGATAAACTTCTATTGTTTCAAGAAATTGCCAAAAAAAATTCCGGGTAATTAGGAGGATCCAACATACAGCAACTTTTCAATTATTTTTATCTCAAAAACGAAAAAAAAATTTATTACAAACATTTTTTATACAAGTTGTCCTATGACGTAGTCATCACTTTACCTACGTGAGAATCAATTTAAAATAAACAAAAAAAGTTTTGTTCTAAAAATAACCCGGTTCAATGACACTGGGTGTTTCATGTTTAATGTTTCATTTTTTTTAATTTTAAAGTTCTTCTAATTTCATTTATGTTACCTAATAATCAATTCAAACTAAAAATAATAATAATAGTAATAAAGTTAACCGTGCGTCAAGAATACAACGCGTTTTGTGATCTACAGAATTTTTAAGCTTTTCAAAATTTCAAAAGCTGTTCAAAACAACCCCTATTATTTGCTAAACATATTCTAGCATGCTCCAATAGCCTTCTAACACCTTTTAAGATAAAATTTAAAAATTCTGAAAATTACAAACGTCAAATTCTAGAAAAACGATTTACTTTATTAATTTTTTTTTTAATTATTTTGAATTAAAAAATCCCAAAACAATTTTTGATTGTAAATTCTTTGAAAAACTGTATTAGAAATTGTTTTGGGATTTTTAAAATTCAAAAGCAAGTAATTTTTTATATTATTATAGTTTCCAAAAGTACATATCTCTGATGAGGGCCGATTAGACCGAAATAATTCACGTGATTTATGATATTCTTATAGAATTTCTAATATATGCTGCCAGTTAAGCAAATCAATACAATCTTCATTTGGCAAGACCTACTACTTTCTTTAAAATTTTAAAAAATTAAACATTAAACATCCAGTATTATTAAAACGATTTACTTTAGAACGAAACTTTATTAGAGTTTTCTACTTACTTTCAATTGATTATCAACGTAGGTGAATTGGTGACATTCCGTCACATGACACCCTATATATACCGTCTGTCTTATGAAAAACGCACGACACTACAACTCTGCTATTAATGATTCGATTTCAATAATTCAAAAAGCACATAAGACTAGTTTAAAAATACTACAAAATGATAGCATTTTAGATTCTTTTAAATATGACATTTTTGTCAGGCGATAGTCAACTTTTTTTTTTTTCAAATGGCGACAGATATTTTTTTTTACTCAGTTTGATAGAGATTTATTTTCTGAATTCAATTATTTAAAAGTCGATTTCGAAATATCAAATTTGGGGGAGGGTACTCAAATTAAAGGTTTCAAAGATAAAAATCAGATAATCGAAAAATCGAATGTTCGGTTTCACTAACGCGGATTGAGAATAGCAGTCGGTTTAACTCTAGTTTACTCTATTACTTTCTTATAAATGACTCAGAATTAATCCGAGTGGTAGTGTAAAATTGCTTTGATGAAATCGGGCATAAATGAATCTTAGTCTGTACTGACATATGGGCCACCAGTTCGGTGGCCTGCGCGTTCACCTGATATTACGCCGCTCGACTTTTGGTTATGGAGCTATGTCCATGTTTATTTAACACTAATAGCTGCTTTCTTTCGTTTGATCCAAACGCAACATAACGCGTTTCGATTCAAAGATGGATGCTCTCTTGTAACTGGATCTTCGCGAAATTTCAATTCCGATCGGTAATCCCATTTCCCCTTTCAATCTTCCAATTTTACGATCCGTTTGGATTGAAATGCATTCAGATCCAGAGCGGGTAACGAAAAATTATTCGAATCATGATTCAAACTTTTCAGCGAAAGAAAGCAGCTATTTTAAGGCAGAGAATTATCCGCACTTGTCACGAGATACCTCTCAATTTAATCTTAAATGCAATACAAGGAGTAAATAGAAGGTGTCAGCTATGTATTCAACAAGGCTGGGGACATTTTGAACAATATTTATAATAATTATAAAATTTTAAAAACTCCATTTTTTTCCATCGCACAGTTCATTTTTGTTTAAAAAGCGAAATTATTTCCCGCATGGTGAGTTTCACTTTTCCGAAAGTTTTTCGATTATCCCCTCCAAATTTGATATTTCGAAATCGACTTTTAAATAATTGAATTCAGAAAATAAATCTCTATCAAACTGAGTAAAAAAAAATATCTGCCCCCATTTGAAAAAAAAAAGTTGACTATCGCCTGACAAAAATGTCATATTTAAAAAAATCTAAAATGCTATCCTTTTGTAGTATTTTTAAACTAGTCTTATGTGCTTTTTGAATTATTGAAATCAGATCATTAATAACAGAGTTATAGCGTCGTGCGTTTTTCATAAGACAGACGGTATATAAGTTTTACTCATCATCATTTCCTATAACTGTTTTCTTTTCGCCATCTTATTTCAGGACCACCCCGTATAAATTAAAATATTCATTTGCATTAAATTGAAAATTAATTATCAAAAATGAAATTCATAAAACATTAAAATATTTTTCTCAATTAAGTTTAAAAATAAATGAGTCTTTCATTCAAATTATAAATTAATTACTATAAACGAAACGAATCAAATTTTAAAATATTTTCCTTCACTTAGTTTAAAAGGAAATTATTTGTATCGATCGATTATTTAAAAAAGAATTTATATTCCTTCAATATCAATGTCAAGTTAATTTTTACAACGAAATTGTTCTCGAAACGAAATATTTTAAAATTGTGATTTTTTTAGGACATCGAGCAGGGCGGAATATTCGGCAAAATGAAAGCATTCGCCGAGTCCCTCGAATTTCAAAAACGTGGAGGTCCACTCTTCCACTTGCTACTGGCGACAGACGCGCTCAAAATGGCTGAAATCGTGGACGAGTATATATGTGCGGAGTTTCCCGAGCTGCTACCGGAGGACGACAATTCTCCGGAAGCGGATCAACAGCGTCTTTACCACGAATTAGTCGTCACGCACATGATACACCGCTGCACGAACACTGCGCCCTGCATGGTGAACAGCAAGTGTTCGAAGGGATTCCCAAAGCCCTTCTCCAACCACACCGTCCTGTTCGACGATGAGCCGGCGCAGGAGAAGATCGCCCGCAGACGGAGGACAGACGTACTCGAAGCGCGTCGGTACGGGAAACCAGCGAGCCACCATCGTCTACGACAATTCCCACGTGGTGCCCCACAACAGATACCTGCTGATGAAGTACCGCACACACATCAACATCGAATCGCTCTACGGACGCCAGGGAATGAAGTACGCCCTCAAGTATCCCTTCAAAGGTTCTTCTTGGGCCTACGTCCGCTTGAACGAACAGTAGCCCGAAGAGGAAGGCGGCCGACGCATCGTGCACTACGACGAGTTGGTGAGGTACTTCAAGAGCGTCTACAGATCGCCGCACGAAGCTTGGATGAGGATGAACCAGTACCCGTTCATGAGGATGTCCCACACGGTACACAAGATTCCCATTCATCTTCCGAACCAGAGACCGATTTACTTCGTGCCCAGTGAGGAACGACAGGCGGCTGAGGCGTACCAATGCGGCGGCCTCAAGGATACGCAGCTGCTGGCGTGGATGAGGACAAACAGAGAAGATCCGGCTGCCAGAGCCTACACCATCCTGGAAGTCGTGCAGTGGTACCGCTTCGACAAGAAAGGCGGAACGTGGCACAGGCGAAAAATTGCCGGCAAGAACGAAATAACAATCGCCAGATTACAGTTCGTCCCTCCGCGCAACGTGGAGCTGTTCGCGATGAAGCAGATCCTGATACACGTGAAGGGAGCCCAAAGCTGGAAGGACCTCCGCACGGTGGAAGGAGTGGAGCACGAAACTTTCACGGAGGCAGCCAAGGCGATGGGACTGATGGAGGACGACGTCATCCTGCACAGGACGCTGGCCGAAGGCGCGAGGACATCCAACCCGCAGCAGATGAGGAGCCTGTTCGCGCAGATTCTGCTCTTCGGCAACCCACCGTCGCCCCGAGACCTGTGGAACGAGTTCGTGGACGAGTTCTACTACGGAAAGAACTGCCTTCCGCACGAGAGACCCGGGAGGATAAACAAGGCGCTACAGCTGATCAACGCCATACTGGGGTACCAAGGCAGGAGCTGCGCGGACTTCGGTCTGCTCATGCCCTCCCGAACGGACGACGTGAACGCGGACGAGGACCTGAACGAGTTCTTCTTCCCCCGTCCGGACGCAGACGACGGGCCAGACGCCACGGTCGACGTAGCGAGGAACTCGGAGGACTTCTACAGCCGCTTGAACGTGGAATAGAGGAGCGTGGTTGACGCCGTGGAGGCAGCCCTGCAAGCCGCACCCGGCGAAACGCCGCGCCTATTCTTCCTGACGGGATCCGGAGGGACGGGCAAGACGTACGTATACAATACGCTCATCTTCCGGTGCATAAGCAGAGGCGTCAAGGTGATGGTTACGGCGGTGACGGGCATCGCCGCGTGCCTGCTCTTCAACGCGAGCACGGTGCACAGGGCGTTCCGCACCGGCATTCGCATCGATCCGAAGAACTTGCCGTCGCACGCCGCCGAAAGCTTCACGGCGAGATGCATCAAGCAGGCGCAGCTCATCATAATCGACGAGGTGTCCTGATGCACAGAGACCTCGAAGTCGTCGAAGGTCTGCTGAAGATGTTCGCCCCGCCGCAGGCGAAGGACCTAAGCTTTGCCGGAAAGGTGATATTGCTGGGCGGCGACTGGAAACAGATGCTGCCCATCGTCACCGACGGCAGCAACTTGGGACCCGTGGCGGCCTGCATCCAGAGCCGACCTGACTACGCCAATTCCGACAAATGAAGCTGCTGACAAACATGCGGGTAACCGAAGGACAGGAGCGATTTTCAGAGTTCCTGCACAAGCTCGGCACCGATTCCAACATGATCGAGGGCACCGACAGAGTGGAAGTATCTCCCGAGATGTTGGTGAACAGTTCGGAGGAGCTGATGCGCTTCGTGTTCGAAGACGGCGCGGTGTTCAATCGGCCCGAAACGCTACACGAACGCTTCCTGATGGCACCAATGAACGCCCAGGTAGACGCCATGAACGAGTTCATCCTGAACGCGTTTCCCGGAGAAGCGCGCGAAGACCTTTCCAGCGACGAGGCGTTTAACGACAATCCGCTGGACGTGCACGCAGCAGAGAACGATCCGCAGAGCCTAAACGAGTTCCGTGCAGGCAGCATGCCCGATCATCGACTTCGCCTGAAGAAAAACGTCGTGGTGATGCTGATGTGCAACGTGGACGTATCCCGAGGACTCTGCAACGGCACGAGGATGACGGTGGAATCGCTCGGCAACGACGTGATTCAGTGCAGAACTATTGCCAACTCTTCGTTTCGAACCGGAAACGTGGTGACGCTGTGCAGGTTCAAGTTCCGGTACGACGGGACGCGTCCGGACGGTTCCGGCCCCAGGTTTACCAGGCTGCAGTTTCCCGTCCGGGTGACTTTCGCCATAACCGTTAACAAGGCTCAGGGGCAGACGGCCGGCCGGATCGGACTCTCTCTCGAGAGGGAACTGTTCGCGCCCGGACAACTATACGTCGCGCTGTCCAGAGTGAGGACGGCAGATTCCGTGAAAATATTCAACCCCCACGGACGTACCGAGCTCAAGAACGACGTAAAGAATATAGTCGCCACGGGCATCCGTTCCAAGCGGAATAAGAGCAACATTTTCAAAAGGTATTGTTCTTGCAACGACCGAATTCAAATTGTAATGCGATCTAATCTATCTTTACAGTTTGAAGACCATCACAACATGATGCCCGCCCGATCACTGTCAAGAAATAAATACTCCATACCAGGTGTATTTGCGTTTGCTATTTCGGTAGCACGAACGTCAAGGTCGACCGCTGCAATATCTTTTTCGTATCATCGGAAAGTGTATCGACGTGATCGTTTTCTGACGTTTGACAAACGCGAGACGAGCAAGCAACTAAAGAAACCTCAACGACCAGGACAAGAGTATGAAAACTAAAAACTAACAAGATACTTTACGAAAGTTTAGAAAAACGAAATTTACGACACAACAACGACCGACTAGAAGAACTGCGACGAAGAAAAGAGACGTCAATATGACTCATCTAAAAGGTACTGCCCTTGCTCGGACCATTTCTACATTTTTATTTCATGTAATCTTTTCAGGAAACCCGCCAAACGACAACTACCATAAAATATTGTCTAATCATCGAAGAGACTAAAGAAACAAAATTACTACTTCCCGATCACCAACGTGACGCCAAAACTACGATTTGACGTTACCACAGACGTTACATTAATGAAGATAACCGCTTCAAATGAATTGAAAAAAAAAAGGTAACGCATCATTATTCATTATCACAATCCAACAATAACAGCACGTAATAGCATTTCCTAGAAAATCAACAACAATATTATCAAAATTGACCTACATCGTCTTCGACAATGTAATTGAATTAGCCGTCATAATTCATCGAAAGTATCAGACGAATTCATTAACTTCGTCGAAAATACCACCATACTTTAACTACAATAATTTTTACTTTTGCCAGCAGTCAACCAAAAACACTGCTTCAAGACGGCCGACAACGTAAACAACCCTCACGGACGTTAAAAAACGACCTCGAAAATGTAAACGCCGAGGGCATCCACTTATAAACAAGCGGAAACGCAACCGTCGCTCCGCAACCGCAGCTAAAGCTGACTCTTAAGGCGGCGCCTAGCCTAGGCCACTAGGCGCTGCCCCCCCTCTTCCGCGTCTCGAATGTTTGCCTACCCATCGGATAGCGCGACACACGGCGGAGAAGAAGCCAATTGCACCGGCGAAGGTGTGCAATTTGCAACACCTAGCTCGGTCGTATGATTAGGCCTTGGTGCATCTTTACGGTCGCTGAATTTCGTCAGTTACGTGTAGCCGGCGTGATTCAGTGACCTTAGGTGTATGAAGGCTGCGCTCCGCGCACTTATTTCACAGAATAACAGAAAGGACAAAAGCCGTTGGCACCTTTGACACAGATTAAAGTAACTACACAGATGCGAAGGCTGGCGGCGGCACTTTGATCTTTAACGGCCTATTTTCTGTAACCTTGACGCCATTTAATAGGTTGTATCGCAAGCGGGAATTTTAAATATTTGTCTATATGCGTTTAGCATTCTAATGCAATTTAACAATTAATATTAAGTAAAATTTAAGTTATATATTTGTAAAACGAATGCTTATAGCACACAGGTCATCCCTATTAGCGGCTTGTAGCCAACATTGAGCTCTAAAATTTGTGTTACCTATATAATAATAAAAATTTCAAAATCAATCTATCAACTTACCTAGCATGGTCAGTTGGAATACGAAATAAAGCAATACTCTCTGAGGATCTGGTTGTACATCCTCGAAATATGCACGAAATGCCTCCGCTTCGATTCATATTTCACAACAGATCATCAACAGATTGATGCAAATTTAAATAAACTAAAATCACGGAATACGTCAACGGTTAACAAAATAAACCACAAAGGTTAGGTCTCGTCTCGTTAAATGATTAACATACAACCAAAACAATGGCGAAGTGACGCATGCGCACTAAAATTCTATCCACTCAAAAAGCTCAAGCCTTCGCATCTGTGTAGTTACTTTAATCTGTGCCTTTGATCTTCTTGTACCCAGTTTCGATGACCTTGCGCCATTTTGTAAAGCTGTTCAGCGGTAAGTTTTGAATGTTCAATCAATACACAAATAATGTAACTGATGCTTTCTGACTAATCAAAATTTCTAAATTGTAAAAAAATTGTTAACTTTTGCATTATAATTAAAAAAAAAATCTTTTTTCCACTACTACAGTACTATAGCCTGTCATTTTGACATATGTTAGGTTGCTGTGAAAAACAATTTCTCGACCTGAGGTAAATAATTTTTTTATTATTTACCACGGTAAATAATGAACATCAATTGTTACGTACGCTTTCAAATCTTTTGATTTTTCAGGCAATAGATTGTTTGCCACTTGTCCGGCAATTTCCCGCATTTCAGGCGGCGTACAATTTAAATCGCCGTACATCGTTTACCGTACTTACTTTATTTAATTGACGATTTGGCAAAAAGATCGACGTAATGTTTGACAAATTAAAAAATTTGAATCAACTGTCATATCGGTAATATAGAAAACTGTAAACCTTTCGTAATTTGTAATAAATATTTGTTCAAATTAAAATTATCATTTGCACTAGTAGTGGAAAAAATAGTATATACACCACGGTAGAGAAGTCTTATAACCCTCGGTCCTTTACATCCCTCGGCCCTAAGGGCCTCGGGATGTAATCATCCCCTCGGGTTATAACACAAGACTTCTCTACCTAGGTGTATAATATACTATTTTTTGTTTATCTTTTTTACTTGAGATTCACAGAAGGAAAATGGTAGGGTATATGTAAAACAATATCCGAAAGTACGTTAATGTTATTTTTGGTGATAATTTATCTACACACTAAGTTGTATGAAAAAATAAGAAATAAATGAAAATATTTAGAAAGAAAACGCAGATGTAAGAAACAAATTTTATTTACTACATATAAATAAACAATAACATTACAAAAACAAAACTTACTTGCTGATGTTTGTATATTTTCTTTATCACTTGAGGAACTTTTCTCTTGCTGACGTTTGCACATTTTCTTTATCACTTGAGGAACTTTTCTCTCCAATGCGTTGAGAAGCTAAAATCAAAAATTATTGAAAGGTAGTTTCACTCAGAATCACTCGTTCAGAATGAAAGAGGAACGTCTTTATACGAATGTTTATGAAGTCAAACTTACGATTTATTACTTGGCCTGAAAGTTTTAATGTGTTTCAGACGGAAAAAATCAAAGAAACAAACTGATGCACATAATCAGTTTGTTGCACATAATCAGTTTGTTGTCAGGATTTCAATTTACGTTGTTTATTTTCTAAATGGTTTCAGGCAGAAAAGATGTTTGCAGCATTACAGCACAGCATAAAGTTGTAGCTTGCAGTGCTCTAAATTACCTGTACTGGCTTTCTATCATAGAGATTATGAATTCATTACGCTGTAATGTAGCGCTACAATGTAGCGTATACAGACCATGCTTGATTATCGGGGCCGCTTGAAGAAAGCGCTGCAGGCAATGACGTCACATGTACCTCGTTCAGGTTTACGCTTTACTAAAGCACTGTAGCACTGCGGTTACCTGAACATAACTCTAAGTAAATATAAAATAAACAACGTGCGTTGAAACCCTGACAACAAACTGATGGCGTTCATGTATTCTTTCGTTTGAACAGTACAAGTAATAACTAACATTATTAACACCTACATTTGTTTCTGTCTTTTAAGATTGAGTATAATAACAAGTGATTACAGAATCCATGTTGTGCTTCATTTAATTCCATGTGTTGCTCTTACCTTCCATTTCAAGTGAATGTCCTGATTTCGATGCAGTTTCTTCAAATACTGTTGGAACAGCATGTGAGTGAATACAATTTTGCCAAATATTAATAAACATTTATGTTTCTCAAAGTGTTTTCCACATACATAAGTTGTATATTGTAAGTTTTGACAAATCTCTATTTAAAAGATCTTCTCGTTTACAACTATAAATCCATTTCAAGGCTCTGTATGTACAATAATACATTATTATATTAAATTAGTTTAAATATACAACAGTTAATACTTACCGATCTTCATCTTTTGGAAAGGAAAAAAGCTGTAACCTTGGTTCAGCACAATAACGTGAAGCCGATGTTCTTTTCTTTTTTGTTTTTACGATGTTTACGAAAGAGACAATTTAATAACAAACAGCAATAATCTTAGAAACCCTTAACCATTGATATAATAATACTATGGATGGCACGTACGCATATACCAGAATACATGTATTGTGATGGCCTGATGTGGCACGTGACTGGGGTCTACATTGGCGCACTTTTTAAATTCAAGCAGAGTAGTACATAAAGCTATATGTTGTAAAGAAAAACACACAGTGATCAAAATATGTGTATTTATTATTGTAAGTAGTATAAGATAAAAATAAAACGTAAACAGTAAATAAAACCAATTTTTTTAACCTTTATTTACATTCAAAATACGATATTAGATTTTTTCATTTTTTGACTTCTTGAATAATTCTTCCATCTAATCACAATTCACTGATGTCTGAAATGTATCAATTTAGAAAAGGAATGTCTTATCCTGTCTTTTATTTCATTGAATTCTTGATTTCTATGATGGAACCTAATAGTAAAATAATACTTTAAAATTAGATAAACAAGTTTAATCAAATGATTATGCATTGGATCTTGATCCAATATGTGATCCTGTAGTTCTGTAAAAACTAAATTAAAATTAATACATCTTGTGCCACGGATAATTAGACTATTAATTATGTTCTTATCAGAAAAATTAACTACACTGCGAAATAATGTTTCTGCTATCTTGCATATAATAATGACGTTCCGAGATGCTTTCTTTAATCCTCCTCTGTTTTTTTTATTAAGGAAACGATAACTTGCACCTTCACTTATCACAGCAGATATGCATACACAACAGTTTACTTTCTTCATAATTTTTTTTGAAATAAAACCTGCGATATATTCAATAATATCACTGCAATATGCAGGACCATCAGGTACAGGTAACCATTCATCCGTGCACTCTACATCTTCTAATGAGATTAAATAATGTAAACTTTCACTCTCTGAATTATTAATTTTCGATGTGCTGGTAATTTTCAGGATACTTGTGTCATCTTGGACCAAACAATTTGCAGAGGTTGATGATGTTATCTCTGTATGAATTAAAAGTCTTTTATAAGCGCCTTCAAATTGAATTGCAGTTGGATTATTGTTAAATCCTCCTCTTGCTCTTATATTGGAAAAAAATAATTCCAGATGATCTTGGCTTAATTTGTACGTAAGAAGATATTCCAAAGCATTTTCAGATTTTAAATAATGAGTTACAATACCCTCAACGCTCTTCATTGTGATTAAAAACCCTAAAAAGCCCATCTTTCTTCTGGAATATAAAATGTTGCATTTTGAAGAATCCTGCAGTTCTGTGATATAGCGTCTCATATCATTAAAAGAAGTTTTAACAAAATTCAAATTGCCCACTGATAATGCACTTTTAAACTGATTCTTGCTTAAGCAATTTCTTGTATTTAGGATATCAAATAAATTATTTATATTGCGACAGAATAGGGCTGTGTGTTTCGCTCCCAGAAAATCTTTATGTGCTAAATCTTCACACAAATATTCTAAAGCATCTGCTACACTCCCACTCAAAGTCTGGACTGCCAACTTCACTTTCATTTTTTCTTTGTTATAATTCAAGTGGCGTCTCCTTATATTAGTTGCAGCGTGTAGTTGCATTTCCTCTTGCAGTGCAACTAATTTTTCAAAAAATTCCCATAATATTTGGTTGCCATTTTTATCATAAAATATTTTCATATCTCCCAATGCATTTCTGATTAGTTTTATCATATGACATATATCAAGAATAATAAAGACGGGACTGTTGGTAACTGGGTGAGGAAAATACGTCTTTAAATTGGGATAAGTTAAAGAAGCTCCCAACGCATTTGCCATTGATAAATTTGATGCAGCACCATCAAAAGTAATTGAAGTTATGATAACACCTGTGTCTTTAAGCATTACAAAGCATCCTTTCACTAAATTTGCTCTTTCTTCTCCTGACAAGCCATTTATCAAAAAATATGCAATGGGTATCTTCCAACGGCAGTTCAAAGCAACTAACATAAAAACAAGTGCATCTTTTGCTTCTGGCAAAGAATCATTGCCCTCCATATTAAACCCATAATTTACATAACCTACTAACCGTTGCCCCGTCCACATAACATGCTGTCTGATGGACATTTCATCCATTACCAGGTTACACACAAGGGTTTTGCCCTTGCTTTTCAATTCCGTTGCCTTAATTTTTAAAGCTTTAAAAGATTCTGCGGTATAACCTGGTGAACCATCAACAGTTTGGTACCATTTACCAAGTGTTTTTGGATGTGGTAAGCAATTACCAAAAGTTTTTCTTACGTAATTATAAGCTGCTGTCGAATAAAAATGGAGAGTCAATGCAAATTTCCGTAATTCTTCTGAATATTGCCTTGAAGTATTTAATTTCAATTGTCTGAGTAGTAAATGTTGCTCAGAAGCAGGTAGATTTTCCTATAAAAATAAAAATAACTTTTTGTTTTACATGCAAATATTCTCAAAGCATTGCGACCCCTGAAAATTAAATCTGGATTCTGAAAGATATTTAAAAAAAATTAACAAAGAAATCCTGTGAATAAAACTACATAATACATTCTACAAAAAAGGTAGAGTCTGTTGCTTTCTTATTCTTGCTATACTGGGTCAGCCTGATCACCACTGGCTATGCGTTTATCATGAGTAAATGAAGGATAGAATAGTAGAAAGCGCATGAGTAAACGAAATAGCTACATCAATCGACGTTGCCGATTGATAACGCGGGCTACGCTCCGGCCTCAGCATTCCTACCTTCGCACGCAACATTGTAATATCTCTATTTCATTTCCACACAAGTTTCAATGAGCCTCTCCTCCATTTACTCACAATTAAGCGTATACCTAGTCTTAGTCAGGCCGCTCCGGTATACTACTTACCACTAAAAGCTGAAGAAAGTTTTTTCCGTAAATGCATGCATATAAAAATCTAGCTGCGCTAAAATGTTAACTTTATCTAAATTATCACTACTACATGAGCCACTACTACATCCTACCTTTTTATCTTTATCTTACCTTTAATACATCAAAACAATTCTCTGAAATGATTTTTTTGTTTTTCAAATGAAACATTAAATCAT
Organism: Dorcus hopei; assembly: GCA_033060865.1. Classification (NCBI taxonomy): domain Eukaryota; kingdom Metazoa; phylum Arthropoda; class Insecta; order Coleoptera; family Lucanidae; genus Dorcus; species Dorcus hopei. The sequence continues at coordinate 17,314,939 of CM065424.1, read as the reverse complement.
TCAACGATTGAATTTTATTCAAAAGTCTTCTATTTTTATTTTGGAGACATTTAAGCTTTTTCTTCTGACTTATTATAGTCTTATTTGCTAATTGCCATATTTGTAATAGCTTTGGAGTTTTCAAGTCCTTTGGATTAATATCTCCAAAATAAACTGGTACCTTTCGTTTCCTAAAAATGAAAGTTCTTAAACTTACACATACAATTACAAACAAGAACCTTTTTCCAGCAGGAGATTCTGTTATTCTTAAGCTATCATCAGAACCATTATTGTCCACAACAAGAACCGGGTTTCTGAAAAAACATTTTAAATATTATACAACTGATATTTTATTGTATGACCATTTAATCATTATAGATTTATAATGTGTAATGTAATTATGTGTAATGCTACTATATGTACTCACATATTCTCACAAGACGTCGAAGGCAATGGGCTCAAAGATGTAAACTCTAATCGTCTCGATAATCTCTTCTTTTTTGCTTTTGGGGTTGATGTGATAGTATTTTGAGCAACTGTAATGCATGGAACAGAACCATGTTTCAACGAAATTTTTCCAAATTGTCTAACTATTTGATCGCTTGAAAAATGCTCACTGCAAATTCGAGAATTCGTAGAAGGCATAAAACTTATTTTTCCTGATGCACGAACTACTTCTATCCATTGTTGTTTCACCACTTTATCAGCAGGGAACCTGTTAGTTTGAAATATAAATACGAATTTAATGTTTGCTTGTATGTATATTTGAAGCGTATAGATGCAAAAGCAGACATTTGACATTGTAAAAGTGGCCAGGAATATGATTAACTGACCCTCAAAGGCAGAAACAGACATTTGAATCCGTTAATCGTATTTGAAATTTAGCAAATGGTATCTTATCTCATAAGATTTGGACAGGTTTTTTGCGTTTTACTCAGAACTACTTATGCCTCAAATGTCTGCTTTTGCATCTACACGCTTCATTTGTATTTGATAAGGTTCTTTACTGTAATTTTATACTTACGAATGGAAAGATTTTTTGCCCTGGTTCACTGATCTGCCTTTACAAATACAGCATGTGTGCACCATTATTGTTAAGGAACAACACTATTGCACAAATCTAAATGTATTTAAAATACCTTTTACAGTCTTTTACTTAAAATTGATTAAAATTCGCTTGCCAATTAGTTTGCTCTGTTTGACATTGGTTTGTTTACCCCAGTCAGCTGATTTACATATGCCTGTCTCTTACTAATGTTGGCATCTCATTGTCTCTGTTTACATTTCATCCACTCTCTTTTAGATCCATGCCCTTAACCAACGCTCATAACCTCAAATCAAAACAAACAACAGCTTTAGAACATGGCTGATCCGAGTTTGCGCACTAAGACAAGCTATTGTCCATTCTGTTAAGGCAAGCGTTCACAGGCTCGCATCGCACACATCGCATAAATGATCTTTTCTATAGTTTTATATGACGCTGCGTTAACTAGGCCGCATAGAGCAGCGATCGCATTTTCCTAGCATTCTCGAGAGAGCAACTTCTGCGATTCGTGCGTGCGACGCGTGCGATGCGAGCCTGTGAACGCTTGCCTTTATTCTGTGCTTATTTTCAGTCATGATCACGGCGTAGACACTTATATTGGAGAACTTGGTACCTAGCAAAATGAGGTAGTAGTATTTCCCCTAATTGTAGAGGTCGCAGCAGTGCATAAATTTAAATTTGGCGCCTTACTTCCGTAACGCCACCGACCTGTCCAACCAATCGAATGCAAGTTACAAGCGTTATGATGGCGTTATGCGATTATACTCTTTGTGGCATGGCGTTGTTGCGGTTTGTGTTATTTTAAAAGTTATCGTTTATTTTTAAAGTTTTATCGTTTAAACATTTTATGGAAAACTTTTTCGGCAGAAATAATATTTTACTTCGTTTTTGTTTGAATTGGCTTCCGGTTGGAACCGCGTCACGTTGACTTCTTTTACTGCCGACGTTTCGTTCTCCATTGCAGAAGAACTTCTTCAGGGCTGCTGCTGCTGGTGGTGTTGCTGCTGCTTCTCGTGGATCGTTGAGACTGAGTGGGTATGTCGGTTGTCGTGGTATTTATAGTGATAGGTAGGGGTAGTGGGTCGGAACGGTGACCGGGGATTGGTCTGTTGGGGCGTGACGGATCGTTAATGAGATGTTTCCAGGCATTGTGGAGGTAAAAGCCAGTGTCACGGTTCAGATTATTGGGGTGTTTGAGAATTTCTATGGATTCACGGATTTTACGATTGAAAAAAATGAGATGAGCGGGCTAGAAGTTTTGTGTCGGAGAATAGGATTTGGTGACCGGTTTCTGGTTTGTGTTCAGCTAGGGCCGAGCCAGTTGTTTGTAGTAGTCTAGTACAGCGTTCATGTTCAGAAACACGAGTACTAACAGACCGTTTTGTTTCACCGATGTATACACGCCCACAGGAACAAGGAATTCGGTACACACCTTCGGATTGTAAGGGGATGTGATCTTTTGTGGAGGGTAGGCAGTCTGAAAGTTTCGTCATGGGTAAGTGAATTGATTTGATGTTTTGTTGTTTGAGTATTTTGCCGATTCGATCTGTTATGGTGTGAATGTAAGGTAAGTAAGCTGCAGCGACTGGAGGTGTATCAGGTTCAGAACGTGGAGGAATTGGTGTGAGATGACGAGAAATGGATCTTTGGATGTCGTGCCTTTTGTAGTTGTTATTGAGTAGGACTTTTGTTACGTGGTTTAGTTCAGTTTGAAGTGAAGAGGGTTCTGATAGGGAAAGGGCACGGCTGACTAGTGAGTTAATGACTGACTGTTTTTGAGACGGATGATGGTGTGAATGTGCATTCAGATAGCGATCAGTATGGGTTGGTTTGCGATACACAGAGTGTCCTAATCTACCGTTAGGGAGGCGGCTTACTAAGATATCAAGGAAAGGTAAGTGGCTGTCAGTTTCATATTCCAAAGTGAAGCTGATGTCAGGATGTTGAGAGTTTAGGTGTTCAAAGAAGTTGTCTAAGGATTCCTTACCGTGTGGCCAAATAGCGAAAACATCATCCACATATCTGAACCAACACTTGGGTTTAAGTGGGAAAGAAGTAAGGGCTTGTTGTTCGAATGCCTCCATAAAAATATTGGCTACTATTGGGGAGAGAGGAGAGCCCATGGCTGTGCCTGCGCCAATCGTAAAATCCGTGAATCCATAGAAATTCTCAAACACCCCAATAATCTGAACCGTGACACTGGTTTTTACCTCCACAATGCCTGGAAACATCTCATTAACGATCCGTCACGCCCCAACAGACCAATCCCCGGTCACCGTTCCGACCCACTACCCCCACCTATCACTATAAATACCACGACAACAGACATACCCACTCAGTCTCAACGACCCACGAGAAGCAGCAGCAACACCACCAGCAGCAGCAGCCCTGAAGAAGTTCTTCTGCAATGGAGAACGAAACGTCAGCAGTAGAAGAAGTCAACGTGACGCGGTTCCAACCGGAAGCCAATTCAAACATGGACGACGGTCGCGGAAGCCTTCAAGTTAAATTAATATTTTACTTCATTCAGCTGTTCTCACTGAACATTTACCAGGTAGTAATCTGTCTTAAATTTTGGTAGATAACCATTATTATTAATTTCAATTATGTTATTTAGAGCCCCTGCATTTGAAGAGAACCAGCAATTAGATGAACCTGTTCCGGAAGGTAAGAGTATACCTGTTCCAGAAGGTGAGAATATTTTTGGATTCGTTGCCCTGCATTTAGTTTATGGTCAGTGCTGTCGACTTTGTTTAGTCCGTAGTAATTTTTTGTTTTGTTTGAATACTAGCTGTTTGATTGTGGACGTTATAATTTGATATGAAAATTTGAAAACAAAGGTCAGAATCTTTTATTAGCATAAATCGATTTGAATGTTGAAATGTGATGTACCAACAGCTGATTCTCTGGCAATTGTTAACCTGAACGTTTTCACATTTAGATGATGAACTGATGAGCATTTTTTATTTTTATTAAAATTAAGCAGACTATTAAGTCGACCTTGTTATTTCAAAACGATGAACAGACCAATGAACCATATTTTGAGAAATCACAGTTTGTAGTTTTAGTGTAGAACATACAATAGGATGATCGTGAATTTTACTGGTCTGTTTGTCCTTTTGGTATTATTCGGTCCAATTGTAGACTACATAAAAATTATAATTTTGTATATTACTCTGACGTTAATTCTATAGTGGTTGTATGTATTATAATGCACTGTACTTATTTTTAATGTACTTAAATATAATTTGTTTTATGAAACTGTGTTTTATTTTCGGTTTTACAAGTTATTGCTGGGTTTCACCAACACTAAATACATGTAATCATCGACTAAAAGTAAATATTGCTATGGTTACACATGGTAAAATCATAACAATATTTATTTTTAACGTATGATTATATTTATTTAGTGTTGATAAATGATAAATGAAAATTAAATATTGAAATATCAAAGGTTATATTTGGGTTTGGAACTACGGTTACTTTTTCCCCTAATTGTAGAGGCCGCTTTACAAGGTACTCAAACTTTCTATTGAGTGTCCCATATATTTATGTATTATCTATGACATGGTCTAAACGCCAAACCACAAAACCGATTAGGCCAAACTGACATAAGTAAATGGTAATTTCATGATGGCCAATTTGAATGTTTCAAATTTTACCAAAACAAAACTGTGATATCTGTAATATGAATAAGCGATTTCTCGCGATATACTTAAATCGCTAAATGTATCATTAATTTAGTATTGAAATTTTCTTGTTTTAAACAATGTAGCAACGACGTAACGACAGCGACTAAATTGTAATGAAATCGTTACAATTGTAACGATTGTGGCAACCTTGTCGCCACTACAAGTTCATAAAACTGCAGGCATCCCAACATAATTGGTGTATGGTCATTTACAGATACACTGTAGTTATTGCCCGTTTTTTTTTTTCTATAATACCTGTAAAATGTTTCTAATGTTGGTACACTCATACGCACCTTAAATGCTGTTAAAAGCACCTCCCGCACGCGAACCTCATCCTTAAAACCTTGTGATACAAGGCTCACAGAACTGTCAAATTGGAGCACTTAAGCTGCCTATGAGTGTACCTGTTAGCTAAATGTTAGGCAATTCCAAAATTTCTATTCTACATTTAAGGATAAAAACAAGGTTCCAACAGAAACCCTAAAATTTTGACACTAACAGGTATTAAAAAAAACTACGAGAGTTATTCATCTCGGAAACATTACCCACGGTGGCAGTGGTCAACTACTAGCAAAAATCACCAGATTTTCTAAAAAAATCACCAGAGCACCAGTTTCTTTATAAAATCACCAGATCTGGTGCAAAATCACCAGTACTGGCAACTCTGCACCAGAGGGAGAGCAATTTACTGAAATCGCCAATAGGCGATTTCGGGCAAACAAAAACTGGCAACACTGAAACACTGTCCATGATTGACATTTCAATTTAACTTGATTTGATTTGTTGTGTACGTCATGTCTGGGAAAATTAAGAAAGACAAAATTAGTGGAAATATTGCTGCATTCAGTGAATCTGCAGTTAGAAATAATTGTTCTGTAGTAGAGTATTGCAGAACATCAATGGCTGCGTTGTCAGGCTGCACTGCTGGCTTATTAGGACTCACCGGTCTCAAAGGGGCAGCTTTTTATGCATTCACAGTTATATTACTGTGGGTAATGATTTTATTTAAAGCTGGCTCATCTTTCAACCGCTACTTCGTATCAAGAAGGTCCCTGCTAACGAGCGGTTTCTTTGGTCAACTTTTCACCTACATACTTTGTTGGACGTTTTTATATGGAATGGTGCATGTATACTAAGAAAAACTATTTATTCGTTAATTATTATAATAAACTTAGAATAATAAATGTTTTATGTTAAAATCGATGTGGTCTTAATGGTTTCTCCGAATCGAATAATTTTGGATCTTTAATAAAAACTGGGTCCTTGAAGTACACAGGCATGAGACCAGCACCTTGTGCTTTTACGATTTCTTTTTCAATTCGTTCTTGCTGCCATTGGCATAATCCAGTAATATGTCTGCCATACACGCGGCCTGTGTAAGGTGATTGAAACTGAGAAAGTAATTTCACGTTTTTGTAATCGGGTGTTATTTTTAAGCGACACATTATGCATTGTACTTTTTCTTTTTGGAATGGATTTTCCATGTCGAACACAGGTTCATCGTTTTGGGTACTGAAGACTCTCCGACTGAACTGTAGGCTGGCGTACCGTGCATAACCTTAAAAGTATTTTAATTTCAAATTAAATAAAATTCATAATAGAAAGCAATGTCGTACCAAAGATAGATTTCGATAATTGTTTATGAAGGTTCATCTTGGATTTGTAAAATTCGAGCAATAAATATTTTAGACTGTAGTTTGCAATGTTGCCAATAGACTTCGACTTCCACAAGAATAATCCACGAGTAGTCCTAGTTTGTGTTGGTAACGCAGTGTTCTACCACTTCTACTTCATTTTACGTCATTGCCAGATTGCCCGTTTGTCACTACGTCTCATTTTGCTGTTGTTTATTTGGCAGGTGTTTGGCAGTTTACCATGTGCTAGGAGAATTGTGCAAAATAAAGTTTATTTTGAAAATATTTGTTAGGTTATTAAAATATTGTAGTTTCAAGACTCCGGCGATATTGCAGTGTTCAGTTTCGGTTTAAAAGAACTGTTATGTAGATATTTTCAGAGCACAAGTCTTGGAGGGAATTGCCATGCAGTACTTGGCGAAACGAACGTTTTGAAATAACTGTTAGAAAATGGCAACAGAAGATAGTATTTTAAAACCGTTAGACATAAATTCCGGTAATGCAGAAAGATCACCGGCACGGTAAGTTTACAATATTTTTGTTCTAGATAGCATAGGTTATGTTATTTGTAAGGTTATAATTTTTAGCGCTTTCTTGTTACTACTTAAATTTCCGGAATCATATTCATGCAAAATTTAGTTTGCCTCGAATTACATTCCTCGAGGTTCCTCAATAAGTGTAACAGTATACAAGTGCTTTGGAAGAGGTAGACTGGCTATATGGGCACGGAGTCATGTTTCTCTCAATGCAGGAGACAGAAAGTTGGCAATTCTGGTGTTTAAGCAGATATTAATAATTAAGAATTTCCATACTGTTTGTAGTTTGTACGTACCCAGATATAATTCAAAAAGGTCTTGTTATAATAGTTTATTCGTAAACATTAACACGACTCTTTCTTTTTTGTATATGGTAGTATTAATACACAAAGCTGGAAATGGGATCTAGAAGAATTGCATTGTTATTACATGTCATCTATGTTTATCTTTAATCTTAAATTTATTCCCATAGTAACAATTATCAAAACATTTGTTTCTATGGGTATAAACTGAAGATTAAAGTTAAACTGTGACTGAAATACTGGGCCATAGACAGCTTTAAAAGTCACTTTTTACTTTTTATAATAAGATCCTAGGTGTACGTATTTCTTGGAGAGAAAGTGTTCTTTAATTTAGTTATTTTTATAGGGAATGACTAGTGTTAAAGTATATTTATGAATTTCCTGTGATTGTAATAAAATAAGTCTCACTTCATGGAGTATAAAATTGATTAAATTGACACACTTGCATGCAGGTATAAACTGCAGGATTACCAAAAAGTTAATATGAACATAGAACTAAAATGTGTCCTTAAAAAGTGAAAATGCTGTGCCATACTTCATTCAAGTGTATGTTGACCATTTCAAATAAAACTTTATGATTACAAAGTTAAGTAAATAACAGAACTTGAAACTTTTAAATAGTATTGACATGTGGTGTATTTAATATACAATGGAATTTTTAATGACTGGGATCGATTTGAATTTACCGCCACACTAAATTGTTATTGTGTTGGCAACACCTGGTTCTGTCACTTGCCTTTGTCATTTTTCTTCTGATAACATAAGAATAGTAATCGTAAAATAAAAGAAAGCAAAACATCAAAAAGGCGCCTGCGAAAAGCCAAACAAAATAACGTGTCAACTTTGAAATTTAACAATGTAGCCACATTTAAAACGTGAAATACACTTAAAACTATGGCGCCAAATTCAAAGTATCCTCACTCTTTATAAATCACACTATATATTGTTTTATATTGTGAAAATCTTCGTATCTTCTTCTAAGGCCTGGTTTATCAATCACAAGTTAACTCTAACTTTCAGTTTGTTCCCATAGTAACTACTAGGAAGACAATTGTTGTTATGGCAATTAACTGAAGGTTAACTTTAATATAAAGTTAAGTTGTGATTGATAAACCAGGCCTAAGAGGAACGAAGATGAAAATATTCATTTGACGTTATGCAATTTGATCAAATATGTATTTATGCATAGTACACTGCACTAATAAAGATTGATACTAGATGGCGTGACGGTCTGGTTATAGTATAAACGTCACACGTTACTGTTAAGACGTTACTGTTCTGCTACCATATTCTGCTACTCTTTCGTCATGAGTTCGGCGAAAAAACGTTAATATAATGATGATTATATCCTCTGGGGAGGGGGGGGGGGTATTTTCATTTTAGGCAGTAGGGAGGCGTGACAAAAAAACAACTTTGGGAACCGCTGCTCTACAGAACCTAATGCCACAGTATACACAGTTACACTCGAGTGATGCTACTGTGTATATTCTTATTACACTCGAGTGATGCTACTGTGTATATTCTTATAGCGTTTTTCACTGGGACTAAATTGTGCACTGAGTGCGCACTCAGAATATCTCCATCCCGTTTCATTACATGAGGTTAAAATAAGATGAGAATATTCTGAGTGCGCACTCAGTGCACAATTTAGTCCCAGTGAGAAACGCTATAAGAATATACACAGTAGCATCACTCGAGTGTAACTATCACATTTGCCATTTTGTGTGATACCTACCGATTTGCAAATTACATTACATTTCCATAAGGGCATTCAACAGTTTGGCCGCTTTTTTTGAAGCTGACGTTTAAGTGACGCTACTGGGTAATTTGTACGTATTGTGCTAATGCCACAGCATAAATACACACAGCAGGTTCACTCCTTGGCGGGAAAATTTCCCGCCATATTCCGGATGGATAATCTGTCATGTGACCTGTTAGAGCGCATTCGACTGGACGCACGGAGTGTTTCTTTTTCTCACTCTTACATGCACTGAAACGCAGTCGCTCTCCCTCACACTTCTGCTCATTGCGTGCATCGAACATTATGTCGAATGCGCACATTGCGCCCTTAAATTGCACGAATACGATCAGTGGTGTCTCGTGTCTCTGTCATCCAATTATCACAATAATCTAAATAATTCGATTATCAAAAATATTTTTATTGCGGCACTGGTTTATCCATTCGCAAAATGGCACCAAGGTCAATAAATCTTGCCCCGCCAGATCAAAGGTGCCGACAAACAGTTTCCATGCTGGTTATACTGTGCTAATGCTAGGTATAAGCCACGGTATAAGTAATTACCCAGCAGCGTCACTTAAACGTCAGTGTCAAAAAAAGCCGCCATACTGTTGTCTATGGTTGGATACCCTTATGGAAATGTACGAGTAATGTAATTTGCAATGTTTGCAAGTCAATAGGTTTCAAACAAAATGGCAAATGTGACAGTTATACTCGAGTGTGTGATTCTTATACTGTGCATAAGCTATAAGTGTTATCAACTTGTAAAATTGAAAAATCCATTTTATTGTGATAAAACAATTCCTTTCTTATGTACTAAAGAAATAATTACTTCTTAGTTCATTTTTGTTTTCCAAAAATACATAATCAGACCTATGATGTATCATGGGTGTTAAGATAACATTCAAGAGTTATGTTATCTTAAGTGCACTTGCATAACACCTCATTTAAAGGCATCGAAATTTGTTAATTATAATACATCAGAGGTTTAGCGTCTTTCAAATAAATGTCTATCAGATCACATACAACACTAATCGAGCATAAAATAACACCACAAAGTAATTGTAGAAGTTATGTTATGATAATACATCATGTCATTTTTTGACAGCGTGCTGTTATACACATAACAGCGCTGTTATTCTCAACACAAATGATACATCATAGGTCTGAATATGTAACTCGTGTCTAAATAAAAACCTTGTCAAGGAGGCTACATTTAGTAATTCTGTTATGTAAAAAGTGAGCAAATAAAAATCAGATTAGAGTAGGCGGTGCAAAGAAAATGTATGTCTGTGATTAACTGAATTAATTAATGTAATACATTCATGGACTGTCAAATTTATTGACTTTTCATTTAATCACAGACTTACATTTTCTTTGCACCGCCTGCCCTAATCTGATTTTTAGTTGCTCACAGATTATAATCTATTCACTCTTTTTCCTCGTCCCAGTAGGCGAGTTAGGGTGATATTTTTGTTGGTATCACAATGAAACATAGACGTCAGATGAGACGGTTATGTTTATTTTTAATTTCATGGTTATAATTTGAGTCCACTGATGGAGATATTGTTGCCAACTCGACTGTAGTGCATATTTCACGGTGCCATAGTCGGTGCTCCTTCGTATAATATTTGGCAACATAGTCAGATTAGTGGTGTGGAATTGTCATTAATATTTTTCATGTCAGATTCTGGCATCTATCAAACTTCAGGGCAGCAACTTAACGAAACGAGAACACGGCCTACTGAGACGAGGATAAAGAGTGAATAGATATTAAATGCAGTGGATAAATTCTCGATCACAACCTACTTGACCAGGTTTTTATTTAGATGCTCGTTAGTACGTAAATAAAGATTGAAAGTGATGATCATGTTTTTAAAAGATGAAGATTGCATCTCGGAAACATGATCAATCGCGTAAACATGAACACAGCCGGTTTTAATTAGTTCACGTTACCGCGAGTGGACTGCATGTTTTTCGGTTTTTTGGAAATATTTCAAAAATACAAATCGTAGAAGATTTTTCAGAACGGATTATTGATCAGCACCAAAATACGCAATTTTGTCCTAATTTAACCGACTTCGTATCTCTTACCGTTTCCGAGATCCCAATGGTGAGCCTCGAATTTTTAACAGCCTGTATATTTTTAAAAAATTTGTTCATTTTTTCTTTGTTTTGTTACCCTTCCTCCCAAACAGTTTTGTTTTTATTATTATTATTATTATTATTATTATTATTATTATTATTATTATTATTATTATTATTATTATTAAAGCTGGTTCTTATTATAATCTGTTATTATTATTATCTACTGAATTGTGCTGTAAAATCGTCTTTTGTTTTTATTAATATTTAAATTTTATTAATTCATATATTTTTTAATTCTGTTAAGTATGTATTTCTTTTGCTTCCTCCTCGTTCTTTTAATTTCTTTTTTATTAATCTATTAAATTTTGTTGTAAAATCGATTGTCTTTGTTTTTATTATTTTTAAAATTTATTATTTATTTTTTGAATTTTTATTATTTTGTTTTCTTTCGTCTTTTGTCACCATTCTTTTCAATTTTTTTTAAAATTTATTATTTGAATTGCACTGTAAGATTGATCGTCTTTTGTTTGTTTTCTTTAACTTTAAGAATTTTTAATGAATTTTTTAAAATTTATTCCTGAATCTGTGTAGTAACAAATGCAGAGATTTCCCATTATGTCGAAAAGGGTTTCTTTGGCAACCCTCGTTGAATTTCTGAACTGAATTTTAAACTTTGATAACACCTTTCTTAAATGGCGTTTCGATTCACTGCTCTAGAGTCTAGAGCTAGAGCACTCTCAGAATATTGTCATCTTGTTTTAACTCATGTAATAATAGGAAAGGGAAGTACTTTAATCGTGAGCAACGAATCGAAAGCGCTGTAAAGTAAAATAACAAAGACAAATTTGATGATTGTCTCTTTGGCAGTACAAAAAAGAAATATAAGTCTCCAAAGACTCCAAAAGTCCCCCTAAATAATCATTTTTAATAAAAAGAATCTCTTTGTCCCTTTTTGAGTATAAGTAAATCTCAGAAAAATCTCAGATCAATCCCTCAAGTTGGCAATCTGAATGCTACAACGTTCGCGCTTCATAAATATGAATTTTTAGTTTTCTGCACTATTTGTTCTCATTAAATTCCTATGATCTCAGTTTCAATCAATTACCGGTACCTACATATATGTATATGATCTGAAATGCAAATATCTTCATCAGTTGTAAAGAAAGAATATGTATTCGTGTTTTCTGATGTAAAATATTTATACAAAGTTAATTGCATCGGTATATGGATATTCTACAATAACATATCCTACCATAATAATTCAAGCTAAATGAAACATGTTATTTATTTTATGTTATAGTAAACGTGCCCGCTATGAATCTCCAATCAAGGAAAGATGGAATTTAGCACGCAATGACGTCTTATTAGATGAAGTATACGACTGCGGTGTAAGCCTATTAGAAGACAGTGAATCCGACGGAGCATCTGATGATGAGAATACCAGCAGCTTGTCGACTAATAAACATGACCATGTGAGATAATTTTGAAATATTTTTAATGAAACTCAAGCATAAATTGTAATTTGCAGATCAATAATTCAAAACCCAGTGATAACTTAAAAGTAATATCTGAAAATGACTGGAGTGAAATGACTACCAAAAGACCGAACTTATGTGATGCATCTTCGACTAGTAAGAATCTGTTTGCTTGCTCGGATTAATAATCCATTAACACTTACTGTTTTTTCAAGGTTATTTTGAACAATTAAGTGATGAAGTAATTTTACATGTATTTCATTTTTTACCAAAATATACGTTAAGTACGGCAGCTCTAGTGTGTAGACGTTGGTATCAGTTAACCCAAGATGAAAGTTTATGGGCAAGACTGGATGTATCTTGTCGTCAGTTGAAACCTGGTGCAGTGGGACATATTCTAAGCCGTCAGGTCATTATATTACGTCTTGCACAGTCTGAAATATCAAATCCGCCTATACTGGAAGGATGTCGTGCTTTTAGTGAAGACTTTCGATCCCGTCTCTTGTTCCTAGATTTGAGCATGATTCATGCTGAAACTGCGAGTTTAGTTGACATACTTCTAAAATGTCGTAGATTAAAAAAAATTAGTTTGGAACATGTAGGTGTAAACACAGAAGTAATGAGTGCTTTAGCACTTAATACAGACATAGAGGTGATAAACCTAGCGATGGCAGAAGGTTTAAACGAACAAGGACTAAAATGTTTGCTTAGTAACTGTACAAAAATAAAAGAACTGAATTTATCATGGACGTACTTATCTTCGAGTTGTTTGCAGTACGTCTGCTCACACCTACCTCCTTCATTACTGAGATTAAATCTTTCTGGCTGCAGGAAATTGTTAACAGACAACAATGTGATGAAATTAGTAACTCGTTGCAGTGCGTTGCGAGAACTAGATCTATCTGATTGTACGGGAATCACTGGTGAATCAGTGCAACATGTTACACTATTAGAAGACTTAAATTTCCTCGCTTTATCCAGGTGCTACCAAATACCTTACAATTCATTGTTACATTTAAAAAGTATGTCTGCCCTTGCATACTTGGATGTTCACGGAGGATACATCGACACAGCTCAATTAGGCATCATTCAAGATGGATTAGGACCTCAAGTATTTCTTAATAAATTTAAGTTTAGCTCAATAGCGAGGCCAACCGTCGGAACAAGACGTTCATCAATATGGAACATGAGAGTTCGTGACTGAAATTTTCATAAGTATTACATTTAAACATTCCATTTTTATTTTTTAAAAACATCATAAATCTTTTTTTATCAGAAATTCATTCAATAATTTTCTAATATGTATATAAACAACCAAAACCAATTGGCACCTTATTAAGGACTACCAGTTTTTAGATAGAAATTGGTTTTGTTTGGTTTAACGCTTTGGAACAGTTTTTTTTTGTGCACTTCACATTCTCAGTTGTAAAATTGCTGTTTATTTCCATTATAAACAAAATTTATATTTTTATACAGTTTTTAAAAATGCATGTTTCTCTTAATTTGAAGTGTTGATTGAGATTTATAATTAAAATTTTTGCTGTAAAAAGAAATTGTTGCTATTTTTGTAAGTTTGGCTACTTTGTTAAACTGTATTGCATTTAAAATAAATATGTAAAACATTATGGACTTTAACTCTTCTGAAACTTACCAAAAGTTTTGTTAGGCATTTTTTTTATTGTCAAAATTTGCGAAAATAATCTGAATTGTAAAATAATTTATTGTAAATAATGGATAAGCTGTCAGTAAATTGTTTTATATTTATTTTCATTTGGAAGAACTTTGTCAATTTTCAGATACTATTAAGAATTTACAATAAATTTAAATTTGCAGCTTCAATAGGCTTTCCAATGAGTGATTGTGTACATTAAACACCAGTGGCGCACCCACGGGGGGGGGCTAAGGGGGCTGAAGCTCCCCACAGAGTCAGCTATGTGGTACTAGAATTTAATAAAAGAAGTGAATAGCGGCATAGCTGGCAAGGAAAAGTAACTGTCGACGTACGTTTCGGTCTTATCTTCCTGGCGATAACTTTTCCATCTTTCCATCTAGAATTTAATAATATAATTTCAGAATTGCAAGAAAAACAGTACGCCGACTTAATTTCGTTTGGTAACGTTAGTTCGATATAAATTCATATCATGTATCTTTATTATTTAATAAAAAGTGAGCAAATAAAAATCAGATTAGAGTAGGCGGTGCAAAGAAAATGTATGTCTGTGATTAACTGAATTAATTAATGCAATACATTTATGGACTGTCAAAATTATTGACTTTTTATTTAATCACAGACATACATTACAATCTGATTTTTATTTGCTCACAGGTTATATCTTTGTATACTCTTACGTGATTCTTACAATTATTTTTAAGCCCCCTCCGAGACAAGTTTTTGGGTGCGCCACTGTTAAACACAACTTAAGATAAACAGCTAATTACAACAAATGCATGTGTCGATTCTGCTCGTATCTGTAGCAACAGTAAAGACCTGTAAATCTGTAACTCAAGTTATTAAAATACGGAATTTTGAAGTCCTGTGGAAAGTATGATTTCTCTTACACCCCTAGGATTAATCGTAAGTCTCTGGTATTATCTTATAGACTCAGTGGCGCAGCCAGAAATTTCTTCTGGGGGGGGGTTCTTGGAAATTTTCATCATGGGCACCCATGTGGCAACTTCCCGGGGGGGGGGGGACAGGCCACGGCTGAATAATTGGACTGATGTAATAATTAAATTCCAATTAAAAAATTTAAGTAAATTTTAACTAATATGAAAGTTTACATAGAATATAATTAACAGTTTAATTATTAACATAATGGTGGAGGAGGGAGCATTTGGCCCCACTGTAACTATATTTTTCAAAGTCTAGGGTCGGGGCTCAAGTCCCCTTCATGGACTCCCTTGATTTACAGTATTCCAAAAGGGTGAAAAGGAAAATGTATAAGGATTCAAATATACGTTTTCTTTATTGTGCATTCTTGTCATTTTTAGCTTATACCTTTGAATATAGAGTGGGAGGAAGGAGTATTTCGCATATAAAACTTGTCCGCGATGGGTTTTGCATATGACGGACAAATATTTTCGGTTAGCAGTAGCGTACAGTTGCGGACAGAAAATTTCGGATGTCACTGTCATTCCACTGACGTAAAAGTTAAGAAATTCCTATATGTATACGTCAGATGAGTGACAGTGACATCCGAAATTTTCTGTCCGCAACTGTACCTGTTAACCTTAATTGGGCGAATTTTTAATTCAGCATTTTGCTGTGATAGGTGTAGACAGTGATTTAAAAAAACTGAATAGAAAGTCATCTGCGTTAGATTATAATCGATTAAGGCGATGTAGTGGCAAAAGTTGTTTCTACATAGTTATAACTACGCCTATGGCTGACTGTTGTTGCGTTTATAACCTATAATGTAAATAATTTTATTCTAAAGAAAAACACATTTTGGAAGAAAGGTAGGTACCCAATTGTAATATTTACTAATGAAACGTTATTCCTAAATTCAAAGTAAACTGCTATTACACCGTTAAATAGAGTAATTCGTGTTCACACTCAAATGATATATCAGCAATGACTGTTAAAGTGGGTTTGCAAGATGGCTAGTTCCGTCTAGCTTTCTTTCAATGGTGAATACTTTCACCATTTATTACTATAAATGCTCCTTCCTCACACTCTGTATTCAAAGGTTTATACTGTCGCCGCCAAAAAAAAGTGGGCACTTTACTTGACGTAAATTTAACAATATTAAAACTGTATCACAAAATCTTCTAAGCGGACACTAAATCGCGCAAATATACACTTTACTTTTCGCAGTCGTTCGACTGCTTCGTCAGAAGAACGACTGCGAAAAGTAAAGTGTATATTTGCGCGATTTAGTGTCCGCTTAGAAGATTTTGTGATACAAATTTCATCGGACAAGAACCAACTGTAAATTAAAACTGTAATTATGAACTGTCATTTACAAATGACCAACAAATTAACTTTTTTAAAGATAAATTCATTTTCCATTTTTGTCTTATCTTTATGGCTAATATGAGCCAATATTTTTCAAAATGAAATAATGACTGACCTTTATTAATTACTGTCTGTCATCCGTAAGTGTCAGTTCATAGTACAGCCACCCAGCAAAATTCTTAGCATTATTAAATTAAAAGTACTATGTTTTCAAAAAAGTTAGTTGCGGAAGTTTTCTATTTTTATATGAAGAGTATGTGGAATGTTTTCCACAATAGATTATGTAAAAAAAAATTAAAATGACTAAGCTTCAATTCAATTGCAAAAAAAATTACATACCCTTCTGGGGTGGGGGGTTTAACCCCCAAAACCCCCCCTCGCTGCGCCACTGTATAGACTTATAAGAAAACGTATCATACTGAACTTCAAAATTCCACCTTTTAACAATTGACTTACAGGCTTACAGACCTTATGGTTGCTACAGATAAGAGCAGAATCGCTCCAATAACTTTAACAAAATATATATTTTAGAAAGAAAGGTAAATGAAACTCTTTTTTATAAAAATCGGTTTTATTCATAAGAAATAAGCACACTTGGTACATAATCACTAAATACTCGACAACACAAGGTTGCATTCAGTAAAAAAAAAGTCAAAATTAATTCGTACTCGAATGGAGAAAAGAAAAATTGTAATAAGAATTGTGTTTTTCATGAAGATGGCACGCACAGCGGCTGGACTGTGATAATTTGGTACGATATAATAGAGATGGGAAATATAACAGTATTTGTACTGCTTGGTAAATGCTAACAATCTCACGCACTCTCACCATTGAGCATATCAAAATCATATAAAAATATCCGTCATCACATGGACTGAACCGGCAGGTACGCTCTATTCTAGCTCTTAGAGTAGTTATCACAATGTAACGAACCACCTACACTCGAACCTAGAGGTTATTTCTGGCCGTATACATGGAGCACAAGGTACATTGTAGGTATACCTAGCGCACTATGTGACCTGGTCCAGGGGTACCTCAACACCGGGGGGTCATATATAAATAGTCGAGCGACATTCTTGCTGATGATGGTAATCAACCACTTGGACTAGGAATTGCCGGAGTGGAAGTGGGTGGTACCAACATTTGTCTCGCTTTAAGTCGTCGCTGTAACAACAAACTTTCACTGGGTGGACTGAGCCCATGTGGTGGTGGTTCTTCAGGGTAAACATTGGGCCGTTCTAAATAATCCAACCGCATACTGAAATGCTGCTGCACTACACGATTAACTGCCATCGCACTTTCGGCGAACTGAGATAACTCGCGAGCAGAGTTATTTTTCTTGATTACGGCAGGAGTAGGTAATGGAGCTGTTTCACTAGCACAACGCAGCCAAGGATGCTTCAGGACATCGGTGGCACTCAGACGTTGGCTAGCACTTTTCACTAACAATTTCGAAATGAGGTCCTTCGCCTGATAAGAAATGTGTCCCCATTCCGCATCAGGAAAGTCATAACGTCCCTCTTGAATACTTTGAAATAGTAGTTTCTGACAGGCCTCGCAGTTATCTCCACGTTCCCATCCACAATCTGCACCACACTTTCCATAAAAAGGTGGATATCCACACAGAAGTATGTACATTATGACCCCTAAAGACCATAGGTCGCAACGCTTATCGTACGCCACAGAGTCTGTGTCACCTATAAATGCTTCGACGACTTCCGGCGCCATGAATTCTGCACTGCCCACAGGTGTCAACAGTTGTGGTGTTGCTAAAGGACTACTAACGCTAGCTTGAAAACGTATTCCTGAGCCTAAATCTAAGTCGCAAATTTTTATTGGACACAATCTGTCTTGATACACACAAAGAATATTCTCCGGCTTGAGATCTCGATGTGCGATGCCTTTTGCATGCATGAAGCTAAGAGCAGAGGCTACTTCTCGAACTATCGCCGCTGCTGCAGCTTCACTAAAATATTTATATTCTTGAATACGACGTAAAAGTTGCCCACCATTTATCTGTAACAAACAATCGCACATTATGGTAAACTATGACTAACAAAATTAAACGCTTGAATGAATTTAATAAGCAAATACACCCACAAATACAAGGTTCCGGTACATATTACTTAATTTGAATTGTATTCACAAAGGGACTATTATTAACATTAATTGAATTATTAGTATATTACTTTTACTAGACTAATGATACATAAAAAATTGAAGCCGACTTGATAGAGTAGAAATGAATTTTCTTCAATTTCAATAGAATGTTATGTACACACTCTTTTCAGTTTTTTTAATAAATTAATGTAGCCAAGGGAAATGTTTTCAAATAAAGGATCAATATGTCTCTTTTATTTTCTTGTTGACCATGACCCTGAACTTATATGAGTGGTTTGTTTAGTGAAGAAGAGAGAAGAGTAAAGGAGACATTTACCTTTTCAAATACCAAATAAAATTTTTCTTCATCCTCGAAAAATTCGGTGAGTTGAATAATGTTAGGATGACCTTGGCAGTGGTGGAACGTCTCCACCTCACGGAAGACGCGGGCCCGAGCGTGTCCCGGCACCTTATCAATAATTTTGACAGCATATTCTTGATCTGTGTACATGTTTACACAAGTTTGCACACTGGCATATGCTCCCTCGCCCAAAATCTCTCCAGTCAATTTATACAAGTCTTGAAAACACGAGGACACCAATGAGGAACCAGTACGTTTCTTCTTGCGCCTTTTGCGTTTCGCCTCTTCCTTGCGGCGGGCCAGTTCTTTTGCCCTCGTATCTGCATCCATTTGGTCTCCACTGTCGGATGCACTTCCGCCGCCGGCACATTCTCGTCCATTGCCTGCAATAAAAATACACTTCAACTACCTTTCTCTAGTGACATAATTTACTTTAGTTCTAACTCTAAATTTTTACTAAAATTTCGTTCTTATTTGTTTACATTTATTCCTCGACTTAGAACTGTTATGCTTCTCCATTGTAATACTTCTTCAAAAACATACTGTACCTACGTATTCAATATAGACAAATCAATAAATTAATATCAAGACGAATTCGCGAAATCTTATTTGTTGGAAACCTCTTGAATTACAAATTCAAGGTCATTGAAGTTCAGTGATAATTAATTTCAGTTCGAATTAATTACATTCTTACGAAACATGGAAAGTAGTTTTATTTTAATGAAAACTTATTAATTTTGTAAGAAAACAGTGCGTTACTAATTACTGATGATTCATGTGGATGACGCCTTTGTTTAAAATAATTATCTCTTAATTTTAAAAAACAAACCATCACAGGGAAAATTCGATAAATCTACCTAATCTGTTTTGAATAAATTACGAAATGTTGACGAAAGTATGCTGTGGGGATGGAACTCGTTTACATTTGGAACACATTTTGCATACGATTCATTATGAATCTAAAATCACCGTTGAGTTTATTATGTATGTATTTTCAATGAGTTTTGTATAATTGTGGTGCCTCATACAATTGATTACAAAATGCTTTTAAGTTGCTAATATAAGCAGAATTTAAAAGAGAAACTGTTGCTGTGTTTTTTTTAAGTGACAACGCAAGCATTCTTATGGAATTCGATTAACTAAAAATTGCAAAAATAAGCAAAAAAATTGTTTTCAAAAAAATTACAAATGGAATTTAATTTTAATCATCTTTTAATGTGGTTGATATTTACTGTATCTTGTGTCCTAATATATTTTTCATGAAGAAGTAAAGATTTAACAATTGATATGTAGAGTTAACTTAATTAATTACAATTATATAACTTTTAGTAATTATTAAATTTTGTATGTCGTTTTCTTTTTTCATTTCGAGTAGGATTTGCTAATGAGTCGGTGTTTTTTTAAATGTCATGTAAATTAAACACGTAACAAACGTGGTATGTATCCTTAAATAGTAACTTTCATAATGTCACTATAATTGATAGTTAAGGATAAGAACTAATTACTGTAAAAAAAACGGGAAATAGTTCAAATGAGTTTTATGAAAAATGTTAATCGGTCGCCTAAACATACCTTATATGTCAACTTTTTGCACTGAACTTGCATTCTTTAATATATTAATTTACTGCCACGAGAAATTATATGTATGTACTATGAAAACGATAATAATGTAAGTAATAATTTGTTATTTACACTTTCAACAGTGTTATTAATACCTACTGTTGTCAATAATATTACTGATCACTAAAGTTATCTACATATACAATCAGGTTACATCATGGATGTTAAAATAATATTCAACAGTTATGTTATCTTAACTGCACCTCTTTTAAATTCATCGACAATTTTTTGATGACGCATCAGTGGTTTAATGGCGCTCAAATAAATGCATGTTAGATCACAAATAATAGTAATCGAACATAAAATAAAACCACAAACTGCACAAATTACGTTACGATGAAACATCTTGTCGCCCTAGGGCATTATTTCAATGCTAACGCGATTTAAAATTGAACCATAATTGAGCAAAAATTGAAATAAACAAAAGTACCCATTGTAACTAGTTTGTCTAATAATTTCGATTTACCCGATTTATTATTTATTCAATACATTTCTGCTGCAACACATACGCTGTAGAAAACTACGCAATTTCTCTTGCAATTTCTTCTTCAAATGGAGGTATTTGCACTTAAAATTATGTCATTATTTCCATTCAAGTTTTAGAGCACAGTTTCACTTTTACTCCAATTGAATATTAAAAGTAAAACGCCGTTTCTCATTCATAATAACAAATGTCGTATACGGTCTAAAAACTGATACTATTTAAAAACAAGTTTGTTTAACACAAAAACCATCGAATAAATAATACTATATTTTAAATTATTAATTAATACTAGAGATTCGATGATGATTCTTTTTATTATTACGTAAAATTGTTTTTTAAATGTTAGGTATTATTGTGTAAAATTTTAAAATTGTATTTCAAAAAGTAAAAAACGTATAGCTTTTAGTTTGTTTCCTCTTCAGACAGTTCTCATATAACAACTAAGAATCATTCCATTTTTACTTTACTTATTATCCTTAGTGACAGAAAGCACAAAAGATTTAGCGGTAATTTTTAACGGAATTTCTTGACGTTTATCGAATCGGTTTACTGCTGTAATTCCCGTTTTATAACGTGCGAAAATCATTGTTCAGAGCGCAAGTTTACGACCATCTTTTTATAATTCTAGAAATAACTCTCTCCTCTTCTCGGGGAATGAGTGTTATTAAATCTTGCTCCTTTCTTTGATAGTACACACTTTTTGTAGCAGATAATTTTACATGCATTAAGCAGTATTGGAGGCGCTGTTTTCATTCTTGCTGTATTACATCTGATTTTAAAGTTGAGAATGACGAATGACGGAAGTTTCGCTATTTATACACTTTGGCCTAGCTATTGGACTTGAATCGAGGTAAACAGGTGGTGGTATTTAAATAAAAACACTAATTTATCATGTTGCATACGTATATAACGATTGTCTAATTGAAGTAGGTCTGTAGTTAGTTACCTGCAAAACCTTAACAATTTCAGAATTGCCAAACAAATTATGTATATGCTCTGTAATAGACATCTCTTCATTTTTTTGTAATAGATTTTCATATACGTTAATAGATGGCGCTATCTTAATTGAGGTCGTAGCGTCGATGTTTACTTTTTTTTACAAAGTCTCACAGTAGGCATTTACGAAAATTCACCTGGTGTACACCGCATAAACCGAATGCTTTCGATAATTCAACCGGTTACTTTTGTATCGCCTTCGATAATTTACCATGTGTACCGAACTCATGCACCTGGTGCATGGTTTGTGCACCGAGGAAAGCTAATGGTCCATGCGGTCGGTACATTAAACATAACCTAAAAAAGTTATTAGTCGTAGGCAGCGTTTTGTAAAATTAAAATAGTTACTAGTTGCAATGGATGTGGAGTTGGGAAAATGTTCAAAAACAAAACATCAGCTTCAGATATGGAAAATATCATTAAATATGCTTATTTTCAAATGTTATTATAGGTTTTGTTTGGTTAGTTCACCGAAGTTTATCTACCGAAGCGTTTTTAAATTCAGTCAACCGATCTCTGCACCGGTGTATCAGCTGATTACCGATCGGTAAATTTGGTGTACTCACCGGGTGAATTTTCGTAAATGCCTATTGTTGCACTTTGCACAATGTTTCTGCCCTTATTATCGAACACATCTAGACAGCATTTTTGACTAGTTTGAAACTGTGAAATATATTCGCCCGTCGAATTAATCACCGCTTTCAAAAGCTGCATTAAATGTGAAACTTGGATCGGCGCATGCTTCTGACAGTTTCGTACTAGTCAGAAGCCGCTGTACGAGCAAAGCTATTATAAACTGTAAAGCTAAATCCACACTGAAGGAACAATCGGGAACTTTTAGTTGCTGTTCCTTGTTCCTCGAAACAGTTACCGGTAGTTTCCGAAAATTTCTTTAAGTTCCTTCATGTTTCTGTTTCCAGTAACAAAAGTTACTGTTTGTTGCGTGTTTCCACTCGGAGCGGTAAATATCAAAGAAAAATGGGAAAAAAGCAGGAACCAAAAAAGGGAGTTCCTTCAATGTGTTCGTTCATCTTGTCACCAGTTTCAGTAACGACTTGTAGCGTAGCAATCAACACCACATTGTGCTTGAACTCTTCGTTTTCGTTGTTTCTTTTTTTTACAAGTAATAACAATATACTGTCAACAATACTAACTTGTTTCTTGTGTGTGCAGATTGTTACGTGTAACAATTTCCAACAATGGAACAGAAACAAAATTGAGATGTTTCTCTATTTTGATACCTTTAGAGTGTGTTCGTAAACTCTCTTGGGTTCTCCTCAGTAATATTCTTTCTCTCTCACATAAATGATTTTGTAAATTTTGCTTTTCATTTTACCCACTCCTAGCGTTACCGATGGAGACTTTACGAACCCGGCCTTAGTGTGGACAAAATGTTTCCATAACATGACGAAAGTTGAAAACTTTTGAAACATTTAGCAACAACCATCAACAAAAAAGTTCCTGTATGTTCCTTCAGTGTGTACTTAGCTTTACAAACCAAAATATAGTAAGTATATATTTAGTTGCAACAGTGTCAACATAATATTTAGAATTTGTTTGTTATTTTGATGTGAAGTTAAGGATTAACAAGTTTTAAATTCTTAAAGAAATTAACAAAAAAGTTAAAAACGTAATAGATTTTAGTAATTTCGTAATAACGTAATTCAGCAAACAGTAATTACAAATGTAGTAAGCACTGGCAACTCTGACCAAATTCTTCTTTTACGTCTTGCGTTCTGGTAAAATGGCACACAGAGAACTGAAGTGCGTTCAGAACCTAAATACCGGGTTCACTCTTCAGTAGTATGTCAGTTCCTCTTATAGAAATAAGACTTTGTATATTTTTATCTTCTCATCACAAATAGGTGTATGTTATCACGAAATCACAGTATAAGTAATTACTTAATAGCGTCACTTAAACGTCAGTGTCAAAAAAAGCGGCCATACTGTTTGATCCCCTTATGGAAATGTAATGTAATTTGCAAATCGGTAGGTATCAAACAAAATGGCAAATGTGACAGTTACATTCGAATGACGCCACTGTGCAGATGATTCTTATCTGTGACGAAATCTGGTGACTTTATCTGTAGTTTGTTCACTTGGTGATTATTTTCAATAAAGCTACATGTACCTACGCAAAAATAAATCAGAAATGATTTCCATAACAAATAAATATCATGTTATCATAAAGTCCCGTCACCCCAGTAGGCTTTGGATGTGTAAGGGCACGTCTTTTCTTAGAAAATTGAATGACGTTTATAATTTGTATGTGCCACATTAGAATTAGAATTCGACAATATGAAGCGACGTGTAAATATTTGCCGTCAGCAAAATGGGCACCCATTTTCAACAACTACGTATTATGAATATGCTTTAATATTGGAATTTTTCGTCAATATGCACGTTTCCTTTAGTCTGTAGCGTTTTGAAATGTGTCGACTGATTAAATAGAAATGTCATTCTAATTAATTACTTTCTTTAAGAAAAGACATGCGTTCCAAAGCCTAATGGGGTGCCGGGACTTTATGCGAACATGTTACATTTTCATTCTACTCACTTTAGGACATGAGCAATACAAAAAAAAGAGTTAAACCGGTTGTATTGTGGAAACAAGATATAATCATGACCAACAGAAATCAGTGAAATGTGAACTATGTTAATCAAGATTAATGATAAAGACGCGAATATGTATGTATATTATGTTCAAGGTCCACTTCCTTAAGGAACACTTTCTGAATACACCCGTGGTAACATTCTGATTCATAAAAGTCGCATGTATACTTAATTGACGTATATCATGTGTAACATATGGAGCGATTCTGCTCATATCTGTAGCAACCGAAAGATCTGTAAGCCTGTAAGTCAATTATTAAAGAGTGAAATTTTGGAGTTCTCAGTATAATATAATTTCTTGTAAGCCTACAAAATAATACCACAGAGACTTACGAGTAATCCTACAGACCTCGAAGAAATCATACCTTCCTCAGAACTTCAAAATTCGATATTTTAATAACTGAGTTACAGGTTTACGGATCTTACGGTTGCCAGAGATACGAGCAGAATCGCTCCAATAATAATTTAACCTATAACGTCATTAATCCTAAAGATTAGACTTAATTTGTTTTTTTTTTAATAAATCTTTATATGTATTAATGGAAGAAGTAAAGAACTTTTTGTAAATTTAAGTATTTTTCTTTGTTTCTTTTGTAATATATTTCAGCATAAATTTATTCAATTCATTCCATTTCCGAATTTAGCGGAATATGTCGCGGAATGTTTTGTAATATATAGTACCTAATCTGGTGATATACTGTCTTCCAGTGTTGGCAACACTGGTTACTAAACCCTTCTGTCAATCTTCAATCTTATATGTACAGGCTGTCTTACGAAAAACGCCCCAAGCCGTAACTCCGTTATTTATAGATTAATTTTAACAAACAAAAAGGCAAATAAAATGAGACTAAAAGTACTATAAGGTGAGTCCAGTTTCAATTTTTTTAAAAATTACCTTCAAGGTCAAACGACTGTCAACTTTTATTTTCCAAATGGCTGTGTATATTTTTTATTACTACATCTGGTAGAGATTTTTTTTCTAAATCCAATAATGTGTAACACTTTGACATTTAAAAAATATTTTTTATAAAAAAAATGAACTAGTCTATTACGCAAAACGTGCTTTTCATAAAAATATTAAAGTTTGTCGTGAAAACAATGTCACTGAGCGTTATTTTTCACAGTTGTTTCAAATTGTCAAGTTATTCTCTTTGTATGATTTATTGTTTCCTAAAAAAAAGCCGATTATGGATAATACTCAGTTGATTGACTTACTCCAAGCATATTTTGAATGCAATAAAAACACAAGCAGTGCGTCTCTATAGACAGGGATTTTTTCCCAAAGCAACTTACACAGTTGTAAACTTAATTTTAATTATTTCATTAATGTTTTCTGTACTGCTTGATTGCTGTTTTTATTGCATTCAAAATATACTTGCAATAAGTCAGACAGGTGATTGTTATCCATAGTCGGCTTTTTTTTTAGGAAACAATAAGTCGTACAAGTAGAAGAACTTGATAGTTCAAAACATCTGTGAAAAATAACCTCAGTGACATTGTTTTCACGACAAACTTTAACATTTTTATGAAAAACACGTTTTGCGTAATAGACTAGTTCTTTTCTTTTTTTACGGAAAATATTTTTTAAATGTCAAAGTGTTGCACATTACTGGATTTAGAAAAAAAATCTCTACCAGTTATAATAATAAAAAATATACAGAGCCATTTGAAAAATAACAGTTGACAGTCGTTTGACCTTGAAGGTAATTTTAAAAAAAATTGAAACTGGACTCACTTTATAGTATTTTTAGTCTCATTTTATTTGCCTTTTTGTTTGTTAAGATAAGTGCATAAATAACGGAGTTATGGCTTGGGGCGTTTTTCGTAAGACAGCCTGTACAAAGAGAGTATAAATGATTGACATTTATTTTATTAGATTGGCAACACTTTTTAAAGTTTATATTGGTATAAAGGATTTTAAAATTTGAAGTTTATGTTGGATTATCAAAATCAAGTAAAGTACAAAGTGATCAAGAATAACTGTTTGAGTTGACAATACAATTAAGAGTATTTTTTATTCGGCTATTTGCAACACTGCAACCGGATATATGTTTTGTTGGATTATTTGACGTAGCCTGAACAGTGACAAGATTGTATAGGTTGTGTGAATAAAAATTAGTGTTTTAATTTGAACGGTCAAATGGCGCTTGTAAAGTTGTCAGTGTCAAGCCGTCAACAACCGGAAGTTACTTCAGTTGTACCATTTAAAAATAAAATTCAGCACTGCCAACTCAAACAGTGATTCTTGGCCACTAGTAACTTATTCATCTATTGTCAAATCAAAAATGAAATAAATCAAAGTTATAATTGTCACGGTTTATTATTTTATCTAACGTTTTCGTTGTTATTTCTACAAATATTTACACTGTCGGTTGGTTCTACAACAACTGCCAACTTTAACCTAAAAAAATAATGGCAAGTACAGACTTACAGAGCAGCAAATACCGTGAATGTGCCGCTCCACAATATTTTTTTATTGTCCGTACGGCGCTGTGTAGAAATTATTATTTATCGACATCCTTGTAGATAGTAGACAGCTGTTTGCGGAATGAAAGTTTGATAATATTTCGGAAATATATCAGACCCAAATTTTCAATCATTAATAAACAAAAACGATAATTAATTAAGATTGATCGATCGTTTAATTAAAATTAACGTACTTATTTAAAAATACTTGAAGTCATCGACTAATCGTAACTCTGATTTTGATTACTTTCTTCTCCGAAAAATAAAAACAAATAAATCCTTTTTCGGGTCCTCTCATGAATTGGTTACGCAATTACATATTTTGAATCATTATGAAATAATTCTATTACATAATGTTTTTTCTATGTTAATTTAGATACTAAACTAATTAATAAAGAATTCAATTGTACAGAACATTTCAAATTACATACATATTTGAAACTCATAAAATACTTAACAGTATTAAGAGCAGTATTTATTAAAAAAATAATAATAAACATGGTAGGAAAGGTTTCTAATTAATTATATTATTATTCTTCATGCAACACGACACCACTATTATTAGTACTTATACTTTGATAGCCCTAGTAAATTTATAAGTGGTATTATGAGTTTCAAATAATTTGAAACGGTCTAGGTACACCTTTTTGTTAAAAACTAGAAAAAAT
This sequence comes from Dorcus hopei, assembly GCA_033060865.1. Taxonomy (NCBI): domain Eukaryota; kingdom Metazoa; phylum Arthropoda; class Insecta; order Coleoptera; family Lucanidae; genus Dorcus; species Dorcus hopei. The sequence continues at coordinate 17,287,184 of CM065424.1, read as the reverse complement.
TTCTGTCTGTGTTGTTTGGTTTCTAATGCACGTAGTGTTCTTCTAGCATCCCTAAAATTGCAAATAAATATCTTTTATAGGGATTCAGAAAAAGGTACAAATTATGTAAGTGAGGTAAAAGAGAGGCGTCAGTACAGTACCCCTTTAGGTTTTATTCAATTTTCCTCTTCACAGAATAAACCTGTTTTTTGAATGCAGAGAGGGGGAAGATTTTTCTCGATTCAAAATCATGTCTGATACAGAATAGTTTAAAATGTCGTAACATTTCGGAATCTTATAAAAATCTCAGTGTATTATTCACTTGTGTATCTCCGATGGTACCCACACATACCTATGATGAAATTTCTTTAGATTATTCACCATCTTTTATACTTTCCTGCAATGTAAGGAGTTTCATTTTTTGCTGCTCGTGAATTTATTTTTGTTAAACTAAAGATGGGGTCGGTTTCTATAAAGATACTTACTGTGATTGGATACTTTGTAATTTTACATGACACACCCTGTGTATTATTCCACTTTTAATTCTATTGTCAATCAAAACTGTATGCATATTTTCATTGTCGGAAAATTGTGCGTGAATTAACTGAAACTATGAAAAATACTTTCAGGCCAAGGACCACGATAATAAGGTAAACAATTGCTACATTTTAAAGAAAACTAGAATAAAACAGTGTAATAATAAACGCAATTGTTTTTAATGGGATTCTATTGGGCATGATATGAAAGCAAATAAAGGTGACCTCGCCGACTATTTTTAACCAAAGCTAAAAAAACACGAATTAAATTAAATTATTCGTAATATTTGAGAAGTTTCTCTTGTATTTGTCCGAATATACCTATTTTTTAATTTAATTTAAACAATCTTTCTTTTTCACGGAAGCACATTACAAAGATAGGCTTCTAGTTTCTTTTGGTTCTAAGTTCTAACCAAGACTTATTTATTTCAAAATAGACAATATTCCTATTAGATAGACCAACGATCGGGAATCCCTAAGTACCATAATTACATTTACAATTGGAAACAAATTCAAAATATTTGGACAACAAGAGGCTTGATATTGTTTCAAACCAATGCTAACGATAAGTTATGCACAATACTTACTGTGCGCATTAAACTTTAATGTTGATCAAGATGAAAACTATTTTGGCGACGAGACGCCACTGATGGAAGGTAAATAAGAAGGAAAAAAAAAACATTCTGATGACGTAATCGTAAACAGCAGGGAACGGTATCTAATTAACTAAATCATAAACCGGTTACAGAGCCGCAGTGGTAATATTTTACAAGGCTGACGTAATTTGTGACAACGCAGATTTGTTGATAGCGGCGTCAGTCTCGAAAATATCAAGCGTTGCTATCTGCCATAGAGGAGGCCCCTTCCGCAATTAGCGGGCCGATCGAAAAAAACTGGGGGGAACAAAGAACGCGAAAAATGTCGCCGCCACATCAGAGGTACGCACCTGTGCCACAGCACTCCTTCTCTTCAATAATTTTCTCTACCATTTCGCCAGTTGTTATTCCAAACTCTCTGTACCAACTCAGGGCTCCCGACCGCAGCGCTTGTCGACGCACACACAATGTTAATAAATTGACGACTTCACTAACTCCCCATTTTCCGATCTATTCCTTCTGCTGCTCGATTCCGACTGCGGGCGTAATTCCGTATGCTATGCTACTTGTCACGTAGACTCCAAACAGGCGCCTGCGCGCCACACCACATTCAATATAAACGTCACGGCTACTGGAGTCGAAGGAGAGCCACGTTATTTCGTTCTAGAGAATTCTTTGTTGTATGCGAGCACGTTACCGGTAGACCTAGCACGGATGTAAAGTTGAAGGAGAGCCACGACTAAATTGTTCTAATAAAGATTAAAGAATTACATGGGACGGATCACAATCAATTAAAGGGTTACCAGGGTACCGCAACAATAACATAAAACAATTGCCTAAATAAAAATATGTGGAAATATTAAACATAATGTTTTCCGTCTTTACCATCTTTACCACTAAAAAGCAATATCATCAAAGTAGAGGATGAAAATAAATTATCCCTATGGAAATCTCGGTAATCATGAGCGAAAAAAAATAACCAAGTTTTACTTTCTGTTTTTCAAGGTGCTGATTTATTTAAAAAAACCAATTGAAGATCATAACTTCAAAAGGGTCTAAGTGCCACAAATAGGAATTATGAGATTATTCACCAAATGGGTCTACAAACCAAACCAAGTGATATTCGAAAGGGTCTGCGTGTCAAGGCAAAAAAGTTAATAAACGTGTTGCAGTTGGCAATTTCTATAAAGGGTGATTCTTGAATATACCGATCGATAAAGAAATTAATATTGAAAATATTAAAGAATTAGTATTAAAAATATTAAAGAATTACTATTACAAATTATCCCCAAAAAGACAATACGTTCCTGGTTAAGAAAGAGCAGCAGATGAACGAAATAAATCCAACTATAAAACTCAGTTTTATAATCGTGGAATAAGGACGGAATAACTATTCGTCGGGTAGGTATCCTTTAATGTTCCTCCATATCTCAGGGTTGGAAAAAAACTGTTTAAAAAAAAAAAAAACTTGTTTTATTTGATTTTAAACAATTTTTTTTGTTTAAAACATGTTTAAAATTGACTTAAAATTAATCATGTTTTAAACAAAAAAAAAACTGTTTAAAATTAAATAAAACAAATATTTTGTTTAAATTTATTACACTTTTTTAATTGCTTCAAATACTCTCACAACCTAAATTACATAGTAAAAAGGAAAAAGTAGTTATTAGTTGTATTGCGAAATGATAAAAGTTTAAAAATATTTACGATAAAAATTCTAGGGATTCATTTTTGCAGTTTTTAGGGTTGAAAATAGAAAAAAGTAGAAAACAGTTATGGGCTTTCAATTTTCGTTTAAAAATGTTTTCTACATATGCAATTTCTAATTTCAATTTTATTTTTTATTTCTTATTTACGTCCTTGAAAATTGTAACTAGTTTATCAGCTTTTGTACTTCTAATGATATTCTAACTGATATTTTAATTTAGAATATACAAAATTAAATGCACTAAATAGACGTTCTAAGGTATGTTCTTTATATAACGTTTCAAAAACGTCCTCAATTTTTCAGGTTAAGCAAATCGAGAAACGGACCAAACTCTATATTCAATTACCAATAATAGCAAAACAGTGGTCTTACAAAACATTTAAAATGAAATTAATGTCGTTTTTAAAAGATGATGCATTCTATTCTACTGACAAATTTTCAGAATTTTTCAAACACACGCATGTTTTTTCTTATGGTCACCCTACTACTTTCTCAATTAGTTGTACTTATTTGTATAACTGACTTTTGTAAAACACTTGATTGTGTTGTTGCGACAATAAAAATACAAAATACAAATATTCGAACTCATATTGCCATTTGCTACAGGCAATTTTCTATAGGCTGCCTAAATTTTTTTATGTTGATCTGTTGATATTTAATAAATGCAAACGACATATTATGTTTCAAAATATAATGGAATGAATAATAAATCAATAAAAAGTAAATGATTCAAGTACTAGAAAATATCATAAATTTACATATCAAATACCACTTTCGAAAACAAATATTCATAAATTTTCTTTTTTCCTGGAACAATTCAAGAATGAAATAATTTAAATGAAATAAATTTGATAAAATTAATAAGAAATGTGGAAAGAAAGTAAAAGTTAAGATGTAACTTTCTAAAAGCAAATTTTATGTATTGTTAATAATTTTATAGTTATTTATTTTGATTATTAGACCACTAAGTATATTTATATTCTGTACATCTAATTTACAATAATAATTAAATAATAAATGCTGAAAGTTGTTTACACAAATGTGACTTTAATTTTAAAGTCTCTTTTAAATCCCATTATCAAACTGGTCCTTAATAAGACAACTAATTTTTTATTTGTATCACAAAATCTTTTAAGCGGACACTAAATCGCTTAAAAGATTTTGTGATACAAATTTCATCGGACAAGAACCAACTGTAAATAATTTTTTATTATTAAATACATATTATATGTATCAATAATGCAAAACACTTACATCAGAAGTGTTTCTTCTACGCTTAAAACCACAAAAATGAATTTAAAACATCAAGTAAAAAAAAAACATGTTTAAAAACATGATTAAAACCCAATTAAAAACAAACACTTTGTTTTAAACAAAGGGTTTATTTTTAATTGGGTGTTTTAAACATGTTTTAAACACAATGTTTTAAACAGCTTGTTTTAAACTTTCCAACCCTGCCATATCTACGTCACACCTACGTCACGTTATTCTAAGAATAATGCTTATCCGACGATTGTAAAATCGGGCCTAAAAGTGTTTTATAGTTTTTTGATTGTTACACAGGCCCGTCACTGCCCGTTGTACAGATTGTGTAAAATAGCAAAAATAATTATTCAAAAGCAACTTGTTCGTGAACTTTATTTCAGCAGAATTAATTTTTATCAAAGTAATATTTACAGATAAGTAAGTATATGTATACAGGATGACTGACAATTGTTTCGCCAAAGAAAGAAACACGAAGCGAAGTGATATCTCAGAGTATGGGAAAAATGTTATGTACTTTAGTTTTAGAGAAATAATCAAAAATTATACAATACAATACAGTTATAAAAATGTTTTATAGTTCTATGATTGTTTCGACGTTGGACGTTAACTTAACCTTTAAACGGAATTATTGTAATCAGCTAAAATACGAGCTCCAAATGCATGCGAAAAACCTGAAGAAAATTGTGTAAAATAAGGACAACGGCTCCACTTGAACACTTGCTTTGACAATTAAATCACTACAACACGAAATAATTCAAATTTCCATGTTAAAAATTCCTTTGTTTTAATTTAAATTGTATTGCAAATATCGAGTGTTCAATTGAAAAGTTCATCAAGTAGCCTTTGAATTTTTCATAACATCGTGGAGCAGGTCTTGAATTAGGTAAACGCGAAATGTCACTTGACGTTTAGCGATTGTGTTTGCTGCACTGATGTGCACTCAACGTATTCGCATATTGCTTTTACCTCATACATTAATACGAGACGAAGATGTTCTGCACCAATGCATCAAACGAAAGCGCTAGTAGGTCACGTTATACCGCGTGGTTTTTTAAATTTTTATCAACTCTTGCCATGGAATTTGGACGGCATGTCGTAGCTTTACTGTAAAACAGCATAAAGGAGTGCAATGACGTACTTTTCACTTAAACTAAGACATGCCGACCAGATGTCATGGTAAGAGTTGATAAAAAATTTAAAAAATCACTCGGTATTATCAGCAAAATACTACAACTGTTTGACAACTGTCATCTATTACACGTCAATCGGTTTAGGAGGTCATCCCTTGTTCGCTCTATCTTCTTTCATCAAAAAATCCAAACCAATTTGATGAACTTTTCAACAATTGAACACTCGTTACTCTACACATACTGCCGTAAGATACTTTTTGGTTACATTTTTCATTAATTATAAACTATTCCATAGAACTTTTTAAACATTTTTCGCGTAATCTGTGACATTCACTCTGTTATGCGTTTTTTTCTTGGCAGAACAAGTGTCAGTCACCCTGTATGTATACCGTGTTGATTCGTTTTCCAGGCAGAGAAAATTAAATGTTTTGCAAATATTGGCTCTCCTGTATATTTCGAGTAAAATGATAAAGGAATATTTGTTTAAAATTTTAAAATGCATTATTCAAGGGCGCCAAAGTATGTTTTGCACAAAGGCGCTCGACAACCTAGCGGTGGCCCTGTTGTTGCGGCGTAGCGTCGGGCGTGAACTTAACTTTTAAGTAGAACTGGCATGATCAGCTGGACTACGAGCTCCAAAATATTTACTTGTCAAATGCATGCTAATCACCTGAAATAAATTATTCCGTGCTAATTGTATGAAACAACTTTGAACATCTGCTTTCACAGGTAAACAATAAATCACTACAACACGAAAACATTTCAAATCTCCGAATTAAGAATTCCTAGTACACATTATACAGGATGCTTAAAAATGACGACCTAGCGCCATTCTGCACTATTCAGGGACACCCTCGGAGCATGGGAAAAATATTAAAAAAATTCTACCTTACGTTTATGTTTCTGTCAACTGACATTAAACAATACATATTCAGTCAAAGTAAATGCAATTACTTACCAAATTAATAGCTTGGTTGCCAGATCATTTTTATGATGATTTTTGTGCAAAACATATACTATTTATTCATTTTAAATTAAAATTATTGTTGAACATCATTTTAAATATGTCTTTCACTACAAAAATTGTATGAAATGAAATACTGTGCACTCGCGCTAACGTGAACTATTTAAAACCGGCTGTGTTCATGTTTGCGCAATTGTTTCCGAGATGCAGTCTTCATCTCTTAAAAACAATTAAAAACATGATACATCACTTTCAACCTTTAATCACTTCAACCATAATACATATGTATTTTTGGAAAAAAATGAAGTAAGAAGTGATTGTTTGGACTTATGTTGTAGTACATAAAGTAGCTATTCATGTTAGGGAGGTGCACTGTTCACGTTAGACAGTGGCCAATGCTAAAATTTAGATGTTCACGTTATACAGGAGTTTATGTTAAGCAGTGTTCACGTTAACGCGAGTGCACTGTATTTTGAATTGGTAAATAACAACATCTTGTAACCTCCATATCGTTCAGGAATCACGAGATAGAATTTTTTTAACATTTTTCCCATACTCAGACAGTGTCCCTGAATACCATTTTTTAAGCACCCAGTACATATTAATTATAAATTATTGTATAGAATTTTTTAACATTTTTCCCATGTTCCCATGTTTCGTCAGTACTTTTTTGTCGATCTATTCAAGAATCACCCTGTATATGTACTTCTGAATGACACCTTCAAAATCGTAAACTTCTCAACGTTTCGGTGTTTCTATTGACAGCTTCCTTCTGAAGAAGCAAATTATATCAACTAAATCACTCTGAATCATTTCAGTTTCGATCGCGTGGTACATTCGACGTTCAAAAATTCCCTGAAAAAAGTATGAAACTTCCAAAGGAGATAACCGATAAGGAAAAATAAAGTTGACAATTATATTACATGTAAAACTATCAATCTCAACTTTTAATTTTGATTGTTTGAAAGTAACATTGTAGCACCAGATCTTTTCGCATATTTTTTATAGACCCCAAATAGTCCAATTTTTTTTTTTTTTGTAATTTATGCATTTCTGTATCTCATAGTTTCCCCGAGATCCCCGCACAGTGGCCCTTTAATTAATTGTAGCCCTGCTGAGGGTATGTAATAAATTTTCATTGTATAAAAAATGAAACGTCAATAAAATTAATTTTTTTTATTGAATATACATAATTAATGAGTAAAGAAGCAACTGGAGTAAATGGTCTGCTTTACCTAGGGTCCCTATCCCTACTAATGATTTACATTTAACTTATCTGATATAATTTTGAACCAACCAACGAGTCAAATTCAACATCTTTTTGAATTCGTAATCACTTATAAAATAAAGCGAGACACACACTGAGGCGGTTGCGATGAAAACCGTTCACATGTATGCGACAAGATAGATCTGCCAATGAATTTACGTAACTTTACCGTGATCGCTCGCACGTGAACGTTTGTGACCGCCACCGCCACCGCCACCGCAATCGCTACCGCAACCGTCTCAATGTGTCTCCCGCTTAACCGGTGAGAAGTTAGCAAACAAACCTCCAGCAACAAAATTTCAAAATTTAAATTGGCTGCCAAAGCCGTCTTAATTATCACGGAACTATAATTTTAACAGCATTGTGAAGATCATTAACTATAGTTTGTCTCTGGTGTATCACAACTGACAAAAAACCGAAATCCAAATTATTGGTAGTAATTAATGCCCAGTACCTAATTATATAAATAACTTTTTAAAGAAACTATTTACGTTGAAAACTTTCACGTAATCGGATAGCAAATGATCAAATATATCGAAAGATGCCACCAGTAAATTTTGGTCGATCGATTTTATTACTGAGATGGGCCAAAACTCGAAGATTGCATAAGTCGATAGACTAGAATGTTCTCTTTCATATTTTGCAAGAAATTCATTTGTACAACATTTGCATAAAAAGTTATATGCATTTATAGTTGACGATGTCTTGAATATCTGAAGTCGTGAGTGCGCCCGTTTTCAATCGATAATTAATCAATAAAGTCGATCAGCCAAAACTCAGAAATACCATAAATCAATAGATTTCAATGTTCTCTTTTGCATTTCGCCAGAATTTCGTTTGTGCAACATTTGTACAAAAAGTTATGGCGTCTTAAGTGCGTGACATTAACTATTTTCAATCGATCAGCAATCAATAAAATCGATCGACCAAAACTTACTGGTGGCATCTTTCGATATATTTGATCATTTGCTATCCGATTACATGAAAGTTTTCATCGTTAATAATTTCTTTAAAAAGTTATTTATATATATTTACAGTTGTTATTTATATAATTAGGTACTGGGCATTAATTACTGCCAATAATTTGGATTTCGTTTTTTTCTCAATTATGATACACCAGGGACAAACTATAGTTAATGATCTTCACAATGCTATTAAAATTATAACAGGTGATCAATATCTTTTCTAATCAAGTGACCTATGGAAATAAAATTACGTGTCTTTGATTAGTTCATTATTTCAAATGCCACTTGAATTACATATTTATATTGTATTCCAATACAAAACGATAGGAATGCAATAAAAATAATTCAAATGGCATTTGAAATAATGAACCAAACAAAAACATAATTTTTTTCCATAGGTCATTTGATTGGAAAAGATATTGATCACGCGTTAGTTCTGTGATAATTAGTAGGGCTTTGGCAGCCAATTTAAATTTTGAAATTTTGTTGCTGGAAGTTTGTTGCTAACTTCTCACCGGTTATAAAATAAAACTTGAAGAACCCAAGGTTACTAAAGAGAGAAGGTTGACTGATAACTCGTGGAGTGACGCGTCATCCAGTAGGCCTTCTTCTATTTGTGTAAATGCATTAAATGGGCCTACTGAGTGACGTTGTGGTGACGTTGAAAGTTACCAGGCAACCTTCTCTCTTTAGTAACCTTGTGAAGAACCCACGTATGTCAAAGAATCGTCAAAGAAACGTCTGTAAAAGAATATCATTAGGGCCTTTGCTATTGATCTCTTTTTTTAACATTGATGTTTATATATTGAAAATTTTCATCAGATTAAATAATCATCAGTTAAATAATTTTTCTTTTTAAAAATAAATAAATAAATAACTAAAAATATTTTTGCATTTTATTATTCCCACTTACCGGTGATCTGGAGATCGTCTTCATGATCTGCTAGACCACTGCGGTTGTCTGCCTCCTACAACAAAAACCGTCGAGTCAATATACAAACACGTGATTTTTCACGTATGATAAAATATGATTCACTGAACTTTGAAACGAAAACGCCAATTACATCAGCTTCGCGGGCGGTGTAATGCTGACTAAATCGTTTCAATCGTTGTGCAGTATCATTAAAATGATACGAGTTCAAAATACCGCGATACAAAATGCTTCAAAGTAATAATAATATAAGCGAATTTACTTTCTCCTTAACAAGGCGAATTATTTAATAACAAACAATGTTGCTAAATGACGTACATGCCTATTGTTTGCTTTGATTAATGTAAAGCAAACAATAGTATGTAATTATCAGCGTTTTCTATTAAATGCTTGTAATCGTTCTTTTACGGTGATCAAAATTTACCATGACTAATTTCGGCATTGTTTCAGATGAGTTTGAAATCCTACGAGAATTTACAAATAAGGAACTCTCCATTAAGTTAATCACTATTAATTTGTCATACATTGTTCTTCATTTAAAATTGATTCAAGCAAATTTAATATAATTGTTTGTTTTAGAAATATTTAATATGCTAATGTGCTGTGAAGTAAGGCTTGGCAAAGTGAACTCGTAAACAAAACCAAAAAACTCTTGACAGAGAGTTGATGCTTGTTTAAAGATTTTTTAAAATGAAAATCATAAGTTTTTAATTAAAGCTATTGTGCATTCAATTGTAGGCTATGAATTTATTACTTATTTATTATTTCTTTGTGCTGAGATAACCCCCAACACTTGGCAAATGCCTTTGAAAACATGAAGCGTAGAGTACGTTTGTGCATTCAAGCTGAATGATATACAGAGTGGCCCTACGAAAACAGTCAGACTGAATATCTTCCAAGAAAATTTTTGTTTGAAAAAACGCAAAAACAGGTCGATTTATAATCCAAGGGGGACACTTTTCTATCCTATATCCAACTGTCATACGTCATCCCCCTCCCTTCCAGCTCTCTAACCAATAGAATTTAAATAGGGAATGTACCATGAGTGGCATATCATTGAAAAGGTAACTTTATAGAGAATCCAGTAATGTGAATATGAATATCAGAAAATTTGATTTTAGCGTCCTCTTTCGGGGAAAAAATTGTTACATAATCCAAAGTGTGACAACTCATATGAAAGCTAATTTTAATAGTAACTCAATGCGCGAATTGAAATTACGTAAAGATATTGAAAACTGATTAAAATAATTAAAAATAGGGTTCGTAACAGATTTGGTATCCTTATTTTTAGTTATTTTAGTCAGTTTTCAATATCGTTACATAATTTCAATTCGCGCATTGAGTTACCATTAAAATTAGCTTTCATATGAGTTGTCACACTTTGGATTATGTAACAATTTTTTCCCCGAAAGAGGACGCTAAAATCAAATTTTCTGATATTCATATTCACATTACTGGATTCTCTATAAAATTACCTTTTCAATGATATGCCACTCATGGTACATTCCCTATTTAAATTCTATTGGTTAGAGAGCTGGAAGGGAGGGGGATGACGTATGACAGTTGGATATAGGATAGAAAAGTGTCCCCCTTGGATTATCGACCTGTTTTTGCGTTTTTTCAAACAAAAATTTTCTTGGGAGATATTCAATCTGACTGTTTTCGTTGGGCCACTCTGTATATTGTTTCGCAATGAATTAATTAGTGTTTCTCTAAATTTTGGGTTTACTTTATACATTTTTTTATGTGATATTATGATCTGATAATATGACACTGACAATTATTGACAACTATCCTCTTGCTCTTGTATTACGTATCGCCAACTATATTAAAAAAATCATGGGTTACTTTAACCACGAATTCATTTGAAAGTACGGTACTTGTAATTAGGTTGGCATTTAATTTGGAGCACTTGCAGATAATTTAATTTATAATAAATTATCCATGGACTCATATTAATTATCACTTTTCTCAATCAACTACCTGTATTTGGAAGTATGAAAAATAGTGTATAGAGAAATTACTCGAATTAAAAATAAATAAAGATTTATTAATGAGAGGCGAGGTAAAAATTTTAATTTTGTAAAAATTGTAGCTTCTTTACACCATGATTTGTTAATACACAGATAAAAATGCGGTGTTAGATTTAACACCGTTTTAACTCTTTTTGGGTATTCCCTCGCGTCCATTTGCACAAGTAGTTAAACACGAAGAAGTTAAAATTTCAAGGAGTGAAAGTAACATCGAAAAGGAAATAAAGGTGTTAGTTTGACTACACAAAGGTGTTGAAATTATTGTTTGAAGGAATTGCAGTTACACTTTAATGGTGTTAAAATTACGCTTTGCGGGTGTTACAATTACACTTTTTTTTCTTTAACTACCAATAAGTGCTATATTTTCATTTTTAGGTGAGAATATAACACATAAAAGTATAACAGAATGCTTTTGGAACTTTTTAACACCGCTTTGTTGTTGAAATAATATTTTTTCTCCTAAAATGAGTTACATGTTCACCGGTTCGGAAACATTTCAACACACAAATATGTTAAATTTATCTTCAACACCGTAAAAGTGTAATATTTCTCCGTTTTGTATGTTAAAAAATTTTAAGTACTATACAAGTAGTTAAAATAAACATCAAAAAGAGTTACTTTGACAAAATAAGAGAATGGTTTTCACTACATCAGGTGAAATTTTCACTCTTTTGGTAGAACGTTTAACTACTTACTCCTTAAACTCCGCAAAATTTTTATCTGTGTACATACATAATTAGCAGATATCAAGTTTATTAGTTCAACAAATTATAGTGAAGGAAATAACAAAATTCTTGATTACACTATAACATTATAAACAAAGTTATTTATCAAATTAACTTTTTGTCGATAGATTTAACAACGTCAGTCCGCATTATTTATCGTCAAAACTATAGCGTGGCACAAAAAGAGATAAAGTACAAATTCTGTGTTAAGCTTGAAGCAGACTGCTAAAAATTGTGGAAGACATGACATTTTTCACAGAAAACATTTTATATACGGCTTCGTTTATTTTGCCAAGCGAAAATTAGAGAAAAAGAATTTAGAACACACATTCTTTGTTTGTAGGTCTGACAAAAATACCAGGGAATGTACTACATTAGAAAACGAATTTTCCTGCAAAAATCACGATTGTGGAATTTGCTTTTTCGTGAGGCATAACAGGAAGGAGTGCGTTATTTGCGCAAATTATTGCATCACAAAGTCAACAAAACAGATACAACTTATCAATTTTTCTTTTTGTAAAAAACTAATGTAATTGCATTATACGTAGCAATTTTTTTGATAATAATACTCGCGAAATTTCCAAATGATAAAACGATTTCACGAAAGCATCAGTAAAAAAATGGCAAGCAACAAAGAAAATACATAATATATGTAGAGATAAATTGTTATTTTAAACCTTCATATCACTGTTTGCCTGGTTTTATAAATTCAGAGATAAAATCAACTAAGGTAATCTTTATACATGTACTTTTAGGTACAGTCACTATAATAAAATTGAATTCATTTATTTATTGTTTGTATTGTATTGATTCTCTTTTATTAAATTAACTTGCTTTTCTTTGAGAATTAAATAAATTACCACTTTGTTTGCTTTTGAACTTATTTTTACTTGAAACTGTTTTTTTTTTTAATTTGAAAATTAATTACTCGTGTGTACTTACGAAATGGTAAGACCTTAATTAAATTGATTGAACACACTTTAACCGGTATCAGGTTTATATGTATGTAGAACGTTCACTATACCATTTTTGTGACAAAATGTTTTCCATTTTATCTAAGCCTGTATTTGATAAGAAAAAAGGATTAAAGAAGAATTCGAAATATAAAGTCATTGACCTTTAATAGGCCCCATTGTTCTCGTCCTAATTTGAAGGAGTGCATTTGATTTCTAAGTTTAATTATTATTTTTAATCACCTATAAATATTTTTTTGTAAAACAGTAAACCAGGGAAAATTTAATTAAAAACAATTAATTTAATTTTTATTTAAATCAATTCATACCAATTTGTTTTTTTTTTGTTTTCAATTTCGTTCTCTTTAAAATTTCTAACTCGTCCTTGTTTTTGCTTTAATTTTCTATAAATACGACTCTAAATATACGACTATTGAAAAGACTACCAATATTGGAGTGTAGTTTAATTATGGAGATCATATAATTTCCTGAAAAATACATAGTTTATTTTGAATTAGTTCTTTTAACCTTATTTACATTTGTATTAAAATGTATACATCAATAATTGCTTCTGATTAAAATTTCAAGGCAATTTCTGTAAAAAAAAGTATAATTAGAAATATTCTGAGAACTTTGCTGCGAATTTATCCTTTTCACTTTTACTTTAAATTTATTTACATAATCAGCATTGTCTTCCGGGTATTGTCATACCTATAATTGATTACACAGGTCTACAAAAAATTTTTTTTCGAAATTTGATTTGATAATATCATCTGATCTTTATGTTTTTTGGTGTGCTGAAACCGAAAATGAGGTCAGTTTTTTTCCATCACGCACAGATTTTGTTCGGTCTCGAGTAAGCACAGTAGTTATTACGATAAAAGAAAACAGAATCGGCTGACAGTTTTTATTTATTTCCATGTTATTCACAATACCAAATACATAAGTCTATACAGATATCAGTTTGTCAGAGTAAACAATAATGCATATGTAATTTAAGGCTGGTCATGAAATGGAAACCGACCGTCTTAGCTTAGATCAATATTAACAAATTTTGACAATCAAAATATATGATTGATACAATACCCGATCCTAGCTCCGACAATAATTTGAAAATCCATGACCACTCTTGACCAAGATAATTTTTGATATCTCGGTACATATACGTATGCTATAAAACTGGTATTATGTTCTATGGGTTTGAAAAATATCTGTACGTGATGGAGAAAAACGGACTTCATTTTGGATTTCAGCACACCAAAAAACATAAAGATTAGCCAAAATTATCAAATCAAATTTTTTGTTGTAGACCTGTGTTATTACTCGAAGTTTCGCAGTTCGTATTTATTCAACAACTAAAGAATTAACTAATCAGCAGTAGTTAACTGTTAAATACAGCACTAGCAAACCACATAGGCAGTAAAACTATTAATCAACTGTCATCTTCATCATTTACAATTGTCTTTAGATTAATTACAAAACAAAAGAACCATTGAATTAATTCCACCAGCTCTTAATCATTAACTAATTTGTTTTTACTTATTTCTAAAACATTTAAAATATATTTAGGACTTTAATAATTTAATTAATTCGTTTCCTATTTCTGTTACTCTTGTAAATAAAATATTAATTATTTATTAATGCAGCATACCTTCAGATTAGATAATAAATTAAACGCCGACTAGTTTAACGTAAGTGGATATAAAAAGTAGTAAAAAATAATATTACGAATAATTATCGCCGCAAGCATATGATCGCTGTTATTGTTTACAAAGGAAAATTGCTCAAATATTTAAAACAAACAACAAATTACAATCCACTAGATTCATTAGAATACAAAAGGAAACAACCAAACACGTGCAGGTAGTTAAGCTGCAATTACAAACAAATTGTATGACAGTTTGGTTTTCAGAAACGGTCAACTATACAGGGTGTCATTAAACTTATATCCATCAATTAAAATTACAAGTAATACGATATGAGACCCTAAACGATGAAGGTTAGCACAATATTCCTGTGCACTACCCTAAGGGAAAGTAATCTTTCAGAATAAAATATTTTAACTTTTATATCACTTCTGGTTAACTTTCTTATTTTAAATGGAATGCTGTACTTTTTACTGCAAATTCTGATTCTACACATTATTCTAAATAAAAAATGTTAAGACTTCCCTGTACCTAAATGTAACGGATTTTGAGATATCTTCAAATTTATTTAAAAAATTGTCTTTGGTGACCTTTCATTTAAGAGAATATATTTACGGCAATTTCAAATTTAAAGATGGAAGTGACATATCGTTTGAAAGTATAATGTTCAAGCTTTCAAATCATATCCTAATTATCCCTTAAAAATTCAAAGGCTGATCATAATGTGGTGCCGAAGCTCATTATGTTTAACTGCCGAAAACTCAATTTTCGTATATGGAGCACCCTGTATAGTTGCACCGTTAACAGATAAGTACAAATAAATAAATAAGCTGCAACGAACACTAATACAGAAATTTCATTTGCTTAATTGCCAGTTACAGGAGCAGATGAAATGTTCTTTGGTCTGACAGTGTCACTTCTTAAAAAAATACGTTCAAATCTTCTATACACAGATGGTCTAATCAAGACTAGGGATACGGTTTATTGTGAGTAAATAAAGGAGAAGCTCATTGAAACTTGTGTGGAAGTGATATAGAGATATTACAATGTTGCGTAAGAAGGCAGGAATTCGACCGGCGCTAGCGGCTGGAGTGTAGTCCGTGTTATCAATCGGCAACGTCGATTGATGTAGCTATTTCGTTTACTCATGCGCTTTTTACTATTCTATCCTTCATTTACTCACGGAAAATGCATCCCCAGTGGTGACTAGGCCAACGCGATATATTTTTTCTGCCATTGGCGGTAACTGCGGATACATTTCATTAAATTTTCTGCTCGTTCTCGTAACCATTTTACTGCACTCTCCTTGAATGTAAAATAAAATTTAACATTTGTTTACTAGAATAAATAAAATTATTCATTATTATTTTTACCACTTTACCAATTGTAAGTTTTGCTTTTATTGTTTAATAACAACCTTAAATTGACAAAGATAATTATTTTTCAAGGTATGCTTCATTTTTAAAGCCTTGCTTATGAAAATGGCAAACTTGCGGTAGGTATTTACCTAATAGCTTTATTCTGTGATGTACGTCAAAATAATGTTAGGCATAGCAATTATTTATTTCTTTAAAAAATAATAGTTCAATATCTGCTTCTTTTTCTAAAGCTTGCTAGAATAACTGCATTCATTCCATTAATTAACAGAATAAAATAAACAATCATTGATAACAAGAAACCTAAAAGAAATAGGTATAGGGAATGCTAATATCAATCGATGTAGAATTTGATTCTGTATCTCATGATATAAAAATATACAGGGTGTCCCATTTACGAAAATTGAGTTTTGGGCAATTAAACATAAAGAGCTTCGACACCATATTATGACCAATCTGTGAATTTTTCAGGGATAATTAGGATATGATTTGAAAGTCTGAACATTATACTTTCAAACGATATGCCACTTCAATCTTTAAATTTGAAATTGCCGTTAATACATTCTCTTAAATGAAAGGTCACCAAAACAATTTCTTAAATAAATTTGAAATATCTCAAAATCGGTTACATTTAGGTATAGGGAAGCCTCAACATTTTTTATTTAAGATAATATGTGGCATAGAATTTGCAAAGAAAAGTATGCCATTTAAAATAAGAAAGTTAACGGCGACTTCCGGTATAACCGGAAGTGATATAAAAGTGAAACTATTTTAATCTGAAAGATCACTTTCCCTTAGTTAAATGCACTAATTTTCAGAATTATGTATATTCCCTTCCCCGAAAACTTTGAATAGGTAACTCAACTTGGGATAGCCTGTATATGAAGTATATAAAGCTATATTAAAAATACCGTAAATTCAAATTAATGCATACGATACACTTTTGAGTTTCTACTGTAGGACTGAAGCGTATCTTGCAAATTATATCAGCATTATGTATTTGTGACGATTAATCTTAAATTTATCAGTTAAATGCTTAACGCGAAAGTATTTATGTAGTGCTTACATCAAATACAAAAAAGAAATTAGCTCTAGATTGAGACTTACGCAGGTCAATAGAGTAGAGACGCTTGCATCAAGTGTTGACAACAGATAAATTACTATTTTCCATTTCTATTATGTTTACTTACAATGATGCATTTTTCCGTATTGATTTCTAATAACAGTTATCTGCTAATGATTTTTCTAATTCTTAATAACGATGGTACACCGTCTTATTTCTATTTGAAAATATTTTTTTAAATGGAAATTAAAAAATTTCTCATATTTTATCACCATATTATGTATCAAGATAAAAAAAACAGCATTAAAAAGATAAACGTTACTTAAGGAATTATTTGTTTTTACTCGACTACCTTTCACTGTAGAGGTAGAAGATTTATTTTATTTATTATTAACCATGTGAATCTGTGATTACAAGGATTGTAACCAAGTTTTTGTTTTTTTTTCTTTAACAAAAACGTGATCTGTAGGATCTTAAATGACTCGTAGGGGAACGTGACTTCCTGCAAGTCTCATACACAACCCTGAAACTAACCTTGTTAACTCTGATCACAACAAACGATGTAAATAAATTTTGCATTATATACATAGAATGTTATTTGGAAATGTATTTTTTTCACTGGAATATGCGAACTTCCTATGTTTACAAACTAACTAGACGTTGTGTAATTTGAAATAAAAATAAAAACGAGATTGTGTACTAGACACGCTCGTTATTACATAAATAGATTTAACAAAAGGAAAACAATATCACTACCATGAGTCATAGCATTACACACAATTATCGCAGCGAACAGGTGATGTTGTTATCCTTTAAAAAAAAACAAATAGTCCAAATATTTACGTAAGTATGTAAAGGAAAATTTTCGTGGATATTGCGTTTTATATTATAAACAGGAAACCCGCAAATTATTCAAACCCTATCGTTTTGCATACGATGAGGGTGTATTCATTCAATTTACCAATACGTAAAATTTAATGTGACCTTGGCCTGCGGTGGAGTGATCGAATGGCGATTTCTTGACCTTGTGAGAGGTGACGCGGATTGTTGTGGGTCATTTCGGGGAACACGAACGCAAAGCAACTCTTTTGCTAAATTCAATTTTGCAAATGGCCTGCGCAGTTCGCTTTCGATTTTTATTTCTGTTTTTCGCATGAGGCCAAGTTAAATCGCTCGTTATTTTAAAACGGTTTGAAGTACCGGCGGCCTATCAACGTAAAATCGAGTTATATTATTATTCTTGTTTGTGCCACGCTCGGTAACTGCGCAGCGCTTTTCAAATTTGCGACTTATTTTTCCCAACACGTGTTGAGTGTTTATGCCAAATTAAACTTAATCTAGGCGCGTTGATAAAGTTCCACCTATCGCAAAAATCTGTGCGGAAAGTATGTCGTATTACATCACGTGATGGCGTTTAATTTCTACTATGTAATTAAATCACTCGCTGGATAGATTGCCCCTGAAATTATTGTTTTTTCTTTTTTCTTGTTAAAGAATATGTAATCATAAAATTGTTTACGGAAAGAGACTGATAAAAGTTTAAATTCCGTCACAAACCATTGCACTTAGTAATTACTTTGTGTATAGTAGGTACATACATGCAATATAGCAGAAATAAATAATGTAATTGAATTCTACTTTAATTCTAGAAAGATATTTTGGTTTTATTTTCGATAAAATTCCATTCATTATATTTTTTGGCTCATAAATGAATTTATTTTATTGCCAAGGCATTTGTTCCTGTTAATCAAATATATTTCCAATTTGTGGACTAAAAATAGTAACATTAGTACTTTTTTAATCTAGGCCATAGCAGTAGTTAGAGGATTGATATTTCGTATTTCTTATTTAAGCATATATTTTTGTCTGACAATGTTGCGTCAAGTAACAATTTTATCATGGGCGTAACTAGGGTGTAGCAGGGGTAAGTTTGCCCTTCCCTTGCCTAATTATTCTAATATTTCAAAAAATTAGGTCAAAGTCTGAGTACATGGTTTCCTATCTTTTTATAAAAGTAGACAACTTCACCATCACAGATCAAAAAAAAATAATGTGTTTAACATTAATGTTAATAACATGTTTTTTTTCTGTATTTTAATTTATCATTATTTTTTTTGTATCAGTTATTTTTGACCATACGAACATATGCCATAACTTCGCTTCTTTTCTTGTGTATTAATTAATTGTAGTTTAATAAGTGAAACTTATTCGACTACACACTGTAAATAAAGATATTTTATCTCTTCAGTAAAGAATGACAAACTTTTTCTTGCTAACAAACTCTCTTTAAATTTCTGTAATTTGTGTATGTTCATAAAATATATGCTGTTAAAAAAATTCCAAACGCTTTTGATTCTTTATTTCCTCTAATTTTTTTGTCCTATGAAAGGATTCATGTATTAAATATTACCATCTTACAGTATACAATAAAAATAAGGAAATCACTAAGTCGAAGAGTAGAAGTTTGATTAATTGTGCAACGTACGTAAAACATAAGTGAATAACAAAAAACAAAATAGCAAACGTAATGCCAGCATAATTGCATAACAAATCATCAAAATGCAATGCAAATAATTCGTAATGGTTTTTATATGCAAAGCAATGCATACTAGCTCAGTCCGGTTAAAATACAATTTTTTTAACACACAATACACAAACACCTCACTAACAATAAATAAAAATAGACAAATATGTTTGTTCAAATCGCATAGAAATTTAAATTACAGAGTATTCATCTGCATTTAAAGGTAAAAACAGTAAACAATGATTCAGCATAAACCAGTATGTACTTACATGCTTACATACGTAATACAGATTGTGTTATTTTTAACAAGTGTAATCGTAACATCAAAATTTTGGGCAGATTTAACAATCGACCAAGTTTCTTGTCAGCTGAAAATTTATTTTAAAAAATATAATCATTATTCTACCAATTTTAATGCGAAGCGTCACACAAAAATGTATTTCATATTAATAATAATAATAATAACAAGAAGCAAGACTCTACAAGCGAAAAAAAAAGCCTTTTTCAATTTTATTAATGAAGTATTGCGAATCCTGCCAACTTTCTATTTAACACTTCCCTAAAATCGTTTACTAAAATGAACAATTTATCTTCTAACCACAACAGTTGAAAACGACAAACGAAAGCATCCCCCAAACAGGATATATCGACCCGATGAATCCCTTATGCATAAAGTATTGCGCAAGGGGAAATTTTACGCACAATTCATAGCAGGAACCAGTAGAAACTTCGTCAGGAAGGGAAAGAAAAATACTTTCGTATTCAAAAGCTGCAGCAACGATTGGATAAAGCTGAAAATAACACTGTTAATCGCGAATTAATTTCCTGTATGCATTTTTTTACCACTATGGAAGGTCTTGAAGCCACAAAAAAATTATTTGATGATAACTACATCCTCTCGTCACTTGTCCTTTTATTTAATAAAATAAAATATGTGCTTATCTTGGTCGCCCTTTCATACAATCTCTCCTTTGAACTAATTTTATCCAAATTCAATAATTTTATTTGTAAAATTCGCAGTTATTTTTATAATTTAGCTATTATTTAGTTTTTCAACAAATTTACTAAAATAAAATAAAGAAAAGCTATCAGAGTAAAATGTTCTAACCCCTGACTTTGTACTAAAATATTTAGGTGTACCCGCACCCTAAAGACAAGTATATATTTTAAGATGGCCTGTAGAAGAACGTACAAATAGGGACGAATGTAAGCACGATAAGTAAGATAACATACGCTTTTTACACCTTTTTTAATTGAAATTCTACGTGCTAACTACAGGCCTAAGAGCTAACAAATATTTATTGTGTGAAGTCAGAGCAGATACCATCTTTTTATACGTGTGTATGTGCATAAAACGACAATTATGCTGCACCACGTTTACTCATTTTTTTTAAATATTTCCTGTTTTATGCTGCCAAACCGCTCTTAACCACTGGGGTTGTTACCTATTCAGAACTTTCGTTAAGTTTGCATTGAGAGTGAAATTTTAAACCTTTTGTTGTATTTCCATTTTTAACGAGTTTCTAGTATTTTAAATTTTAATTGTTTGTATTAATCTTGCTTTCTATCTCTTACTTTTATTTATCATTTTTAAAATAGTTTTGATGGTATAATTGTACCAAGTTCTTTTAATTGCACATGAAGTCTCCCTTTTGTCTTCAAAATAAAACGTATCTTTTATTTTATAATTCAGCTACTTTCTGACAATTTTTTTGAAACAATCGGTATATGTACAATGAGTAATATGTAATATTCTTTTTCTATTCTACAATTTTTATTGCACATAAAAACAGCTACTATTTATCATAATTTATTATATACATATATACACCGTTATCATCAAGCATTTATTACACATTTAAACTTACTATTATCACACTTTAACGATATATGTATCCCACGAGCCACGACTGCTTATACACAAATGACAGATCAGCATTTTTTTCTTTTCTTTTCATGTAATTATGGATTCCCATAAGGAAAATTATCTGCGTAGAAATTATTTATGATTGAACATGTTGGTTACTATAGTTTGTTTGTTTGTCTTTTAGGATTAGTTTAACAGGAAAGAGGAGATCGAAGGAGATCAATAATTAATGAATAGAATCTAATTTCTGAAGAGCACTCTCTCAATTTCTTGTTACAAAGTCAAACATGCCGAAGACAAATTACATAACTCATTCATAATGCCTCGGACATCGGAATGTAATGTTATCACTTCACAGAACTGTCAGTTGCGATAACTTCATCAATTTTGCTCATTATTTTGCATGGTACCATCAAGTGAAGAGGTATAGCGTATGTATACCAGGTTCACTTCGATAACTCTTCATCGTAAAACTGTCGGGAGATTACTAAGGTCAAAATGCTTAATTATGTTGATAAAACCGAAAAAAATCGCTTCTAGAACATATGCAATTAAGTATGCATACATATACAAAAGTGCGTTAATCTCTGCTTGTAATTTATGAATCCCTCCACCAATATTCCTTGTCGTACAGTGACCTTGGTCGTCTTTTCTACTTTCTAATATACAAGTCACGTTTTAAGATATGAAAATACTTCCACGCATGCATACATTTGTATCTAAAATATCTTTCCAGTATAACAGAAAGTCACCTGGAACATTAATTCTCAAAATAACTCAATCGTGGCTTGCATTTTTGCAATGCATACTAAATTGGTTTACAAATAAGTTCCAAATGTGCAAAACTATGCAAACCGTTTGCGTTAGTCATATCCTTGTATTGTTTTAAGAAGCTTCAGTACGGTTCAGGAAACTGTGACGAAATGATTAGCTATATCCTTAAATTTAAAATTATACGGGCATTAATAATTGCAACACCTCTTTCATTGTATAGCAGCAAGTACGAACACGGTACTGTGGAAATTACCGTGTCATCGTTAAAAAAGAGGACTGGCAGTTACACATTACGGGAAATGCAAATTAACAAGTATAGTGGCATCAAAATTGAATTAAGTAACTTGCAGTTGGTTGATAACGTGTACTTAATGCTATGTGTAAATATCGACACATATCATTTCGACATACACTACGATTAGTTAGTAGGGTTCAGAACTCGTTTCTTTTCAGATTATCTTAAACTTTTACAATTTTAAAAGTACATGTATGTACAAAAAAAAGTATGAAAGACAGGATATAAAAAAATATTTGTGTTCATCGGAATTGAAATTTTCTGTAATATTCTGAATTAAAAACTAAAGAAATTTAAAAATGTTAGCAGTTGTTTATTACATCAAGTCATTATTTAAGAAGTTTAAAACAAGGAAATAAATAATTCATGTTACCTGTAATACTGTAATTATAAAACTAATTAAACTTTAATATCGAAGGCTGGAAGCAGCATAAGAACTAATAGCAATACATGTATTTCTTGTGAATGACTAATGCGACTAACATTAAAATGTTATTACTTTAAATAAGAACACCGCAGGGGTTCTTTTTCAAGTAAATATTTGGAACTGCAAATACCTCTCTATTAGACAAATACACAGTACTGTTACAATTGGAAATAGTGTTCATTAGAAACCTCCTATTGCGTTACTTGCCTTGAGTACTAATAGCTTTAACCATTCACTAAAAACAATTTAGACAAAATACATACAGTGCCGCGCACCTAAAATGCGCTTCCTGCACGCAAATCTCAGCCTTAAAACCTTGTGGTACAAGGCTCACAGAACTGTCAACTTGTAGTTTTGTTTACATCTTTTGTAATAAAATGAATGTTTTATTTCGTTAATTGCGTTGTATTATCCATTTTGTAGAAAATCGTATTTAATATAAAAAGTTATAATAATAATAATAATGGTTACGACGTGACTTTGCAAAATTTGCATTTAACATAATCTACTTGATAACGGTTTTTTTAACGCACTTTAGTTTATATTACGAAGTTACAATTACTTAACTCTACTCGAAGTAAGCAGCCTTGGTAAATGAAAAATTCTACTTGTGTCTACACAAAAAGTAGAATTGTAAAAAAAATAGTAAATATACTTATTTGATCTCGTGTCTTTCTCAATTAATTCGTTAATGGATCGCTTATTTGATTATTCCGACAGCAAGCATAGAGAGCTTTAGTCAATCAAGATTTTTGAAATGATAATCAGGCAAAACTAATTAATTAATTCGTCATTGGAAAACTCTAACCTACACGGGCAAACTAACAAACATAGCAGCAAAACACCTTCAAAAGTTAGATTTAAATTTGGCTTTTAAAACAAATAACACTTTGGGTATGTTCATAAAAAACAACAAGAGTAAAACAGATAAAAACAATAAATCAGGCGTTTACCAATTAAACTGTAGTGATTGTTCAAAAACATATATTGGCCAAACCGGAAGAAGTTTCTCAAAAAGAATTAAAGAACACAGAAGAAGTTTCAATAAAAAATATAACGATTCTAATTATGCTAACCATCTGAATTTAGAAAACCATCAGTTTCAAGACAACTTCAAAATATTACATGTACAAAACAAAAGCAGAAAATTAAATCTTCTTGAATGCCTAGAAATTAATAAAATAAAAAATACAGGTAATTTCTTAAACGATCAAACAGACATAAATAACTCACCCTTATTAAATATCGCAAATAGAGTAACATCTTTTTTCCAGTTCTTAGAAGTTTAAGCAGGTACAATGTATTCTTAGTATTAAAGTGTTACCACATGTTTGAGATTAGGCGGTTTGTGTATATTTTAGTTTCAATTTCTTATTTAGTTTAGTACATATTTGTCTGACGAAGGCACTGTGTTGCCGAAACAATTGTTACAATTTGTAAACAAATAAACCAGTGGAAGTCAAAGTTGTGTGTTTTGTGTTTAATTATTAATTCGTCATTGGTTAATCACTATTCAGCATCACGGCTGCAATTATAAAATGTAAAAAGGTCACAAATTTTTAATATTTTTCTTTTAGTTTCTTGTATAGCTACCCTTGATTATCAAACACTCACAGTAAATTCTTAATTTATACAGTCAGAGCCGAGGAGTTTGAGGGGGTAAAATTTCCCGGGTCCAGGATTCACAAGGACCCGCAAAAAAAACAAAAAAAAAGTACAATAGTTGAATAAAATGTTCAGCAAAAACTATTGCTCTATCTTTTTTTTTGAAAAAAATTAATATACAGGCTGGCACATTACTGTGGCAAAGTTCAATAACGCCATTGTGATATAGAATACACAAAAAAGTTACATGTGAAAGCTGCCTACAAAATTTTAATTCACTTCACGTGAATATGGATTCTACTTTAAAAAGATCCTGTATGTGCGTAAATACAGTGTAGTCTCTATAATGTGAACGTCCCCTAACATGAACACCCCTAAACGTGAACACCTGGTTTTGATACTCTGCATGTTCTAAAAAGTGAACCACATAGGTGTCTACTATTCTAAAACGTGAACACTGGTATAAATACATTTAGATTTATCAAGTTTCAACTAGTCAATAACTTAGTTTTCAGTGTCTGCTTACACTCCATAATTATAACATATACCGGGTGTTTGTAGAACGGTAGCCAGTCGATATCTCCGTTAATAGTAGAGATATTTTAGTAAACTTTTTTTTGTTTTGTTTGACAGAAGGTAGCCTATATGTATATGGCAATATGCATTGCTCTTTTCCTAGGCCTACTGGAATTGAGTTATTCTACATAACCTTGTTTTTCCAAATGGAACACCCGGTATATTTTGTTATATTTGGGATCTACTCTAAAAACTCTATCCAGTAGCAACGTTTCGACAAAATCACAGACATGGTTTAATTTTTTCAATAATTTTTTAATTGTGTACAAGTTGGCCGACAACTGTTTAAAATTGTCAAAAATGCTCTTACATTGATATAATGAATAAAATTAAGTCAATAAAATGCTTTACTAAGGAATTATCCCAAGTAGCAATATCCGACTCATTTCGGACAAAATGTCGACGCTGTATTTTGGGCACGACACATTTTTAAGGCACATTGTCGACTTTCGGACCATTATAAGTGGGAAATGGGACCAAAATGTCAGTCAAAATGTGTTCTAAATAATGTCTAAAATATGTGCATACGTGCGTCTAAAATACACCTAAAACTTTTCTAAAATGTGTCTTTCGTTTCCATTATGTAACTAAAATAGAACATTGATGTGTCCACAATGTATCAATTTTGTTGCGAACTTGATGAAAATATGTTTCCATTATGTATCCAAATGCAAACTTGCATTTGCTTGGTTTGTCATATAGTTTCCAAAATGTTTCCAATGTTCTAATCTAATTATAGTTACAAAGTCGACACATATTGTTCCAAATTTTACCGAAATTATTATTTCCTACCCACTGTGTAGCAAAATAAACACAAACAGACATAAATCATATTTCTTCTCGATACATTTTGGATATATCAAGAACACAAAATCGAGGAAGTTTAATTTCAAGCATTCATCTACTTAGGCCGAAAAACACAAGGGGATTTTATTTTACGTCAGGATTACTCGCATAAGTACAATTGCGAACCCATGTTTACTGATAATAGTTGACATGGTACTGCTAAAAATTAAACGCGCCTTACAAATACCGAGTAATTATGATTAACTGATTGTTTTTTCTTTTTTTTTTTCGATAAAAAAAATGTATTCTCCACAAAATCAAATACCGATGAGATTTCATTATTCAGGGCATCATGTTTATTACAATGCTGCCCTAAATAGTGCCAAAACTCATAGTTTAAAATAATAATTGAAAAAGCACATTTTTTTTATATGCATTCGTGTCGAAGTACTTGTTGAAATATGGCGTACTTATGTATAGCGTCCAAAAAGGAACATGTTTCCGCAATGTGAATAAAACAGAAGAAACAATTTAGATTTATGTTTCTAAATGTTGACCAAAAATTCGCTGAAAATGTGACTAAAACGGCCATACAGATACAATTCGGTAACCTGTAAGAAACCCGCGTTCGGTATGCGTCCAAAATGCGTCTATATTTAGCAGTGGACACATATCAGAAAATTTGTTTCTGAAATGCGCCTGTTGTGGCTGAAATGTTTCCATTCGGTCGAGATTCGAACACAACACACTCGTACTTTGTAACCTCACTTTTAGGGCATTTGAAATTTGTTTACATTCAGTGTAACTGTGTACTTTATTTCAGTATTGTTTCGTTTCCTGAAATTTAAAATGTCCTTTAAAATTGTTAAAACTTGAAAACGATACGGTACAACTGTGCACTATACCAACAGCGTGGGAGAAGGAATTTATAAAATCATACAAATTCCCCTGAGTAATCTCTATTTCCTTGTTTACATGTCGGTAATAATATCTACTGTGCACAGTTTTTTTTTAGTTTTAAACATGTTTCTTTAAACTTTAAGTACTGAGAGTTAATGTTGTACTGTATGGATCCACATTTATCGTATGCGCATTATGTACACAAACCTTATTAACTAAACACATTGTAGAAACAAATTGGAAATTATGTGCCTAAAATATTCCCATACGGATCTGTATGTGCCCGTACAACACATTGTAGAAACAATAAAGAAACTCTATGTTTAAAATTTACCCATACGGAAATTATTGTGTCTACTCAATTCATTTCAGTAACAAAATAGAAACATCGTGTCAAGAAAAAAATCAGACAAACTGACTCTATTTAGTGTCGACCCACTTGTGCCCAAATATATTTGAAGAGTCCGAACTAACAGAAAGTAGAGACATTTTAAACAAATGCGTATGAAATGTGACCATTTAGACCCGCACTTTTTTTACTCAATAAGTTGGAAATGTGTAGACACAAACATAAATATTTTGGACACAATTTGCACTGAGGCAGAAGTGCTATGAAAAGTGTCGACACGGTTCACACACAAGAAACTTGTGATCCAGTTTTACCATAAATTGCTATTTGGGATTGCATCTTAAAATACAAAAAAATATAATTAATAAAAAAACTCTGTTTTTTTTTTAATGGAAACATATGAGTTTCAGTGCATTGACAAATGCATAAAATTAGCTTTCCAATGGTATAAGACACTTACGCTGAATTTCACAAAAGTCACTTAACTTTAATCTTCGATAAGAATAATTATTATCCTTCAACACATGTAACCATGGCAACGTTTACTTTTAACGGATGATTAAATTTAAGTAACGTTTGTGAAATCCGCCATTAGTTATTTAGTATACCCTAATTATTTAAATATCAATTAAAAAATAATTGAAAAAATTAAACCATGTCTTTGATTTTGTCGAAACTTTGCTATTGAATAGAGTTTTTAGAGTAGATTCCAAATCCAAAATGGAAAAACAAAGTTATGTATAATAACTCAATCACAGTAGGCCTGGGAAAAGAGCAATGCACGTTGCCATATAGATATAGGCTACCTTCTGTCAAACAAAACAAAAAAAAAGTTTACTAAAATATCTCTATTATTACTAACGGAGTTATCGACTGGCTATCGACTGGCTACCGTTCTACAAACACCCTTCGAGGACAACCATAGGGATCTCAGTTATTTGAAGAGATATGAAATTGGTTATATTAGGGCAACGTTTGTGCGTTTTTATGCTGGTTAATAGGCTGATAAAAAAATTCACTAATCTTTCAAGATATTTGAAAAATCGTTATTTTTGTTTTTAATTTTTTTAACAAAAACCGTTAAAGATAAGTATTTCTAAGTTCGGCATTATTAAGGCTCTTTTTTTACAAGGAATTTAATTCTGCCATTGCCTTTATCATCACAACAAAAATTGCAAAAAACGACATTCGACTTTCTTTTTTCTTACGGGCGCCATCTTGGATTTTTATATTTTTAATTTCTGATTACAATGATATCGCACACTTGATGGTTTACAGTTGTATTTCGGATAGAACATCAAAGACGTGTTTTTTACAAAGAGTGCATTGTAAAATAAAACAATAATTTTCTTTCTAAAGAAAAAAGAGCCTAGTTTTCATTATGTGCAATTAAAGGATTGGGGGGTAACTGTTATATTAAATACATTTTTGATTTTTTTTAGAAAATAAAACAGATACGTGTAGTTTTTTTTTATAAAAATTAGTTTAGTTTAAACATTTTGTAAGGAATGAGATTGTTTCGAGGTTTTTTCAATACATACTCTAAGTATGTATTATAAAAATATACACATGCATTATAATACAAATATGAACTTCACTGTGCTTAATTAGTTCACGTTTACGCGACTACATTGTAATGGTTTTAGGTATAAAATATTATTAATACAAATCGAAAGTAGTTTAAAAGTAAACCTAAGTCATAATATATGGGGTGTTCCTTTGGAAATTTCAAAGAAAAATGGGTTACCAAATAGCCAACTTTGATTACACATAATATACTATGCGATTTTTTGAAAATGCATAGGTCAGAGTTGGATTTGGAATTTCCAAATGTACGTCTTGAATAAATTTAGTTGCCTGTCATTAATGACGACTAATATCCAGATTTATCAAAAAACAAACGTTAAAATATTTTTAAAATTGTGCCCAGAATGCTTTCTAATGAACAAAAACCTTTTTTATTAAAAAGTATAAATTTAAAGAGAAGAACGCAATTATATTTTCGAACATATAGGATGGATTGCATAAATGATATAAGCCAGGATTAAATTTAAGTCTAAGTTAGAAAGTGACGTTCAGCATAATATATTCTAACGTAACTGGCTTAAATATTTTATGCAACCCAGTTTTATTGTGATGTTTTGACATTAACATAGCTTAAATTATTTTGACGTTTGTTTTAAAAGTAATACTATCTAAGAACTAAGACATAAGTTTGCATATTTCTGGCCCGTTTTCAATAAATTGCATGGTATAAAATTATAAATACATCAGCTCTGCCTGCATTCACTATGACGTAAAGACATGATTCTACAAAACTTCCAAATTTTATTTTCCTAGGAATAGTATTAAGGCTAATAATAACACATATGAAGGGTACAGGTCCATAAGGAACTATGTAACAAAATGTTCGTTTTGCGTAAAACGGAATTTAAGTTTTTAGTTTTATGGAAAATGGTTTAGATTTTATGAACTCTATTCATTGAAATATTTAATTGGGTATTAATTGAGAAAAGTGTACTATAAAAAAGCAAGAACACAAAATTAGGAAAAGTATTCTGAAACTACTAAAAATGTTTGACAAAAACATATAAAACTATAACACTTACAGTGGCGTGCAAAAAAATCGCGTACACCCAATTTTTGTTGTATTAAGTCGGTCTTAATTTATAATCTGTCAGTGTCAAACAATAAAAATGCCGAACTGACACAAACAGAATCAATTTTAATACTCTCTTAGAAAATGCATGACGAATAAGGGCAATGGCGGATAATTATGGTCTAAATAAAAGCACTCTCACACGAACAGAGAAGATGTAGATAGAGGAAGAAAGTGTAAGTAGAAAAGCAGCTTTGAGACGTTAAAAAAATTCAACTCATGAGCAAGATGAAGCCTTCTTTAAACATTTGAGGTAAAATCGATCTCAAACAATAGGAGATCTCGTTATTTGTGACAAACCTTCCGGCATTATGGTCAACTGCAGGTCGAAGGATTATAAATTCTGATTCAAAGAATTCGACAAGTGCCAAAAAAATAGTATTGATGGAAGATCAGAAGCTGTCACGCTTTCTATTTTACATGATTCATGATAAGGAAGAATTAAGCCAGGATGAAAATTATTAGCGTAATCTTACTTCATATTATGCCTGAAAGATTGAATCGAGTATTAGAAGCTGATGGATGGAGAAGAGATAAAATATTGAACTTTACATTTCCTTTATTCATAAATTCTATTTTATAAAAATAAATGCACCTCTGTTACGTTTGTTTCCTGATACTTTAATAACAAATTCATACTTAAATAAATCGTAACAAGAATCTTAAATTCTCAGTTTATAACCTACATTTTTGAAAGTATGCCAAAATTCACAAAATACCGATTTACAAAGCAAAAAACAGGTAAAAACTCTGTTACTTGATTTTGAAGGTGTACCCGATTTTATTGCACGCCAGTGTAGGTAAAAACTCTGTTACTTGATTTTGAAGGTGTACGCGATTTTATTGCACGTCAGTGTACAACACTACAATAATACACTGTCCTCAATTCTTCGGAAGTTTATCAAAAAAATGGTTGCAGGGGTGTATACCAGACAACCTTGTCTTTAGTGACTTTGGAGTTTTGGACTTGACTTCTACTGGCGCTGTATTCGTTAACAAAAATATTTCCTAAGAACTTAGCACTTTTTGGACCTGCAGGCATACGTTGGCAGATTCTACATAAAAAATGCCACAAGATGGCACTAGGAGCTCAGTTTGGCTAGAGTGCCTAATGCCCGGTTGCACCAACTTTTTAAGCAGAGCTTAAATTTAAGTTATGTTTAGAATGTGACATTTACGTATGGTATGGTCAGTATAATATCAAATACATTCTGATTGACATTTAACCTTCAACTTAAGTATCAATTAGAATGTGACGAACATTTTGCTAATTCTATAAATAATGTCATAGTCTAAACACCACTTAAATTTAAGGTCTGCTTAAAAAGTTGGTGCAACCGGGCATTAAAAATGTTTAAGTAAGAGTGAAGACATACGGCGCCATTTTTGTGCTAAATTGGAAGGGATAGGAGGGAAGTTCAAAATTAGGTGGTGCCAACCGGTTTATCGTTACTGTTTCCTTTCTATAACTACAAAGCCGTATTGAAATAAAAAGCAAACGGATTGTATACAGGCTGTCCCGCGACGTAATGTCACCACTTCACCTACGTGATAATCAATTCAAACTAAGTAAAAAACTCTAATAAAGTTTTGTTCTAAAGTAAACCGTTTCAAAAATACTGGGTGTTTAATGTTTAATTTTTTATTTTTTTAAATTTTAAAGTTCATCCAATCATTTATCCGTTCACCTAATAATCAATTCAAACGAAAAACAAAAAACTTTATCTCAAAAGGTGTTGAAAATCACCCCCGTTGTTTGCTAAATACATTCTAGTGCGCTCCAAAAGATATCTTGTTGCCTTTTGTAACATTTCATTGTTTAATTAATTGTGCGACCTCAAAAATGTACTGTCGGAGTTCTAGATCTCAACCAGAACTCTTTTGGAGCACGCTAGAATGTATTTAGCAAACAACGGAAGTGATTTTGAACACCTTTTGAGATAAAGTTTTTTCTTTTTAGTTTGAATTGATTATTAGGTGAACGGATAAATGATTGGACGAACTTTAAAATTAAAAAAAATAAAAAATTAAACATTAAACGCCCAGTATATTTGAAACGATTTACTTTAGAACAAAACTTTATTAGAGTTTTTACGTTTGAATTGATTATGTAGGTGAAGTGGTGACATTACGTCACGGGACAGCCTGTATACATACAAACTGAATAATTAAGTTTAACTAATTTAATTAACCTACCTCAAAACAAAGAACAATTACTATAATAGCCTCAAAATATCCGTTGATATTGCACCACATACACGTAGCCCATTTCAAAATTCACCGAATGTAATCGCTATATTAAACCGGGGCCCCTACCAACGCATCATTAAATATACAACCACTGAAGTCTGGAATGCAATGAGCAATTAAACCTGTAGACCAACCGGTTAATTCTGAAATATGCCCATTTTTAGCACAAAAATGGCTACTAAAAATCGTTTGCGAATATTAGAAATTGACTTCACCATTGTCTTCACTCTCATTTAAGGCACTCTAAGTTTGGCTAAAATTTGGTCTCCTTTTGGACCTGTACCCTTCATATGTAATATGAAAAATATTAACGTGTTAATATCTTAGTTATGCTACATTCAAAATCAAAAATTTCTTTTTTCTACTTTGCGTTCACAATGAACTCATTGTGACACCAAAAACAGTTTCACAATGAAGCTCATTGTGAAACTGTTTTTGGGGAAATTTTAGTCAATTTTTAATTGAAAATATTTATTAGATTCTACAAAATAACTCATTATTTATTTGTTACTTAACAGAATACTCACAATGAAGCTGGATAAGAAAAATTAATAACTTGTTAAAGTGACTTTTGATTAAAACGAAAGGTTTTCAGTGTTGCCACGCATTACAACTAAAATTCCCCATATACCAAGGAGATCAAATTTTTGACAATATTTTTCATTTTTTTGTTTAATAAGTGACGCAAAGTAGAAAAAATACTATATTTTACACGTTTCACAAGAGGCATTGTAACACTCGTTCCGTTGGGGCACTCCGAGCTTGCTACGCTTCGCTTGTCGTACCCCAACCCCACTCGTGTTACAATAAGCCTTCTTGTGAAACTCGTAAAATAATATACTATTTCGTTGTATCTTCGTTGTATCTTATTTTACGCAAAATTCGTAAAAAACATTGTTTAAATTTTAAAAAATCTACATTTTTTGTGACAATAATTTTATGCATATTCTCACAACGTAGACTTTTTATGCGGTACTACTTTTATCTGTAACTTTTATGTGTATTTGTCACATTAATGTGCCACTCTGTATCTGATAAAAAACGAAACAAATTTTCAAATTATTTATTTATTTTAGAGCCCAAGTAAATTTTTCTCCCGTGTCCGGCGACATCTCTCGGCGTCCCTGTATGCAGAAACAAAGCAAAATAAAGAGATTTTTTTAAAATCAGGTGTCGAAGTTGGCCATGACAATTTAATTATGAACCATCATCATCATAACTGTTATTAATTTGACATTTGAACTTGCCATTCCTAACCTTGCTTTTGACGTTTCGAACTCAACAGTACGATAGGACAACACAAGAATGTGATCTATTGTAAACAAATATTGTAAACAAATAATCAAAATTGTGGTGCGTTGACAATAAACACCTCGTCACAGACAACTTCGACGCCAAATTAAAAAAAAAAACCGTTATTATTAACTTTTGCTCTAAGTCGGCTTTAATTGCAATGAGATCCTCGAGATTCTCTGTATAGTGTATAGCTATATCAACCCTAGTTGGATCTCATCAGCATAACAATATTATGAGAACTCCACCGTTTTAATTAATTAATGCAATCAATTATTTATATAGTTATATGCAAGGAACATTCAAGACAATTCCGAAAGTGTTAAAAATCAATAGATCAGACGTACTTATGAACAGAAAACAATCGATTAACGGAAAATAATCAAGTGATTGATAATCGAAATACATACAGTTCTTCCTTCCGCTCGATCTTTGCAGTCACGTCACACTTTACCGATTCAAGAAACGAAATCAACGTATTCTTTTATCCTTATCTAATACGTATGTTAAAACAATGATAGAATTTATAAATTTGTAATTTTGAGTCGATAATTTTCTGACGTAACTGCAAAGATCGAGCGGAAGAACTGTACATAACTATGTAATTCGAAAACAATCGATTAATCGAAATTAACGCATTATTTTTCTCAAATCAAATTATTTTGGTATTATTATTAATTATTACTTTAAGGGTCGAGATATCCATCTCCTATTAAAGTTATTCGACGAATAACTTGATTTTTCTGAATTGTTGATTGATTTTTTATTAATTGCTTCCATGGTAGTTATTCGTCTAATAACTATTAGCCAATTTATTAAGAGGTAGATATCTCCGCCCTAACGGGCTTTAACATAATCTAAAGTAAACTAAAAAGAAAATATATTCACTAATGCCTAGCGAAATTAGATTATAATGAATATCTATTTTTACAAAACGCACCTCATGTGAATTGGCTAAGCTTATTATTCGTCATCACTTTATTAAAATAGTAATAACAATAAGAAGGAATTTCTGAATCTTTTTTAGTTATCGACAGCTAAGGAATGTATAACGCACGTCTTTGCTATCTTCATACAAAGTGACCTCAAGCAGTGCGTCATATTTAAGATGTCACGTTTCATAATTTTTAAATGAAAATTATAATTTTGTTTTTATGTTTACAGTGAAAGCTCTCCATACGGACAGCTCTCATAAGCGGACATCTCTCATGACCGGACAATTTTTCTGGCACCAAAATTTAATTTTATCTCGCTTAAAGCTTTCTTATAAGCGGACAGCTCCCACAAGCGGACAAAAAGTTGGAACCGTCGGTGTCCACTTATGAGAGCTTTCACTGTATTAGTAAAAAAATGCAAAATTCCAATAAGGAACGACGTTTTATTAAAATTATTACAGGAGACGCTCTAAACATTAGCTCTCCAAAATTTGACTACATACGACTCAAAGTAAGACATGCCTACAGTACACTTCTTACAATTTAACATTTCATTAAAAACCTTCAAGAAACTTAAGATATTCCATGGTTATCAAAACACGTTCTTCAAATGTCTTTTTTTTAATTAATTAAACAAATGCACATTTCAGTTGCAACTCTGGTTGCAACCATGCAACAAATATTTTTAACCCGACACAATGAAGTGTATTGAGATGATTGCACAGCCATCGAAATGTGTATTCGTTTAATAATTTTTAAAAAATATGCATGTTGAGAGGGCATTTGACTTGTTTGGATAAAATTTAAATATCTGTAACTCACTTGCTTTAATATTATGAAAAGTTGCAATTGCAGATAATTTAAAGTGTAATGTATCCACGTTCATTTTTAAAGAAGCAACATTAAAAAGACCATTTTAAATACCTGTATTCCGAGAATTACTACTGTAGATATGAACTCACGGGTTATTCTTGAAAATCTGCTTCCGAAAATCCCGCTTTAATTTTGGCAGTGGTTCAAAATTGCAACTATTTCAAACTCAGAGGTCAATGGATTTTCCTCAAGTTATAAAAAGACGAGACATAATTACGATCTTTATTTTTTCATAAGTCCAAGTTTGTTTCACACTTCAAGTGAGAGGGTCAATGGGGAAAAATGATTTGACTTTTTTAATTAAAGGGGAAACAACACATGTATTTATAAGAAATGCCGAAAAGTTTCCACATGATATAACTAACTATAATAGGAATTTCGATTTACAAAGTAAATTTATTAAAAATAAAATACAACCATTAAAAAAAATTGACAACGCTTGTCGGTCAATTCGGTCATTTAATTAATGAGTGTAATATAAACACTTATTATTAGTCATTATATTTTCGGGGTACATATTGCTTAAATTGCTGTAATACTCGGTAAACGTAAACTAGGATTACCATAACAAAAAGGCCGGTATTAATTTATACAGCAGGCTATGTAATAATACGCATTATCTCAAGGTCAAAAATCCGCTGAAATAAATCAACACCAACTCTAAATACCTCAGGGGACAATATTTACTTGGTCCACAACATTCACTTTCGTTTTCTACAAATGGGTCACTGGGCGCCGGCTATAAAAGCCGGCTTCTGGCCCTAATAGTTTGTAGGATCGCAGACCGGTATCTATTTAGGTTGCCAAACGACAATCACGCATTGCGCGGCCTAAATTTCTACATAAAAATCCAAATATCTGCTTACCGACTCAGACAACTCATTCAGACCCGCCATCTTGCCACAACAAACTGCGCAAAATATTTGCGCACATTTTCCGAAGAAACGCCAAATTCTCACTTCCATTACGCGTTTTCAGATAAGGAAAAGTGTTTTACATTTAAGTTATTTTCATTTTAAGGAGATGCACAAGAAATAAAAAATAATTTGAAATTTACTTGTGCTGCCATCTTTAATACAGAAAACCAGTGAACGTTCTATTAATATCCAACAGATGGCAGCAGCTAATTAAGAGTAGATTATTAAAATAAAAATTACAAGTGTATTTAATATAAAAATCAAAATGAGAGATGATGTAATAAAATAACACAACACAATAAAATAATAATAACAAGATATCTTTTTTATAACAATGACACAGATTGATACAGACTAGGGAATTTACTTAGTCGCCATTGGTACCCAATAAATTGTTTATTTATCGCAACGTCAAAAATTGAGTACTTTTAATTTAAGGTTAGAATTCGTCTAGCTATGATATTTTCATCATTAAGTAAGTATGCGTGTACCCGTTGTACGAATTTTATGTTTAGGAACCCCTACTTGTGTGCAGTAAGTTACTTTACGCGTAAATTAATTTATGCTGTACGTAACTTTTTTTTTTGCTTTCAGCCAAATGGTATTAAAATAGTGGGCAATGGTTTCTACAGTACATCTCCACCACTACCCACGAAAAAGCCACCTGGTAAAGGGAAAGGCCCCATCACGTGGAAAAGTTTTGCCATTACGAGTATAATCGGCGGAGGTTTGTTGGCCTTCATGTTATATGTCAAACACGAAAAGGAAGAAGGTATTTGAGTTAAGGAGCAGTTTGAGGAAGACACATTTGTTGATATCTCTTGGTTTTTCAGCGCAACTTAAAGAACGGAAGAGGATGCTGGGTAAGGCTGCAATCGGCGGTGCATTCGAATTAGTTGATTCGGACAACAAACTAAGAAGCAGCAAGGATTTTTTAGGGAAATGGTTGCTGATTTATTTTGGATTTACTCATTGCCCAGATATATGTCCAGATGAATTAGAGAAGATGGCTGCTGTAATTGATAAATTAGGTGAATTTTTTATGGTATATCTGAGTCATTTTTGCTTACTTTTAAATTATTAATTTATTACTGATAACTTGTTAAATATGCAAAAGAAGCAACCCTCTTGGTAATTTATACGAGATGCAGGAGGAACATGGAAAGTCTAAGATAATACCAGTTGGGTGACTATCCTGCTTTTCATATTTAAATAGATCAAAAGAGCATTCCCTATATTTAAACAGATCAATAGATCAAAGGGATATACAAAGTTGTCCGGAAGATATTTTCAGCTATTTGTTTGATACAAGAGAAATGAAAATAAAAAATGAGGAAGTGTTGAGTTCTTACCAATAAATGACTTCGAACTAACTAGATATAGAATTTCTTTTGATCTAAACTCTAGTTTTCTGTAACTTGTGCTTGTTTAACTTCTTCGTATCGCTTCACTTAAAATTAATATTTTACACAAGTACATTAGATGTAAGGTGGGGTAATATTATGTCATGTGTTAGGCTTGCAAGTATAGAAAGAATTGATCTGCTCTGATCAAATTTCATTGAAACTTTTAGTAGGAATTCAAACTGAATGCAGACCTACGTTTTCATAGATTCCTTCAAACATCAGCAAATGTATGATGTAAATAATAATATAAATTGACCGGTCCCTTTCAACAAACTTAACTTTCTTCATAAGACAAGTCCTCTCAATAACTCTCAATTAACATCTAAGTCGGTCGCAGCCACCAACACCTCTCCCCAACAAGCTCTGAGCTTGGGGAATTAGTTGGGAAAAAAGAAATAGGAAGACATCTCTGCAATTACATTTTGTAAAATTTTAAAGACATAATAATAGAGAAATTACTTTTGTTATCTACCTAGTGTACTATTTTGATTGCTAATAAAAAAAAATGTGTTTTAGATAATGCCAAAGATGCAGATGAAGTACAGCCACTATTCATTTCCGTTGATCCAAACAGGGACACCCCGAAAGTTGTAGGGCAATACTGCAAGGAATTCAGCCCTCGCTTATTGGGCTTAACCGGTTCCGAAGAGCAAGTGGGCAAAGCATGTAAAGCATACAGAGTGTATTTCAGTGCGGGACCGAAAGACAAAGATAAGGACTACATCGTGGATCACACGATAATTATGTACTTGGTGGACCCTGACGGTGGTTTCGTCGATTATTACGGGCAAAATAGGAACGCGGAGGAAATCACAGATTCGATTAAGATTAATATGTTAAAATACAAACAACTCAACAAGAAGGGTTGGTTTTAGAAAATGATATTTTGTATTATTTGATTTTGTTAAGTATAGCATTTATATTGTTAAATTATTAAAACGTAAAGGTTACAGGAAGTGTAATTATTTAAGTATTGTGTAACTGTCCTCATCTTATGAATGAATATTTGTTTCATTAATTAAGGTGCTCGCCATAATGAAAGCACAACATTAATTTAAGGAATATAACCTTGACTTGTGTATGATTATCTAATAACAAGCACGCTCTGCCTCGTATAATTACTTATATTAAAAATATACTCATCAGTGCTCTGTAAAAAAAAAATTGAAAAAATTGGAATTACAGGTTTAGCATAGATCACGGACATTTTGCAGCTATTTAAGAATGAATTTATGAATAACTCTTAATCGTACGTTTCACTTTGGCAATGAAGTTGTATGTATTGTTGCTTACCACATTTCTTATAGGTGTGGAGTGCGCGGTAAATCTTAAGATGTTAAATTATATTCTGCTTGTAACAACGCATGTTTCAGCTTAATGAAGCGCAAATCAAAGCGGCTGCCAAACTTATACGAAACACATGCCAGAAAAAATTAAAACTTACCACCGGTAAGTAATATTAATTCTAAGAAAATATATTAATTCTAAGAGAATATCGTTATTTGCAGATCAAATTGAAGATATGCATAAAGGTGTTTGGAATGATGATCCGCAAATAAAGGTAAACACAGAATTACATATAACACTATGTATTTATTTATGTTACTTCAAAATTTATTTTAGTGCTTCACGAATTGTGCAATGACGACAATGAAACTGGTAAAATTTTCAAACACGAAGATAGATTTAAGCAAATTGCAATTCGTTGTTGTAGGGGAAGAAAGATGGGGCGTTTGATTTAGAACTGGCTCTTCCAAATATGGCCAGATTACCTGAAGCTAGAGTTGAACCCACGAAAACAAGCATGACAAATTGCCAAAATGCTGGTAAGAATTTAGAATGTAAAAAAGAAAAGACTGAAATGATCTTTTTTTATATACTTAGCTTTGTTATTAACAGTTTGAGTAAACTTAAAAAAATATATTGCAAAATGACAACACAAATTAATTGTTTAAATTGTCAAAATTTTCTTTTTTAAATAATTCCTTAATGTTATGATTTGAATATCTCAACTCTTATTATTCTTGTTTTAAAATTTTAATGTCGTTTAAATTTGATTCAGGTGATTCAGATTTTATTTGACAGATTTTATTTTCGTATTAAAATAAATACAAAAATATTTAATGCCATTATTTTTTAAAATTCAACAGCCAAAATTACATTGAGTAGCGACTTGTGGAAGTAAATAGGAATCATTCTATTAAGTTGTTCAAAAAATAACTAATCAGTTTGCTGGCTCAATATTAAATTAAACCAGGCAAGTTCCAGTTCAACTTTAAACCAAAGCTTAAAACCTTAACAACAAATGTTGAAGTAATCGTTGTTTAAGCTTTAGCTTAAATTAAAACGGGCATTGTATAATAATAATTATACCTACAGTTATTTAACTTAGCAACTTGTTTGTCATTTCTAATATCAATGTCGTACAAATTATATTTTATGAAATGCAATAGATGGTGTAATTCCTATTTCTCTTATAGATAATGCAATAAGTCCATTATTTTGTTAATTATTAAACGTTTATTAAAAACACAAAAATTTGAAGTTATGATAAATATTTCAAATTTTCTCCCCCAGAATTATAAGTTTCAATTTTTCTCCAAAGAAAATATACAAATCGGAAGTCAGTTTGTATGACATAACAGTGCACGGTCAATTGAATACTAACGGTGGCAGCATGTTCGCAAGTGAGATAGCGAACCGTTACGTCACCGCATACCCGCTTCTCCTTTCACGCAATATTAACCTTTGATTAACTGTCAACCGTGATAGTTAATAATTGGTTGACAATTAATATGTTAGAGGGAGAAGCGGGCATGCGATGACGTAACGATTCGCTATCTCACTTCAATGCTGCCACCGTTAGTATTCAATTCACCGTGATAACAGTGTACACAATGGTCAAGATAAGGCAGGAAATATATTGGAGTACCCGTGATGATCACAGTCTCTGTGCAACAACGAGGTGTTGGGGTATGCAACACAATTCTCTCTACTTCATTTCATTTTAAACTGCACTGATTTTGTATCAAATTTTCGGCATAAAGACGTGAAAATATTGTTGTATTTATCGTAGTACTGGCAACCGAAACCGGTTTTTTGGATAGTCGTTTAACCGGTTTTGGATATTCGCGGTTTTGTAGAAAACCGAAAACCGGATATCCGGATATTCGAATAGTCGGTTTTTACTTTACCATTTTCTGGATAACCGGTTATATTCGAAACCGGTTTTTAAAGAAATCGATTAACCGGTTTCAATTTTTTCCGGTTTTTGTCAGCACTAATTTATAGTGAACATACCTACAGTTAATTTTTTTACTACCTATATGCCAATCGATCGATCGACAAGTCAAAGTAATGTACTTTTATGTAGCTATCTCCTTCTAACTTTCATGAAACGGCCTTGCAGCTTTTGTCATAATGATTTTTTAGCGAGATTACCGCGAATGACCGGTTACAGTCGGTTACAATTTAGCCGTTTTTGCGAGAGTGGTTTACAGCGGTAACGGAAGTTCTCCTCTTGAGTTGTTATATTTAAATATTAACCGGTTATAAATTTCATAACCTGGTCACTGAGGTGAGTTAGTAGCGGTTGAACCGATAAACGTCAAATTATCGTCAAACATGGCATTTTGTTTGTATTGCAAAATGGATGAAAATATGAAATTAATGCTAATTTCAGTAATAAGTGCAATCTTAAGTGATTTGTTTTAAATGTACTTAATTCTATGTTTTTTTAAATGCCATAAGGGGTGGCTGTAGAAAAGAAAATTCATGTCTTAGCTCCATTCATGTGCTTTAAATTATCAGTTTTGGCATGTGTTAGATGCCAAGCTAAGACATGAGTTTTAATTTTTGTGGCCAACCTTTATGGCATTTTTAAAAAAATACACCATACATAAAAATGTAACCACGTTCGAAGTCGACACATTTAGCGGAAATTTGAAAAGAAAAGGATATTTTCAGTCAACTTCATGAACAGATCGTAATAAAAAAAATCTATTCACTCTTTATCCTCGTCTCAGTAGGCCGTGTTCTCGTTTCGTTAAGTTGCTGCTCTGAAGTTTGATAGATCCCAGAATCTGACATGAAAAATATTATTGACAATTCCACACCACTAATCTGACTATGTTGCCAAATATTATACGAAGGAGCACCGACTATGGCACCGTGAAATATAC
Organism: Dorcus hopei; assembly: GCA_033060865.1. NCBI lineage: Eukaryota > Metazoa > Arthropoda > Insecta > Coleoptera > Lucanidae > Dorcus > Dorcus hopei. The sequence continues at coordinate 17,245,429 of CM065424.1, read as the reverse complement.
ACTACAGTCGAGCTGACAACAACGTCTCCGTCAGTGGACTCAAATTATAACCATGAAATTAAAAATAAACATAACCGTCATATCTGACGTCTATGTTTCTTATGATACCAACAAAAATGTCACCCTAACTCGCCTACTGGGACGAGGAAAAAGAGTGAATATTCCACTTCTTTAATTGGAAAAAAATTCATTATTGTCAGTAACAGTGATAAATCTCTATTTTGGTTTCAATTAAAAATAAGGATGTTTTCATCAGGGCTTTAGGTCGAAACTAAATACAATAATTTGTTTCTTATTTAAGATAAATTGATGATCAATACTTTTTAAGTGCAAATTAAACCTTATAGTTAACTATTATCCTTGATCTCATTCATGATAAAGACCGATTAGAAGGATGGCAATACATGTACTATCGGGGCCTTAAAATTTCGCACGATTTTTTATCAAGTAGCCAGAATTTCTCTAAATTATAGTTTTGTAGAACAGGTTCTTTCCTCAATTTTGACACTAAAGACATTTAACGAAAAGTCAGATTGTTTGGTTATATTTTAAGAACAGCAAGATAATAAAGTATTAGAACTGAAATAACAGAATAAAAGTAGCGACTAACCATCTTGTAATTTTGCGATTGCAAAACCCTTCTCTCTTTCAGAAAGCACGTGATATGGCATTGTGTTGCTACAACTTTAGCATTACATTTGAAATCTGACGTTTAAAATGATTATTTTTGACAAGCCATCAAAGAAAGCCATATTCACAACGGAAAATTAAATCGTGCGAAATTATAAGGCCGCAATAGTACAATAAATGAAACACTTCAATATTAAAATGATTCATTTTTTTGGTTGCTTAAAAACTAAACTAACCTAACAGAGAGGTTATTATCATTACTGAAAACACAACCAATACATTTTAGCGAGACTTTCGGTAATAGGTTGGATTTCAATGGTGGGAGGTCAAAAATTGACATTAATGAGAAACTAGTCATAACTAAAATTTATAATACGGTTACGATTGGTTTCTCGCTAAAAAATCATTCATGTCACGTCATTTCGTCGTTTATTTTCTTAACTCAGATTTATAAGACCGGCATATAGTAAAAAAATGAACTGTACAGATCTTTTTTTTTAATTATATGCCGTCCATCGATTGATAATTTTAAAAACTTATATAGCTATCTTCTTTTAACTTTCGTAAAACAGCTTTCCCTCTCGCAGTCGGCGATCAGATCGGCATATAATTAAAAAAAAGGTCATTTATATAGGTTGCGAGTAAAAAAGACTGAAATTGTTGGCAGCACTTTTTTATTTTGAGGTTTATGTGTTAGAATGACATGCACCATTAATGCTTTACAAGTTGTCAGTGGCTTTGGTGTTATTCAAGGCTTTGCCACTAAAATCAGTGCTTCCAACTATTTCATTCGTTTTGGATCTCACGGTACATATACATATTTCTTCCTTTGTCTTTTCCATTATGAATTCACATGTCGCGCAAATCAGTTTACAATTTGTATAATAAAAATAAGGAAAAGAAATATTAAGGAGACACTATTAAAATGAAAACAAATTCCTCATTTTTGTGACAATTACTTTCATCGTTTATTATGGCGACGCTGCTAAAAAAAAATTGGAAATGCTTCTTTGAATGGTACCACACTCTTTCATGCGGTTGAGGATTAGAAGTTTTGAAAAATAAATGATATCTTTTAAAAATATTTTGGGGTCCTCTCGATATCTTCTCTTATTATGGCTCAAAATTAAGAAATGTGTGACACCTGTATACAGCATACTTTTGTATTTTTGTGTTAATTAAAATAGCTTTGTTCGCGGAGACTAATCGCGAACTAATTCGGAACCTTAAAATCCATGCATTCATGAAAGTTGTATACTTGAAAGCGTTGTTAAAATCGATCATTATTTCGATGGGCATTTGATTTTAACCGTTCCGAACTAGTTCGGAACGTCTTCGCGAGTAGACCTATTGATACAATAGCTGCTTTCTTTCGCTGAAAAGTTTGAATCGTGATTCGAATAATTTTTCGTTACCCGCTCTGGATCTGAATGCATGTCAATCCAAACGGATCGTAAAATTGGAAGATTGAAAGGGGAAATGGAATTACCGATCGGGATTGAAATTTCACGAAGATCCATTTGCAAGAGAGCATCCATCTTTGAATCTAAACGCGTTATGTTGCGTTTGGATCAAACGAAAGAAAGCAGCTAATACAGTATGATCTAAATTATACCGTGCATTCAATTAATTCCAAATTAAAGTAGGTTCTGATTTAAATATTTTTTCTCCTAAAGGTTGCTACCCTCTCACTCTTGTCATAGTATGGGTGCGTTTCGTTTGCACGCTCACACGCTTTAAGCGCTCACGCTTACAAGCGCTCTTTTCTGTTGTTTCCATTGGCGTTTAGTCGCTTAAGCCGCAAAGGTGTTTCTTTTGACTTTTGTTTGCACAACGAATTCATAACCTTAAAAATATAACTTCAATAGTGAAATTGATCCAATCATAGCTGCTGCAGCTATTTCTAAAGTGTAATGTTTGTTTATAATGTGACTATGATTAGCTGATCTCCTCATACGCATCTCATACGTTCCATTTGGAACATAAGCGCTTACGCTTTTGCTGCCCTACCTCGATGGAATAAGCGATAGCGAGCAAAAACTATGACGTTACCATTTCGTCAGCTGGCGCTTTGTGAGTGTTTGCAAAGCCAAACGGAATGGTTTAAGCAATGCTTATCAGCGCTCAAAGCATGTAAGCGCGCAAATGAAACGCACTCTTTAAGTAATTATCCAGTAGCGTCACTTAAACGTCAGTGTCAAGAAAAGCCACCATACTGTTTGATACCCTTATGGAAATATAATGTACAGTCGTGTTCAAAAAAGTGTTGTGCAGAATTTGTACTTGTGTAAACTTGTATGAGTATTCATGAAGTTCAAAAAATTGTTGTACAAGTTTTGTTACATATACGGTTTCTGGCAATAATAATATTATTGAACACAAAAATAGAAAAACCAATTGCCGCTCAAAAGCAAAGATATTTAAAACGTAGCTGTACAACACTTTTTTGAACACAGCTGTAATTGCAAATAGGTAGATATCAAATAAAATGGCAAATGTGACAGAGTTATAGGGACCATGCACATGCGAAGTCAGCGCCACCAATGACCATATTCTGCAATAGTGTACATTTGAACTTGAATATTGTAATGTATTTCAATACCAGGAAGTTCAAGTACATTATCACCCCAATTCTGTAACTCATAACAATATTGCTAAGTTAACAGTATTGTTAAATGAGATATTTTGACCAATCAGGGCTTAGATACAACGGATTTCTATGTACTGATTGGTCAAAATATCTCACTTAACAATATTGCTAACTAGCAATGTTGTTATGAGTTACAGAATTGGGGTAATTATGTACTACAATCGTAAATTGTCATAAGAGTGATATTATTGTTATTCCTATAAACTGAGTCTCAAGAAATATTTTCATATCACTAATTCACAAATCACCACGCCAGGCGGCGCTGAACGCAGAAATGTGCATGGCGCCTATACTCAAGTGACGCTATTTGCTGTTTTCCTTTTGAGAGTGAGATGTTCTGGTGCTCTAAGTTTGGAGCAGTTCAGTGTCAAATCACGCAAGTAAGTAAAAGGAACGCAAATAAGGGCGCGCAGAATGAGAAGGACCCTACCTAACCTAAAATGTGTACATTTGATTGTAAATCCTTGTATAATTTATTTAAATAGATGGTAAGATTTCCAGTTTGTTCATTAGCCATAACATATTGTAACGATTTTTTAAAGGTTCATTAATTTTTATTTTAAAACAAAACACGAAATAGTTAATAACTAATTTATTTACAAGCAAACTAATTTAACACTAACATTTAACAATAATTTATTTACAACCTTAAATCTAATTTATTTATAACAGCCGAGCGAAAGTTTATTACGCGGACTTTTGTGTCGAACTCTAACACTGCATTCTAATCGAACTGTGTCACTCTCGGCCGCGTGCATTTTTATATATCGGGGTTGTTTTTCGGGAACATTCTAGACGGACAGTCTCGCTTGTCTGCCGAACTTTCTCGTGTAAGACGCGTCGGCGATGACGCACGCGATAGGCTGACGCCGCAATCGCCACAATATAATACGTTTTAAGTACTATTTTCTATCGATTGTAGTAATTTTAAATTTTACCGCGCAAATTTGACATTAGGGTTTGTTGCACCAGCCAAAAAGTGGGTGCTTGAGAGGGAAGGGAGAGGTAAACGTAGAGCACCGGTGTTATAAGCTCCAGTCAAAAGGAAACCAACGTAGTGCGTATCAGAGTTGCACAGTGCAGCTCCTATCGCTAAAAGGAAAGCAGCAATTGTGTGCTATTGTGTAGATTCTTATACTGTGCTCTTGTATTGCGTACCGCCAATTGTATAAAAAAATCAACTTACTTTAACCAGGAATTTATTTAAAGGCACGGTAGTTTGTCATAGAACCGTTGATTGAACAAATATAAAGATACGCAAGCTTTATGCAATTTTGCGTTCCCATTTTCGCGGGGAAATAATTTGACAGTGGGGAAAGACGGGAGTCCCTCTGCTCCCCGGTGTCTACTTTATAGCCTGCTATCTTGTATCAGCGTACGTAAGTGGAAATTAGACAATTTGGGCTTTACATTTATTTCTAAAATAAATCAATGTCAAAATGTCGGAAAGAATATCGGAGTTGATTATTGGAAGGAAAGGAACATCTCGCGCCATATTATACCTTAAATAGGCAACGCAGCACGTCGAATAATAATAGGTAGGGCTGGGTCGATGTATCGATATATCGATACACATTTTCAGCTGTATCGACGTATCGCATATCGATACGTATCGAAATATCGGATATCGAATATCGATACGTATCGAAATATCGGTACGAATCCAAATATCGGATATCGAATATCGATACGAATCCAAATATCGGATATCGAATATTGATACGAATCCAAATATCGGATATCGAATATCGATACGTATCGAAATATAGGATTTCTTATCATAAGTTTAAGCAATAACATTAAATCAAATTTATTTTATTTTACCTTTTAGAAGATATTTAGTTTATTTCAATTTTCTCGAGACTTGAAAAACTGGTCTTAACCGGTTTTTGCACCAAAGTTTTAAACCTCTGTTCAATATTTGATATGTATCGATATATCGATACATATCAATCCAATATTTCGATACATATCGATACGTAACGGTAGCCGATACTCGATACGTATCGATATTCGATATATCGATACGTATCGATACAGAAATCGTATCGAAATTCGATACACAATTTCCCGTATCGCCCACCTCTAATAATAGGTTCTCGAATAAAAGATATATCGGATCCTAGCATTTAAACAGAGAGGTTTATGACCAAACTAATCTCGGATCCATGGCGTAAAATATCAGGTGATGTAACTTCCTATGCGTTCCGAAGATTTTGATGGCTAATTTTTGTCCTAGTTCTATAGCAAATCCGCCAGATGGCGAACGTGCTGCGTAGGTAAACGAAAATAAAACTTGACCTTCAATAAGTAGAGGTGGGCGATACGGGAAATTGTGTATCGAATTTCGATACGATTTCTGTATCGATACGTATCGATATATCGACTATCGATACGTATCGAGTATCGGCTACCGATACGTATCGATATGTATCGAAATATTGGATTGATATGTATCGATATATCGATACGTTTCGAAATATTGAAGAAAGGTTTAAAACTTTGGTGCAAAAACCGGTTAAGACCAGTTTTTCAAGTCTCGAGAAAATTGAAATAAACTAAATATCTTCTAAAAGGTAAAATAAAATGAATTTAGTTTAATGTTATTGCTTAAACTTATGGTAAGAAATCCGATATTTCGATACGTATCGATATTCGATATCCGATATTTGGATTCGTATCGATATTTCGATACGTATCGATATTCGATATCCGATATTTCGATACGTATCGATATGCGATACGTCGATACAGCTGAAAATGTGTATCGATACAGCTGGCGTATCGATACGTATCGATATATCGATACATCGACCCAGCCCTATCAATAAGGCGTTTGATTTTAAGATCGCAGCGCTACCGCGGATAAATCTAAACCAGGGATCAGAGAGTTCAAGATAGGAAACGAAGCGACCATTACCATTTACATAATTATCTAGTGACGGTAGCGACCATCGTATTGCCGCGCCATCTGTAGTCTCAGATGTTAACAGTGACGCTGCCTATCGGTAATATAGAACACGTTGTAATTGACTAGGTCAAAAGTCATTTTGATGTGATTCTGTAGCTTTGGTGATTTTCACAAACAGCAATTTTAATGCGCATTTTAACAATTTTCTTGAATTGCATGTATACATTTACATGTCTTTCAAATTTATCGTGTATAATCTTTTAGCAAATTAGCTTTGATTTTGATTTTTCAGTGTGTGTTTAATTCCTTTTTGACTAAGATACTAAATCAACACTCCGTACAGGTAACGCAATCCCATTCCTCTCGTGAGAGGATTGAGAAACAAAGATAACAAATATAATTGTCGCAAGTGCAATAAGGAAGACAACAGTTTTAGGGAATTCTGTTTGCCGCAGTGTCACTGGTTTCAATTTAAAAGTGTATTAGGTTATCTCTAGTTAGTTATTTACTAATTAAAAAGTTGTTATTTTGAGAAGTGCAGAATGTTTCTTTTACGAAAAAGGCGGAATCATTAAATGTCATGCGATAAAAGTTTGGGATGCGATATTTAAACTCAATTTTCTTAACCACTGACAGTAACTTTGACAAACGTCACTTCAAATAATATTTCCAACTGTTTTCCCTAGATGAGAGGGAATGTGCGATAAGGATAAATATAAAAAATCACTAAATGCGTTACCTCTATACGAAGTATGTTGATTTAGTACCTTATTTTTGACTCGTTTTACACGCTATCTGGTGTTTCAGATGTTAACTACTAGAATTTTTAATTATTTTTAATGGTCGTATTTCTCAATGTATTTCTTATGGCCGTTTCCTATCTTGAACTCTCTGATCCCTGATCTGAACCTCTGTAAGCTATTCGGAATTTTGTAATGCTGTGTTTAAGTGCGTACCAATACAAATACACAAGTTGATTTAATGTAAATATGACATATAACACAATCCTGATACATCATATACTCAGAATCGACGCCAAAACACGAGATGTTATGTAGCATACAAGGGTTTGTTTAGTTGACACCAGGTGGCGAACGCTTAGCTGCAAACTCCTATACGAAAGAACGTTGTTGGTCAAAGTTAGTATATGGGAAGTTACCTCATGCAGCATCGGGCGGACTCGACACCTGTCGGCGGAGTGACGTATGCAAGATACCCGTCAAGTAAAGGTTTCAAAATTCATGGATTACATTTTATGCATTTTAAACCTTGTACCAGTTTTTTTCGGCAGTAACCGTACGTTATTTTCTTTCCGGGTTATCTTACATATTAAAGACGCTACATGCAATTCCATTTCGTAAAAATGCATTGAAAATGCCCTATACTGAAACGGAAAGATCGTACGAATACATTGGGCGGACTCTCGTGACGTCAGAATTGGCGTTCGGCTTTTAGCATATAAATTGTAGCGCATGAGACAACTTCCCATTTACTAACTTTTGGTGTTGGTTGGGCGGATTAAGTGTGTGTATTGAATCGAAGCCACGGTCGAAGCGTCTGGTATACGTATACAACATGGTGAATCAGTGTTGCGTGCCGACGTGTGAAACCAGGAAAATATCGGTTGTTAAATTACCGATCCAGTTGTACTCCGCTCATGTTTCCGATCGCTATTTATCCGCTCTTATCAGTTTTTCGTAAACGTTAGTTACAGTAAACGCCATAACACTTCTAAAGTCATTTATGTATTTGTTTACAAATACCTACGCTACACGTAGCCACCTATTGGATTCTTTTAGAATGAGGAAAAATTTAGCCAGCTCACAATCGCAACTCATATCACCTGATATCTTACACCGTGCTCGGATCCCATGTCAGATCCTGCGCTGGCTACGACAAAATTCATATGGCTGCGCATCTTTTTAAACTCCTTCACTCAACGATAGAACAAAACTGACGATTATCGTTTTCTGTTTTATCGAAATTTTGTGTATTACAGTTGAGGTTATGTTCTTTTTTTAACAGCTAACCTACCGTTGCAACAGATACTGTTTGATATGTATTGATCATAAAATTTCCATTTCCATTTCAAATTGGGAAAAATTGCAAACGTTTTAAATTTAAATTTGACTTAAATACAGCCTTAAATCGTTAAGTTCAATATCGGGTACCGGTGCTGCCAACACAATTTTACTAGCAAACTATACATAATTTTTGTTCGATCACATTGTATAATTAATAAAATTATTAAAACAATTGGTTTTATCAAAAAATATAAACGGTATGAAGGCTAATAGCGACAAAATGTAATTAATTATTGTCTATTCTTTCTTTTTTAAATAAAATTCTTACAGGTGAAGGATTAACTGACAAATGTGATTTATCGTACGCCTTCTTCAAATGCATGTACTTTGACAATCCAGAGGTAACAAAATTCACAAATTGCACCTGCGACAGTTAATTTAATTTTTTGTCTTTTTCTTTTACAGAATTACTTCTTGCCATAGATTAAATTTGCACAGTATTTATATCGCTGATGTTTGTAGCCCTGTGAAATAAATAGTCCTATTTTACGCATTTGAAATTTTCTTTTTCGCTGATACCAAATACGTGTAGTGTAATTAGAATAAAAAAAGAACAAAGTAAGTGTGCTTTTATTTCTGACTCTGTTCCCTAGGTGTTTCGTCTTTCTTAGTTTTTTTCCTTATTTTTCTCAAAACAGTAAATAAGAAGCTACGTAAATAATACACTGTATAAACCAGGGGTTCCCAACAGGATCGATGAACCTGTAGAAGTTCGGTTGGTTCGGTATGTTGTTATATTTAATTTTTTTAATTAATTTCATTTATGTTAAAAATTTATATTGGATCCTTCAGACCCATCTCTTGTTTACGTGAACACTATCAAACAGTACCTATTTATTTAGTATATGTAAAACGTTTTAATGCTATAATAAAAATTTTAGAGAGGGTCGATGGAATTCTTTTTTTTTCTTGTAGAGGGTCGTTGCTTAATGAATGTTGGGAACTCCAACACCCCAATCAAATGAAGTGTAGAAGGAAAATATAACATGAAATCCAATGGGTACGGATACGGAGATAAGTTTTCTTTAATGCCAATTGAAAAAAGCTTCTTTAAAATAAATTTTCCGATATTCATTTTTGTATTTTTATTATACCTAGCTAAATTTTATAATATTATCGTTGCGATTGCAACAACGATTTCGAATTGCATTAATAACCTTTCATCAACAAATGGATAGCATAAAATTAAGTCGCATAATAAAAGTGCGGCTCTTTTTTAATTATATTTTTTTAGAGCGCCTAATCGAGGTCTCCGGAAAATGTTGCACTTTAGGATTTCCTTTATTTCGCGTGTCTCTAAATAAAACTCCTGGTGCAGTCACAGTTGGAACAGTGTCACAAATATGAATGTGACGACGGTGGTGGTTCTTGGATTGTGTTGCTTAGTTCAAGTTACCAAATCCGTAAGTATTTTAGATTAGTTGTAATATTTAATGCATTTATAATAAGAGTTACAAATTGTCTTTTGGCAATACCTGCGAAAGAATTTCAAACTTTGGCTTTTTTTTTAAATAAATATTATCAAGCAATAAGGCGCGAAGGAAATCATTTAGACAAAACATCGAGTCAAGTGAGATACCTGATATATTCCTTTATTCACTAATATTTGCATCAATTCCGAGGCATCTTTTTATTCGTGTAAAGTACATATCATAACGATAAAGGACCAAATAAACCAACACTCATTGCATCCACATCTTCTGTTCCCTCTATACCTACCTCGTCGTCTGTTTCATTTGCTTTCTTTCTCCTTAATCCTTTCTTATCTCCACTCCATTTCTTCTTCTTCTCTGACAAGACAATCATTTTCCCCTCCCTCTTACTACGTCCATTATTTTTTGTATCAACTTTAGTAGATCGTCCTTTAACTTTTGTTTGATGTTTATTTCTTGCTAAAGCCTTTACATATATAGTTCGAAAAAGATTTCTGTTCTAGTTGACAGAAGCTCAAATAAAAGCAACCGGAAAACTCGTTAGAAGGACATGCAAATCGAAAACCAAAACTCAAGATGGTAAGATTTTTAGATCTTAATATTATACTGATTGTTTCTACCTACACTGAGTATTCTTTAAACAAGATATAGATACCACATCTGGCTTTCTATTCTTAGTTCTTCATATGACCAATTTTGTAACATATCTAGTTACAAGTATTTAGATACAGTATCTATGTAGATAGTTTTAGTGTATCTGTATCTGTAACTAGTTACATTGTAGTACCTACTTGGTATCTGTAACTGTATTTAGTTATATTTATGTATGTATCTGAGCATTTAGATACATAGATACATTTTTTAAATCAAAATAAAAATATTTATTTTATGCCATCTCACCCTACGTTACAAGAAATTAAAGTACTGTTTCCAATACACAGGCTAAACGGTAATGGAAAGATCTCCTTTATATTGTGCAATGCCTTTTTATAATAAACTTCCACAACGGATAAATCAGTAAAACTACCTACTTAGCTAAGCGGATAGCGTTTTATGGTTCTCGTGCAGCATTTGTGATTGGCTATAATTTTGAATGATTTTGCATTCAAAATCATTAAATGCTGCACGAAAGTCGCAAAACGCTATCTACTTAACTGAGTACGTAGCAACAGTAGAAGTTTTTATACGGAAATACATGTATCGACTACTATATTTAGTAGAAGAATATACAGGATGACTGTTAATTATACCGACAGAATAAAACCACGATAAGAAGTGATGTCCGTGAATAATGTTTATAAATTCTTTCTACTTTAGTTAAAAAAATCGAGGAGCAGATGAACGAAATAAATGCTGTCATAAAAGTTTTTTTGTAGTTTTATGATACTGCAGCATGGCTTCGTGAACTTGACTTTTAAGTGGAATTTTACAACTCCGTTTTTAGGTCAACGCCAGACGTGAATGCAAACTCGAAAATATTTACTTGACAGATAATGCATGCAGCAAATTATCTGAAATAGATTATTCCACGCAAAGAATAACAACACTTTGAAGACCTGGTAAACAAATAAATCATTAAACTCATTCGTAATTTGTTTCGAATATTAATTATTATAATTTCGTTTTGTGTATTATTAACACAAATCTATTAAAACTTTAACAAATTCTTAATTAATTATGAACTATTCCTTAGAATCTTAGAATTTTTTAAACGTGATCCCGTAATCTATTACATTCATAAAGTTTTTATAGTCGGCGATAACTTCAGGTCTAATAAATCTTTTCACATTTTCGGAGAAAACCGATTCGTTTAAGCAATATTTTGCAACTGAAATCAAGTAATCATTCGTTTGTGGTAATAATTATTACCAATTAGTATTTCGCATAATACTAGCGACGCGACGTTTAAAACAACAGATTGTATCCTAATAGTTTTATTACTATTTATTTACTATCAGATGCCTGTCGGGCCGGTCATATGACCCCTATGATCACCAGATTTAAATCCTTGCAATTTTTTTTTGTGGACGAAACGGCTGGTACATTTCGCTCTAGTAAATAATCCGCACGAATTAATAAACAATTATTTACACAATTATTTGCGAATTTATTATTCGTATTTCATACGCAATTTTAGAAATTACTAATAATTACGACGCGTAAAAGAAATTTGCCTTCCCCAGCTGTTAAACGAGTAATAAAATAAATTGAAATGTTTGTCAAGGTCGCATTGTGTGCAAGCAAGAGTCAGTAAAAAATATTATAGTCCTATTATACAGCCACATTTATAGTACGTGGCCGCCGTATTTCGTACACAATTTTTTAATTAATTATAAACTATTTATAAGAATTTTTCGAACATTCTTCCCGTAATCTATAACATCGATTCTCTTATGCGTTTTTTTGTCGGTACAATTGTCATTCACCCTGTATGCAATGTAATCTATTTTGAACTTGTGAATTTGTTCATTTGATGTCTTGTAATTTTCAGTGTAATGTCAGTGTAATTTTATTATTGTCACAAAACGATAATTGTTCTTTCTCTTTTCATTTTTCAATTTCAAACTTTGATGCTTTGTCAGTTTTTTTTTATTGAAATAAAGAACATTATTATTTTTATTATTATGTAACACATTTATGTACGAGTATGTATCTAAAAGGCTCTAAAAGGTATCTAGATATATTTATACTATATCTGTATCTGGATCTAGTTACTTTTAAAAAAGAAGTACATATATGTAACTGTATCGAGTTACAAATTAGGGTAAATATCTGTATCTGAATCTAGATACTTTGAAAAATGTATCTGCATAGACTATACTGAAGTCAATCTATTGTCTTATTATTTTTCTCTCGTAGTATTTTACTCCTACTTGTTATTAAGCAAAAGTTGATAATAACGGAATTGCAAGTTTTGAAAAAAAATCAATACGTGTAAGTAAATCTTCGTCCGACAGCGTAAAATGAGTTTGAGATATTTTGCAATCTAATAATACATTTCCCGAAGGATTTGAAATCATTATCCTAGTAAGATTGTATCAACAGGAAATATGGTAGATATTAATTATAGCAGATAAAGTTAAAAGTTCATGAAGGTATGAAAACTTACTGCGAAAATAAATTTCAAACACAATTACAATTGTTTTATTTAACTCTGTTATTGTTTTAATTAATTTCTTATTTATGTGAAGTTGCACAACTGTATCGAGTAGGTCAGCAAAATAAAAATGAATTGGTGTAGTCATTACAAATTTTAATTTTTGTTTAAATTAGCGTTACATTAATAATAAATGTCAGCTTTGAAGAAACAAATAACTTTAATGACTACATAATGAAATTCAATTAATTAAAGCATCGGAAATTTTATTTTATTAGGTTGGTGACTGAATAGACACTCAGGCCCGATTTTATAATCGTCGGATAAGCAGGTGTGATGTATACAGGGATGGGCAAAAGTCTGGAACCAAGCTAATATCGTCTGTACCGTTAGTTCAATTTTTGTGAAAATTTGCATTAATATACAAGACTTCCTGGTGGATCTGATTAGCAAATACTCGTTCGACTGAGACTTCCGGTATAACCGGAAATGATATCAACTTTTATTTTTTAAATGGAACACCTGGTATATTTTTCAAGGTTTCAAAAGAGCTCTCTCTCAGGAATTCAGTGATATAAAGATTTAATTCCTGCGATGTTAAACTACCACAAAAGGAATTTTTTAAATTTTTATGTAAATATTTTTTTATCGTGTGAACCTTGAAACAAAACTACAAAATAGAAACTAAAATTGAAAAATATTGTCAGAGTCAATGTTAATTAACTCAACATGACTCAATTAACAGAAAAATTGTGAGTAAAAATACTCATTGATGATTGGTTTTGGTGACCGCATAAGAAAATACCAAGAAGTTTGCAATCTATTTAATAACTTGCATCCAGATCGTAACCCTATATCTCGAAGTGTTGTAGGCAATACTCTAAGAAGATACAATGTAATAGAAAGTGTTAGAAATCTATCTAAAAGCGGACAATCAAATTGTATAGAAAATAATTCTAAAATTTCGTTTAAGACGAACAGTTTTTAAAGAAAAAAAAGAAAAAGTAATATAAATATTAAAAAACAATTTAATAAGATCTTGAAAATGATAACCGTTCACTTCCTGGCAGTATGCTAGTCTGTGAATAAATTCTTTTGTAACATGTTCCAAAGTATCCGGGCGAATCAATTCTATTTCATCAATTATTCTTTGTCTAAGTCCTTGTGTATTACTTGGCTGCCGCGTATAAACCACTGATTTTAAATGGCCCCAAAAAAAAAATCCAATGGATTAAGATCAGGAGATCGAGCTGGCCATTCAATAAATCCTCGTCGCCCAATCCATCGATTTGGAAAATTTTCATTTAAAAAATTACGGACATTACGTTCATAATGCGCAGGTGCCCCATCCTGTTGAAACCAAACATCTAAAGGTACTTGTCCATTATTCCCAATAGATGGAATTATTTCGTCTCGAAGTAGTTCTAAATACTTCTGATTTGTTATTGTCCCTTCAATAAAAAATGGACCAATAATTCGGTTTCTCAGAATTCCAGCCCAGACGTTTACTTTTTGCGGGCGTTGAGTACGGGCCTCTTGAATCCAATGAGGATTGGTATTAAACGATATCTATAATTATGGCGATTTACCGTTCCGTTTAAACAAAATGTAGCTTCATCGGAAAATAATAAATTATTTACAAAATTTTCATCGTTATTATATTCTTCCATCATTCGTTCACAAAATTCAATCCTGCGGTCATTATCATCATCTACTAGCTCCCGTACCAATTGCAGTTTATAAGGATAATAGTGTTCCCGTTTTAGTACTCTCGAAACCGATCTGCGACTTACATCATGATTTAACGCCAGAACTGTGGTTGATGTTTGAGGTAATTCTTCCAATTCGAGAGCAATATCCTCAGCAACAGTGTTATTAGTTGCAGTATTCGATCGTCCGCTTTTACTTAAATTTCTAACACTTCCTGTTAAATTATATCTTCTCAGAGTCTTGCTTACAACACTTCGAGATATAGGGTTGCGATCTGGATGCAAGTTATTAAACAGATTGCAAACTTCTTGCTGTGTTCTTATGCGGTCACCAAAACCAATCATCATCAGTATTTGTATTCGTTCTTTTTCTGTTAATTGAACCATATTGAGTTAATTAACATTGACTCTGTCAATATCATTCAATTTTAGTTTCTACTTTCCAGTTTTTTTTCATGGTTCACATGATAAAAAATACTGTAACGATTTTAAAGGTTCATTAATTTTTATTTTAAAACAAAACACGAAATAGTTAATAACTAATTTATTTACAAGCAAACTAATTTAACACTAACATTTAACAATAATTTATTTACAGACTTATACGTAATTTATTTCAACAGCCGAGCAAAAGTTTAACAGGCCACTTTTAATTTCGAACTGTCTCACGTTGCATTCTAATCGAACTGACTCCACCCTCCGGCCGTGTACATTTTATAAACTGGCTCTTTCTTCGGGAATCGCCTGGAACAAGCGGGAATGTCTATTCTAGTTTATTCGGCCGTCAGAATTCTCTGGCCCAAGGCGCGTCGACTAGACAGCGTTGACGCGAGAGACAGACGGACGCCAGTGTTGCCAGTATATAAATTTTTTAATCACCAGACAACTAACCCAAAAAGCACCAGATCGACTTGAAAAATCACTAGCTCAAAAAATTTAAATAAGTAAAATAATAAAAACAAGAGGCATGGCGTAAATAAATCATACAATATGTATTAGTCTCATGACATTTATAATATAACATTTTAAATTATAAAATATATTTAGGAGAAAAAACAAAATCACAATTAGTTACTCATTACAAAAATGAATGGAGAATATTAACTATTATTATTATTACCATAATATACTATAGTTATGTTTTCTAATAATGTTTGCCTGAATTCTCATCTTATGATTAAAGTTGTATTTAAATAAAGTCGTGATTAAAATAAGCAAGAAACGATATAGCTTTATTACGTGGTAGAGTAAAAATTATGGTTATTGCTCGTTTTTTTTTTCTATAATACCTGTCAAATGTTTCTAATGTTGGTACCTGTTAGCTAGATGTTAGGAAATTCCAAAATTTCTATTCTACATTTAAGGATAAAAACAGGGTTCCAACAGAAACCCTAAAATTTTGACACTAACAGGTATTTAAAAAAAAACTACGAGAGTTATTAATCTTGGAAACATTAACCACGGTGGCAGTGGCTAACTACTAGCAAAAATCACCAGATTTTCTAAAAAAATCACCAGAGCACCAGTTTCTTTATAAAATCACCAGATCTGGTGCAAAATCACCAGTACTGGCAACTCTGTCGGACGCTGGCTGCTGTCGGCAAATCATTACACTGCCCCCCTCTTAAAAACGTTTCGTCTCGGAACGTTCCTCGCGATAGCCTTGAAGGAGGATGTCGAAAGCGGCATGCTGGACCCTTTCTACAACTTCCGGTCTGGAAGAAATAGCAGTCCACGGTTTTCTTACTGCCGTCAGCTGCCTGTGGGTGGTGACTGCAGACTAGGACTTCAATTCCTGTTCCGCTGAAGATGACTTCTATCATGCTTCGAATGACCCTCCAGTCCAGTCCGTCTAGTCTGCAGCCCAATTTAGGAATGGCTAATTTCGTCTCCTTGCCTTCTACCAGCTGTCTCCTCAGGCTCCATAAAGCTTTCCAAATACTGCGATAGTCAGGCTTACCGCTTGATGTCTTCTTGGTGACTAAGTAGTACACGTGTCGTCTTTGTTCCGCCTCCGTGTGGATGATCTGCAAGCTCTTGCCCATCATGGGATGCTGTCTTATGAGTTCCTCGACCTGACCAAATTTCTTCCGAAAGACTTGGGCTATCCCCTTGGACATCCTTAGGTCTTCTGCCACACAGTGGGCCAGGCTGTACTCTGGTGACACTTGAAAAAGGTCTTGCTGTCTCTCTGTGGTCACTCCTAATCGCGCCTTACTTCCTGTGGCGTGATGAAACATGAAGGTTTCGAAGTTCACTTCGGAACCTTGCGTCCGTTGTACTGTCCCTTCATTTTCTTCTCCGTTGTAAGGAGCCATTCGTTGAAGTGGATAACTTTGGGTTTGCCATGTGGAATCTTCCTGATAGATGACATCGTTGATCCGTTTCATCACTTTGTAAGGACCTTCCCAAGATGTCTGCAATTTTGGGGATAGACCTCGACGTCTTTGAGGATTGTAAAGCCAGACCAGTGCTCCAGGTTGGTATCCCCCATTCTGAGCGTTGATGTCATAATGCTCCTTCATTCGATCGCTGGCCGTCTGTATATTGTGACGCACTTGAGTGTGAATGTCGTCCATTTTCCTGCGTAGGCCGCTAACGTAGTCTTCGTCGGCAGGGACTTCACCGGGCTTCACGCCGAACTTCAGGTCGCAGGGCAGCCTTGGGTCTCTCCCAAATACCACTTTCGCTGGTGTCTCTCCTGTTGTCTCATGAACGGACGAACGGTATGCCAGTAGAAAAAAGGGAATGTACGTGTCCCAGTCTCTCTGATGATCGGAGACGACTTTGGACAAACGTCGGTTGATGGTTCTGTTGAATCTTTCCACCATTCCGTCCGACTGCGGGTGAAGTGCAGTGGTTCTAGTTTTCCGTATGCCGAGCAAAGTACACACGTTCTTAAACAAAGCCGATTCGAAGTTCCTTCCTTGATCTGAATGGAGCTCCATGGGCGCGCCATATCGACTGATCCATTCACAGACAAGGGCCTCAGCAATAGTCATCGCCTCTTGGTTTGGTAGGGCGTATGCTTCAACCCACTTGCTAAGGTAGTCCATCACCACGACGATGTACTTATTTCCACTATTCGTTTGTGGAAATGGGCCGGCTACATCTATGGCAATTCTTTCGAAAGGACTTCCCACGTTATACTGTTTCATGGGAGCCTTGCCTCGTCGGTGGGGGCCGTTACTAGCTGCGCAGACTACGCACTTCCTACACCAGTCCTTTATGTCTTCCTTGCAGTTCACCCAGTAGAACCGTTTGCGCACCTTTTCCATAGTCTTCTTGATTCCCAGATGCCCTCCCGAAGTTCCATCGTGAAGCTTCCTCAGAATTTCCGGCACCCTATTCTTGGGGATCAGTAACTGTGTCTTCTGTTCCGTGCCTTCCTGGTTCTCGATGGTTCGTTTCAGAAGACCATGATCCAGCACTATGGAGTCCCACTGCGCCCAGTACGATTTTACGGATGGTGCACATGGTGCTATCTCTTCCCAAGTAGGCCTTGCCTCCCTACTTTTCCATTCCAGCACCAATTTCAAATCCTGATCGTTCTCCTGGTCTCGTCGCAATTCTTAACCTTGCCATTTGTCGTCTATAACGGCCGTCCTCGCAGTCGTGGCTACTTTCTCCTCCAGACGACTACAATGCTTACAGTCTTCAGCACAAGGTCTTCTCGACAGAGCATCGGCATTTCTATGGCTAGTTCCGGCCCGATGCTGGATTTCAAAATCGTATTCCTGAAGTCGTTCAATCCATCGTGCGACTTGTCCTTCAGGATTCTTGAATCGGAGGAGCCATTTTAAAGCGGCATGGTCCGTCCTCAGGAGAAAGTGTCTGCCATATAAGTACTTGTAGAAATGTTCTATGGACTTTACCACGGCCAGCAATTCCCTTCTAGTGACGCAATAATTTCGTTCCGGCTTTGACAGGACTTTACTGAAGTAGCCAATCACCTTCTCTTGCCCTTCTTGTATCTGGGACAGTACGCCACCGATACCAACATTGCTAGCGTCAGTGTCCACGATGAACTTGCCTTCTGGGAGAGGGTAACTTAGAATAGGAGCACTTATCAAGTACTGTTTTAGTTGTTCAAAACTAATTTGGCAATGTTGGTCCCATTCAAAAGGACGACCTTCTTCGGTGAGTTTTGTCAACGGCTTAGCGATGTCCGCAAATCCGGGAACATAGCGACGATAGTAAGTGCATAGGCCTAGGAAACTCCTTATCTGGTGTTTATTCTTGGGAGTTGGCCAGTCCTTCACGACCTGAATCTTCACTTGGTCCACGGCGATTCCATTCCCATTAACAATATGGCCACTTCCTTCTGGAACAGGTGGCACTTTTTGAGACTAAGCTTTAATCCAGCTCCGCGAAGCCGCTGGAACACTCCTTCCAGGTTCTTCAGATGGTCGTCGAAAGTTTTCCCCACCACAATTATGTCGTCCAGGTATACCATGCACGTTGTCCAGGACAGACCCTTCAGAACCGTCTCCATCAGCCTCTCAAATGTCGCTGGGGCATTACATAAGCCGAACGGCATCACCGTGAATTGCCACAGACCCATACCAAGGGAAAACGCCGTTTTTTCTCGATCTTCGGGCGCTAGTTCCACTTGCCAATAACCACTCTTTAGATCCAAGGTCGAGAAGATCTTTGAACCAGCCAGGGTGTCCAGGGTGTCATCAATCCGTGGCAGAGGATAGCTATCCTTTTTGGTGACGTTGTTGAGCAGTCGATAGTCTACGCAGAACCGTGTGGATCTATCCTTCTTCTTCACAAGCACCACCGGTGACGCCCATGGGCTGCTTGATGGCTCAATCACATTGTCTTTTTCCATCTTGCGAATAATGCGTTCTTGGATGTCTTAGGGTGGGACATTCTCAATGCCTGCTGATTGTCCGGATCACGGATTCCACCTACGAAGGTCTGCAGCGTCAAACATTGCAGGAAATCATCAGGAGCTGCAGGATATGCCAACCGGGCTAGGCGCGCTACATCAGCCTCGAATTCCTGAAGACTCTCTCCGGATTTCTGGTAACGGTTTCTGAGCTGCGCATGGTACACGTCGGTCAGATGCGCCTGGCCGTAACGCATCTCCAGCCGGTTCACCAGCTTGTTGAAGTCTTCTTGTTCCTCTAGCGGCATCACTTGTAGCACATCGGTAGCGTCCCCCCTCAAGGCCACAATTAACGAAGTGGCCTTTTCACTGGCCGTCCATCCATTCGCTTTTGCTGCAGCTTCAAACTGTTTGAAGTAGTTAGGCCAAGAAGACTTCCCATCGAACGTCGGTGGTTTTATTTTCAATTTAGAAGTTTTCGCTGGTCCTACCACAGTTTGGGCGTCATTATTTTCTGGCATTCCTGCTGGTGACGGATCCCCGAACACTCGCAACCCTGCCATGATTTGCTCGAGATTCTTAATTTTATTATCCTGCTGGAATAGTATTTCTTCGACATTTTCCTGCAGATTTCTTGTCTCCTCCGATATTTTTACTACTAGTTTATCCTCGAGACCTTTTGATTGCTCTAGAAATTCATCCTTCAGATTTCTCGACTGTTGTATTAATTTATTTTCAAGTTTCTCTTCTAAAATTTTCACGTTTTCTTCCGTGTTTCTAGAGTATTCCATTAATTTATCTAGATCGTCTTTTAAATTTCCGGATTGTTCCAACAATTTATTTTGCAATTCCTCTTTGAAACTTCTGGATTGTTCCTTTAATTTAGCTTCTAAATTTCCAGATTGTTCCATTAATTTAGTTTCCAAATTTCCAGATTGTTCCATTAATTTAGTTTCCAAATTTCCAGATTGTTCTCGAAATTTCTCGTCCAAACTTCTGGATTGTTCCAGCAATTCATCTTTGAAATTTCCAGATTGTTCTCGAAATTTCTCGTCTAATATTTTAGTTAAATCTGCAGGTCCGCTCGAGATTTCAAAAAGAAAGTTTTCCGTGTCCTCTCCTGTTTCTAGTAGCGTTTGGTGGAGTCTTTGTTGCAAAATCGATTTCTTTCCGGAAATTTCCAATTCGCGCTCTTCTAATTCGGTTTTTAAGTCGTTCATTTTAAGTCTTTTAACGGCACTTTCTTTGAAGCCATTGTTTCTTTTTCGACACTGCACTTTGTTTAATAATTTGTTTAAATTCAATTTAATTTTAATTGTTTATTTATTTTCACTAACCGCACACCTGGCACCAATGTAACGATTTTAAAGGTTCATTAATTTTTATTTTAAAACAAAACACGAAATAGTTAATAACTAATTTATTTACAAGCAAACTAATTTTACACTAACATTTAACAATAATTTATTTACAGACTTATACGTAATTTATTTCAACAGCCGAGCAAAAGTTTAACAGGCCACTTTTAATTTCGAACTGTCTCACGTTGCATTCTAATCGAACTGACTCCACCCTCCGGCCGTGTACATTTTATAAACTGGCTCTTTCTTCGGGAATCGCCTGGAACAAGCGGGAATGTCTATTCTAGTTTATTCGGCCGTCAGAATTCTCTGGCCCAAGGCGCGTCGACTAGACAGCGTTGACGCGAGAGACAGACGGACGCTGGCTGCTGTCGGCAAATCATTACAATACCTACAGAAAAATTTTAAAAATTGCCTATTGTGGTAGTTTAACATCGCAGGAATTATTAGATTCCTGAGAGAGAGCTCTTTCGAAACCTTAAAAAATATACAGGGTGTTCCATTTAAAAAACAAAAGTTGATATCATTTCCGGTTAAACCGGAAGTCTCAGTCGAACGAGTATTTGCTAATCAGATCCGCCAGGAAGTCTTGTATATTAATGCAAATTTTCACAAAAATTGAACTAACGGTACAGACGATATTAGCATGGTTCCAGACTTTTGCCCATCCCTGTATATGGAGGAACATTAAAGGATATTTGGCGAACAGTTATTCCGTTCTTATTCCACGATTGTAAAACTGGGCCTTAAGATTACAAAAATAACCTCAAAATTGACATTTGTTTCACGCTGTTGGTATCTCAAATTATAAATATAACCTCTAAATTGACATAAGTATATACAATAATAAACTGCAATAAAGCTCAAAAGTGTAGCCAATTCGTACAGGTCCTTAATTCTATTATTAAAATTCAAATATTTCCTTTCGTTTATTTCGTATTTCAATGATCTGTCAAAAATTAATTATACTATATGTACAGGGTGATTCTTAATTGTTCCAACAAAATTTGAAAATTATAATTTAACAAGAAAACGTCCGAAAAGAATTACAGAATTTTGATAAACGCAAAAATGGGTACCTACTTCGAAAAACAAAACAGCCTTAAACGGGCAGACCTTAGACATTTCGAAATAGAAAAGTAAATTAGAATTATCGTAGAAACAAGAAAAAGAATGATGAATGATGAGTAATTTATTGGATTACAAGTATAGTTTTTTTTTATGTTCACATATTTTCATTAATAATTTCTTAAACATTTTACTTACTGATTTGACCTTGCCAAAACAATTAAGAATTACCCTGTATATGTACATAAATGATCATAAATACGAACGTGCACTGTAGTTCCTTTTTATATGTATTACTCATTCGTTTTAAAATCTGGGTAATTTTTATGTTTCAACATTACATCAATTACAAGAAATTTGAGATGTAAATAACAAGGAAAAAAGGCAAAAGAATTAAATAAAAGCAAAAAGGTCGAATGCAGCTAATCTCCTTGTGAAAGACATTCGAACATTAAAAATATGTATGTACTTTTAGCTTTCACATTCAATTAAAAATAAAAACAAAACTTTTTTGAATAATTAATTAATGTAATAATTCGCACGTATTTATTACTAGATAAGTATTTTATGAATGCTTAGAAAAAAATTGACTACAAGGTATTTAATTAAGGCTAGTCTGAACCACCTAAAAAAAAATATTTCCTTTTTTCAGTATTAATATAGGCGCCATGCACATCTCTGCATTCAGCGCCGCCTGGCGTGGTGATTTGTGAATTAGTGATATGAAAATATTCATATCACTTGATTCATTGCATAGGAATAATATCACTCCTATGACACTTTACGATTATAGTATACAATACTTGAGCTTCCTGGTATTGAAATATATTGCAATATTCAAGTTCAAATGTACATTAATAATTTGCAACAACTCGTATTTTCATACCACTATTGCAGAATATGGTCATTGGTGGCGCTGGCTTCGCATGTGCATGGTCCCTATATGAACTTTTTGTGAATGTTCATCAAAATACGCGTCTTTTAAATCTCTGGGACACTTAACTAATTTAATTAGAAAAAAATTAAACTCGCATATAATTATTTTGGAAAAGAAACGTTTTTTTAATTTCTTTATTCCCATTTTCGATGTCTAAATGGAAAAAAAAAATTGACAGTCATAAAGAATGCGATTCTAGAGGGCGCTAAACGCTAAACTCATATTAGTATAAACAAAAAATAAATTATTTAAACATCGTTTTTAACTATCTAACAATAATTATTAGACCAAAAAAAGACCCCCACTTAAATGGCATAATGTACTAATAAGATATACTAGGTTTGTTCTAGCAAACAATTTCTGATAGTTTGTGTACTTTTCCTATGCGCATGCATAATCCGTAATTGTTGTCGAATTAGTTTCGAACTTTTCTTTGCTAGAACGTTTCCCTGATTTCGTGAAGATACAATGCAACGTTTCGCGCCAAGTCAGTTAAATCCGTATCTCTAAATTGTTGTGCTTGTTCATTAAGCCAAGTCATAACCTCGTTTGATAAATTGCTTAGGAAATAGGTATGTAAAAAATATTTTCCACTGTTTTGCTGCTCTGTCTAAGTAATAAATTTACCTCAACATAATTTTTTTTTTCGCTGGTTCTCCTCGAATAACTCATCACTTTCGCTGGTAGTAAATAAAATACTGTCTACTAGATGCATCAGATATATCCATCACATCAGATTCAACACAAATAGTAGGTCCACGGATTGATTAATATAAAATAAAGGTAAGCGTTCACAGGCTCGCATCGCACGCGTCGCACGCACGAATCGCAAGAATCGCAGAGATACATCCCTAAGAACTGGAGGGAAATAAAAGTGGTATTTATACCAAAACCAGGACGAAAAGACTACTCTCTCGCAAAATCCTATCGCCCAATTAGTCTCACATCCTTCTTTTTGAAGACTTTGGAGAGACTATGCGACAGGCTCATGAGAGAGGAAGTTCTAGTCAACAATCCACTACATCACAACCAACATGCTTACTTAGCAGGCAAATCTACAGAATCCGCCCTACATTCTGTAACCGGGCGGATAGAAAAAGCCATAAACAACAAAATGTTCACCTTAGGAGTTTTCATAGACATAGAAGGTGCGTTTGACAAAACCACCTTCAACAGTGTCGAACAAGCACTACGTGAACATGGAGTAAACCACATTCTTAGAGAATGGATTCTGCAGCTCTTGAAACATAGAGCTGTACACATTACTGTTGGAAACGTATCTCTTAGGGGAACGGTAAGCAGAGGCTGTCCTCAGGGTGGCGTCTTATCACCCCTACTATGGAACATAGTAGTGGACAGCCTCCTCCGTCAACTTAATGGAGCAGGCTTCTACACAGTAGGATATGCAGATGATATAACTATCCTGCTTAATGGGAAATATGAACAAGTGCTGTGCAACCTAATGCAAACAGCACTCAAATTAACTGAATACTGGTGCGCAGAACACTCTTTGACAATTAATCCCTCAAAGACGGAAATGATTCTGTTCACAAAAAAGAGGAAAGTCGAGATCCGTAGAGTTCCCAAACTTTTCCAAACGGAACTAACCTTTTCAGATGAAGTCAAATATCTGGGAGTCATTTTTGACCAGAAACTGAATTGGGGTAAACATGTTAATGTAAAAGTGGCAAAAGCATGTGTCGCCTTTTGGCAGTGTCGCCGTGCGATGGCGTGCTTTGGGGACCATCACCAAAAGCCGCTCTATGGCTGTACACTGCCGTTATAAGGCCCATGCTCTGCTACGGAGCGTTGGTCTGGTGGCCCAGAACCAGACTATCGACAACAGCATCGGAGCTTTCGCACGTACAAAGACTTGCATGTCTGAACGCTACCGGCGCGTTGAAATCCACCCCCACCGCCGCCTTGGAGGCCGTCCTTGGTCTCCCTCCACTGGATATATATGTGGAGGAGATGGCACTGGGATCGGCCCTGAGGCTGCGGGCAAAAAAGGTGTGGAATAATAATAACAAAAGTCTTGGAGGTAGGCACCACCTCATTCTGGAGGAGGCTCTACAAGAGACTCCTCTTTTTGGGGCGACAGTTGACTCCCTCCCACCTACATATATATTTAGGAAGCACTTCAGCGTTCTCTTGAATACTGACGATGCACCCAAACCCGACATATCCATCTTCACTGATGGATCTAAGACCTTAAAAGGAACAGGCGCAGGAATTTTCTCCGATGACCTAGACCTTCATATAAGCATAGCACTCGGCCAACTGACAACTGTTTTTCAAGCAGAACTAGTTGCCATAACAGAAGGTGCAAGAGCAATTCTGGATCGAGACATTCAGAACAAAATCATTAGAATAGCCAGCGACAGTAGAGCGGCACTATTGGCTCTAAATAGCAACAAAATATCCTTAGGGATAGCATTCCAATGCCACAGCACATTAGAACAAGTGGCAAAACATAACACCCTGCAACTCACTTGGGTTAAAGGACACTCTGGAACATTTGGCAATGAGCAAGCAGATGAACTAGCTAGACAGGGAGCCGGGCAACCCTTTTGGGGCCCCGAACCGGCCATAATGCCGTCATCAAGTCTGTTCAATGCCTTACTGAAACAAAGATCCCAGAATCGACATACCGATAGATGGGCAAAGCTAAACAAGTGTCGCCAAGCGAAAGAGGCTATAACGGCCCCATCACTTAAACTGACACGATTCTGTATGCAACTACCCAGGAAAAGACTACGTTTATTCGTAGGAATACTCTCGGGCCACTGCAAATTGAACAAGCATATGCATCGCATAGGACTAATAGACAGCCCAATTTGTAGAGGTTGTAATCTAGAGGAAGAAACGGTTGAACATATATTTTGTGATTGCCCAGCACTTGCCTCAATCAGAGGTTCCATGTTAGGGGATTTCTGGCCTGACATGGCTGGAATTCGCAGTGCCCTTCCGTCAGACGTTCTCGGCTTCATCGAAAGAGTGGGATGGCTCGAGGAACGCTGACGGTTAAACACTACTGAACACGGGGGTAGTACAATGGGCCCAAATTGTGGCCTAAGTGCACGTGAATTTTCATTCACCCCCCACACCAAATCCAGAATCCAGAAGAATCGCAGAAGTTGCTCTCTCGAGAATGCTAGTCGCATTTTCAGTAATGCGATCGCTGCTCTATGCAGCCTAGTTAACGCAGCGTCATATAAAACTATAGAAAAGATCATTTATGCGATGCGTGCGATGCGAGCCTGTGAACGCTTGCCTTAATATTTTTACCGCGCCGCCGGCGCCGTGCACGGTGATAATTCGATGTGCGCATGTCACAAATTAGAAATTCGCAAAGAATACGTGAATTGTTTGGACTGTCCGTAAACTACAATCTACAGCTGCTAGAACATCAAACTGGTGACAAGAAACTTCAAATTTTCACTGCTAGAACGCTAAAGTGTTACTGCGCATGTTCAATACAATTTCTAACAGTTATGTACTCGTGCTAGAACAAACCTATTAAAAGTTCCTTCAATTTTGATTAATTTATAATAACTTATTTACTGATACTATTCATTGCTGCCATGTACACATATTAGGCGCAAATTTAAAAAAGACTATATTTACACATGGCTAATGTCATATACGATATGTGACGCACTAAATTAGGAACGTGATTAGGAATTAAACCATGGCCAACTCCATTAACATTCACTGACGTGTATGTATGGCCGTTTCAATTCGCTTAAAATTCGGTTCTGAGAAAGCATGCCGTGGAGTACTCCCCTCAGCGCTCCCTATTAAAGATACTACAGAACTACTAATACTAACGTAATGGCAACTGCAATTACTGAAAAACTCACAAGAGGCGCTGAGGGGAGTACCCGTCAAAATTTTTAAAAGTCGAATTGAAACGGCCATACATACACGTCGGTGAATGTTAATGTAGCTGGCCATGATTAAACTCGATTAGTTATGAATTGGCCTACCATTACGTGGTGGCTACCGTGGCGTGGTTACCGCTACAATAGCAGAGTGGAAAACCGAAACCTGTAAATATAAATAACATGTAAACAAATTCTATAACTAAGTGGTGTAATGCAAAGTTTAAAAGGAGAATTAACAGCATATTATAACCGTACGTCACATTTTCGCATCTTAGCCCCACTTTACACTTATTTCTCTGTTATTAAAAGAGACATCTGGCGGTAAATAAGCCAATTGAGCTTTGGAATTAGCAAATGGTTTGTGACAAATGTTCAGTTTTCGAAATTTGCTAAATACTCAATAGATGTCACCACAATTTTTTAGAGCGTCCGTTCGTGACTATGTAATTGGCTATCTGGAGATATCCTATTATCTGTGCCTTAATACATAAATAGTAATTTTTATTATTTTTCAAAATAATTATCCATAACCACTGCTACTTTGTATTTGAATTAGGCCGGCCGTACATGAACACATCGCAGTGCAGTGTACTCTGCCTAAAGCCGGTTACAGAATGGATTTGCATAAAACATAAGACATAAACCGTAAAAGCCCGTTCACAATGACTTAACGTAAGAAAATTAATCACTTAATAAAAGTTGGAAACACTGTTAGAAATGTAAGCGTATTAATTGGCTAATTCTATTAATTTACTTTTCTTAAGTTGACAACTTCCATTTTTAGGTTAACTCTGTTAAGTATATTCAATCAACAGCGTTCTAAAACACTATAGTGAGTGTAGTCTTTGAGTCCTCGAGTTGAGCAAAAGAATTTTATCCTTTATTAGCCTAGATAACCACTAACAATTTGCAAATACTTGCGCATGCAAAGAACAAAAAATTTCTTCATTGTGAACACATAAATTAACACTCTAATTTCCTTAATTTAATTTTGTTACGTCAAGTGATTGTGAACGGGCTTTAACAGTAATTCGACCTATGTACAGAAGTGCGCTTTAACACAATAGCTCCGTAACGAGAACAAAGCTTATGTGTTTCTTACGGCTTATGTCTTATGTTTTATGCAAATCCATTGTGTAACCGGCTTTAGTGATTAACGCACTTGTACGTAGTTTCTAAGTTGGCTATGCGCGATTCGTTTAACTGCACTAATGTGCACTCAGAGTATATTCATCTCGTATTATTACATGAGGTTAAAACAAGATGCAAATACTTTGAGTGCAACCAGTGCAAGAGAATGGAAAACGAGACTGCTGCGCTAGCCTCAATGTGCGGTAGGCCTTATACATGTAAAACCACTCTTGTATTTCAAACTCTGTACGAAAAATTTCCCATATATAAATTGTTGTATTCATAAGTGTTTTTATATGTTTTTTTAAGGTGAACTTGACGCCATGCTTCAAGGAAATTGGGATGGTATAAGCCGGGAAGCCATGGTAAGTGAAACTATAAGAAAACATCCTTGAACAACTCTTTACAAAATTTATTGACTTGCGACATTCCACATTAAATTAGCCAGATAATTGCCACCGATCAATAAAATAATTAAATAAATTACAATTTAAGAATATTAAACTACAAAGATCAGAAATACGCGCATTTTTATTTCATTGGATGTGAAATAATTCACACATTTTTTTTAAGAACACATTCAGCAACTCAGTTTGCAGAAATTGTCCTATTTCGAAAGCAAACTTTTCCTACTTTCTACATATAGATATTGATTAGTCAAATAAGAACAAACACCGCATCATATTTCTTTTGCATTTATAATGTTATCCCTTGAAATTTTTCCTTGATTTTATTTGCTATGTAAAATTCCAGTCATTTACTGTACTTCTATTAAACAAGCTAGAGTAAATTTACATATTAATTACCTTTAGGCATTACTCTGCTCCATGGGTGACGACGTAATTAAAAGAAAACAGTACTTTGTGATACCCGACTTTAGTGAAGTAATTAAGTCACATAAACAAACTTAATGATGAAATTACTTAACCTTACAATTAAGAATAATTTAAGCAGACAACTTTTGTATTTAGAACATTTTTGTTTCAGTGCTACTTAAATTGTTGTCTTCAGATGATGAAATTGGTAAGCACCATTTAAGGTTTATACAATCCCAATATTCTCTAACTATTTAAACGTAGGTACAGAAAGATGGACATCTGGATATGGTCTCGCTTCACACCCAATTGCCAACTTTGCCTGAACCCAGAAGAGAAGCAACAAACAACACTTTACATCGTTGCAAGGATGAAGGTCTGCTTGTATACATATATATTTTTAAATGCAGAATACCAGAATGTTTATATAAAAATAATATTGTTACAGGATCTGATCGTACTGATAAATGTGAAATAGCTTACGAGTTTTGCAAATGCGTGTACTTTGATAATCCAGGGGTAAGTTATTTTAAGTTGTAGTTACAATGACTTATTGGAGTTTCATTTTTTCCTTTCAGAATTATCTCGTTCCTTAGTTAAATATATTTCTCACCAAACGAAGAAAAGGGCGGCACAATTAAATATTGAAATGTAAAATTTTTAATGAAATATAATAAATACGTATTATTGTTTACTTTGGTTGGTTTTATTTGCGAATTGGGCGAGGAAACTGATCTGTAAATTAACCCCAAAATATAAAGGGTGAATGACAATTGTTCTGCCAAAAAAAAACGTATAAAGCTGCGTCCAGACTTGAACAGAACAGACAGAACGCCCAGAGCAGAATTCGCCAAGTGTGGACGTGTCTCCGAACCACCGAACCAAACGCGCCAAATGTTTTCCGAAGCTTGTCGGTAAATCGGAATTGCTCAAAAGGATTTATTGATCGCCGAACAATTAAAAGGACGGAAATATACATATATTTCAATCTAAAGCTGCGTCCAGACTTGAACAGGACAAACAGAGCAAACAGAACAGTCTGAACTAGTTAGTGCTCGTTGCGTTCGGCGTATTCGCCAAATTCTTTCTTTTTCTATTACATTGAAATGTATACATAGGTATATCCTCTTAATTGTTCGGCGAACAATAAACCCTTTAAATTGAGTTCAGACTTGAACATAACAAACAGAACGCGCAGAGCAGAATTCGCCAAGTGTGGACGTGTCTCCGAGCCGAACCAAACGCGCCAAATGTTTTCCGAAGCTTGTCGGTAAATCGGAATTGATTCGGAAAACGTTTGGCTCGTTTGTTTCGGTTTGCATTCACGTCCACACTTGGCGAATTCTGCTCTGCGCGTTCTATTTGTTCTGTTCGTTCTATTCAAGTTTGGACGCAGTTTAAAGGATTTATTGTTCGTCGAACAATTAAGAAGAGGACAGAAATATACATTTCAATGTAATAGAAAAAGAAAAAATTTGGGAAATTCGTCGAACGCAACGAGCACTTGTTCAGACTATTCTGATCTGCGCGTACGGTTCGTTCAGTTTGTTCTGTTCGTCCTGTTCAAGTCTGGACGCAGCCTAATAGAAAAAGAAAGAATTTGGCGAATATGTCGAACGCTACGAGCACTTGTTCAGACTATTCTGCTCTGCGCGTTCGGTTCGTTGTGCTCATTCCGTTTGTTCGCGTTAAAATGTTCTAGTATGGACGCACTTTAAGGCTGCATCCAGACTTGCTCTTTGCGTTCGGCGTATTCGCCAAATTATTTCTTTTTCTATTACATTGAAATGTATACATAATTCTTCTTACTTGTTCGGCGAACAATAAACCCTTTAAACTGAGCCCATACTTGAACAGAACGAACATAACAAACAGAACGCGCAGAGCAGAATTCGCCAAGTGTGGACGTGTCTCCGAACCGAACCAAACGCGCCAAATGTTTTCCGAAGCTTGTCGGTAAATCGGAATTGCTTCGGAAAACATTTGGCTCGTTTGTTTCGGTTCACATTCACGTCCACACTTGGCGAATTCTGTGCGTTATGTTTGTTCTGTTCGTTCTATTCAAGTCTGGACGCAGTTTAAAGGATTTATTTTCGCCGAACAATTAAGAAGAGGACGGAAATATACATTTTAATGTAATAGAAAAAGAAAAAATTTGGCAAATACGCCAAACGCAACAAGCACTTGTTCAGACTATTCTGCTCTGTGCGTACCGTTCGTTCAGTTTGTTCTGTTCGTCCTGTTCAAGTCTGGACGCAGCTTTAGAGAATCGATGTCACAGATTACGGGAAAAATGTTTAAAAAATTCTTTTGATTAAAAAATTACCCCAAAATCAAGCTGCGGCACTGCGTACGAAATACGACGCCAAATTCTATAAATGCGGCAGTATAATAGGACTATAAAGTTCTTTTATTGACTACTCGTTTGCACATAGTGCGACCTTGACACACATCTCAGTTCGTTTTATTACACGTTAAACAGCTGGGAACGGAAGTCTGAGTTGTTTCTTTTACGCGACGTAATTATTAGTAATTTCTAAAGTAACTTGAATTGCGTGTGAAATAAAGGTGACAAATTCACAAGTAATTGTGTAAATAATTGTTTGTTAACTCGTGCGGATTATTTACTAGAGCGAAGTGTACCAACTGTTTCATCCACAAAAAATTGCAAGGATTTACATCTGGCGATCGCGAGAGTCAATGCACGACCTATAACGTACGAGGGCGCACGATGTCCGCTATGTATTGTTTGTTCTCTGTTTATGTGTGTGACGAAACTAACGCTCAAGGAGGATGTCCAGCTCGCCCCAATTTCACTTGCACCAGCTGTCTCCGTCGAAAACATAATCGTTTTAAACGTCGCTACTGTTACAATTTTTGATGAAATCGCGTACGTGAATGCATGTCACAGATTACGATAAAATGTAAATTGCTGTGCTTGTTTGAAAAATGTGAATCGATTTATTAGTTCATCGCCGACAAGTTTTTTTGTTTATTAGGCTATAAAAACTTTATTATGTACCTACAGCTGTTTTAAACATCGTTGGTGATATGCGTATAGTTTTTAATCAAATCGCGTACCGTACGTTATGAATGTTACAGATTACGGGAACATTTAAAAAAAATTATGGAACAGTTTATAATTAATTAATAATTTCATTCAGAGTGAAAAGAATGCCTAAGGTAGAACAAGGAACGATTTACAATCCAATCAGTGCGCCGAAAACACAGGATATGGAGTTGCAAACGTGGTTTGAATTTGTTAAACTTTTAATAGATTTGTGTTGATAATAATTCGTCACACACAAAACGAAGTTATAATAATTAACAGATTACGAAGGCATTTATTGATTAAATGTTTTAAATTCTGTCTGTCAAAAAATGTTTATGAAGTACACGTTTCTGATGGAAATAAACTTTATTTACAATACAATTCTTAACACGGAGATTTAAATTGCTCTCCGTTTCAGTGACTTATTTGTTTACCTGCCAAAGCAGGTGTTAAAAATGGAACCGTTGTGATCCTTTGTATGGAATAATCTGCTTCAGGTAATTTGCATGGCTTTATCAAGTAAATATTTTGTAGTTCGTATTCCACGGCGTCGGGCGTTAACCTAAAAACGAAGTTGACGTGAAATTCCACTTAAAGGTCAAGTTCACGATCGATGCTACGTCGCCGTGCCTATCATAAAACTTTTATGAAGACACTATTTCGTTCATCTGCTCCTCTATTTTTTAACCAGAGACGCATCGTCGTATTGGGGCTAATTTTTGATTAATTATTTCTCGAAAACTAAAGTAAAAAAAAATTAACATTTTTCCTGCACTCTCGGACATCGCTTCTTATCGTGTTTGTTTTTAATCGTCAATCGAATTGTCAGTCACTCTGTACTTTTAAGTTTTAATATTTTTTGTGATAAAAATTTAAGAAAAAACTAAACGGTACATGCACACTAATAGTGAATACCACCTACTGATGTGCATATTCGCAATAACAGAAAAGAGAGAATCAATAATTAATTAATGGATGGATACTTAAACAGACACTTCAGTAAATGAACCATAAGTAGGAGTAACATTTACTAAAGTGTTAAGAAAAAGTAAATGGACATAATTTGTAACCATAATATGTTTTTCCTTTTCGTCCAGCCATAAAAAGAAATACGTGATAGTGTAATAAAAGTACAATTAAATTGCGATGTTATCTTCTAAATTATTTTTTTCATTTATCCTCATATAACGTCGTACTTGATCATTGGCCATCAAAAGCTAAAAATCATCCTGATAGTTCTTCGAAACATCGAACTTTCAAGTTTTATCTATCCTTTGTTGTTATTAAAATAGTTTCTGTCGGCAAAAATAGTTTTTTAAAAACGTGTATTATTTGAAATTTACATCAGTGTTGCGTAAATTCAATTAGAGTGCCATTCAGGAAATTTTGTTCTATACTTCATGAAACTGCTTTAAAACAAGGATAGGTATATCTTCTTCGTACTTTAATGTTAAAAATTGCTTCTGAATTTAACTAATGTGTCATTTTTATTGCATCATTAAGTCACAACCTTCCAGTTATTTCCTATTTCTTCACCTTAAACAGTGTCTGGTTTAAATCGCTGACGACAGAATTTTTTAAGGCCAATATTACACTACAAAAGATCTTTGACAAAGATCTTTTATAAAATACTTTTAGAACATATTTGAAGAAATTTTATTTTATAATATTTCTTGATGGTTATTACATTATAAAAGATCTTTGACAAACACATCAACATTTTTATAGTTTTAAACAAAAGGAATTGGTAAAATGGACGACACACACGTATTTGCTTGTGCAGCGATAGTTAGTGCCATAGTAACTATCTCTTTATTTAAAAAAAAATTGTGCAAATCGGTTTTGATTACAGCGGATGACTTATTATGTAGCGAACTGGCTTCAATTTGTCAATCCTACTGCAATGTCAGATCAAAAAGCGATCGAAAGATGTCGCTACTTAAAAATTTTCATTATCTCTTTATTGTTAAAAAAGAAGAAAAGAACACGACAACTCTGGGTAAGGCCGTGGGTTGCAAAGCGTGATCTTAGAGGAATTCAACAAAACTTAGTTCGCGAACTAGAGTGTGAAGATATCAAGAGTTACAAAAACTATTTAAGAATGGATGAAGATACCTTCATTTTTTCCGCTAAATATTGACTTCTTAAACCATTCAACTTCTTTTATACAGGGTGTCCCGTGACGTAATGTCACCACTTCACCTACGTGATAATCAATTCAAACTAAGTAAAAAACTCCAATAAAGTTTTGTTCTAAAGTCAACCGTTTCAAAAATACTGGGTGTTTAATGTTTAATTTTTTATTTTTTAAAATTTTAAAGTTTATCTAATCATGTATCCGTTCATCTAATAATCAATTCAAATTAAAAAAAAAAAAAACTAATAAAACAAACCGTTTTCAAGGATACAACCTGTTTTGTAATTTTCAGAATTTTTAAACTTTATCTCAAATGGTGTTCGAAATGACCTCCGTTCTTTGCTAAACACATTCTAGCGCGCTTCAAAAGAGGTCTAGTTGGCTTTGAACACCTATTGAGATAAAGTTTGAAAATTACAAAACACGTTGTATTCTTGAAAAACGGTTTGTTTTATTAGAGTTTTTTTTTTTTTAGTTTGAATTGATTATAAGGTGAACGGATAAATGATTTGATGAACTTTAAAATTTTAAAAACTAAAAAATTAAACATTAAACACCCAGTATTTTTGAAACGGTTTACTTTAGAAAAAACTTTATTAGAGTTTTTTACTTACAAGGGAAGTATCCGAACCCGAAAATTCAAAAAGATTTGAAACTTTGTGGGTTAGTAGTTCACCCTAGGGTAAGCACGGAGCCATTTTTTTATCGGCCCAAAATCGCTTTAAGTGGGGAAAAGCACCCTTCGAAATTTCTGCGATTTTCGGTTTTCTGCGAATAACTCGGTAACCAGCAGAGATAAAAATTAAAATTATATGGCAAAATATTTGTCTTTCAATGCACTATCACATACGTAAAAATTGCCACCCCTTATAATTTGAAAATCAAAACTTACCCCCTACCACCCCAATATGAGAAGTCAAAAAAATAATTCATTGCTCTGGGTCAGTAGTCAGTAGTCCACTTCGGGTGGAGTGCAGCTAAATTTTTTTAACACTCGGAAAAAATTTTTAGGGGGTGAAAACACGTCTCATATGTTCTATGGTTTTGAGTACTTGGCGATCTTATTACTGGAGCGCTTAAATATTAATATTGCATGTCAAAGTATTAATTTAGAAGTGATTTGTGGAAGTCATATTTAAATATTAACATCGATTACTGTTCAGAAATCTAGGCATATCTTTATCACATTACTATTCTAACGCACGTATAGGTACATACAGAGTTAGTTTTATTAATATTAACCCCCCTTTATTATTTTAATTGTTAACCAATTCAAAAAATTTAAAAATTGCTCTTATATGGATTTTTATGTAGATTTCACTTTTTCTGTCAGTTTTGCGGTAGCGTTTTATATATACCGGGTGGACAAAAGATTAATTTTTTTAAACGGAACACCGTGTATATTGTTACAAATTTTTAAGCTTTTGAGTCATCCTGATAACAAACGTAGATAAATATCGTGTAATTGGTTTGCTAGTTTTTGTGTTATTCGTCAATTGATTGTCGTTTCTTAAATACTCCAGATTACCTAGAAGTATTATTTTAAGAGATAGAGAAAAACTTTAAATACAATAGTTGTGGGATTTTGTATGTAATATTTTTTAGAGGTCTCACAAAAAAACAAAAGCGCATCGCAAAGTGCAGAAAAAATTATAAATTTTGTTTTTTTAAATACCCTATACATTGGTCAATACAATGAAATATCATTGTTTGCTAATTTCAAAAATATATAATATTTTAATAATAACAATAAACTTTATTCTCGTATTTAAAGACACAAAAACAAGAAAAAAACAATACAAAATTTTGATTTAGCAAAACAATAAATTAAATCCAGAATCATAAGATTGATAGTTGGATGAGCGGTTTGTGAGATATAAATTAATATTTAAAAAATCAGGGCTTGGAAAAATGTTTTTATTGTTAATTTATATCGTTCCAAATATTCAAATTTACGTTGTCATTTGCTAACTAAATTAGCGATTTAGAAGTTTTTAAACATTTTTCCCTAAATGTTTATATGTTAATATGTATACAAATTGATTTTTTAAAATCAAATGTATCACAAACAGTTGATCCAAATATCAACATATTATATGTTTTTCAAATCAGCAAACAATGATATTTCATTATATCGAACAATATATAGGTGTTCCATTTAAAAAAACAAAAATTCAATTTTTTCTCCACTTTCTGATGCGCTTTTGTTTTTTGTGAGAGCTCTAAAAAATATTAGATACAAAATCCTACAACTATTGTATTTAAAGGTTTTCTCTATCTCTTAAAATAATACTTCTAGGTAAGCTGAAAAGTATTTAAAAAACCACAATCAGGTTTTCAATAAATTGATGAATAACACAAAAATTGGTAACCCAATTACACGATGTTTACATATGTTTGTTATCAGGGTGACTCAAGGATTAAAAATTTGTAAAAATATACAGGGTGTACCGTTTAAAAAAAATATTTTTTTGTCCACCCGGTGCTTTTCCCCACTTAAAGCGATTTTGGGCCGATAAAAAAAATGGCTCCGTGCTTACCCTAGGGTGAACTACTAACCCACAAAGTTTCAAATTTTTTTGAATTTTCGGGTTCGGATACTTCCCTTGTTAGTTTGAATTGATTATCACGTAGGTGAAGTGGTGACATTACGTCACGGGACACCCTGTATAATCAACCGTGCATTTATTACTTCAGCAATGTTTTTGTATGCATCTATTCGCTTATTTCTATCTTTGTAATTTGGATGTTGACTGTTGTACAACATTTCGTACCCCTCATACTCCGAAATTAATAATTTCGTTGAGGAAACGCACCACACAAATTTGCCTTCTGCCATTCTCTTTTCAAAGTATTAAATCTTTTATAAAATGTAATCACCTGTCGTTACTTTTTATAAAAGATATTTTATAAAAGAAATATTTTATAAAAGATTGCCTATTACATTGGGCCTTATGAATAAAGTTTAAGCAATTGCTTTTTCTTGAAATTTACTAGTAAATGCTTAATATCTAATGAATAAAATCTTTAGCAATTGCTTGACCTTGTAGCAATTGCTAC
This sequence comes from Dorcus hopei, assembly GCA_033060865.1. Classification (NCBI taxonomy): domain Eukaryota; kingdom Metazoa; phylum Arthropoda; class Insecta; order Coleoptera; family Lucanidae; genus Dorcus; species Dorcus hopei. The sequence continues at coordinate 17,208,630 of CM065424.1, read as the reverse complement.
AACACCAAGGAAAAGCTTATAGCAAAAGGTTCTTCTTAAAAATTTCTAGTATTTGCTTAATGTTGTATGAATAAAGGTAGCGATTGCTTTTTCTATTTAAGCATTTGCTTAAAAATTATTAAGGTTCCTCTGCCCCATCCTTGCATTTGCTTAAATCAGTTATAATTTCGTATTTATCGCATTCGCACGATAATAATGGTGCATTTCTTAATTTCGTAAACAGAAAAACTATACATAACGAATGCCTAGAAGATTATAGAAAATTGCATCGGTTTAACAGCAAAAACGTTTGGTGTCTTTTAGAAGATAGTGGCGAGAAACGTGGTGGTGCATTGTCTATTATATAAAAATGAAAATATTTCTTTGTGTCGTATCTCACCCAAGCAACTGTTTCTAAAACCTATACGTTTGTTATCACAAATTTTTTACCAGTTTAGTTAAATCAAACTTTTTTCCACTTTTCCTTTCATATTGCTTATTTTCCTTGCAACTTGTCTAGTTGTAAGGGAAACATTAAAAATTTTCTTGTAATTATCAGTTATTACTTGTGTGAAGGACGGGTGGTTAAAAATGATGATAACAGAAAGTGGATGAATTATCCTTTACTTTCAACTTTATCAATCTCTACAAGGCCTCGTCGAAACACTATGTTCTTCTAGGTGTCTCGACGAGAGTAAGAGAGAAGTTCTATTGTTATGCCCAAACTAGGTCTTAATTTCCGAAAATTAATTACACCACAATCAACAATTTCCACTTCTTCTCCTCACTCTTTTACTGAAATTTTAATCAGACCATAAAGGACCCAAGTAGCAATTTCTTTGTTTGTAGGTATCTGATTTGAGCTTTTTAGCCAGATAATTGCTATTACGCCCTTTTTATACGGAATGAGATTTCTGCCCTTGTCCGCCACTACATATAATTTTCGGGATTGATGAAAAATTACATTCTTTCTTTTAAGAATGACAATGACTTGAAAATAAAGAGAAAAATTATATAAATAAACAATTATAAATTGATTAAGACAATTTTAAAACTGATTACGTACATACAACAGTCTAGTCTAATTACTAGAGATCACAAACTTAGACAAATATAAAATTTGAATCCAATTTATTAAAAGTAATTTTATTTTCTTTTAATTTTCTTAACAAAAATAATTTTTTTGTCTAACTCGGTCTCATTATCACTACTAACTATCTCATCACCAGTATCCGACATTTTATTAAAAATGAGCAGCGCTTCGATAACAAATCTAACGTACCTACTTAAGCTATGTACGAGTAGATATGCAAATCTGCACAAGTCGTACTAGCAATTGCTTCAACGAATCCGGAAAGCTAGCAAATACTTAGGATTTTTATTCATATAATAATTCAGCAATTGCTTTTTCTTAAAGCATTTGCTTTTACAGCTTTTGCTTTTGCTAATCAGTCAATGCTTAAAGCAATTGCTTAGTTTTTATTCATCAGGCCCATTGATAAAATATCTTTTATAAAAGATCTTTGTCAAAGAACTTTTATAGTGTAATATTGGCGTAAGGCAGAATGAAGAAATAAAAGGCAAAATTGACTGTTTATCTGCAACGAACAAATTTTTTTCAACATTTTCATTTTATATGACAAACAAACAATAAACTAGTTTAATCAAGTACACCTATGTGTAATACTAACAAGGTCACATACAAATTAAATATTGATTAATAACTAATAACAAAAGTACTTGATTAAAAATATTATCGAACATTTCAATCGAAACCAATTTGCACAAAACTTTTTTGAAAATATTATCGTCATAAACATCAGTTTACTGAAATAATTACACCCGGATTTATTATTTTTTTCCTACTTAAGTTCAAACTTGATCATCAAAGTCTACATAAACAAAAATTAGTCATACATGTGAGATCGTTAACTAAATTTAAAAGCGCAGTCAGATTACGGAATGGAAAATAATTTGCTTTAATTTTAAATCGTTGTAAAACTTACGTTGCATGCGTAATGGAATTTATTTCCTCTTCAATTTTATGGTAACGGAAAACTCGGTTCGATAGTTTCCAATAGGTAATGACGCAAAAAATAAAACAATTGGAAAATTTAAAATTCTAATTCTTGAGCCACTACAAAGATTAATTGAATCGTTTATTATCAAAAGGGCCTAAGTCACTTTTTTGACATTTTCGGTTAAATATTACTATTTACTAAAATGGCCAAGCCGGTTAATTTGAAATAGATAAAAATAAAATCTGTTTCTTCCAAGGGTGTCAAAATATACGATTTTTTTAATTTAAGAAAAACGGTTTTTCAACTGAAACGATGAATAAAAATATTAATAGAAATCTTGATTTTAAGATTTATATGTTTACTCATCGTTTCAGTTGAGAAACCGTGTTTCAGTTTTAATATTTCTAAATACCAACATTTTATATACAACAAGGACTTGCCTGGAATTGTTAAAGTGTCAGATTTCATAAATGGTCATAATAAGTGTAAGGCCGGCCGAAATTACCAACATATTTTTTTTTTCTAGTATTATTAAAATGTGGTAACGCGTATACATAAATGTAAGTAATCAAAACGCTCACCATTTCCTTTGGCTACCGGGCATCGTTCGCTACCATCACCTCCCATTGACATGGTGCGTTCATGCAACAATAACATGTGTTTACAAACATTTGTAAGAGACAACAGTTATTTACTCACCGGGGACCCCAGTCCCCTGGCCCCAACGGTCTCAACCCCTTGGTCAATTCACAACTCAATCTAGTGTCTCTATCATCGCTCCTGATGATGTCCAACCTTGGGCCTTTATTATCATATCTGTTGCTCTTTCATAAACTATTGCTCTGAAATGTTATTTCCAGAAACACACGCCACATACAACACAGATAGCCTCAATGACATGCAAACATACTCTGCCCTACGTCTTTGTCATCTCCGACCCGTGGATTCTCTACCACCAATCCACTCTTCCGCCAGGTGGCTGACATCTCGCCACGGTGACTCACTTCACCTCCACCTGACACGTAGGGGTGGTGACAATTACATAATAACCTTAGGGGGGCTTATAATCCTCTACATAGGGGCCCTAAGGGGTCACTCATGGGACCGTGAACAGTACGTCGTTCACCCTCGGCTGCGCTTTTACCCTGTTAGTACGATTTCCCTTCAGGGATGGCCACCACCACACTGCTTAACGAACAAACAATATGTCCAGCAAACTGACGTCACAAACCCTACGTCAGCATGGCCACCCCAGCCAACCTCCTAGTCAGCGGTCAAGTGATGTAGCACTTGCCACGCTTTGCCGAAACCTAACCCAGGAAATCGCTCATTCGTACCATGCAAGAAATACTTCAAGCTAATTCTCTACATATCATGCATTAACTACAATTTATAACTTATCTCTAGGTACCGCCTTCCTGCTTCTACCAAGGTAGCGCACAATACTTTCCGAACACACCCTGTATACGCACGCCACGTATATAATACTCGCGGATATACAATTAACGCGAGTTGCGAGTTGCAAGCGCGAGTTATAAGTTGCAAGTTGGCTAACTTTATGTGCGCGTGTTAATTAATTATCTTTCCATCATATTTATTAACACCGCAAACTCTTATTAGTGCGCCTATCGATTACGTATCGTAAACTCGACTGTCCCGATTCCCCAAAGCAAACCTTTCCTGCCCGAAACACTGTTTATTGTTTATATAAAGTCAAGAGCATTCCAGCATCCTAAAGCGTCTGGGTGAACGTAGATAAAACTCGATGCATTGCAGGCAAACGTTTATAATTCTTTAATTCTAGACGCATTATATTTTTGCTTAAAAATGAATAGCTAACATAAGCATAACTTTTATTTAAGATTGAGCAATAAGGCAAATCCTCTTTCCATGAAACCAGCAAAAGCATACGCTTCAAATAAAATACCCATACTGGACACAAAAGTTCAGCACATGAAACGCTTAGTGAAATGGGTAGATGAAGAACACAGAGCATTTTACGAAAATATAATATCAAAATGGCTATTAAAAAAAGAAATTAGATTATTTAAGATATATTGTTATTAATTTTGTTTGTGTTTCCATTTTGACAATAAAAGTACGCATTGTGTTTATGAATTTTGACTAATTTATTATTAAAAGGACCTAAGTCAATTTCTTTGTTTATTATATTAAAAGTCTCTAAAATAACATACTGGCATTTTAAGTAAATACTAAGTGAGATTTTGTTATCTTAAAAAAATATAATTGGCTATTTTTAGGGAAAATGCGATATGATATATGTTAATAAGTTTTTCTTAATTTTCTCAAAACATTCAAAAATGGACTTAGGTCCTTTTAATAATAAGCGATTCAATTACATTATTTAAAACAGTTAGGTAAAATTATATGAACAAACGTCGCAGTGCCAAAAAATTCCTGACGATGGCCCAAAAAATATTTATGAAATAGTGGTACGGGGAAGATGAACCATCTTAATTTCAAGTTAAAAGTCTAAAGTCTTTCGACGGGAATAGAAGAAAATTGTTATAAAACAGGAAATCAATTTTAATTAAACTTTCCTCGCAAGCCAATAAATTCACAGTGCTTTTCCATTACATCAAACACAGTCATATTATACCTAATTACCTCAACTTTACTTGGAAATATTTTCATTCGAAAACACGATGTTTTAATTCATAATTTTCATCGAGATAAATAAGGAACAGAAATAGATGTTTTAAATATTAAATGGTATCAATTAATTTATATTCCAAATGGAAATTCCTATGTTTACATGTCATTGTGTTGGAAAATTTTACGGAATTGAAAATACGTAGGAACCACTTTGTGAAAGTCCGTATCACCTATTGGGAGTAAACATTTGAAACCAACTTAGGTAAATTAAACAACATTATGTCACCGCCTGAGTCTTAATTAACATAATTAATCTAGGAGGTAAATTAAGCCGATTATGTTTCTGTAACTAACTAAAATGTGGCAAGTAATATGAAATTTACCCAATGAAACTTATCTGTTACTGTTACATAAAATTTCATTACAATATATTTTTATAAAGAGCGATTTACACGAACAAGTTTTTCTTTTGAAGTAGCTTTAAAAGCGACGTTAAAAGTGAGCCTACATGTACAAGTTTTTCCTATAAATCCTCTTGCTTGTGCAAAACTGCCAACTTTAAACCGAATGTAAGTATGAACATGATAAGAATCAAATAAGTACACAACCTATGAAAGTGAAAGAGACAGGACAGTCTTCCACTGCCACATTTTATTTCACAAACAATAAAGACACAAACTTCTAATTGTCGGAATTAAAGGTTATAATGAATCACACGTTGTAAAGTTAAGTTGGTATATCGAGAAATAGGTAGCTTGCGCTTGCGCAAACCGCCAACTTTTACAGAAACTTGTAGAAAATAGCGTTTGTTCCAGTTTTTCTGTAAAAGATTTCTTGTGCAAGTAAACTTGTAGAAAATAGCGTTTGTTCCAGTTTTTCTGTAAAAGATTTCTTGTGCAAGTAAACTTTTAAGTAATTAGTTGTTTCTTTCTAATGCAAGCAAATATTAGAGAGAGAAAACTTTTAACGTCACTTGCAAAGAAAAACTTGTTCGTGTAAATCGCTCTTTATTTGACAATTTTCTTGTATGGATGGAAAATGCTTGCATTCCTGCACGCTTAGAAAAGTATAAACTATTTATTTAATCTGACGCAAAAGTTTAAAAATACGAGAAATAATATCGATTTCAATAGCTCGAAAGAATCCTTTAATTGTTTTCATTCAAGTATTAGCATAAATTAACATACCTATATAATTTCTAATGCAATACGTAGACTTATGAATATTATACGCATAGTGAATTATGCACTCTATTGTTCAAAACACATTATTTTTAATACATGCAAAATGCAGGATATTCTATGATACATAAACAATTCTGTTACACGTTTATATTCCAAAATAATTATTAAAACCGGTAATGTAAACCTGATCATTGAATGCTTGAAAAATTCTGCTGATGGAGTAAATATATTCCATAGTATTCGTTATAATAAAAAATGAACTTTTGCGCAGTTGAGTAAGCCCCGCGCAGACTGCAGATTTACTATGGCCGATAGTTTATTCTGCATCAAGCTACGAGAAATGTGATACGTGGCTGTACGTTAAATTATTATAGGCCTCGTAATCACATTTGTCATAACTTGATTCAGAATAAACTATCGGCCGATAGAAAATCTGCAGTCTACGCGGGATCTATTGTTATTTTTTAAAAAATATCGTTGACAAATTCTAGTGGACTGTTGGCGATATTTCATGTGCACTGAATGATTCACTAAGTTCAAAACAGGAACTTTATTTTTTTTTATATTTAAATACTTATGAATATACAAGGCTACTAACAATTGTTCTGACAATTGTTCCGAGAGAGTGGCAAAAATCTTTAAAAAATTCTTTCTACTTTAGTTTTCGAGAAATAATAAATCAAAAATTAGCCCCAACAGGACGATGCGTCTCTAGTTAAAAAATAGAGGAGCAGATAAACAAAATAAATATCTTCATAAAAGTTTTATGGTAGGCACGGCGGCGTAGCATCGATCGTGAACTTGACCTTTAAGCGGAATTCACGTCAACTCCGTTTTTAGGTCAACGCCCGACGCCGCGAAATACAAATTACAAATTGTTTACTTGACAAAATGCATGGAAATCACCTGAAGCAGATTATTCCATGCAAAAGATCACAACGGCCCCACTTTTAACACCTGCTTTGATGGGTAAACAAATAAATCACTAAAACGAAAAAAACAATTTAAATCTCCGTGTTAAGAATTCCTAGTACTTTTCTTTCATTTTAATTTAAATTGTGTTTTAAATAAAGTTAATTTCCACAAGTAACGTGTACTTCATAAACATTTTTTGACAAACAGAATTTAGAACGTTTTAATCAGTAAATACTTTCGTAATCTGTTAATTATTATAACTTCGATTTGTGTGTGACGAATTATTATTAACACAAATCTATTAAAAGTGTAACAAATTCAAGACGCGTTTGCAGCTTCATATTGTGTTTTTGGCGTAAAGGATGCAAATCGTTCCTCGTTCCACCGTACGCATTCTTTTGACTTTGAATTAAATTCTTAATTGATTATAAACTGTTCTATAGACTTTTTTTTTAAATATGATCCATAATCTGTTACATTCATTCACGTACGGAATTAAAAACTGTACGCATATCACCAACGGCGTTTAAAACAGCTGTACATAATACAGTTTTTATAGCCTAATAAACAAAAAAAAACTTGTTGGCGATGAATTTCAGGTCTAATAAATCGCTTCACATTTTCCAAACAACCCCAGCAATTTATACTTTCTCGCAATCTGTGACATGCATTCACATACGCGATTTGATTACAAATTGTAACAGTGGCGACGTTTAAAACAATTATGTCTCATACGGCGGCAGCTGGTGCAAGTGAAATTGGGGAGAGCTCGACATACTCGCTGAACATTAGCTTTGTCTAACACATAAACAGAGAACAAACAATATTAGCGCATATGATGCGCCCTCGGATGTTACAGGCCGTGCATTGATCCCCGCGATCACCAGATTTAAACCCTTGCGATTTTTTTTGTGGATGAAGCAGCTAGTACATTCCGCTCTAGTAAATAATCCGCAAGAGTTAACAAACTATTATTTGCGAACTTGTTACCCAATTATTTTAGAAATTACTAATAATTATGTCGCGTAAAAGAAACAACTCAGACTTCCGTTCCCAGCTGTTAAACGTGTAATAAAACGAATTGAATCCATTGTGTGCAAGCGAGTAGTCAATAAAAGCTTAATAGTCCTATTATACTGCCGCATTTATAGAACGCGACGTCGTAGTTCGTACACATTACATAGCTTGATTTTGGGGTAATTTTATAGTTAATTATAATCTGTTCAAAAGAATGTTTTAAAGATTTTTCCCTTAATCTGCGACATCGATTCTCTTATGCGTTTTCTTTTTCGGAACCATTGTCATTCACCCTGTATGTACATACTTTATATCCAAATTCTATAACTTTTTTAATTCTCCTCTCATCTCAAGGCTGATTCGTTTATTTAATGTATTAATTTAATTTAATTTAATTTCGCAATTAAGTAATTTAAAGAAATTAAAGAAGGTCTGTCGATAGTTTAGGAATTATCCCAACACGGAGGTCATTGTGTACATTTTCAATGATTCACCGAACACAGCAATCATATCAGTTACGTTTGTAAATCCGAAATGGCACAATGAACTATTACACTGCAATTGTAACAACAAATTTCTGCTGCAATATGTAGTTGAATCATAATTTCTTCGTTGATAAATAACTTTTGATACTATAGCTTTTTATTCTAATGTACAACAATAATCATTCTAAGGGGTCTCTTTATTAAAGAAAGTCTCAAGGAATTACTATGATTACGGGCATCGCATCGATCTCATTCATAAAAAAATTAAAATTTATTTGACACATCTGTTATTACACATCATTAACTTTCGTTCATGTCAGTGGTTGTAGACTAATTTTTGACTAATTATATTTCGAAAGCTACAACACAGACATTTTTAAGTATTTTTTTCTGCAATCAGTGACACCGATTCTTCTTCTATTTTGTCGAATTTATTAAGAATCACCTGTAATCTGTATTGTACGTGAAATGTACTGGTGAATTTCAGATTAATAAACGAGTACTTTCTTGCGATTAGCAATATTAAAAACATATTATCTAATCAGTAATCTGTCTTCATTTCAGATAAAAGTGAAAATATTTTGCTTGGCATAAATTATGCAAAAATAATTCGGCGTTCATCCGAAAACTCGTTTGTTTAATAACAATGTAGCACATGATTTCGTTCTGTAAAAATTAGTAGCCGCAATTAAATTACTTCCAAGCCGACAGACAATTTTATTATCGTCCAAAAAATAAAAAGAGAATTGAAATTTTTTGTCTCACCGCATTCCATAAATACACCGAGACGAAAAAATTGCAAAGTACTTTCACTTGTACTGTAGTAGATTTTTCTGTCTGGTTTCAGCGAGCGAACGGTAGCAAACCTCAATTATCCCGCTTTTGTAATCCTTATTTTACAAAAGCGAAGGCTATAACATTCAGGAAACGCTGCGAAGGTCACTATTTTCAGACTGAATTATTTAATTGCTTAGGTACTATTTTATTGACTTTATAATCAACAAACAAAGTACGTGCAGGAATGAAATAACGAAAGTACACTTGCGACCATGGCAATCAAAATTGTAAATTATTAGCACAGCCTGTATATAACATCAGACAAAGAAAAACGGTACGTTTAAAAACAAAACACCATTTTAAGAATGTCTTTTCTTTTTCTTTCTTTGTCCTTTTCTTTTGCTTCGAAAGTATACAGCGAGTCTAAAAAAAGTCTACGCGAGTAGCTTCGATCAAAAAGAAATCAAAGCACACTGCGCTCGCTTTGCAAAATTGTTTCTTAAGTGTTGAGAAATTTCGAAAAGTTTTAACTGCACTCTTGCATAGTACATAGTAAATAAATACAGGGTACATTTTTGTTATAGGGTTTGTGACATACTTTTTTTGTAAGTAGATTCTCACCTGTTTGGTTGCCATAGCTCAGTTTAGTCGGAGGCTGAGGTGGATTCGGAAGGATAATTCTTCGAACTATATTCTTAAAAAAATAACTTGCGTAATTCATAAAAAAAAAATAGTAAATGTTAGGTGACAAAACGAAAGCTGTTGAGCGCCAACTAATCTCTTTAAACTGTAATTACTAAAACAGTCCGGAACAAAACTAATGAACTCCAAACAGATTTTTAGGTTACGCAAATTAATTTTTAAGAAATTAGTCTTTAATCGTAGCAAAAATAAAAAAATTGAGAATGAAAAATAATATAATTGAAAAATGATGCAATGATTAAACATAAATGGTGATTCGCACAACAAAATATATACATAGAATTAACAGATGTACAGTAAACTTAAGTAAACAAAAATAATCTGACGCATTTATGCTAAATGGCCCAATAAAAAAAAGCGCTAAATTAAATCGAAAGTGGCCCAATATACAATTAAATAAATCCGCGACAATCAAAATAAAATTCAAAAGACTAATTCCAGACGGTACGGTAATATTTCCTAAACGATACGGCACGATACGGTACGATACGATAAATTTCTCAAAACGATACGATACGATAATTTTCTCAAAACGATACGATACGATAAATTTCTGAACGATACGATACGATAATTTTCTCAACGATACTACGATACGATAATAATGGTGAGTGTTGCTTACTCAATCCTGACGATAGCTTAACCTGAGTTCCAATTACGACTCCGTTGAACTTATCTTCAAACGACTCCGTAATAACTTGACCTTGGTTCCATTTACGACACCGTTGAATTATATCTTCAAACGACTCCGTAATACTGGATTTGTTTCCAAGAACAACCACGTCAAATAAAAAGAGGAACTCCTGTTCGGTAGTATCTTCAAACGACACGCCGTAAACAGCAAGGAATTTTCCAATAAAAACTCGTGCGGTAGGAGGAAATCTTCGGCCTCGGTAACGCAACACAATTTCGGGAGTCAAAAAAAAACTCTACATAAAGAGAAAAGGAATCTTAGAAAATATTCTCCTAAACAACTAGGGTACTTACAATCTTCTGTTAGTTTTTTCTGAGCGAGAACTTTAACGCAACACGTGCTCGGATACGTGCTTGAACAGAAACGGTAGCGTTTGTGACAAAAAACAGACGACAAAATTGACACAGTAGAGCGTACGATACTAGAGACGTAAATATTTGCCAAACTGGAAAATTTCAAAGCCGTTCAGCTTCACAAAACCACAAAAATTTGAAGACGCACGCCACGCGTCTTAATGGTGTACGAGCACACACCCAAGTAAAATGCACGATCCTCGAGAGGGAGGACGGAAAGCTCGTCAAAGATTTTACACGCAATTTCCGCATACGTCACATCGATCAATAAAATCGACCCAGAACCATGTACGACATCTACAGATTAATTTCCGAAACAAAACAAATGGCTTTACGAAGAAAATCGAAATCCGCATTACAAACTGAAATTAAGACACAAATCCTGAGAGATAGAGGCGTGAAAGTCATAAATACGAAATTAATTAAATGAACGAAACGGTGTTTACTTGAATTTCAACAGCAAAATAACGAGAAAATACGAAAAAAAAAATAATGTAACGCACAGCGAAAAATGTGAACGTTACAGGTTCCACAACAGAATGCATATTTTGCATTGAAAATATAGCTCCTAAAACAACTCTTAAAGAGAATTATCTTTAAAATTAAAGCTTTTATCACGATTATCATTTTCTTAGGTTAAGTTCATAGGTTAAGGGGCCTGGCCACTCTCTAGTTATAGGCCTGGAAAAATATCTTACAGTGTTTCACTTTTTAACAAATGTAAATACATATTTTTATAAATTTACTCAAACTTCTTGTGTCAGCTATTTATTTATTACAAATATACAGTACGGTCTCCAAAACCGTGCTGGTTCTGAAGACCCCGAAACATACCTTTTTACTGCTAAATATCCCTGACTAGGTATGGTCGTTTCATTTCCTTTTTACTTCCTTCCAAATGGTGTCCAATTAGTTAAGGAAGAAGAAGTAGGTGACATAAGTGACACTCTCATCGAAACTCGTACTAAAATAATTATTAAAAATAATTAAACTCTCATCGATACTCGTACTAAAATAATTATTAAAAGTAATTATTAAAGGTTTGCTAAAAATACGGATACACTTTTACTAATGTAACTACGAATATTTCTTTCTACATAAATATATTTAATACTATTTCCACTTTTTCAGAAGCCAAAATTACTTGCTGAAATTGTCGAAATAAAACTGAACAAAATAAACTTCTGCAAGTCATACAAATGATTACACCTTTATTATTTAACAGTAAATAATATTGTAATGTTTTGCGTATGCACGCTTCATACGAAGTCATTAGAATTTCTTATATTAATATTAATAAATTGCACTCGTCACTCTCGTCGGAATTAATTCGTAAAACGTCAAGTGCGTTTGCGTTGTAAGTAGGAATTTCCTGTTCGCTTCAATAAATACAATCGATTAATATTTAAAAAGCGGGGTCAATATTTCTACGGTAAGAAAATTCCATTTTAAACCGTCGATTTTTAAATAATTTTTTGATTTTGGTAAAATACGTCTTTGTTTTGTTTCATCTGCTATAACATACAAATTGAGTAGGTAGCTTCATTTGGCAAGAAAAAAATGTTTAGTGTTTACAATTTCTTAAGATTTGTTACGTAAACAGGTTGACATCTTTATACAAAGAATAGAAACTTGAAATTCATTTTCAGTTTACAGTGTATGAAAGCTTGAGCTATGATTAATAACTTCTAAATATAGCAGTTTTTTAATTTCTTCTAATTCGTTGGAACCAACGTAATAACAAGAATCAGGTCAATTTAGTGTTTCTTCATTCTTAAAATATTTGAGTGGGTGAGCAAATAAAACAAAGAAAGCAGGACTCTATTTTTATAACATATTACAGTAATAAATTATGTATGTATTAAATAGAATCTAAAGAGAGAAACCATTTACATTTTATTGTATAACCTTTTTATTCCTCTTTAATATTTAAAAGAGCATTGGGAATCACAAACTGTTTACTACTTTTAGATTAATTAAATAAATTGTTGCTTAAGACAATGAACAGTGAATAGAGAGAAAGAAGTGTAATTTTACGCTTTCTTAGTTGTTGAATCGAAAACCTCTATTAATTAATTATTGTATAATATAATGGCTATTGTACAACATGACGATTTGTAGAATCGCAATAATAAAAATAATATGTTATCCAACTTCTAAATAAAAATTTCTGTGAACACATCTCGTAACACTGTCATAGTTATGTAATTCTATGTTTGACTGTATTTAGTTCCCGTTTTATTGTTAATGTTTACATTACGTAGTACAGCTGAATTCAAAAAAATCGGGAAATGTCAAAAAAAATCGACACGTTTTTTTCAATATTTTCATAGTGTGAAAACGGATTTATTAGAAATAGGTTAGAATTATTTGACGGTACGTCATTTTATAAGTAAACAGGTTAATTTTTTGAAAGGTATGTGGGTATACATGTATTGTCAAGTAGACAATTAATTGACAAATAGAACCAAATTTACAATTGGAAAAATTTCATTTCCCGTTTTTTTTGAATTCAGCTGTACATATTATTAAATGCAGTTGTAGTTTATTTTTTAGATTTTTTAGGAACAAAACTAAAACAACAAAATTGTAACAACGCGAACTTTTTAAATCAAAAGAGTTCGATTGATTAAAGGAGTTCTTCCATAAAGTCGATCGGTTTGTTTGTAAAGAATTATTATTTGGAACGGAAGTTTTATTTTCCAGCAGAAAGAAATTGTTTCTTTTTGTTCACTTTAGCAGATCCTGTTATATGTATATTCTCAAATACCATATATACCTATTCGTAAATGAAATCGTTTGAAAATAAAAGAACAAGGAAACGGTATTGTTTGAGATATTACTTGATTAATTAAGTAATAATTGTAATTCACACAGTAATTCTTCTGACTCGATAATGGAATAAAAACAACGAATGTGAACGAGGCATTCGATAAAACCGTTAATGAGGAGGCGAAACATAAATTATTAATTATATTCATCATCGCCACTTCGGAAGTTGTTTTATTTCATTGCAATTTAAATAGTTCGATAACAGTTATAAGTCATTAAGAGCCAATATCATTTTCCTTTTGTTCCTTTAAATATAGTGTCTTGAAATAAAATGCAAGAAATTGAGCTGTGGTTTCTTTAGCAAAACTCAAAAAGACAGTATGACAGTTTTCAATTTATATTTTCCTCATGCCTCTTCTTTCAAAAAATAAAAATTCAAAGAAAATCACACTTGGTGCATATAAGACTGCAACTATGTACTTACATACAGGGTGCCTAATAATTGTGCCGACAAAAAAAAACACGATAAGAAGTGAGGTCCGAGAGTATGGAGAAAATGTTAAAAATATTCTTTCTACTTTAGTTTTCGAGAAATTAATTAAAATTAATCAAAAATTATCTTCAAAACGAAAATGTACCTCAGGTTAAAAATAGAGGAGTAGATGAACGAAGTAAATGCCCTCATAAATGTTTTGTGGTAGGTACGGCGTCGTAGCATCGATCGTAAACTTGACCTGTAAGTGAATTTCACGTCAACTTCATTTTTAGGTCAACGCCCGACGCCGTAAAATACGAACTACAAAATATTTACTTGACAAATGAATGCAAATCATCTGAAGCAGATTGTTCCGTACAAAGGATCGCAACGGCACCACCTTTAACATATGCTTTGACAGGTAACCCACAGGTAAATCACTAAAACAAAAAACAATTTAAGTCTCCGTGTTAAGAATTCCTAGCACTTTTCTTTCATTTGAATTTAAATCGTGTTGTAAAGAAAGTTTATTTCCACAAAAAACGTGTACCTACTTCATAAACATTTTTGACAGAGTTTAAAACATTTAATCAGTAAATACCTTCGTAATCTGTTAATTCAATCAATCAATATTTTATTTCTATAGACAATGAATACATTGTATAGGATGTGTCAATGGAGTACTTAATGATAGTAACACAAAAAAATGAATACAGTGTAGGGTCATTCATTCACGAACACAAACATATTAAACATATTCCATCAAACAAAAAGAGATCTTGACTTATTGTTAAATATGTAAACACATAATTCAAATATAAAAACACCATATAAAGATAAAATGTTATATCGTGTAAATAATTCTCTGCATGAGAAAGTAGTCGGAATACTAGCAATGGATCTAAGTATCCTTTTCTGTGCAATAAAAACATCTTTGCTAAACGGCGAACTGACCCAAAAGGTGATCCCATGTCTGAGTCGACTTTCGACAAAGGCGTAGTATAGAGAAATAAGTTGATCGGTTGTAAGAATATGTCTCAAAGTTTTAAATAAGTAACAGAGAGAATTAAGTTTTGAAACCAAAGCAGTACATTGCTTCAACCAATTTAAATTGTTATCGAGAAGTACTCCAAGAAATACGACACGCTATTAATTATTGTTACTTATTTTTAATTCTAATTCTACTTGCATTTGTTGACGCATTTCACACTGTTTCTATTTAATAGAAAGAAAAACAAGTTTTGAAAACAATCAAAAGAACTATTTAATGTGTTACATCTAGCAATAATATTCTAATTAACACACTTGAGATCATTTTCAAATTAGTACGATGATCTGATATAATAGTGTCAATAAGACGAATATTACTATTATTTGAAAAAACATGATCGATTGTTGAAGCAGAGTTTCTAAAATTATCAATCCTTGTAGGCCAGTTCATCGAATTCATACTATAACAAGGTAGAAGATTTTTTAATAATAATTCCCATTTATATCCTGCAGAGAGTCAGCATTAAAATCTCGACAAATAATAAACTGATAACCAGGGTTATATAAAAAAATGTAGTACGTCATCAAACAACTCCAAAAAGTCATTAAAATTACTGCTTGGAGATCTATAACAAGTTAAAATTATTACCGTGGAGGTAGCACTTGGTGACCATTTTAGAGCAGAAACTTCCATTTGTTTGTCGTGTTTATTATAACTTAGTATGGAGTGTGACGAATTATTATTAACACAAATCTATTAAAAGTTTAACAAATTCAAGAAACGTTTGCAATTCCATTTCCTGTGTTTTTAGCACACTGGTTATATATCGTTCCTCGTTCCACAGTACGCATTCTTTTCACTTTGAATTAAATTCTTAATTAATTATAAACTGTTCCATAGAATTTTTAAATATGATCCCGTAATCTGTTACACTCATTCACGTACGCGGTTTGATTAAAAACTGTACGCATATCATCGATGACGTTTAAAACAGCTGTACATAATAAAGTTTTTATAGCCTAATAAAGAAAAAAGCTTATCAGCGGTGAATTTCAGTTCTAATAAATCGTTTCACCTTTTCCAAACAACTCCAGCAATTTACATTTTCTCGTAATCTGTAACATGCATTCACGTGTGCGATTTGATTTCAAATTGTAAGAGTAGCGACATTTAAAACAACTATGTCTGAGACGGCGACAGCTGGTGCAGGTGAAATTGCGAGGAGCTGGACATACTCGCTGAGCGTTAGCTTTGTCTGACACACACAAAATGGAGAACAAACAATACATAGGCACATCATACTCCCTCGGACGTTACAGGTCGTGCATTGGCCTTTGCGGTCACCAGATTTAAATCTTGCGATTCTTTTTTTGTGGAAGAAGCAGCTGGTACATTCCGCTCTAGTAAATAATCTATAAGAATTTTTTTTAATATGTGGTGGTTGCCCAACGGGGTCCTAAGTCAAAGACTTGTCAAGACCTCAGGAGCGGGAGTGTATTTGAGTGTGTGTAAAGTGTTCCATGGCTTTGTTACTTCCAACCTTCTCGCCGTTTAAGGGGAAGCAGTGTCGAATTTTATCCCCAACACTGAAGGGTGCCTGAAGTCGATACCGACCACCCCCGAGAAAAATCCCGAGTGCGGTTCGAACCGACAACCATGCGATTACAAGGCCGGTCCTCTTACCACTAGACCGTTCAGGCGTTAGCAAACAATTATTTGCGAATTTGTTACCCGTGTTTCAAAGGTACGCAATTCCAGTTATTTTAGAAATTACTAAACGTGTAATAAAACGAATTGAGATGTGTGTCAAGGTCGCTTTGTGTGCGACTTTATAGTCCTCTTACACTGCCGCATTTATAGAATGCGGTGTCGTAGTGCCGCAGCTCGATTTTGAGATAATTTTTTAAATTAATTATAAACTGTCCAAAAGAATTGTTTAAACATTTTTTCCGTAATCTGTGACATCGATTCTTTTATGCGTTTTTTTTTTGACAGAACAATTGTCAGTCACCCTGTATGTATACCGTGTTGATTCGTTTTCCAGGCAAAGAAAATTAAATGTTTTGCAAATATTGGCTCTCCTGTATATTTTGAATAAAATGATAAAGGAATATTTGTTTAAAATTTTAAAATGCATTATTCAAGGGCGCCAAAGTATGTTTTGCACAAAGGCGCTCGACAACCTAGCGGTGGCCCTGTTGTTACGGCGTAGCGTCGGGCGTGAACTTAACTTTTAAGTAGAACTGGCACGATCAGCTGGACTACGAGCTCCAAAATATTTACTTGTCAAATGCATGCTAATCACCTGAAATAAATTATTCCGTGCTAATTGTATAAATCAACTTTGAACATATGCTTTCACAGGTAAACAAATAAATCACTACAACACGAAAATCGAACAATTGTCATTCACCCTGTATCTTACGTCTCAAAAATTTAAGACATAATTTCTCTTTTTTTGTACAATTTTTGTTTAATTTGCATAATAAAGTTATAATTTTAAAACAAATTTTAGCAGTTGAAAAAAATACTATACTATAATAAATTAATAAATTCCTTCGCAGATAAGCAAGTAATCAACTTTTCTCATTTAGAAAAACACTTTTGTACTTTTGAGTGATACTGAAAAAAAACAAGAAACAAAACTTATTTAATATCCAAAAATCATGAATTAATAAATACCTTCCCAGATAAGCAAATAATGATGCAAAGGTAAAGAAAATTATAAAAGAAATACAAAAAACGAAAATGATTTGACATCCAAAAATCATCTTCACACAAATACTTTCGAATTTTTAAGTTTTGTGCCTAATACTGTCACCTCGTAAATCTCTAAAGTAATTTTTATGACACACAATTAGTTCCCTTATTTCTTTATCTTTTAATATGGGCATACTGATTAGAGCTCTTAATTCACGTTATCATGCCACTTTTATTAGTCACTTTTATTAGTTTTGACGCTTCTGGTTACGTATTACTGGGAAGATAAAATACAGAAAATATTTTTACAGTGAATGAGAAATATTTATATAAAAAAAACAATCACAGGTTAATTACTTTTGGGAAAATAATGACGATATATCTATATCTAAAATACAACGACAACATACAAATCATTTAGTGACTCAAAATTTTTCATATTTAATTTATGTTACCTAAAGTTAGAGATGGAAAGAAACATTTTGTTCTCCTTTTTTCCTTTAGAAAAGTTTTGAAATTATTATGGAATTATACCAAGATCATAGAGAAAGTCAATCATAAGAACAATCTGTTTATATCATATGTATTTGCTGTTTGCCAATAAGGTTTATTTTCGAACGAGTTTATGGCTTTTGTTTCGTTTTTAGTGCCGACGATGGTACATGATACACAAATTAAGAAGTGATGTATAAGAACACCAGATAAAGTAAAAAAGATAACCATCCCATTACTAGAGAAATCAGAGTCAGAAAATTCAAACAGAAACTAGTAAACTAATAAAAAATAACAATGGGAAAGATAGGTGAGAGTTGGGAATTGGGAAGCAATAGCACACGGTAGAAAAAATAGATAAATACAGGAAAATTCTACAAAACTATACTATACAGCCATTGAAAATAGAAAGTAGGCATTTTAGGTATATCGTTTATATCGTTGTATCGTTAGTCCAAAAGAAAACTTAATCATTTTTTTTGGAAAAGCATCTTTCCGAAGCAAGTAGGTACATACCAGGGAAGACATCGGATACCCGGGTACCCAAATACTACCCGTATAATTGTTACCCGGGTATCACTTTTTTTATCCGGGTACCCGTTATTACCCGGGTACATCGGGTACCCGAATAATACCCGTGAAATTATTACTCGGATATCATTTCTTTACCCGGGTACCCGTTATTATCCGGGTACATCGTGCGATTATTCCCCGGGTATCATTCTATCCGGGAACTCGTTATTACCCGTATAATTTGTCAGCACAGAATCTCGAGAAAACATATACCTATCTGTTATTACATGATGAAAACTTGATTATTTTTAACATTCGGACACTCATGTAAAATTCGTGAATCCGTTTATGTTAAAATATCCAAACTTATATGTACACGAACTTACCCGGGTACCCGAATTTATACGGGTACACGTGTCAGATCCGGACCTCAGTTTTACACGGGTACCCGTATCGTGCTCGCGTAATCTTATGAGCTCGGGTACCCGTGTAAAACTGAGGTCCGGATCTGACCCGTATAAATTCGGGTACCCGGGTAAGTTCGGGTATAACTTTGGATATTTCAACATAAACGGATTCACGAATTTTACATGAGTGTCCGAATGTTAAAAATAATAGTTTTCATCATGTAAGAACAGATAGGTATATGTTTTTCCGAGATTCTGTGCTAACAAATTACACGAGTAATAACGAGTACCCGGATAAAGACATGATACCCGGGTAATAATCGCACGGGTAGTATTCGGGTACCCGATGTACCCGGGTAAAGAAATGCTACCCGAGTAATAATTTCACGGGTATTATTCGGGTACCCGATGTACCCGGGTAATAACGGGTACCCGGATAAAAAAATGATACCCGGGTAACAATTATACGGGTAGTATTCGGGTACCCGGGTACCCGATGTCTTCCCTAGTACATACCTACCAAATTCCAAAGTACACTCCCGCAAATAGCCATAGCCTGTAGTCGGCCATTTAAATTCAGATACTGTCAAAAAAGAACCTTTAGAAACTAATTAACACTTTCGAAGGAGAATTTTTTTGAATGCCAAACAACCCCGTATTATAGATCAGAGGCGGGCAAATTCTTGTGAGAAAGAAATCATTTAATATCAAGGAAATGCAAATTATACATCGTATCTATAAAATACTTTTATTCGACGGCAAAATTCTAGAGATTACAACACCACAAGTTCTTCGCTTATACCACATTTTTGATAAGAACAAACTATGGAAAAAAACGTTTATCTGAAATCATAGAAATTTATTTATTTTCTAAAATTATCTGCCTACCTAATGGGTCAATTCTGATCGATCGTGTAAGCCTGTAAATCAATTACATATTAAAAAGTGAAATTCTGAAATTCTCAGTAAGATACGATCTTCTGTAAATCTGAAGCATGAAAATTTTCTTTGCATGAAAATTGTCTTTGATCAGATTGGTTTATTTTCTTTAAGTAAAATAAAAAATGAAATAAAAACGAAACATGCAACAAAAACGAAAAATAAAAAAAATAGAACATGAAATAAAAACAAAACGAAAATGAAATACAAACAAAAGACGATCGCAAGACAACTTATTTAAAAAAAATTGATTTAACGATGTGCTTGAAAATCGTCTTTGCTTACATTTTTTTTGAAATAAAATAAAAAATAATGAAATAAAAACAGAACACGAAACAAAAACAAAAAATTTAAATAAAAAACAAAATACCATTGCAGTAAATAAATGAAAGTAAGTTGTCGCTTACTGTTCTAAATTTATTTGTGAGCGCGAATAAGAACATGAGATACCAGTGCAATCTCTTAATACACTTAAGAAATATCTTGTATTTATTAAATTCTTTTGTAATGTGGTACTTCTGTTGCTAAAGAAAGACATAGTTTTCGCTGCTACTTTTTCTCTAATTTGGTTTTGTTTTTTATTAAGTACTTCTAATTGTTTTGTCCATTCCTTCACTTATCGCAGTAAGCCGTAATTTTAAGTTAGTAGGTTGGGTATCATGTTAAGGCTCGGTCTTTTCATTTCCAGTTAACTTTATCTATCGGTTTGTTCCCATAGTAACGATTCTGATCACAATTTTTTTTGTAATTTTTCTTTTGTGTTATCGTCATTTGTCTTTGAGTTCTACTTGATTTTGATTCTATAATTCTTTCTCAATATTTTTCTTTCTCCAGCGTAGCAATATTTCCCAATTAGCTCTTGTTGATTAAATTTGGAGTCAAAATGGCTGCAATTCCCAATTACTTTAAAAGCCCAACGATTTTTACTGTCAACCAGACATCACTGCTGGTGCACCAGAATAATTTTTACTTAAAACTGCTTTTTACATCGAAATTTAGTTTGTAGATTCGTTTTTAAAAGTACTTTAATAAATTTGACTTTCGGCTGATCGTTTTGAGTTTATTTATAAATGAGTTTGAGTTTATTTGTAAATGCGAATAAGTACTAAAGTCCCTAGATAGATAAAGTATCGCTATTCGGCGGATAAACGCACCAAATTTTGTCGCCGTACTTCGTTTCTTCCACCTTGAGGGATTCTAAATACATAATCGAACTCTCTTTTCGGATGGATTTTTATATGTTTTAATGCTGCAGGTCGGGATTTTTAATTACTATAAAATAATTTTTTTAATCCGTCAGTCAGACAGAACTTGTGAGGACGTTTAAAATTACGTTTTCAAGGTTTCGCGCGCTTATTTTGACTCAAAATGGCGTTTAATTGAGGTACTTTATCTATCTAGGGACTTTAATAAGTACCTGATACCAGCACCATTTCTTGATACATTGGAGAACTTTGTCCTTTCTTAAAGCGATTTTATGTTTTGCATTTCTTTTCACTTTCTTATGTAATCGTCATTTGTTTTTGTGTTCTACTTAATTTTGATTTTGATTTTATAATTCTTTTTCCTTTCTCCAGCCTTATCAAACAATATTTCCCAATTAGTTCTAGTTTAATAAATTTGGAATCAAAATGGCTGTGTTCTGAATTACTCTCAAAAACTCAACGACTTTTACTTTTAACTAAAGCCCCTAGATAGGTTGAGTCAAAATTTAATTTACATTGGCTTGATGAATTGCAGTATTTTTGTATTTAGTGACTTTACACGTAATTAAAGTCCCTAGATAGATTTATCCAGGTAAAGTCACTAAATACTGCAATGCATTAAGCCAATGTAAATTTAAATTTAACTCAAAATGGCGGTAACTGCGGTACTTTATCTATCTAGGGACTTTACTTTCTACAGTCACTAAATAAATACAGTACCGCAATCCATATGCTTAATGTGTAAGACAAAAAAAACACGTTTTTGCACTAAAATGGACGACTTTTCTAGCGATTTTCTTTCCGGCAAGTTTAAATGGCCGACTTTCTAGTGATTTTCTTTCCGGCAAGTTTAATCAAACTTAACACCTGTCAAATAAAAGGTTAAAATGCTCAAGTGTTCCGTTGTTAATGTTAGACATTGAAATTTCCCGCCAATATTTTGCACTAAAATGGCGGGTGATTGCGGTACTGTAATTATTTACTGACGGTATTACTTTCTAGTTACTATCTAGGGACTTTATTACTTTCCAGATATCACTGTCATCTATTGATGACACATAAAACTAATACTGAGTTTGCAAATGTCATTAAGAACCTGAAAGCAGCGCCATCTATTAATACATTGAAGAATTTTGTCATTTTTAAAGTGATTTTTGTATTTCACATTTCAGCGCAACAACATTTTCCATTTATCTTTGGTTTCTTTTTCAATTTTTAAACAGATACCACTGCCATCTATTGATGTTATGTACTTCTACCATTTTTACATAACACTGATTTTTCTTCATCAAAATTTGGTTTCTGGGTTCGTTTTTAAAAGCACTTGAATATTTTACTTACGGTTAATCATTTTGAATTGATTTGTATATGGCAATAGGTACCTGATACCTGCGCCCTCTTTTGATACATAAAAAAGTTTCCATTTTATTAATTTTTTTGTTAGATAGAATGTAGAGGGCGATAAGAAACCTATCATTTAAAAAAAATTGAAATTCATTTTCTTGGCGCCACCCTCGCGTAATTTTTTTGTTCCCTTGATTATTATTAATCTCTGCATTATTAAAAGAGAATATACAAAGTCTCACAGTTTCAAACTTTTGTTTATAAGCATACTTATAAGAAAATGAATAAGATTTAGGAAGAAGTATAAAAAACGTCGTTGCTAAAATTAGTATATTTTCTTTAAGTAAAATAAAAAATAATGAAATAAAAACAGAACATGAAAGAGAAATTAAATAATAACAACATGAAATAAGATAATATCGCAGACTGACGAGTAATTCTAAAGACCTATACTTGAGCCACTGAACCGATGGAGTGATCACGCGTTACCCTCGTGGCAAGGACACGAAAAGACGTATTTACACCGAACAAAAACAAAACTGTGTACGCAGTAATTATTTTGCTGACCAGAATTGGCCCGCGGGGCGGAGGTTGCTCTCCATAGTGTAAATCTGGATCACAAAAATGACAATCACGCAGTTTTATTGCTCCGTGCGTTAGGTGGCCGGGATATAGGAGAGTTCAAATCTTGCAAAGAACTTCAGTATCACCAATAAATTAGTTAGAATAAAAAATTGTCCGAGTTGTTCTAGACCCCAAAAATTTCTTGTTCCGAATATTTTTATACAAATTGAACCAAATCTGGTGCAAGAAATAGAAAAGTCTAAATGGCCTTTTATGTAGAAAGGACAATAATCGTCAAATAAATTAAAATAAAAAATCAATAGTCATATAAATAACTGTCTGTGTGAAAAGAGTTTCGAACAAAACGTCCTTACCTTCAATGTATAGCATAGCAGGTTACGTTTCTATTTTCATGGTCCTCGTTTACCAAAAATTTATTTCAGCTAACAATTGGTATAAATTATTATCAATATCATGCGAATTTTTTATTTTAATCATTAACAGGTCAAAAGTCTATTACTTTTGGTACGGGGTTACCATAAGAAATTCATGTTGGAAACATATGATCCACCTTACAAATTATGTATAGGGTGTTCCCTTAAAAACACCAAAAATTGATAAGCAGTATTTTAGCGTAAAAATTGAATAGTTTGGGTGCTATAAAAGATTGTAGGACATTTCTTGCTTTGAAATTTTGGTTGCAAATTCCACATCGTTTTCCAAAATGTAATATTTGGAGGAATATTTCTTGGAAAAATGGGTATTAGTAGAGAAGTTCTAGAATGATCAAATAGCTTCAATCATTTTTGAAGCGTGAGGTAACTATTTAATTTACTTGAAAAGTGTTTAGCATTTCCGTACCAATTGAACGCGTGCCAATCCCATACCCAGGGAACAACAGAACACGATTGTGCGCTGTAAACCTGTCTCTACATTGAGCGGTTTCGATTCGTGACTTTCCGCTAAGCGCCGTATATCCCCTATATATAACAGCGAACATCGTGGCTATCAGAAAACCCAGAGAACACGGAGGTAATTTGGTGTGAGGCTCGTCGATACTGTACCGGCGTCAGACACGCCTTTAAGCGTTCACAATCGTAATGTGTTCAGTTTAGTGATAAAATAGCATTTTGTAAAATAAAGGCCTGTTACAATCCCGCAGAGTGTCCGTCGGTGTGCTCATTTAAAACTGAACATAATCGACTTTAATGTTCAGCCAACGTTAACGCGTTTTCAATCCGTAAAAGAATAATTTAATATAGTCACAGAGAAAAAGTTAGTGTCTACAAATGGTCATTTAATTTTACTTAGTGTAGATTTCTCCTGCTGTCTCTGCCGTAAGTATTACTTATTAATTCTTTTTTACCTCACCCTTTTATTGAACCAATTTCAGTAAGCACAAAAAAAATAAAAGAAAATTCCGACACGCCAGTTAATGTAGGTAACTGTACTCGTTATGCATAACTGCATTTTTTTTTTACTAGGCCGGTTTCATTACAGTAACCTTAAGGTAATATTTATCAAACGTGCTTACTGTTACAACAGCAGTAAACCACCACATCGAGTTTTATTATGTATGTCCGTATTTAGACTGAAGCGAGGTGGTGAAAGTTCGCCAATGTTCACATATTTCATTTCGAGACGATTACTAATCGGAAAACTGAAGTTACCTGTTCAAATCAGGAAATATAAGTATAAAAGTCGAAGTGTGAACCCGCCTCAAATATTTGGAGCTTTAATTGAAAGCTGAATTGAGGCCGCTTTTTTGTGAGGTTTATTAACTGAAGCAAATGTAATCAGTCAGATAAAATCGTCTTATCAAGAAAATGCAGTAAATATTATAATCACTTTATACATAGTTACGTGATTGAAACTTATAGTTGTGTCTAAAAATAGTGGACATTTAAAAAAAAAATATATTGCTATTACGATACGTTCCAATAAAATAGAACAATGTATGTGTATTTTTAGCAACTGTATAATATACCATATGTTTCATTTTATGTTGAAAACGCGCATATATTTTACGTGCTCTTGTTTTATTTAAAAATATTATGTTATTGTATATTTCCGACTAATCACAACATTTTTTTATAAATATTTCTAGTATGTAGTAGTAACAAAAATAGTGTAGTATAAAACAAGCTTAGAGGCCGTTTTAGACTAGCCTATATCTTGTACAAGATTTGATTCAAGTTCTTAAACAATTTAATTTGTGCAGTAAATTGTAGCAAAATATAAATTGAATTAACACTATCTGGAGAAATAAAACATGTTGTATCTGCAAGTCACATCTGCAGCCCAGAAATTTCTTGTCCTAAATTTTTATTATAAAAATTGAACCAAATCTTGTATAAGAAATAGGCTAGTCTAAAACGGTCTTACGACAATGATCAGAGTTTTCAATTTACATATGTATAATAATTGGTATATTTTATTTTGATTCTAATTTGAAATTCATTAAATATAAGGGTGACAGAGGGAATGAGAGAATCAATATACAGGCCGAGTCCAAAAAAAACGCCTACGCGAATAGCGTCGGTGTTTATTGTCGGATTTGACTGGTCAAAAAATCAAATGAAATTGCAGAAAAAACTCTACAACATACCATATCTTGCATCTTTAATACATTTAAAACAGCTGCATGACAGCTGTCAACTTTTATTTTTTAAATACAATGGTATAACTACTGTAATAAATTTCGAAAGAACTTTTTTTCTGCGTTCAATGATGTGCTGCAATAAACACTTACTTTTCAAAACAACAGAAAAAAATAAAATGAAATAAATAAATTCTTAACACGAAATGACGTAATAAACAGTTGCTGAATGATATCTGTTTTACGGTAAATAGTGTAGTGTCTATAAGTACTTCCTCATAGGCAAACAAATGACGATAACTGTCAACATTTTGTTTTTGTCTTTGCTGACAAAAAAAAGAAAGTTGAAAGTTATCGTCATTTGTTTGCCTATGAGGAAGTACTTATAGACACTACACTATTTACCGTAAAACAGATATCATTCAGCAACTGTTTATTACGTCATTTCGTGTTAAGAATTTATTTATTTCATTTTATTTTTTTCTGTTGTTTTGAAAAGTAAGTGTTTATTGCAGCACATCATTGAACGCAGAAAAAAAGTTCTTTCGAAATTTATTACAGTAGTTATACCATTGTATTTAAAAAATAAAAGTTGACAGCTGTCATGCAGCTGTTTTAAATGTATTAAAGATGCAAGATATGGTATGTTGTAGAGTTTTTTCTGCAATTTCATTTGATTTTTTGACCAGTCAAATCCGACAATAAACACCGACGCTATTCGCGTAGGCGTTTTTTTGGACTCAGCCTGTACATATTTTGAAAAAATATAAAGTGTATTCTCTCAACAATTTTATGCTGTTTCGTATAAGGAAAAACCATTAAAATGACGCAACTATATTATTCCTGTCATTAACAGAACTAATAATTAATTCATTTAAAATAAAAATGGAATTGGCTCTTATTGCCCGCATGTTGGGGTAATGAGAATCACGAAAGAAGGCACACCGACTGCTGCCTCAATAAGCCACATTGGGCGCCAATTAATGTAATCGGGGTTAAATATTTAGTTTTATTGATTACAAGAAGTTACAGTTAATAATAATTGTAAAGAAACAACTTGATAAAATCAACAACTGTATGTTTTTTCCATGGCCGAGTTGACGCGACCGTTGCAACTGACTGTATCAATTTATTAACAACCTATTAATATGAAATCAAAACAAATCCAAAAAGCGCTATCTACCTACTTACTTTCTCGATTAAAAATTACGAAAAATAACAACACAAGTCTTAATTTGAAACAAGTGCTCACTGTTATTACTACACTGAGAAAAGAAAATGCATTGAATTAACCAAAAAAGGCAAATTCAACAAAATAATTTTGGTTAAATACAGTCAATTACAATTTTTACTTAAATGAAACAATTCAAAATTGTTAAAAAAATAGAGTTTCATTCAAAAGATTTCAGGTATTAAACCAAGAAAACCAATTATTTTAATACAACGCAAATATTCGTCAGTATTAATCATAATTAAATTTTAAAATGACAATAAAACCATCTTAACCAACTGAAATATTCAAATTACCTCTTATTTTGTTACAGTCAACAATGTCTAATCATTAATTTGACTGTTTACGAATTTCCTTTTAAATAACAGGAGATTTTTATTTTAACAAACCTGTATTGATTAATTTCAATACAAAAATTAGTTGAATTTCAATGCAATGAATGTCTCATTGTTCATTTAACTATAAAGAAATAACAAATATTTTTATTTAAATTGAAAGGATGTTTTGATTCGATTAAAACGAATATTTATTCCAGCAACAATTCTGTAGTTAACCATATCATTGTTGTTAAATTAATGCATTTTCTTTTCTCAGTGTACACATTGGTTTTTCCGATTAATAGATATTCCATGCGTCCTGGGCGGGAAGGGGTACTGTTTCTCACCAAATTTCAATTTTTTTCGTTTTTTTTAGTTATACCTGGCTCTTATTGCCCGCAGGCTCTCATTACCCCACGTTCCCCTGCCCTTTCATCTTATAGTTTCTACTATACATATACAGACTCTTCTATATGTTTCTTATCAAAGTTTGTTTACTAATATTCAAAAGATTAACTTAGGGCACGATAATAAAATACATAGTACTATTCTTTTGTGTATTGAAATTGTTTTTGCTTTTTTAATAAAAGGATTTTAAATAAAACGTAGCACTAGACTGATCAAAAAGAAAGCAACTCTGCTATAGCAAAAGCTAAACTTAAAAATAAAAATCAGGTTCGAGGAAACGACGAGACGAATGCCTCGAGAAAAAAGAAGAAAAACAGCAAACATTCAAACCAAAAGATACTTCTTAACTTAAACAGACAGAAATGAGTGGCATTTTTTTAATACTAAACAAATCAGTCCCTTAAAAAATAAATTAATAATTTGAAGAAAAAAAACACCACAGGCAACAAATAATAAAGAAAATTTTTAAAGTTGTTGAAAAGAACAAAAAAAGGATCATAATATTACTGTTAGGAGGATGTCCCCCTGAAATAGGTGCAAAGTTGTCAAGATTAAAGAAAGAAAAAGTAAATTGGTGATATACACAGTAAAGTTTCAAATATCAATAAAGATAAACAGTTGAAAACTAAAAAAAGTATTTAAGAAAAACAAGTTGATTTTTTTAAAAAATTTTCTAACTCAAATACAGGGTGACTGACAATTGTTCCGACAAAAAAAACGCGATAAGAAGCGAAAGTATGGGAAAAATGTTAAAAAAATTCTTTCTACTGTAGTTTTCGAGAAATAATTAATCAAAAATGAGCCTCAAAACGACGATGCGCGTTTAGTTAAATTATAGAGAAGCAGATGAACGTGTTTTTGGCGCACAGGTTGTAAATCGTTTCTCGTTTCACTGTACGCATTCTTTTCACTTTGAATTAAATTCTTAATTACTTATAAACTGTTCCATAGAATTTTTTAAATATGATCCTGATCTGTTACATTCTTTCATGTACGCGATTTGATTAAAAACTGTACGCATATCACAAACATTGTTTAAAACAGTTGTATGTAATAAAGTTTTTGTAGCCTAATAAACAAAAAACTTGTTGGCGATGAATTTCAGGTCTAACAAATCGTTTCACATTTTCCAAACAATCCTAGCAATTTACATTTTCTCAGGATCTGTGACATGCATTCACGTCCGCGATTTGATCAAAAATTGTCATAGTAGCGACGTTTAAAACAATTATATCTTAAAACAATTATTTCATTGTTAGAGTACAGGGTGACTACGCGAGAATTCCTACCCCCTTTAACTCTGTTATTTTTGATTTTAGAAAAAAATGTTTAATACAAAACTTATAGGGACTAATTCAAAGTTTCTCTGTGTGCTCACAGAAAAACAATTGATGGTCGGATAAACGAGATATAAACTAAACTTAGGTTTTTTTAAATGGAACACCCTGTATATTATTACGTTTTTCGATTCTAAATTAAATTCTAATGGGACTGCATATACATATAATAAAACTAATAATGTAGAAGGTGTCTATAAAATAATTCCTATTTAATTTTTTTATTTGTGAATTTAGAAAGAAAAAAGATAAAAGAAGTTGTAGAATTTGCTACAGGTATTCACAAAAAACAATTGAGCGACGGATACCCAAAAAATAAACGAAATTTTATTTAAAGTTTATTTAAAACCAATACTTTCGTTTATTTTTAGTTCATAAATTGAGAAAAACCCATGCAAGAGCTGAGTATCGATATGTAAAATAGCAGCTAATGTTGTCAAGGCATATTTGATTTTTTTTTTAATTCGAATTTCTGAAGTAATGTAAACTTTCGACCTGAATATCTCGAAAACGGTTAATCTGGCGAAGATGGAACTTAGTTCATTCCTTGTATAATTTTATTCGAACTTTTCAGTTTTTGTTTCAGATTTTTTTGAAAAAGTGACAATAAAAAAGTTTTTTTATTAAAACCATAACCTACTACCCTGGATCATTGTTGTATTTCAGTCGTCTTACATATCAAATTCCAACCCTCTATCTTAAACCGTTCCAGAGATATTTAAGAAAATACACTTTCCAAGTTGTCCCTTTAGGAGGTTATATTTCAGAATCGAATAACTTTTGGATATAGATAAATTAGGTTAAATCGCAATATTTTGATGTCCTCTATACGTGGTATAATTATTGCCAGTGCTGCGGCGCACTTATTTCACATGTTTACTTTCACGCGCTAAGCGTGCGTATATCTTGTTGGTCGTCGGGGTTGCAGTGGAGTTCTCGGGCTACTGTTCTGCTGATGAGGCCCCAATTAGGGCCGAAATAGCTATACAGAATATGCTCGGGGGCCCCATTGCGATCCTGCCGACTTGCAACCAACATTTTGCATTGCCACCTTAATTGATAACATCCTGTAGAACGTGGCGTCATATTTCATACGCAGAGCCGCAGCTTGATTTTCGGGTAATTTTTTTATTAATTATGATCTGTTCAAAAGAATTTTTAAACTTTTTCTCGTAATCTGTGACATCGATTCTTTTGTTTTCGTTTTTTTTTTGTCGGAACAGTTGTCATTCGCCCTATACTTATATAAAATAATTAAAGTTTTTCTTAAAAAAAAAAAACTGGAAAGAAACGCATTCTGGACTTGAAGAAGATGTACATATTTTCTTTTCCGATCTTTTAAAAAAATTTAAAAAGTACATACAGGCTGTTACAAATTCGAGGCTCACCATTGGGATCTCGGAAACGGTAAGAGATACGAAGTCGGTTAAATTGGGGCAAAATTGCGTATTTTGGTGCTGAACAATAATCCGTTCTGAAAAATCTTCTACGTTTTGTAGTTTTTGAAACATTTCAAAAAAACAAGAAAATGTAATTTTCTTTTTTATTTTTTCCTGAAGTTATTGTTGCAGGGATCATAACAAAATTAATACATTCTACAGGCACTTTTTTAAGCTCTTTATGATGATATCATTAGATTTTACTTAAAACGTTTCGTCTCGTTCTGACTATCATCAACTTCATTTTTTCTTATGGGCGCTACATTGGGTTTTAATACCATTAAATAGATCTATTTTTTCTGATGCTTTTCCATATATCACACATCCCTATTTAATAATGTGAAACAACTGGAAATGCAAGAAATTGTTGAAAATAACACTGCAAAGAAAAACATGGTATGCAGTGAAAACAAAAACAAAAAAGTTTGATGTACCTTTGGAGTTTTATTTCGTATATCATATGAAAAACTAGGAAAATTGAAAAAAGTTATTCTAAAAGCAAATTAAACAAATAAACACATTTACTTTTAATGCACTTTTCACATTCAGTAACAGAAAAAAAAAAATTGTAAAAAACAAAAACAAATAAAAGCGTAGACAAGTAAACAACTGTAAATTGATATTGTAAGTATGTCTGGCATTAATTGTATAAATTATACCGTGATTTTATTTTAATATGAAACATTGCTGTTCATATTACTATGGAAACTAATTCCAATTTTTAAAAATGTCGCTGCATGATCGTCGTCGTCGTTAGGGTTTCTAATGTCATATCAAATAAAATTTGTCTATTTTAATTTGGAACATCTGTCGGGCGAAGAAAGTTAGTGAAAATAAATCAGGAAGAATCATCCCTGGACAAGTAACTAATGCAGTTAAGAACTTTTATAACCGTTTAGGATATTGCATGGAAGTAAATGAAGAAATTTTTGAAAACTTGTTGTGGTGTTTGTTTTGAATTAAATAATTTCTGTTTTCCTTATGTTTTAAGTTTACTTATTTTAAACAAGAATAAACTTAACTAATGTAATTGAAAGAGTCGCTATTATTTTGTAGTGCAAATATATTGAAATCACTTATAACGGAACAGGTTCATGACAGCTGTCATCTCATGTTCTATTTTAAAAAGGACAGTTAATTTACAAATTGTAAATGTTGCTATGGATTCTCAGATTCGTACGTAACAGCAATGTTTTATGTTAAAATAAATTCAATTCTTCCGCTCGATCTTTGCAGTCACGTCACACTTTACCAATTCGATAAACGAAATCAACATATTTTTTTATCCTTATCTAATACGTATGTTAAAACAATGATAGAATTTATAAGTTTGTCATTTTGAGTCGATAATTTTCTGACGTAACTGCGAAGATCGAGCGGAAGAACTGTATTTAATTAGGCTTGGTTTCATGAATACACAATTTGTAAATAGTAAAAATAACTTAATAAAGTTCATTTTTTATTTATATGGCGATCGTATAATATGTAGATACCATATGTTCAAATAAATTTTTGATAAAGGTAGGTCATGGAAGTGTAAATGTACGGTGGCGTGCAAAAAAATCGCGTACACCCAATTTTTGTTGCATTAAGTCGGTCTTATTTATAATCTGTCAGTGTCAAACAATAAAAATGCCGAACTGACACAAACAAAATCAATTTTAATACTCTCTTAGAAAATGCATGACGAATAAGAGCAGTGGCGGATAATTATGGTCTAAATAAATGCACTCTTACACGAACAGAGAAGATGTAGATAGAGAAAGTGTAAGTAGAAAAGCAGCTTTGGGACGTTAAAAAGTTTCAACTCATGAGCAAGATGAAGCCCTCTTTAAGCATTTGAAGTAAAAACCATCTGAAATAATAGGAGATCTCGTTATTTGTGACAAACCTTCCGGCATTATGGTCAACTGCAAGTCGAAGGATTAGAATCAGAAAAAATTCTGATTCAAAGAATTCGACAAGTGCCAAAAAAATAGTATTGATGGAAGAACAGAAGCTGTCACGCTTTCTATTTTACTTGAATCATGATAAGGTAGAATTAAGCCAGGATGAAAATTATTGGTGAAATCTTATATCATATTATGCCTGAAAGATTGAATCGAGTGTTAGAAGCTGATGGAGAAATGATAAAATATTGAACTTTATATATATTTCCTTTATTCATAAATTCTATTTTATAAAAATAAATGCTGTTACGTTTGTTTCCTGATCCTTTAATAACAAATTCATACTTAAATAAATCGTAACAAGAATCTTAAATTCTCAGTTTATAACCTACATTGTTGATTGTATGTCAAAATTCACAAAATATCGATTTACAAAGCCAAAAATAGGTAAAAACTCTGTTACTTGATTTTGAAGGTGTACGCGATTTTATTGTACGCCAGTGTATGTCTAATCTACAACACCAAGCAGATTTTGTAACAGGTGATCAATATCTTTTCTAATCAAGTGACCTACGGAAATAAAATCATATGTCTTTGATTAATACATTATTTCCAATGCCATTTGAATTACATATTTATATTGCATTTCTATACAAAACGATAGGAAATAGGAATGCAATAAAAATAATTCAAATCACATTTGAAATAATGAACTAAACAAATACATAATTCTTTTCCATAGGTCACTTGATTAGAAAAGATATTGATCATGCGTTAGTTAATGACACATCAAGCTATAAAATGTGGCAAATTAAACTTAACTACTCAAAAACTAGACAATATTTTACTGTAAATAATGTAATAATTTATCTTCCATGGCTTACCTTTATCAAAAATTTATTTATATGGTACATCCGAGTTAAGAAAACATACGACACGAATGACAAAAGCCGCCAGGCCGTTTCACGAAAGTTAGAAGATTACTATGTTTCTATAAATTCAATTGTACCCCTACACATGTGTACAGCTGAAATCAATAAAAACGGGAAATGTCAAAAAAATGGCACTTTTTTCAATATTTTCATAATATGAATTATTTGACGCTGTGCCAGTTTATAAATAAATAGGTCATACTTTTTTGAAAGGTAGGTATGTTTTGTTAAGTAGACAATTAATTGAAAATGCAATCCAACTTACAATTGTGGAGGTGATATGCAAAATCTCACAAGTCATTTTTTTAACATATGGAGTTTTAGGCAGATTCGGTATCAGACTTGTGAGGTTTTGCATCTCACCTCCACAATTGGAAAATTTCAGCTGTACATATAAATACATATGTACCTAATAGTCAAATATGAAATACAAAAAAATTCAAATGCCTCTACATTGTCTACGAGTCATAAATGAGACGAGCGAAAGTGTGCGATTTTTAAACTGTCCGTGAAGTTATAAATAACTTATTATGCATAAAAATTTCATTGGGCAATTTTTAAACTCAAAATTCAAGATGTGTTGGGTACCTACCTTATTCTTAACTCGTGAGACTGTATGTGAAAAAGAAAAAGAGATATTAATCGAGTTATACAGATTGAGTCAGCCAACTAGGTTGGCGGGCGCGCACATCGTATGTATTCGGGACAGCCGCGGCTAGCATTTTGAAGCGAGGAGCGCATATTTAATAATTCTTTTTAAAATGTAGTACATTTTAATGATTAAAAAGTATTTTTAGTGTCAATAAAATTATTGTCATTCAACAAAACTTTTCAATGTAAATATAAACTGCTCGAAAATGTAAACCATTACCTATTCATGATTTCAATGAAATTAGTTAAAAATATTGTCTGCTAACAGTGAAGCAGATAAGAGATTGTTCTAAATGCGTTCGC
This sequence comes from Dorcus hopei, assembly GCA_033060865.1. NCBI lineage: Eukaryota > Metazoa > Arthropoda > Insecta > Coleoptera > Lucanidae > Dorcus > Dorcus hopei. Next base: position 17,174,379 of record CM065424.1, on the reverse strand, counting down.
AAAACATTTGAATTAATAATTCTTTCAACTGAAAAACCCCGACAATACCATTTTATAATCTGTACTTTCTCAGGTACGGTATACACATTCATAATGAATTCTAATAAACGAATAAAAATAAATAACAATAATTGAAACTAAATTAAAACTAAAACAAAAAAAGGAAGTTTGAAAAGGAAAATATTATTTTTATTTAAACAGATGAATCTCGATTATTTACGTGATAAAGAAAGTAAACGACATTCATATCTACATGGTTCGATTCGAACTGAAGGCGTAATTGATCTACGCTAGGAACCCCCTCCCTTTACTGCATACGATTTCGTCCGAAATGACTTATATCCACCTAGTTCTGTAATTCAATCTGTATGTATACATTTAACTTTACTGACGTTTCGCAAAATGATTTTTTGCTTTGTCAAAATTCAAGAAAATGTATAAACATTATGTACAATTATAGCGTTTACATCACCTTCGGAGTATTTCTAATTGTAATGTTGTACTTCTAATGCAATAAGCGTAAAAACAACAACTAAGCACAGATTCTTAAAATACAGAAATAAAAAAGGACATTTTCAAATTTCCGAATAGAAAGTGAAGATAATAAAAACGTACTGTAGTTCCGAAGAGACTCACCAATATTACCAATTAATTAAACATGAACGAGCTCAAATTAAATTCCAATTGAAATAATTGACGCAAGCCAATACTGGACAATTTAACTTTCTCGGAACAGAACGCTAAATTGCTGGATTATACATAGAACTTCGCCCAGGAAATTAATTATTTACACCATTTTAGTGTTCAATGCAATGTTGAAGAGTTCACACATTATTTACAAGAGAAAATATTTGTGCGTAGTTATTCGATCCGTTCGAAGTCTACTTACATAAATACATAATTAGTTATTTGAACCGAAGAATTAGTTTTATGGAATATGTTTTCGTGAAAAATAACATCTACTAATTATTTAAACTTTCACTTAAATCGCATCTTTTCTTCGATACCATTAACGCTTCTAATTAAAATGTAAATTAAATTTCGCGTTTATGAGATTAATGCCGGGTGTGAGTGTTTTATTATAAAAAAAGAAATGAAAATTTTCTCTTTTACGTAAAATATAAAAGAAAAGAAATAATGTAGATGTGTATTATTTATTTTATTCGAGACATTTCAAATTCAATTACATCACAATTTGCGCGCATTACGCTGTCAGTGAAAGCGAGTTACGAAAATGTTTAATTAAGGAATATCATTGCGCAAAATATCGTAATTCGGATGACACACACAGGTGTCCACAAAAGATAAAAATTCCTGTTAAGAATGTCTACTTTGGCTGATTCATATTTAGACAGCCATAGTTCAGCTTAAAATTTTTAAACAATTCTATTTTAGTAACAGGTACTTTTTAATTAACGCAGTTTCTAATCCGTTGAAAATTTATTTTAAAAAGAATGTCAATTAGTATACAGGATGTTTCATAACAGGTGAAAAAAAATGCTTCAGTTGTTATTATTATAAAAGCGAAGTTCAAACTTATTTGTTATGAAATCTTACAATGTTAATAATAACTTATCTTTACAAATATCTGTTATAAATTTGTATAACTATCGGAGTAATAATTCGGTACAAATTTTAGTTCGTTTGTGGGCGTGTTCGTATTTATTTTTTTATTGACAGAACATGCACATATAAAAATTTTATAACAAATATTGGAAATATATAATTGGACTGCTCCCCTCGTTATCGTCGTCTATGAACTTGCAGAGACAAGTCGGATGAAGAAACTTCTTCAGAACGTCTTGGTTTTTATAATATTTCCTACTTCATCTCTTCAACAACTACTGGCTTCAAAGGTGTTGATGGAGTGCATGATGAGTGCAATTCCTGCGGTGTTTCTATTCTCCTCTCTTCAATAGCTGGCTTCGACAACGTTGATGTGTATGTTTGAAGTGTAACTGGTCTCTTGGCAAAGGCTGCACAAGAGATGTTGTGTAGTGGTGGGTGTTCTTGACAATGTCTGCACAAGAATCACTGAGCTGGAACGGCTAGTGTTCTCGCTTTTATAGGGTTTTTTCCGTAGTGGGGAAGAAGTAACTTTACTTCATAGATGTGAATATGTACTCGAATCACCGATGATTACAGTTGTATCTTATTCGTCAGGGGGGCAGTCTTTTTATGTTTACTCCGGGGGTTGTCTTAGCAACCAAATTGAGGATGTGATCCTATTTGCGGGCCAGTCTTGACCGCATGTGGTTTCACTTTAATTCGTCAAGGGGCGGACGTAATTTTGGTTATTTGCAACGTTCGTCATCGTTGCTTCGTTACGTAGATGTCAACGTGACGCTTCGCCTCTATTTGTCTATAATTGATTGATTGATCGAGTTTCCCCTCCCAACCCCGACTGATCAAGCTAGTTTTCGAAATCAGTTATCATGTGATTTCATACGTATTTTGAGGTTATGTTAATTTTAGTTCTAAAACATCATTCCTTTAAGAGTCTCTCTGTTCACTTTAAAATCAGTTCAGTCGAAGTAAATCAAAATGTAAATGGAGGACGGCTTATATGACATGCATGACGTTTCTGGACGTCTGTCATTTTGACATTTGTTACCATATGGCATCGTGACACGATTCGGTCGTCGCTAAGCAACGTATTAGATCTCACAAGCTTTTAAACATCGCTGTAAATTTCATTTTCAATGTGTGCACATTCTGCTTTTATTTTTTGCTCATTTCAATTTAGACATTTAACACAGCATGACCAAATGACAGAAATAAGGAAACGGATAATTTGATACAAATTACTTAATGAGATTTACACTTTTAACGAGGCAATCTGTGAGCTGAGAATAACATTTACTGGAGGCACGTTAATTTAGATGCTAACATCCACTGACTCGCACTTGTATTTCAATTTGTTTTATTTTGCTCACATGTTGTCTCGCTATTAAATTCATTAGCTGGATGATTTTGCAAAATTTCTGAATCTCGTTAGCGTCGCCGTCTCTTCCGTAATCCTTTCATTTATTTTGGTCATCGAACATGAATTACAAAAATAAACATTACCGAGTCTTCGCAACTAAATAAATTAGCACAGTGCCACCGATAAACAAATAAGGAATTGCTTCGTGAGTATGTTATGAATTTTTTCATTTAAATAAATCTTAACACTCGGTGGATCCAACCATTACCTTCACATGTATTTCTTGCTCCTACCTGGTTATTAATTCATGTTAATTCGTGTTCAATTATTTGATGACTTCCATATATGAAATTGAAGACTTAAATGTAAACATTTTGTAACTGTATCGGTCATATCAATACATGATTTAATTATTCATGCATGTATGTATTAACGGAATCAAGAATTGATGTCATCTAAACCATGACTCTTTCCGCTCCTGTGTTGTCCTAAAACACTTTAAAAAAATTTAAATTTGATGCAATTTTTTTCGAAAACGAGTTCTGAAATTTAAGTTCAAGTTGAACTTGAATCACCTTGTATAATATATTTTATAGTAATTTTCTTTTTTGGCGTCTTTCATAGCAATTAGCATAAAAGCATTCTGTGTGGTCTGTGACCACACACTTATTGCATGTCATTGTTTACCAGAGTATTACATTAATTAAAAAAATAAATAAAAATTGTTTTTTTAGAAATACATAATACATTATAGATTATTTTTCCGGAGTCGAGCACAGACATTCCGAAACCAGTTACGCATAATTATATCATTAATGGACCACATCACGTATTATTTGACATTGGTCCTCATAAACAAACAATAGAAGTATCAAAGCCAATCACATCAATAATACATCAAAAAAAAGTTTTGCATTTGTATTTTAACGATTTTCCTGTTAAATACCTTGAAACTGAAATCCCGCACGTGGCGTATTTAATTTCTACAATGAAATTGGTGTTTCAAGGATATTCTCTGACTTCCTGTTAATAAATATTTTTTTAGGCAAGGTAACAACATTTATTGATTCCTCCGTTGAACTACTTATATGAAAGACTAGCAAGATCATGGTACTTAGGTTATAAACAGGTCAGTTCCCCCCGCCCCTTCAATAGAACCACAAAAATTTGCATTTGGAAAGAATTATAGAAATTTTGATGTGCGAACCCCTTCCAGTAATTTTTCAAAATTATTTCATTTCATTTTTTACACCCCCTCATGTACCCCTTATACACCAGTGTTTTCGACTTTTGTCAGCCAAATTATTGAACTAAATTTTTTCCTCTTGTTTTTCTGAGTTAATTAAAAAATTGATAAAGTACATTAATTCGTGTGTGTTGTGCAGATATCGCACAGTTCAATGTTTCATTGTTAATTATATGCGGTTATCTTTTATCTTTTATAAATTAATGTATGTACATGGGTGTGGAGTTTCTCATTGTAAGGGTTTAATTGAGAAAATTGTTTATATTTAAAATGACTGCAACCATTACCACACCTAACTATTAAAAGTTTTTTTTTTAATACACTGTTCAAATTAATGAAATGGAAATGATATAGTGTAAATTAAAAATATTTTCCGTTCATTTTGTTGATTTATTTCCGAAATGCGTATTTACAAAAAATTATACAATTTCGTTTAATAAATCATTAAGTTTTAATATGTAATTAATAATAATAAATCTTTAGTAACAAAGAATGTCAAACATTTTTCAAAATACCAATTTTCATACGTATGAGAATTAGGAATAAATAATCAAACTCGCTTACAAAGAGAAAAGCCTAGACATTTATTTGTTAATAAAAAGAAGTTATTACCATACAAATTAGCCTGTTGCTACTTCAAACTCCGATCGCGATTTTATGATTGAAGCTTCAACGACATGTGTTTTTCAAGAGGGATACTTGAAAACTAAAATTGGCTGTATGGTCTATCAAAAGTATGCCGCTGATTTTAATGTAAACTAGTAATTAATTCGCCAATTATTAATTACAGACTTTCTTAACGGCAACATGTTTATTAAATGAAGTTATTGAAGAAATTAAGCATTGACAAAATTGGATGTAAATGTGATGCAAAAATACAAGGAGCCGCTTAGTAAACATTGGGTCATTATTTACATTGTATACATCAACTGTAATTTGCTAAACTGACTGGCAATTGATCTATACAATCTAGTAGAACATTCCATTTCAGTTTTTGCTCGTTCCCTTTATAAATATCGTTTCTCGTAATAACCGACTGAAATTAATATCGTGGATTAAATATTTCTCTGACGTTAATGCATTACATTAAAAATAAATTTATTTTTAAATTTAATCCATAAATCTAATGGATTTTTTAATATTATCGTAACAGCGATGTCGCCATACATTATGATTGAACCGGTATGAATAAATTTAAATAAGTTTGCAATTGTCAATAATGATTTATTTAAATAATAATAATATGATGTAAATGGTAAAATGAAAAATTCAAATATTGTTTGTATTTTTTAATCTTCTATTTTTTGGTGGTAACTTTCCACTTAAAAGTAGAATGCATTCCTTTATTCGAAGGTTAGTTTTCGTTATTTATTTCGATATTACACGATATTTGTCAACAGAAATTTTGTCTACTTTGCGCAGCCTTGAACGATTACTCCTCGAATACTAATTAACCTACGAGAAATTTAAAATATGAAGCGCGACGACGACAATGAAACTTTCTAAATGTTCGACATATTTGAACGAAATGTTCGTTTTGTTTCAGGGTACAAAATGGCACACCTGGTGACGAGCGTCGTCGACAAATACCATGATATTTTAGATAATAAAAGTGGTAAGTATTTTCAGTTTTCCTTTAACAAGATAAAAGTGCGCAAGAATAAATAGAAATCTACCTGTAGACTTCAACAGCTATATACGTATAATGTAAAACTAGCGCAATATGTGTTACTTCTTTGAAGAATGAGGATGATAATTTGTTACACAAATACATATTATTATGTATGCAATTTGCAAAGTCGCAAAGACAATAGAAGAAACGAACTTGACCCATTTAGGGTAACGTAATATGTCTTAAGCAATTGGAAATGTATACTTTTTTTAATTATAAATTATAAACAGAGATATGCGCAGGGATGCCTTGAAATAAGGATTATTTATATTGTAAAAATAAAACACACATTTTTTTGTTTCTCACAGCCAGTATAATAGTATACTTTGACTATCTACATCTTTTGGAAACGTCCTGTATAATAGAACGTATCAAATTCAAATATATTCACTATACTTAAATTTCTAAATTTTTAGTAGTTATCCAAAATACTAAGGCCCAGTTTTACAATGCCAGTTTAAATTTAAGCCAAAGCTTAAACCCTTAACAACAATAAATTGTTGAAATAATCGTTGTTCTGGGTTTAAACTTCAGCTCAAATTTAAACTGGCATTGTAAAACTGGGCCTAAGCGTTGTTACTGATGAAGAATAAATTAAAATAAAAGGTAAAAGCTGACCAGTAAAGAACATTTATATTGCAACATAATTTTTTTTATTGAAGATTTCCCGCAAATTTGTTCTTAAATGTCTACATTAAGGCTCTAGACTCTGCTACATTATTGAAACTATTAATAAATGAAATCGTTTTTATGTCAAAGTCACAAGTCCCTGCTTAATTTCTCTACTTTCCTTTTCGACCGATTTCTTGCATAACAGTTATAAAATAACAAAACCTGATTTTTGCCAACTCCCGTTCATTTAGCTGACGTGACAATTTAAGTGTGTCACATTTAATATTTACAAAACATAACCAGCAGTGGTATTTATATTTTCAATTCGAATGAGTGTTGCCAGAAAAAACATAATCTTCGTAATAGATGGCTCTTCACTTTTATAATACATAGATTTTCATGTTATAATAATATGTCGCCATCACACTCCTGGTTGTTGCATCGTATAATATACGAGTCACTCAATTTAATCAGTTTTTATATTTTTCATTTTTATTCTTGCGATTGTTTAGTTATCGTCATCCATAGCCTACTTGAATGCTGCAATGACCATTAAAATTTTAATTAAAACTTGAAAGCTCTATATCTCAAAAACCTTATGAATAAAATATCAAATATTTTATATTTTTTTTTGTATATAAAATTTAATACTCGTTTCAAAAATGAAAAAATATACCGGGTGTTCTTTTACTGTATGCAAATATTTAAACCTGTAATACATCACCTTAAATGGCAACGAGTGAACTCATATGTCCTTAACAAAAATTTTACACATTTCGAGAAAATCGCGGATGACAATCGGGCAAGAATTAATCGCACGTCTATGTCTTTGAGGTAGGTCAAGAAAAGGAAATTTTATTCGACCGCAGAAAGCATCTGTTGGAACAAAAAACAGAACTGCAATCGAGCAGTGACCCAGTGACCTTTGCCGAGTTCGGGCGGCTAATAAAAGCATTTTTTTTCACGTCGCAGTAAGTCCTATCGTAGCCAAGGAATTTGCTTCATTTTATTTCATTTATGATCATGACACACAATTTATTGCTCCGTATCCTTTGGGATCAACAGATTAGTTTGTGAAGAGTGGTTGAACGAGTTAAAGCTAAATACGATTACCTAATATTTTTTGTGCTTAGTATTACTTATTAAAATGCCGCAATTCACGAACGGCGAGAGAATAGATGCTCCTCATCTACGGCGAAGCTCCAAGAAAAACTGAAGAAGCACGGCGAATTTATGGAAACACATTTTCAAATCCATACAAGAACATTTACAGCATTTACGCGATTATGGAACGTTTCGTGTGTGTGTCGCTAATGATGGATGCCACTTTGAACAGTTGTTATAAACATTCCTAAATTACTGTAGTGAACGTTTGAATCTGTTCTTCCACACAGATATTATTCGGTGAGTGAGTGCGCCTGTGCATACTAGTCACGCCTGCGATGCTTATTGCCTACGATCAGCGAAGCAGGTTCCGTAAGTTTTTTGTTGTTTCATGACCGTCGTATAAGGGGCGGATAAAATAATTTTCCCCCGTTATGAATTTTTTTTTATTTTTCCGTGTTCTATGTGCTCTTACGGTAAATTGGTTAAAATTTTTGCACTTATTTTACAAACACCCTATTTAGGTAGGGTATTCCATACAAAAAATCAAAGTTCTAGTTTATATCTCAACTACTGAGCACTCTAGAAAAAGGTAAATTATAACAATGAATTCTGCATGAAAAAGTGCCTTAAAGAAGTTTTTACAGAAATTAAAAATATCATAAACAAAGAATTTTGAAAAACACCGTGTAGCTCCTAAGCGGTACAAGATATCGAAATGCGATCTTTACCATTAATTTTGTCTTAAAAATCGAGCTCCAGACACCGAGGTCAGTTTTTGTCGAACTCTTCTAAAAACAGGTGTTTCCTATTAAAAGTATCAAATTTGATCCACTCTGTACAATTGCTTTTGTTTTATTTTTTGCATTTGATATTTTTGTAGTTTATGATTGTTTTCTATGTGGATTTTCAAGTGTTTTCCACTTTGCAATTGTTTTGTATGTTGTCTTTTCTATTACTGTTTGTTTCAAAAGTTTTCACTTATTCAGATTTTTATTTTCCTCTTCTTACATTTTTTTCATCTTTCATGTGCTTTCTTATTGCGTACTTATTGTAATTTTCATTTTTCTTGCATTTTTCATTTTTGTTACAGTTTATACTTAAGTCTTCTTTAATAATTCTTACCTCTTAATATTTCACTTTTTTTGCATTAATTCTCTGTTAAAAATTTAAAAAAAAAACCTCAAAATCATATTAATTATACATTTTATTTATGTGTTTTTGTGTGTATTTGTCTGGAGAATTGATTTTTAGACCTGATTTTTTCTCTTTCTTATTTTCTCTGATTCAATAAAAATCATTTGTCGTTTTTAAATTACAATACCATTTCGTCTTTTTTTTATTTAATTTCAAATTAGGATCTTTTTCCTTATACATATTTAAAAAAATGGCAGTTTATTTGAAAACTAAAAATATTTAAACATTCTGTACAAACGCGTCATTTTTATTAAAATAAACACGTTCCAATTTTTCTCTCTAAGCAAATTTATACCAAGTAAAATTTTGATATTTAATTTATTTGTCCTTTTAAAAAATAGATGGCGCGCTAAATTAACCAACATTGTTAAAAATTAAAAGCAAATGTTAAAAGTTGTAAAGTTCTTTACAAGAATAACTGAAAAAATAGGAAATTAAAAGGGTAATAGGTTTTAGCAATTCGTAATAGCGTTGCCAATGCTGAGTCAAATACAGTGAAACTCGCTTATAACGAGCATTGGTTACAACGAGATCTCGGATATAGCGAGAAACTATACTATACGTATATTTTTTCGTTTAGAACGAGCAGTAATTGTGGTCCCTTGAGCCTTCGTTATATCCGAGTTATACTGTATATGTACAGGGTGGATCAAATTCGATGTCTCTTATGGGCATCTCTGTAACTATAAGAGATAGAAAAAAACTAGTGGCCAAGTCTCGATCTCTTTTTTAGAGATAAAGTCAATAGTGTAAACAAAAATTGGCTATCTTCTTTTGTTTTCGAGTTATAAGCCAAAATTGAGATTTTCGACTTTTCGTCAATCGCGCATATCTCGTTTATTTTTACAGATATTAAAAAACTGTTTGGACATTATTAGGACACTTTTTTGAATACAATTTAGTGGTGTAGTTGGTTTCTTGATATTTAATAAAATTTTCGAGTTATAACATAAAGTTTTATTTTTTTAAATGGAACTCAGGTAGTAGGCAATGCCACCGTTAAATAGAGATTTTTTTTCTGTTTTCAAAAATATATACTTTGTTGGGTCTATTTGTTACAACTAATAGAGAATAAAACGCCTCTTTATTATTCTTGGGTGCATTCTATTCTTAGTAGGCTGGTTTCAACAAAGACCGACAATTTTTTGTTTGTTTTTATTAAATATCAACTCTTGTTCAAATATTTTGACAATTGCAGCCGCATAAAGAGAAAGAAAGATAGAACGAGCATCCTCTAAGAGTCACAAAGATTACAACAATACCGATACCATGTGGTTTGGGTCAAATTCGAAATTATGTAACTTCATTTAATATTTAAGTTTAAAACGCATTTTTTCGATCAAATATGCATTTCATGGGATAATGAACTAAATTATATGTATAAATTAAAAACATCTTAAAAATAAGAAATTATTGCAGAAAAAGGTAAAGAATATTGAAATGTAAGTAGATAATAAACACAACTCTTGATATATCACAATAAATAAGTTAAAACTCAGAAAATAATATCAAAATAAAATCACAATTTAAACACTGCCGCGCTAAAATACGCAGCCAACTCATGTTGTAACCCAACCCAGCTCTATCGGCGCTAGCTTTCTATCTCCTGTGTTCATTGCAATACCTCTCACTCTTGTGCTACCCAATCATCAAATCTTTGTTAATATTTAATAAAAACAAAAGTAAATTGTCGGCTTTTGTTGAAACTAGCCTACTAAGAAAAGAATGCACCAAAAATAATAAAAAAGCCGTTTTATTCTATTAATTGTAAGAAATAAACCCAACAAAGTATATATTTTTGAAAACAGAAAAAAAATGTCTATTTAATGATGACATTGCATACTATGATTTCCATTTAAAAAAATATAACTTTATGCTATAACTCGAAAATTTAATTAAATATCAAAAAACCAACTACACCACTGGATTGTATTCCAAAAAGTGTCCTAATAATGTCAAAACAGTTTTTTAATATCTGCAAAAATAAACGAGATATGACTGATTGACGAAAAGTCGAAAATCTCAATTTTGGCTTATAACTCGAAAACAAAAGAAGAGAATTTTTGTTTACACTATTGACTTTATCTCTAAAAAAGAGATCGAGACTTGGCCACTAGTTTTTTTTCTATCTCTTATAGTTACAGAGATGCCCATAAGAGACATCGAAATTGATCCACCCTGTACATACATAAATAAGAATTTTTAATTCCACCAAAAGTATATACGGGGACGTTTTGATAAATTCTTGACCTAGCAAGGATAGAAGTATGTCTAGTTTATACGATTCATCAGACTTATTTCCACGGTAACCGCAAATGTTTCTTGACGAGGGGAAATAAGTTAGGCCTACTATTTATCAATACCCCCTCGTATAACCCAATTCATTTTTTACATAAAAATATTGTAACATTTTAGACACAAGTTAGATACATAGTAGGTATAGAAACGAATACAAAAATTGAATGTGCGATTTGACCCTTTTGGAGCTCAAATTGTTCTTCATTGATTATTTGCGTAAGTAAATGGCAAGTAATGTCAATGACCACGCAACGGCAGCAGAAACGTTATGTGCTGCTGCACAATGTCACGGTATTAGAACAAGGTCGAATTTATTCGCTTGATGTGCATTGAAATTGCTCACTTACACATCAGTAGATAATATAATTATAGCACACGAGAAAAAATAAAATACAGGAAACAGATCATATGTTTATTGCGTATATTCTTTTTCAATAAACAAATGAACTGATATCCAATCATTAAACAAAAAATAATAATGGCTCAATACACAATATGATTCTGATGGAAAAATAATGTTCAACAAACAATTAACTGTTAGGTACTCGTTATGGTTTTGTAATCTTTGGAAAATCTACAGGTCATTTACTAAGCATTACTGAAACCAAAATAACTATATGTACCAGGTATTCCACATATCTAAGATGATTTCTTTTGTCCTTTAGCACCTACGTGTACCTAGAGCAAGGTCAAGGTTAAAATTCGATCCGTATTCAGAAAATGCAATAATATACACAGTGTCCCATTATAAGTACAAAAGAGGTGTTAATTAAAAGGAGTATCTTGTATAAAAGCAATTGCTTACCAAATATACACCACGTGATAAATGGTCCCTATTCATTTAAAAACATTGAAACATTAAAACATAGAAGAGACCAACTGAAATGAAACAACAAATTAGATAATGCAATTTTATGTTTAATTTATAATTTTTTAATTAAAAATATTCCTTCAAATTATTATTTTTTAACAAATAATTAAGCATATACAGCTAACGAGATAGGAAGGAATGGACGCTTTCAAATAGTTTGTAAAATACTCAATAGATATCACTTTTATGCACAAATTCGAGAACTGAACATTTGTCACAAACCATTTGTTAATTGCGAAGCTCAATTGGCTCATTTACCGCCAGATGTCGCTTTTAAGTAACAGAGAAATAAGTTTAAAGTAGAGCCAGTACACGATAATGTGACGTACAGTTATAATATGACGTAAATTCTTCTTTTAAACTTTGCATCACACGTCTTAGTTATAGAATTTGTTTCAATGTTATTTATACAGGGTGATTCGTGAGGAACCCTCCATATTTAAATAATTTAAATAATTGTAACTGTCACATTTATTTTAGCGTTCATTAGTTAAAACAATTATTTTCTAGTTAAATTCTCTTAAAATATTGCTAAATTTAGTGAAAACGTAATTTCTGTTGTATTTTTATGTTTTCAATTGATTAAATACAATTTTGAACAATACCTCAGTAAGGGTTGACATTTGACCATATGTTTACTAGACTTTTTTTGTTTGTTGTAGTCTCCTAAACACATTATTTAAATATGGAGGGTTCCTCACGAATCACCCGGTATTTACAGGTTTCGGTTTTCCACTCTGCTATTGTAACAGAAGCGCCACCACATGTATTTGGTGAGCTATCTACAAACTAAACCGAGTTTGTCTCCAAATTGGGGCGTCAAATTTAGAACATTTGATGAACCCATCTGTCTAGTTCTATTATCTGTGATATTACTTATTTACTTATTATTATTACTTATAATAAAAGTAATAATCATGAATGCAAAGTATTAATATGTTTTAATTTAAAGGTGCGTAAAAACCACAGAGATACTGAAGCGACTTACTCATAGTTTCCTGAGAAATTCGATATCGTTTCTTCTCTTTCCGTCCACTTTTTTCGATAACGATAAAAATTATTATCCAGAAGGCAAGGGTAGATTAAGAAGCGAGTACTAATCTGTAAGGCAAGGCAATTTAAAGAGGAATCGTTTAGATTAAAAAAAGACACAAAATCTAAATAATCTACATAGAAATTAAATTAGTGCATTATAAATAAAACTGAGATAAATATGAAGATAATTATTTATTAATATTTTAATCTAAAATATAATTTTTTCGTTTTTAAAAATTAAAAATTACTACTTCAATAAACTTTTCAATCTCCAAAATAAAACTATATTACCAATTCTGCCGATACGTAAAAGTCAAATGGATAAAAAAATCAATGTCAGCATACAGACTATATTGTTATTGCTACTGCGAGAAATGCGCAAACATGAACAAAATTAGCGTGCCTGTGATAATAATTGTAAATGACTATCATCAATCATTTGCGGCCAATTAACTCATCGTTTACGTTGCGGATCAATTTGAAGCTTGATTCGATTAGAATTAAAATATAAAACAAATAAGATAAAAAAATGAGAACGGCAAACATAAATTGAGTTTGAAAGATATTTCATACTAATCGAAAATATGTTGCGTCAAAAAAATCCATGGTGCAGTATAATTTCCAATTTATTTATTTTTTTTTAATAAACTGCGAAGTCAATCAATTAATGTAAGTGCAAAACAAATACACCAACTAAAGTGAAGCAAATACTAAAGGCGGTGACACAATATAGGGGCGATTCAACGGACACAATCAATTTATGATTGCATACTGTTTAGCGTTCAATGCATCTGAATCGATTCAACATCGATCGCGAAATTGTCCATCGTAAAAATTTTACGATTCAACTGCGAATAAATATGACGTTGCAGTTTGTGTAATGTGTACGAGTTGTTTATAACAGTGCATTGTTTATTTCAGGGATTTATTTGAGAAATAATCTAATCGCATTGCAAATATTGTAATGTTGCTATTGTTGAAAAGTTAAAAACCAAATATTATAGAAAATAGGGTTATACCGGTCACGCCACCGTTCAGTGTTTTAATAAATCGACTTAAATCGATTCAATATGATAGTAATCAATCGATTTGTTTATTGAATGCCTCTAATGCATTTCCATAAAACATAAGACATCGCATAAGGTAAGGCATAACATCAATAACGTTGACACAATACAATTTTTATGTCATATGTCTAGCCAATCAGTAGTTAGTTTGAAATGCGGAGTTTGGTATTTTTTTTACCGATAGAAGTTACCTTGCTCTCTGATTGGCCCAACATAAGGCATACCGCATAAAAATCCGACGATGTTCTGACTGTTCCGAGTTGTCAAATGTCAGCTGTTAAATGTAAAATGATAACAGTTGTAGTGAGTTTCTCATTTTATAATGGAAGGTGCTACCCCACAAATAATATTTGAAGTTATCATTGAAGGGAGCAAAATATTTATGATTGATGATTCTTCTGACGGAGAACCAATTCTTGAAAAAGTTGACAATTTCGCCGAAATCGCTGTCCCTCATATGACAAACAAGCAATTTCAAATGCATTTTAGAATGTACTTTCGAGAATTTATTCAATAGCCTGCATGGGGTTTTGCTAACAATTAATGAGAATAATCTTTAACGCAATGGATTTCCTAAAATGGTACTAGAAAAAGAAGTAATGGTAAGACTTTGGTATTTGGGAAATTTAGAGAGTTTTCGGTATGACTTCTTAGGCTATATAATTTTGATATTACATTTTATTAACACAGTGAACAACAGCGACGACAGCTGCAGCACAAAGGCAAAGTTTATAAATCAAGCTTAATTCACTGTCAACAATAGACACCGACCGTACAACCGACTTCACATTTAAAGTGAGGTTATAATAACACTTTTCCCACGTACTATGAAAATGACGGAACTTGAGTGCTGCGTAATCAATCGCCGAAGCAAGAACCGACAATTATTTCAGTATTATTTCTTTATTAACGGTGAATGAGAAAAAAGGACGGAGTTTGATTCATAAGTCTGTTGATGCAACACCAGACAATGATGCAACGGTCTTCTCTTGTGAATAATATAGTAAGTTCCAAGTACGGAGCTTGTGTAAATGGAGTGAGCTCGATTGACTTCACTCTCAAAACCCGAACTCTCTCAGAGTTAACACAATTCACTCCAACGTAATTACCAAAGTGTCTAGGTTTTAATCAGTTTGATTTATCACGAGCGTACACTTCAAAAGAGTGGGGTCGTAACGCAGTATACGATGCGATAACAGTGGACGAGCTCGACACCGCTCCAAGTGTACGGAGCCGAACAATGCGCTACTGCATCGAAGCTCGCGGAAAAGATATACCATCTCCGCTTGGTCGACTAACGCGCATAAAACAACTGATTTAAATATAGACTCCTTGGTAATTACCCGAACAGCAATAGAGCGAATGGAGTCAATTGTCGATAGTGTCACTCGGAGTTACAAAGCCGAACGCAGCATTTATATAGGTCGAATTAGTACTAAATATGTGTTTCTTACGGCTTATGTCTTATGTTTTACGAAAATGCATTGTGTCACCGCCTCAAGTGACTTATGCCGATAGACAGGATTACAACAGTATACTCATCAATCTGAAGGAACAGCTCGTGTCGACACCTTTGATATTCATGCTACCGTTTTCACATCCAATATGGCCGTTATTGGCGGGCCTTTATTTTATTGCTACGAGATGTCACTGGTTGAAAAAGTGGCACGGATAAAAATGATTGCAAGTAAATCATAGAATGCGATGTTGTTTTACACAACTTCAGGCTTTCTACACAACATAAATTCATTATAATCTAACAAAGATGGTTTTCTGTTCAATTTTTTGCATCACTTCGCATGCATCACACAAAATGCTGAATTAAAAAACGCCCATTTAAAATCAGTCGATGAATTCACCGGTGCGCCACACACGGCCATTTGTGGAAGGTCCGCCAGCTTTCAAACATGCGCGCTCAAAAACTGTAGCAGCAAAAACCCCAAGCTGTCCATACTGATTGATTATGTATACTGTGGGATTACTAACATTAATAAGAGAATGCCATTGTCATAATCACAGAAGAAAAACTACGTTATACTACAGTAGGCAGACAGCAACGTTAATTACATCACGGATTGCATTTACAATGATTTTCAACTTCTGTATTGTTTAAATTATCTTTCAATGTCCAACTGAACCATAACATAAACATAATCCAATTTTTTGTGCTGATATTTTAATCAATGTTGCCAACCTTTTCAATTTATTCTTATTCCTACGTTGGATTAGTGATGTAAAAATTTCATGAAACATATATTTTTTTTAATATTTCATGAAATGTTTCACTGCCAATGAAATATGTATGTTGTAATCTCATTTTTTATTGTCATTAATTTTTAAAATTTCAAAATTGACATTACATTTTTATCAGGTGGAGTTGTGCACGGCGAGAGCAGAAATGTGAGCGAGACGCAGTGTTACCAACGCGCAAAAAGCAGAAATTCCTCAAAAGTTGTCAATACATTCCTTTTCAACATAGAAAATCCCTCAATTTGTTACTAGATTAGGAATTAAAAAAAATAAAAAATAATTAAAAATGCATAAAGTTAAAGGAAACAAACAAAATGTGGTCGATTTTACAGCTCAATTCAATTGATACAATAATAATAATAATAATCCATAGTTAGTTAAAGAAAGCAGAAACAAAAGACGGTCGCTTTTACAGCGCAATTCAGGAAATTAGTAATAAATTTTGAAACAAAATAATAAAAATTTAAAACAATCAAATTTAAAAGAATAAGAAAAATAAAAGAAAAAATGAAAGGAACCATGAGAAAACAAAAGAAATAATAGAATTTAAAAAACAATAAAAACAAAAGACAATCGATTGTACAACAGAATAAATTTTAAAAAACTCTGGTAGGAAAGTAAAGAATTAAAAAAAGAACAAAATTTTGAAAATATTTCACAATAATATTTAAAAAAATAAGAACAAAAGATAATTAATTTTAGCACACAGTTCAATGGATTCATAAATTTTTTTAAAAAAATTTGAAACAAAGGATTATTTTCCTCTCAGAGTCAACATATTATAAAAAAAACCAATAGATGACGCTGATTCTTGTTACTATCCAAAAATGACTGTTAGTTGACATTTTGCCCAATAGATGGAGATTTTTCAATTTAAGTGGGTTTCCTTCTACATAAAAGAACAACTTTGAGCTGTCTATGGGCTATTAGCTACTAGCTTCTTTTAGGAAATGAAATTTTAAAATCCTCTTTTTACAAAAAAATCCCTTAATCCCTAATGATTTGAAAAAAAAACCTTAAAAAGGGATTTATCCCTTAAGTTGGCAACACTGAGCGAGAGTGAATGTGTTTTAGTGCATGCTAGAGTGAGAAAAGTAACAAGCGTTCATTTTTTGAAAAGTGCATCGATTCGCCTTTCAAAAAATTGAACATAGGTATGGAGACATCTTCGTTTAGCAAAAAGTTAAAGACGACTATTGTTCGTTCACTTGACATCCGCACTGTCAAACTGACAGTATGTTGGCATCACTGCACATTTGTGACATTTCATGTTTTATTGATTAGTTTGGGTCGCCGAGTGGCTTAGCGGTCTAGCGTAGCCGACTTGGAAAGTCGTGTCGCTCGGCGGTGTGGGTTCAAATCCCATCATGTTTATGCTGTTTAAAGGTTAAGGTTAAGCTTAAAAAACATACTTCGTAATTGTCAGGAATGGCTCACGGTCGTAAGACAAGCAGCATTGCTGCGCAAAGCAAATAGACAAAAATTGATTAGTTTTTTTTTTTAATTTATTCATAATAATACATTTTAGACAAATGCTATTAGCTTTGAGAGCAAACAAATATTTTCTAACGTTAATTATACGCCATGCCATATCTAATCTGGCTTTTATTCACTGACATGTTAGTAACTGAATGTACAAGTACACTCAAAACCATGAATTTTGTTCAAATTTTGGCACTGATAATGCGGATATAACTATAAATGCACTTTTCTAATGAACGCTTGATGATGCCGAGATGCCGTGCCTTCAAATAAATTCCTGATTAAGTAAGTAAGTAAGCTGTGATTTTTTTATAAAGTTGGCGGTACGCAATAGGCGCCATGCACATCTCTGCGTTAAGCGCCGCCTGGCGTGGTGATTTGTGAATTAGTGATATGAAAATATTTCTTGAGACTGATTGCATGGGAATAATATCACTCTTATGACAATTTACGATTGTAGTGCATAATACTTGAGCTTCCTGGTATTGAAATACATTACAATATTCAAGCTCAAATGTACACTAATAATTTTAAACAACTCGTATTTTCATACCACTAATGCAGAATATGGTCATTGGTGGCGCTGGCTTCGCATGTGCATGGTCCCTATACAAGAGTGAGAGGGCAGTTGTCAATAACTGTCAGTGTCATATTATCTGATCATAACATCATATAAAAAATGTGCAAGGTAAGCGCAAAACACTTAATTAATTTATTTCAAAACATAAAACTTAAACCAGATGCTGAAATTGCTGTCCTTCAGCTTGATTGCACAAACGTATCCAGCGCTTCATGTTTTCAAAGTTCAAATGCGTTTGTCAAGTATTGGGGGTTATGTTAGCACGAAAAAATAATTTGACAACTGTCATAGCTACAAACCTTTAGGACAAAAAAACATTGAAATCAGAGCCTCCTTTAATTTGGAATTTAATTGAATGCACGGTAATTATAAGGTACGGTGGCGTGCAAAAAAAATCGCGTACAC
Source organism: Dorcus hopei (assembly GCA_033060865.1). Taxonomy (NCBI): domain Eukaryota; kingdom Metazoa; phylum Arthropoda; class Insecta; order Coleoptera; family Lucanidae; genus Dorcus; species Dorcus hopei. The sequence goes on along the minus strand of CM065424.1, from coordinate 17,155,634 downwards.
CCAATTTTTGTTGTCGGTCTTAATCATGGCCTTCTAAATGAAAAGCGAGTTCTATCTGGCCTGGGCAAAAGTGCAGTTCAGGCGTGCTCCGCCAAGCACTGCTTACAGGGCGCTTTCTTAACCTAAAATCTTGACAGTTCTGTCACATGTGAATGTTGGATGAATTCGTGTAAGAACAATTAATGTTATTTTTGTAAAAATTTGAGCATACTGGATATTATTTATGTTGGAATAAGGTGGAGTATTTATGTCCAATTTCGACAACTTAATTTAGCATTAAACTATTACGGTTTTAGATCAAAATCTTACCTGCATATACTCAGAATTTCTGTGGTAAGTTATAACATGTATAATAAAGCTTCTTTTCTCATTGTGCATAATTATCAAGGCCCTTTTTAACACGTTTTACATTATCAAAAGTCGAAACTCTTTTATGTAAGTTGTTGTAATTATTCATCACGAAAGCTTTTTAAAATGACAGTTTTCTTTATTACGCAAGCGTATTTCACTCCGACGTGATCAATATTAATTAATTTTGCGTGAACTCATTTTGATTGACAGTAATGACAGTGCACTTCACTCAGTGCTGCCAGTGCCCCATAAGCAGCGCCAAAGTGTCGACTTTTGGCGTTTTCTCGAGCACAAAAATTCAATGTAAAATTTTCAAAACGCCCAGGCCAGTTAGAACTCGCTTTTCATTTAGAAGGCCATGGTCTTAATTTATAATCTGTCAGTGTCAAACAGTAAAAATGCCGAACTGACACAAACAGAATCAATTTTAATACTGTCTTGGAAAATGCATGACGAATAAGGGCAGTGGCGGATAATTATGGTCTAAATAAAAGCACTCTTACACGAACAGAGAAGATGTAGATAGAGGACGAAAGTGTAAGTAGAAAAGCTGCTTTGGGACGTTAAAAAAATTCAACTCATGAGCAAGATCAAGCCCTCTTTAATCATTTGAGGTAAAATCGATCTCAAACAATAGGAGATCTCGTTATTTGTGACAAATCTTCCGGCATTATGGTCAACTGCAGGTCGAAGGATTATAAATTCTGATTCAAAGAATTCGACAAGTGCCAAAAAAAAAATAGTATTGATGAAAGAACAGAAGCTGTCACGCTTTCTATTTTACTTGAATCATGATAAGGAAGAATTAAGCCAGGATGAAAATTATTGGCGAAATCTTATTTCATATTATGCCTGGAAGATTGAATCGAGTATTAGAAGCTGATGGAGAAGAGATAAAATATTGAACTTTATATACTTCCTTTATTCATAAATTCTATTTTATAAAAATAAATGCACCTCTGTTACGTTTGTTTTCTGATACTTTAATAACAAATTCTTAAGTAAATCGTAACAAGAATCTTAAATTCTCAGTTTATAACCTACAGTTTTGATAGTATGTCAGAATTCACAAAATACCGATTTTCAAAGACAAAAATAGGTAAAAACTCTGTTACTTGATTTTGAAGGTGTACGCGATTTTATTGCACGCCAGTGTAATTGAATTTTAAATGTCATACGCAGACACTTTCTGCGCGGCTAATTTAAAATAAGTTTCATGAAATTTTTGAATGCTACGAAATATTTCAATGAAATGAAATTTATGTGAAATATTTCACCTGAAATTTTTCGGCTTTACAACATTATATGTTGGATTCATTTTTTTAACTTACACACGTATGATTGCATTATAAATATCCAATGAATAGGGTCACCGAGTGGCTTAGAGGGGACACAGACAGACACGGACACAGACAGACACGGACACAGACAGACACAGACAGACACGGACACAGACAGGCCTAGCCAATTTTGGAAGTCGTGTCGCTCGGCGGTGTAGATTCGAATCATACCAGGGCCATGGATGTTTGTGCTGTCAAATGACTTAAACCGTTGATTGAAGAAATATAAAGATACGCAAGCCTTACGCAATATTGCATTCCCGTTTCCACGGGGAACCAATTTGACAGTGGGGAAAGGCGGGTGTCCCTCTACTCCCCACTGTCTACTTTCTAGTGCTGCCTACCTTGTATCAACGTACGTAAGTGGAAATTAGACGATTTGCGCGAATGTCAAAATGTTGGAAAGAATATCGGAGTTCATTATTGGAAGGGAAAAAACATTTGGCGCCATTTTATACCTTAAATAGGCAACGCAGCACGTCGAATAACAATAGGTTCTCGACTAAGAAATATCGGATCCTAACATTTAAGCAGGAGACACATTGAGGTGGTTGCGGTAGCGATTGCAGTGGCGATGGCGGTCACAAACGTTCACATGCGAGCGATCACGGTAGAGTTACGTAAATTCATTGGCAGATCTATCTTGTCGCATAAATGTGAACGTTTGTGACCGCAACCGCAACCGCCTCAATGTGTCTCCCGCTTTAAACAGAGAGGTTTTTAAACTCGTTCACTCAACGTTTAAACCTAGCCACAACAAATATTGAAAATTATCTGTAATGATGACTGCCGTAAGACAATGGGTGGTATGCATGAAACGAAGTACATGCTAATACTTCAAGCACCTACTTCGAAAGTGAAGTACCTACTACAGTAACGTAGTATTTACTATGCGATCTAGTAGATACTAGGGCACATAGAAGTTTTTACTTCGCTGTAGAAACACCTACTGTAGTATCTACTTCAAAGCCTCAGATTCATTTTAATAGTAAATACTACTGCAGGGTAGTATAAACTTTGTTTTCGTAGTATATGCTTCAGAGCTGCAGTAGGTACTTTATGTAATAGAAGATACTTCGAAGAATATACTAATTTGAGAAGTATTAGCATCTACTTCGTTTTATGCATACCACCCAATGAAGCAGCATTGCTGCGCAAAGCGAAAGACAGAAGAAAGAATCCAATGAATATCGTCATTCGGCGAATTACGTAACAAAATAAGGGAAAAACCTAAATTTTGATGCTCCAAGATACCATAAAATGAAATGAATGGAAATTCTAATTTTCGACCTTTGTCTTCCCAACTAATCACGCTGTAGTTCTCCTTGAAAGTTGCGGGTGGTCTATTTTTGTAATCTTTATAAAACTTGGGTACACATTCTCAAAATAATCGTTATTAAACAGGTGAAATTGTTTGAACCGTATGAGCCAAGTGAAAACATATCCGGTTTATTTATTTTAAACGGTTTTCTCATGGTCTTCGCAAAATGAAACAGAACAAATCACATGACAGCTGGTGTGCGATCGTATCCACCGCATTTCAAGCAACCTGTTCCTTTTGAAATAAGGCATTGTATGTAACGTGAATGCATTCCAGCACAGTTCGAAAACCGTGTTAAAATTATTTAATTATGCGAGACTGTGGTGGAATGCTTTCGCAGTTTCGAGAATTGGTGATCTCGTTCGTTTACTCTCGTCTGGCCCACATTACAGTTGCCTAATCAGTTGCATAATTTATTGGGAGACAGGTATACGCAGCTCCAAACGCGTAAAAGTCGGAGAAAGCACAAAGCTTGACGTAATTTTTACCTTTTTTTTTCAGAGGCGGAAGAACAGACAAGAACTAGTCTAGTTTGGAGTTTACTTTTATGTAATTTGTAAAGAGAAAGGGTTTCCTACGAATTAACTTATATCCTGAACCTTTTTTTATGTACCTACATACCTATACAGGGATGTCCACATAAACCGTTCGTTAAAAGTTTTCAAGGTTGCAGTTCACGTAGATATTTGAAATTTAAGGAGCAATCAACTCGCTTATTTTAAATGGAATGCTATATTTTTTATCACGTTTTTGAAGTCTACATGTAAAAATATGTTAAATTGCAATACATTTCCCTATCTCTAAAATGCATCATTTTTGAGATATTTTGAATTTTCTTAGAAATTTGGATTCTGGATTTGGATTTTTGAGTTATGAAACATTTTCGATTTAATTCATAGAAAATTACAATTTTAATAGGTCAAATATTTTTAATTTTATTAAGATAGCATGGAAATTATAACAATGATTACTGTTACTACAAATTTTGTAGTCAACCAAAGAAAATAGAATTTGACAAGTGGAAATTCACAAATTTTAATAGTTCTTTAATCATCCTTCTCTTAGGACGCTTGTGATCTTATAAAACGAAAAAGTATGAATTTCATTACTTTAAATTGAAGAATAAAATAGCTGCTAGTTTGCAATTCTCTGGATTAGCGTGAAAGTATTTAAAACCATTGTCTAATTATCTTCGTTATTTTTTACTGATCTTCGTACATTTTATTTTTCCAAATTGTATAAAATTAGGTTCAAACTTTCCAAACTGTGTTTTATTCATAGGAGACAAGAGGGGTACATTTTATTGAACACACATTCTCTGCTCTGAACAATTTTAGATCATTCTTCATGAATTTAAAAAATAGATTTAAAATATCAGCGTTTGAATAATTTTGATTTTGATTCTCAACTTTTTTTTGCTTTTGCTTAAAATTTGTAGTAAGAGGAAACGTTAAATGCAATTGTTTGTTGTTTTCATAACTATATCAACAAAATTAGAAATATTTAACCTAATAAATGTAAATTTTTATGTATTAAACCAAAAATATCTTATAACTGAAAAACTGTTAAAGTTAGGTATAGGGAATACTAGTATAGTTCGACACAGCATTTAATTCCACATACGATGGTGTATTAAAATATTGGTCGTTCCATTCGAAAAAAAGTATTTTTCTGTGTTTGAATATCTCCGAGTGGAGCGGAGCGTTTTAGACACCCTGTAGCTTAATAGATTATGCTTATGGAATTTTTAAGAACCTTAAAGCTTCAACTACAATATCAGCTATTACAAATAAAATTGCTTCAATCATAGCTGTGTTATAATTTTTTGAAAATCAGATTGCAGAATCCAAATTTTTAAGAAAATTCAAAATATCTCAAAAATGATGCATTTTAGAGATAGGGAAATGTATTGCAATTTTACATATTTTTACATGTAGAATTCAAAAACATGATAAAAAATATAGCATTCCATTTAAAATAAGCGAGTTGATAGCGACTTCCGGTACAACCGGAAGTGATACAAAGACAATTTTATTTTATTTAAAGAGATCTCGACGGAAAACCATTGCTCCTTAAATTTCAAATATCTACGTGAACTGCAACCTTGAAAACTTTTAACGAACGGTTTATGTGGATATCCCTGTATAAGTATGTGTTTTAATTTTCACTTTCATACGATTTCTAGGGGACTGGCCGAGAAGACAAGAATAAAAACTAGAATTTTCAATTGTTTATTGCCTTGGTGTATACAAATATAGGTTTTTCCTAAATTCTTTGACCAATTTGTTAATGACGTCATGGTGTCAACGTTCATTGAATACTTAAAATGCGATTCACACATGGATAAATAACCAAGCATCTGGCAACAATAAAGATACATTATGTATACATGCAACGACTATAAGCACTTGGTTAAGGTTCTCTCTTTCTGCATAAGAAAATTCTCTCGCTCTAGTACAGTCAGCCCCACTGGTCTTGCTGTAAAAAACTCAGAGTATGTGACCATATGACGAAGACATACATAATAATATATGAAGTACATACCTAATAATATATGAAGAAAAAAAATACAATTTACTCACCATAATCTCGTGCATTTCCTCTTCTGTAATTTTTTGCAAATTAAATTGAGACAAACTTATTAAGTATATAAATTAACTGACATTAACAATGAATAATTTTTCTTAATAAATAATGAAAAATTAGCCCCAAAACGACGAGTCGTCTTTGATTAAGAAAGAGCAGCAAATGAACAAAATAAATACAGCCATAAGAGTGTTTTATAGTTTTATGATTGTTACGGCGCGGAGTCGGGCGTGAACTTGACCTTTAAACGGAATTGACGTGATCAGCTGAAATGCGAACTCCAAAATATTTACTTGACAAATGCATGCAAGTCATCTGAAGTAAAATATTCGGTATAAAATAAAGGATAACACTTTAAATACCTGCTTCGACAGGTAAACAAATAACTCACTACAACACGAAAACAATTCAAATCTCCGGGTTAAGAATTCCTAGTATTTTTTTTTAATTTTAATTTATTTTAATTTTTTTTAATTACCTGTCATAAATTGATGTTCATTTCGATGTAAATACATATTAATTGATTTTAATTAATTTCATAATAATATACTTGTACGTCGCGTCGCATTCATCATCAGCTGTGCAACTGTGTATTATTAGTTCACGGTTAAGTTTTACGTCTGTAGACTCTGATTCTGTACGTAAATAAACGTTTATTGCACGCTTTTATAGATATAAACTTTTGGTTATTGTCTTATGCGTGGGCGTAATGTGTATTTCGGGTAAATTTTTAGTTAATTGAAAACTTTTTTTACAATGTTTTTTTAACATATCACCCTATATAGATTTAGTTAACATTTAAATGAGAATAACATATTCATATTAATGTTTAAAATAGAAAATATAAATATGTAATACACCGTCTTAAAAGCATTTCTTTCCATCGAATCAGATCTTAATTAAACTCTTATGTAATAAAAATTATAAAATTAAAAAAAAAATCTCATTAAAACTTTCACTGCTCTTTTTACTTACGAGAATGTTAAGAAAGTTTTAACAAAAAAATAGCCAACATTCACTTACATTTATTTTTATATTAAATAACTTTAATATCAAGTTTTTTAAAATTTTGTTGCAAGTCGATTTTGATTGCAGTGGATTCCTCGAGCGTCTTCTATGCAGCTGTTTCGGCTCTATTTGAGGCCTCGTCAGCAGAAGCATCTCTAAAAATTATTATGATCGTGAATTTTTTTTTTAATATTACCTAACCAATGCAATTGGAAGACGTTGCTAATGAAAAAGAATGGCGTTGAAAATATTTTTGTACTCCACCAGATAACAAGAATTATGCTAATCAATAGATTTGCACCTTAAAAACTAATATTTTTAAAATGGCTTTTTATAATAAATTATTTTCATTTTTTTTTACAGATCCAAGAGTAAATGGATGGCCTATGATGTCTAGTCCTTTTCCAACAATAGCAATATGTTTATTCTACGCGTACTTCTCTCGAGTGTTGGGACCAAAACTAATGGAAAATAGAAAACCATTAAATCTTAGGAATGTTTTAATTGTATATAATTTCCTCCAGACTGTGTTCAGTGCATGGATATTTTATGAGGTAAGATCCAGTAACTTATATTTTGCCTTCACCCCATTTCATATTATGTTCTTACAATAATTTTTTTTCAGTACCTCATGAGTGGATGGTGGGGTAGTTATAGTTTTAGATGTCAACCAGTAGATTATTCCAATAACCCCATGGCCTTAAGAGTAAGTTAGTTATTAAGATTAATTTTTTTTTAATGTGAATAAGTACTACTATTTTCACTTATAACTAAATAAAACTGAAATGTAGTTTTAATGTAAGGCAATTAAATTAAAATCATCCAAAAAATAACTACTGTAAAGAAATTAAATTTGATCTAATTCCTTATTTTGGAAAGTAAATTTTAAAATTTCCTGTTTGTAGCCTTAGTTGCTAATATGCATTTTTTCAGATGGCAAGGACATGTTGGTGGTACTACTTTTCAAAATTTACAGAGTTTTTCGATACTCTTTTCTTCATTCTTCGAAAGAAGAACAGTCATGTTTCTCCACTCCATGTCATACATCATGGATGCATGCCATTCTCTGTGTGGTTGGGAATGAAATTCGCTCCAGGTATGTTAACTTCATTTCTTTAGCTACATGCTTTTCGATTATATGTAAAATAATTTGTTTGTTTACAGGCGGCCATAGTACATTTTTTGCGTTGCTCAATAGTTTTGTACATATAGTCATGTACTTTTACTATATGGTATCAGCCATGGGCCCAGAATATCAAAAATACATTTGGTGGAAAAAGTACCTAACTAGTTTCCAAATGGTAAAATTGAAACTTTAATAAATTTCTTTAAATAACTTGCCTTTTCAATTTCAGGTGCAGTTCGTAGCTATATTCACACACCAATTCCAATTACTGTTCATAGATTGTAATTACCCCAAGGGATTTATGGTGTGGATTGCCCTTCACGGCATCATGTTCTTATTCCTTTTCTCTGACTTCTACAAAGTCCGATATAGTTCAAGTAAAAAGGCTGTGAAAAATAGTGGTGCTTGCATGGTAAGTAGTTTACATTAAAAAAAATCTTAGTTTTTTTAAATATTTTACTTTTCAGAGTGTCGAAGGAGATCATGAGAAGAAAAATGGAAAGCTAACGCATAGCAGATCTGAATCAAACGGTACCTTAAACAATACCTACGTTCAAACAGAATTCGCCAAAGCGTACAAAGCTTGTTACTCGAATGGTGTGAATAATGGCTTTGTTACAAGTAATGGCAAAAAGAACGACTAGGTTTACTAAAGAAAGAAAAAGCGTTTAAATCAAATGGGTACAAAGGCTACTTTGTATTGTGTAGATAGCTATTTATTAGTTTGTTTTTTTTTAATTTAAATAAATTCTGTTCGGGTCAGTTCTTCAATCACCAAGTAAATTTACATGCTCTGTTTAAAATTGTTTTGGCAAGTGTATTGCAAAATTGGCCCTGATTTTAATTTATTATTAATTATTAATTATTGTCTAATATGAATATATTTAAGTAATAAATAGGTTTGTTATATTTTAGATGTTTATGAACTCAGGGCTAAATTGTTTATGCATCACAAAATTCTATCCCAAAAGTTTAAACCTTCAACCAGTAGGTATATGTATGTCTGATCTATGTTGACATTCAAATATTTATAATTTGTATTTTTGAGTCGATTTACTGAAGCCAATATCAATGTGGAAAAATATAAGCTACTTGATAATTGCGTTGGTTGAGTGTGTATTGGTCATATGCTGAAGGTGACTTTCTATTTAAACTATATTGACTTTAGGAATATTTTCATATCACTTTTTTTAAAGGATTTACTTTGTGCTATAGTTTCTTTTTAAACTAGAAGGAGTAACAGTTGTCGACCTGTTGTAGGTAGATTGACAGTGAAACACTAAATTTAAATTAATTTGGCTTGCTTAGGAGGTTTACAAATTCTTTAAACCACCAGTTTTAACAACAGATTTGCTTACAAGTTAAAACTGACTGAAATTGTCACATGAATTTTGAAAGATGTTAATTTTTTAGTTTACATAGCTGAGTTCGCTTATTCACTCGGTGCAGGAATAGAGTAAAATTAGACCGAGAGCAACGCCCGCTCTAGCGTTCACGTCGCCCCGGACAAAAAGACAAATTGCCGCCCCTTAAACATATATACTTTTTAAAAATATATAGGTATCTGTAATTTTAAATAAAAATCAAGTGCTTTTAAATGATAATAAAAAACGTTTATTTAGAAAGAAATGAAACATAAAATTAACAGTCAAATAATAAGAAACAGTAAAATTAAAAAGTACCTGTACTTAAGCCGTTTTTTGGCGTACAAAACTGTTTTAAAACCGAATGGTGCTGTTTCAAAACTGTTTTAATTTTGACGTCATTAATGTTGATCCCGCTAAAATAACTTTGCTATACCGTTTCAAAACACAATCGGTTTGCAGGTTATGTGTAGCACTTGTTACTATTAACCCCCACTCCACCTTGAAATAATTTCAAAAAGTAATTTCACAGCGTTTTGAAACGTATGCAGCCGTTTCAAAACATGACGTCATTGTTTCAACGCTAAAATATGCACGTCTCGAAACATACGAAATAATTTCAAAATAGTGCACCGCCAAAAAACGGCTCTACTGTTGAAAGCAAAAAATAGTAGACAAGAAACAGTTTCCTGTAATTATTATCGAAGCCTTAAGCCGGTCATTCACGATCCTGTATGGCAGTCCCCCTTGCTGTCCGCCGAATGACATCGGATAGTGAATGCTGCAACAGACTGCATTGCGTCCGGCAACACAACGCAGGATGTTCGATGCGTCCTGCTCAGACCGGCAAGCTCCGCCTACCGGCTGCAGTCTGCTGCGCAGCAATGAGAGTGACGCGGCATCCTGCCGTTGCGTGTGCAATTAGTGATTTTAGTGGTGTTAGATTGTCACCCGCCATATTGTTAAAGATGGATAACGCAGGCACAATCGAATTTATAGATATGTATAAAGGAAAAAGGTGTTTGTGAGATGTTAAATCTCCAAATTACAGCAAATTACGTAACTTTAATAATTTCTTCTCCCATATTGTCTTTTGATTTTTCTGCAATAACAGTAAGAAACATAGCAAAATTGCTGTTTTCTTCTTTTTAGGAAGAGCAAGTAGGTTTGTCATTTTTCCGATGTGAAAAAGGTACTGGCGCTGGACAGCTTGCAGGATAGTTTGTGAGCTACTTTTGTCCTGCGGTGCGGACTGCCAAGCAGGATCGTGAATGGCCGCCTTTAAGCTGGTTAAATCTGTGAAGTCGTCTTTAATCAATACAATTTTGAGAAATAATAATTACAGGAAGCTGCTTTTTGTTTACTATTTTACTTTCAACAGTAGTTACACATTGTTAATTAATAATTGTAATACTGAAGTCACACTGAACTATATATCAAACATTTTTCTTTAAAGTCAAACACCTTCTGTATAATATAAACTTTCGCTTTTTATCACACCGACGCGACGCGACGTATTAGCAAGAATTAACTTTGTGTAACGAAACCGCGCTTTTATAATTTGAGGTAATAAACAAGTCAAGGCATGATATTTCGTCCTATTCCTGTTTCAAACAAGTTCATGCAGCTCCTTGCACTGCCTACATGCTGTTTTATTCGGTGCGCTACCCTTTTTTTAAATTTAATTAAAATATTCTTTTTAGCTTTTATGCAAATAAATGGCAAAGCCGAAGAAAAAAATCGACAAGTAATTATACATTTCGATTAATTGGGTATTTAACTTGTTAATGTTTGACACATTCACAGCTAAAATGCCGCCCTTTAGATTTGCCGCCCCGGACAGATGTCCGGATTGTCCGCCCCTAGAGCGGGCGCTGCTGAGAGCAAAGCTGTTTTGATACAAATGAAAGTGAGAGAAGAATAAATAGAGTGAACGGAGTTGAATAAACGAATGCAGCTAGTGTGAAGGCTTGCGTAAAACTGGCTATCAAACAACCAATAACATTGCGAGTTTTTGGCGGGCAAAATTCAAATTATTTCCTCTTAGCTTAAAAACTTTATAACAAATATTTATCTAACAATCAGTACTGAATGAAATTAAAATATTTTAAATGAAAATTGATAATAAAATAATTGAAATGGCAAATTAAAAATATTAATGCAACTAAAATTAACTTGGAATTAGATAACGAATGACTTAAAACAGACAGTAAATTTTATTTTGGCAAAAGTCAGAAATAACAATAAATTTTATTATCAAAAAAACTTATTATAGAAGTTACATACCTCAATTAACATTAATTGATTTCTGTCAATCTATACACACATATATCCACAGAAAAGTGAAATTTGAATGTACTCATAACATGGAAAATGCATTTACTTTAGCAGTGGAATAATTTATCTTAAAATAATATTGCTTGGATTTATTGTTTAAATGCTCTTGTTTCCATAATTAACTTAGGATGCAGAAGTATGACGTGTTGTCCAGGAATCAGAGAGTTCAAGATCGGAAACGAAGCGACCATCGTATTGCCGCGCCATGTATAGTCTCAGATGTTAACACTGACGCTGCCTGTCGGTAATATAGAACACGTTGTAATTGACTAGATCAAAAGTCATTTTGATGTGTTTTTGTAGCTTTGGTGATTTTCACAAACAGCAATTTTAATGCGCATTTTAACAACTTTCTTGAATTACATGTATACAGTTACATGTCTTTCAAATTTATCGTATATAATCTTTTAGGCATTTTCGGAAATTCAGTCGGAGCAGTCAGGTTCGTGGAAAAGCGTTCGTAAATTAAATCTGGTTACGTGTTCTGCTTGCGAAAATTAGTACAGGTACGCGACCCAAGTAACTCTAGTGATTGAGTAGGGTTACTAGGTTCTGTTATGAGGTTATGTTGATCTGTTTCCTTTTTTTGAAGTTGGGGTAATTTGAAATGTGTGACATGTACTAACGAATAATTTGATCTGTTCTAATTAAAGTATTTAATTATTTGTCAATTATTTTGCACAAAATGACGGGTTTATCAAATTTGGCCAAACGTGGTTATTCTGATACTGACCTGACAACTATATTCGCGTTCGAAAATTCACTAACCTGACTACTAACCTGCTAGGGTTAATCTTTCCAATCAGAGTTATTTTCCGAAAACGCCTTTAATGGTCGTATTTCCCAATGTATTTCTTATGGCCGTTTCCTATCTTGACCTCTCTGATCCCTGGTTTTATCGTTTTAAAAGTCACGATGAAAGTGATTGTAAAAAGTAGATTGGTAATAGGTTCGTTCCATTCGTCAGGATTTCGAGTTCTGGGGCCCAATTCTTGAAATCATTCGACATCATGTCGTATGCGACATGACGTCAAAATGACGCAATTCTCGAACGATTTGTATAGATTTATATCAGAGTCTACGTCATTTTGACGTCATGTCGCATACGACATTTGTCTAGTGATTTCAAGAATTGGGCCCCTGAACCGTTCAAAATCCTACTGAGCATGAGCAGTGCACAAAATTGGATATAAATTTCATACTGCGCACGATTCAGAACTTGACATTCTACCAAATGGAACAGACCTATTATTACAATTTCAAAAAATTATTATCTCTCGGAAGTGCATAGAGTATAAAAATACGTACCTGTCGTAGATTGAACTGTACAGGTGCTGTTTATCGCAAGAACTGTTAGAATTGGAAATTTAGGTTATGCGAAGGATCTGAAGATCAAACAATTTTTTTTAAAAACATTCTTTTAAGAACGAAGATATCTTTTTCAATGTATCTTTTAGCGTCGGCCACTTCATCAACAAATATGTGTCGTCCAACAACTGAAACTAACGATTAAAAGCTAGATCTTGTCGACGTACGAATATTTTTAGGTTAGTCAAATATTTATCAATTTTTGACATATAAGAAATTGAGTAAGCAAGCTACGACACGATTTTTTCCAAGGCCAACTCGAGGTTTTTTTTTTTTGTTGAAGACCCTATATATGAAAACTAGGTTTTATGAGAGTCTAAAGTTGATATTAATTCAAAAAGTGCTGGCTTTCTAATTTTGGGACAAATAATATGTACTGAGCTACGAGTAAAGAATGAACAGGAGAGAGTTATACTTGACAGTAGTTTCTTGTCCAAAATGGCCGCACAAGCTTTTTACAAAATTCTGGAACGCTCACAAACCACACAGTTCAACCATTGTTTATAATACACTTAGTACAGCAGATTTAACAAAATAAGATGCTAGAAATGTCAATTGTATTATAGTCACTGCAAAGTACTTGAAAGAAGCATAAGCTGAGTTTGTATTTTCAACTTCGTACAGTCTACTTGCTCTTTTTGCACTTTTATCTCACTTTTACACCTATCAAAACAGCTTCACTCTCACTCTAATTTTGATCCATCCTTGCACCGAGGGAAAAACGAACTCAGCCTTACTTACATTACGCTTGCTGGCGCCACTGAACATCTAAAAGTAACCTAAAAATATTAAAAGGTTGTATTAATACAGGGTGTCTTACAAAAAACGCCCCAAGCCATAACTCCTTTATTTATGGACTAATTTTAAAAAACAAAGAGGCAAATGAAATGAGACTAAAAACTCTATAAAGTGTGGTTAGTAAAACTTTTTTTTGAAATTACCTTCATGGTCAAACGACTGTCAACTTTTATTTTTTAAATGGCTTTGTATATTTTTTATTATTGCGTCTCGTAGAGCTACTTTTTCTAAATTCGATAGTGTGCAACACTTTTAAGTTTTGACCAACAAATATTGCAGAAAACATTAGTGAAAGAATTGAGTGTGCAATTGTAAGTTGGCTGTGTGAAAAAAATTCACGTCATTTCTTTCTAAACCATGTACTTTCTGAGGAATGTAGGGATGAAGTTTGTGCTTTTTCAAAACATTCTGCACAGTAACTTTTGATATTCCAGTCAAACTACCAATTTCGATTATTACAAACACCATAGTGTGTGTTTAGTTTCATTGTTTTTTAATTATCTTCATAGTCAAACGACTGTCAACTTTATTTTTTAACACTAGCGTTAAAAGTAAATCACTTTTAATACGCGTCTGTCATAATTTTACATTTTTAATTGAAGTATGCCATAGTTAAAAATTCAATTTTTAATGGCGTTTGTAAAAGAAAATAGTTTATTACGCGAAACGAGTTTTTTATAAAAATATACAAGTGTGCCGTGAAAACAATATCATTGAGCGTTATTGTTTATTGCAGTTATTGTTTAAAACTGTCAAGTTCTTCTTGCTTTATGACTAAAAGCCCGTTCACAATGACTTAATGTAACAAAATTAATCACTTAACAAAAGTTAGAACCATTGTTAGAAATGTAAGCGTACTAATTGGCTAATTCTACTAATTTACTTTTCTTAAGTTGACAACTTTCATTTTAAGGTTAACTCTGTTAAGTATATTCAATCAACAGCGTTCTAAAACAGGATAGTGAGTGTAGTCTTTGAGTCCTCGAGTTGAGCAAAATAATTTTATCCTTTATTAACTTAGACAACCACTAACAATTTGCAAATACTTGCGCATGCAAAGAACAAAAAATTCCTTCATTGTGAACACATAAATTAACACTCTAATTTCCTTAATTTAATTTTGTTACGTTAAGTCATTGTAAACGGGCTTTTATTGTTTCCTTAAAAAAAAAAACAGATTTATCGGGAAGTTTGGTTTATTAGAGTTTAAAAGTTGTACAAAATTGTTGGTTACAATGGATAATAATCAGTTGATTGACTTATAGCAAGTTTATTTTGAATGCAATAAGAACAGCAGTCAAGCAGTGCGACTCTATGGAAAGTATATGGTTTAGAAAGAAATGATCCTGAGCGAAGACAGGTTTTTCTAAACAAAATACAAGAGGACCCAATTTTTTGAAAAAGAAATTTTTTTGTTCTTTGCATGCGCAAGTATTTGCAAATTGTTAGTGTTAAAAAATAAAGTTGACAGTCGTTTGACTATGAAGATAATTAAAAAACAATGAAACTAAACACACACTATGGTGTTTTTAATAATCGAAATTGGTAGTTTGACTGGAATATCAAAAGTTACTGTGCAGAGTGTTTTGAAAAAGCACAAACTTCATCCCTACATTCCTCAGAAAGTAAATGGTTTAGAAAGAAATGACGTGAATTTTTTTCACACAGCCAACTTACATTTGCACACTCAATTCTTTCATTAATGTTTTCTGCAATATTTGCTGGTCAAAACTCAAAAGTGTTGCACACTATTGAATTTAGAAAAAGTAGCTCTACGAGATGCAATAATAAAAAATATACAGAGCCATTTAAAAAATAATAGTTGACAGTCGTTTGACCATGAAGGTAATTTTTAAAAAAAGTTTTACTAACAACACTTTATAGAGTTTTTAGTCTCATTTCATTTGCCTCTTTGTTTTTTAAAATTAGTCCATAAATAAAGGAGTTATGGCTTGGGGCGTTTTTTGTAAGACACCCTGTATATGGCAACCTGCCTTACTGGAAAGTGCGCTTCGTGATTTTTTGCACTTTTGTGCTAATTTGCGCGCATAAAGTATGTAACGAGAAAGCGGCTATTGTTCAAAGTAAAGGTTGACATGAGGTTGACTTTGGCTTAAGTCTAAGATTTGTCTGTACATACGGGCATAGGTCTGTTCCATTTGACAGAATTTCAAGTTCTGAACCGTTCAAATCATACGCAGTATGAATTTTATATCCAATTTTGTGCACTGCTCATGCTCAGTAAGATTTTGAACGGTTCAGAACTCGAAATCCTGATGAATGGAACGAACTTAATGTCACAGTTTCACTAATTTTAATTATTTATTCGTAAGCGAGACTAGTTTTTAGCGGTAACGGAAATTCCCTTCTTGATTTGTCATATTTAAATCTGTTACCTGTTATGTTTCAAAACCTGGGTCCTTGAGGTGAATAAGCGAACAGTTCAACCGGAAAATGTCAAATGTGACAGGTGACGTCGTGTTCGTTTGCAAAGTGGATAAAAATATGAAAATAATCGACATTTCAACAGTAAGGGCACAAGAGAAGTAATAATTCGTTATACGTTGTTTATAAATCAAAAGACCACCCACCACCTGTTGCATTATGTTGGTATAAAACGTAAACCCCCTATATTATCAAAAGATGGCAAGATATTTGAAGTTTCATGTCGATGTATTTTTCAAATCAGCATATGAGGACATTTTTATTAAATTTTGACAGATTTAACTTTTTCACATTCAACTGTCATTTTCTCAAAAATTTTCTTATGTAACGTAATAAAATTTTTATATGACCGTTTAGAGAATAAAATGAACTACTAAATAAAGAAAAAAATAGGAGGTTGTCATTAAAAAAACATGTTGGCCTTGGATCTCAAAAACAAAGAGAGAAACAGATAACATAAATTAATAATGTAGCACATACCAAATTTCATTCAGATCCGTCAAACAGTTTCCGAGATATTAAACCGTTTCCATAATTTTGCCCTTCCTGTATTTATCAGAAATTTGATTGACGTTCATTTTTAATTTTATGGTAATATTTTTGAAAACTACCACTGCTACTGTTGTCAGCTCGACAGCTGTGGTGTTCACGGAAACGAGAAGTTTTGTCCTGAACAAACCTTTAATATCACACAATTACTTAACACACAATATTTCTTACTCTGCAGTTTCTAGCACACGGGCCTTAGAATAACAAATTTAACTTGTCTTCGATTGAAATTAAAATGTTAGGCGTGCTAATAATATATTAATTAACTTCATGTCATAAATTTTAATACTAAAGCTAGGTTCGCACATGGTGTAAATACATAAGGTGATACGCTAAAACGGATGCGCATTAGTCAACCAATGAGGAGTCATCTAAAAGGAGGCACAGGAAACACGTGGATCTCAGAATCTGACACTTGTCTCACATTTGTTATGCACTAATGATCGATTGACTCGAATGCTTTTACTAAATTGTGTCTGTAATTTTGAGTATTTCACTAATATTCAGTGTTTATTCTACGTAAGTGAATTTAATTAATCAATTACCGTGATTTGACTTGCCTGTAATGTTTAGTTTAGCTGAAGCATAACCTATATTATGGCTACACATATGCGCACGTATCTATTCTGTCAACCGAAACAAATTATGGCCGCCTCGAATTGCCACGCAAAAGAAAAACGCTTATATTTTTGAAATTGGCGCGTGCCCTTTTCCGATGACACTTCATTGGCTGATACCCCACCACGAAAAATTTCGTGAGTAACGTTTCACCGTTTCACCTATATGATTCCACCATGGGTTCACAGCTATCCGTTTATACGTCTCCGGTAATACGTTGACCAATCATAGCTCGCGTTTATCTGTTGGCGTTTGATTCTAAGATCGCAGCGCTACCGTGGATAAATCTGAACCTCTGTAAGCTACACGGAATTTTTGTAATGCACGTGTTTAAGTGCGTACTAATACAAATAAACAAGTTGATTTAATGTGAATGTCACTGATGTCACATATAACACGATCCTAATGCATCATACACTCAGGATCGACGGCAAAACACGATTTGTTGTGTAGCATACAAGAGCTTGTTTAGTTGACACCAGGTGGCGAACGCTTAGCTGCAAACTCCTATAGGAACCATGCATATGCGAAGCCAGCGCCACCAAAGACCATATTGTGCATTAGTGGTATGAAAATACGAGTTGTTTCAAATTATTAGTGTACATTTGAACATGAATATTGTAATGTATTTCAATACCAGGAAGCTCAATCGTGTACTACAATCGTAAATTGTCATAAGAGTGATTATTACCCCAATTCTGTAACTCATAACAACATTGCTAAGTTAACAATATTGTTAAGTGAGATATTTTGACCAATCAGTACATAGAAATCCGTTGTATCTAAGCCCTGATTGGTCAAAATATCTCACTTAACAATATTGTTAACTTAGCAGTATTGTTATGAGTTACAGAATTGGGGTGTCTAGCTGTTTTCGTTCAAACCAATCATAGAATCAATGATTAGGTGAACATAATCATATGATCACCCAATATTGATCAAAACACATGAAACCGGTAATGTTTCTAGGTTAAGTTTTTTTGTGATCAAAACATACAAAATCACACATAACTTGTGATTATCCAAATTGTATGATCGCTAATCGGAGGTGGGGAGAAAGTAATTACAGAGAACGAATATGCAGAATTGTGATCACGATTACATGATTAGTAATCACGGGTATAAACGAAAGCAGCTATTATTCCCATGCAATGAGTCTGAAGAAATATTTTCATATCACTAATTCACAAATCACCACGCCAGGCGACGCTGAACACAGAGATGTGCATGGCGCCTATATGGTCACATTCTATCCGGCGACCGGAAAAGTTGGTTCAAGATCAACTTTTGCCGGAGATTTCTTCCGTTGACAGAATAGTTTTTAAATAGTGACGTAGAGGTTAGATACGGGATTTTACATTTTAGTGCTTTTAAATTAATTTTAATTGTAACTCATATGATTGCAATTTTTTATTATTAATACATACAGGGTACCCGGATTTCGTAGGGACAACATGGATAACTCTTTTATTCGAAGAGATAGAGAGATGGTTAAATTAGTAAAAATGTGCGGGTTCAAGAGCTCATTGAGAATACATTTTCAAATTTTATTTGTCATGGCCAACTTGGTTAAAATTAAAAAAAAAATTTCATAATTCCATTATTTGCCGTAACTTTTTTGTTACTTAGGATATTGAAATGCGGTTTGAATTAATTTGTATGCCATTATTTGCCGTAACTTTTTTGTTACTTAGGATATTGAAATGCGGTTTGAATTAATTTGTATGGTAATTTAAATATTTTTATTGGCAAAACAAAACCAAACTCAATTACAAAAATAATAATAAAAAATATTAAATCACTCAAATAAGCCACCATTGTTTGCAATGCAAAGTTGGGACCGTTTCTGAACACTGTTAATGACTTTACGGATAGTATTGCCATTAATACTGTTAAATGCCTCAAGTACTGCAAATTAGTTCAAACCGCATCTAAATATCTTAAGTAAAAAAAAGGCAAATAAAAGAAATTATGAGATTTTGTTTTTTTTTTATTTTAACCAAGATGGCCATGACAAGTACAATTTGAAAATGGATTCTTAATGAACTATCGAACCTGCACCTTTTTGCTAATTTAACATCTCTCTATCTCTTCAAATAGAAAAGTTACCCATGTTGTCCGTACGAAATCCGGGCACCCTGTATATACCATGATATGAGTTAATTCTGAAGTTTTGTCTTTAAAGCGGACGTAGTAATGCACATATTCAACATGTCAACTACAAAACGCCGTCAAGCCAACTGTCAAATTTATCCGCATAGCAATGAACGCTTCAAAAATGGAACATCCGTTGACGGACGAACGCAACCGTATAAACGGATAGCTGCGAACCTAGCTTAAAGGTATTCCAAATACCATGGCCAACCGTGATCTACATAAATAATGATGGAATCATAAATACATAATTCATAATTTATTAAAGTCAATTATTTTAATACTTTACGTTTAGCAATATGAATGAGTAAGTAACATCTTCAAAATAATTAGGACATGAACTATCCGTATAAATTCGGTTTTTGAAAACCAATTAGTGCCTAAAATTACATAAATAAAACGTTAAAATCATTAGCTAGTCTACTGCATTAGATTTATATCTGTAATATTAATGATTGTACATAATTTCAGTACTTACATGTAAAAAAGTGTGTGTAAAAATTATTTTGCGTTTGTGTTACCATTGCTTGAAATTGTTGATATTGCAAATAAACTAATCAAAGCGTTCGCTGGCAAAAGTTTTCCACTACTTTCGATTTCCTCGGGAAAGCATTTATTATAATATATTTAAAACTCTGTAAATATTTGTTAGCTAGCGAATAAACTCATAGATTTATCCATATTGTAAAGTATTTTTGTAAATATTCGTGAAAATAAAGGAGCTTTTCTATGAGAATTGTTAGATTGGTAGAATTGTTATAATAAAAAAACTATGAGTTAGTATAGAAATAGCATCCAATACTAAAACTTTGAAGACAACATAACCTCTAAATTTATTTACATTTCCCACAGAACCAATAGTGTACCGTCGCAGCAGGGGAATGTTTCTCATTCTTTCAGTATAAAATACACAACTGTGAGTTATAGGAACCATGCACATTAAGGTTACTGTATTTAGAAGGTACCGCCATTCATTTCCGCGGCTAGCGTCCCCCAAATTAAAAAGGGACGCGACAGCGTGACCACCTTTTTTTTAAGAGAATCTACTACATCTATGGGTTAAAAACTACTAAAATCTACCAAGTCTTAAAAAGAAATACCAAAAAATCTACCGATTCATTAATAGAACTGAAATATACACATCACAAGAAATATTTTCATATCACTAATTCACAAGTCACCACGCCAGGCAGCGCTGAACGCAGAGATGTGCATGGCGCCTACTGGCATCAATAAAAAGCTCTAACCAAAAATTTTATTCTGTGAAATTCAATGTGTGATTCTAAACGTAAGTAAAACCACCAGGGTTGCCAACACGGGCGATTAACCGCCGTTTGGGCTATTTATTTTCTTCAACAGCGGTTAAATTTTTTAATTCGGCGCTGGGCTATTTTTTGGGCGAAATTTTTATTTTTTAGGCTATTTTTAGGCGATTAGACTTGCAGTGATCAAAATACCTTTATTTTACTGATTTTATTTAAGTAAAAGAAAAATCCCCAACATTTGTAATAACTGTGCGATTCTGAAAGAATTTTGTTTTTGTGTTAAATAATTTATTGCAGTTGTGTTTTTGGAATTATAATTTTGTTTGTTTTTATTTAATAAAGTTTAATAAATAAGTATATCATTTCAACAGTATAATTTTTAATATATTTAAACATTCATTCCTCAAGTACTTAGTTTAACAAGTACAGCTGAATTCAAAAAAATTGGGAAATGTCAAAAAAGATCGACACGTTTTTTTTCAATATTTTCATAGCGTGAAAACGGATTTATTAGAAATAGGTTAGAATTATTTGACGGTACGTCACTTTATAAGTAAACAGGTTAATTTTTTGAAAGGCATGTATGTATTGTCAAGTAGACAATTAATTGACAAATAGAATCAAATTTACAATTGGAAAAATTTCATTTCCCGATTTTTTTGAATTCAGCTGTACATTGAAAAAATCTGTACGTTGATAATTTTTTTTTCTTGATACTTCTGTTTCATGACTCATGTTTTATGAAAATACAATAGGCGCCATGCATATCTCTGCGTTCAGCGCCGCCTGGCGTAGTGATTTGTGAATTAGTGATATGAAAATATTTCTTTAGACTCATTGCATGGGAATAATATCACTCTTATGACAATTTACGATTGTAGTACATAATACTTGAGCTTCCTGGTATTGCAATACATTACAATATTCAAGTTCAAATGTACACTAATAATTTGAAACAACTCGTATTTTCATACCACTAATGTACAATATGGTCATTGGTGGCGCTGGCTTCGCATGTGCATAGTTCCTATAGGCGATTTTGGGCGGTTATTTTTAAAAGTGGCGCGGTTTTTAATTTCACAATGTTAGCAACCCTGAAAACCACTGAAAACGGACATTCAATTTCGATATGTAAAACCATGGCCTTCTAAATCAAAAGCGAGTTCTAACTGGCCTGGGCGTTTTGAAAAATTTACATTGAATTCTTGTGCTCGAGAAAACGCCAAAAGTCGACACTTTGGCGCTGGTTATGGGGCACTGACAGCAATGAGTGAAGTGCACTGTCATTAGTGTCAATCAAAGTGAGTTCACGCAAAATTAATTAATATTGTTGTAATTACCGTAATACAAGATAATTTATGTGGTATAAATTTTATAGATTCATGCACAAATCATTTGATCTCATCGGAGTGAAGTACGCTTGCGCAATAAGGAAAGACTGGCACTTTAAAAAGCTTTTGTGTTATGAATAGGTAATTACAAGTTACATAAAAGAGTTTCGACTTTTGATAATGTAAAATGTGTTAAAATGTGTTGATAATTACGCACAATGAGAAAAAAAAACTTTATTATACATGTTGTAACTTACCACAGAAATTCTGAGTATATGCAGCTTTATATGCAGGCAAGATTTTCATCTAAAACCGTAATAGTTTAATGCTAACTTAAGTTGTCGAAATTGAACATAAATATTCCATCTTATTCCAACGTAAATAATATCCAGTATGCTCAAATTTTTACAGCAATAACATTAAATGTTCTTACACGAACTCATCCACCATTCACATGTGACAGAACTGTCAAGATTTTAGGTTAAGAAAGCGCCCTGTAAGCAGTGCTTGGCGGAGCACGCCTGAACTGCACTTTTGCGCAGGCCAGATAGAACTCGCTTTTCATTTAGAAGGCCATGTGTAAAACATATGCGACGCTGCTGACTTATTTAATTTACATTTTAATAAACGTTTACGAAACTGATAAATGATGCTACAAATAGCATAAGAATTAGTCGTGACACAAGTTATCACGTTAATTTTCATTCAAAACTATTTATTAATACACAAAATGAACAATTATCTGACTCCGGCAAGTCAGCTGTTCACAAATGCGTCCATGATATGCACCTCGACCAATCAGACGCTGTGTCTGATCAAAACAAAGTCACAGGTTATGCCGGATTCAATAACTTGTATACCACACTCTTTCTATTTATCCGATGTAAAAAAATGAAATGTTTTCCATAGAATCTTAACACGTTCCTTTTACAAGAAAAATAAAATTAATTTAAGTGAAGCTACGAGTAAAGAATTAACAGGAGGGAGTCATAATATGTAACAGTAGTTTCTTGTCCAAAGTCGTAACCTGTGGTCGTAACTAAATATAGCCCCTGTGTGTCATAGGGGCACACAAGCGTTTATAAAATTATGGAACGACCACAAATTACACATTTCACCATTATTTAATAATATACTTACTATACTAAATTTTAGAAAATAAGATCCTAGAAATGACAATGAAGTTTCCTCATGTTCGAAATGGAATATTTTTTTAAATAATAGTAAAATATAGACCAAAAGCAATTGACTGGTGAATTTTTTTTTTTAATTCATCGATAAATAACGGAGAAATAACTTTTAAAGTTGTCATGTTTTAAACAGTCACGACTCGTTTGTGACGGCACTTTTTCGCAAAGCTGATCGCGGTTACTCTGTTACACAGCTACATAAAAGTTAACATTCATTTAACTTGACACGTGTTTTACATGATTATTGTTTATCACCTGTGTATTTGCATTAAAATAGAAATAGGATTTGTAAAGCGTCAAAGCGATAATTTGTTGAATAAAAGAAATGTCACGACACTCGGAAACTGTTGTCACAAAACGCAGCTTTGAACTCTTATATTTAAGGTGCTTTCCTTTTACACAAATCTCACTTCAGATCAGATAAACGTCATTTCCGTTAGCACCTTGCCGTTCGAATATTCCCATTAGTTGTTAGACTGAAATATCCATTCGAACTTAGGGCCAGTTGTACAAAGTAGGTTTAAACTCAAGTTTAACTGAACCAGGTTTAAAGTACACAAATTCGCATAGGATCTTAATGACATATGGCAATTAATGCATTCATAAATAAAATTTGATCCGATTTTGTTCACTTTGAACCTGGTTCAGTTGAACGTCAGTTTAAACCTCCTTTGTACAACTGGCCCTTACTTTTTCGTGCTAACGGAAATGACGTTTAAGATATGAAATAAGATTTGTGGCAAAAGGAACGCAGTTATAATTTGATCATTTTTAAAGATATTTTAATAATTCTTTCACAGTTATACGTCAATTGGCTTTGACTTTCTTTTCTTTCTTAAAAAAAATAGTAAACTTTTCCATTGTTTTCTAGTCATGGAGTTCTATCGCTAAAAGTACTTGGAAGGAACTTACTTAAATTACGCTTACTGCGCCGCTGATCATCAAAAAAATTCCAAAAGCAACCTAAAAGTCATTCACTTTTTAAATAAAGTCTATAATATTAATAACCTATCGATATATCGTTTATAACAAGTGTACAAAAGGTTTTCCCATCTAGTGTGTTGCTCTCATTTTTTCGCATGTTCACGTATGTTCCTTACTTGATTCGTACCCTAGACAAGTAAACAAACATAACTTTAAAAAAAATTGTTTTACTGATTTGATTTTACAATGGTTTTCACATTGGAAGAAAAACATTTATGGTTAAATCTTACTTTCGAAACGCCCAAAAAATTAATGGCGAATGGACCTATTCTATTCCTGATTGTATTGCAGAATTTCAGGAAAAATTTCCAGGAACTGTAGGTATTTCTGTATCACAAATTTGTTAATCAACTTCAGTACTCTGTAGGACTATTTCAGAGAAACTGGCAGTGTGGCTAGAAAACCGGTATCTGGTAGGCCTAAAGTAAGAACTGATGAGGTAGTTGAAAATGTGAGACAAATTATGATTGATGCTCCTCGCACTTTCATCCGTCACCTGTCACAACAAGTTGATCTTTCTGTCGGGACCTGCAGAACTATTCTAAGAAAGAACTTGTAAATGTTCCCTTATCGTTTGACTGCCGTGCAAGAATTGCTTCCAGTAGATTTTGAACCAAGGCGAAGATACTGTCATTGGTTTTTAAACAATATTGACAACGACGATTTGTTGGACAAAACTTTCTTTTCAACATCTGTTGTGAATTCACGTTCAACGTTATTTTCAATGCTTTATTTTGTATGATTTCAAATACGTAATAATTCGTAATTATTGGTTATGATTTTCTGTTGACGTTATGTCAAGGTTAAATGTCAATTTGGCATTTACTGATAACACACATGCGGAAAAATGAGAGCAACGCACTAGATGGGAAAACTTTTTGTACACTTATAAACGGTGAGCAAATAAAAATCAGATTAGAGTAGGCGGTGCAAAGAAAATGCATGTCTGTGATTAAATAAAAAGTCAATAAATTTGACAGTCCATGAATGCATTACATTAATTAATTCAGTTACTCACAGACATACATTTTCTTTGCGCCGCCTACTCTAATCTGATTTTTATTTGCTCGCTTTTTATAACGTACCTTTTTTAAAATTTTTGTCCCTAGTTGACCGTGAATTGTCAGTTGAGAATCAGCCTTGCTTGAGCTGAAACATAAATAAATTGGCCTCATTTTTCTTATTGAAGGAAATTGCTGAATTCGGTAATTTTACCTTTTACTGCGTGCTTGCACCGCGTGAATTGCTAACAAATGTCATAACATAAACATTTTATTACTTTAAGGGTGCGTTTCATTTGCGCGCTCACATGCTTTGAGCGCTCATAAGCATTGCTTAAATCGTTCCCTTTGGCTTTGCAAACGCTCACAAAGCGCCAGCTGACGAAATATAAATAGTAACGTCATTATGACGTCATAGTCTTCGCTCACAATCGCTTATTCCATCGAGGTAGGGCAGCAAAAGCATAAGCGCTTATGTTCCAAATGGAACGTATGAGATGCGTATGAGGAGATCAGCTAATCATAGTCAGGTTATAAACAAACATTACACTTTAGAAGTAGCTACAGCAGCTACGATTGGCTCAATTTAACTATTGAAGTTATATTTTTGAGGTTATGAATTCGTTGTGCAAACAAAAGTCAAAAGAAACACCTTTGCGTATAACTGCTTAAGCAACTAAACGCCAAAGAAAACAACAGAAAACAGTGCTTGTAAGCGTGAGCGCTCAAAGCGTGTGAGCGCGCAAACGAAACGCACCCTAAAAGTGGGATTATGCTTTATGCTATTTCATACATCAGGTCGATTGAGACTGGTTCACAACTAATAATTCACGGCCAACTAGGGAGAGAAATTTTTAAAAGGCACGTTCCTACTAATCACAGTTGCTAAATAAACACATAAATTCATTCTACACTCATGCCCGTATGCACAGACAAATCTTAGACTTGAGCCAAAGTAAACCTTTACTTTGAACAATGTAACTATACGACGCACAATTTGATATGAAGTTAGCTTTAAGTATCACTTTTTCCTTAAGTCCACCTTGAGATTTGTCTGTGCATACGGACCTCAGATACTAACACGAAATCCGGCAACTTTTCAACCACGGATAGCAACAAACCGCCATATTGCAGAAACTGACTTACCGGAAAGTGGTAACTTCCCTCAAATCTAATTGCATTCTCCTACTGCCGTAGGTTTCCTCCTGTTACTTCTTTACTCGTAGAGGTGAAGTGGCTCACAATCATAGAAAAGTGAGGGAAAATTTGACTTTACGGAACAAAAGAAAAGAGAGAAAACTGAAGAAGTTCTTACTTCAAGATATTGTCAAGATTTTAATGTTGTAAATAATAAATTATAAATAATTTAAGGAACTGTCAAAAGGATTTTATTTAATTTTAGCAACTAATTCAAAATGAAACTTTTCAGCGCAAGTATTTTGTACCCTACAAATAAGTGAATTGTTTCACTCTTCACTATTTTGCTTCCTGTACATTGGCGTTTTAAGAATAATGTAAACTGTACGCTTAAAGACTATTAATTTTATAATAATCAAATGCATAATCTGCATATCCCGATTTGTCAGTAATTTATTGTTATTTTCCCTCACTCCAGTTGGTGGAGTATAGATGATGGGTTTGCGGTTCCTTCGAATCAGTAAGGGGGGAAGTACCCGTATATGCTTACCTCATTTCAAGCAACAGGAGCGCCTAATTTAAGTGAGCAAGCGGAAATGAAGTGACCTTAGAATCGGTATAAAAGGAACGCAACATCTGTTTATCCAGCTAAACAATTGCTTTAAAAAAAACAGTACAAGACAAACTGTCATGTCACACGTTGTGTGAATAAAGTTTTTAACACAATGTTCGAAGCTTTATTTCAAGAAGCCATTCCAGTTTGTCTTCAAAAGTATTTAGGAAAACCAGGTAAGAAGTTTCAATTCAATCATTGCACCAATTTTGATTTCGTTTTTACGATGGCCTTGCAATAGAAAGTAAGTATAGTCGTGCGCAGCTTAAATCATAGCTTAAATGCTACAATTTGACACTTCTGTGAGCCTTGCATCACAAGATTTTAAGGGTGAGGTTTGCGCGCGGGAGGTACATTTAAGGTACGCGGGACTGTACCTATTGATGCCATAAGTTTTGAAGTAACCTGTAATGTTATAAATTGGACGACTTTCTGCAGAAAGGATCAACCCACGTTATGGTCACACTGAGAAAACAGTTATATAAGTTTTGAACAATTCTAAAATTCCTAAACAATTTGAGGTCTATTGTATACTTGCGTAGTTTTAGACACTGACATTTAAGTGTCCCTACTGAGTATTTTCTTATACTCTGCCATTGATATAACATTATGCAGAAAGGATACGACCCATATGGCTCTGTTCTGCAGATCTATTTATTTACCACTATTGAATGTAGGTTGGTTCAGCGGCCAATAGAAGTTATTACCATTATTTTGGGGCTTCGATCTATTCTGCAGTAGAATTTTAACACATTCATAATCCGAAGAACTCAGATTTTGTCAATTTGCGGGTTGGTTCCTTTCTGCAGAAAGGCGTCCAATTATAGTAGATTTGATTTCGAAATAGAAATTGGAAAACTACAAGTGAAGCTCGAATTTTTTAAATACATATTCGTTAACTTTTTTTATCATAAAATTTAATCAGGGAGGAGCACTGATGTCTATCTACATACCTCCAAATTTTCATTTCATGAGCTTTTTGAAGATCTCC
The DNA here is from genome assembly GCA_033060865.1 of Dorcus hopei. Lineage (NCBI taxonomy): Eukaryota > Metazoa > Arthropoda > Insecta > Coleoptera > Lucanidae > Dorcus > Dorcus hopei. The sequence goes on along the minus strand of CM065424.1, from coordinate 17,127,757 downwards.
AATTTCGAATTACTAGTAGGAATTAAAAAGAATCTTTTAAATAATAGGAGTAATATTTATACAGGGTTATCCACATAAACCATTCGTTAAAAGTTTTCAAGATTGCAGTTCACGTAGATATTTGAAATTTAAGGAGCAATGGTTTTCCGTCGAGATCTCTTTAAATAAAATAAAATAAAATTGTCTTTGTATCACTTCCGGTTGTACCGGAAGTCGCTATCAACTCGCTTATTTTAAATGGAATGCTATATTTTTTATCATGTTTTTGAATTCTACTTACATAAAAATATGTAAAATTGCAATACATTTCCCTATCTCTAAAATGCATCATTTTTGAGATATTTTGAATTTTCTTAGAAATTTGGATTCTGCAATCTGATTTTCAAAAAATTATAACACAGCTGTTATTGAAGCAATTTTATTTGTAATAGCTCATATTGTAGTTGAAGCTTTAAGGTTCTTAAAAATTCCATAAGAATAATCTATTAAGCTACAGGTGTCTAAAACGCATCGCTCCACTCGAAGATATTCAAACACAGAAAAATACTTTTTTTCAAATGGAACGACAAATATTTTAATACACCATCGTATGTGGAATTAAATGCTGTGTCGAACTATACTAGCATTCCCTATACCTAACTTTAACAGTTTTTCAGTTATAAGATATTTTTGGTTTAATACATAAAAATTTACATTTATTAGGTTAAATATTTCTAATTTTGTTGATATAGTTATGAAAACAACAAACAATTGCATTTAACGTTTCCTGTTACTACAAGTTTTAAGCAAAAGCAAAAAAAAAGTTGAGAATCAAATTCAAAATTATTCAAACGCTGATATTTTAAATCTATTTTTTAAATTCATGAAGAATGATCTAAAATGTACGAAGATCAGTAACAAAAAACGAAGATAATTAGACAGTGGTTTAAAAATACTTTAACGCTAATCCAGAGAATTGCAAACTAGCAGCTATTTTATTCTTCAATTTAAAGTAATGAAATTCATACTTTTTCGTTTTATAAGATCACAAGCGTCCTAAGAGAAGGATGATTAAAGAACTATTAAAATTTGTGAATTTCCACTTGCCAAATTCTATTTTCTTTGGTTGACTACAAAATTTGTAGTAACAGTAATCATTGTTATAATATCCATGCTATCTTAATAAAATTAAATATCTTCGAGTGGAGCGGTGCGTTTTAGACACCCTGTAGCTTAATAGATTATGCTGATGGAATTTTTAAGAACCTTAAAGCTTCAACTATAATATCAGCTATTACAAATAAAATTGCTTCAATAACAGCTGTGTTATAATTTTTTGAAAATCAGATTGCAGAATCCAAATTTCTAAGAAAATTCAAAATATCTCAAAAATGATGCATTTTAGAGATAGGCAAATTTATTGTATTGCAATTTTACATATTTTTATGTAAGTAGAATTCAAAAACATGATAAAAAATATAGCATTCCATTTAAAATAAGCGAGTTGATAGCGACTTCCGGTACAACCGGAAGTGATACAAAGACAATTTTATTTTATTTTATTTAAAGAGATCTCGACGGAAAACCATTGCTCCTTAAATTTCAAATATCTACGTGAACTGCAATCTTGAAAACTTTTAACGAACGGTTTATGTGGATAACCCTGTATAAATATTACTCCTATTATTTAAAAGATTCTTTTTAATTCCTACTAGTAATTCGAAATTGGAGATCTTCAAAAAGCTCATGAAATGAAAATTTGGAGGTATGTAGATAGACATCAGTGCTCCTCCCTGATTAAATTTTATGATAAAAAAAGTTGACGAATATGTATTTAAAAAATTCGAGCTTCACTAGTTTTCCAATTTCTATTTCGAAATCAAATCTACTATAATTGGACGCCTTTCTGCAGAAAGGAACGAACCCGCAAATTGACAAAATCTGAGTTCTTCGGGTTATGATACAAAGACAATTTTATTTTATTTAAAGAGATCTCTACGGAAAACCCTGGCTCCTTAAATTTCAAATATCTACGTGAACTGCAATCTTGAAAACTTTTAACGAACGGTTTATAGGGATATTCCTGTATACATAGTTTTATTTTTGATATAACCCTTTTTTTTGAAATAACTCTTTGAAAATAGTTATTCTTATTATAAAATTCCATTTATACATAGAATCTCTATAAATGCAGGGGGAGCGAGGGGAAGAGGGAGGGGGGGAGGCACGCACGCATTTTTAAACAAAATCCATTTTACATTTTACTTTACGCACTAGTGATACTTTACAAACTAAAATTAACCTTAAAAGCCTGTAGATAGACCAAAGTATCTACTTTACGCACGGTTGTAGAACAACACATACTACTTACAAACGTGCATTTATTTTCCCACCAGGTGGTAATCTGTTGAAAATTATCACAAATAAGAGTTATAAATTGATAGGAAATTTTTTAAAATGAATTTTAAAAAGTCCACGTTTCGATCCATGGCTTCTTCAGAATAAATAAACAGTGTTGTTATTATAATTAAAATTAAATTTGATAGGCAACAATACTACAAAAAAATCATTGTCGTCTTAATTCTTCATTACATTACATACATAACAAGTGTCTAAATAAAAACCTGGTCAAGTGGGTTGTGATCGAGAATTTATCCATTGCATTTACATAGCAGAATTACTAAATGTAGCCTACTTGACCAGGTTTTTATTTAGACACGAGTTAAGTATAAATTGTATTTTGGACGGGACGGGTATACCGGCTGTTTCAAATTGGGTGTGCACTGAAGGGATCTCCTAAACCGTGAGAGTTACAGATTCGGTTAAATGGAAGAAAAGTGCACCAGTCATTGCTTAATTCATATCCATTAACAGAATCAATTTTCTCTTAATTGTTCTTGAGGTATTGGTGAAAATGTAATAATATCGATTTTCTTTTTTCCTCTGTAACTCCCTTATTAAAGATAATTTAGAAATTCTGTCTTAACTTTCTACAGGCACTTTTGGATTCTGCTTCAAATAGGGGCAGTAGAATTGTGGTCACACGTTTCGCCCCTCCGCGACCATCCAATAAGTTTAGATTTTTTTAATACAATGTATACCTTTTTATTATCGTATTTGTTGGCATTTTTTCTCCTGATTGTAATGGTATATCACACTTAATTGTTGATATTAATTTGAAGCTTAAATGATACAGATTTTTATATGAAAATTTTATTTAATACATAATTTCAAATATTTAGTTCATTTTCTTAGCTATAGTGTAAGTGTCAATGAATTATTTAATATTTGTCTCTTTAGCTATTGCATAACAAATTCTTTTAACGGACACTGATAGTGCACATTTGTAATATCCGTTAAAAGAATTTGTTATACGAGATAGTTGTTGACGAGGCTAATTTTACAAACAAGGGAATATTTAATAGAAATATACATAGATATTGGTCCAGGGAGAATCAAAAAAGATTTCGACAAGTGCGACCACTGATACAATTCAGCTTAAATGTTTGGTGTGGTATTTGGCATAATAGAATTATTGGTCCGATCATTTACGAAAATCATGTAACAGCTGAACGTTACATCGATTTTTTAAGGACAGACTGAAAACATTTTAAATTACATTCCTCTAAATCATATTAGGGAATTGTAATTTCAAAATCATGGAGCACCAGCACATAATTCTGAAATAACAACAAATTATTTGAAGCAAACTTTTCCTGATATATGGATAGGTACAAATGGACCTGTCGCATGGCCTGCAAGATCACCAGATCTCAGCCCTTTGATTTTTTATTGATTGATTGATTTGTTTTATTGATTTTTCCTCTTCCGACCTTTGGATGTTAGTTATTAATATTCAGTAAGTAAAAAAAGTACTAAGGAATAAATTTACTTATTAAATAAAATCATGACGAAACTGTATCAAGTTTTTTTTTTTAATCATAATTTAACTTTACTTGAAAAGAAGTATTAATTGTTATACATCACTGCAATCAGCAGAAAAAATGCTATCGAATAGAACAATTAAAAGATATACGTTGTATTAAAAAAATCGAAACTGTTGATGATCGTGGAGAGACGAAACGTTTGACTTCAATTCTGCCATTTCTATTCGAAGCAGAATAAAAAAGTGCCTGTAGAAAGTTAAATCAGAATTTCAAAATTATTTATAATACGAGAGATACAGAGGAAAAAAGAAAATCGACATTTTTACATTTTGATCAATATCTCAAGAAGAAATAAGAAAAAATTCACTCTGTGAATGAATACGAATTAGGCATTGATTCGTGCAATTTTTCTTCCATTTAACCAAATTTGTATCTCTTACGGTTTAGAAGATCCCTTCAGTGCACACTCAATTTGAAACAGCCGGTATGTATACATATAAACATATTTACTTAAATAAATTTGTTTATGTTTAGATTATCGTGTTAAGGATTGGATATTTCTGAATTCCCCATTATGGATGCTTGCAATTTTATCTTGCTACTGTACCACCCTGTTGATTCTTCTGAAAATTATGAAAAACCGAAAGCCCTTCAAGCTCAGAAAAACGCTAATCGTTTACAACAGCTTCCAAGTTTTGTATTCAGCTTACATATGTGCAGAAATCTTCACGTCTTCTTATTTGGCTGGTTATAAACTCTCGTGTACAGATCTGGATATGCGACCAACAAAGTTGAATATGAGGGTAAGTTTATAAATTTCCGTAACCATGTATAGCAGTCCTTTCTTATTTTAGATGGCGAGTGCCTTTTGGGCGTTTTATGTCTCAAAAATAATTGATTTGTGTGATACAGTAAGTAGATATTAAACAACAAGGTATTAACTTATATTTAAAATTGTTTAAGTCAAGCAAAATTTGCTGAAATATTTTGCAAAATCATAGAGTTAACAATTCATTTCCAGAATGTTTAGAAATAGATAAATTAAATTTAACTTAAAATTTATTCAATAATACATTAAAAATTTTCTAATATAATTAATTTCTTAAATGCAGGTATTTTTTGTGTTACGTAAGAAGTATACTCAGCTGACATTTCTGCATGTGTATCATCATTCTACTATGATCTTCAACTGGTACATAGGTACACTGTATTTGCCAGGTGGACAAGGTTTGTGTAATTAATTATAAATTATAAGAAAGTGATTAACATAATGTGACCTTACAGCGTTCCTTAGCGTCTTGTTTAATTCATTTGTGCACATCATCATGTACACATATTATTTATTATCAGCAATGGGACCTTCAATGCGAAAGTACACCTGCTGGAAGAAATATCTCACACAGATTCAGTTGGTAAGAAAATGAAATCGTCTCAGAACTAAACTTTCATTAATTAGTTACCTTTTTCAGACCCAATTTTTGGTTGTAATGGGTCACATATTAGTTGGTTATATAAATAAATGCAAAGCTTCGATTTGGTTGACTTGGTTTACGCTCACTTACTTAAGTACTTTGGTTATTTTATTTGGAAATTTCTATTACAAGGCGTACAAGGAAAGAAAAGGTGTAACCGCTGAAAAACTTGCAGAAAAATATAATAAGTGTACTGAGATCGACTATGTAGCAGGGGGTGATTACAAATATGATAAAATCAATTAATTTAGTACAATATTTTATTTTACAAATTTGTAAAATCTATGTTTTGTGTTATTTCTTAATAATAAATAATGTTTACCAACATAAATTGGATTATTAGAGTTGTTAATTGGGCTATTACTATGTACCATTTCTGGGATTATTACAATAGCCTAATTAACAAATAAATCTAATATAATGTTTCAATATTCCATAAGCCCATCAGAATTTGTAAGAACTTCATTTGTATGCTCCGACTGTTCAGACACAGTATGTTGACTTCCAATCAGGCATCCTTTAAGTTGTGAACCACTTTCTATCACAGCACCATCACAAACGATACAATTTTCTAAAGCAACCCTAAAACAAAACCTCCAATAGTCACCAAGTAAATCCTAAATATTAAATTTACCTTTCTTTAATGATGACATTGTTCATTATTATGGAGTTAAAAATCCTCGTGAAACTGTTCACATGCACGTTGGGTCCAATGATGGAATTTTTGAATGAAGTTTTCTCACTTAGTTTACTGGATTCCCAAATGATACAACAGTCATCAACTTGATTTGATTTAATGTCTGCTCGAGGATCTATTTTGATTAAGTTCGAACTCGATAATTTTTCCCAAAGGTTTATAATCTACAAAAATATTCCTTATAATGTATAACAATTTTGGATTAAATTAAATTGCATACTTTTCCATTAACAGTCCAGTATGAGGCTAATGTATTTACTCGAATGCCAATCAACTTAGGATCAGCAATGTAAGCAAAACATCGTATAGGATCATTGTGATAACAAGGCTTAAGATCACCAATATGATCGTTATAAGTTGAGGTATTTCGTATCAATAATTCCAATGGTGATTCCTTAGCAAATTGGAATATATCGTTCGTAGCTTTAACATTAACGATCGATACATTTGTGTCCGTTGCAGCTTGCGGTTTCGACAACTGTTTCTTTATAATGTGAGGAAGTAACTCGCCTTTTAAAGTTGAAATGTTTGGCTCAGAAGCCAGGTATTTTATAATCCAGTTCTTCAAGACGTAGACATGTGAATCAATCAAGTCGCTATGCATTGTTATGTTGGTATGCTTCCTGAGTAATACTTTTGGCAACGTTACATTAGTTTCGAAATCACTAGCAGAAGCAAGAAATACCATTCGGTTTGTTTTTGCATCGATTCCGATTAAATCACGCTCTACAAATACACTAAATTATTTACAATGTTAATCTATGAGATTTTCATTGTATACCAGGTTTGTGTTTAGATTTAGGACCAGGTATGATAACTTGTTCTGCACTTTGCATATTAAAAAGTAAAGAACACACAGATGCATTGTGTTTTCTGAACAGATTCAACACATCATGAATATTGACGTTAGAAATAAAATCACACGAAACGACCAGGACATCCGACTTCAACTTATCATGCATCAACCTTAACGAATCAGCAGTTCCTAAATCTTCATTGGTAGGTACAGTAAAATACTCAATTTTTATTTCTAATTCACTCTTCTCTAGAGTATTTTGTATCTCATTTTTTTGATTCTCAGCGACTACCACTATTGCATCTGCAACATATTAAAGTTACGTTTACTTGTTATTTGGCATGCATACGTTTCAAACCTGTAAAACCAGATTGTTGCAACTTATATAGTGGATACCATATTAGGGGCTTGCTCCCTACGGGAAGCAAACACTTTGGTTTTCCTGCGGTTAATTCTGGCATACGAGAACCTTTCCCTGCTGCCAAAACAACGGCTTGAAATTCATGTCTGAAAGTCATGTTGAACTTCTACGTGCTACTTGTTATTGTTATATGTTGATGTAAATCACATGTAAATTTCACTAATATTGCACAGGTTGCACGATTTATTTGAGGTTAACTTCTGTCACTGTCATATTTAAAATGTCACTACATCAGTGTCACCAACTAGTGATGCGCGATTGCGAATAAAAATATTCGAATAATTCGATTGTAGCGATTATTAGAATGTATTCGAATAATTATCAGTTTTATTCGAATTTTATAAGCGTATACGCGCCAACCGCGGATACGCATCACAACAACGAATAACTATCGGTTTACTTCGATTGTTATTCGCCCACCGCTTAGCGTGGTAATACGCTGGCGCCGCGGCCGTATCGCTGTTAACCGTATTGCATACGCATTACCACAGCGCACTATTTCGTACGATATCGTGACTTATATCTTTAGCTTTTCGGATTATGTAGTTGAAAAAAGAACTACATAATTGCATATGCGTATGCATCGCGGTCAGCGCAGTGGCGAGCATTACGAAGCGGTGGGCGAATAACAATCGAAGTAAACCGATGTTGTTGCGATGAACACGCTAGGCCGAATGAATCGCCAGCGCACAATGAATTGGAAAGCGAATGAAATTATTCGAATAATTTTTATTCGATTGTTTTTTTCAGACTACGAATGAATCGATATTCGAATAAATAATTTAATGATTGTCGATTTATTCGATTGTTCCTTTCATTCCCAATCGCGCATCGTTATCACCAACTATTGACAATCGCTTTTCCCTCTTATTGGGACAAAAATTCCCTTTTATACCTGCTTTCTCCCTCAGATTGCCAATTTCAAGCTATTATCCGTTCTCTTTTTGCATTCTAGGGTAGGTTCCACTTAAGGATCACAATGTTTATGTTCTATAGAGTATGTAGCGTCGATCCACTTGTATTATTTGGTGTGATGTCTTACGCCGACCCAGGTTCATTTTGTGGGCGATGTAATAGCTTTCCTAGCCTCGCACCTAAGGTACTAAATCAACACTTCGTACAGGTAACGCAATCCCATTCCTCTCGTGAGAGGATTGAGAAACAAAGATAACAAATATAATTGTCGCAAGTGCAATAAGGAAGACAACAGTTTTAGGGAATTCTATTAACCGCAATGTCACTGGTTTCAATTAAAAAATTTATTAGGTTATATCTAGTTAGTTATTTACCAATCAAAAAGTTGTTATTTTGAGAAGTGCAGAATGTTTCTTTTACGAAAAAGGCGGAATCATTAAATGTCATGCGATAAAAGTTTGGGATGCGATATTTAAACTCAATTTTCTTAACCACTGACAGTAACTTTGACAAACGTCACTTCAAATAATATTTCCAACTGTTTTTTATCCCTAGGTGAGAGGAATGTGCGACAAGGATAGTTATAAAAATCACTAAATGCGTTACCTCTATACGAAGTATGTTGATTTAGTACCTTACTCGCACCAGGTGTCTATATTATTATTGTTCTGATCGTCGTGAGCGTTATGTGGAACAATCATGTGTATTCTCTAAGCACCAACTCATTTCAATTGATATCTAACAATAATTGAAGAGAAACGAATTGATAGGTAACCATAACAACCACAGCAATTCACCAATGGCGTTTCAATATGCCGTAACAATCAACTGAAGAGAATGTTGATTTCCTAAAGACCATATTCTCTTCAATTGATTGTTACGGCATATTGAAACGTCATTGGTGAATTAGTGTGGTTGCTATGGTTACCTATCAATTCGTTTCTCTTCAATTATTGTTAGATATCAATTGAAATAAATGAGTTGGTGCTTACAGAATACACGTGAATGACATCGCTACTTTGATCATTTTGATCGTTAAGTGGAACCTACCCCCCTAGCAGGGTTGCCAATATTGTGAAATTAAAAACCGCGCCACTTTTAAAAAGAACCGCCCAAAATCGCCTATTGTATTTTCATAAAACATGAAACATAAGAATGAAGAAAAAAATTATGAAAGTACTGATTTTTTTCAATGTACTGTTAAACTAAGTACTTGAGGAATGAATGTTTAAACATATACAAAATTAAACTTTTGAAATGATACTATGATACACTTATTTATCAAACTTTGTTAAACAAAAACAAACAAAATTATAATTCCAAAAACACAACTGCAATTTAACACAAAAACAAAATTCTTTGAGAATTGCACATTCGGAAATAAATCAAATAGTTCATCTCTTTCTTCCATTTCTTGAACTTCGCTGTTTCTCATACATTTGTTGTGTTGGTTCAAAAGAAGTAAGTACAACATAAGTCATTAATAACGAGCGTCTAAATAAAAACCTGGTCAAGTGGGTTGTGATCGAGACTTTTTCCATTGCATTTACATAGCAGAATTACTAAATGTAGCCTACTTGACCAGGTTTTTATTTAGACACGAGTTACAAACTCAGCCTTAATCCCTAGCAACGCTACCAGAAGAGACACATTCATTCTATTTCTGAGTCTTGTTTTTAAAAGTCAGTAAGATAAAGGTATTTTGATAACTGCAAGTCTAATCGCCTAAAAATAGCCAGAAAAATAATAATTTCGCCCAAAAAATAAGCCCACCGCCGAATTAAAAAATTTAACCGCTGTTGAAGAAAATAAATAGTCCAATCGCCCGTGTTGGCAACCCTGCCCCCTAGTAGGCCATGTTTTTCTTCGTCAGGTTACGTCAGTGTTGCCAACTGTACAATAATTATCGAATTGTATAGGCGGGTAGCAAACGGCGTCACGAGCGCCACTTGCTGTAAGTTTATGTAGGAAAAGGTAGGGAAAACGGTCGTATCAGAGTTGGCAACACTGCTATCAGCTGACTCTCAGTACTATCACTGGAGTTACAAGCACGTTACGAGGACGATCTTTACCTTCTATACTTTAAAACAAATCGAGAAAATACTAGCAAGCACATTCAAATCTTCTTCGAAATGATATAAATGAATATAACGTTTCAAGTCACGTCCTACAATTTATGTCACAACCTCCACCAGGCGGCGCCACCAGGTAGCTTGCTAGGGGCCTATAAGCGATTTTAAACGCATCACCGGTAATTACCGGTTAAAATTTTTTTTAACTAAATGCTTGCCAAATGCACAAATACTACTCGGAGTTATTCCAGAGCTGCTCCAAGTAGCTTCGAGTAAGTCATCCCGTGCAATTGGAAAGCACCTCATGTACCTTTAGTTAAAAATATTTTTGACCGGTAATTACCGGTTATGCGCTTAAAATCACTTTATGATAATTTTAAGGACGCGTACGATAGCTTTTTTTGTACAATATTTTTACAATAATTTTGACGATTTTTTTCAGCAAATTATATAATAATTTTTGGTTTTACAATCACAGGTTAACTTTAACTTTCAGTTTATTCCCATAGAAACAATTGTTTTCATAATTGCAACTATGGAAGTAAACTGGTAGTTAAAGTTAACTTGTGATTGTAAAACCGGGCCTTAATGATAAACGGAATAGTATTGTAACGATTTTTAAAGGTTCTATTAATTTTTATTTTAAAAACAAAACACGAAATAGTTAATATACTAATTTATTTAAAAGTAACACTAATTTATTTATAACTTACAATAATTTATTTACAAGCTTATGTCTGATTTATTTTAACAATCTCACGCGAACTTTTAATGCCGGACTGTCGATGCCGAATTGCTTCCATTCACCGGCCGGTTGCTTTTATAGCTGGGGTTGTTTTTCTCGAACATTCGAGGAGGCGACGGACTGTCTGGTCTAGTTTATTCCGCCGTCAAAATTCTCTAGGCTGTCACCTAAGGCGCGTCGACTAGACGGCTGTGACGCAAGAGACAATTTGACGCCGGCTGGTGTCGACGAATCATTACAGTATTTTTATTCTGTTTTCAATAATTCATAATTTCATCAGTATTATCAGCTTTTTTAACTACGTTTGTGTTCTAATGTTATAACTATTTGTTTTTAGTAACGAGTGTTCAATTAAAAAAAACGGTCTAGACAGCTGTGAAATTATTCTGAACGTATGGCGTAGGGTTCTTCATATGACTAGCGTCACTTGCATTTCTAACCTCACTTTAACTCAAAGAAAACATTTCAAAAATAAACATTTATTACTGTAACATGTAAAACTTTTTACAACAATTATAATAAATGCTGAAAGTGTCTACCTTCTTCTTGAAAACATTTCAAGGTTCTATGCTTAATTGCGTTCATCAGGCTTCTTTAAGAAAGGAGGAGATTCCTGCAGTTCTTGAATTTTATTTCCTTTAAATCAGCAACTGATGTGGTAAATAATGGAGTTCTTTATGTAAGGCCACAAGAAAAATCACAAACGGTTAAATCACAGAACCTCGGACGTCAAGTAATTACAGTGTTCCGACTAATAATTGTGTCTCTAAAAACTTCTTCAAAGCACCTTGCCATAGAATACGTCCAATTTCCATCAATTTTTGCACGGAAATGTACAAAATACTTGCCAAAATATTCCAAAAAATTTCGAACAGCTTTCGAGTTTTGTTGACACAAGGTTAACCGCCGTCAAATTGTCAAAGTTGAAATATAAACGAAGTTAATCATGACATACGTTCCTGACAACAAAAGCGTGTCACAGCCTTCTTGACCGTTTTTTTTATTGAACGCTCGTTATATTACCTACAGGCAGTGGCGTACGCAGCATGGGGTTATAGGGGTTAACCCCCCAAATCAACCGAGTGTTAACAATTTATTCATATGAAAAATCGCAACATTTCCGTATTAAGTCGCTCATTATGTATATTTTATACGGTAGATAAAAATTTTTAGTCGCTAAATTGAAAAATAAAAGTCGCCCACCAATACATTTTATATGAGCAAACAAATTTTTTTGGTCGTCGAATGTTACTTAAAAATCGCCCAATTTGGCAACAAGCGACCAGTCACTGCCTTCGGCTTCGACCATAAAAGTATGAAAGATATAGACGAAGAACACCGATGTTTTGTTTGTAAGCATGATGTGCAGCTGCAGGGGGTGCAGGATTCAGTGCAAAAGTGAACCTTAAAGGCCCCACAGACTTCGTTCAAAATCGCGCGAATTGGAACGCGCGGACATGTCCGAACGTGCTAAACACCTAGAGTGTGGAGAAAAAAACGGTACGGTTTTATCGATCTTTTATACGATCTTGTTTCGCGCGATTTGGTCCGCACGGTCCAATTCGCGCGAATTGAACGAAGTCTGTGGGGCCCTTTATGTACCCCCTCACCTGATGGTTCCTTCCATCTAGCAAAATCTAACCCACCACATGCAATACTGATGGCCGTATGCACAGACAAATCTCAAGGTGGACTTGATACTTAAAGCTAACTTCATATCAAACTGTTCGCCGTATAGTTACATTGTTCAAAGTAAAGGTTTACTTTGGCTTAAGTCTAAAGATTTGTCTGTGCATACGGCCATGAGTCTATTATATTTCGACGTCGTTGGTCACTGCACACAATTGCTGGGTTCGGTGATTCCTCCGCGCTTACTCTATTCACTCCTCGAGCACTTTTGTCTCACTTTTACGTATATCAAAACAGCTGCGCTCTCACTCTACTTTTAACTCGGAGCTTGCACCTTGTGAATTTCCGAACTCAACAAATATTGGTACTTGAACATGCGCGAAATATGACTCAACCCAACCCCTTCCATTCACCAATCCTGCGTACGCCTCTGCCTACACGTCATTTTTTACAATAAGCCGATCTGATCAATCTGAGTTAAGAACACAACATGACCCCCAACTGCAAGTGGCAAATCTATTTCACGAGAGTTAAAAGGAGATAGCTATACATATAAAAGTTCTTAAAATTACGATCGATCGATTGACATTTATTAAAAAAGTAATGAACAAACTTTATTTTTTTATTATATGCCGAGTCAAGAAATTGAAATGACATGACATGACATGACAAAAGCCGTAAGGCTGTTTCACGAAAGTTAGAAGGAGATAGCCACATAAAAGTTCTTTGACTTACCGACCGATCGATCGGCATAATGGCATATAATAAAAAAATGAACTGCACATATAGTGATTATTTTTCAGTAAAGAAAAATGTATTAAATATTGGTGTTCTTCATCCAAAAATAACAAAAAATGAAACTATATAAATGTACAGTAATTTGGAAAATGAAAGTTGATAATGTACAATAATGTTGGTATATCCAACCGATAGTTTGGTTAGGCAAGGTTGGCAACACTGGGTTACGTGCATGTATTTTGATAGAACTCAAAATGTGACAAATGTAAACTTCTGACACTTTAACCACAGCATAACCAGCATGGAAACTATTTGTCGGCACCTTTGATCTGGCGGGGCAAAATTTTTTGACCTTGGCGCCATTTTGCGGATGTATAAACCAGTGCCGCAATAAAAATATTTTTGATAAACGAATTATTTAGGTTATTTTGATAATCGGATGACAGATTATTTTTAATTTGAATTATCCGATACTACTTGAAAGCCTAGAGTTTTAAGTTTACTCAGTGCACCCCAGCATGCATAATCGAAAGCATCTATTATGCTGCTAATTACACGAGACACCACTGATCGTATTCGTGCAAGTGAAGGGAGCATTCGACATAATGCTAGATGCACGCAATGAGCAGAAGTGTGAGGGAGAGCGACTGCGTGTCAGTGCATGTAAGAGTGAGAAAAAGAAACACTCCGTGCATCCAGTCGAATGCGCTCTAACAAATCACATGACAGATTTTCCATCCGGAACTGGAATATGGCGGCTCATAGAGATGGGAATTGTAGTTCGTTACGGTGAACTAGTTCACTCGATCTCGTTCGCTGAAGTGAATCGTTCAAAAGACTAGTTCATTTAGTTCACTTGCCATTCCTCGTATCGTATTATGAAGGACTCCCGCAAAACATGCGTTTACGAACAATATTCGAGGCGATTTGCTGGTTTTATTAATGTCGATTTAGGAATCATAAATTTCTCGCTACAATATTTCTTTTTTATCCAACCAAAATGAAATACCTAACATGCAGTTATTAAAATAATCTTTCAAAATCACGCAGTTATTTATTGAAAAATTATGTAATAACATTATTTAAATTAAATTGATATAAAACAAAGACTCTAATTGGCGATTTCCATGACGCCGGAATCTATGCAACCCGCAACACTAAACGTCACGACTGGGTTCGTTCTATGACATCGTAAATTATATAATTTAATTATGGAATGCTGCTCAATGAATTCTAATTATTATTATGTCAATATCATGCAAGAAACTTAAGCTATGCGATGTGTCTAACCTAGATTTTTTCATGTCGCATAATAATGATCTATAATTTTTTCTCCGGTAAAAAAGGAGATGGTTTTGAAATTGCTAAATACTGGATGTCTCATAACGTACGAAGGAGATTGAAAGGGTGAATAGAAAATCAAGAAATAAGGTAATCTTTTCATATAAATTTTATTCCAAAAGTCAACAATAAAAGAATTATAAGCTCTGAAAGAGGGATGAAAAATATTGTTCTTTTGGCAATATCTTCTGGATTCTTTGTTATGAAACTAACATTTTAAATTCAGGTATAAGGCACCTAACTGCGTATTATTTGTTAAATCCTCCCTCTTTTTTAAAGAGTAGTTTTAAGGGGTGACTTTTCAGTATTTTATTCCTAACTTTTTAATTTTACATATTTCATAAAAAATTTACGAAGAAAATATTCTTTAGATTATTTGGCACAAGAAGGTTCTCTTGTTGCATTTTGATAAACTGAACCGTTTTCGAGTAATTGAGGTTTAAAAGTTAGCATACGTCCATTGCATTTTGTTACCATAAAATACTGAAAGTAATCCCCTCAAACTACCCATTAAAAAGGAGGAAGGATCTGACAAATGCCTTGTAAATGTTCAGTTAGGTGCCTTATATCTGAGTTTCAAATATTAGTTTGATAACTTAAAGGATTCAGAAGATGTTGCCAAAAGAAAAATACGTTTCATCCCTCTTCCAGGGAATTATAACTCCCTTATTATTTGGAAAAAATCTATATGAAATGGTTACCTTATTTTTTGATGTTCTATTCACCCTTTCAATCTCCTCCGTACGTTATGAGACACCCAGTATGGACATTACCTACAATTGCTACAATTTAAATTTACAAGCTAATTTATTAACTTTGTCGCTGAAGTCCCCCGTTTATTGTTTGATGCTTCGCTGAAAGTTGCAAAGAATTGAAATCACAGATTTAGTTACGACTTTAGATCGTCGGATAAACCGAGTATAACACTATTTTTGGAATAACATGACCTAGATATGGAAGAAAGTTAAAGAATGTTATTCTACGTTTGTAAAACTGAGCCTTAGGATCGAATTCACCAATATCAGATAAATTTAACTAACCGTTAAAAATAAATGTTGTTATGGTTTTAACAAACGTAACTAACGAGTTATCACAAATTCTTTGAAACGGACACTGAATATGCGCACTAACACTTAACGTTTCGCCGTCGTTCGACAGCTCCGTCAAAAGTAAAAAATATAAACAATTCAAAATAAACAAGGTTGTCAATGGAAACTGAAAAAGTAATTTGATCTTTTGTTTTATTTAATTCTAAAAATTAATTTTAAACATAATATAATAAATATTTTATTTTAATAATTTTATTTTGCAAAATAAAAATGTCGAATTCTATTAACAAACGTACAGATTTTGAAAATTTAAACGATATATTTTGTAGTTTTCTCGATTCTTTAAGCAATTTTTAACATTTATTAAAATAAAATATTTATTATACATATTACGTTTAAAATTAATTTTTAGAATTAAATAAAAGAAAAGATCAAATTACTTTTTTAGTTTCCATTGACAACCTTGTTTATTTTGACATCTTGTTTATATTTTTCACTTCTGACGAAGCTGATGAAAAACGGCGAAACGTTACGTGTTAGTGCGCATATTCAGTGTCCATTTCAAAGAATTTGTGATACAATTTTCATCGGACAAGAACCTGCTTTACTTAACGAGTCATCCAACAGATAAATTTATCTAATATTGGTGAATTTGGCCGTTAATGTTGTAAATCATTTAATGACAATTGCCCTATCTTTGTGTCGATTTTCTACCACAGCGTACATTACATTCTACGAAATTTAACAAATACATGCCATTGCCTTAGTATGCAAGGGCAACGTAAACATCAATGTTTATTAAATGTACTTTAATAGAAACAATCATTTTATTTTTATTATTCGAATCTTTTCAAGCTGTTTAGGAAATTTATGAAAAGTTAAATCTCGATTTTTTCTTCTAATAGAAGAACAATAAAAGATGGCACAATTCTGCTTGCTTTTGGGCATCTTGAACTGTGTCTTACAAAATATTCAAAGCAAACTCGCACACCATTGTCATAACGACAAAATTCACAGCTGCGTAACTTAAATTTCGAACAGAAGCTAACCCAGTCGTGACGTCATTATATTTGTACACATAGTTGCCGCCAGAGGGAGTAGTGCTTAGCAGAAAACGCGAATATACAGTGACTTTCATAAAGTTCGTAACAAATGGGAAAAATTTTTATTATTGACTTTTGCCAAAAAAATTTACTACAGTTGGTTCGTGCATCAATCAAAATAAAAAACAACATAATTCCATCTAACCAGTCATTTAAAATATGGCTGAAATTTTGAAAAATAGAAATTCGCGAAAATGAAAAATTACGATAATTCCAAAGTTATTAATCTTTTCCTACTAGAATCGATGCACTCAGATAAAATTAAGTGTAATCAACAACCTACAGCGTCTAAATACAATATTTTGCTAAAATTTTGACCAAAAATCAAATTTTTTAGAATCTCATTTTATGTGGTTTTAAAATTAAAATACTGCTTTAAATCCTTCAAAAACAAATATCATCTCTTTCTTTGATCTGTGTTTCCTAAGATAAATACCACTAATATGAAAGTACTACTTCAAATCGGACGCCTTTTACAAAAAATAGAAATTTCGCTATTAAAATCACGTCTTTGTTACATTGCGTTTTTAACAAATAAGAATAAATTGTTTCCGTTAATTTTTTGCGTAATAGAAAGGCAAGATGTAAGTATGCTCTTTTGTACAAAAAATGTCATTTACAGCATATTAAATGTATACTTCTGGTATTTTGAAAAATATTGTGAATTTTCAGCGATAATCCGTAAAATAATATTAGCCGTGAAATTAATGTAAAGCGAAAACATCAGTTGGTTCGTTGATATTTCTTGTTGAGTCAACTTTGTCTTTAACGGAACATGTATAAAGATTAACTTTGCTATGAACAAGAAATATCAACGAACCAACTGAGTTTTCGCTTGTTGACGTTAAGTTCACGTCATGGCTAACACTATTTTACGAGTTTTCGCTTAAAATGTACAATACTTTTCAAAAGGCCAGAAGTATGCATTTAATATGTTGTAAAGAACATTTTTTCTATAAAAAGAGCATATTTAAATCTTAGCTTTCTATTATGCAAAAAATAAATTAAAACAATTTATTTTTATTTGTTAAAAACGCAATGTAACAAAAACATGTTTTTTAAAGCGAAATTTCTATTTTTTGTAAAAAGCGTCCTATCTAAAGTAATATTTTCAGATTAGTGATATTTATCTTAGTATACACAGATCAAGGAACGAGATTATATTTGTTTTTGAAGGATTCAAAACAGCATTTTAATTTTAAGATCACATAAAATAAAATTCCAAGAAAATGGATTTTTGGTCATAATTCTAGCAAATTATTGTATTTAAACACTGTAAGTTGTTCGTTACATTTAATTTTATCTGAGTACATCGATTATAGAACAAAAAGATTGATAACTTTTGAATTATCGCAATTTTTCATTTTCGAGACTTCCTATTTTTCAAGTTTTCAGCCACATTTTAAACGAGTGGTTGGATGGCATTGTGTTGTCTTTCATTTTGATTGGTGCACGAACTAACTGTACTAAAATTTTTTCACAAAAAACAATAATAAAAACTTTCCCCATTTGTTACGAACTTATTTAAATATATATCACAAAATCTTTTAAGCGGACACTAAATCGCGCACTATAACACTTTACGTTTCACCGTCGTTCGACAGCTTCGTCAGAAATGAAAAATATGTCGTCAGAAGTGAAAAATATGTTGTCAAAATAAACAAGGTTGTCAACGGAAACTGAAAAAGTAACTTGATTTCTTTTTTAATTTTTATTTTTTAATCTAAAAATAATTTGAACATTATAAATGTTAAAAAATTGACAGATCTATATTCTATTTAAGGAATCGAGAAAACTACAAAATGTATCGTTTCAATTTGCAAAATCAGTACGTTTATTAATAGAATTCGACGACATTTTTATTTTACACATTTCTATAAAACGTCTTTTGAAAATATTAGACTCGTAATATAAAATATTAGTATTTTCAAAATCAAAATTATGGTCATTTTCTAATGAATGTTCTACAAGCACTGAATGATTTTGATTATTTTTTTGGATATGATATTTATGTTGGTCTAGACGTTTTTTTTAAATTTTGGCTTGTTTCTCCAATATAACATGAATTACAATTTAAACATTTAATTTCATAAACTACGTTAGGTTGTTTTAGTTTTGGTGGTTTGGTTTTTAAATTTGAGAAAATACTATTTAAATTATTTACAGATTTGCTAGCTAAAATTAAATTGTGTTTTTTGAATATGTGTTTAAATGTGTCATATAGTGGTTCAATGTAAGGTAATGATATGTATTTTTTGTTTAAAGTTTGTTTATTGTTATTGTGGATTTTTGAATTTTGTAAATATTTAATACGATTTTTTATTACTGATTCTATAAGATTTATTGGATAAGAATTTTGAACAAGAGTCTTTTTTATTAAGTTTAAATTATCGTAAATGAAAAGTTTATCAGAAAGTAAAACACCTCGATCTGTTAAAGAAATAATTGTTGCAATTTTATAGTTTTTAGAAGTATACGAATGAAAATTAATATATCTACCTGACCACGTAGGTTTATGAAACCAATTTGTTATTAATTTGTTATTACGTCTGATGATATTTACATCTAGAAAACTTAGTGAATTGTTAATTTCTTTTTCTACTGTAAATTGTAATCTATTATGAAAAGAGTTAAATCTACTTAAAACAAAGTCTACTTTATCTGAAGGCAAAATCAATAAAATATCATCGACGCGACGTAACGAAAATATGAAGTTAAATTGAAAGGTAATGAGTTAATGACACTTTTTTCTAGTTCCTGCATGACAATTTCAG
This sequence comes from Dorcus hopei, assembly GCA_033060865.1. NCBI lineage: Eukaryota > Metazoa > Arthropoda > Insecta > Coleoptera > Lucanidae > Dorcus > Dorcus hopei. The sequence goes on along the minus strand of CM065424.1, from coordinate 17,108,139 downwards.
CTAAAGCAGGCGATAAAGGAGAACCCATTGCTGTACCGAAAATCTGTTTATAAAATTTATCATTGAAAGCGAAATAAGATGTTTCAAAACATAAAGTAACAATTTCTAAAAAATTTTCTTTGGAAATGTCTGTAAAATCTTTAATTTCTATCCACCTATCATTAATGCTTTTTAAAGCTAACTCTTTTGGAATGTTAGTAAACAAAGAAACAACATCTAAGGAAATTATAATACAGTTATTTGGTATATCTATGTTTTTCAATTTATCTACAAGTTCATAAGAATTTTTTATAAAGTATTCTGATTTACTAGTAACTTGAGTAAGAATTTTTGAAACAAATTTTGATAAGAAATATAGAGAAGAACCTGTAGTAGAAACTATTGGCCGAAGAGGTGTGTTAGGTTTGTGAATTTTTGGAATGCAGTATAATTTAGGAAATGTGGGATGCTGTACTTTAAGAGATTTAGCAAGATTATTACTAATTTCAACAGATTTTTCTAACTTATTAATAATATTGAAAGTTTTACGTTGGAAATTTTCTGTGGGATCGTTATTTAATTCTACGTATGTATTATTGTCAGAGAGCATGGTTTGAACTTTTGAAAAATAGTCATTTTTGTCAATTAAAACAGTAACATTGCTTTTGTCTGCTACTGTGACAATGATGTTAGGATTTTCTTTAAGAAATTTTTTACAAGCCAAAAGATCTCGAATAAGAATTTTATATTTGATTTTTCAAAAGTTCTATCAATATTCTTAATGTAATTTAGAAAATTAGAACAAAATTTATTTCTTACTTGTATTTTGGAAGTTGAATCTAAAGATTTTATACCAAATATTTTATACCAAATATTTTTCACTTCTGATGAAGCTGTCGAACGACGGTGAAACGTAAAGTGTTATAGTGCGCGATTTAGTGTCCGCTTAAAAGATTTTGTGATACAAATTTCATCGGACAAGAACCAACTGTAAATATGTAAATATACATGTTACATATTACTATTTTTTTAAAAGGTAATCTTTTACCCATTTCCGGCTCAGTTTTTCTTTGTTATTCACTATTGTTGTGCACGCCTCAGCAATTAAATGTAATTTTCAGCTATGGTAATTTTTTACGTGTATATTCAATATATTATATACATATAAACTCATATTTAAAATTCTAGTTTATTTTTATAATTCGTAAAATCACCTATCAGAATTCTCATACCCCTGCGGTCTTGCGACATAACGCTCGCAAGAGTTAACAATTCATTTAGTTCGTGTCTGCCATGTGACGCTTCAGCGACTAGTTCGTTCGCGAACTAAACGAGATTCGTACGCTGGACTCGTACATCAGTCATTTAGTTCAAGCGAATTAGTTCGTTCGCCAACTAAACGAAATCCGTACGCTGGATTCGTACGTTAGTCATTTAGTTCAAACGAACTAATTCGTTCGTGACTGCCGAACGAATCTTCTAGTTCATTCGAATGACTAGCTCAAACGAATTAGTTCGTTCGCGAACTACACATCTCTAGCGGCTCAGTTTGCGCGGGAAATTTTCCCGCCAAGGAGAGTGAACCTGCTGTATGTATTTATTGCTGTGCTTTGTTTCTTATACTCTACGATGGCATGAAGAAAGTAAAATAATAGCATTAAAACAAATAATTACTTGTGACTTTGCAATAGTAAGTCAAAATGCTCAAAATCATCAGTTTCTTGGCGTCAGTTTTCAAAAATATAGCCATCATATTAAAATGGAACATATTCACTTGAAGGTACCAACAAAAATGTCACCCTGAAGGGTGCGTTCAAACATGTGACGTATCCGCGTATCCGATCATGATCGGAAGATCGGATATCGTCGTTGTGCATGCAAATTGCGCTAAGTGCTAACATTTAAATTTTACAGTAGGAACAAAAAACTGTATGAAATATTAAATCATATCTTTTTGTGGTAAAAAGGACTGTCCTCTACTTTTTTAAGATATTATCCATTTATTAAAAATACTCAATTAAATAGAAATGTCTTCAATAAATTATTTAATGGCCAAAAATATATTTTTGTTACTCATTTTGAAAAAAAAGTGCACATAGCGCATTTTGCATGCACAACGACGATATGATACGCGAAGAATGATGCACCCACACTTAATTGCGTCTCGTATCCGTTTTGTTATATTCGTGTATTCGTTTACTTTCCGACTTGACAGAACTGTATGGACTATTCGACGTTGCATGTTCGTCACTCTGAAATTAGCTGCTGCTATGTATCCATCCATGGCCGTATGCACAGACAAATCTCAAGGTGGACTTGATACTTAAAGCTAACTTCATGTCAAACTGTTCGCCGTATAGTTACATTGTTCAAAGTAAAGGTTTACTTTGGCTTAAGTCTAAAGATTTGTCTGTGCATACGGCCACCAGTGTTTGATGTTTCGGCGAAATTCCGACTCCAAGTGTGACGTAGTTGTATCGTATCCGCCTTTCAAATGATACAAAGACACGATACGGGGATGCGTCACGGCAACACGTCCACACTTAGCTGATTATGATACACGATCACAATCGGATACGCGGATACGATACATGTTTAGACGCACCTTAAATACACGGTCTACTCTGAATGCAAAAAGAACGTGAATTAAGAGTGGTCAACTACTCGAAAGCCACCAGTACTCCCCGCAAACCCCGCACGACTGAAAACACGCCTTTCTTATAATTGAAATAAGTATCGTTTAGTCCAATGAGGCCTCCATAGTTGAACGACAAGGATAACATCATCTGCACTCGTCTTGTATAAGTTCATACACATTCATTGTATCTAACAACTGGCAACATCACGTCGCAAAACTAACACGGTAATATTCTTATATTCGTAGCGACAAGTCGGAACGCACCCAGTTCTACGATAACAACGTTGCCAAATTTATTTGACATGAGTTAGTCTTCCTTCAACCTTAAGATGGCAGCACAATGATAATTTCGTATTTTTTATTAAACAAATGTGATCAGTTTTTTACCTAGAATGTGGGAACGTCATTTTCCGTAATGAGTTTTAAAATTTTATAATTTTTCTTTGTTAATATAAAACATTTTCCATAATTATTGAATTTCTCACATTTATAGTACCGTGCCTTCAATTAAATTCCTCGTTAAGGTGGGCTATGATTTCATTGTTTTTTCTCCTAAAGATTTGTAGCACTGATATTTAATTGAACAAATGTCAACTTGACACTTTGGATTCATTTATAAAATGTTAGAATTACAGCACAAAATAATTACATTGTTGAAAGTTATTTTCAAACCGGTAAATTAAAAAATGGACAGTTTGTTCATTCAATTAATCAGTGTGTACAGAATTTTCGACAACAGTTTCCTAATCTTGCAATTACTTATGAACAGCTATGAATTGAGTGTCGCCAACTTTATAAAAAAATCACAGCTTACTTTAATGAGGAATTTAATTGAAGGCACGGTATTAGTACAGACTGATCTACTTTTAAATTTTTAAATCGAACGCGTTTTAAAAGCAGCATTTGAAAAATAAATTTTTGCCTATATGGCGGACCTCCATAGTTCTCTTAATAATATTTTGAAGCATTTTCGTCAAGATTTGCCTTAAAATTTAAATAATTCTTCAAAAATTCCCTATGCAATTTTAAGGCATAAAAATTCCCACGAATCGGGAAAATTCCCCAGAATTGGCAACATTGCACTGAATGTAGCCAACATAAATTTTAATTTTGATTTTAAATACACCGAGCGATCAAATAATGTTGTATCCTGGTTATTGGAGTTTGCAGCTAAGTGTTCGCCACCTGGTGTCAACTAAACAAACCTTTGTATGCTACACAACAAATCGTGTTTTGGCGTCGATCCTGAGTGTATGATGTATCAGGATTGTGTTATATGTGACATTCACATTAAATCAACTTGTGTATTTGTATTAGTACGCACTTAAACACGTGCATTACAAAAATTCCGTGTAGCTTACAGAGGTTCAGATTTATCCACGGTAGCGCTGAGATCTTAAAATCAAACGCCTATACATGACGATTTGATTTATAACAATGCTGGGCACGAGAGTTCTGGTGAGTAATCCCTTCCACTCTGCAACAACTGTAATCGGCGACAGTCGAAAATATTCGCCACTCGTCGAGACATTATATTGCGCGTCGTTGTTCTAAGCGTGCCGATTTCAATTTAAACTGGAATAAGCGCGGAGAAGTATAAGGGGTGGTGGTACTGTTCTCCTACTGTGCCCGGCACTGATTTATGAGCACATTTATTAGTTTAAAGAGTGATGTGATAAGTGTTTATCCCGGAGTTATGTGTCTGGCTGAAATGGTTTCCTCATAAGCCAATCAACTGAAAACTTCTTTTTTCCACTACTAGTACTATAGCCTGTCATTTTGACATGTGTTAGGTTGCTGTGAAAAACAATTTCTCGACCTGAGGTAAATAATTTTTTTTTTCCTACACTAGTAGAAAATTCAATTTTACCGGCTCATCAGAGAGGAGAAAGCGAACGTTTTCACGGCTAGCCCGGCAAAATGAACATAAATGCCTAGCCGAGAAAATAATTTACGAGGCTTTACCACTAGGTGGCGCGACAATAATTTCAGGAATGCGCTCTCATCGACATCAAAAAATTAACAAACTAAGTTTTTTTTTATTCAATTCCACTGGTATTCGGTTTTAAAAAGGATTAAAATTATCAAAAAAAAAAAAATACTCGGCAGCGGTGGGATTCGAACCCATGCCTCCGAAGAGACTGGTTTATTAAACCATTAACAAAATTAATTATAATGTTGTGTAGGAAAAAAAATAATATGTAAACCATGGCGGTAAAGCAATTTTCGAGGTCTCGAGAAGTGTGGCTATATCCATATCTTCTCTCGACCTGGAAAACAAGCACTTTACCGCCTCGGTCTACAATATACTATTATTATTTACCGGTAAATAATGAACATCAATTGTTACGTACGCTTTCAGGTACAAATCTTTTGATTTTTCAGGCAATAGATTGTTTGCCACTTGTCCATATCTTCTCTCGACCTGGAAAACAAGCACTTTACCGCCTCGGTCTACAATATACTATTATTATTTACCGGTAAATAATGAACATCAATTGTTACGTACGCTTTCAGGTACAAATCTTTTGATTTTTCAGGCAATAGATTGTTTGCCACTTGTCCGGCAATTTCCCGCATTTCAGGCAGCGTACAATTTAAATCGCCGAACATCGTTTACCGTACTAACTTTATTTAATTGACGATTTGGCAAAAAGATCGACGTAATGTTTGTGACAAATTAAAAAATTTAAATCAACTGTCATATCGGTAATACAGAAAACTGTAAACCTTTCGTAATTTGTAATAAATATTTGTTCAAATTAAAATTATTATTTGCACTAGTAGTGGAAAAAATAGTATATACACCACGGTAGAGAAGTCTTATAACCCTCGGTCCTTTACATCCCTCGGCCCTAAGGGCCTCGGGATGTAATCATACCCTCGGGTTATAACACTAGACTTCTCTACCTAGGTGTATAATATACTATTTACCCCCTTATTAGTCGTATCTCTTTCAACTGACCGGTAAGCTCTTATCTGATCTAATCGGAAGAACTAACCGTAGGAACCTTATGTATTCTCCACATTAAGTTCATTGCGGTTAGTTCGAACTGATCGGATTAGCTCGGTCAATTGAAAGAGATACAACTATTCTGTAGCTCATAATTCATAACCAGTATTACTAACGTGTAAAAAACAAAACTCCTTTAAGAATTGCCAAAAATAAATTTAAAAAAGGAACGCAAAAAATTCATTAAAAATACATAATGTTAAAGAAAACAATCAAAAGACGAACGATTTTCCAGTGCGATTCAGTTGATTAACTGTAAATTTTAATGGTGACTAAATAAAGAAAACAAAATAAAAATTCAAAAAGTAAATAAAATAAAATAAAAACAATAAAAATAATAAAAACAAAACACATTTGATTTTACAACACAATTTATTTGATTAACAATTTTTTCTATGGAAAGAACGATGTGAAAGCAAAGATAATAAAGTACATAATTGAATTTAAAAAACACGAAATAATAAAATAATTAAAACAAAAAACAAACGATTTTATAGTACAATTTAATAGATTAATAAATTTAAAAAGAAAACTCACAGGTGACAAAATAAAGAAGGAAAGGTGCAGGAGGAAAGATGACAAAATAAGACAACAAATGAACAAAATGTTTAAAACTATACATATAACAAATTAAAAAATATACATATAAGAAAGCAAAAAATTATTTTCCTTCCACATGATCAATGAACAATAAAAAAAACTGCAATAGATGGCGCTGATCAATTTCTCACACAAATACAATTCATTTCTTCTTTACTGACGACAAGTGACATTTTTTTATTGATCTTCTGCATCGCTGGGAATAGCTAATGAAGAACCCCCGTAAAAACAAACACAAAAAAACTTTCGCTATGTTTTAACAGATGGCGTTGTTGAATGTCATTTTTCTGTTACCGTCGGCGTCCAGAAGTGACTATCAGTTGAAACTTTGCTTAATGGATATTGGTTTTTCAATATAACCCGTCAATAACTAGTGACTCACCCCCGTAGAAACAAATGAAAAAAAAAATTATCGGTAAGTTTCAACAGGTGGCGTTGTTGAAAATCTTACAATAACGTAATAAATAAGTTTTAAAAACATTCACAAGAGTCATTTTAATAGATACTTTGAGAAACGTAACGGAGCGTATTCGTACATGTATACAGGGAGGCAATTTTTAAATCGTGAAATCTGAAGGTTGTAGAAAATGCAACCCATCAATCAAATTAGAAACAACTTCGGGTTTTTATAATGTACTAAAAGCACGAAAGTAGAATGGTTTACCTATTTTTTAAGGCGACACGATTTAAAATGGATACCATGTATAATTATTTTGAAAATAAGTTATCGGATACGAAAAATGTTGACTAGCGTAATTGGGAAGCTTTGTATTTTAAGGTTTGTACATAACCTCATCTTTTATTCTACAACTTATGCGAATTGTTGTGGGTTTCACTTGCCTTTGTTATTTATAAAATAGTTCTCGAACGATACGATAGAGTTAAAAAAGATTAAAGTCAAAAAAGTGAGTATTTTTTATAAATATACACACATTTTTCCAATCCTAAATGAACCTAAAAGATAGAATGCAATTTTTCCCGCAATTCGGAACTAATTTTCCTTTTTGCCACATAAGAAGTGATCAAATGAAAAATGAATTAGAGTTGGCGAATTTGCCATGCAACTAAACACGCATGTGTGCATTGAACGTTCCTTCAGTCACTTTTGACGCTTCTACAAAACAAGAAAACAGTTTTACTAAAAAAAAATTAAAGCAGACGCGTAAAATGACCACTGCCTTCTGCATCAAGACACGTTTGAACTCTATGAATAACTGCGTGGGCAGTGGCTTAGATAAGGGGAGGGCCCGGAGGGCCTGAGCCCCCCCGAAATCGTTCTAAAATATTGTGTTCCGCGTAATTCATACTAAAGAAGTTTTTGCATGACGTTGTTTCTTGTTCGCCGTTTTACATTTCATAAATAAAATATTAAGTAGTCCGTACTCGTTAGATTCTTTTTCGCCTCCCCCCCCCCCGAAACAAGTTTCTATCTACGCCACTGTGCGTGAGTAACGTTAAAGAACATTTCCGGCGTGTTATTTGTGTTACAATTGATTGACAATTAGTATTAATATGACGTTATCCAAGACAATTCCAACGCCTACCCTAATTCATTTTTATATTGATGGCTTGTTACTGTTGTATTTATAAGAGAAGAGTTTTACGTCATTGTCTGGTGTTGCATCATCAGTAAAGTCTCCAACATTTAGACGCGAATGCATAGGCGCTTCGATGCGCGCACGGCACCGATCGAATTACGGAGTTACAAGCATTATTTCTTCAATATAGCGAGAATATTTTGATCAACATTGTCACATTTTATTTTGTTATTTGCTGTAGTTTTGACGATACGGTATAATTAAAAAAAAATGAAAACATTCGTTTAGATAAAACTCGTTATACCTCTGCATCATGTAGCCGTAAACAGCACTGGATTTAGAGCATATTGGCGCGAGCAGCGAATAATATACAACTGGACGGGCAAACGGATCTTTCTTTTGGAGACTTTAATCATCAGACTTATGAATCATAAAGGTGTGTTTTTGTTGGTGCGACCAGTCGCTGCGACTGACTGCAGCGACTAGCCGCGTGACACACCTTTAATGGGATTTACTGTTAACGTTTTCTTTGCTGCGGCGAGCCGCTGCGACTAGGAATCGAAACGACTGCGGCTGCGATTCGACTGCTTCAGTAGCAGTGCAATCGCAGTCGCGAGTGAATTGACGTCATGTTTTAAATACGATATGCCTAAATTTGTAAAATTTACCGATGGAGAGGATGAAATTCTCGCCTCCAACGTACAAAAGTTTCCTGCTGTGTGGGATGTTGGTAACGAAGATTACAAAATACTAGTTTCTCGACGAGACTTAAGTTAATTGTTCAATATCTCCTTCCTCATCTTCTAGGAGCAAAATTGCTGCTGCTAAACGTCGCTTTTTGGTACACATATCCATAAATAACGTCCTCTCTTCCTCGTGACTTTTCATTCACTAATCGCAACAACGAAATTATGCCCAGTGTTGCCAGGTGTCTACCACAAAAATTCCCTAATAAAATGTCGAGTTTTCCCTTTTTGTAACTTAATTTCCCTTTTTATATACTTTATATCTTTTCATTGCAAAATTTTTGTTGGTTTTTTTCAATATTTTCATACTGTGAAAATGGATTTATTAGAAATATTTTTATTTCCTGTGTTTTTTGAATTCAGCTGTAGGGGTTTAAAAACAGGCAAAAATACAAAGTGGTCAAGAATCACTGTTTGAGTTGGCAGTCCTGAATTTTACTTTTAAATGGTACAACTGAAGTAACTTCCGGTTGTTGACGACTTGATACTGACAGCCGTCACTTTGGCATTTAAAATTCAAATTAAAACGCTAATTTTATTTACATAACCTAGAATCTTGTAACTGTTAGGTTACGTCAAATAAAGCACCAGAAAATATATATCCATTTGCAGTGTTGCAAATAGCCGAATAAAGAAATGCTCCTAATTGCATTGCCAACTCAAACAGTTATTCTTGACCACTTTGTATAATCTCTACTTCACGTTTCTTCTGTGTTATCGTTTACTTTTTATAACTTGTCAGTCTTGTCACTTGTCAGTCTTAGCTTGTCACAGCATTTTAGCTATAGCTTTAAAATCTTCACTATGATGTTTCGATTAAGTGAATGTCCCTCTTTTCTAAAGATATTCCCTGCATCCTTTTTTGTACGATTTTTCCCTGCAAAACGGGATTTTCCCTGCAACCTGGCAACATTGATCATGCCTAAGTTGTGACTAAACGGTACGGCTAGTCGCTACAGCCAACCGCAGCGACTGATCGCATCAACGAAACTCCACCTTAACTCCGTCCTTTATTCTCATTCACCGTTAACAAAAAAGTAATATTGAAATAATTTCGGTTCTAACTTCGGCGATTGATTACGCAGAGCTCAAGTTCCGTGATTTTTATATTATAATAAAACTTCTCGGTAAAATCAGTTAAAATGGAGATTTCCCACATGTCTAGATAGCAACACTGTAACCTTGTCGTTTACTGTGCCGTTTAATTTAATTTAAACACTTGTCATTTTTGATTTCTAACTAGGATACTGTTGCCATTTATATACATATTTTTCAACCACAGTTCATTTTTTTACTATGTATATGCCGATCGATTGATCGAGAAATTTTATGTAGCTATCTCCTTCTAACTTTCGCAAAACACCCTTGCGGCTTTTGTCATGTCACGTCATTTCATCGTATATTCTCTTAATTCAAATTTATACGATCGGCATACAGTAAAAAAATTATTTATATTTATTATAAGTAGGTGATCTTTTAATTTGTGAACAGATAATATGTATGTAGATTGTAGATTACACTTTATTAAATATAGATCAATTAAATAGAAAAGGAAAGCAAAATTATCTTTAGTTTCATCGATACTCGTTAGGTGTCACTGTTTCAATTGAACGCCAACTTAACCTAACCTATCAATTTGTTTATAGCAAATCAAAACATTAAAGAAAAATTGTTTTGAGAAGAAATGGGTCGTCGTAAATCAAAACGCAAGCCACCATCCAAAAGGAAAGCCATAGAACCGCTAGATCAACAGTTTAATTGCCCGTTTTGCAATCACGAAAAATCGTGTGATGTAAAAATGTAATTTTTTTATTTAAGTTAATACCAAAGGACTTATTTTACATTTTTCTTTCTTGTTTCTAGGGATAAAGGACGTAACACAGCTCGAATAACGTGTCGTGTCTGTCTGGAAGATTTTCAGACCACGATAAACTTCTTATCAGAACCAGTGGATGTTTATAACGATTGGATTGATGCATGTGAATCAGCAAATTGAGTTTTGGTGAATGTTAGTTTTATAGGTAAACCATTGTATTAAAAGAATCAGTTTTTTTAATTAACCTCATCTTATTGGTGAAAATTTATAAAATGTAATTTCATTTTATGTGTAAAAAATATGTTGTTTAATTGATTTAGGCCCGAGCTTTTCATTTCCAATTAACTTTATCTGGCGATTAATTCCCGTAGTAATGATTGTGATCACAATGATTATTACTGTGGGAATAAACCGTCAGATAAAGTTAACTGGAGATGAAAAGACCGGGCCTAGAGTTTAAAGAAAATATTAAAAAGCTAGGAGAAACTGTTAGGAATGAAAAAAAAGCATTGTGCTACGATTAAGTGTAGCAAATTTGATAAAACAAATCAACAGCAACAGCTTTAAAATTGTCTTAAATTTTCAAGTCTATAACAGTTGTATTTAGAAAAGGTTTATTTAATACTTTAACAATTTACTAGATTATTTTATCGATTACTATTACAATGCAATTTTTATTTCATTAATCACTGTTATATTATTTACGTACTTTTACAGAATAAACTTTTATTATATAAAGGTCACAAGGTCTCTTTTAATTACAAAATATCCAGGAATAGATTAATTGAACACTTTACCAGCACATGTGTTATTTTATTTATTGTTACTTGAATGGTAACGACTATGCATTTTACGTTATTTTATTTTACCATTAATTATAAAAAAAATCAAATTTATTAGTGAAGAAATTATTTTCCTATATACACTGTGAACGTTTAGAGTGGAATAATCCATGTAAATGAGTGCCAGATCATCTGCGACCAAAATCCTCGGACAGGTAAACCTATTTTCTTTAGCGCGAATATTTTTTTGAAGTCATCTTTTCTTTGCACCCCCACCCCTTTCCGCAATGACGTCATCGTCATTTTTTTTTAATGGCACGCCCCCAATTTTCTAGCAGTTTTGGATAGATTTGAAAATTCTGATTTCATCGATATGCATATTTTGACATTCGCACTGACAGTACCCGAGATATTAATTACGAAAGATAAAAAATAAAAATAAAAAAATGTAAACTTTTTTTAAAAAATTGTTTATTTCATAATTATCATTTGTTTCAACGCCATAGTTGAAATCACGACCTACTAGATTTCACGAGAGAGAGCTCTTACCGGCCTGGGCAATATTTTATTTATCGCAAATTTTCCCCGCTTTGGCGCTAGTTACCAAAACAAGAATTACCATAAGTAACGAAAGAGAAAATCAAAAGGAAACTATTTGAGAAAGAAACTGCAACTGTACTTGATATAAACCGCGTGAATTTGACATTACTTAAAAATGACGTTCCGGATATAATCTGCTTCCGATTTTTGGGTAAGTGGCGCCAGCGGAGAAACACTTGAACTAGTAAACTGCGCAGGCCGGATAAAGACACACTGAGCCATGAAATCTAGTAGGTCGTGGTTGAAATAAATGATAAAAAGTTTCATCAAGTAAATTTGACAGTTCTTGATTATTGTTCTTCTTTGCAATTTCCATTTTTTATTTTTATCTTTCGTAATTAATATCTCGGGTACTGTCAGTGCGAATGTCAAAATATGCATATTGATGAAATCAGAATTCTCAAATCTATCCAAAACTGCTAGAAAATTGGGGGCGTGCCATTAAAAAAAAATGACGATGACGTCATTGCGGAAAGGGGTGGGGGTGCAAAGAAAAGATGACTTCAAAAAAATATTCGCGCTAAAGAAAATAGGTTTACCTGTCCGAGGATTTTGGTCGCAGATGATCTGGCACTCATTTACATGGATTATTCCACTCTAAACGTTCACAGTGTATGTATTTTTATTCACATTATCTTGATTGGGACACAGTAAAGCAATAACAAAGCACGAGTTACAAATTTAAAACACAATTCACTCCCAGTAAATTAATGTTTGATCAATACTAACATAACCAAAATGGAAGCAAAAATACAGAGTTATCCAATCACTTTACACAAAGATATAAACAATATACTATTATCCTGGGAAAATGTAGCTGCATGTGAACCTGATATAAAATATGCTTTGCATATAAAAATTGGTGAATGGAAATTATTATACAGGTACATTGTTGTTTGAATATGCAGCAGTTAATGCAATATAAAATTATTTACAGAGGTGCAAAGCAACAATACCTCGTTAAAAATTTGGTTCCATCAACTTGCTATGCCTTCAAATTAGAACAGGTAAAAGAAGATGTCGTTTTAGCATCCACAGATTTCAAAGCAGCCACTGATTTTGAGCCTTACTTTGTTTTTCACTTCACCAGAGCTATTAAACAGAACAAAACTCCGTTGCTTAGAAAAATCGTGGGTCAAAGGTTATTGAAATTCGGTCAATTTACACATAACAATTAAGCAAAAATACTTTGCAGACCTATACTTCTAGAACTTGAAAATGCAAGTTTTAAAACACCACTGGCGAGTACGATTGAAAAGGGTGACTTTCAGTTGACTGGGTTACTGTTGAGTTTGGGGGCAAATGTGAACAGTTCGTTACTGTTGAATAAACGCACTCCTTTGATGTTAGCCGTGTACAATGGGAATTTGCAAATTGCTAATCTTCTTATTGATAAAGGGGCTGATATTTATTTAAGAGATTGCAATGGATTAACTGCGTTGCACTATGCAGTTGATTCAAATTCAATAGAAAATGTAGAATTTGCCTTGAAACAAAACTTTGATGTGGATGTACAGGACAATAGTGGTTGGACGCCACTGTTAAGAGCAGGTGAGTAAATTTCTTGGATAATATTATAACCAAGTTAATTATAATTATTACCTAAAAATCATGAGTATAAAGATTTAAATATTGTTCACATGAGTATGTTATATTAACCAGAGATTATTGTCATAGAGTGGCAAAAATTATTTCCAAAGTCCGATCTCTTTACACAAGGCTATAAAGCAAGAAGGAATTATATTTTTAACCCTTAAAAGTTTTGAATTTTGCAAATGCTCTTTAGTGGCAAGGACTTTAAGTGGCAGTGAGGAGCAGCGCTATCTATTGTACGGTGTATTTTTTTAAAAATGCCATAAAGGTTAGCCATGAAAATTGAAACTCATGTCTAGGTAGTCTAAAATAAAATCAGTTTTTTTATGCGCGGTAATCGACCAAGCGGAGACGACATATCTTTTCCGCGAGCTTCGATGCAGTAACGCATTGTTCGGCTCCGTGCACTCGCAGCGTCATCGGGCTCGCCTATGGCATTGTATACTGCTTACGACCCCACTCTTGCCAAGCGTACGCTCGTGATAAATCAAACTAATTAAAAACAAGACTACTCATGTCGTAGCTTGGCATCTAACACATGCCAAAACTGACAATTTAAAGTATAGCAGTGGACAATAAAATCCGGGCAAGAATTTGACATGTCGTGCATATTTCCACAAATTTGGTAAATCAGGCTTTTACCGAGGTTATATTTCTGTCAAAATAAATAAATAAAATTTGAATTAAACGTCACAATTACTAGTGACATGCATTAAACGTCAAAAATATTAAAGTGAGGTTTACATTGTGCAAACAGCTTGCCCGGATTTTATTGTCCGCTACTGTACATGAATGGAGCTAAGACATGAATTTTCTTTTCCACAGCCACCCCTTATGGCGTTTTTAAAAAAACACCTAGTATAATGGCAGAACAATTTCATCACATTTAATTTAATTTCCTGCTATTTATAATTTTACAGTCAGAGCCGTATTACACTTGTTAAATTTGATAACAATTTTGTTACAAAGTGAGAGAGATAAGCTACCATAGAGAATGCTGATTGGTTGAATTGGCACTTCTCAGTCACTTCGTAACAAATTTTATACAAAAAATATCATAGTGTACTCGTAATAGGCCCCTAGCAAGCTACCTGGTGGCGCCGCCTGGTGGAGGTTGCGACATAAATTGTAGGACGCGACTTGAAACGTTATATCCATTTATATCATTTCGAAGAAGATTTGAATGTGCTTGCTAGTATTTTCTCGATTTGTTTTAAAGTATGGAAGGTAAAGATCGTCCTCGTAACGTGCTCGTAACTCCGGTGATAGTACTGAGAGTCAGCTGACAGCAGTGTTGCCAACCCTGATACAACCGTTTTCCCTGCCTTTTCCTACATAAACTTACAGCTAGTGGCGCTCGTGACGCCGTTTGCTACCCGCCTATACAACTCTAATAGAGCCGTATTACACTATGATATTTTTCATGTAAAATTTGTTACGAAGTGAGTGAGAAGTGCCAATTCAACTAATCAGCATTCACTGTGGTAGCCCATCTCTCTCACTTTGTAACAAAATTGTTATCAAATTTAACAAGTGTAATACGGCTCTTACTCTCCCATGAATTTTAATAAATGTTTTAATTTTATTGAGTTTTAGTTACGCTTTCTGATTAAGACTGCCAAATTTGTTTTCTTACTTAGTGTAATTTCTTTTTCATTCTTCTTCGGTCATGTTGACAATTTTCCTTTTTATTTTAATTGCGTACAATTTGGAAACAATTGATGCGCTTTCCAAATTTTTTAATTGAAAACATAAGCAGCGCCATCTGTTGAATGGTAGAGGAAGTACATAATTACATCATCATAAATGATCGTAGTAGTCATAGTAGGTAATTGATTTTGTTTTAATTTTTTGGCAATTTGAAATTCACTTTTTTTATGGTCGATTTTGCCAACGAGGAAAGAATAACAGGAGAGAAGATACGGCAGTGGGAGAAATGCAATTATGTTTGACGGAAGTTGCCACTTTGCAGTAGATCAGTTACTGCAATATGGCGGTTTGTTGACATCCATACATTCCATAGTGAAAAAATGATTGCCGAATTTTGTGTTTGTATCTGACTGCGGATCTACACGTTGGCCCATATATTTGCCGAAACATTTGTCCGAACATTTGCCCTATCATTTGCGTATAAATATGCTATCCACACGGTGGTCAATAAATAATAATTTAATTTTCGGTTAAATGACGAACCATGATTATTCGACTTGAAAAAACTTTGTTTAAATGACAAGAATGACAAGTTTTCTTTTATTGTAGGTATTGGTTTTTTTGAAAATGTCACGCCTACTTCATTTGTAGGTAGTAGATGATTCATTCATTTTCAATAACTTTTTTCCTATAAAACGTAATAAATTTTTGATGTGGTTGGATAGAGAATTCAATGAGCTATCAGAACCAAGAAAAAAATTGGGGGTTGCTATTTAAAAAATATGTCGCTGACGTCATTACTCGAAAACAAATAACTGTCAAAAATTGATTTTCATTTGAAAATGTGTGCTTTTTAAAAACAAAATTTACCTGTCCGAGCGTTTTTTAAAAATGTCAAAAATAAAGAAATTACGAATTTTATTCCATACTTTAGAGGCTCACTGTATAACCTCCAGCAGGCAACAGTTTGTATACTGTACCGAGCTGAGTAGTTATTTTATGCGACAAACACGCACAAACGTGTGGACGGCACAAGTGTTTTGATTGGCCAACGACGCTCGAATTCCTTTGATTTGTCGCTTTTTATCGACACCCAGGCGAACGCAGGCAAACTTGGCCCAGTCGAAGCCAATAAGATAAAGCTAACGGCTACACGTTCGCGTTGGCTAAGGTTTGCCAGACTTCGCCCAGCGTGTGGATCCGGCATGAGTGTAATACGAATTTATGTGTTTATTTAGCAACTGTAATTATTAGTATACAGCCTGTTTTTTTTACTGTATGCAAATATTTAAACCTGTAATACATCACCATAAATGGCAACGATTGAACTCATATGTCCTTAACGAAAGTTTTACACATTGCGAGAAAATCGCAGTTGAAAATCGGGCAAGAATTAATCGCACGTCTGTCTTTGAGGTAGGTCAAAAAAGGAAATTTTATTGCGACCGCAGAAAACATCTGTTGGAACAAAAAACAGAATTGCAATCGACTCAATCGAGCAGTGACCTTTGCCGAAGTCGGGAGGCCAATAAAAGTACTTTTTTCACGTCGCAGTAAGTCGTATCGTAGCCAAGGAATTTGCTTCATTTTTTTATGATTATGACACACAATTTATTGCTCCGTATCCTTTGGGATCAACAGTTAAGTTTGTGAAAAGTGGGTGAACAAATTAAAGCTAAATACGATTACTATCTTTTGTACTTAGTATTACTTATTAAAATGCCGAAATTTACGAGTGGCGAGAGAACAGATATGTTCCTCATCTACGGCGAAGCTCGAGGAAATGCTAAAGAAGCACGGCGGATTTATGAAAACACATTTCCAAATCAAAAACTTCCCAATGTAAGAACATTTACAGCTAATGTCCCAGCATTTGCGATTATGGAACGTTTCGAGCACAAGCCGCAAATAGGGGACGCACCCGTGACGTAGCCGGGCTCGTCTGTGTGTCGCTAATGATGGATGCCACTTTGAACAGTTATTATAAAGACAGATATTATTCGGTGAGTTAGCCTTTGCATGTTAGTCACGCCTGCGATGTTTATTGCCTATGATCAGCGAAGCAGGCTCCGTAATTTTTTTGTTGTTTCATGACCGTCGTATAAGGGGCGGATAAAATAATTGTCCTCCCTGTTATGAAAGATTTTTTTTTAATTTTTCCATGTTCTATGTGCTCTCACGTAATGTGGTTAAAATCTGCACTTATTTTACAAACAACCTGTATAGAGTATACAGGGTTACAACTAATTGAAGGCTCACAATAGGGATCTCGTAAACTATAAGAGATACGAAGGCGGTTAAATTACAAAAAAATAAATCTCTTCTATCTTCATTCATTTCTGAAATATCTTCAAAAAACTGAAAATCTCAATTTCGAAAATCTTGAATATTTTGTTTATTTATTAAGATAAAATCTCAAAATTTGATAATCTTATATTAAATTCGAAGGACAATCTAATACAGTTAGAAGAAATAGGTTAGCATTGACAGTTTCGCAGATACGACTGTCAACTGTTTTTTTCTTATGGGTGCTATTTCAGATATTCATACCATGTGATACAAAAATAAAATCAGAATTATTTTTATCTTTATCTGTATCTCTTATAATTTACGAGCTCTTAATTAACCCTATATACAAACGATGGCTTAATAGGCTATGACAGACTTCAGTTAAAAAGTGAACTACTTTTAGGTTAGCTCTAGAATTTTTCGATATTCAGTCAGTGTTGCCAACTTCAGGGAAATCTCCCTTTTTAAGTGAATTTTTGTGTCTTAAAATTGCAAAAAGGGAAACTTTGTGAGGAAAAGTGAATTTCTGAAGACAAAATTACTTCAGTTTTAGTTAAAATTCCAATTTGAGGAAGTTTTGGTCCCAATATGAGGGAAAAAGGACTGTCAATAGTTGGCAACACTGTGTTCAGTGGCGCAGCAAGCGTAATGTAAATAAGTTCCTTTCAAGTACTTTTAGTCATAGAACTCCAGTGTACAGGGTGGATCAATTTCGATGTCTCTTATGGGCATCTCTGTAACTATAAGAGTTAGAAAAAAACTAGTGCCCAAGTCTCGATCTCTTTTTTAGAGATAAAGTCAATAGACTAAACAAAAATTGGCTATCTTTTTTTGTTTTCGAGTTATAGGCAAAAATTGACATTTTCGACTTTTCGTCAATCACGTATATTTCGTTTATTTTTACAGATATTAAAAAACTGTTTTGACATTATTAGGACACTTTTTTGAATACAATTCAGTGGTGTAGTTGGTTTCTTGATATTTAATAAAATTTTCGAGTTATAACATAAAGTTATATTTTTTTAAATGGAAATCACAGTAGGCAATGCCACCTTTAAATAGAGATTTTTTTTCTGTTTTCAAAAATATATACTTTGTTGGGTTTATTTGTTACAATTAATAGAATAAAACGCCTTTTTTATTATTCTTGGGTGTATTCTATTCTTAGTAGGCTGGTTTGAACAAAGGCCGACAATTTTTTTGTTTGTTTTTATTAAATATCAACTCTTGTTCAAATATTTTGACAGTTGCAACCGCATAAAGAGAAAGAAAGAGAGAACGAGCATCCTCTAAAAGTCACAAAGACTACAACAATACCGATACCATGTGGTTTGGGTGAAATTCGAAATTATGTAACTTCATTTAATATTTAAGTTTAAAACGCATTTTTTTCGATCAAATATGCATTTCATGGGATAATGAACTAAATTATATGTATAAATTAAAAACATCTTAGAAATAAGAAATTATTGCAGAAAAAGTTGAAGAATATTGAAATGTAAGTAGATAATAAACACAACTCTTGATATATCACTATAAATAACTTAAAACCCAGAAAATAATATCAAAATAAAATACAATTTCAACACTGCCGCGCTAAAATACACAGCCAACTCATGTTGCAACCCAACCCAGCTCTATCGGTGCTAGCTTTCTATCTCTTATGTTTATCGCAATACCACTCACTCTTGTGCTACCCAATCTTCAAATCTTTGTTAATATTTAATAAAAACAAAAGAAAATTGTCGGCTTTTGTTGAAACTAGCCTCCTAAGAAAAGAATGCACCCAAAAATAATAAAAAAGGCGTTTTATTCTATTAACTGTAAGAAATAAACCCAACAAAGTATATATTTTTGAAAACAGAAAAAAAAATCTCTATTTAATGATGACATTGCCAACTATGATTTCCATTTAAAAAAATATAACTTTATGCTATAACTCGAAAATTTAATTAAATATCAAAAAACCAACTACACCACTGAATTGTATTCCAAAAAGTGTCCTAATAATGTCAAAACAGTTTTTTAATATCTGGAAAAATAAACGAGATATGACTGATTGACGAAAATTCGAAAATGTCAATTTTGGCTTATAACTCGAAAACAAAAGAAAATAGCCAATTTCTGTTTACACTATTGACTTTATCTCTAAAAAAGAGATCGAGACTTGGCCATTAGTTTTTTTCTATCTTTTGTAGTTACAGAGTTGTCCATAAGAGACATCGAAATTGATCCACCCTGTACAGAATACAATTGACATTTCTCGAATCTTATTTATAGCGTTTTTCACTGGGACAAATATTGTGCACTGAGTGCGCACTGGAGTGCACCAACTTCGAATTGTGTGTTTCACTGGGTCTTTTTAGAGCAAAACTGACTTGGTGCACATGTTTCACTGACATTCGAAATTTCACTGAGTTCACACTCAGTGCGCATTTTATCGCACTGAGGTGCAAAGGTGGGTCAGTGCAACGGTGCCAGTGCAAATATGGCGGATATGCAAACGGTAAAACTAGCAACGAACACTTAAACATAACC
This sequence comes from Dorcus hopei, assembly GCA_033060865.1. NCBI lineage: Eukaryota > Metazoa > Arthropoda > Insecta > Coleoptera > Lucanidae > Dorcus > Dorcus hopei. Next base: position 17,088,357 of record CM065424.1, on the reverse strand, counting down.
TTCAAATAAATACGAATCTGTCACCAACCTCTTAGGTACAACTGCACTAACTTTGATATTTGTGTTTCACTGGCAGGGCAATTTTCTTGCACGTATAACTAAACTGGTACAGTGCAATGACGTCATTGCACCAGGACAGTTCACATTGAAAACGTCCCAGTGAAAAACACTATTAGTTAAATTTAATGGACATTCCAGAACTTTGTAAAATATTTGTGTGACATACAACGGCCATATTTAATGACCACTCTGGACAAAAAATACTGTTAGTATGACTCCCTTTTGTTAATTCTTAACTCGTTGGATTTTACCGACAACTGAATTTCACTTCTCAATTTTTTTTGATCGATAATCAGTAATGGGTAATCCTGCACTTTAGTGCACCCAAAATGCGCATGTGTTAAATGTGCGTTCTGATTTGCTGAAAACTGACCGCCAATTCAAATTTATTTCCATTGCTGGCAAGTTGTTTCACTAATGTCGAGTGCAAAATTACAACCTGTTACTTACTGGCGTTGTAATATTACACACTTCTAAAACTAAACACTAGTTCTATGTAATAATATTACAACGCCGTCTTTTACATTAGCAAGAAGTCGCAGGTTGTAATTTTGCATCCGTCATTAATGGAACAACTTGACAACAATGGAATTTAATTTGAATTGGCGGTCAATTTTCAGCAAATCAGAACGCAAATTTAACGCATGCGCATTTTGGGTGCACTAAAGTGCAGGATTACCCAATAATGTAGCACCCATTTGTTAAACAATAACGGAATGAATTTTCCACAGTTAATTTTCACTTTTCGTTGCGGTAAGAAACAGCAGCTCCATTCGTGGCAGAATAGTAAATACAAGGGCGTGTTCGAAAACTCAGAGCGTTACTCTTGGGTATTATTCTTTTCTCTCTCATATAAATCATTTTGTATAATTTGCTTTTCACTTTATTCACTCTGTTGGTATAACCACTATAACTCTTATGCGCGGTTGCACCAACTTTTCAAGCAGAGCTTAAATTTAAGTTATGTTTAGAATGTGACATTTACGTATGATCAGTATAATGTCAAATACATTCTGATTGACATTTAAACTTCAACTTATGAGTCAATTAGAATGTGACTAACATTTGTTAAATCTATAAATAATGTCATAGTCTAAACACCACTTAAATTTAAGCTCTGCTTAAAAAGTTGGTGCAACCGGGCATTATACTTACTCCCTGTGTTTTCGAACACGCCCCCAATTAATTTTCATTTCCCGCCATTTTTTTTTAAATTTAAATTGTTCTTTTTTTCTCAATATTTATACATAAGTTTAGTTCCAATTTTTGATATAAAATAGTATAAGAAATGCAAAAGAGAAATTACGAAATTAGAAAATTTAGAAATTTAAAAATTTGTAAATATAGACAGGTCGGCGAGATCGCATTGGAATTCGCGAAAACGTCGGCTTTAATTTTGCTATTTTGAAAAAAAAGGAACTTTTAAAAATTGTTACAAGAATACTAATTTAATTTATTTTTAACATATTCAAATAAATACCTCATTTTATATAATGATGTAAACGTGTCATATTCTTCCAACATGAAAATGTATAACTTATTTCTCACAAAATCCTTCCAAATTGGCATAATTTATTAATTACACTCAACGACTCATCTAATGATTCTTGTGTTTGACTTTCCAAAATAAATATCCTAGAATGCTTTTAGTCATATTGGAATGCAGCGACGATATAATTAAATATTTATTGAGGAAGGGTGCAAATCGGCACATCAAGGATAAAAACGGATTCGATTTTTACCAGCATTCAAAACTGGCCAAGAGAGAATACTTGTGTGACATGGATGTGACTAATTTAGAAGAAGTTTCAAAAGAAGGAACTGAACAATAAAGGCAGCTTGATATACCTATTCATATACACAGTTGAATTTACTTGTTAACACATACCTACCTAAAGAACATTGGTGTCCAAGTAAATTGTTACGACTCACAGTACATGTAACATAGCAGTTATAATAATTCTAACGGCTATTACTGTACATAATAAAATTTTAAATTCGTTTAATTGCTCTGCAATGTTCTCAAGAGTATATCCATCCCCCACTATTGCGTGCGGCTAAAACAAGAGGCTGCTCTAGAGTGGTAAAAACTATAAATACCTACCTGAGGTTAAACAATTCTTTAAAAATCTAAGTTAAAAGAAAAATTGTAGAAATACAGGAAGAAGTAATTTTGTTTCTGGATGGCTGCGCACCTACATTAAAAATATGTGTGCATGCAGAACTATTTTTGCGGAAATAATATTACATTTTCCCTCCATAAATCTACGAAAAATTCTTTGGGTTTTTCTGAAAACTCACACCACGTCATTGAATGTTTAATTTAGAGAAATTCTTAATTGTTCAAGGCTAAAGGCATTCAATTTAATAGCAAATTAGTCATACTTTTCACCTATAATCCGTCAGTACTTAAGGCTATTAATATTTCATTTCACTGCTTTCTCTAATTAATAATTCACTATCCATTACAAACGTTTATTTATAACATTTAGAAAATTATTAAATGCGCTGTGCAAACAGAATTACTAAAACGTGAATATCCATACCAATTAAATCCATATCAATTAAAAATTACGCTTCAGAATTTCAAAAATAAATTTTAAATCGATTACTGCGCAAAGTCATTTATGCCTTACTTTGAAAAACAAAAAGAAAGATTGATGAAGATTAGACCAGAAACTCAAGAAAGCATCCAATATAATCCTTGAAATGGAAAAGGGGCGAATAAAATTAAGATTATTATTTCTTTTTGTGTTAAAGACTTGTTTTATAGTATCGTTTTTTGGTTTTATTTTTGAGAAGTTAAGTAGTACCAATTCCCAATTATCAAATTTTTTTCTTGAAATATGTATACCGATTGTTTCATTAAAACTTGAAAAAAAGCGTAGATAGGACAGAAATATATTATGAAATAAGGGACGTTTGCTCACTATACTTCTTGGGCACACAGTCAAGATGTAGGTATTTTATAATTTTATAATAAGTGCACTCAAGAATAAGTGTGTTCGTTTCTAATTCAAAATCAAACATACGATATATGCTACCTTAGGTATTTAATTTTCTTACTTAACTAAATAGAAACGACAGGAAATTTCGTGTTATGACTTCTTGTCCAATTTATATTTTTAAATTACTAAGGAAAATGAACCGTAAAATGTTGAAGGTTTTCCTCCAAGTTATTCACCTTCGCCCGCCACTGTTTTAAAGGTGTGCACAAAATTCACTTAAAACGAGTTCCAACTCCTCAGTATATCCAGGTAAGTCTCAATGCCTTAGAAAGTTGACTTTGTCTCGTACACTTTATTATAACTACCGCTATCTGCATAACTGTTAGATCGGTTAAAAAAAATACGATTGTATGGACACCTCATCTATTTAGCCCGAGTGTATCAATAACGCCTTAAATAAAGAAAATGTGAATTAAAAACGTGATATAATGAAGACTTGTTATTTATTAATTTCCGTATTGTGGTTATTGACACAGTGCAGACATGGTGAGTACTTATAACATTTATTAAGGTCAATATGCCTCACCGTACGGTGGAATGCTACATTTTTTATGGTATTTGAGTGGAATAATATCCGGAAGTTCGTTTTTCATGAACGCAGAAGGAAATCCGGGTTTTTTTTGTTACATTTTGCCCAAAACCAACTAATTTGATGACAAAAAATTCAATTATAAATGAAAGTTATTTCTCGGTATAAATATTTCGTAATGTTCTTTCATATTTTCTAATTGAAATTAGGTGGTCATTGGAAACACCCTTTTTCTTGTTTCTTGCAATTGTTACATTGAAACACTTATTAAAAATACATACAAATATTTCACGTGAGTACTGATACTTAGGTGTGATTTTCTTTAATTAATGAATTCCAGCAATTATTTACATCTCCATAGGTATAATAAATTGTACATATATCAAAACAAAAACAGAAATCTATTCATACAGTGACTTTCATAAAGTTCGTAACAAATGGGAAAAATGTTTATTATTGGTTCTTACGAAAAAAATTTACTGCAATTAGTTCGTCCACCAATCAAAATAAAAGGCAACACAATTCCATCCAACCAGTCATTTAAAATATGGCTGAAAACTTGAAAAATAGAAAGTCTCGAAAATGAAAAATTGCAATAATTCAAAAGTTATTAATCTTTTTTTTCTAGAATCGATGCACTCAGATAAAATTAAGTGTAATCAACAATCTACAGTGTCTAAATATAATATTTTACTAGAATTATCACCAAAAATCCATTTTTTTAGAATTTCATTTTATGTGATTTTAAAATTAAAATGTCGTTTTAAATCCTTAAAAAGCAAATATCAACTCGTTCCTTGATCTGCGGATACTAAGATAAATACTACTAATCTGAAAATATTACTTTAGATAAGACGCTTTTTACAAAAGACTAAAACTTACATAAGTAAATGAGAAAATATAGGTACAAAAGTACCTTGTCATGAAATTAAATTAATTTTTACATATGAATTATGTTATAGGAGTATAACTGATGTACTCTTCAAGAGAGTAAAAACATTGCTCAGCTAGAAACTTTTTAAGATTCATGCGAAAAGCCCCAGGACTATGACATGCTTTGATACTCTTCGGCAACTTATTGAAAACTTTTGGACCCAGAGAATTAGGTGATTCTATGAAATTTTGTACTTATAATATGACATATAAAAGTCATTTCTATTCCTAGTTTCGACATTATGTACATTCCTATTTAAAGGGAATCGATTCTTATTATGGAACACATAAAGACATAACTCAAAGATTAATATACATATAGTCCTTAAAGATACCCCTGCAAGAATAGTCAGGAGCTACACCTGCTGATTCTTATGATTTTCTTTTGTACTAAGAAGACTTGAGATGCAGAGGTACAATCTCTCCAGAAACAGATTCCATAGTGCAGTCGAGACCCTATTAAGACATGAGATATTGAGAACATTTGATGTTCTAAGAGGACGGTACGGAAATTTCTTAAAGCATAACTGTAGATGCAAAGTTTGGTAATTAAGGCACTGCAGTCATTTTTCCAAGTCAGGCACTCATCAAGAAGACCCAGGAAGTTTTCTATCTCATCGCCTACTATTCCTGTGTTATTAAAGTTTACCTTAATGGGGGGACAAGATTTTTGTCTATTGTGAAACTGAATGATCTTTGTTTTATTACATTTCAGAGTTAAGGTGTTAAGAGTAAGCAAATTGTTTAAGTTGGTTAAAACTTGCTCTATATTAGTACGTTGTTAGTTCATTGTTGTTTTTATCAAACACAATTAAAGTTGTGTCGTCAGCAAAAAGAGTCAAATGTGCATTCGCTAAACTAAGATCATTTATATAAAATATGAATAAGACAGGACCTCGGATGGATCCTTGGGGAACACCTATATTGGTATATTTCACACTTGAAGACGCGTAACTAAGAAAGCCGTTGCTAAATTTTAGAACGAAGACAAACTAACATCTATTGTAACAATAGTAACTAACTAGAGTAATTAATAAATATTATTGTCTAAATAACTGAATCAGCACCATTTCGGCTAGCTTTTCGCACTTTTGTCTTCATCCGACGCATCAGATTACAGTATATTGAAATTGGTATTTTCCGTAATTTCTGATTTATTCTTTTCATGAGCTCTTCATAAGAGAAAGTCTCGCATCCACCACTATATACTTCTCGCTTTAAATGTCTCCAGAATCTTTCGATAGGCCTTAGTTGCGGCACATTAGGTACGTTCCTTGATTTTTCAATAAAATTTATTTCAAGTTCATTGTATGCGCTTATAATGTTGAGTTATGTTATAGTTTTGAAGAAATTGTCAACCAAACCAACACATTATTTGATGGAAACTTTCTTTGTCTTTTGAAATATACATCAAAGGCCCGGTTTCTTCACCTTCAATTAACTTTATCTGATGGTTTATTCCCATAGTAACAATTGTGATCACATTCGTTACTTTGGAAATTAATCGCCAGATAAAGTTAACGGGAGGTGAAAAAATTGGACCTAAATCAACTTCAGTACCTACCTTTTTTATAATAAAATGTCTTGTTATCTGCACTGTCACTACCATCAAATGTAAAGTAGGATTCGTCATCAATAATAATTTCTAATCCATTTGTAGGAGAAAATTCATTTAGTCTTAGTCTTCGCAATTTGGCTTTTTGTTCCGACTTCTGTTTATCCGTATATTTTGGTGCTGACTTTTTAGTCAAGTAAGAACTACGTTTTCTTTTTTTAATATATTACTAACGTATTTCGGATCTATTTTATATTTTCGTCCTAATTTTCTCAGTGAAACACCAAGTTTTCCGTGAGCATCACTAATTAAAGCTTTTCCTTCATGTCATTTTTCTAGCTGGTCTTCCAGAACCACATTTTCTATTTGCCGATTTTCCTTATCTCAACACGTTTGCAAATATCGTACGCAGTTCGTTTGGGCAATCACATTTCATAAAAATGATTAACAGTATAAGACTTCCTCAAATGAATATGTTTTTCGTAAAATTTGGCGACGAGTTCTCGACGTTGATTTTCTTTCAACTTTTCCATTATAAATTACACAAGCAGTATTGACTTTTCAAAATTAGTAGTGACACAAGAAGTGACATATGTCAAACAAAGTTTTAAGTCAGTTTTAAGCTGAGCAAAACGCTAGAAATTAATTAGGCCATGAGCAGTCATGGCCTAATTGATTTCTAGCATGCTAAATTTTTTTGCGGATTTTTTTGTCCTCATATTCCGGTAGCGTTGGCTATGGAAATATTTTGTTTTGGTAAAGGGCATTTCGTAGCTTAAGCTCGCCGCGAACAGAATTGTCATTCGTGTTTTCGTGTTTGTTGGTTTTATACAAAAATAAGTTACAGAAAATAATTTTGTTTTCTATTTTGTGTTTTGTTGGTACACGGATTTTGTCACCTGCATTAAATCGATCGCTTTTTGTTTTTTTTTATTATTTTACCTCTCATTTGTTGTGTTTCATTATAAATTGATTTTTGTTCGTGGGTATTTGCAAAAAATTACGTTTCTTTTGATTTTAATTAATTTTTGATTTTTTTTTCCAAATATCGATCGCCATTGATTTCTTACTTGGAATATTGGAAATAAAAGAGTCATTTCAGTTTTAATCTTTCATTTACATTTATAAAATAATTTTGTTTTGCTTTTTTTAATACTAATGTTTTTATTAAATTTATTTTTATTTATCCTGTGTTTAGCCTCGCAAGGGTTCGTTTCCTCTCAATTCGTCGTCTTTTTCTTTGTATTTTCGTCTTTCTCCTCCTATGATTCCTTTTTGTTTAATTTAATAATTATTTTACTTCCTATACAGGCTGTTACAAATTCGAGGCTCACCATTGGGATCTCGGAAACGGTAAGAGATACGAAGTCGGTTAAATTGGGGCAAAGTTGCGTATTTTGGTGCTTAATAATAATCCGTTCTGAAAACTCCTCTGCGATTTGTAGTTTTTGAAATATTTCTAAAAAACAAGAAAACGTAATTTTCTTTTTTATTTTTTTCTGAAGTTATTATTGCAGGGATCATAACAAAATTAATACATTCTACAGGCACATTTTTAAGCTCTTTACGATGACATCATTAGATTTTACGTAAAACGTTTCGTCTCGTTCTGACCATCATCAACTTCATTTTTTCTTATGGGCGCTACATTGGGTTTTAACACCAATGAATAGATCTATTTTTTCTGATGCTTTTCCATATATCACACATCGCTACTTAATAATTTGAAACAGTTGGAAATGCAAGAAATTGTTGAAAATAACACTGCAAAGGAAAACATGGTATGCAGTGAAAACAAAAACCAGAAAAGTTTGATATAACTTCAGAGTTTTATTTCGTTTATCACAAAAGCAGATCTTTGAAAAAATTTTAGATATAAAAATGAATTATGTATGTGAATCCAAGAAAGACGTAAATTTTTAAAACGTATTGTGCTAACAACAACAATTTAGTAAAAGCAAGAGAAATTTACTTCTAACAATGACGATGACGCAGTATTTAATTAGTTTCGTAATTAAATTATACATTTTTATGATTAAAGCAAGTATCACAAGAAATTATGTCTTTAAAAATCTCTCATTCCTGTAAATTTAAAAATGTATTGTTTTAACAACAATTTAGTAATAGCAAGAGAAATTTACTTCCAATAATACCTAGAAAGACGCTATCCACACAGAACAATGTTATTAAGTTAGATAGAAACATTGCACTTTATGGATATTTTCATAAAACTCGAAGGACGTATCGAGATAGCCTTAATGATTATGAGAAATAAGAATTATTAGAACAGGTAATTAATACATAGTTATTTATAAAATGTATAAAATTATGAGACTACAAGAAACAATGTCTCCTCGAGCAGTAACATCTTTTAAGATATGAGTTTTCTAAAAACATACATAATTTAATTTGATATGTTCTTGCTTTAATAATAAATAATGTATAATTGAATTACAAAATCAACTATTATTTTGTAATTGTCTTTTTGGATATTGTTGGAAGGAAATTTCGCTCGTTATTACTGAATTGTTGTTGTTAAGACAACAATAATTTTTTAAATTTACGTCATTCTTGGATTCACAACATTCATTTTTAAATCTAAAAATCAGCTTTTGTGATATGCGAAATAAAATTCCAAAGGCATATTAAACTTTTTTTGTTTTTGTTTTCACAGCATACAATTTTTTTCTCTGCAGCGTTATTTTCAACAATTTCTTGCTTTTCCAGCTGTTTCAAATGATTAAATAGGGATGTGTGATATATGGAAAAGCATCAGAAAAAATAGATCTATTCAACGGTATTAAAACCCAATGTAGCGCCCATAAGAAAAAATGAAGTTGATGATAGTCAGAACGAGATGAAACGTTTTAAGTAAAATCTATTGATATCATCGTAAAGAGCTTAAAAAAGTGCCTGTAGAATGTATTAATTTTGTTATGATCCCTGCAATAATAACTTCAGAAAAAAATAAAAAAGAAAATTACGTTTTCTTGTTTTTTGGAAATATTTCAAAAACTACAAATCGCAGAGGAGTTTTCAGAACGGATTATTATTCAGCAGCAAAATACGCAACTTTGCCCCAATTTAACCGACTTCGTATCTCTTACCGTTTCCGAGATCCCAATGGTGAGCCTCGAATTTGTAACAGCCTGTATACCATTTGTTTCACATAAAAATGAATCGGTTCGTATTTACGGAAAAAAATTTGCTTAAATCCCTCATTTTCAGAAACTGTGCGTCTCTTAATTTGTTAATGTTTTACAATCAGAACATTTTTGCAAATTTGTTTTTCTCTTGATTTTCCAGGAATTAGTCAAGAAGATGAAGGTCCTTATAAAGGAAAATACATAGGAAAAATTCATTCGTACCACCACCAAGTGTCTGGAGACGTTTACGCAGTAGACGAATACAGAATTTTATTAACGACATTCAATTACGACGGTAACGGTGCTGATACATTCTTTTGGGCAGGATCTGCCAATAGACCTGGCCCACAGGGATTCATTGTACCCGACGAACACTCCAAGTACCCAAATAAAGAGTGTTTTTTTAAAATCTGGCGTCGAAGTTGGCCATGAAAATTTCATTGTGAACCATCATCGTCATGACAGTTGTTAATTAGACGTTTGAACATGGTTTGAACTCAAGGTTACTAAAGAGAGAAGGTTGCCTGGTAAGTCGTGGAGTGACGCGTCATCCAGTAGGCCATCTATTTGTGTACATGCATTAAATGGGCCTACTGAGTGACGTTGCGGTGACGTTAAAAGTTACCAGGCAACCTTGTCTCTTTAGTAACCTTGGTTTAAACTTACAATTCCTAACCTTGCTTTCGAGGTTTCGAACTCAATAGGTTTGTTCGTTTGTTCTGCACTTTCTACACTTTAATTCCTTTACTCTACTTTTCTCGCTCCTATTTACAAAATATTGTATGTATCTCACTCTCTCAGGAGCGGTTGGTGCAAAAAGTGTAGAAAAGTGCAGGACAAACGAACACACCTAATAGTCCCATAAGACAACACAAGAATGTAATCTGTTGTAATAAACGAAAAAAAAGACAATAAGAATGAGATCTGTTGTAACAATGAAAACAGACAATAAGTAAATAAAATTTACAACAAATAATCAAAATTGTGGTTTCACAATAAGCAACTTGTCACGGCCAACTTCGACGCCAAATTAAAAAGAAAACTCGTTATATTCATCAGAATTATTCTTAGTAGCGTACTTACTTCTTACATTTTTAGGACGAACGTTTTAGAAAGATACTTTAACAGAGACTTCACCCTAACGTTGCCCGACAACAAGAAGATCACCGATATAAAGTGGTTCGCTGTGTATGACATTTGGAGTCAGGTCACTTTCGGCGATATATACATTCCTGACGAATTCGAACCACCTCAGGTCCAGAAGATACCGAAAATCGAAGGCGAAAGTAATTCGGTCAGTTCGGACGCGGTTGAAATTTTGGACGCGAAAACGTTTAAAATACCAAATTTTCATTATGATGGTATGGCAAAAGGGGCTCACTTTTGGGTTGGTGTTGGACCACAAGCTGGAAGTAAAGGTTTCCTAGTTCCAGATGAATATGGATAGTAAGTTAATTTATATTTTATATCAACCGCCATTTCCATCATTACATGGCGGGAAATTTTAATTTTTCTGTATAACGTCCCAGGATAACAACTAGGTACTGGTTTCAGTGTAGATCCACTTCGATCATACAAAGGCCAAACAATCACATTAGAACTCCCCGGTGATTTAACCATTTTCGATATCGATTGGTTCAGTGTATTTGACTTGGAAACAAATACAAACCTAGGGTCCATCATAATACCAACTGGATTAAATGTACCCCCATCATTAGTTAACGTGATCGTAAGTACCACACGTTCTTGTTCTTTCCGAACTGTTTTAGTTTAGAACATGATTTTAGTCCCACAAAAGTGATTTGCCAAATTGCTTACAACTGCATAAGAACTTCCAAGTTTACTGGGAAATTTTTGGGCCTGCGATTACCATCCAGCTAACGGCTCAAGTGCGAGAGGATGAGTACATGTCTTTTGGACTGTCTGGTTCTGAAGAGAAGAGCCAGATGCTGGGGTCAGATGTTGCTGTCGCTTATGTTGATGGTTACAGTGGATATGCTATTGATTATAATATTACAGCAATGTCTCCGGTATGTATTTAAAAATTTATAAAAATGAAACCGAAAATCAGTTTGTGCTCGAGAATTTTTGATTCAGGTTGTGCTAACTCTTAAGTCAAGAAAAACTCAAGTTTAATTTTTTCTAACTAGACTAACTTCAGTTATTAAGTTGGCAATAATTCCGCCCCCCCCCCCCAATCACAGGCCCTGACTCCATTAATTACAATCGGTCACATGAAGTAATATACATAATTCCATATGAAGAAACACTACAGAATTGAAACAATGAACAATTAATTACAAAAGAATATCGGCAGTTCTTTTCTGGCGGAGCGTGATTAAAAATCAAGAAGGCCATGAGTGAAACTGAAAAAGAAACTAAACAGAAAAGGCAAAAGAGGAATGAATCAAACAATAACGAAAGACAAAATACTTGAAAAGAAAATAAAAGATCGACGATTTCATCCAGCGAAAAATGAAAGAAACTTTAGGGAACAATTTGTTAAAAAAAACAAAAAAAAAATTAAACAAACAACATCGTAGTATGTATTAAGAATAAAATGAAAGAAGAACAAATTGATAATATTTAACTTTTTAATTTTCTTTCTTGCACTCCGTCGCAGAACTATCGATTTTTTGTTTTTGAATCACCTTTTTCTTATTTGTTTTGTACTTCTCTTGTTTCTTTTCGTCGAATTATTTTTCGCTTTTTTCTTGTACCTTCTTCTTTTGAAGATCACCAGTTACAATTAAAAATCAAGTAGACTATGATTGAACCAAAAAACCTAAAAACTAAACACCATTCACGTTCTTTTGAGACTCAGAGTGACAAACAAAAGAGAATGAAACAAACAATAACGAAAGACAATCCGGCAATTCCTTGTGAAATGTTTAAAACCGCTAGACGCAACGGACGGTGACCTTCACCCACAATAAGTGTTCGAAGTTCCCCCCCTGCGCGAGACGTAAACATACCGATTAAAGTGCCGTTTAACATACCTGCCTACACATGCATGTTGTGAAAATTAAACATACCATCCCTTGTAAACATTGATTCGTCGGTGAAGAGAATGTTATTAACAAAGTTCGGATTGTCCGTCTATTCCCGGAGTAACCACCGACAAAATCGCATGCGTTGCGAGATAATCTACGGGCATAAGAGCCTTGCACTCTTTGAAAATGGAACGGGTAATTGTTCCTCACGAATAATTTGCCAAACAAGCTGCACAACTGACACAAAGGATCCGCTAAGGGCAAAGGGCGATCTGGGTAACGCTGTGCATACAAACGTCGTGCAGCCAACGCATTTTGGCCACATTCGCCGTAAATTAAAATCATGTCCACAATAACACTATTAGAAAATTCGGCCATGTTTTCAACAGTGTTATCGGCGACGACGTGCATTTGAGAACTGAGTAACTGACCCACTTTAACAGCCGATGCTAACACACCAGCATACTTCTCCGATTACGTAATTACGTAATAAGAATAAACCAGGGACTATCAAACTGTTTCATCGTTCGCCGAAAACAATTATTATCTCTAATATTTATTAATTAATTGTTATACAAAAACTGCTTCATTCTATCACTTTTAATGTCAACTTTCACTGGTTTCATTTTTTGCATGAAGTTAAAAAGCAGCCTGTATAATCCAAAACAAATATAGAATTTTCCTACTTTTGTATTCCAGTGTGTTAAAGTTCTGGGGCAAAACAAAGGAGTTTGCAAAGACGAGCTGGTAGGAGGACAAGACAACAACCAAATCCATACTGCCACCAGAAAAGACGGGGTTAATTTCATCACATACAGACGAAGTTTGATTTCACGTAAGCTCTCCCTTTTTTTAAACCCAACGGAAATGACAATTTTGAAAATTTCCAGCTGATTCGGGAGATAAAGAATTCCCAACTGATCGAGACGTATACATAGTTTGGGCCATAGGACGCTTGGATACCAAAAAGGAGCCCAGCTTCCACGACGTATATTCCAAAGCAAATATAAAAGTAAACTTGAATCCAAAAGAACCTACTTCAAATTGTTTCGCTTTCACAACTAGCAGTAATACAACGCTTCAAGAACCGTGGGATAAAGGACAAATATATGATAGAACGATAAGAACTTTCAAAGCATATGTAGGACCTTCAGGAGGCAAGAAAGGATATCAAGCTACCACAGGTATGCAGTCATCACTAAGTAGTTATATTATATTAATATTACTAAATCTCCCATATTGAAGGGCAAGCATCTACAACTCTAGCATGGTACATCAACGGGTTATTATCACCAGAATTATGGTTAAGAAGAGGCCTAACTTACCAGTTTAAGGTACGAGGTGGTAACAACCCACATAGCGCCGAATTTTATCATCCCTTAATAATAACGGATGAACCGCACGGGGGTTACGACAAACTTACGGACGCAGCTCAATCGGAAATTCGAGTTTTGGCAGGTGTCGAATATTCTAGAAGAGGAAGACCACGACCTACCGCTGGTAAGACCTCTTGCAAGAAGTAAACTAAATTTTCATGGTTCGTAATTTTCAAAGCTGGCCCGCTCTGCTTGGCGAAGCATCGGGAAAACCATGATCGACGTCTGGACGATGACTTTCCAACGTTCAAGAAGTTTAACCGCTCTTTGATTTATACGTGCGAAGAAGGGGAGCCGGGGATTTTGGAGGTTACACCTAATACAACGTGGCCTGATATAGTTTATTACAACTCTTTTACACAAGCAAACATGGGATGGAAAATTCATATAGTCGATTCGTTTAGAGGAGTGTCCGGCGCGACGAGGTTGTGTTTAAATGTTTGGCTGATTTCGTCATTTTTTGTTTTCACGATTTTACCAGATTTTTTTGTGTAACCACAAATGTGATATAAATGGACTTTTAAACAATAAATCACTATACAAATACTTTACAATTATTTAATTTTTATTTTCATTGTAATTAAGTATTAAGAATCTTTAAAAGTCAACAAAGGCATTTTACCTAAAATCCGGCCTCTAGTAATAAATAATATGTAGTGTTCCATCAGTTTAAAGAAGCATCCAAATTGTAATATATGTAATAAAAATAAATGAAAACAATAGTAGACAAAATTTATAAATGAAAAGAAAGCTTATGTTTGGGTTTTACTTTTGTGGGTCTATCCTTGCGATACTGCAATACAAGGCCAACCCGTGGCGGGAGCGGAGCAAGCTCCTTATTCCCACCTTATTCCAAAAATCAGTTTAATAAACTAGTCCCGCATGCGGGACTTATCAGATATTAAGCTGATAAGAACAGATTATCTTTATTGAGCAAATATTTGACAGAGTCACAAGCTAATAAGAACAGATAAGTAATAATTCCAGTCATATCCATGACATAACAAGCAAGTATTTGACAAAATGATAGAAACAGATAAATAATAATAATTTTAATCATATCTATAACATAAAGGACAAGTAGAACAAAAAAAAAATTAAAGAAAAAAGCAAAGGGCAAGAACATAGGCCGGTACATATTATACCTTATCGTATTGCCTATTGCCCGTTATATGCTCGATGTAAATATATATCTCTACTCCACCGGATCGCTGCGCTGCACATAAGGCGTCACATTAATCGGGTGTAGCGGTAGCTGAGTCGAAGGTGTCTAATAACTCGTTCATTTGCTGGATCCCAACCTCCAAGGGCCCCGACCAGAAATGCATCCAGGAAGACGTTATATCCCTGCTCTCTAAGTGGTTCGCCACGTGGTTGTACTTGGATACTTTTTCAGTGCAGACAGCCTCAAAGGCAGCATATCTATTTTCGAACGGGGTTGTCACGTCCACTATGGCAGCCGATTTATCGGTCTCGTTGATAATAAGCAGATCGGGTCTACAGGTATCGTCGAAACCTGGTACGGTTTGGTGCACTCGAACTACTGTCGCCGGTGGAGGTCTATATGCTTTAACAAGACGGTCTAGTACGTCATTATGCCTTCTAGTGATTGTCTTCAAGTGTGGTTTACAGTGGTTGAGGACGTGAGACAGGGTTTCATTGCCATGACCGCACCGACGGCATCGTTTATTGTTTTGTTGCCCAAATCGACATGCTTCATTTAATGGCACGCAATCCAATCGGGCTCTATGGACGAATCTCCACTCAGCAAACCGTGTGAAGTCCCCTGTACGTAGGAAGTGGTTAGGGGGAGTGGAAGCGTTTGTCACGTGGAACACTTTACCCTGGTCCGGTTTGGCCTGCAGTTTATCTCTGTGGTATTGCTGGATGGCCTTTCTCAACTTTGATTCCATTTCTCTCCCTCGTAGATAGGAGTCATTGAGTGTGAGCCTAAGCTGATGCTGTTCGTCAAGGATCCATTTCAGATCGATTTTGCTCTTTAGACGTCTCGTTGCTGCTCTGGCCCTACTCCAGATGTTAGTAAGGTCGTTCGTTTCATTGGCAAGGCCTCCATCTATGTCGCCATTTAGATAGCGTGTAATATCTGCTGGTTGAGCGAGGCGCCGGACGCGTTTGCCAACTACTGTGCGTAATGATGCTGCAGCAAGTGCCTGCACCGAGGGGGACTGCAAAAGTCGTGCGCCATGTACCAGTTGAGAGACGTCTGCTAGGAGATTTAATGGCATAAAGTTGGCACCGCCCATCTGGTAGCTGATATAGAGAATTTCCGGACTCGCACGTTGTGGCAGGTTCATCCACTTCTTCCCTTCCCTTTTCAAGCTCTTGTCGAAATCCGTCAAGGGCCTTTTGGGAACAATCCCGTTTTTTAGATGGAACGATATGCGTGGTAGCACGAATGTATTGATGGCGTCGATCTTTTGCCATGGTGCCAATAGAGATGCGCCAATACTATCCAGGTTGGCTTGCATCTGCTGGAGGGCTTCCTCGGCAGAATGGGCGACTTGGTATCCCGTTGGAATTCCCAGATGTATATATACTTCATCTTCACAGAGGCTTTTCAGGAATTCATCCTGGATGTTGAATTCTGTATCCAGGGCTTCTTTCCGTCTGCCGTCTATATGAAGGGTTGCACATTTATTTGCATTAAATCTGAGCCCCGCCTAGTTGGCTATGCGGTCGGTTACGTCTAGCAGTTGTTGCAGGTCGTCTGCTGTGTGTGCGATGAGGACCAGATCGTCTGCATATGTCAGGTTGTCAACCACTTGATCATAGATTGGGTAGCCTAGTTCTTGTGCCGAGATGGCTTGTAGCACAAGTTCCATTGTGAGGTTAAAGATAATGGGGCTGAGTGGGCAACTCTGTTTAACTCCCGCCTTGATTGGGATGGGCGGCGTAAATTCGTTGCCACACCTGATGACTGTATGATTATTGTCATACAGGCGCCGCACCGTTTGTATTGCTGCTTCGTTCAATCTTGCCCATTCCAAAGCTTTGTAGATGGTCGCGTGTGGCACGGATCCGAATGCGTTGGTCAAGTCTAACCATGCAACGCAGCATTGTTGTCGTCTACGCCGGGCGTCGGTTATAATAGATTGCAGAACGAAGTTGTGCTCCGCACAGCCATCGACAGGCATGAATCCCGTTTGCGAGTCGCTGAGTCGCTTGTTTTTGTTTGCCCACACGGCTAGTCGTTCAGCCAGGACCGAGGAATAGATCTTTGCGATCGTGTTGCCCATTGAGATGGGGCGCCAGTTAGATGGGTCTTCCTTACTCCCTTTCTTGTGGAGCAGTATGGTTCTTGTTATGGTAAAAGAGTGCAGTGCGAGCCTGGATATGCAGTTGAAGAGTGCACAAAGTATATGGGAGCCTGCATCAAACTTCTTCCATAGGGAGTAGTGGACGCCGTCAGGACCAGGGGCCGTACTTTTGCAGTGGTTCAGGCTGCGCCAGATTTCGCCAGGAGTGAAATCAGGAGCGAATGGGTTCCCATCATCTTCCGGGAGCACATTACGATCGGGAACCTCTGGTGGCATTCGTGGTTCAAGTGGCTGTTGTAGAGCAAATACATCGGTAAAGAATTCATGTATTTCCTACTTAGGTATTTCGCAGTAAGGTGATTCCTCGTTGGTCACCTCCCGGAAGGCACGGGGACGATTTTTTCGATATAGTTTCTGTATTTTTGAGGCATCTGTGGCGTTGAATTGTTGACGTTGTCTGTTACCGCGGTTACCACGTCTTTGAGGTTCCTGTCGTGGGCGATTGCTTCCTGCTTGTAGTGGAGTGGCGGTTTGGTTGGTGGCCTTAACTTCCTCCAGTAGTTGCTCCAAAAGCTGCTCAATCTCGACAGTGGTTCTTACATTTTAAAGGCGGCGTATCCATTCTCTTTGTTGGTTGGATGAACCATCATGTCGTTGTCGTTCGGCATATTCTGGTGCCTTTAAGGCGGTTGTTTGGAGAGGTTGTTCTAATCTGGGAGGTACTGTTAAGGCAGATATTGATGAGGTTTCTGTTTGGGTAGTGATTGTATCTGAGAAGGATGTTGAAAAAGATAAGTGTTCTGTCTGGGCTAGGGGGGGGTGTTGGTAGCGTTTCTGTCTGGGTGGCAATAGTATTTGTGAGGGTTATTGGGGAAGACAGATGTTCTGCCCGGGTTAAAAGGGGTATTGATAAAGTTTGTACCTGGGTTGATGTAATACATGGAGGAGTTACTGGTGGTGTCAAGCGCTCTAGTTGGTTGTGTGTCGATTGCTCTTCACTCAGGATTTGTGTCAGAATCTCTGGGGAGGTGACAGTTATCGAGGATAATACTGATGTTTCTATCATCGTAGGAATTCTTGGTACTATTTCAGGGGGGATATAAGAATCGGAGTTAGTTAATGGTTGCTCATAGAGCAATGAGTATCCTTCTCTGCTCTGGGTCGATTTAGGGGGCGATGCGGTCACTGCTGTTGCGGATGTGGTTGTGTTGGACAGGTAGGTTTGTTGATTGCATCTCGTTGGATCCTTCATCGGTGAGTGTGTCATACCTGTGGTTGTGGGTAGCGTCGAAGGGGTTTCTTCGGCAGGTGCCTCGGCAGATAAGTATGCTCGGTGGTGGTGGGGTATTTGAATCCTTTGCACACGCAGAGCTCCCTGCGGTGCATCTGGCAATGTGGGTGGTGGGTTTGCTTTTGCTGTCGTGTTAGTGTCATCATTATTCTGAATACACCTCTTTTGATGGGCTTTACAGGCTTTTAAGGTATAATAATAATATATATATTATATAAGATCATATTACATGATATGGTATATGTCAATGTAAATAACGTAAAAAAATAACAAACATCACAAATTTATAAAAAATAATAAGAACATTTAAATTTTACACAATCGTTAAAACATGTTTTGTCTATAGATCAAAATATTCAGCTATTGAATAAAAACTCTTATCAATGAGCCACGATTTTAAGTGGACTTTGAACGTGGACAACATATTGATAGATTTCAACTCGGAGGGTAGCTGATTAAAAATTCGAATGCAAATATAGAGAGGGCTTCTTTCAAAAAGAGTTAAGCTGTGTGTTGGGAAATTTAAAGTTTGTGCATTTCGAGTACTGTAACGCTGTTGTATATCGGAATTTCTTTTAAATGAGCCCGGATTTTTCTTAACATAGACGCAGCATTCATAGATCATTAACGAGTAAATGGTTAATATCTTAAAACGTTGGAAAAAGGGCCTACAGTGAGCTTGTGAATTTAGCTTTAACATTGTTCTAAGAATTCTTTTCTGAAGTAGAAAAACTCTCGATATCTGAGTAGTTACTCCCCAAAACATTATACAATATCTAATACGAGATTGAATATTCCCATAATAAAAGAGTTTTAGATTTTGTAAATCAATAATTGATCTAAGCTTAAATATTAAAAAATTTAATGAGTTAAGTTTATTACATAACTGATCAATATGAGTAGTCCATTTAAGATATTCGTCAACATGCAAACCTAGAAATTTGGAACAGTCAACTTGATGTATGGATTTGCCCATAAGTCGAATTAGCATACTACAGTCATTGTTTTTGAAAGATTTAAAGTATATAAAACTGGTTTTCTTTTCATTCATAATTAGATTGTTTTTAGTACTATATTTTACTACTTCGTCAACACTAGTATTTATTTCCTTAGAGAGTGATTGTACTGATTTTGAACTAACAACAATTGATGTGTCATCGGCAAATTGACAAACAGTTCCATTTGAAACGTGTGATGGAAGATCAGCCACAAATATAATATATAATAAGCCTTATTTGGCATCTTGTAAACCAACTTTCATTAGATATAAGCTGCTCACAGTACCATGTATATGTATATACGATAATGTTAAAAATGTTAAATTAAATTTACATAAATTTGAAGACAATTCGCAACACAATTATTCTACTCGCTACAACAAATTGCTAAAACTTCCATAACATCATAATACTTATTTTGAAAAATCTCCTTTCTATGCTAGTGTTAAACTGTACAATAAGTTGCCTTGTGAATTAAAAAATATTAATAATTTCGCAAAATTTAAAAAAGAAACCAAACTATACTTAGCCAGTAATGGTTTCTATACAATAAATGAATTTTTAAGTGGCGGCACTGAGTATAGAAATAACTATATTATTATATACTCACTGGTGGCGGTTAAGATTTTTTACTAGGTATGCGGCCCATGCTCTGAATAACATAGTTTTGTTTTGTAGGTTTTAGTTTTGTTTTGTTTGTTAATTTACGAGTACGTGTAATTTACGAATAACTTTGATTTATAAGGTAGACAGCCTTGTGCTGCATAATTGGATTTACATTTAAGTTATGTTATGTTTTAATTATAGGTTTGGACGATCACAATAGCATAAGTGTTTTACTTCTGTAATGCTGTAATGTGGAATCAATCAATACAATACAATACAATATATAGGTTTAAATTTACACACAAAAGTTTCTCATCCCTTTTAGAACACACACAAAAGTTTTTCTTCCCTTAAAACTTACACACAAAAGTTTCCCTTCACTTAAAATGTATTTACACATAAAGGTTTCCCTTCCCTTTAAATGTATTTACACATAAAGATTTTCCTTTCCTTAAAATATATTTGTACATAAAAGTTTCCCTTCCCTTAAAATACATTTATGCATAAAAGTTCCCTTCCCGTAAAATATAGTTATACATAAAGTTTCCCTTGCCTTTTTAATTTAATGGGTTATTCTTAAAACGTGTTGATAAGAGAAGGGAAGTCTTTTTTTGAGTAAGTGTATTTTAAGGGAGAGAAAGTTTCGTACATAAATATTTTTAATACGTTTATTTAATTCATTTAAATAGTCACCTGGCAGCTGGCCTTTCAGACTTTGGTTGTAAAATTATGAATGTTCCCACCTAACAGTTGGCGAGCATTACACAAATAATTTTTGTGGAATAGGCTTTCAGGCCTATATGGCAATATTGGCAAAAGCATTGCTCTTTTCCTAGGCCTACTGTGATTGAGTTATTATACATAACTTTGTTTTTCCAAATGGAACACCCGGTATATTTTGTGATATTTGGAATCTACTCTAAAAACTCTATCCAATAGCAAAGTTTCGACAAAATCAAAGACATGGTTTAATTTTTTCAATAATTTTTTAATTGTGTACAAGTTGGCCGTGAATTGTTTAAAACTGTCAAAAATGCTCTTACATTGATATAATAAATAAAATTAAGTCAATAAAATGCTTTACTAAGGAATTATTGCATCTTAAAACATAAAAAAATATAATTCATAAGAAAAACTCTTCTTTTTTAAAGCAAACATATGAGTTTCAATGCATATTTTACAAGTGCATAAAATTAGCTTTCCAACGGCATAAGACACATTGTTTTAAACAATTCACGGCCAACTTGTACACAATTAAAAAATGATTGAAAAAATTAAACCATGTCTTTGATTTTGTCGAAACTTTGCTATTGGATAGAGCTTTTAAAGTAGATTCCAAATATCACAAAATATACCGGGTGTTCCATTTGGAAAAGCAAAGTTATGTCTGTAGTTATGTATAATAACTAAACTCTCCAAAGGTCAAGCCCGAATGCATAGGCGCTTCGAAGCCGCGTATGGCAGATCGAATTACGGCGCTGCAAACATTATTTCTTCGATATAGCGAGAATATTTTGATCAACTTTATCACATTTTATTTTGTTATTTGCTGTATTTTTGACCATATGATATAATTTAAAAAAAACGAAAACATTCGTTTAAATAAAACTCGTTATATCTATGCATCACGCAGCCGTAAACAGCACTGGATCTGTGATCCAGTGCTGTTTACGAGCAGCATAACGAGATTTATTTAAACGAATGTTTTCGTTTTTTTTTTTAATTATACTCGTTATGCTGCTCGTAAACAGCAAATAACAAAATAAAATGTGATAAAGTTGATCAAAATATTCTCGCTATATCGAAGAAATAATGTTTGCAGCGCCGTAATTCGATCTGCCATACGCGGCTTCGAAGCGCCTATGCATTCGGGCTTGACCTTTGGAGACTCTATTAATCACAGTCTACATACAGTCTTGTCACTGGCGCTAGTTTCGCGTACAAAATTCTTGGAAATTCGGGGAAGAATGCGAAGTAGTCTCGCTGTTTATATTCGTAGTTTGGTTTACCGGCTTGGTTCGGGCAACTGCAAACACTGCAAGATTTTAAATTTAAATTGTTTGCGCCACGTAAGAATCAACGCACGGAAGAATGCGCAGTGGTTGCATTGAAGACACAAAGATCAAAGGTACCGACGCCAAGTGAACAGACTGTGGTTTAATAATAACTCAATCACAGTAGCCCTAGGAAAAGAGCAAAGCATATTGCCATATAGGCTACCTTCTGTCAAACAAAACAAAAAAAAGTTTACTAAAATATCTCTAATTAACGGAGTTATCGACTGGCTACCGTTCTACAAACATCCTGTATACACGAAAAAGGCTTTTCTTTTCTTTAACAGCACTTTTTAAGAATAACTTATTCGAAAATATTGATATAGAACATCAAACATAACCTAGAAATCGTAACTTTTAAAAGGTGATGATTTCGTGTAGGTTCCACTTAACGATCAAAATGATCAAAGTAGCGGTGGCATTGTTCCACATAACGCTCACAACGATCAGAACAATAATAATAGACACCTGATGCGAGGCTAGGAAAGCGATCACATCGCCCACAAAATGAACCTGGGTCGGCGTAAGACATCACACGTGACGGCGCGAATTTAAAATATGTAATTGAAAAGTTAACCATTTTGCATTTTGGACGCAGTTAAACTTAATTACTGTTTTCCGTTTTACCGTAGCAATATTTCTTGAAAACATAAACACAACAGAATCTCTGAACAAGTTCGTGAGAAGGGCACACAAAAGCCGTTCCACTTCTCTCGCCGTTAAGACCAAATAATACAAGTGGAACGACGCTACGTACTCTATACAACATAATCATTGTGATCCTTAAATGGAACCTACCCTTCGAAATTTACGGATGATCAGCAAATTGTATTGCAGAGATACGTTCAATGTAAGGTAAATTAACTATTTACGTCACAAAAAATGTTGAACGTTTATGGACATATTCTTTACCAGACCCGTTTTCACGTTAGCAACTGCTGATGAGACAAACTTTATAGTAAACAATGAAACTACATAATGATTACAACTCGTAGCAAGAAACACCAAAACACCTCTTTCTTATCGCAAAGACTTGTACGAACGTATTACGTGTGAGGGTTTTCTCTATTTAATTTACCTCTACCAATGCAAATGAAGTCCCAGTTGGAGGCTATTTTAAACGCATCAAATGCCTCATGTCAAGACGAAGTGCACTTGATGCACTAGTTGTATCGTGGGGGGTTAAAGTAACTGATTAGTATTTTTAAGTAAATAGAAGCAAGTTCTTTTGGTAATTAAAATGGACTTCGTGCAAATTGTCTTAACAGACGGAAGGTTACAATTTTAAATCCATGTAGATGCTGAAACAGCAGTAAAACTAAATCAGAGTTAGTCTATTAATAATTTTTAATTCAAATAGATATATTTAATACTATTTTATAAATAGTGTGAACATTTTAATCACTGCTAGAAATACATTTTCTTCCTCCTTTAACAAAAACTTATATTAAGCGTTCCGATTCATTTGACGCATCAACGGCAAATTTAAAACGGAACGCTTTTACAAACGCATCGAATTGAATGCAGATGCAAGTAACGTATGTGCGAAACGGAACGCACCCCTAGTGACACATCGATCGGGTAGTCTCCCAGTTGCTCTTCGTGTTATTTATATTTTGATCTTCACTGACATTAGTGACATTTTGTGTTGCCGTGAAGTTTGCATTATGTGGCATTATATTCAGCAGGTGTACCAACTTGAGCTGGATCGTCATTGACATTTTGCGTTGCTGTGATATTTAGGTAAATTTGCACAATAATTGCGACATTGGATATGAACCCCGTGCAGTGTTGTAACCTGTTTAACAATAAAAAATTACTAGGCCCTGAGATCTCATTTATTTCTAAAAAGGTATATGCTCAAAACTTTGACTATATACATCTGGACTGCTAGCGGTTTTGAAAATGTGTCTCCAACATGAGCGACATGAAGTTGCCAAGTGGCGACTTTGGTAACTACATCAGAGATGCAAAACTGCTGTAAATTCGGTTCTTTGGACCGGTTCTCTTGTCCTTTAAGTACTACTGGAACTCAGGAACGTTTTCGGTTACGTTTTACATCCCTCAACCACATACAATGCAATTTGAAAGTTCGAAATTTTGACACTGGTTGTCAGAATAGGTTGGTAGCATCATCCGTCATAGCTGCTCAATTATAACCTCTGTAAGCTTTTCGTCAGATTTGTTACTTTCTTCAAGTTGGAGTATTGTGCTATTTAATGGAATGGGTCGCAGACGCTACTTTGCTGCGAATTGTGATACAATTGCTTATAGTAAAACAAGACCGATGAAAAAGAAACGTTTTATGGGTAAGCACTAGTTTCAATATTGCTCGTCAGGCAACACGATGGCGTGGCTGATGTTGGCGACATCATGCTACATTGTAAATCATATGCTGCTAGTAGTCCAGATGTTTATAGTCAAAGGCTCAAAACCACAGCACATATGTATACAAGTGACAGCTGCAGTAAAATGTTCCAGAATTTTTACGGCAAATTCTACATTTCGTCATTATTTGCAATTCATGTAGATGTATTAGATTTTCCTCTACAATCGCATTATTTTAAAGTTGCAATTGTGTATCTTTTCATGTAATGAGTGTCAATTGTAGTAAAATGTACGTTTTAAAATTATTTTATAAGTCCGGCCGCCCAACAAATTAGTAAAAGTGGGTACAATGTTTGCACGTTGCGTGTTTACAATTATTTAATTTCAAAATTAAATTTCAGTCCAATCAGAATAATAGTACCTAGATAATAGCATAATGTTTTAATGTCATGGGCAATAAAATTCCACTATAATTTAAAACTGCGATAATTCCATTAACATTATTTTCATTTACATATTTCAGTTCTTAAACTTACCTCTAAAGTCTACAGTCTATTGTATTAATTTTTGAAATGATGACTAAATATTAACAAACTTTTTATTCAAACAAAATTGTAATTCTAAAGTTTTTAATAAGTATTGAATAATAATAAATTCATAGGGAATTAAATTATTATTTACAACAAATAATTATAATATTAATAGCAGACTTAATTACAATAAGAATATAGGAAACAGTGCTATAAGCATTTGAAATTATTCTGTTATTTATTCGGGTATCTGAAATTGTTATTATCGAGGACGGTCGCAATGGTTACTCCAGCAGGTAGTGCAATAAAGCTAGTCATGGGCGGAGAGTGATAATAACAGATGCATTAATGCCAAGCAAATTTTTACGAACGACACCGTTCATCGACTCATATACGGCTCAGATGCAGGGAGCGTTCGTTCACGAATCTTTTTAAAGTGAATCGTTCATTTTAAACGAATCATTCACTTACGACACCGTTCATCGACTCATCTACGAACGATTTAATATGAACGATTCGTTCGTTCCTCTTTAACGTGAATCGTTGGCTCGTCCACGACCGACCCATCACTAGTCGGCACTTCACACGTCACCACGTCAAGCAATTTTGTCTTCTTTTGTTTTCTTTGGGCTTAAGAATGTAGATTTCTGCTCTCGCGCGCGTAAAATTTTTAATTTATATTAAGCTGATAAGAACAGATACTACTACACTTTGATCTTAGCCATAGGCCAAGAAACGATAAGAACAGATACTACACTTTGATCTTAGCCATAGACCGAGAACCAATTTTGCATTTTTGTTTGATTTTCTGTGGCAATGATCGCAAAAATAGTGTTATTCGTGATAAAAAAAAATTATTTTTGTGTTAATAGGCGTTAGGCGCCAATAATTATTATGTTGACCCAAATTTTAATGTTTAAGGGCCAGGTTTCATACTCAAATTTAAAGAAGACTTTAAAATTAAAGTCATATTCAGATATGTAAACAAATGTGTTTTCATATTTGTTTTGACATTTGAATAATTATTGTTACACTTCGATCTTAGCCATAAAACGAGAAGCGATACGGAACAAATCTCCACGAGGGTTATTTATGCAGGAATAGGTAACACTTGTTGAAAAATATTAAACGAACGCCATCTGGAAGCTAATGTATAAAAGATATCCGGGAAAGTCAGTTCATTTTAGTTTTCTTTAATATCAACCTAATTTATTTTGGAAGTATTCCCTGTTCTTTAAACAATTTAAGTTTTAAGTAACTACTTACTACATTAAAAAAGAATTAAATTTATTATAACATTCAGTTTTCTTTTTTGCTTTTTGATATATGTATGTACTAATTTAATAATACATAATTACGTACATATTATTTAGGCATTTCAATTACTCAGATACGCTTCAAGTGATTTTATTATTATTTTGTTGAATTTAGCCTACATTAATTCTATTTTTTAAGAAAAATTTTAAAATAACAGGTATCACGATTTCGAGTTCTGAACCGTTCAAAATCTTACTGAACATGAGCAGTGCACAAAATTGGATATAAATTTCAGAACTTGAAATTCTGTCAAATGGAACAGACCTAATAAATGTAAGTAGATAAATTTAACAAAAAAAGTAAGCCTTTCGTGTCACGTTTACAAATTGCCGTAATTAAAGTTTTTGCACAAAATTATTCAAATTTTTTATTAATTATGGCGATAGACTTTTTAGACTAGGATACCCTGATCCCTGATTCTAAATACACATTAAAATGTGAGTATTGTTACCTGAAATGTCTAAAAATATGTTTTATTAAAATAACGAGTCTAAATTAAAAAAAAAAAAAACTGGTGAAGTACCTAAGTAGGCTGTGGATAAAATTCCAAACAAGGTCTGCATGTCTTGGATAATTTCGTACATTTAGCAAAGAAATAAACCGTCTAATGTAATCTGTTAAACTTTCGTTTACAAACACCGTTTCTTCAATTGAAAAAGGCATTTTTAGTATTTTGTAAGAAATTAACACCACTATTCTGTAACTTATAACGACATCGTTAAGTGAGATATTTTGACATAGAAATAAGTTGTACCTTAGCACTGATTGGTCAAAATACCTCACTTAACGATTATCAGTATTTAACGATCTCGTTATGACTTTATGAGTTACAGAATAGGGGGCAGTTTTGAAAAAAAACTGTTTTTAACGCAAAATAACCGAGCCTTTTTTTAAATTTCTCCTAGTAGTTGGCCGTGAATTGTTAGTTATGAATCAGCTATGTGAATCAGTCTTGCTTGAAACTTATAGCTTTTTAAATATGCTCCGCATCAATTTCACTACCCAACTACAACTCTTAACAATTTGCATCTTGTTTTAATCTCATGTAATAACGCGAGATGAAGATACTCTGAGTGCACACTAGTGCAGTCAATTGTCAAATTATCATTATTTTTTTTGTTTAGTACAAATTCTTTATTAAATAGATTTAGGAGATTTATTAGGAGAATAAGTGAAATAAATGAAGTGTATTAGTAAGTAAAAATAAAATTATTATTTAACATAAAATCTATTTGTCCTATAAGCTGGATAATGACGAATTTTCTTTCCACGTAACGACACAGCCTTGGGCAATAAACTTTCCCTCAAATGAACACCCCGTTTCTCAGGGGTCCATGCCCTTAATACACATTCTTCATCAGGCCTGCAGGTTACTGCGATCCATCCTGCACTTGAAAGAACTACATCTGCACAGGAGTATTCCCAATCAACGCCCTTCAATTTGTAATTACGAGCAAGCTGCAGTCCTGGCCAAAATTTTAACCTGTTTGCTTTATTAATTGGCACTGAGAATACATCGGTTCCTACTAAGTCTTCATAAATTTGATCGGCACTATCCAAACTGCATACTGTAATTGGTAAGCCAGAAGAACAAAATACTGTAAACCTAAATTTTTTTCTTTAATACTTTAGTGCTTATAGAATTCAAAAATACGTTACCTAACACGGTCTTCACCTTCTACATAATCAAGTCGGCCTAAACCTGCAATGAATATAGTTGAACCCGGTTTTAAACTGAACGTCATTGGTATAATTAACTCCTTTGGGAGAGTTAACATTAATTCATCTGTAGTAAGCAAGTGAATTATCTACAAATAATAAATATTCAATTAAATTGAATATAAATGTTGGGAGCTGCATACCTGATCATGTTGGACAACCCCTGGAGTATCATAACACCATTTACTTAACACATGATCTTTACTTTCTTCATCGAACCCAAACTTGCCTTTTCCTACTGAAAGTGTGCTTCCTTTAACTGAAAATGGATCGTCTGTTTCTACAACACTCTCCTCGGCTGTAAATGTTTTTTCAATGTGTCCAATTAAAGTTGCATACTGAACTATATCTTTGGTTTTGAGGAGCTGGCTTTTGCGCAATCTCCTTTCTTGTGCCTCCAACTTGCTTGCTTTCATCAAACGTTCGGTACGCGTGTACAATTTCCAACCTCTCGGACGCATAATGGGGAATTTCAGGAGA
This sequence comes from Dorcus hopei, assembly GCA_033060865.1. Classification (NCBI taxonomy): domain Eukaryota; kingdom Metazoa; phylum Arthropoda; class Insecta; order Coleoptera; family Lucanidae; genus Dorcus; species Dorcus hopei. Next base: position 17,060,156 of record CM065424.1, on the reverse strand, counting down.
TTTAAAGTGGTACCTGGCCAAGGACTCGTCGTCGCTCTTTGAATCAAATCACTGGCTTCGCTCTTGCAGTAGTCAGATTGTAAGAGAGCGTTGAATAAACTCGATTTTCCTACATTCGTACAGCCAAGTAGGAATACATCACCTGAAAGAATATCTTTAATTTTCATATGATTTCCGCAATTTTTTTTTTTTAAATAACAACTTTTCTTGGCAAATATACGTACATGGAGTTATCTAAAGAAAATGAGGGATACCCTTTTCCAAATATATTATCTTTTGAAGACTGAAATTAATTTGGTATCTTCTTTCATTTTTTATTTATGACAAAAATGATAAAGTTTTATCTTCAGTGTATAACTTGCTTTTAAAGCCTTCTAACTAAACTAAAGCAAATACCATAAATTTAGAAATTTTGTTTATCACAGAATCATTAAAATTAAAATTGCTTTATTCAACTTTACCTCTGTATTTCCAAAAACTGAATAACTTAGTAATTAGATTTTCAACTCCAAATCCAGTTTTGGCTGAAATCAAAGCAACATCCTTCACATTTGCAGTTGCAAATCCAGCCTCTCGTGCACTGTTTTGCAAAGTATGAGCAACTCTTTCAAAAAATCCCTTACCATCTTGTGGTAAGAGATCAATTTTATTTCCTACTATGAAAACCGGCTGTCTTGGACCTAGTAAGTCAGCAATTCCTGGCCAAATTGAGCACGGAAAATCAAGTAAATCAACCAGAAGAATAACAAGAGCCGTTCTGTCTCGAATTACTCTTAAAACTTGAGGATAATCATCAACAGAAACTCTTACTTGCAAAGCACAATTATACATCTTAAGAAAGTAACATCTCTGACAAATTATCTGCCGCAAGTCAACACCTCCTCGCCTCCGATAATTTTTAAATATCTCTGATGGTATATAGCCCGGTATGGCAGTGTCTTTACAGTGAAGCAGAGCTCCACAACCTCCACATGGTACATCGCTGATGATTGTGTTTGGATCAGGTGTACCATAATTTACTTTCCAACCATGATCAAGAATATCCATATCGCTATAATTTTCATAATCTGTCATCCAGTTGACTGGCTTGGAATTTAGTAATTGGAATCGTGTTTTAATTTCTACATCAGCAATACTTGCAACGTCATCATTACGTTTATCCTCAATTTTGCTGTCATTAACAGGTAAAATTGTAGTATCACTGCTTTTGTACGGGAAGTGTATATGTTCATTGATTTTTACATTCTCTTCAACTTTTACGTTTTCATCTACACCATCTCCTTTCCCTGCACCTTCCAATAAATATTTCAACGTGTAAGGTAGGGGTTCTACACATTGCAGATCCCATAATCGTTTCTTTTCTTCTTTAATTTGTTTATAAGAACCGGGGCACTTGCGTCTATAACCTAACTTTAACTTATTTCTTTCCACGTAACTACTGTAAAGAATTTTATCTTGATACTTCTCAAGCAACTTAATTAAGTCTTCTGAGTGATTTTTAGCATCTTCTTGTTTTTCGTTTAATTCTTGTTCGTGAAATACACTGCAGCAGGTTTTGATACCTCGGTTATTATGGAATCGTATCAAAGTGAGGTTAGTTATCTTGAAATAAGCAAAGTTACACTTGATAACATTCAACATAATTTAACTGTATTTAGAGTGCATAATAGAAAAATAATTAAATTTTCTATAAAAATGTGCAGTTATAACTTCTAGGTTAGGTTAGAACACGGTTAGAACTTTCGGTCAGTGTTGCCATTTGTACAAATTATGATTCCTCTAAAATAAAAACACGTAAAATTCCCTTTATCATTTATAAGATAAATAAATTCTTTGAACGGAACAATTTCCTATTAAAATAATTATATAAATTAGTTCAATGAACAAGGAAAGAAATGAATCGAGCACAATACAAATTTATTTAAAAAGATACCTAAAATCGGACGGAGGTAAAACTTGAGCAAAACAGTTCTGAATCCTTACCGGGAACAAACCTTAATAGGTTGTTATTAGGTTGATTCGGGACTATTCGCATGCGCAGTTAAAATAATGACGTTCGCGGATCACAAAATTCCGTGTTCGCGGGTTAGCCAGATTCGGTTCGAGATCGATTCTTAACTAGTTCTACTGGCTCTAGCTTCTAGGGATTCAACAAGAACTAGTGATATGCAAAACTTTTATTTTTAAGGAACTGGAACAACCTGTTCCGGTTCCAAAAAAATACCTGTTTCAAAGAACAGGTGCAATCTGGAGCAGTTTTGCAAAAATGACGAACTGGGCTGAGCGAGCGAACGACTGTTCTTATTCTATAGAGGATAACGCGGTTACGAACATGGACCCGGACGTTACAGTTTTGCGACAGTCGGTGTATAATACCTCGAGCAAGGGTATAAAATTGTTTGTTTTAAAATATTTTAAATTTATGACGCTGATGTCATGACATGAGTACATAATCGAAATCACTAATAGTGCATTCGACTGAGCCGCCCGTGCTCGATGTTTGTGTGCACTGGTTTTGCTCTGACAAGGAAAAACTCGCACAGTTTCGTACATTTCAGATACTTGCACGCAAAGAGTGCGCATCCTTTCGGGTTGCATGCTGGTTTTGTTCGGCTGGCACGCGCTACAGTTGCGGACAGAAAATTTCGGATGTCACTATCATCCGTCTGACGTACCTGTGCATATAGGAATGTTTTAACTTTTACGGCCTTTCCCGAATATTTCACGTGTACCGAGGTTATAAATAATACGAATTCGGACAATTTTTGGGTCATTACTGTCGGCGGAATACCAGTAACATCCGAAATTTTCTGTCCGCAATTTACAAACGTGGAAATTACATAAGTAATTACCAAATACCGACACTTAAATGACACTGCAAAAAAGACGCCTTTACTGTTTGATACGTATACGTAAATGTAATGTAATTTGCAAATGAGTAGGTATCAATTTCTCTTGAACTAATAACAGAATTCAAACATATTATTAATAAGAAAATATATTACTATGTGACGGCAGAAAATTACTTCTTTTTGAGAATATCTTGTAACCTCAACATATCCGCGAATTTTAGGTTTTTCAGTTTTTTCCTCCAATAATCTATTGCTAACTACGTTCATTTCACAACGCGATAACCTCAAAGTTACCGTCTGACAGTTGCACTGTGAAAAAGTACAGTTCTAAAAATTGCGAATTTCGAGCAAGCACACTCGCCAGTCGAATGCAAATCTTACATTATATTCGCGTCATACAAGCCAGCCGAATGCAGCTTTGAGGATGCACTCCACTAGAGCGACCCAGTCGAATGTGAAATTCGTTGCAAGCTCGAGCTAAATGCGCAATAGTGCTGCCAGTCGAATGCACTATAATACTTATTTGCTGAATACTAACAGTTCTAACTATTTCGATTTATTCCGAACGCGGAATTGTTCCCTCGCAACGTATCACTCCGAACCGGACTTATATGTACATCTCTAATACGTATCTGTATGTTACTCTGTACCCGTTCCGACTTGCACCTGTTATTTTTTTAATTGAGTAACGACCTGTTCCAGTTTCAGAAAAAGAACAGGTTCGAAGGAACAGGTTTCAAAAGAACAACCCATCACTAACAAGAACCTAAGTTCGAGACATGCGCAATTTTATGTATAGGCGCCATGCACATCTCTGCGTTCAGCGCCGCCTGGCGTGGTGATTTGTGAATTAGTGATATGAAAATATTTCTTGAGACTCATTGCATGGGAATAATATCACTCTTATGACAATTTACAATTGTAGTACATAATACTTGAGCTTCCTGGTATTGAAATATTCAAGTTCAAATGTACACTAATAATTTTAAACAACTCGTATTTTCATACCACTAATGAAGAATATGGTCATTGGTGGCGCTGGCTTCGCATGTGCATGGTCCCTATAGCGACAGTGGGCATTCTGCGGCTATATTCACAGCTTTCGGAGCTATATTCACGATTGTCTTTGTTTTTGTTCTGGGTTTCTCTTGTAGTTTTTTTGTGATAGTTCAATTTAGGTTTTAATTTGATATTGATTAGAATTGCAATTGGTAAGTAAATTAATATAATGTTTTTACTTTTCACTTAATAAAAAATATATTTTTAGTGAGTACGGCCTTAATGTCAGATCATTTATCGTTATTTATAAGCTGCTTTCACGTTACCCACTTTGCGCACGTAAACGAGCTCAAAACCCTAAAAATGCGCGAAGCGCACTTTCCAGTTGACGTTTCGATGTTCGCGTTTTACGCGCAATATGTCCTTCCCCTGCCCCCTCAAGCACCATCTATTATTTTTGTGCTCGAAGCACATGTTTCCCCACCTTGAATTCTGCCCTGATACTGATGACTAGGGATGTGGGTTCAAAAATTTTCCAATTTGGAAAGTTTCTAAAATGGAAATTTTCCAGAAACTTTCCAACCAATTTTTCTGGAAAATTTCCGACGAATATTTAACGAAGTTATTACTTGTCCCGCTTGCGCAGTTTAACATAAAATCATTTATTAAAATGTAATGCCTAACCTAACTTCAAAAGATTATGCGCCCAAAATGCGGAAAAATACCTATACGTACAATTTATTAATTATAAGCGGACGCCAGAGCATAAGTTTGGTTTGTGAATACACATTATTTTGTAATTTCTGTCATTTTTTATATTACCGTTGTACATAAGTTTTTGGTACTATTTTAACTATCGTGTGCTCCTGAGTTTATAAAAATATTGTTTTAAAAGATATACGGTACTATAATTGATTTGGAAATTTTCTGGTAAATTACCGGAAAAGGTGATCGGAAAATTTCCATCTTTTTTATTTTTCCGGAAAAATTACATCTCTACTGATGACTACAAAACAAGTACATATTATTGAAATGTAATTACTGTCAAATATTTTAATAAAACACTTACATTAAACAATTTTTAAAATTCATTTGCAATTTGTTGTATGTCACACCTCTACAAATACGTTCCCGTAAGTTTGTACTCGAAGCTCATGGGTTTAAAACTCAACTGTGTTTAGTGCGCAAAATTGAGAGCTAACGGGAAAACGCCTATAGAGTTGACAATTCAGAGTTCACGTTCTTGGTTCCGAAGTCGTATGTGTAGTGAAGTGTATTCAAATAACTATCGGTTTTATACGAATTTTATAAGCGTATACGCACCAACCGCGGATACGCATCGCAACAACGAATAACTATCGGTTTACTTCGATTGTTCGATCACAGTCTACATACAATCTTGTCACTGGCGCTAGTTTCGCGTACAAAATTCTTGGAAACTCGGGGATGAATGCGCAGTAGGCAATGGCAGTAATCTCGCTGTTTCTATTCATAGGTTGGCTTACCGGCTTGGTTCGGGCACGTTCGGGCAACTGCAAATACTGCAAGATTTTAAATTTAAATTGTTTGCGCCACGTAAGAATCAACGCACGGAAGAATGCGCAGTGGTTGCATTGAAGACACAAAGATCAAAGTTACCGACGCCAAGTGAACAGACTGTATGTAGACTGTGGTTCGATTGTTATTCGCCCACCGCTTAGTAATACCACAGTATAAAGATTACTTTTACTGTGGTAATACGCTGGCGCCGCGCCGTATCGCTGTTAACCGTATTCTACGCATTACCATAGAGCACTATTTCGCACAATACCGAGACTTATCTTTAGCTTTTCGGATTATGTAGTTGAAAAAATTATGAAGCGAAAAAAATCATTTATTTATTTATTTATTTATTATTTATGTTGATTTTACATAATATATTAACATACAATTTTTTAATAGAATTTTTGAAGAAAATTATCTAATATTCGTTGTTGCGATGAACACGCTAGGCCGAATGAATCGCCGGCGCACGATGAATTGGAATTCGAATAACTTTTATTCGATTGTTTTTTTCAGACTACGAATGAATCGATATTCGAATAAATAATTAACGATTGTCGATTTATTCGATTGTTCCTTTCATTCGTAATCGCGCATCGCTGAAACATCTTGAACTGGTTCATTTTAACCAATTGAAATATTCAAATTACCTCTTATTTTATTACAGTCAACAATGTCTAATGATTAATTTGACTGTTTACGAATTTCCTTTTAAATAACAGGAGATTCTTATTTTAACAAACCTGTATTGATTAATTTCAATATAAAAATTAGTTGAATTTCAATGCAATGAATGTCTCATTGTTCATTTAACTATAAAGAAATAACAAATATTTTTATTTAAATTGAAAGGATGTTTTGATTCGATTAAAACGAATATTTATTCAAGCAACAATTCTGTAGTTAACCATATCATTGTTGTTAAATGAATGCATTTTCTTTTCTCAGTGCAAATAAAAAACGCGCCTTTAATCAATGACAAATTCAAAGGTTGGCAATAAATGTCACCTCGAAAACAACATAACCTATAAATAACGTTTCGAAGAAGCATTTTATAAAATGGTAAGTTCAATATACTTAAGTTTAATTAAATGTTAATTAATATTTTTTTTAGGCAAGAAATGCAGAAAAAGCAATGTAAGTACAACTTTCAACACAAGTATGAGATGATGCTTAACAGAATTTTTAACATTTCGTTTGTGCTTAGGACTACATTAGCTCGATGGCGAGCAGCCCAACTAGGAGAGAACGACAAACATAAAAAAAGAAGACCATATTTAGCATCGGAATGCAAAAGCTTGTACGCATGTGAAAAATGGAGGATGCAAATAATACGGGAAATAGCGAAGAAGGTGGCACAAATCCAGAACGCAGGCTTGGGGGAATTTAGAATAAGAGACTTGAACGATGAAATTAACAAATTGCTGCGAGAAAAGAGGCATTGGGAAGTACAAATTAAGGAACTAGGTGGACCAGATTACCAGAGAGTAGGGCCAAGAATGTTGGATCATGAAGGAAAAGAAGTTCCAGGAAACAGAGGTTACAAATATTTTGGGGCAGCAAAAGAACTACCAGGTAAGAAAAAAAAAGTAATGTAGTTGTAACTTGTAGCAAAAGAACTACCATAAGAAAAAAAAAGGAATGTAGTTGTAACTTGTAAGTAGTTGCCGCAAGGAGGAAAAAAGTTTCTGTACGTGCGTAGTAAACTTACAGGAATAACACAAAAAAGTTATACACTGATAATGTGTAATGTAAAATATATTATACGAAATTAATTAGGTACAATAAAATATTTACAGGAAAATCTTTTACTTGGGCAGGCATGTCTGTCACATGTTATTCGTAAAAGAATTAACCTGCAGGTATTCATTGAGCTGAAATATACATTTGGAGGGACTAAGTGGACTACGTACTACATACATTATGTATTAAAAAAATTAGTCCTAGGGAAAATGTACACTTAAATTATAAGAGACAGCCTATAAGTTGTACTTATTAAGAAAATTATCATAAATCGTAGCTAATGTAACATGACATCGCAGGTGTTCGAGAATTATTTGAGCAGGAGCCTCCTCCACCTCCCAGGAAGACACGTGCTGAAATGATGAAAGATATCGATGCTGACTATTATGGATACATGGACGATGATGATGGTATCTTGATACCACTGGAGTTGGCGGCTGAGAAAACATGTAAGAAAATGTTTCATTTAAACCTAAACAGTTTTTTTTACTACACATTAAAATTCCAAAGTCATCTATCTTAAAATAACTTACACATAAATTAAATTCAATAAAACATGCAATCATGCTTTTATAAATAAAACAAATATAAGTAATATTAGCACATAAAGTATTTTCTTTTTTATTAATTTGTTTTGTATTAAATATGAATGAAATTAATTTTTTAAATACAGCTGTACAAAAAGCCATTGCTGAATGGAAAGAAAAAAAAGAGCAACGAATGGAACAAGAAGATGGTGAAGGATCTGAAGAGGAAGAAGAAAATATTTATGCAGTTGATAAAGATGAGGTAATTATTTTTGAAACTTCTTTAAACAAACTGATAAATTAATTTACTATTTTATTTCCAGTCAGATACAGAAATTGATACTGAGGTTTGGAATGAATCTCAACAAAGATTTACAGCGCATGTTCCTGTACCAACTCAAAAAGAAGTCGAGCAAGCGTTACTCAGAAGAAGAAAGCAAGAACTTATGGAGAAGTATGGAGTTCAAGATGAAGACATGTGACGCAAAACTCGATGGTATATCACTATTTTATATAATTTTTTCATTTACCATTAAAGAATTCACGAAATTTCGCCTTTTAAGATTCCCCTACACATTAAAGTAAATTCCATAACGTATTCAGATAATTTTCTTTTATTGGCTTTTTCCCTGAAAGAACAACGTAAATAAAGAGGGACTTTTGCATAAAATGAAAGCGTACCTTAATACTAATTTGATGAAGTTTTCTTTTTGTTGCATCGTAACACGAGGCGACGGAAAACCCTCTTGTTGGAGCAGAGTGTGTAACCATCTAGCCAAATTATCACAGTACTTTTTATTTAATACTAGCAAAACATCACTTAATATTTCAGCACATGTCCTAGGGGTAGATCCACCTAAAATTTATTAACGCATTTATTACAAATTGAGTGAAAAAAAAAGTTATTACCTAGATTTAAAAGTATACTTAAAACCAATGGTTCTCCATAATTTTGAACGACAGCAGCTTGCTCAGTCTCACGGCTTAAAGTTATAAAGTTAATTAGGAATTGGGCACAAAATTTCATGGTTTGTGTTTCTGGCATTGTTAAGCACATTATGGCTAAAAACAGAATCGTTTATTTTGATTATGAAATTGAAAGTAACGAAACATACCACACTGAAATAAAGCCGAAGTGTCAACGCCACTGTTGGGTATTAATTGCGGAACTTTTTTATAAATTTGGGCTAACATCGAGAAAAATCCTTCAATGACGTCAGACTTTTCAGATAGTTGAGCCGAGCTATTCGTGATTTCGGCACACATTTGCAATGTCGTATTTACTATTTCTTTTAAAAGCTCCTGCATTAAAGTGGCATATTCTTCCTCTTTTCCAAACATTATCATCACCTGTTTCAAATTAAATAATGAAAGAAAATTTTAATTAAAAAAAAGAAATTACTCACCGTCTTGGAAAGTGAAAGAACACTAGCATGTGGTACTTTTCGATATACAGAAACTACTAAATGAAGTATATCACTAATAAGGGGTTTACAATCATCCATCAATGTAGTTACTACATGCTTCAACAGTCCACATAAACCCTAAAATAGCCATTTGTAAACAGAATGAATTGGTTACATTTAAATACGCACATCAAGTACTTCTACACTATTCACATATTTGTTTCCTATTTCAGTGTATAAACACATGGTATTTTGTGCGATGAGTAAAAGTGGCTGTTGCGTGCTCTCATTGTACGTTGCTTGCACATGAAGTGACCCAAACAATGCACTCAGTACTTTCAATCTAGTAATTAATACGGTCGCTATAGACGGATCCTTAAAACAAACAAAATTAATTGTATTTAAGTTAAATTAAAAAAATGTAATATATGCTTACGGGTTGCGAATTTAATAGAGACTGAATTTCCTCGAATGATGGAGATAATAGTACGTTTAAATATTGCATTATGCTTTCTACAGTCAAAGTGCTTAACAATTTTCCAATACTGTACATAAGTCGAATTCTTTCCGCTAAACATAACTGTCCACTTTGTAATATTGACTAATAAAAAGAAAAGAACATCGAGTTTCTCCAAAAAAATTATGTAAATAGCTCTTACTTGACAAACTGCTAGAATATGGTCAGCATACGGGTGTAAATACTTCTGACAATTGTGGGTTAAATCTTTAAGAGCCATTGTAGCACTTGGAGAGACATCTGTGTTTGACAGTCCTGATATCACAAACGGAATTACATTCTCTAACATATCCGGATGATCTGCAATCCACTCCGAATAAGCTCCGACGGTTTCTAGCGAACTCGATAAAACTTTCTTATGTAAATTAGAATATGGAATATTTTTCAATGTGACCATTAGTTTGGGCAAATACAAATTCTCCAATTCTATACACTCGGCGACTGCGCTGAACGCGTGCAAGCAAGTTTCAACCAAATTCCAATGGTCTCTGTTTACTGCGCACTTCTGCAACGCTTCTTCTATTTTGTTGTTTAAAATGTCTAGCATTTCGATGTTTAAAACGTTGTAACAATACATGTAGGTGTCTGCTACGTCTTGTCTGTAACACCTGAAGGTTTCTTTATCATCTAAAGACCACCCTGAATTTTCTTCTGAACTTAAGAACATGGCTTTTCGTAACATTATGCAAACAAGTTCACGATAGTACGGTTTTATTATTAGTAACAACTCGGCACATTCTGCGGTATCTAATGACAGAATGTCATCCTGAAATTATATTATACATTATACTGTTTAAATTAATTTGACTCAAGTAAGAGCAGCTTAGATATTCTTTGTTCAGTGGAAAAAATGTCTATGAAGGTCTTACCTCTAAATATTACATACCTGGAGGGTATACCAAAATCCAAAGGTGATTGAACTGCTACTTTCATCAACGGGGTAAGTTCCGGGCAGATCAGAACATCTTAAAAGACAAGTAAATAAATCTTCTGTGATTTTATATTCATTGCCGTTCCTGTTTCGTAAATTTTGTATAAATATCTTGGAATGACTGTCGGCCACAGCAGCAAGTAATAGATATATGCTTGCCATAATATCCTAGTAAAAGGAATTTTATTTTAAAAAATATGTTAAAATATTATAAGTAATTGAGTGTCTAATTAAATTTATTTTACTTTTGATAAGTATTCCCCCGAATAAATAACAACAGGCCCAGGCCAACTGTCTAGTTCTATTATCTGTGGTATACCTTATTAGGATCTGAGCTATTCCTTTCTGCATCTAAAATTTTGGAAAACTTGTTAAGCATATCTGCAGTATGTTTCATGATATAAGTCCTATATCTCTGTGTATGAGGATGATGTATTACAGCAGTCAATGCTTCCAATGCCACCTCAGCCAATTCCATTTCCTCTGAGGACATTCCCTCAGGATCTGCTCTATTCCTAAAAAAAAATCATATTGCATCACAAGGCGCACAGTTTTTTGATCTTACCAATTAACAAAACAAGTTAGATCTGTTAATAAATCCATGATCCGCGAGCACTCATCAATATTAACACCTCCCAATTGAATCCATGCAGATGCACATCGTGCAGAATTTAAGTAAGTTGTTAAATTCGACATATCGAAACTAAAAAATTAATTTAATAATATAATGAATGTGAATATTGTAGAAATAAACTCACTTCGCATTGGGGATCGGCATCAGACACATTTCCACTACTTTAAGTATATCTTTGGAGACCTCCTGCAAAACTGCCCTGACTCTAGCCCTCTGGCTCGCAGCAAGTGTGGTACTTTGAAATTCCTCGGGTATTACAGTTAATATTTCAAGTAAAATCCAAACGACACGTTCTGGTTCTACATTCGGTAGGTGTTGAGGTTGAAAACTGGAAACTAACTCTTCGAATGCTTTTGGCCAAAATGTAGGAACGGTGTGAATTATGTATGCAGACAGCTGAAATTTTTTATAATAGTATTTGAATAGTAACTAGTAACATGAGGTCAGATAAATAGAGGACAGAGCTGTGCATGAGAGTCACAGACTTGTGAATCTAGAACATGATTGAATATGGGTGCGTTTTTAAATCACACCTACTGTTCAAACCAAATATGTTCGAACAATTTCCAAATTGTTCAAACACTTGCTCAATCGCTAGAATATAAAAACGCTAATATATCATATTTATATGTACATAACCTTAAATTTTAGTTTTTTGTTGCTTACGTAGTTATGTATCTACATAAATAGGTAATGAATTTAAGTGTTCATTTCTATGACATGTAAACTTTCTTATAAATAATGTTCTGACGATGAAGGCGAAGTATCCATCGTGTTGTGTGATCGACGTGCTACAGAATTCTTAGGTTATGTTTATTCAATTCCCGCCACTGTACTTCGTGCACTTCCTGCCGAGTAGGTACAAGAGAATGCAACTCGAACACTATGTTCGAACAACTTGGGAAATTTTGAAACGCTAACTAGGTTGTTCGATTTGTATTTAAAAACGCCTTTTTATATGTTCGAGTACACGAACACTTGTTCGAGTACACGAACACTTGTTCGAGTACACGAACACTTGTTCGAGTACACGAACACTTGTTCGTACACTTTAAAAACGCACCCTATATTCAAGCATTATAAAATAATAGGAGGCTTAAATTTATATATGAACATTATGATAATCGTCTCCAGGATATACATATTTGAGTACCTATACATTCAGATTCACATTCTGTAAAGTTAATTTTAGTTAAAGCAAAATATTTCACTCTGTTTCTATTGAGGTAATATTTATAAGTTCAGAAATGACTGGCAATAAAATCTGATATATTCATCTTACACACTTACTAGTTCGTCCTCTTTCCTATTGATCTCATGATATCTTACCGTAATGCATAACCTATTTAAAACAATTTTAGGACCCATGGCGAAATTCACAATAGATTCTAGTATCTGCTTTTTCAAAATCTCATAGTAATTTTCAGGAACTTCAAACCAATACTTTAGTATTTTCGTGTGTAAAGTCGTTGCTGCAAAAAACTGCACTTCGGAACTCTGCAACGAATAATTTAATAGATTGAACGTGTGACTCTGGAACTAACGCATTACGCGATGTGGCTGCAACAAATCCCAAACGAAGCTCCATGCTTGTGGTGAGTTTTGGGCCTCCGTAAGCCATTGATGGGCCTCTGCTTGTTGACAGGCCTCCGTTCTGTAGAATAAGGTTACTGCTTTTTCGAAGTTTTCTGCTGTATACTCCATTGTAACCTAGAAATTAAGGTATCGTTCAATTTACATTTTAATTGTAATACGCACCGACTTACCAATTAAAATCACTACATTATTTTGGTTAATTAAAATTTACACCAAGTTGATAATGCAGTGTACTGTAAATCTGACATCTGACAGGTGCAGAGTTGTCATATTGAAACAAGAATTCCCCAGTTCATTACCATTTTATTACTAACTCTTCATAATAATTCAATTTGTATTTTAAGTTAAATATAAATTGAGGCATGATTTTCATTTTTAAAATAAAATCACAAATTTGGAATTCGTAATTTCAAGCGCGAGATTAATTAATAAATAATACAGAAAAAAATCGGTTGGCAATGCAGAATGCACGTCAGCCATTTTGAATCTTGACAACTTGACATTTGTTAAGAAGGTTAGGTTAACTTGCTCTGAATCCTTGTGCTTTACGAAAATGCCTGTGGCTGAAGAAGTAAAATCAAGTTGGGCGGACGAAGTAGAATTAGAAGGCGGTACACTTCCACCGCCAACCGAAGTAAGAGAAAACGGTTTCAAAATCGTCACGGAATACAAGTACAACGAGGACGACAAGAAAGTGAAAATCGTAAGAACGTACAAGATCGAAAAACGCATTGTATCGAAAACGATTGCGCTGAGGAAGACTTGGAAGAAATTTGGTGAGTCAGCGGATGATAAACCAGGCCCCAATCCAGCCACAACTATCGTTGGGGAAGATGTGTATATGCAATATGTTACCAGCAAAGAAGAAGATAATAAGGTCGAAGATGAGAGCAGCATCGACAAACTGAAATGTTAGATTTAAACTTAAGCATTTCACCAGTAATATTTTTAATAATATTTTATTTACAGCTCTAGGAGATAAGAATGTCGTAAAGTGCAGGACTTGCAGTGGTGACCATTGGACTACAAAATGCCCCTGGAAAGATACTGTGTTGGCAGGTGGAAAATTACCTGATGATAAAAAGGGACCTCCTGCTGGTAACTATAGAAATATATTATTACATATTCTTATTAGAAAAATCCTGGCCTTCTCAATTGTCTAAATGTAAACTATTCAACAATAAAAAGAATTCAAATGCTGCTATGCTCAAATTTAATACTTTAAAAGCGGGCGGCCACTGGACGCGAAACTAAGCTAAGCTAAGCGAAACTAAGTTTTTTGACAATTAGATCCAACGTAATCTTACGCGAACGTGGCAACTAAAGCTAAGGGAAGCGACGTTAGGATAGCAAAGATATAAAACAATGTTTATCTTCGCTTGGTTGCCTCGTCCACGTAAGATTACGTCGGATCTAATTTTCAAAAAACTTAGTTTTGCTTAGTTTCGCGCGCAGTGGCCGCCCGCCCTAATGCCAGAATTATTTTCCATTAAAAAAAAAAACTGTTTAAAATGATGTTTTCTTACCTCAGGTGTCCCAAGTACTGGAGGAGATGCAAGTAAAGCAGGTGGATCCAAGTACATTCCGCCCAGCATGAGGGATGGTGCAGCTAAACGCTCCGAAAATCCAAACATGGCTAGACGTGACGATGCTACTGCCATCAGAGTTTCAAATTTGAGTGAATCTACTACTGAAACAGATCTAGAAGATTTAGTGAAGCCTTTCGGACCCATTCAAAAATTGTATTTGGCCAAGGATAAGCAAACCGGTCAATGTAAAGGTTTCGCGTACATTCACTTCAAGTTTAGGAATGATGCAGCCAAAGCGATTGCAACTTTAAATGGGCACGGTTATGATCACCTTATACTCAATGTGGATTGGTCAAAGCCACCATCTCATTCCAACCAGTAAAATTTGAAATATTGATTTGTTATTTTAATGAAATATGAAAAGCATATTTCATTATTTAAATAAATAAAAATCATTTGGATGTGTGGTTTATAATTCCCTTTGATTAAAATAATCCTTAAAAAATTTAAGATTTTGTTTTGCAGTAAACAGAGTTACCTGTACCAGTTTGTTTCAAAGTCAGAAAATACTAGTAATTTGGGGGTTAAGGAAATATAACAAACTTAATTGATTTTACTTTATTTCATTTAATAATTGTACGAACTGTTCGTACCAACATCAAATTAAAGTTATGTACAGCCAAGTTATATATTAAAATAGTTATTCTGAATTAATAATCGTTGGTAATTCATTGACAATAGTTACAGGCATGTAAGAGTTTCATTTCCATTCTTAAAAATAATACTGATTGCGATCAAATAGAAATTTTTACTCATTTTATAAATTTTTTAAAAAATTTTGTACAATTACAAAGGCCATCAAACTCTTACAATTTTTAACAGTGTATTTTTTTCTAGTACTAATTTACAAGAGCAACCAGAGTGCAGCAACCACGTAAATATACAATTCGAGATGGTTGATGCAAACAAATCGCATATAAAAAAATAAATAGCCTGAAACAACTTAGTTATACCAGAATGAACAATATAGTACGAAATATACAAATTCACTTTTTACAAATATATTTCTATATACACACAGAAGTGGCATATTTACAAAGGAGTGAAACAGGTCGGCTACTTAAAATAATAATGTGATGTAGAAAAAAAAAACAAAACCCTAATCACTGGGATAAAACATTAACAGGTACATAACCGACCTATCTTATAAACTACCTTAAACCTAGTTAAATGGCTTTTACATTCTTTGAACAAGCCTTTGCTACAGTATCTACAACCCAACGGTTAATATTCTTATACCACTAAGAAACAATAAAAAAATTTCTAGAGTAAAACTCGAGATCATTTTTTCTCTTATTTAAATAATTTTGTACTCTTTAACAATAGAAAAAAGAGCAACACCATCTCATTACCTGAATATTGCAACCGACTATGTACATGAGATTATAGGGCACCAGCAAATGAGATAAATATTACTCTTGAAAACACTGGGTTGCTTACTTACATGTGTTCTCCGTTTGACTGAACTCAACTCTTGGCAAATGCCTCGCAATTATAACAAAAATTTCAAACACAAAAAAATAAACAATTCTCTCTGGTCATATACAAATATATCCAAATACATACATAAAAGTAATTAAATTAATTAATACTTGAAATATATGACCTAAATTCATAATGATTGCACATATTCACCACTGTAACTTAAAGCTTATAACCAACAGTTTCTCACTGTGAAGAATTTCATGGAACACTGCTTAAGTTAGGAGGAGGAGAAGGATTTCTTCCTTCATATGGTGCATCATCATCTACAACAATTATTAATTCTCAATACAATAAGCAATATTTTGCTATATTTAAATTTTACATATTGCTTTAATATTCTCACAAAAAAAAAAATCAAAATTAAGTGCTTGACAATATAATGCTTGAATTATTCATGTGAACTAGGTTTGGTGAAAATAATAATAAGACTCCAAACATTAGAATAAGCAAAGTAGGCTGACAAATAAATATTGTTTACAGTTACCATCAAAAGCAAGATATTTTGGACGCCCTCAAATTAACTTACATACCTATTACAGATCCAAATGTGGTGTAGCTACTGTTAGGGTATAATGGATTATTAAATGGGGGAACATAGCTTGTACCCTCAATTTTTTCAGGTTCATTAGTGACGACTTCTATTTCTTCTTCATCAGGTGTATAGTAAAGCACATTTTCAACTGCAGATTTGTCAGTGGCGACAACATCTTGTTGCACACTGTCTGGTTGATGTGTCTGATTTTGAGATGGATCCGGAAAGTGCACAGGAGATGTTAAGGGGACAGGATCACTACTTCCTGGAATGGGAAAAGTTGGACTTGATAAAGGAATGCTAGTTTTGACTGGAGATGGTAAGTCACACTTTAATATGTTTTCTACATTTAATGCTGTAAAAAAATATCGAAGTTCAAACTGCGCCTTTAGAAAATGATATTTAATGCGCACCTGTTTTACGTGAATCATCATCGACGCTTAAGCCGAAAGCTTTCTTTAGTCTCAAACTAACACTCTCTCTTTGTCTTTCTAATTCAGTAGGTTCTGAATTAAAACCTGAAAGAACTGAAAAATAATTTTTAAATCAGTGTTGATAGATTAAGAATTTTTCACCCTTACCTTTACCAGACACATCTACGGTTGTCATTTCATCATCTGATGATACATAAGAAGTGGCACTACTGGAACTGTTAGATCTGTTACGAGTATGTTTCGGTGATTGTGAAGAATTGCTTTCCTCTGTTATCGTTTCTTCTTGAACTTTATCATTATTTAATTTTTTGCGTTGCCTGTATTCCGTAATCGATAACTGGAAAAAAAGAAAACAAAGAAATAAAATTTCATTCTATATTTTTTGTTTACAGAAATCTCTTAAGTTCATAACAACTGCAAAAAAAAATGAAAGGTCATTTGATAATTACATTAACAAACAACATAATTAAAAAATAGATAAAAATTTGTTTACCTTACGCTTGGCCGGAGTTATAACTTCTGGCTTTCTATCTTCGAATCCTAGGAAGCTAAGAGTTTTTTCTACTGTGCCAACAAGATGTTCACTGCTGCTAAATAAAGATGTTGGCCTCTCACGACTAAGTCTAGGATCCAATAAAGAACTTACTTCTTTTCTTGAATTCTCCTGAGGTTCAGGTAGATGTATGCAACTTCCATATTCGTGTTTCATTTCTGCAGCTAGCTCGTTTAAAGTGGTGTCAGATTCCATGAGCTGATTTGGACTGTCACTATCACGACTAGTTATAATTTCGACACCAGGCTCCTCGTTTTTCTGAGAAAGTAACAGGTTGTTTGTGGGAGTACTTGGAGGTGAAATCTCAGAAGATAGAGATTCACGAGGCAATCGACGCTTTTTTGGTGGAGCGACCATATCCGAAACAGGTGGTGAATCTGGTCGACTGTTGGGACTATCACACTGATCTTCACTTATGGCTTGCCTTAACCATCTCTTCTTAGCACTGGCTCTAGGTTGAGATGCATCGCAATATGTTGCAGCTTGCGCTAAAGCCACTAAATTTTTGCTGGGAGCATAAAATCCTGTAGCTGTGTCATACACAGCAGTTTCTGTAGGTGTTATATGTGCCGTTAGGGAAGACGGAGAAATTGAGCTTGCCGATTGTACCAAATCTGTACCTTTATTGAGCCATTCATTCATAAGCCCCTTTTTTGTTTTAGGAAATTTAAATCCGGGTTCCAAAGGTTCAACTGCAGCTGCAACTAGCAGACATGCTGATGATAATGGTGTTTCAGGAGATGAATTAGAATTTGAGTCAATGTCACGCATGCGATCTGGGGATTTGGTTTCCCCTCTACTGGTAGCATCTCCATTAGCAAGTGCCAGTAACAATCCCGCAGCTTTGCTGGGAGAACCTTGATCTATTGGTTGATCGCTAGGTGAAAGAAGTGTATCATCACTAGAGGTCGCGTGAATTGAATCAGCAGAATTAAGTCTGTTTCTTCTTCCCGCTTGTGAATTTGTACTTAACGTACGAGTTCTTCCTTTTCTCTTTCTCCTTTTTGCTCTGGGAGTGTTTTTTTCATCATCTTTATGTGGATTTGGCTCAGATTCTCTGCGATGAGCTTGTTTCGCTTGGTGTTCTTGCTTCCTCTGCTCTTGCTTTTCCATTCGCTCTATGGCTTTCATTATAGCTTGTAATTTCCTTTCCTCTCGACTCAGTTTTTTATTTTTTTCTTTTTCCTCCGGTACTGGCAATTCCTTTTTTTCTTCCGAATCAGTTTTATGAGATGACCTCCTTGTAGAAACTGGAGGAGGGGGCGGCGGTGGAGGTGAAGAGTTTTCATTTTCCTCTTCTTTCTTAACTTTGATTTCAGTTTTTAACACAGGCTTTACTTCAACTGGCTCTTCTTTAATAGTGATTTCTTCAGGTTTAATATTAATTTCTTCAATTTCCTCTTTGACTTCTACTTTTACAGGCGATTCTAATTTCACTTCTGGTTTGTCTTCTGTGATTTGTTCTTCCTTTTGTTTAATCGGAATCGGTACACTACTGTTACAATCTGTGCTAATAGAACTTGCCCTTCTTCCTCTTCTCTTTCTGTGACTTGTTTCTGTGATATTGTCGCCATTTTTTCTGGATTTATTAAGAAGACATGCGTCAAGATTACCACATGCACAAGGTATGTCTGTGGTTCCTACAGCTGCCAAATCATGAGATTCATGTTTTATTGTAAGTTCAATATTTTTATCTATCGTGTTAATCGCTACAATATAAAGGTGAAGTACGCCCTTTTCTATGCAATGACGTAATTCTGCATTTGGTTGGCAAGATCGCCTAATGAAACGGGCAATATTTCCATATGTGCGAGTATCGACGCATACTTCTGTGTTATCTTTTTGTAAACGATAGAAGAAAAGAAAAGGTCCAGGCCTTTGTTGGCGAGTTGTGAGACTGCCTGTATGGTTTGATGTTCGATGTTGCGTTGATAACATGTACTTGCCACGAAGTTCAATAACAGGTGTACCAGAAGGCATGCAGGTGGTGCTGGTTAAGCATTTCATACCTGATATGTTAACCTGGACTTTACATTTTTGAACTTGCGGGTCTATTTGTCCACTTAGTTCCGAGCAAACACCATTTATTCGAATACTCGATACTCTTGCACGTAACTCTGGTGAATAATGATTTGTCACGGCTTCTTCATAATTGTCTATCCACTGTCTTAACTGAGGCAATTGTTGTTTCTCATCATCGCTAGTATTTTTAACTTGTGGCTTCAATTTTCTTTTAGTCATTTTTCTTTTCAATTGCCTTTTATCTTTGGCAGAGTCTCTCCTCTGTCGACGTATTTCACTCTTGCGACGGCCTTTACTAGTCACATTGTTGTTGTTAATTAAAGCATGTTCTCCATCTGACGAGTCACTGTCACTTATTGTTTCTTTCAATTGTTCTTTTCTTAATCGAGCTTCTCTTTCTTGTACTTCTCGCATCCACTGCTGCTGTAGAATGCGAGCTTTCTGCCTATCAGCAGGTTTGGTTGGATCACATTCTTCACACAGATAATCATCTGGTACCTTTTTGTTTCTGACAACACATCGAACATGTTGCCATACTTTACACTGATCACACTCGATCATGTAACCATCATCATGAATAAAGCCACAAATGCAACGTGTGACGTAATCACCGTACCTATCAAATTGTTCATCATTAGCCACGGCTTCTGCTTCTGGGGCAGTATCAGTTTCCTCCCCTTCTGTATCTGGTTTCCTGTCTGATGTACAACTGATATCTGAAGCAGCATCGTCATCCTGACTTATACTACTTGGTAGCAAAGTACCACTTGATAAACTCGATAGGGTATTTGATGAAGTTAAATTACACCTTGAACGTTTACCACTACCGGGTGAATACAGCGAACTACTTGTGATGCCGTTGCTTTGTGGAGCCGCTGAATTGGGTGTTGAAGACATATCAGCAGGTAACGTCGCATTATAATTATGATCCAACAAAACTGCCTGACACACAAACGATAGGGTGTCCAAATTAGACTGTGGTTTGTACTCAACAGTTCTCGGTTGCTCTGCCTGCATTCTAGGCTCACAGTAATTATAAGAACCTTCATAACAAGACGTTCCTTCATAATTCGAAGTTCTACTACTGTCACGTCCCAACGTCTCCAAAATTTGCGCCGTTAAAGCCTGGTTGAAAGTCATCTGGCTAGTCTGCGGTGTACGATTGTGATACGAATTGACCGGCGGTTTAACACTTTTTACTTTCGACATGCACTGTTTTAATTTCTGGGCCTGGACTGCATGTTTTCCAATATAATTAGGTTTACTTGGCGGCTTGGATGGCCTTTGTGGAGGTATCGTTCGAAGTCCACACCCAGTTTTATGTATTTGGCCAGGCATCGCTTTACTCTGCGGACTAAGTGTTTTAATACCGGCAGACTTATTTATATAATTGTTTACAGCTGGCAAAGTCTTTATATGACTTTTGTGTGTGGGGTAAACTAATCTCTGCTGAGATTTCTCCTGCAAATTTTTTGCCGGTATTGTTTTTACATTATTAATCGGCAACTTGTTGAGATATTTGGCCGTCCCATTTCCGATGTTCTTTTGTTGGAAAAACCGATGAGTATTACTTTTATTTAATAGTACGTTACTGGGTCCAGCCAAATTACTTGGCATAACAACATTACTCAAAATCTTAACCTTATTGCTGGAGATGGGTTTCTGTCCGTTAACGGTTTTTATAGTCGGGCCTGAATTTGGATTTTGTATCATCTGAAAAATATAAAATCATTTTCTTTAATTTGATGTAAAACTTAACTTATGAATATAAATAAATTTTAGTATAAATACTATAACTCGGATATAATGAGGGCTCAAGGGACCACAATTACTGCTCATTATATGCAAGTGCTCGTTATAAACGAAAAATTATACATATGAACAGGAGACACGGAACTTTTCAAGTTTCTCGCTGTAAGTTTCACTGTCTTTTTAAAAAAAAATTATAAAGAACGTAAATCTATACTTCTAAAAATAATTGAAGAAAACAGTACCGATAACTTCATATCACCCATAAAATAAAAGCACAGTTTCAAATTTATAATGTAAAGATGGTTGATGGTTGTTATAACAATACAATAACAAAGATTGAGCTCAACTCAGCATGAATTGTTACTTATTTCGTTCAAAAAGTTGCATTTAAAAATTCGATGTTACAATAAACTCTACAATTTTTCAAAATTAAATTTGTCAATGTCAACCAATTTCCTTAACATTCATAATTAGGGTTGGTCATCAAAAATATACTATTATAAAATCTACTTACATTATTTGCAGGAAAACAATTTGCCGTGAGCAACTTATGACTCTGTGGTATATCTTCATTTGCGACAGCTTTCTTGACAAAAACATTATGTAAAGGTGTTTTTTCTGCCACTCCAGTAACTGAGCCATTATTTGTAGCTGATCCAATTATTGTACCACTCAAATCATTTAATTTGTTCTGTTCAGTTGCTTGAGTTGAACCAGAAACAGCTTTAACAACGGTTATTGGTGGTGCATTTAACAATGTTATTGTTGAAGCAGACTTAACATTAAGTGGTGCAGAATTCACTAGTGTAAAATGAGGAGTAGACGT
Organism: Dorcus hopei; assembly: GCA_033060865.1. Lineage (NCBI taxonomy): Eukaryota > Metazoa > Arthropoda > Insecta > Coleoptera > Lucanidae > Dorcus > Dorcus hopei. The sequence continues at coordinate 17,038,216 of CM065424.1, read as the reverse complement.
AGAACCCAACGAAGTCTTAACAACTGTAATCGGCCCGGGTGTATTGACCACTGTTATTAACGGTGAACTGACTACTTTCTGGAGAACAGGAGCCGCACAACTCGAAACAGTCGCTTGTGAATTGGCTACGATAATTTTCGTCACGTTTTTGGATACGACAGAAGGTTTTTCTTCGGCCGTTCCTGAAGAAACAACTGTAGTAGAAACATCCGATACATTAGCAGAATGGGATGTACCCACTGGATTAGTGAGCACAGAAGAATTCTCTGAAAATTTTCAGTTAAATTTATTTGATAATCAATAAGCTGAATAAAAACTTACCCAAACAAACGCTCATGTTTGCAGCAAAATCATCATAAATTCCATTTTTTAAATGCAAATTCCCGCCCCCTCCCGTAATCTGCACGTTATCCGCCTCCAGTTCAAGTAGTTCGCCTGGAACAAATGGAAATGCACTGTGAATCTTAAGATTTGCTTTTTTTTTAGTAAAATTCTAATACAGAAATATTTCTAAAATTAATTTAATGAAAGAAATTGTTTATTTACATCTCCCGCGATCTTTTCATTCGCTACAGATTTGAAATAGCAGCGTGCTCAAGCCGAGGTCGCGCATGCGCATAACTTGAGGCCCACGAAAGGAGCTGAAGAGGCAACATCGGCCGCATTAATACAGTGTGTGTAGCTATTGATTGTTTTGCATTATGTGGGCGTGATATACATAGCACAGCTTTGAATTTTTCTAATGAAAATATTTAAAAAATACAGAAATATCTCCCTACGACGTTATCTTATTTCTTTTTTATAATATCTTCATTTACAGCAATCATTTTAATTAGAACGAGCAGTTTTAAAAACAAGTTAACAGATACTCAAAATTTACATTTACAATCCCAAATTTAATTCCCTTAATTGTAAAAAGCGTACAGAACATTTGTTAAATGTCGTCAATAATGGGCCAATGATACTACCCGTCCTGCAAACATATCAGCCTAGCGTTAATCAATTCAAATGACCGCGACAAGCAATTTAAGAAAATAATACAGCGAGGGATCTTAATTATCCAGTTAGAACAAAAATTTCCTATTCGACGTAAAAATAAACTCGTAGAAGAAATCAAAAAATAGGCAGCGCTATATAACTAACGTGTAAATATTGACTATTTTTAGAAAGTGTAAAGAATGCGGTTCAGTCTAATTTACGACAAGTATTGTACATTTTCCGATGGTTTTCTTCCTATTTAGTCTGCCAAAACTGCCCGTTACAAAATTGCAGGCGGTTTTATAAGATAGTCCCGAGTAATTTTTATATGTGCTTATTAATTTAAAACTTGCAGAAATAAGTTTGTTACTGCATGCTCAAGTCAAAAAACGATACAAATACAAGAAATCAGACCGTATAGAACATTTATAATCTTAATTCTGCTGTTAAAATACTTTACGTTCCACAAACGTATAAGAGCAAATTTACAGCGATTCAAGATAACTAGTGGACTCTTGAGAAAGAACGGTATGAGGGGCATAATAACATTTATTCAGCATCTAAACCGAACTTACCTTAAAATGACAGAAATCAACGTTTCAATCACCGATGTAAACATAAGCATTTTTTACAAAAAAACACCAATACACTAAAATTTAACTTGTCCATACTAAAACTATCACCTTTTGTGTAATATTTTCACTAATTTCAAGTATTCCGGCTATAACGTCACAGTATATTTAGCTGAAATATTATTAAACATTCGAAAACATACATCTAATCTAAATATGGCAGCCATATTCTGTGCAAAACAAAGGAAATGTATCCAAGAAACCTGCTCGGTAGCCTCGAACCCTCATCCGGTTTCCGGTCTAGCGTTTTCTACATGTCGCAAAAGATGGCGCGGATATTAAAGCACATTCGATTGCAGAGGAATTTAAATTAATTTTGCAAGATTCTTTATTTATTTTTATAAAAGGACATCCAAAAAGATTAATATTGTTATTTTTTTATCAAAAGCACAGCACTCCTCGGCATTAAACCAACACACAAATAATAAATTACTGAAACGACTGAAACATTCAGCCGCAGATTCTCACCATGTAAACGTAGAGCGTTCCCGAGTGTATATTCCGGAGAGCCCAATTATAAATTTGTAGTTCATTTCAAATTTGCTTTTTAATTTTTTGCATCCACTACGATTTCAGCAATAACTGTAAATCTGCATATCACCTGCCATAAGTAGAGTAACGAAAATATTGCATTATTGGAAATTAAACGCACATATAGAGCTAGGGCATTAGATCAGGTCAGATTAAACAAAATGTCAGAGTGTTCATAATTAATAATTTAAGGCGCACTTAGCCCTACCTAATTATAGGGTTAATCAAAGTGCTGAATTATCATGAATTAAGGGACAATGGGAAAAACTTTTCCAGAAGTTAAATTTTATTACTATAAAATTGGGTAAATCTGAACCAAAATTAGGATTAGCGGGAACAGGAGATACAGGGTCGAATTTATTAATAAGTGCATGAGCCAGGCTTATAAAGAATCCCAAAAGCCCAAGTAATTATTAAAATGTTAAACACTTGCGTTTAAACTAATTATTATTATGAATAATAAATATAATAAAATTGTCTGTACAGGGTGTTACTTGACTTCAATTAGACAAATTAAAAAAATATTATTCAACGATTGGTCAAAATTGAATAATAAACAAATAATCAGCTATTGTTTGTCCGCTGGTTAAATTAAATTAATTAAATACACGTCATATTTTTCTGCGTACTTAATTGTTTGTATAACAAGGACAGGATGCGCCTTAATGCATAGAAATTCGTAATGCAAATGAAAAAAACTATATTTTACTTTTACATATTAAAAAAAAATCATTTTAGTGGCGCTAGAATCGAATCAATGTCATCGCTGCTATCAAAATAACAGGAATGTTTTCTGTTTTTGATACATAAAAAGTAACAAACAAAAAAAAAGAAAGTAATAAATTAAAAATTATATTTCAGTATTATAAAGTTTTTTTATTTTTTTCTTTTCAATACCTACATATGGATACCAAAGGTCACCATTCGTTCACCTGATCACATGTTCCATTCCAGATTACATTTTCCATTAATTTCTTGTTATTGTAACATATGATTCAATAAATTTCGACTCGACTCAAATGTTAAAATACTAGTTTAATTAAACTACAGATAATTTTTTAAAGATTTTTTACTACGTCGATCGTATAAATTTGAATTAAGAAAATATGCGACGAAATGACGTGACATGACAAAAGCCGTTTTGCGAAAGTTAGGAGATATCTAAATACATGAAAGTTCTTTGACTTATCGATCGATAGATCGGCATATACAGTTCTTCAGCTCGATCTTTGCAGTTACGTCAGAAAATTATCGACTCAAAATGACAAATTTATAAATTCTATCATTGTTTTAATATACGTATTAAATCAGGATAAAAGAATATGTTGATTTCGTTTCTCGAATTGGGAAAGTGTGACATAACTGCAAAGATCGAGCGGAAGAACTGTAGTAAAAAAATGAACTGTAATTTTTATTTTATACTTATATTATATTATATAGTATATTATAACTATAAAATAGTTTTTACAACCGAACAGAACGCTTACATCGTGGAATCTTACTTTCGTTTGGCGAGACAGCGCTGTAATCCAAATCCATCTGTTGGCATGACATGTTATGAGTTTTTTTTCCACAGCCGCCTGTGATTTGAAATTTATTGAATCACACGTCATTTCAAGGCAATGGCCCGTATTCTCATTCAGATTAACTTAATAACGTGTTTATTTCCCATCGCAACGCTCGTCTGTCGCTCTCTTATACATTAAATTGACATACTAGCTGTACCACTTCTTCTTTCCATTTAATCAGGACTTTAGCTGAGCACCACTTTAATTTTAATCATGAATGAATACGGGCCATAGTCATTAATAGTGGTTTTATTAAATGCTGCTAGCTATGAGGAATAACCTTCCTTATAGGAATTTTTAGCATTTGGCGCGATAAAAGGGATTTTTTTTTGAATAAATTGTGGGATTTTACTACTTTCTTTGGCGTATTGCATAGAAACTTACTTTTTTGTCGACATCTCACTTTGACAATTAAAAAAATATGATAAGTACGATAACTAAAAAAACAATTGCTGCAACTCGGCCTTAAAACATTAAAAATGAGTAAAATTTAGTAACACCCTGCATAAAAATTTTTAATCGATCTCTTATCTTTAGAAAAATGAAATAAATAAAAAATGCATTTGAAATATTGAATATGTATTTTCTGAAGTTTTAGTGGACAGTTGGAACCTCCAAATTTAGCTGCAATTAAAACTGTAAGTTCAGCCTTGTCGAAATCGATATTTCCACTTTAGGAAGAAAAAAAAAATTATACACATCTTATTCCTATTATATTAGTACATATTAATTTAAGAAGCTATACATTTACATTTTAAATGGAAATTTATATTCACATTGTACTGTAATTTAAATTATTTCCTATTTATTATAGTTACAAGTTAGTTTATCCTTTTCATTATAGTTTTACCACTTGAAAATTTCTAAAATTTAGATGAAACCGGTCATTGGTTAAAACGAAACTTTTAATAGAAAGTATAATTTTTGACAAAATGAAACACTTAATTTAAATAATGCACATTTTGGGACAAATAATTTGAGATTAAATTTCGATAAAAGTTTTAGAGCCGTATTACACTAATATCTTTTATGTAAAATTTGTTACGAAGTGAGTGAGAAGTGCCAATTCAACCAATCATAATTCACTGTGGTAGTTTATGTCCATCACTTTGTAACAAAATTGTTATCAAGTTTAGCAAGTGTAAAACGGCCTTTAGATTAGGTTCATTTATTACATAAAAAAATATTTGTATTGACTAAATCAAAAGTAGGTATATTTATCTTAAATGAAACAGAAACATGCTCTGCTTTTCTATTTTCTATTTATTGCCTATTTTTATACAAAATTTAAAGAACTTAATACCAAAGTCTACAGCATATTATACATACCAGAATTATACTCAAGATCACATAACACATGAATAGTGTAAATAGGCATAAATAATTTTATAAATTAGCATGCGATGTTTAAACAACATATCACTCCCCCAAATCTGAATGTGAGTTATCTTTAAAAACGTTAACTTTTTTATGTTGCTGCCTATCGGCCTCACTTTTTACTCTATCTTCTAAATGCTTATACAATTTGGAAATATCTTCTGAACTCGCCATGATTAAAAAAACCTTTATTTCTCCGGAACTGTCGATTGCTGTAAGTCGTATACTTTTTGCACTTGCTTGTTGAATCGTCATATCAGCCCAAATCTGTAACAAAAAAATGCAATATTATTACTTATTACTGTGACGAATAGTTTAAAAAATTCTATTAAGTCTTTGGAAATACAAAAGTTTGATTCTAGATTTTGGATTTTTATTTTAAGTTACTCTTGCACTTTCCTGCCTTTTTAATCTTTGACAATATAATCAAAATTCAAAAAAAGAAAGATTTCTTGTTCGGTGTATCAATCTTCATTTGCATGTCTAGATAAAAATAATGATAATTTCAGATATTTTTGCAAAAACTAAAGTCAAATCAACAAGGCTTCATTTAGAACCCTTCAGTTAAACTTGTCTTAGAATTACCAATCTTCCTTAAATGGTTGTAGCTTTTTTACATAATACAAAATATTTATTTAAATCTAAAGTAAGAAATACATATTTTGATTCAACAAGGCCTGCCAGAAAGCAGGAATCATTTAATGAAACAAAAGTAGAAATTAATAATAACTTGTAATATCAGATCTTTCCTAAATAATATGAATATTTTACACAAAAAAATTTAATTTCTTACCTTAGTGTTTAATATAACTCTTAAACTTCCTGAAGTTCTAAACACAAGTCGACTTTGTTTGTAAGTAGTAGAATTATCAACAACCTCCAAATCATTAAGCCTTATGTTACCCCGTCCCCTTTCCTGCCAACATCCTGAATTTTTATCATAAGCAAAAAGTTTGCAGGACATATGCAGTACATTAGTTTCTTCCTCTTCTCCAGTTTTAACTTCAACTTCTTCATATTTCCTCTTAGAAGCTCTACTTTCCTCATACTCCCTAGCAGACTCACTAAGTGATTTCATTTCCTTGCTAAATGTATTATCTGAACTTTCGGACTTTACCGAGTCTTTGATGGCACTGCTGAAGAGCATTTCTGAAGTACCATTGGAACATAAACAGCTCGTCGATGGCTTCGGATCGTCGTTATTATCCGCAATTACTCTTTCCTGGAGGTTCTGGCCAAAAATAAAATTGTTTTGGCTCACCTAGAAATATATTTCGGTATAGCAGTTGTGATAAACGAGGTGAAAATTAATGACCTGTGTTGTTGATAAAACTGAAGTAACTGGTTTAACAATTTCACTACTGCTGTTTCCTGTATGTAAAAGAGGTACAAACTTTGGTGTTTCTCCATTTGTCGCACTACTATTTATGACAGTTTTATCACTCTCACAGTTATCACTTTTCTCCTCCACAGGTACTTTAGAAAAAGGATTTAACCTACTGGGATTTAATACAAATGGATTTTTTACACTAGCAACATTGGAATTAGCTCCTAATTTCGCCGGCTTCAATATGGATTTCGACCCGAATTTTGATGAATTCAGAGTATTATTACAACTTGTTAAAAGATTTGTGTTTCCAAATTTCATTGTTGTTAACACAGAATTTGATATCGGGCTACATATTTGAGGCTGATTTATTTCCAACTGGTCCTGTTTCTTCTCAATATTGCCACTTTCTGAAACACACGTTACTCTTCTAATTCTTACAGGAAATCATCTACACTTACCATTTTTAGCTCTTTTATCGGCGTCATCTTCGACTCGCATTATTATTGAAGATTTTATACTACCTACAAAGCAATGTATTGGTCATTTCTTAGAATAAAAAATATATTTTTTTAAGTATGTTAAATAAGAGATGTAAATTTGTTTATGCTTGGAATGGTGTTCTACGTGTTCTGCGAGTTGTTAAAATAAACTTGTACGCACTTAATTACAACAAATAAACATACCTGATTCTGACTCTGCCATTTTTGTGGTGTGATAGTTACATATAATTTATTGAAGTTGCTACATCTAAAAAACTAATGTGCTAAATGGTGGCTAAAAATCACGATTTTGTTGTAATAAAACAGGTATTTATACGCGCTCTTTAACAAAATTTAAACAAAATAGAATTAAATATAATGATGATCTTCCACTGTTGTAATCTTCTTCAGACAATTCGATACAGAACGCGTCTTGTCACTCTGTCTTTTGCGCTTGCGTATAATATGAATGTACGAGGTTTTTCTATAATTATTATAAAAAAACATGACACGTGGATAATGCACTACAATAAAATAATTATGTCCAACGTGCAATATATTTAAAATGTAAAAAAAACTAACAGCTTCAGGTTATGTCTATGCATTGTTGCCAGGTTGTGGTCAGTTGATTTATCACGGTAGATTCTGTGGTCACGTTGGTTGTGATTTAAAATGCAACCACAATGGTTCGATTAGAGTCCCCATTTAGAAAAGAGTCCGTCTGAGCTCGTTAAACTGATAATTGATCCACCAACTAAACGCAAACTAAGGTCCAGTTGTACAATTCCAGCTTAAATTTAAGCTGAAGCTTAAACCCTTAACAATCATTATTTCAACAATTGTTGTTAAGGGTTGAAGCTTAAACCCTTAACGACGATTATTTCAACAATTGTCGTTAAGAGTTTAAGCTTTGGCTTAAAGTTAAGCTGGAATTGTACAACTGGACCTTAGGCCCATTTGTACAATTCCAGCTTAACTCTAAGCCAAAGCTTAAACCCTTAACGACAATTGTTGAAATAATCGTCGTTATGGGTTTAAGCTTCAGCTTACATTTAAATTGGCATTGTACAACTGGGCTAAATGTCAGCTCTGACAATCAACTTGGTTAATTTGTTTGTAGTTTCTTTCACGACCTACTAGATTTTACAAAACAGCGTTTCTATCCGGCGTGCGTAATTTATTACTTCAAGTGTTTCTTCCGCTTCCGCCACTTACCTAAAAAAATCTACAAAAAAATCGGAAGCGAATTATATCCGGAACGTCATTTCTTTGGTCATTTCACAGCGTCAGTTTCAGTTAATGTCAAGCTCACGCAGTTAATTATGGCAAATACAGTTGTATTTTCTTGTTCGATTATAGTTTCCTTGCGCTTTTTCTTTCGTTATTTATGGTGTTTCTGTTTCTTATTTAAGTAACTGTCCTCAAAGCGAGGAAAATTTGCGACATTTGCGTTAAATGAAATATTGCCCAGGCCGGTTAAGAACTCTGTTTCCTGAAATTTAGTAGGTCGTGGTTTTTTTTTAATGTGGCGTCGAAGTTGGTCATGAAAATTTAATTGTGAACCATCATCAAAATGATTTCTCATAACATTGGGAAATTGTCGGAATTCTTCAAAATAACTTTGAATTGAATACTACTTGATATTACCGCTCACCATGAACTATTAGGTGGCTATTATGAAAATATGAGTCCACCAAGCAAATTTTCTGTTCTTGCGGAAAAACCATTTTATTAGGAAAAAAAAAATTTAAACTCAAAACTCAAAGAAACTGACAGATAACAGATGTCTCAAAAATGGTGGTGCTTTCACAATTATCACCTTGTCACTGCCAACTCAAATTAAGAAAAAAACACACTAATAGGTAGTAGGTACTGTTCATTTTTTCAAAATTATATTCCGATCGGATCAATACGAGCATGACTGCAAGCGGTAAAGCTGTTTCAAGTTAAAAGGAGACAGCTATTTAAAAGTTATTAAACTTATCAATCTATCGAACGGTATATAATAAAAAAATGGCATGTGAAAATGAAAAAAGAAATTGTAATAAATATTAGCTGCTTTCTTTCGTTTGATCCAAACGCTACATAACGCGTTTAGATTCAAAGTTGGATGCTCTCTTGCAAGTGGATCTTCGTGAAATTTCAATCCCGATCGGTAATCCCATTTCCCCTTTCAATCTTTCAATTTTACGATCCGTTTGGATTGAAATGCATTCAGATCCAGAGCGGGTAACGGAAAATTATTCGAATCACGATTCAAACTTTTCAGCGAAATAAAGCACCTATTGTTGTTACAGGTACTCAAGTAGGCCATGGAAACATTTCTAATGGTTCAGCCACACCTACGGCAAATGTGCTGCCTAACGTCATTTTTAACGTCTAATTTGCCATTAATCAGTCGCTACACCTACAATTATTGTCAAGTTAGACGTGAAAAATCACGTTAGGCAGCACATTAGACGCAGACGTGGCTCCGACAACAGAGTGTAGCGACGGATTATTGGTATACCGTCTGTTTGATTATAAAGGCCCCAAGCTATAACTCATTTATTTTTGCTTAAACACCCAGTAAAGTGTATATATTCTTAAATGGGACGTTGTTTTCTAGAGAATGAAGTAAAACAATATTTTTTGGCTACACTGTATAGGAGTCATGACGTCATCGACATTTTCTTTAAATGGCACGATGAAAACTTTTTTGCGAAATATAATAGAACATCCTTTTCTCTTTTCAAACACATAAAATTTTTATATCCTTACATAAGAAAATGTTCGAGAAAACTGAAAAAAACTACCTACATAACTTACCATTTAACATTTAAGGCACGCTAATATTTCTAGCATGCTATGAGTAATTTTACTGAAATTTGTCATACTTTATCTAATTTGGTAAACAATTTCTAAAATACCGGCACTGTCAAACTGACACTGTTTTTTCTACATTCTTAGTAAACCTCTAGCATATCGGCTTCTTCATTAATGTTATTCATTTCTCACCGTTTCAAACTAATTATAAGTCAGATTGACAGTGCCGGTATTTTAGAAATTGTTTACCAAATTAGATAAAGTATGACAAATTTCAGTAAAATTACTCATAGCATGCTAGAAATATTAGCGTGCCTTAAATGTTAAATGGTAAGTTACGTAGGTAGTTTTTTTCAGTTTTCTCGAACATTTTCTTATGTAAGGATATAAAAATTTTATGTGGTTGAAAAGAGAAAAGGATGTTCTATTGTATTTCGCAAAAAAATTTTCATCGTGCCATTTAAAAAAAATATCGATAACGTCATGACTCCTATACAGTGTAGCCAAAAAAATATCGTTTTACTTCATTCTCTAGAAAATAACGTCCCATTTAAGAATATATACACTTTACTGGGTGTTTAAGCAAAAATAAATGAGTTATAGCTTGGGGCCTTTATAATCAAACAGACAGTATATGGCACTAATTTTGTAACGGCATTGAGAGTGGCATTGCGCGCTAGACGATGGCTCGGCTGTCGGTTTTCTTAACACATCAAACGGATTGCTGAACGTATCGCATAGTTGTGGCCATAGAAAGAGAAAGATATATATTTTTTTGCACGAAAACAGCGCCATCTCGAGTCTTTAGTCACGTACTATCTTAATTTTGAATGCCGGTTTCTTTCACTATTTCAAGTACTAATTTAAAATATAATTTTTGAATGTTAGGAAACGGAAAATGCTAAAATATTTTAATAGACATGTGACATTTAAGATAAAGTTGCCAATATTCAAGCGAAATACCACTTCTGCAGCCGTTTCGGAGCGAAATATGGGACAAATAATGACGTTAACCACCAATATAAAACTTACTGCAATAATTTTTCTCGCATTAATTGTCGCGTTCTTGTCCGTTAGAATGCCGTTAGACGTTAACGTTAGTGTGGCTGCAGAATAACAAAGAAACAAACCGCAATAAGATAATCTGTTATGCTTCGGGCACATCTGCGTTAACGTCTAACGGACAAGAACGCGACAATTAATGCGAGAAAAATTAATGCGTTAAGTTTTACATTGGTGGTTAACGTCATTATTTGTCCCACATTTCGCTCCGAAGTGGCCGCACTAGTGGTATTTTACTTGAATATTGGCAACTTTATCTTAAATATCAAATATCACAGGAGTTCTATTAAAATATTTTAGCATTTTCCGTTTCCTAACATTCAAAAATTATATTTTAAATTAGTACTTGAAATAATGAAAGAAACCTGCAATCAAAACCATGGCCAGCAACATTAACATTCACTGACGTGTATGTATGGCCGTGTCAATTCGCCTAAAATTCGGTTCGAGAAAGCATGCCGTGGAGTACTCCCCTCAGCGCTCCCTATTAAGGATGCTATAAAACTACTGACAGTAACTTAATGACAACTGCAATTACTTAAAAACTCACAAGAGGCGCTGAGTGGAGTACTGTCAAAATTTTTAAAAGTCGAATTGAAACGGCCATACATACACGTCAGTGAATGTTAATGTAGCTGGCCATGTCAAAACCATGGCCAGCTCCATTAACATTCACTGACGTGTATGTATGGCCGTTTCAATTTGACTTTTAAAAATTTGACGGTACTCCAGCGCCTCGTGAGTTTTGTAACTGCAGTTGCCATTACGTTACTATCAGTAGTTCTGTAGTATCTTTAATAGAGAGCGCTGAGGGAGTACCCATGCATTGAACCGAATTTTAGGCGAATTGACACGGCCATACATAAACGTCAGTGAATGTTAATGTTGCTGACGTGTATGTATGGCCGTGTCAATTCGCCTAAAATTCGGTTCCAGAAAGCATGCCATGGAGTACTCCCCTCAGCGCTCTCTATTAAAGATACTACAGAACTACTGATAGTAACGTAATGGCAACTGCAATTATTTAAAAACTCACAAGAGGCGCTGAGTGGAGTACCCGTCAGATTTTTAAAAGTCAAATTGAAACGGCCATACATACACGTCAGTGAATGTTAATGGAGTTGGCCATGGTCAAAACTAAGATAGTACGTGACTAAAAACACGAGATGTCGCTGTTTTCGTGCAAAAAATATATGTTTTGTCTTCCTCACATATATCTTTCTTTATCTATGGCAACAACTATGCGATACGTTCGCCGGCAATCCATTTGATGTGTATCAAAAACCGCCAGCCGAGCTATCGTCTAGCGCGCAATGCCATTCTCAATGCCGTTACAAAATTAGTGCCATATATGCCAATAATCCGTCGCTACACTATCGTTGTCGGAGCTACGCTGCGTCTAATGTGCTGCCTAACGTGATTTTTCACGTCTAATGGTTCAGCCACACTAACGGCAAATGTGCTGCCTAACGTCATTTTTAACGTCTAATTTGCCATTAATCAGTCGCTACACATACAATTATTGTCAAGTTAGACGTGAAAAATCACGTTAGGCAGCACATTAGACGCAGCGTGGCTCCGACAACGATAGTGTAGCGACGGATTATTGGCATATGCGGCACTAATTTTGTAACGGCATTGAGAATGGCATTGCGCGCTAGACGATAGCTCGGCTGGCGGTTTTTGATACACATCAAACGAATTGCCGGCTAACGTATCGCATAGTTGTTGCCATTGATAAAGAAAGACATATGTGAGGAAGACAGAACATACATTTTTTGCACGAAAACAGCGACATCTCGTGTTTTTAGTCACGTACTATCTTAGTTTTGATTGCAGGTTTCTTTCATTATTTCAAGTACTAATTTAAAATATAATTTTTGAATGTTAGGAAATGGAAAATGATAAAATATTTGAATAGAACTCCTGTGATATTTGACATTTAAGATAAAGTTGCCAATATTCAAGTAAAATACCACTGCTGCAGCCGCTTCGGAGTGAAATATGGGACAAATAATGACCTTAACCACCAATGTAAAATTTAGCGCATTAATTTTCTCGCGTTAATTGTCGGGTTCTTGTCCGTTAGAATGCCGTTAGACGTTAACGCAGATGTGCCCGAAGCATAAGTTGACAATAATTGTATGTGTAGCGACTGATTAATGGCAAATTAGACGTTAAAAATGACGTTAGGCAGCACATTTGCCGTTAGTGTGGTTGAACCATTAGGTTATTTCGGTACCAAGTTAAGGGCGAGTTAAGTGAACGGTCGAACTGCACAAAATCATCTAGTCAAGGGTCATATCACACCACCTGACCAATCAGCGCTTGAAAAAGTTGAACACATGGTTTAGTATACACTATAGCTGTGACTATAGTAATTACCCAATAGCGTCACTTAAACGTCAGTGTCAAAAAAGAACGCCATTCTATTTGATATCCTTATGGAAATGCAATGTACTATTGCTATCATAAAAAACTAGGACAAGATTTTTTAAGCTGTGTAAAACTGCTACCGATCACAAATTTTAAATTATTTGAAATTGTCAATCATTTCTACAGTAAATATTGTTTTAAAAGCTAGGATAGCTGCATTAGCTGCTTGCGTAGAAAAGGGTGTCACAGTTAGACAAATTACTCAAAATTTCAGCATTAACAAAAGCACAGTTACTGACATGACAGCAAAGTAATAGCGTTTTCCACTGAGACTAAATTGTGCACTTAGTGCGCACTCAGAATATTCTCATCTTATTTTAACCTCATGTATTGAAACGGGATGGAGATCAGTGTTGCCGCAGCTAGCACAATTGTACTAAATTCAGTACAATTTAAAAGGATTTAGTGCAAAAGTGATTTCAGAAAATAATCTAGTACACATTTATTTTTTGCCCAACTGTCACTTAGAATATGTGATTAGCAAAGTGTCTATGTTTGAATCAGTTTGATTTATCATGAGCGTACGCCTCGAAAGAGTCGGGTCGTAACATGTCTACGACGCCTAGATAACAGTGGGCGAGCTCGATGCCGCTGCAAGTACTCAGAGTCGAACAATGCGCAACTGCATCAAAGGTTTCGGCAAAGATGTGCCGTCTTCGCTTGGTCGACTAACGCGCATAAAAAAACTGATTTAAATGTAGACTACTTGGTGATTAGTTACCAAATAAAGAAAAACTATGAAAAAAAAATTCGAACTTAGGGACTTTTGATAACTAGCAGGTATTTGACAGTTGATAGTGTTGGTACTAAGGAGGGAGTTAACTAAGTGACAGTTTTGACATTTGACACTAGAGGAGGTATGCACCGCTTTCCCGCCATTTCCATCTTTCTTTTCGACACCTGCAAAGAGTATTCAAGAGAAGACACTTTGTGTCAACTCGTTTGATCTTTGCCAAATAGTTTCTATGATCTTAAAATACTTGTCCCTTTAGATGGGTGTAGCGAAATACGCAGGAAACGAATCGCACAATGGCATTAGCATGGCGTACAGTTTTCACCAATGAGATTATATGTCCATTGTCGCTCTCATTTCTAACTTTTGTCTGGAATCACTCAATAATACACGAAAGGGCATTTAAATAGGCGTTAATCTTTTTTTCTAATTTGTACTTGTTTGTGCGAACATCTTCTCTTGTATAAGTAAACTACACTTTGACCTCTAGAAAATGGACAGGTTAGTGATTGGTGTCACTCCTCATGAAGCTCAGTTACGTAATGAGGAACTCGCAGAAACAGAAAATGATATAAATATGTATATCATATTTTTTACTTACAAAGATACAGCTGAAATTTAAAAAAATGAAATCTTTCCAATTGTAAATTTGGTTGCACTTGTCAATTACATAATTGTCTACTTGACAATACATACCTTGAAAAAATAGGTTTGTTCGTTTGTCTACACCAGTGTACACCATGTGCCCTAGTGCAGAAAAATGCATTCGTTTGTCACAGTGCAAGTGCACTGATCGTGTTCGTTTGTCCAGTGCAATCTGTTCTAAGTTACTCTAGACTGCACTTTCTTGCTCGGTGTTTAAAGTGCGAACAAGAAAGTGCAGTATATCCTAACCTGAGAAATCTCACTTCTAATGGCCGATGTTTATCCTAAGGTTAATTTATCTGTCAGTTGGAATGTGACGTACAGTTGAATGTACACATTCTAACTGACAGATAAATTAAATTTAGGTCTTGGTATACAAATAACTATTAATATAAAAATAGTTCACACTAAAAATATTATAAGTACTCACTTTCGCGTGATTTTAAAATATAGCACTGATTCACAGGATCAACGTCTGTCACCGTACAGTTATAATTATAAGGTCCGTTCCATTCGTCAGGATTTCGAGTTCTGAACCGTTCAAAACCTTACTGAGCATGAGCAGTGCACAAAATTCGATATAAATTTCATACTGCGCGTGATCTGAACGGTTCAGAGCTTGAAATTCGTCAAATGGAACAGACCTATACGTTTTTGTAGAATCCATTATTTTATGCTCTTACCTGGATGAAAACAAGGTTAACTGCACTGATCATCTGTCACGCATATTTAAATTGTGTTCGTTTGTCTCTAAAATTTTTTCTGCACGAAACTACACTGCACATCACGTGACGTGCAAAACTACACTTAACTGTTTTGAGTGTGACTTCGTGCAGTACAAACGAACAAACCTAATGTAACCTATTTATTTATAAACTTATATAACGTCAAATAATTCTAACCTAATTCTCTTAAAGTCATTTTCACACTATGAAAATATTTAAAAAAATGTGCCAATTTTTTAACATTTCTCGTTTCTATTGATTTCAGCTGTATAAAGGCTGACAAGAATTGTTATTTTGTTTAAGTAGATAAATGTTTTAAATTTGCTTTCACATTCGTTTCACAATTAAAAATAACGAAACAAAAAATCAATATGTATTTATTTATTTAATAGTTAGTACTTTTTGTCAAAAATTTAGTACTTTTCGTACTCGAATGTTAGTACAGTTTGGAGATATTTTGAGTGCGTACTCAGTGCAGAATTTAGTCCCAGTGAAAAACGCTATTAGATTCAATATAATAAAATAATGCAAACGCATGGCTACTGGATTGAAAAGTTGTCCTAGTTTTTTATGATATCGATAGTAATTTGCAGCTGGGTAGGTATCAAACAAAAGAGCAAATGTGACAGTTACAGCTGAATTCAAAAAAATCGGGAAATGTCAAAATAAATCGACACGTTTTTTTCAATATTTTCATAGTGTGAAAATGGATTTATTAAAAATAGGGTAGAATTATTTGACGGTGTGTCAGTTCATAGGTAAATAGGTTAATTTTTTTAAAAGATATGTATGTAATGTCAAGTAGACAATTAACTGACAAATGGAACCAAATTTACAACTGGAAAAAAATCATTTCCCGTTTTTTTTGAATTCAGCTGTATACTCCAGTGACGCTTATACTGTGGTTTAGTACGGCCAGTTTGACTGTCCACAAAAAGAAATTCCTCTATATTTTCCACAACCGCCTGAAATTTCACCAGTTTTGGGGAAAAATTCCCATCTGGCAACACTGGATTGTGGCTAACGATTTGCGGATCTGCTCATGATCTGCTTCTTTGAAATACCTAAATATTAAATCGGCGTTTATTTTCCACTCCTCAGTTTAGCGATGATGAATGAACGGTGGCGTGACGGTGACGCATTACAACTTGAAAGAGTAAAATAAAAGTTACTTTTACTTAGCGTTTTCGATTGATCGCACTACACCATTTCCAAGTGTAATTCAGAAAAAATCAAATTTATTTCAGAAATTGTCAAATGTAATTCAGAATTGTTAATTTAATTTCAGAATGTATAATTTGTAATTCAGATTTGTTAATTCAGTTTCAGATTGCATCAATTGTAATTCAGATAAATCAATATAATTTCAGAATTCGTTATTTGTAATTCAGATTAGTCAGTTTAATTTCAGAAAACATCAATTGTAATTCAGAAAGCATTCTTTGTATTAAAAGTGACGATTTCTGAATTACAATTGATATAATCTGAAATTCATTTAACGCTTTCTGAAATTAAACTGATTAATCTGAATTACATTTGACGAATTCTGAAATTAAACTGATTAATCTGAATTACATTGGACGAATTCTGAAGTTAAATTGATAAATCTGAATTACAATTGATGCAATCTGAAACTGAATTGAGAAATCTGAATTACAACTGACGAATTCTGAATTACAATTGGAAATGGTGTAGTGCGCACTCAGAGTATCTTCATTTCATGTTATTGCATGAGGTTAAAAGAAGATGCAAATACACTGAATGCAACCGGTGCAGATAAATCGAAAACGCTGTATTGGAGATCGGTTGTTCGCATGTTCAGTACAATTTCTAACAGTTATTTACTGTTGCTAGAACAGAGCTCATACATATATGCACCCTGGTGGATGCTTTCAATGCACCGGGTTTATTGCTTGGCCCATTTCTAGTGGTAATTAATTTATGGCCACCAGCCACCATGATGCTCCAAACCAAAGAAAATCAAAATATGAAATGCGGAATGTGACTTGCCACCGGATGCTTTGTACAGAGTTACGATAGTTTCTGTAACATTTAAAAAAAGTACAGCTGGCTTAGATAGAATTTTCCCTGAAATTGATATATCGGTTGAAACTTCGCAAAATTGGTAGATCTATTGAAAAATCGATAGACTTGGCAATCCTGTAACGGTAGGGGTAGACGTTAGGTTTTAAGTTGTCCTTGAAATTTATAAGTATATGTAGAATTTCGATATATAATTTCTATTTCTATTCAGTATTGAAACAGGGGAGGAGCCTGTAGTTTCTGTGTTTGTAAACAAATATTAAAAACAATAATGGGTTGTTGCGATTCAGACGAACCCGAGGGTCCCGAAGAAAATCAAACAAACGTTAGAACCTGCACCGACATATTTTGGTTATTATTGTACATAGTGTTCTGGTTCTTCATGGTAATTTCTGTATTTTATTTTTTAATAGCTATTAATTTGCATTTAATTAGGTGCTAATTGCGGCCTTCTCATTCGTGTATGGAAATCCTATTCGCATCGTAAATGGATACGACTCGTTCGGAAACACTTGTGGTACGAAAAATAAAGCCATGGCGGACCCAGTTCTGTCCGGACGTGATACCACCAACGAACCCTACCTGTTGTTTTACGATATAAAGGAGTTGAAACATTCGCTGAAGATCTGCGTTAAGGAATGCCCTTCACAGACATTGAACCAAGTAGATGATATTTACAGATATTATAAGGCCACTGGTATTAGTTTATGTAAATATGACTTTAACTATAATGATTTTACAATTAGTACTATACCTGATAAAAGAGTACTAAGTAGTTCATTTGGTCCATGTCCGGTTGTACCAGTATATCAAAGGTATGTTGTGAGCTTAAATTCCTTTTCCAAATTATTATACCTAAGAAGAGATATTTCTTTTAGATTTGGGGCAAATGGTTTTTCTTTTTTTTTTCATCATTCAATCCATTAAGGCCTTTGGTTGTCTAATTAAATTTTTGTTTTGTTGGTTTAAGTTTCTTGTCTTGTTAATAAGTTTTCTTTTTTCCTATATTTTGCATAATCATCATTTTCCTCTTATATTACGAATTTTTCTTTGAATTAAACAGAAATTTGTGTTAACTATTTATATAGGGTGACACATTAATATTAATGTATCTCACATAACATTTCTTTAATGTTTATTAAAGCAACAGCTTTTCAACTAAACCAATTTCATCTGCTTTAGTATTTCTGTATTTGTTAATCCCTGTAATTGTTGTTTTTTCACAGTGTTAGTTAATTTAATTTTGTTTTGTTAAAATATGTGTAAATTATTTCTAATTTTAATTTTAGTAAACCTGTGCTTAATCGTTGTGTTCCAACATCCGTGAAAGACATAGCGGAAGGTGTTATAAGCAATTTTTATGGATTTCTGAATAGTTGGGATACATTGGAACAAATTTTGGGCGATTTGTATAACACCTGGAGAGCAATAATCGGTTTAACTTTCCTCTCTCTACGTAAGTATGCATTTTTAAATATTCTAACTCATTTATTAAATAAAGTTTATCTTTTATGTTCAGATTAATTTTAACAAATGAAATGAAATAATGAAATTTCTGTTATTTTTTAATGTTTCATGTTAAACGTGAATTTTTTATTATAGTTTATTCTTTGGGTATTATTCAATGATTATTTATCAATAAGGAAGGAGTTTTAAAACTTCTTACGCTACAGAATATATTCTGTGTGATTAGTTTGATATATTTTTAAATTTGTTCCAGTTCTTTCTTTGTTTACAATATGTATTTTACATTTATTGGCAAGTTTGGTTTCCTACATTATTATGGTTCTCTTTACAATTGCAAGTATCGGAGGTACAGGTTTCCTCTGGTACACATATTTTGATTTAAAATATAATCTAGACAAAACTAAACCTCAGATGATGCTGCTGGAATCTGTTAGGAATGAATCTGCATTCTTCTGGTACTCTATTATTGCTACTATAATAACCGTAAGTAATCGAACATCCAATTAGCTGCGTTTATTTTTGTCATTCTTTTAAGGTGATAATTCTCTTGCTGGTGATATTTATGAGAAAAAAAGTAGATTTCTTAGCTGAATTATTCAGAGATACTTCCAAGTGTTTAATGAACATTCCCGCATTGTTTCTACAACCATTACTGACTTTTGTAATATTGTTTGGATTTTTTTGCTTCTGGGTGTTTGTCGTTGTAAGTACAATTGTTAGATAAAAGTGATTTTTTTAAAATATTCTCTTCCACTTATTCTAGTTATGTCTGGCTACTTCTTACTATCCAGGAACCACCGGAGTTTCTACTAATCTACCTGAACCAAACATTACTTTCGCAACATCACTGCCACAGGATAAACTGATTGAAAAACACAGTAATGTTAATTTTGATGATAAAAGTATGTGCTGTATGTTAAAAAAACCAGTTCAAATTACAGTGATTAAGTTTAATCGAGTGAAATTAATTTTATATTAATCATGACTTGCTCTCAAATTTACTTATTTTTCAGAATTTACCATCGTTGAGTACATAAATCCTTCGTGGGTGAAATATATGTGGTGGGTTTACTTTATTGGACTTATTTGGACATCTGAATTCATAATGGGTTGTCAGTCCATGGTAATCGCAGGATCCGTAGCTCATTGGTATTACAGGTAAGATAATATTTAACAAAGAAATTATGTTTCATTATAGTTTATTTTTTGCAGACATAAGTATAAAGATAATTCACATGTTACGTATGCCATCTCGAAGTTGGTTAAGTATCACCTGGGGTCAGTAGCACTTGGATCCTTGTTAATAACAATATTTAAAGTACCTCGTTTGATAATGATGTACATTCATGAAAAGTAAGTTTAAAAGAATCTTTTTAAGATTATTTCATCTCAAAATTGCTTCGGTAATATTATCATATATAAAAATTTTTGTTGTTAAATGCTATAGTTTATTGCATGTATGTAATATATTGACATTTCAGATTGAAATTTCGCAAGGACAAGGGTAGTGAATGTGCCTCGTGTACACTAAAGTGCTGCATCTGCTGTTTTTACTGCTTAGAGAATTGTATTAGATACATAAACCAAAATGCTTATACAGTTATCGCAATTGATGGCGTGAATTTCTGCTCAGCTGCTAAGACGGTACTTTAATTGTTTTATAAAAATTCCTAATATTTTTGAATGCAGTACAGTAATATCTTTTTTAGGCATTTGAAGTATTGTTAAGTCATGCTTTAGAAGTTGCAACAATTAATAGTCTAGGAGATTTCATTCTTTTTTTGGGCAAGTGTTTCGTTACAGCCGCCACCGGTTCTGTTGGACTGTACTTCTTCAGGCAGAATCCTAAATTAACATTTTACGCAGCTCCTACTTTAGTAGTGTGCATATTTGCATTTTTTGTAGCACACTGCATTCTATCTTTGTATGAGGTGAGTCTTCACACTTAATATAATTTATTGCTATGTTAAGCGTGCACATTTTCAGAATGTATTGGACACAGTATACCTTTGCAAATGTCAAAATTCAGAACATCCAGGTGCTATTCAACTCCAGAATTTAGAATCTGCGAATGGTACACCAAACCAGGAATTGGAGCCTGTGAAATAATTACATTTTTTAGGCTTCTCATGGCTTTCAGCCGATATGTGTGACTGTACATACATACAAGATAAAGCTTCCTCTTAAGCTGTCGTGAGAAATAATCTACCATTCCATATTTTCAAAATTAATAATTAATTTCGCACCAGAAGTGACTTTGCAAGTGAGTCCAGCAATGTGAGCTAGAACTAACTCTGGTAAAAAATACATTAGTAAAACAACCCCTTTCAAATTAATTAATTTGTAGAAAATTTCCAGTCCATGACCAATAGACAGTATTTAATACATACTTGTTAAACTAAATTAAAAAAAAATTCAAATATGTATATAGAAAACTCCGAATCCAAATGCTACTTTACTATATTAATTAAATTAAACAGAGTAGAAATTTTTTTTTTTAGAAATAAAACCTGTTTCCTACATGATTTTTCTGATTAAAGATAAATAAATGCATGAAAATTTTCAATAGATGGATTTGCCTTTATTTTTTTAATGAAATTTGGGCTGTGAAATTTTCAGGCATCATTTTAAAACTATGACTGAATAAGATTCTTAAAATATACACAAGTTATTTATAACGGATAAATGAACGAAATTTAAATATGTTTATATGTACCTACTTATAAATTGATTAACACGAATAAATTGAAAGTTTTTATATAATATCGGCACTAAAATTTATGAACAATGAAAATGGACCAAGGTAATTATATTTTAAAAGTACTCGCCGATCTTTTTCCAAATATTTTAAAACTCATAACAAATATGTATGTATTTAGAGGTATGTAGATTTTGCAATTGATAAAAATAGATATGATCATTTAGCTTATGTCATTTTATAAACTACCTCATCATTTATTGAAATCATTAAAAAAAAAAAACAGATATTATTTGAGATAAATCATATTTAATTTCGAATTTACTGAACTTTAATGTCGGAATAAAATTGCAAAATTTCTGTTTTAGGAAGACTAACAATTTAACAGGTGTATTTTATTGTATTATTTTAAAGCAGTATGAGATTGTAATTATTAGTAATTTAATTGAATTATGGTTAGTAATTTAATTTATAGCTTTACAGTAACAAATATTAAAATAAGAAAATACCTACGTCTTTTGCACCTACAAAAAACAAAAAAAAATGGCAGAATGTATGATAATTTGAAATTTCGTGTAATTTTTTCAGGTTATAAAAACCTACCATTTACCTTGCAAACTCAATATTTAAATACATAATACTTTTTATATACTCTAGAGATATTAAGCTTAAAATTTTTTGTAAAAGAATTTATATTGTTTATTGTACTACTTTGTTAAATAATTTTGATAGCAATATTCAGATTTTAACTCTATATTTTGTTAATGTTTTATGAAAATAAACGCAAAAAATAGTAATGGAAGTGACTTTTGATTTTTTATAATAAAATTATTTGCAAAATGTACTTGTACATTGAATATGTACAGTGGTGGTCATTAAAATCGTCACCTCTGCATAGAGTCCGTACAAGATGTCTTGAGCTCTGAGAATATCTGCGCAGATGACAAAATCTCGTTTGCTGGAGTCGACACAAGTATGACCCTATCTGAAATATACGACTACACAGGTTGTAATTGTATCTACCTATGTGTTCGGATCGAGTTATACTTGGACGGGTTCCGGCAAACGAGATTTTGTCATTGCGCAGATATTCTCAGAGCTCAAGACATCCTGTACGGGCTCTACTAATCTTGACCTTGATCTTATTGACCTGCAATGGAAACAGCTATCGCCTCCCCACTCATTTTTCCGCTAAGGGTTATGTGTCCTTAGAATCGTAACAATTTAGTTGGCCACCAGTGTACATACCTTGTTATTTAATAACAGTTTAAATTAAGAGAAGTGTAATCGTTGGTGATTCAAGAATGCGCCAGAAATCTTAGAACAATTAATACTTCCCGTCAAATGAATTCTTTCTCTTTCCAATAACTAAATTCTGGACACATACTGGCGGCCTAATGCAAATTTAAATTGCGTATTTGGGTATATTAAAGGTTAACGTTACGCCGCTGTTAAGGAAATTCGATCCGCCATCACATTTTTGCGCTACCGTAATTGGTGACTCATTTGATATTTGATCTTGAGCATATAGAACTACAGTGTGTCCCAGATTGAGTAGGCTACCATGGGTAACTTTCTTATTAGTGAAGATAGAGATTTGGTTAAATGGGCAATATTTTGCAGTTTT
This sequence comes from Dorcus hopei, assembly GCA_033060865.1. Classification (NCBI taxonomy): domain Eukaryota; kingdom Metazoa; phylum Arthropoda; class Insecta; order Coleoptera; family Lucanidae; genus Dorcus; species Dorcus hopei. The sequence goes on along the minus strand of CM065424.1, from coordinate 17,015,080 downwards.
ATGTGCTGATTCAGATTCCGTTGAGAAAATTTGAAAATTCCGAATAGTTCAGATATTATCGCAGAAAAACTGAAAATCGCTATTTTCTTTAATGTCCAATAACTTCGCAATTATAAAAGATACGAAAAAATGTTTCGTATAAAAGTTACTATGTTTGATAAAATACAGCTGAAAATACAGTCAAAATAAAATTCAAGATGGCGGCTGTCAAGATATTGATAGCAACTTTCTTATTTTAAATGGACGCCATATTGGATTTTTATACGATTAAATAGCTTTTTTTTTTCTCGTTTCAACCGTGTATCACAACCCATATCTAAAAAAAAATTTTTTTTTAATTAAAATTTTTTGTTTTAAATCAAGTAAGCGGGTTGCCTTTACTTATTACTAATAAGTGAAGGCAACCCGCTTACTTGATTAGTAATAAGTAAATGCAACCCGCTTACCCGATTTAAAATAAAAAAATTTAATTAAAAAAAAAAAATTTTTTTAGATATGGGTTGTGATACATGGTTGAAACGAGAAAAAAAAATGCTATTTAATCGTACAAAAATCCAATATGGCGGCCATTTAAAATAAGAAAGTTGCTATCAATATCTTGTCAGCCGCCATCTTGAATTTTATTTTGACTGTATTTTCAGCTGTATTTTATCAAACATAGTAACTCTTATACGAAACATTTTTTCATATTTTTTATAATTGCGAAGTTATTGGACATTAAAGAAAATAGCGATTTTCAGTTTTTCTGCGATAATATCTGAACTATTCGGAATTTTCAAATTTTCTCAACGGAATCTGAATCATCACATAAAACTGCAAAATATTGCCCATTTAACCAAATCTCTATCTTCACTAATAAGAAAGTTACCCATGGTAGCCTACTCAATCTGGGACACACTGTATATTACGTCAGAGGATGTTATACGCAGCGGTGTTCACTTTTTATGCAAGACGTTTTATATTCATATGCGAATTCGTTTTCCAGTTACTATTTAACATACAATTCACAGTGTAATCAATAATATCGGGCATTTCCTTTTTTTAATTTGGACTTCCGTATTCCAAAATATTTTTTTAATAAATATTAATTGGTAAAAGTCACTCGTGATACGTCTGTAAAATATTTAGTTTCTCAAATCATTTATTTATTTCGTCACTACTGACGAAGTTATCCGATAGTGAAACGTTGAGTGATAGCTGTGAGTATAGAAATAACTGGTGATAGCAAGCATTTTAAGTGTCCATTACAAGAATTTGTTTTATAAAAGACAAAACCCTAAAAATTAACACAAATTACGATATTATATAAAATAAATTAATAAAAATATATATACCAAAGCAATAACTTCAGCGACATAATCTTTGGCGGGAAAACAACTGCAAACTGAAGCTGAGTTCGGCAATGCGATCTTTTCCATCAATCACCTCAGAATCGTTCGGTAATGAAAAGTCGAGCTAACTTTGATAGATCTGGAATGTTTGGCAAATACAAATTCAGATGAAAAAGATCGCGCTCGCTCAGCTCCGAATATTTTGGAGAAGCTCTTAAATTTAAAACTTGTCAAGTAGGTTATGTTTATATATTTTCATGAATTAAGAATAATCGTTTAATTTAAACGATAAGTGTTTGTACTGAGTAAAATAACGAAATTAAGACGAATTTCAACATTATAATGAGTATAATTAATTTCAAGAAATAGTGTTTGATGATGAGGAATACAACCAATTTCTAAAGGTGAATAATAAAAGTGACTGTTGGAAGAAAATAGAGTATTTCAAATATTAAGATTGTTTTCAAGAGAAGAATTAATAAAATTCTGTTTATTTGCAAACTCAACTGTCAGAATCTATACGCCAATTGCTCGAAATCGTTCGTCATTAAGTTTGTTCATGTGGAGCGCTCTGTGATCAGCTGATTAAAATCTCACTAGCTCTGCTCGAATCGTCGAGCGCATTGCCGAACTCACCTTGAAATGACAGTTTTAAAATGGCTGGGTAATGTCAGTTGTCATTTTGTCATCGATGAGTTAATCGATTCCGTTAACTATTACAAATACTTTGTTTAACAAGAAGGTCATTTGATATTGATAGATTCTTACTCTGTTCATAACAAATTTGAAACCATTAACAAGTACAGATAACAAAAGTACTACATATACTAGATGACATCGATTAATTCGCCGTTGAGAATAAAGACAGGCCACGATTAAATCTTTTTACATTTTATCGACAGTAAAAATTCCTGTTCTACGCTTTTCTGCTTGTTAGAAAAGTTGTTTGTAATGAGATAGTATTTGTCTTTATTGCTTATCGAGGAAGTAGATGTCCTACATCTACATGGTGTATCATATTAAAGGGGCCATAGTGATAGGCGTAACTGAGGGTTACATGTACAGTCCGAAAAAGTGTTGCAAAATGATTTCTGCTGATATAATTTTTTATGAAAATTTTATAAAAAATTCTGCACTGAGTACGGACCTGTGCTTCTGGAAACGTATCGATATTTCGGATCATCTCGTAGAACTGGGATATCATAAAAAAGCGAACCAAATGTGTAAACAAGGCTGTTACACTATCAAATACATTTTAATATTTAAGCGGCCCACTATAACCATAAAAGTTGCTAGAAAAGCATTTACGATATATACCATAAACGATGTCGTATTTGTGCGAACTAATTAGCATTTATTGGATGAATAAAGGAATAAATAACATGAACGTTTCCTCATCAATCGAGCTAGCGGTGATTTGTTTAATGAGTAACTACCCTCACGGTACACAATTGCACCCTACCCATTCGAAGCGTTCTCATCGTAAAATTACGTTTATTGATATGCCTGTAAAACAACATTTTCGCCCATTCTTAACTGCAGCACATCTGCAAGGTCAGGGTTAAGTATTTTACTGTGCTCTGGCGCCGCCCAAGGTTACTAAAGAGAGAAGGTTGCCTGGTAAGTCGTGGAGTGACGCGTCATCCAGTAGGCCATCTATTTGTGTACATGCATTAAATGGGCCTACTGAGTGACGTTGCGATGACGTTGAAAGTTATCAGGCAACCTTGTCTCTTTAGTAACCTTGGGCGCCGCCAGCGCTAAGCGTAGTTTCGTACACTCATACGCAGCTTAAGTGCTCCAATTTGACAGTTCTGTGAGCCTTGTATCACAAGGTTTTAAGGGTGAGGTTCGCGTGCGGGAGGTGCAATTAAGGTGCGTATGAGTGTACATGCGGAGACGCGCCAGGATCGTACTCACTATTTCATAATTCGATATCTCGAAAACTATGGCACTTTCTCTATTTTGTTAGAGACAAAGTATTGTTTATAGAGCGTCATCGACCCACTGGTGACGTATGGCCCCTTATACCTGATACACCGTGTATATCTTCAGATTACCTCGACTTGCTCGGAGTATTTGACGTAGGTTCAGATTTTTAACAACCGCGCATGCGCTATGCTTATTTTTTTAAATGTAAAGTGACTAACCTATAAAAACAATAGTTTTCCTATTTTTAAAGTAACTTTAAATTAAAGTCTCCTAGTTCTATTAAGAAAACGGCCCATAGTTCGTTTACTTCATGTTTAATTAACAGTAAGATAACGTCTACAGAAATCGACGTGCTCTGTTTCGTTCGTTTATTTTAGAAGTCTCTATTTCACGTATATGTCAGTACACATATACATACATATACGTGTAATAAACGAATTATAATCTTAGTACGTGTATTTTGAATACACGGGTACCCGTGTATTATAATTTCACGGACACATACGTGTAATTACATTACACGTGTCTTTAATACAAAGACACATCCGTTGCTAGGTAACCTGGGTTTGAATACACATCTGAAAATACACGTGTAATTATATCCGTGTACAAGTAGAATAAGAATTAATTTACACGTGAATTAATAACACGTGTATTTCATTCGCGAATGTCGTTACACGGATTTCCGTGTTTACGTGCAACTGCAAAACCGTAGACTCTAGTTTATTTGTTCGAGAACTCGCTTACATCTGAAGTCACGTGACAAGTATCTGTTTGATTCAGCTCGCATCTGAGATATAATAAACGAACGCAGCTATTGTTTTGAATTGTGGCGCGAAATTGATTTCAAAACGTCAAAGGTCATCAGCTAAGTGACCTTTATAATTTTTGAACGTTTTCTGAAATTTCCACCTGAACTTATTCATTTTGAATTATGAATAATTGAATGTAGAATGTGAAACACCTGTATGCATTAAGTTAAGTTAGAACTTATCACCGTCATCATAGTATAGTAAATATTTTATACTAAGTAAATAACTTAATATAAACATGTTTACGTTAAGTACATATTTGTGGACTTTACTATCAGTGGTTTAGTGGTCGATAGTAGTATCTGTAAATATATTTTTTGTAATTGGAAGTTAATTATATTTTTTACCTGTGCGTAAGTATACGCGTACGCTTGATTTTCAAAAAATCTGTTCTTGAATCTTGAAAGTGAAAGGTGTAATTGTAATTAATATGTTGGAGCTACCCGCTTAGTCACGGGTACATAAAACATTCCGTCTCTTTTCTTTCAGAGGCAGACGCAGCGCAAGGACGGTGGTCCGCACTCCGCATATTCATTAAATCCGCACCAATTTAATGTCAAGTGTCATCGACCAACATGGCAAATTATAGGACGGTTTACGCTTTTGCAAGAGAAATGCACCCAAAAACCGAGAAGGCCGATATACAATACGGAACGGCAGGTTTTAGAACAAGGTAATAATAGTAGGTTAGAATTCTAATTGGATTGTGTGTGTGGTGCATATGATTAGGTGAATCTGCAGATGTGCCTTGCCTGTGTTGTTGATGAATCATTTTGAACTAAATATTTTAACGATGAAATGTGGGCGTGAAATTTTGACAATACCACAAATGATATTCAATTGTTTTTAATTAAAACTGCATGGAAAGTGTGCTATGGACAAACATGACATTCAATAAATCAATTTGTGGTACGACAAATATTGGACCGTCCCAGTTACATTCGCATAGTAGATATCATTGATCTTTTTGTTATGTTTCAGGGCGACTAAATTAGGATATGTTATGTATCGAATGGGATTATTGGCTGTTTTAAGGGCTCGATATAAGAGAGGTAAATTCTACATATTTTAATTTACTTTCATGGTCATTCAATTATTTTTGTAATTAAATAAGTATACTTTAATCACCTTAATTTCAATATTTCAAACATCAAAATAATCGGTTGGTAGAATTTATAGAAATTACATACAGTGTTGCCAAAAGTAAAAGAGGCAAATATGTTCTGTTTTAAAATTGATTTATTTGCCATCATGATAAACTGAATTTAATGAGGATCGAATTTTCATCTCTTAAATAATTAATTTGAAAATTTTAAAATGTTGCATTTTGTTTAAATATCTAATTTTATTTACTGAGTGGTCAATTTAAAATGGTCATTCTAGTTTTTTAGTTTAGTTATTTCAGCTTTTTTTTGCAAGGGTTTCACTTTGAGTGGTTTTTCATTTATGTACACTGCCTTCCAAAAATATTAAAGCATCAAAATTAAGCTGTGGTCTTAAAAATTGGAAGATTAGCGAAAATTACCCGTATTGCATTTTTATGATCTTGATGTGTAGGCTTAATTACACAAATTGATTGATGCAGTTGCTGCAGGGTTAACAATTCCCAATGTAATAAATTTATTTTTACGTTAAAGGTAACATATTAGGTTTGTTTCATTTGACAGAATTTCAAGTTCTGATTCGTTCAAATCATGCGCAATATGAAATTTTGTAACACGCCGACGTGTCACCTTGTTTGTTGACTTTTACGGACAACTAAATAACCAATAAAACTGTTCAAACAAAACAAATTAAACTTATTGCCAAATTAAATAACTGGACCAAAACTGAACCGGCAGTTTACCTGCGAAGAATTCCAAGGGTCACTCAAAATTTTACTACTGCAATTAGACATGCGCTCCCTCTCTGTCTACGGTCGACTACAGCTAAATAAGATTTACGGCCGGCGCTAAGAAACTATTCTATTGGCCTATTTATTGTGTTACGGTTGAACGACCCTCCGGAATCCGCGATAAACTGATAATATGTATTTATAATATGGCTCGTAATCGTCAGTGCAACCCCTGGACTTACGTTGTTGTAACTCAGTTCTTTTGGTGCGTGGATAAACTTGAGAGATTAAAGGAACTAAATACGTTTAAATAAGAATGCGGAAGTTAGATTTAATTAATTATTTATTGCAAAAAAAGGTAAAAACTCCTTGTACCAGCCACTGCGGGATCTGATATAATGAGCGTAAAAACCCTTGCGTTTAAACCAATACAAAGAACACAAAATTACGGTTATCAGGAAGTACAGTAGAATGCGCTTAACAGACTTCACTTTCGAATATCGTAGCGACCGAACTGACTTCAGTCACACAGCTGGTGGTTTGGTGCACACGCAAATAGTTGTTATAGATCTCTGCTCCTCAATTAAATTAACAATTAATTTCAGTCCAACTTAGATTGGTCTTGATACTAGTGTTTGTCACTTAAGATCGTATTCTAAGACTCGTTCTGCTCAATCAACCAACGCACAGAAGGACACAGTGGGTCTACAGTGTACTTAATTAATGGAAGTAATTAATTAATTAATCAGACGTTCTGGAGACGTATGTAATACAAAATGCCGCCCTCGGCGATCAATTTGCAAGGTAATCAATAGCAATCGCCAGTTTTTCAGGGACCCCTTTCGGAAGTGAAATTCCTATTTAATTTTTTTATTTGTGAATTTAGAAAGAAAAAAGATAAAAGAAGTTGTAGAATTTGCTACAGATATTCACAAAAAACAATTGAGCGACGGACACCCAAAAAATAAACGAAATTTTATTTAAAGTTTATTTAAAACCAAAACTTTCGTTTATTTTTTGGGCATCCGTCGCTCAATTGTTTTTTGTGAATATCTGTAGCAAATTCTACAACTTCTTTTATCTTTTTTCTTCCTAAATTCACAAATAAAAAAAATAAATAGGAATTATTTTATAGACACCTTCTACATTATTAGTTTTATTATATATGAAGTCCCATTAGAATTTAATTTAGAATCGAAAAACGTAATAATATACAGGGTGTCCCATTTAAAAAACCTAAGTTTAGTTTATATCTCGTTTATCTGACCATCAATTGTTTTTCTGTGAGCACACAGAGAAACTTTGAATTAGTCCCTATAAGTTTTGTATTAAACATTTTTTCCTAAAATCAAAAATAAAAGAGTTAAAGTGGGTAGGAATTCTCGTGTAGTCACCCTGTACATGTCAATTCTTTACCTAATTGCCCGTGGGCCTACAATCCGAAATCCTTAATATCTAAAAGCCCATGTCCCACTGCAAAAATTTTATAAAATATTTTTATAAAATGTTTTTATAAAACTGCTTTTATAGTGGGACAGCTCACATTTTTATACAAATGACGTCATATGAAAATATTTTAACGTTTCGTCTATTTTTATGACGTCACGTAAAAGGCTTTTATAGAATACAACAGTTTCTATAATTTTTATGAAAACTGGTACATGATTGGCTTTTACGGTTTCACAAATTTAAATAAGTACGCGTACGTTCCGAAATCCTGGTGTTAGGTTAAGTCATCGCACAATTAATATAAAGTAAGATATCGTGTAGCCGTGATGCTATGCTTATTATATTAGTGTGTATTCATTATAACGTTCAACTAATTTTAAGATGTCTGGCAATTGGACAGAACAGCAAACGGATTTATTAATTGATTTATATCAGGTAGAAAATATTCTATACGTTTTTTTAAAATTATTATATACCCCACAGTAGCCACAATAGCAGCAGTTAGCTGCTTTTGTCTTGAATTATCCATTTTTAACTTTTAAAACAGTACACTTTATTATAGATTATGTTACTATTAAGATTGTTTATGTGAAAATTTTATAAAACTATTTTACAGTGGGACACCTTTTGAAAGTACTTCGCAAAATTATGAAATCATACTGTTTTTATAAAAACTTTGTATAAAAATATTTTATAAAATTTTTGCAATGGGACACGGGCTTAATACATCCTCTAGAACAGCGATTCTCAACCTTCTTAGCTCTGCGACCCCCCAAATAGTAAATATAAATAAAATTAATATTTCTCGACCCCCCTCCTATAATTCTATGTCACTGCGTTTATAGCGACGGGTATGAACAAGCATGTATGACCATGGCCAGCTCCATTAACATTCACTGACGTGTATGTATGGCCGTTTCAATTCGTCTAAAATTCGATTCCGGAAAGCATGTCGTGGATTTTGGTCGTGGAGTATAAGGTTAATATATTTAGAAGGTACCGCCATTCATTTCCGCGGCTTCGTCTCCCAAATTAAAAAGGAAGCGATGAAACGCTAAAGAAGAAAAAGGATAGATACATAACAAGTTACTGTTGCTAAGGAGTTTATGAATGAATTTGTTTAACCTCAAATTAAAAAAGATAGAAAGTTGGCGCTACCTTCTCGATAGAGTAACCTTAGTGAAGTACTCCCCTCAGCGCTCTCTATTAAAGATACTACAAAACTACTGATAGTAACGTAATGACAACTGCAATTACTTAAAAACTACAAGAGGCGCTGAGTGGAGTACCCGTCAAAGTTTTTAAAAGTCGAATTGAAACGGCCATACATACACGTCAGTGAATGTTAATGTAGCTGGCCATGGTATGACATCATAAAATGATTTCTTTATTGTTTAGGCTATTTTCGCGACCCCCCTTTAATATCACCGCGACCCCCAGATTGAGAAACGGTGCTCTAGAAATTCCTGGATGAAATTTTTTGCGCAGCAAGTTTTTAACTTATTTTTGAATATTTCAGGCTTCTCACATGTAATTATGTTAGGTAATAATTTATTGAAAAGTTTAACTCCTAAAACTGTAATCGTGTTGCCAAATTTGAGGTTTTGTGTTTTGTAATGCACAACTTTAGCGCGGGTTTCATATCCGTGACAGTCAGAATATTTGATTAGTTTATCTTTTTTGCCGTATAAAGAGCAGGGATTTAAGTATAAATAAAGAAAGGAAAGTTAAAATACCCTCTTTTATGAATGTAGGTTTGCATGACTCTCTGAAGCTTAAGTTAAATATAAACGAATTATTCGTTTTTGAGCAACAAACGCTCTGTCTGTCTGACTGTCACAGGTAGAGCCCCATATTATTGCATTGTAAGCTAAGATACATTTTGTTAAATGGATCTTTTTACGCACGTCATTGACAAGCGGCACTATTAAAAACAATTTTTATGTGTAACCATTGTATCTAGGTACATACATCACTCGTTAGGATTGAAAAAGGAAAGTCTTTATACGAATGTTTGTAAAGTAAAACTTAAGATTTATTACTTGGCTTGAAAGTATTCATGTGTTTCATATGAAAAAAAATCAATGACGGTGCGTAAAAAGATCCATTTATAACAAACTGTACTAGCTATACAGCCTATTCAAACTAAGTCGGCACTATTGCTAACTTTGTTATTATGAAAGCTACAAATTAGGTTAAAGTAGCACACTAGTAGTACTTTTCACGCTGATTACAATGACGCAGTCAAAAAGACAATTGAGCGTCGTATTCATATTCATGAGAGTCAAAAAGACACTTTTTTAAATGGAACATCTGTATATTATATTACCAATCGATAGCGAATAAAATTCTTAATTAAAATTGTCCTTTATCATTTTTTCGTAAATTAATAAATAACGAAGATATTTTAATTTTTACAGTTCCAAGCTTTAAAAGAAATTCTAACAGAAGTAAAAGCATTTGCTTCGTTTTATTCATTTGGCTCATTGTAATGAAAATTGCACACAAAAATTAGTTTTGTTCACAGTTTTAAATTTAAGCAATTTCTGTGTAATTGCAACGAAAGTTCTTAATTTCTGATTTAAAATTTGCTGCAGTACAAATTGCATCATGTAAAGTGGCCTTAAGTGTTGACATGAAACTTTCATGGTGGATTTCACAAACGTTACTTATAGCGTTTTCGACTGACTGCTCCATAGCACTCTGAGTGTATATCCATCCACTGTTACTACATGAAGTTAAAGCAAGATGGAGATACTCTGAGAGTGCTCTAGAGCAGTCTTTCTCAAAGTGGGCGATAACGCCCCCTTGTGGGCGCTAGAGGCCTACAGGGGGGCGGTAAAGGGCACAGAGAAAATTGGGGGAAACAAGATAATACTCATATATGGCAGGCTATAATTTAACTAAAGTTATTAAAGTAATGATTGCGATTGTGATTTTTAAGATGTGGTAAAGTTAAAAATTTTAGGGGACGCTAGAAAATAATTGATTCTCAAAGTGGGTGGTAGACGAAATTAGTTTGAGAACCTATGCTCTAGAGCAATTAGTCGAAAACGCTATTAAATTTAATCATGCATTAAAAGTAAACGTTGCTATGGTTACATGTGCTAAAAGTATAATGCTGGGTTTCATAAAAATCAATTTTTTAATTAATGATTAAGAATAATCATTCCTATACCTTCAGCACATGTAATCATAGCAACGTTTACTTTTAATCTTGATTAAATTTAAGTAACGTTTGTGAAATCCACCATAGGAATGATTATTCTCAATCAATGATTAAATTTAATCGACTTTTATGAAACCCAGCATCAGTCAATCGTTTAGTTGCACGAAAAACAACCTTTGAAATTACTTTTTAAATTTTTACACAGGTTAAAATCTGTTATTAAAATATACCATGCTATTAAAAATATAACTTGAAACAAATAAAAATCAAGGTCATAGGACTTCAATGGATTGCAGCTCATAACATTCAATGCAACTTTTATTGAAAACTTCTTACTCTATCTTTCAAAATAAGAATGTTATTTTAAAAATATAGAACTTTACTAAGTAGACAGTTAAAAACTGCTGTCTCCCTTAGATTTTTGATATGATTTTTCGTTTTGCAATGAATACAAAATATTTAGGGTAAGTGAGATGAAAGTCTAAATTTTTTGTTTTTATTACTAAATCTATTTAATAAAAGTCTAAGCTATTAATATGTAATTTATTTATTATAAAATTTACAAAAATAAACATTTTCTGTTAAAAAAACAAAATAACAGTTCCGGCCGGTATTACCCGCTAGACGGGGGCAGTGCCGACCGGATGTCAGCATTACTCCGTTCAAAATTTTTAAAGTTTTTTTGCCATAAAATAAAGAGGTTTAAATTCTTATTAAATGTTTTTATGGAAAAATGATACTACATAATTCTCTTCACAATAATCACAAATAAAATGTTTTTTTTTTAATTTGTGCAATCTTTATGTGTCCATTGTCCACAAACGACATAACTCAACAGTTTTCCATTGTTGCATTACGCTTAATTAATTCACGTGGTTGAAACATACTTTCATGAAAACCTAGGCAACGGTTGCAAATTGATTCTATGTTCATAAGTTTTTTTTTGTTTATTTTGATCCCCTGAATACATTATCCAAATATAAGTAGTTCCTCACGGAACACCCTGCATTTACGTGGCATGTCTGTAGATAAATGCAATATGTATTTTAAATTTGCATACTACATTGGTATTGACCAAGGTTACTAAAGAGACAAGGTTGCCTGGTAAGTTTCAACGTCACTCAGTAGGCCCATTGCCCCATTTAATGCATTTACACAAATACATGGCCTACTGAATGACGCGTCACTCCACGACTTACTAGGCAACCTTCTCTTTTTAGTAACCTTGGGTATTGACAAGCCAACATTATCCCCAAACCATTGGCCGTCATTACCCCCTGATGTAAGGTACAGAATATGAATCGACTGTACTTGAGTGCAATAAGTTATGAAAATTCTACGTTTAGAAATCGAAGCTACATAAAATTCTGTACTAAATGAAAATAGGAATATTTAGGTACTATTCGTTAAAATTGCAAAAGATATAAACCTTTGAAATCTATCATATGTAATAACAAACAACGTTAAAACTAATTTTTATATTTAACCGCTTTTCATTTGCCTCTATGAGGCTGACATTGCTACCAACTCTTTAATATGCAATGTTTAAGCTCTATTGTGACGCAAGATTTTCAAAAAAATGTTTCCATATTAGAAATATCAAGTGGCCGGTATTACCCCAGGAGCCGCTATTCACCCCATTTACCCTATTATAAAATCATGATGAAAAAAAAAATTGGTAAACGCAGACTGATGCTGACACTTGGTATATTACTCTGTATATTGAATACTTAACAATAATAGTATTAGGAAAATTCACCCGGTTGATAACCGGGTTAGAAGTGTGAGAGAGATCATTAAGAGACTTAGTGCATGTAAGAGTGAGAAAAATAGAGTAGGGTGTATCCACCGGGTTAATTTTCGTAAACGCCTATTGTTTATATTGCTTTTTTTTAACTACAGCTGCAATAGGAGTAATGATCACAGCTTCTCATAATCTCGAACCCGATAACGGTGTTAAATTAGTAGACCCTTGCGGTGAAATGATGGAACAAAGTTGGGAAGCATGGGCCACTAAATTTGCCAATGTTGAGTAAGTGACACTCCGATATAATATGTGTTTGATAAACACACAACTTAACATTTTTACAGCGATGATCAACTTGAAGCTGTCATCGCTGAAATAGTGAAAGAATATGACATTCCAATGACCGAACGGGTACTGATTTACGTCGGTAAAGATACCAGGTACAACAAACAATTTGATGTTTTGTGATTATATTTCATTTAATATTTGTAGACCGAGTAGCCCAAGTCTTGCAAAGTCTTTAATGGACGGAGTTTTGGCTTTGCAAGGAAAACCAGTAGACTTTGGAATTGTTACTACTCCTCAGTTGCATTATTTCGTCATGTGTAAAAATAGTAAGCAAGAGTATGGAGTGCCTACTGAAGAAGGATATTACAAGAAATTGGTTACTGCATTTTTAAAACTTCGTGGTAGCGATTATAATAATGGCAATTACAACAATAGGATTTTGTATGACGGAGCGAATGGTGTAGGTGCAAAAAAGATAAAATTCTTTCAGGAACGTTTAGGAAATTCTTTGAAAGTTGAATTACATAATGATGAAGGCATCGGGACGGGGAAACTTAATTACTTGGTACGTCTTTAAGTAAACATTAAATGAAATAGTATAATTTTTGTAAAATGTTTTAGTGTGGGGCTGATTTTGTTAAGTCTCAGCAGTCGTTCCCGAATGGTTTGCCTGTGGAAGTGGATGTGAGATGTTGCTCCGTTGATGGTGATGCTGATAGATTAGTGTACTACTACATGGATGAAAATCATAAATTTCATTTGATGGATGGTGATAGAATTGCAACTTTAGTAGCGGGATACCTTAAGGAAGTATTAAAACAGACTGGAGTTGATCTCAATTTAGGATTAATTCAAACTGCCTATGCAAACGGTGCCTCAACTGATTACATAAATAAACAGCTGGTAAGGCTTATTGTCTCCTGCTAGGATCAGAGCTTCAACAGTTTTTTTTTAATAATTTAAGGAAGTGCCGGTAGCTTGTGTATCCACAGGAGTGAAGCATTTACACCACAAGGCCTTAGAATATGATATAGGAGTTTACTTTGAAGCCAATGGCCATGGTACTGTAATTTTTAGCAAAACTGCCAAGAGTATATTGAAAGAGACTGCCAACGATACCAATCTGACTGAATTACAACGAAATGCCGCTGAAAAGTTACTTATGTTAATCGATGTTATTAATGAGACTGTAGGTGATGCCATATCTGATATGTTATTAGTTGAAACAATATTGCACGCAAAAGGATGGAATATCAAAGATTGGGAAGCATCTTACATCGATCTTCCTAATCGCCTTTTAAAAGTTACAGTGGAGGTATAAATCTATTCAGTTAATGCTATTGTGTAGGTTTGATTAAATTGTTTATTTTAGGATCCCAATGTAATTACAACAACAGACGCCGAACGAAAGTGTTTAACTCCCGCCGGTTTGCAGGATGAAATAGATTCGATTGTCGCCAAGTATAGCAGAGGACGGTCATTTGTACGACCTTCAGGAACAGAAGACGTCATAAGAGTTTATGCAGAAGCTGCTACTAAGGTGGAAGCAGATAAATTAGCTGCGGAAGTGGGAAAGACGGTTTTCAATATGGCAGGTGGCACAGGTAGTCCACCTCAAATTCTTGCCTAAGTCATTCATCTTATGATAAAAAGCGAAGGCCATTTTTATAAACTAATCTTTTCAAATCGATTGATACATCATCGCTTACATAATTTACTTATAGGCGCTATGCACATCTCTGCGTTCAGCGCCGCCTGGCGTGGTGATTTGTGAATTAGTGATATGAAAATATTTCTTGAGACTCATTGCATGGGAATATCACTCTTATGACAATTTACGATTATAGTACATAATACTTGAGCTTCCTGATATTTAAATACATTATAATATTCAAGTTCAAATGTACACTAATAATTTGAAACAACTTGTATTTTCATACAACTAATGCAGAATATGGTCATTGGTGGCGTTGGCTTCGCATGTGCATGGTCCCTATAAGGGATGCATTTCATTTTTTTAAATCTCGAGAAAAATTCAAATTCAAATGTGTATGAGAGAGTTGGTGAGTTGATGAAAAGAAAAGGAAAATAAAGGGGCTTCCAACAATGACAGATTTCTTACTATTATACAGGGCGATTCAGATTTTTTGGTAACTTAAGGAATTGATCAAAATGGACGTTCTAAAAATAGTTTGTTAAATACTCAATAGATGTCACTTGTATGCACAAATTCGTAAACTGAACATTCGTCACAAACCATTTGCTAATTCCGAAATTTAATTAGCTCATTTACCGCCAGATGTCGCTTTTAAGTAACAGAAAGATAAGTGTAAAATGGGGCTAGTATGCAGTAACGTGACGTACGGTTATAATATGCTATTAATTCTCCTTTTAAACTTTGCACTACACCTCTTAGTTATAGAATTTTTTTAAAATGTTACTTATATTAACAGGTTTCGGTTTTCCACTCTGCTATTATAACAGTAGCGAGAGTAGCGCGACCACATATTTGGTGAGCTGTCTCCAAACTAAACCGAGTTTGTCTTCAAATTGGGGCGTCAAATTTACAACATTTGATGAGGCATCTGTCTAGTTATATTAGGTCTGTTTGTTATCCTGCACTGGTGTATACCAATGCATACTTTTTCGCAAAATATACTTTAATGCAACCCGAAATATTTTTGTGATATGTCAGTATGAATGAGTATGATTCGTATTGACACATTGTCAAAGAATTCAGACTTCATTAAAGCATATTTCGTTAAAAAAAGTATACACTAGTGTTCACCAGTACAGGATAACAAACAGACCTATTATCTGTGGTATAAGTCAGCCATAAGAGAACAATTTAATTTTTAAGGTCAAATGAAAGCGGATGGGGTTACATGTCTTGAAAGTGACACTTAAATTTTGAAATTAGGGCAATTTTTATCAAATACCGAACAATTTTGGACATAATTTATCGACGAAAATTTCCGATTACCGAGATTAAATCTGAATCACCTTGTATACTATTTGTGAGGAAGGCACATTTGAATAATTTATCGAAACATTTCTTTTTAAATATTTTGAATTTGTCTTGTAAAGGGTTTACATAGATTCTTAGTAGCTATTTCAAGATCCTTATGGTCAAATATAATTGCATTTGTAAGTTATTTATCGAAAGTTATCAATAATGCCTTATTCATTACTCTATAATTTAAATTGCACATAATTTCAGATCAAATAGAAATTAATTTTTTCTTATTCTGAATACGTAATAATTTTTTAAAATTTATTCATAGCATTTTTTGCTGAAAAAAAAAACCATATTCAAATATAACTTAGTGAATAATGCAGTCATTAGTAAAAGTAGGTTAGTCCTGCTTTACAGTAGATTTACCTCATATTTATGTTTCTACAAAATAATCACTCATATTGTAAACTAATAAACTACAGCGTACATGCACAAATTGGAATTGCAGTTTTAACTTATGGTTAGTGATTGAAGATTCATCAAATGATTGATGATTGAAATTGACAACGGAAATGCTGCACGTTTGCTGTAACACAAAAAGAGGAAAAAGGAACTAATCACCTATTTATTTTATTTAATTTTCATTTCGTTCTGCTGTTTGTTTTATTTGAACTTATACATGTTGCATAGATCAATTCTACATTGTACATTCTTTATTTATATTAATTTTATATCATATATTATAGTATTTTAGGTTGGAAACTTAAATTTTAAATGCAGGGTTTTTATTAAGTATTAAATTTGTTAATTGAATCTTAAGTTATTTACAGGAAACCTATATAGACTTATGAATTTTACTTTCACAGAACTTTTTACTGCTGTTTTATTCTTACACAATTTTAAATTACAGCACATAAAATTGTAACTAAATGCATTAAGAATATAAAGACAGATTTGAAATAAAGTTTGTAACTTAAATTCTAATGAGAATGCTAAAAGAATTGCCTTTTAAAGTAATGTGTGATATCGGCTGTCATTATTATAAAGAATTGCAATTTCATGAATGTAATAATGCATTTAGAGCTGAGCGCACAAAATTTACATGTAACTTATAACGTAATGTAAACTTGCCATTCCAAATGGACCAAACAGCAATTATCCAGGGGTGGTGGTAGATGGTGCTTTCTAATTTTTTACTTTTGTACTAATACAAAAGAGCTATAGTGCAATATTAATGGATTTCGACGAATAATTATAAAGACAAAGATTTTTTTGTACAATAGTTCTTCTTTTATTTATATTTGTATATTTAATAATTTTATGTAAGTATTTATAACTTAATATTTAATAAAACTTATAGCAATAATGTGTTTTTTTTAAGGAAAGGTTTATTATGAAAACTATTTGTGTAGTCTGTTTAATTTTTATTCTCATATTTACCTCAATTGCAATAGTTCCATTACAATGTCGAACACTGTTATTAAACTTAAATAACAGGCATAATGCCTTAAACTATGTATAGTAACGTTACTAATAATAACTCAAATACAACTATTGTGAACATAAAGTTACAAATTGGCTGGTAGAATAAAAGTTGATCATATAGTCGGTATGAACCACGTGACGGCAGTACCATTATTCAAGTTTCTACTACAGGAAGATATTTTACATTTGTATCGGTATTAGTTTCATAAATACATAAATGACTTATTAATATGAACATTAACAAAACTAATCACATAATTAGAGAGTTAGAATCATTATTAATGTTAATGCAATGAAATTATTCAAAGTGCTGAAAATTCTTTAGAAGATTTGCCGATAAATAGGACGTGTTCATCTAAGTAATTTTTTTGCCAAATAAAGCTTATAACTTATATTTATCAATATTAAAAAAGAAAAAAATGTGGCTTACGTACACGCAGAACAAAATGCTCATATATGCAAAATAAAGCTTCACTGTAACTAAAATAAAAATAAGCCCATGATGAAGTAATGTACAATGAAGATGCTAATGATGCTTCAGAACATAAAAATTAATTTAATTGAAAGCATTCTTGAAAATTTGAACTTGCAAAACTAAAACGGATTGGGGGAACTAAATTGTTACAATTTCCTGAACAAAAAGGGTTACAACTTGTAAAGCAAAATTTAAATGAAAGAAATATCACACGATTTCAAATTTTCAATAATGTTTTAACTCTGTTTCTCGCATCATATGTTGTTAATGGATCATCCGAGAAAATAAATAAATACGATAACATCTTCGTTTTTAATGAAATACGCGCTACATTATAAAATCGAATAAATTTTTAAAATGCTAAATCACAATTGACGTATTTTACAATGCAGCTGAAAGTGTTTTCCTTTTTTTTTAACGTGATCTCTACGTTATAGTATTCAGTTATTTCAGTCGAATGACGATCAGACTAAGCTTAAAGTATATTTTATTAAATAATACAGCCAGACTTGCATTCACACGCGCACATAAAACAACTAACACTCATCAGTGGAGTCTTTGCACAACTTATAAACAAGTACATTACTCCAGTTCTATATAATTTTTCTGTTTTATCCGACGACTAAATAAAGTATTTCATGTTTTTCTTATACATTTTTTAAACTTTATAAAAGTGCCAGCTTTTTTATACACTGACAATTACTTTTTTTGTGTGGAACCCCGTAACGGTGTAGACATTAAAATTGAATTTGTTAGCGATTGCCTAGAAATAAACAATTTGTTAGTTTAAAAAGAATAATACATGCACAAAATAAAATAGAAATGTTATTAAGACACAGGATTATACCTATAAAATGAAAACCATCATATCTGACAACTATTAATTATAATTTCTTAAGGGAGAGAGTTGTCAGTTTATGAGAAAGCTTGCACATCAATTTCAATTGTATTGCACTACACGACAGAAAATAAATATGATTGCATACAATGAAACATTCATGTGCAAAAATTATTATGTGCAGTAGAGCATTCGATTCGTAATTGAAATCAATTCATTTTTATCAGATCACTTAGATGTGATTTGGATCATTTATGGTGAGGGGCAATTACTTTTTAATTGATTTAAATCATCGAATCAAATGCACCTTATATGGTGAAGTAGATTGTGATTTCGAAGATGATATAAAATCAAAGAAAATGTACCAAGAAATCAAGTGAAATGTTTAAATAAAACACTAGCAAATTTGTCAATTGTAATTTTTTTGGACAACTTTTAAAACATTTTACTTATATTGACAACTGCTTTATTTCAACAACTGAGATTAATTATTTATGAGAGTTGCACTGAATAATTTATTATAATTTCTGAGTACAAATCTTAATTTTAATATAAAAACAATTTTCAGGAACGACAATTTAATGTTACCAACAAAATTTGGATGTTACAAAACAGATGAAGGATTTTCGACAATACAATAAACACAACATCTTATGTAACAACATCAATGGCCTTTACTAACAGGTTTAGTACTTTCGGTAGTGGGTGACATATGGGGTGCCTTAGAATGAGTCGTAACTCTAGATGTTTTTCTATCAACATCTCTTTCTCGATTCGCTGAAAGATGACAGTTAAGACAATGGAGGAAACACAGTACAATAGTATCAACCATGATGCTCTAAGGGATGAAAATACAGTCAGATTAAATACAGCTAAAAATACGAAGAGTTTCATGGCAGTTATACCTTAATAAGTATGATTAAATGAAGTACGAAATATCTGAAAAGCAAATGCTCGCATTTACTGATGCAGGATTTTGCAAGTTGTTTAATTTTATTGTGAAGTGTAATTTATCTGTCTGTAACAGACGTTGCTCTCGACATAATTATCCGATCATTTTATAAACGAAATTTATGAGCACGTTATATGAGTGACAGGTTCACAGCAGTTATCCTCCGAGCTGACCTTTAAATTATATAACGCACAATTTGTGCATCAGTAAATGTAACTAAGCTCATTATATTTTAACACATAGCAAACCGTTCTTAAATATTTTGTTTTTACATTGCACTTACACGATTTTCTTCAAGATAAAAAAAAAACATTTACTAACGTTTTGCTGTAAAGTTATTATGTACAAATATCTTCCATAACATATACACAGTATAACAGCGATAATTTATGGTACAAATACTTCGTAGAATTCTGAATATTTACCATATTTTGTCGATGTTCGAGTATTTACAAATCATTCTCAACAATATACAAAATAAATTATAAGTACGCAAACAAAAAATGGTAAATAAGAGTCAATATTGTAAGCTGTTAAGAGTGAAAAGTTGGGCTACTAACCGGGTTGCTGACTAATGGCTTGTGACGTCTGCGCTTGGGTGGACGTACCACAAGCTCCTGCCGATCCTGCCGCTTTCTGTTTTAGCATCGTCCAGTCAAAAGTGTAGTCGTATTGGTGATTCAGAGTACGGAATAGAATACGGAACAACTGTCTTAGGTACATATAATCAGGAGCTTCTTCAAATCTGAGTCCTCTGCAGTAGTTTAGATACATAGAAAATTCTGCAGGAAAACCCTAAAGTATAAAACAAGTATTAACTAACATCACAAAGTATATGTAAACACTTAAAAAAAAAAAGGTAGACTAAATTGAACTACGTACTACTTATTTTAGGAGCTTTCTATTTACCTTTATTTAAAATGAAAAATTAAACATAATTTATATAGATGAAACTGGAAAAGTTAAGTTACTTACTTTACACAATACTTCTACAGGTGTCGACATTTTCTTCTCACTGATCTTTTCATATTTTTGTTTCTTCGTGGCAGCTTTCAAGCCTTGCCACGGTAGACAACCTCTATTAAAATACATCAGCACGTATCCCAAACTTTCCATGTCGTCTCTTCGAGACTGCTCAATACCAAGATGGGCATTTATGGACGCATATCGGGCAGTGCCAGTCAGGTTCTTATCTTCACGGTATCCGATGTGACATCTAGTACGCATATCACGGAACTTCTTTGCGAGACCAAAGTCGATTAGAAAGAGTTTGTTGCAGTGTCGGCCAATGCCCATGAGGAAATTGTCTGGTTTGATGTCTCTGTGAATGAACGATTTACAGTGGACAAACTCGATACGTCCGATCATCTGGTCTGCCAACATCAGTACGGTTTTAATTGTGAAGCGTCGAGAACAGAAATTAAATAGATCTTCCAGTGATGGACCAAGTAAATCCATAACGAGTACGTTATGCTCCTTTTCTTGCCCATAGTATCTAGAAAAGGAAAAAAAAACATTTCTATACTAAATTTTCACAACATATTGAGACCAAGACTGATGAAAGATTGATAGCAAAACGATTCTTTGATTATAATATTGTGGTTATTATAATAACAATTTAGAAAACATTTTAAATTTGTAAATATTGATTATCTCTAACATAGTAAATGATATCAAAAGAAAGTATGTTAAACAAAATGAAAGACGATCTGGTACAGGCAAGAAATCAGTAACAAACAAGACCATTATAAATATAAACAGTTAAAAAAAAAACATTCATTTCTGTCTGAATTTAGCAAATATTTACCTAATTAAATTGTGAATTTATTTATATATAAAGATGTTATTTAAAATTTTATATCAAGGTGAATTCAATTTTAATTTCAATATTAGTGCCTAAGAAGAAATAATTTTGTTAAATGCGAAGATGGTGACCGTTAACACTGTGCACAGTTGTAATGCATAAACAACATTAAGGTCGACCTAACATGCCTTTACCGGTTTATAAATAGATCGTTTTCTCTATACTCGTGTCTGTAATACTGAACAGCTTATTTAAATTGCGTTTTTCCCCTTTCGAAAGTCGATAACAGGCTCAGGCACATTTTTAATTTAGGTTGAAACTGAACAATTTATTTTATTAAATGCTCACCCTTAAATTAAAGAAAGAAGCAGTCGTTAATCTCTTCTAAGGAATGAAATGGTTATAAATTTCTTCGTCGATATATACACTGTGAACGTTTAGAGTGGAATAATCCATGTAAATGAGTGCCAGATCATCTGCGATCAAAATCCTCGGACAGGTAAACCTATTTTCTTTAGCGCGAATATTTTTTTGAAGTCATCTTTTCTTTGCACCCCCACCCCTTTCCGCAATGACGTCATCGTCATTTTTTTTTAATGGCACGCCCCCAATTTTCTAGCAGTTTTGGATAGATTTGAGAATTCTGATTTCATCAATATGCATATTTTGACATTCGCACTGACAGTACCCGAGATATAAATTACGAAAGATAAAAAATAAAAATAAAAAATTGTAAACTTTTTTAAAAAAATTTTGTTTCATAATTATCATTTGTTTCAACGCCATAGTTGAAATCACGACCTACTAGATTTCACGAGAGAGAGCTCTTACCGGCCTGGGCAATATTTTATTTATCGCAAATTTTCCCCGCTTTGGCGCTAGTTACCAAAACAAGAATTACCATAAGTAACGAAAGAGAAAATCAAAAGGAAACTATTTGAGAAAGAAACTGCAACTGTACTTGATATAAACCGCGTGAACTTGACATTACTTAAAAATGACGTTCCGGATATAATCTGCTTCCGATTTTTTGGGTAAGTGGCGCCAGCGGAGAAACACTTCAACTAGTAAACTGCGCAGGCCGGATAAAGACACACTGAGCCATGAAATCTAGTAGGTTGTGGTTGAAATAAATGATAAAAAGTTTCATCAAGTAAATTTGACAGTTCTTGATTATTGTTCTTCCTTGCAATTTCCATTTTTTATTTTTATCTTTCGTAATTAATATCTCGGGTACTGTCAGTGCGAATGTCAAAATATGCATATTGATGAAATCAGAATTCTCAAATCTATCCAAAACTGCTAGAAAATTGGGGGCGTGCCATTAAAAAAAAATGACGATGACGTCATTGCGGAAAGGGGTGGGGGTGCAAAGAAAAGATGACTTCAAAAAAATATTCGCGCTAAAGAAAATAGGTTCACCTGTCCGAGAATTTTGGTCGCAGATGATCTGGCACTCATTTACATGGATTATTCCACTCTAAACGTTCACAGTGTATAACCAATTTCTTAACAAAACATTAATTTCAATTTTCAATTTAAGATAAAAATAATTGTCTTAACATGAACGCAGCAAGTCAACATTTCTTTGAACTTTATGTTTAAAATTGAAAAACATATTTCTCGCCAACAACGTCGACGGGGGGGCGGGGGTATGTCAACATTTGCACTAAACTAAGGGCCGGTACTTCAATCACTGATTAAACTCTAACCTTTGATTTTTCACAATTTTATTTCTGTGGAAATAAACCAAAGGTTAACATTAATCAGTGATTGAAGTAGAGGCCATAAATTTAGAAAAACGGTATCAATTTTGATAAGGCAAAAAAAGGAAGAAAATTTGTTGCTGTAAACTTAGGAAAATTTTTTGAAGATAAACCTAATATTACTTCGTGTCTTATTCACGTCCTGATGAAAATGACTATAATTTAAATCAAGAAAAAATTTTTCATATAAAACTAAAAAAAATAATACATCCGTCTGTCTATCCATATAATTAAAACGGTTTAGCATTCATCAAACTCCTGTTATCAATATAATTTACGAAATACGCTTTGGATGTAGCTTATACATCATAGAGTGCAAAGACCGGTTATTGCTTGCTTCATTTAATCAGCGGGTACGAAAAACCGTGTAAATTAAAAACGTGTGTTCTCTGTTGTTTCCTGTCTAACTGAGTTTTCGATTTGCCAAGTAAAGGTAAAACGAAGTTTGTTTTTATTTACTTATTCGGTTAGTGTACGTGACTTCTGAACTGATTTCTGAAGAAACTAACTGGCAATATTTTCATTCTATCTATTTTTATAAAAAAGTCGTATTTTCGCCAAACCTTTTCTATGTAAAAATCTAAAAATAGTACGTATTCTGGAAAAAATAAATTGGCGAATTCTTGCACACATATTATTGTAAAATGTATTTGTTAAATATTTATGTTATTTTTTAGAGGTATAAAAATATAAACTAGGTAATAAAATCCAAATATTTTTTGAGTTTTATTTTCGTATGCTCTTATGCCAATTCAATGTTTAATTTAAAATGAATATTATTTGATATAAAA
This sequence comes from Dorcus hopei, assembly GCA_033060865.1. NCBI lineage: Eukaryota > Metazoa > Arthropoda > Insecta > Coleoptera > Lucanidae > Dorcus > Dorcus hopei. The sequence goes on along the minus strand of CM065424.1, from coordinate 16,991,451 downwards.
AGCTAGCATAGTTTTGAGTGATTTGACAACTACCCGTATTACGAAACGTTTCACTACTTACATTGACCTGTATCAATTTCCACTACCAATTACAACAGAATAAAGAAATTTATCCACTATCACATTATAATTGGACTTTTATCTACACTTATGAAGCATTTAAAGTGACCTATTATTCACTAGTGGAATAAAGTTACTTTATTCCACTGGAGTGGATAATAATAAACAACGTACCATAGCAACCAGTAGGTATGACAAAGCTTGTCACGTTTAATTTTACGAATACGAATATTTTTAAATTAAATTTCGCTCATTCTGATTCCATAAATTTGGTGATTGTGGATAAAACGTTGTATTGCATGTGTGTTTTAGATGCATTTTATCCACTTAAGAAAATGCTATCTAAAATACTTATACAATAAATAACTATTAAGTATTGAATTTTTTTAGTTCAAGAAAACCGAAAAATTACACTCTATTCTTATTCTGAAGAAGCTATCAGCAACGTAGGTACCACGAAATGTCAACTCTAAAATTGAATTTACAATCGTCCGACAAATTATATTTACAATACAATTTCGTGACAATTTTCAATGACAAAAAAGTACTTTAATTAAGGATGGTCAGAAGATAACAGAAGGATGATCAGAAGCAAACAAAATAATCAAATAACATGTTGAACAAAATAATTTTCTGTAATACTATAAATTTCTCTGTTTGTTGATGACAACGGGTGTTCATTTAAATTATTCATCTAATTAACTTCGACTTTCTAACGGGAAAAAACTGAATGAAAAGAGATGCGATTTAGGCCCAGTTATACAATTCAAGCTTAACATTAAGCCGAAGCTTAAACCTAACAACGATTGTTGAAATAATCGTTGTCATGGTTTTAAGCTTCAGCTTAAATTTAAACCGGCATTGTACAACTGGGCCTTATTGTTTCATACTCATACTAACTCAACCTCGAAACAAATGACATATTATCAAAAATTTAAGATACTCAAACATCGCAGCCTTAAATGTTAAAATTGAATTTTCGATTTTAATGATCCAAAGTTAACAATTGAAAGTTCGTCCAGTTTGTCATGTCCAAAAATAAAAATAAATAAGACATAGGTATTACAAAATTAAAATGTTACATCAAAGCCATAGCCAACTTAATGATCAATCAAAATCAAACCAACTTGATGATGTACATCATGATGTACGTGTAATAAAAAGTATTTTTAAATTTATGAATATAGATAAATAGATAAGAAAATATTTTATGTTTTCAATGTGTAGCATGTACCTGACACCTAACGATCCTATTTACTCTCCGTTTACTTTTGTAATAAGAAACTAATTGTGATTTTTTTGTTCTTAAGTTGTCTTACAAAAGTGATTTGGTATTGCATTTAAAGGTTAGTTAATCAAATTATAGTTTGTCACAATTTAGTTGTCAATTGCAAAATGTAATTTTCAAATACGATCCTGAAATCCATTACGAAAGAAACAGAGAACCAGATTTAGGTATAATTCATTCAATAAAATGTTGGAAAAGCTTGGAGAAGGTAGCCAAAGAGCCAAAATAACAGCACAAAATTGAAACCCACATAACCTAAAAATAAAAGTCCCGTTTACAAGATACGGGAACTAGAAGAAGTCAAGTTTCAACGGTAAAAGTTACTAAATCGTATAACTTTAGTTACTCATTACAAAAGTGAATGTACAATTGCAAAATAATTAATTGGTACGGTTGCTTTGTAAAGTAGGTTGAATTTTGAAAATTTTAGCACATTGAAATGCTCTTAAATGCTAGAATTAGCAATGACGATTGGTTTTTCAGCCTCCGAAATAATCTTGTAAGGCATCTTAGTAACTTACACTGACTTTTGACAGTAACAATTTCAAATTTTATAATAATTTTATATTTTTACGCTGGATTTCACAAACGTCACTTAACTTTAATCATCGATTAAGAATAATCATTCATTATACCTTCAACACATGTAACCATGACAACGTTTACTTTTAACGGATGATTAAATTTAAGTAACGTTTGTGAAATCCGCCATTAGTATGAAATCATATAAGCCAGAAAGTCCTATTTAAATAGGGAAAATCTGCCGTACCAAATATTTATCTCGCAATGGTACTTTATGTATTATGCCTCTTGGAGGAGAAAATAAACCAAACTAAAGTCAGGTAAAGATAAAGAATTAGGGCCTATTTCATAATGGAATATCTCACAAACCGCTCATCCAAGTATCAAAATATTATATATTTTTGAAATCAGCAAACAATTATATTTCACTATATTGTACAATGTGTAGGCTGTTCTATTTAAAAAAACAAAAATTGTAATTTTTTCTTTCCTTTGCGATGAGCTTTTGTTTTTTGCGAGAGCTCTAAAAGATATTACATACAAAATCCCCCAATTATTGTATTTAAAGTTTTTCTCTATCTCTTAAAATAATACTTCTAGGTAAGCTGTAAAGTATTTGAAAAACGACAATCAAGTTTTCAATAAATTGACGAATAACACAAAAATCAGTAAACCAATTACACGTTATTTATACAGGGTCTCCCAAATAGAGTGGCCTATTAAAATATTATAGGGAAGGAAATGTACAAAAATTCTGAAAGTTGGTACACTGCCCTAAGACATCATAGTGATCTTTCCCCGTAAAATATTTTCACTCTTACATTACTTCCGATTATACCGGATCGCAATTAACTTTCTTATTTTAAATGGAATGTTACATTTTTTATTACAAATTCTGATTCTGCACATTATTCTAAATAAAAAATGTTAAGACTTCTCTATGCCTAAATGTAACAGATTTTGAGATATCTTTAAATTTCTTTAAAAGAAAGTTTGGGTAATCTTCCCTTTAAAAAATTGTATCTATGACACTTTCAAATTTCAAGATTTAAGTTGCATATCGTTTGAAAGTACAATCTTCAGGTTTTCAAATCATATCGTAGTTATCCCAAAAAAGATCACAGGCTGGTTACAATATGGTGTCCAATGTCATAATGTTTAACTGCCCAAAACTCAATTTTCTTAAATGGGACACCCTGTATATTTTTACATCATGAGATATAGAATCAAATTCTACATCGATTGGTATTAGCATTCCCTATACCTATTTCTTTTAGTTTTCTTGTTATCAATGATTGTTTGTTTTATTCTGTTAATTAATGGAATGAATGCAGTTATTCGTAGCGAGCTTTGAAAAAAGAAGCAGACATTGAACTGTTACTTTTTAAGAAATAAATAATTAACATTAATAATAACATTATTTTGACGTACATCATAGAATAAAGCTATTAGTTAAATACCTAACGTAAGATTACCATTTTCATAAACGAGCGTCTTTAAAAATTAAGCATGCTTTGAAAAACAATTTTCTTTGTCAATTTAACGTTTTTATTAAACAACAAAAGCAAATTTACAATTGGTAAAGTGGTAAAAATAATAATTAATAATTTTATATTCTAATGAACGACTGTTAAATTTATTTTACATTCAAGGAGAAAGCAATAAAATGGTTACGAGAACTGGCAGAAAATTTAATGAAATGTATCCTCAGTTACTGCCAATAACGGAAAAAAAAATATAGAAGATTTGAACATATTGTAATGATTCGTCGACACCAGCCGGCGTCAGACTGTCTCTTGCGTCACAGCCGTCTAGTCGACGCACCTTAGGCGACAGTCGAGAAAGTGCTGGCGGCAGAATAAATTAGATTAGACAGCCTGTCGCCTTCCAGAAAAATACGAGAACAACAGCTTCGGTATATAAAATGCACGCGGCCGGGAGTGGGCCACAGAGTTCGGCAAGAATTCAGCGTTAGACAGTTTCGCATTAAAGTTTCGCGTTAGATTTTTTCGCTCGGCTGTTAAAATAAATTAGAAATAAGTTTGTAAATAAATTAGTGTTTAATTCAGTTTTAATTAGTTTGCTTTTAAATAAATTAGTTTATTAACTATTTCGTGTTTTGTTTTAAAATAAAAATTAATAGAACCCTTAAAATCATTACAGTATTTTTTAAGAAGTGGCACCGTTTGACCAAAGAAAACTTCATCTGCTCCTGTGACTGGCAATGAAGCAAATAAAATTTCTGTATTAGCATTCGTCGAAACTTATTTATTTATTTCTACTTATCTGTTAATGGTATAACTCAATAAATATTATTTTGTCGACACTTACTGAGAAAAATTTCGATAATTCTAGTAAAATATGCCGTTATAATAAACTATTATTGATAACAAGGAAACTAAAAGAAATAAGTATAGGGAATGCTAATATCAATCGATGTAGAATTTGATTCTGTATCTCATGATGTAAAAATATACAGGGTGTTCCATTTACGAAAATTGAGTTTTGGGCAGTTAAACATAATGACCTTCGACACCATATTGTGACCACCCTATGAATTTTTCAGGGATAATTAGGATATGATTTCAAAGTCTGAACATTATATGTACTTTTAAACGACATGTTACTTCAATCTTTAAATTTGAAATTGGCGTAAACAGATTGTCTTAAATGAAAGGTCACCAAAACAATTTTTTAAATAAATTTGAAGATATCTCAAAATCGGTTACATTTAGGTATAGGGAAGCCTTAACATTTTTTATTTAAAATAATGTGTAGAATCAGAATTTGTAATAAAAAGTATTGCATTCCATTTAAAATAAGAAAGTTAATGGCGACTTCCGGTATAACCGGAAGTGATATAAAAGTGAAAATATTTTAATCTGAAAGATCGTTTTCCCTTAGGGCAGTGTACTAATTTTCAGAATTTTTGTATATTCCCTTCCCCGAAAACTTTTAATAGGCCACTCTATTTGGGAGACCCTGTATATGTTTGTCATCAGGGTGACCCAAGGATTAAAAATTTGTAAAAATATACAGGGTGTTCCATTTAAAAAAATTATATTTTTTTGTCCACCCGGTATATATAAAACGCTACCGCAAAACTGATAGTATAATAATAATAAATAAATCTTACTTGTCAAATTGTGTGTGATAGAATAAAGGCATATTATTATTATTATTATTATTATAAGTGAAATCTACATAAAAATCCATATAAGAGCAATTTGTAAATTTTTTGAATCGGTTAATAATTAAAAAAATAAAGGGGGGTTATCATTAATAAAACTAACCCTGTACATATATTATTGAAAAAATAAAGACTGAAAACACAAAGAATCTATATTAAAATATTGAAATCAGTGAAGAAAATAACCAAGGTAAATTTTTAAGGAATTTTCGAAGAAAAAATTTTTTTTTACGAAAATAACTGACTCAAACTAATATATACATTTATATTGTTGCAATCATCTAAATTTGTAAAACTATACAGGCTGTTCTATTAAAAATATACATATACACCACCATTTTCTGGAATACCCTGTATAGTTAAAAATAATTTTAAAATGTGCCGCCTGATGTCTAGTATAACTTCTCAATCTTCTTTTCTCTACTTGTTAGGCCTATAGGCTCTACAGAAGAAATACACACCGTTGGGACACCCTTTTATGTTCATTATTCCGTGAACGAACTATTAACTTTCTCGATGATATCAATTAAAAAAAAAATTAATGCGAACTTTTCAAAACATTCCACTCAAAATGTTTCTTTATTTAAAGCCTTTGGACTATGTTACCCTATTTCTTGTACAAAACTTGGTTCAATTTCTACAAAAAATAAAAATTAAAACAAGAAACTTTTGGGCTGCGCATTTTGGGTTTGAAGATAGAACATGTTCTATTTTTTTTTAAAGAGTCTTTAATTAAATTTAATATTGATACATTTTTACTGTACAAATAAAATTGGTAAAAAAATGACTCAAATCTTGTACAGAGGGTAGTGTAAAACAGTCGTTCATGTTATCAAAATATTTTTAATGATAACAATTTCATCTGACGTATCTACATTCACGTATAAAATAAATGTTATTAATTTCTTGATAATTTCATTATTGTTGTCTATAAATCGCGACACAGTACGAGTATTTTCTGACCTGTAAATTGTGCCGTGGATAGCAAATAGCAACGAATACTGCTGCCCCATGAGCTATCACGTACGAAATGGCGACCAGTGCGGACAATAGCGTGTCATCGTAAACTTGTAATTTTTTTGCTGCAAGTCGGCTGTATTGCAATGGGGCCCCCCTGTATAGCTATTTCGGCCCTATTTGGGCCTCATCAGCAGAACATTATTATTGTTGTTGCAATTTTTTGTTTTTGTTATGTGACAAAGTGCAAAAGGCAAGACGAAATTTTTCGTCTCTTCTCAGAGGTTTTTTTTTTAAATTAATTAAACAATAATCATCAAAAATTAAATTTAAGTTCTGATCAGAGTGTCCGCGTTTTTCAATTGTCTGTTGATATTAAAAGTTATTTACTTTGCACCAGAGTAATTTACTGAGTTATTCTTCTATTTTGAAAGCGACTTATTTGTCAATATTTTAATCATGATTTTTTTTTCATTCATTTTTGGTCAGTTTAAATTATGAGTCCCATCATCTTCCATCCTTGGTAAATTTGTTAAATGTTTTTTTGTTGTTGTTTAGATCGAACGAAAACGACTAACAGTAAACTTAAAATATGAATTTTAAGATTAGTATAGAAGCGGACAAGAGGTGATGTGCGATGATGAGTCGACGGATTCGGCAATCTCGTTACCTCGGGAGCTCTACAAAGACTTTTTGCCGAAAACTCAAGCCGTCTTTGCGGTCATCATAAAACAGACTTGATGGGTTCACTGAACCTTGCATACAACAAAGCAGGACATGTATGTCACTAAATAAACCACCTGCGGACTTGACTTATATGGTTAAATAAACACGAGCTTGCAAAACATATTAAAAAATAAATGCATATAAATAAAACAAAAAAGTTGCAAATATTTTATAGAATATTGTTTTCCTTTAGAAAAAAAAAAATTCGTAACTCGTAAGCCTCATTTGATTTAATGTTTTTCCACCACATAACCGCAACTAATCAAAAGATAAACTAATCTTTATTTACTTTATTCTCGTACTCGCAGTTATAATTTATCTGTAGGTATATGATTTTAAGAACCTGTATGTGTATGAAAATAACCGCACAACGAAAACTTTAATATGTTGCTCAATAAAGAGAAAGTATATTGTTTGCAGTTACACAATTTCGATTTTTTGCGGCGCTTACTTCAATTCAATTCACTTTTCGTTGATGTTGTGTTTGTTCAAAGAGAACTTTTTAAAAAGTCGCGTAATCATTTCGAATGAATCACGCACTCCTTTAACATGAGTGTGAACCTATCAATTATTTTACGTTTAATTTTATATCTACATTATAACGGCGCGATATGCTATGCCATTTATTTACCGATAATTACAACAACTATTAATTAAACAATTATCCGTTACAATGTTCTGTTCTTTTATAAACAGCCCTGCATATTCATTTACATACATTCGTATACCTGCATGTCGGCTGAATAAAAAAATTCCTTGTATACATGAAATGAAAATATTCCTAACGGATTTTCTGACGCATAGAAGTTAAATTAAAAAATTAATATTAAATTTTTAAAATTAAGAAATTCTAATAGAATTCTATCTATGTATTATATACCACAATTAACAACGTAAACAAAGTAAAACGTAAATAGGCGAGATAAGTGGTTTCGATCTAACAAATAAAATTGTTTATGATTTTTATAGGAACACAAAGCGCAGAATGACGTAGATAAGTATTTTTCATAACACGTGTAAACTTTAATTTTTTTGTTTCTTTAAGATGAAAGTGGTAAGCTAATTTTACTCACAGTGTGAGCTTTCAGTTTGCTGGTTCCGGTTTTATTTTATTTATCATTTTAAGCATCACGTCGTATATTTTTGACGTCATCTAATTCAGTATGATTTTCTTTATTCAAGGATGTGGCGCACACCAAATGCGTCAATATTTCTTTCAAACGTCGAGCACAAGTAAACATTTAAAAACAGAAATATGACAAAAGCAATACACGTGTACAAAATTTCAGTCTCTTTTTTAATGATTGCAATAATATCATGTTAATTAACACAAACAATTTTTTGTTGTAATCGATGTAACCAACGAAGTGCGCACTTAAGTGATAAAATCTTCACCCATGACAGTCAGTCAGTTCAATTATATGGGTTTTTAATGGTGGCAATTAGTCTAATGAAATAATTTCTTTTACTTACTTCTTTAATTTACAATTCTAAATTGAAAACCAACTCATTCATTAAATACAATTTTCCAGAGAAAAATAAATGCAAATTAATATTTACAAACAATAAAGATGCCACAGTTCAAGGGTAATACACAATCTTATTTGCGTGTTTGAAGGTCCTATTCCAATAAAACCGGAAATAATGGGCAAATATTGTCTGGACTGAAAATAAATATCTCATGATAAAACAAGACACTGGAAAATAAACCAAGTTATTTAAAAGAAAATGATACGCAGAGTTCTGTCACATTAGGATCTAAAAATTAACTATTAATATTAATTAATTAATATAGTATTACTAGTAGAAAGTATGAATTTCGTGATAATCACAGAATTATGTTGGCGGAGTTTTTAATTACATTGATGTCAAGGTTGGATCAACAAAAAAAGAGAAAATACGCAAATAAATGAAATCGGTCAGAGGAAGCGAGTAAATGGACAATGTGCACTTAAAATCAACAGTAAAGAAAATTTTAAACCCGAAATTAACGTTCGAAATTCGGCGTGCATTAAATCTGGCACGTATTCAAAAATTCCAAACTACCAGTCTAGATATACGTCAATTTCAGTTTGGAAAAACTGAAATGAGAATGAATGTCCCAGTATTTATAAACTAATCTCTCCGGCGCCATTGTCTAAAATCGTAAATAAAATTATTAAATCGATTATTTCGTTACCTCATCGATTAACGTGATGCATGTTTTTCACAGAATTTCTAATAAATTTCTAATAATTTATATTAGTTAAGATATTAGGAATTCTGTAAAAATATATTCTTATCAATAGTAAGGTAGATACACTACCATTTATTTACAATTAATAATTCAGGAGTAAGAAAAAGATGAATAAATTATAATTTAATTATTACCACGGTTCAAAGCTAATATACAATTGATTCTAAAGTTTCAAAATAAAGAAGTAAATAAATAAAAACAACTGCTTCAATTAAAATACAATGAAATAATCCAAAAGTAAGAAAATAGTAATCCTTACTTGGGCTCACAAGACGTTCGGTTAAATCAATTTACTTTTAATGTGATTTTTTGGTATACAGGGTTACAACTACATAGTAATTAAAGGTCCTCTATGTGGATACACTTTTGCTTTTGTTTTCAAACAAAATATTAAATTACTAAGAAATTTTTAAAACCAAGAGCATATCATCAAATTCAGATTTTATTTTTGCATCACATGGCTAATCTAAGACTGCGCCCATAAGAAAAAAGACAATTGACAGTCGTGCCTGCGAAACTGTCAATCCTAACCTTCTTCTGACAGTATTATAGCGTTTGCGATTGATTGCACTGGTGTGCACTCAGAGTATTTTCATCTCATACTATTAAGTGAGGTTAAAGCAAGATGCAAATACTTTGAGTGCAACCAATGCAAGTGAATCGAAAACGCCATTAGATTGCCCATGGAATTTCACATAAAATGACAGAATTTTGTGACACCATCTTACTGAATAAATAAAATATTCAACTTTTTCGAAATAGAGAATTTTCCATTTTTTGAAGATATTTCATAAACGAATGAAGATAGAACAGACTTTGTTACATATTTTGATAGACCCCAAAATAGCGCAACTTTTTTGTAATTTTTGTAATCTTTGCATCTCTTATAGTTTCCGAGACTCCGTAGGGAGCCTTTAATTAATTGTAACCCTGTAAACATATTTTTATAAATACAGTCGCACCTCTATAACTCGAACTTCCGCAACTCGAAACTCTCTGTAAGTCGAAGTTTACTGGTGTCCCTGCGCATTGTGAATAACTGAAATTTCTTTCTTTAACTCGAAATTTCTATAACTCGAAGTAATTTTCGGGTCCCTTGAGATTCGAGTTATGGAGGTTCGACTGTATATAAAAATATTTAAAAAAATTCTTTTCACTTCCCTTTACATTGATGTATTAAAAATTAATTTTAAAGTATTTTTTAAATGCCATCAAAATTTTCCTTTTGTGTATTTAATCAGTTATTTAATTTCCTGTTATAATAAATTGATAAGAAAAAGAAAATGTACATTCATAAACAGTTAACTTAAATATAATATAATATACAGTGTAGTCTCTATAACGTGAACGTCCCCTAACATGAACATCCCTAAACGTGAACACCTGGTTTGGGTACTCTGCACGATCTAAAACGTGAACCACATTGGTGTCTAATATTCTAAAACGTGAACACTGGTATAAATGCAATTACTTTTATCAAGTTTCAACAAGTCAGTAACTTTGTTTTCAGTGCCTGGTTACACTCGTATTATAACATATATACAGGTGTTGTTTTTCGAGGACAACCATGGGGATCTCAGTTATTTGAAGAGATGTGAAGTCGGTTAAATTGGGACAACATTGCGCATTTTTATGCTGGTTAATAAGCTGAAAAGAAAATTCACATATCTTTTACGGTTTTCAAGATATTTGAAAGAAAAATCGCGATTTTAGTTTTTAATTTTTTTAACAAAAACCGTTAAAGATATGTATTTCTAAGTTCGACATTATTAAGGCACCTTTATACAAGAAGTTTAATTCTGCCATCGCCTTTATCACAACAAAAATAGCAAAGAAACGACATTCAACTTTATTTTTTTCTTACGGGCGCCATCTAGGATTTTTATATTTTTAAATAACAAGTTCTTTTCTGATTATATAGCACACTTGATGGTTTACAGTTATATTTAGGATAGAACATCAAAGATGTCCTTCTTGCAAAGAGTGCCTAGGAAAATGAAGCAATAATTTTGTTTCTAAAGAAAAAAGTCCAGCTTTTATCAGATGCAAATAAAGGATTGGGGGGTAACTTGTTGATTTTTTTAGAAAACAAAACATCTTACATACATACATGTGTAGTTTTTATAAAAATTAGTTTAGTTTAAACATTTTGTAAGGAATGAGTTTTTGTTTATATCTTTTTTAATAAGGATTGTTTCGAGCTTTTTTCAATAAAAACTCTTGAATATGTAAAATAAAAATATATACATGTATTACTATGTGTTTTTTTAAAAATGCCATAAGGGGTGGCTGTGGAAAAGAAAATTCATGTCTTAGCTCCATTCATTTACTTTAAATTTTCAGATTTGGCATGTGTTAGATGCCAAGCTACGACATGAGTTTTAATTTTCATGGCCAACCTTTATGGCATTTTTAAAAAAACACATGTTATAATACAAATATAATTATCATTCCAAAACGTGAACTTTTCGAAAACATGAACACCACTGTCCTTAATTAGTTAATTAGTTTTCGCGACTACACTGTAATATACAGGGTGTTAAGAAAAGGTCGACTGGACTTTGTGATATTCTTTAAGAATCACAAGTTGAATTTTATTTCCTTTTTATATGCTTGGTTCATCAGATTTATGTATAAAAGTTCCCACTCTTACAGTTAAAATTTTACTGCAACATTAAAAACTTAAATCTGTGGCTTGGTGCTAAAAGGGCCAATGTCAAAAAGTGAGGTTAAACAAAAACATCACTATTCCTGAATGCAACATATTATGTTTTCTATAGAATGCTTTTGAGTTATTAACCATACATTCAGGAAGGATTTTACTTATTTTTGTTTCGGCTGAAATGTGCCTATACCGCGAATTATTGCTTTACCCAACTCATTTGACGTTTTACTGAAAATGACATTGGCCCTTTTACAACCAAGCTACTGAAATAAGTAGAAAAGTAAGAAAAATAAATTAATAAGTAAATAAAATACATTACAAATCAAAGAAAAATATTTATAGAATTGATATATTGTATTTCTATTTTGCTAGGATATCAACAAATGGAAATTCTCGTTAATGCATAATCTATCCGACATCCAAGAAATTTCTTGCTCGTAAAATTGAAAAATGAAAAATAAAATTGGAACTTCACTTATTGAGCAGTATCTTTCTACTCTTTCTAAACATTGTTTTATTTTGGTGCCTTGACATTTATTTGTTTAAATATAACTAGCTATATCTTTGAAGTAATTCAAGATAAGGAACTTCTGTTTTAATATTTTATGTTTCCTATGTATAAGGAGACATTTGCTAGCAAGACATGCCAATCTTTATTCAATGTATGTACCACGTATTTAAAAAAAAAACGAAGGAATATTTAAAACATAAATCAAGTTGTTTGAAAGTAAAATTTAAAACTTTCTTTGTAACTTAAAATATTACTACACAAAGAAATTATTTGTAATCTATAACTGAAATTAATCTAATTAAGAATTTTCCAAAACAGAAAAGTCTGCATGCTGTTCTCTTCACTTTATAAGTCAATCAATTAAAGAATTGTTACCATGTCTATCAATCAGCATCTTATTCACAAAAACATTTGACCTCAATAGGGGCATGCAAAAAGCTTCAACAACTGATTATAAATTATAATACATAGAAGATACTTCTAAACCATCAGAGCTAGAGATACAACGTTGATTTTCTTCAGTTTATTCAAGAAATGGAGTTCATATTTTTTTAATAGCTCTTATACAGGCTGTAAGTAGATAGTTAGCTGTTATCTTTTATTAAAAAGAGAGGATATTAAAAGCACAAGTAAGAAAAACCTTCGCACTTGAAATTTACTATGTCTGAACCAATTTTACCAAATTCACTTAGGGCCGATACTTTAGTTGCCGATTAACTGTAACCTTTGATTTATTCCCATGCTTACAATTGTAAAAGATAATTGTTTCTATGGGAATAAACCAAACATTAAAGTTATCCAGTGACTAAAATATCTGCCCTTAATGCCCTTACAACTCAAAAGTACCTGAATATTCAATTAAAATTAAATAATTACTGATAATAAATGTGACTAGCAAAAGAGCCATGTTATTGTAGGGACTAATGAAAGAAATCAATTTTGTTGTATAAAGATTCAGTGATGTTTCATTTTTATTTAAGTTCTTTTAAAGCGTTTCTCCTATATCGTTTAGTGAATGAAATTTAGTAATGAAATTTATAGCTCTTATGGTTTAGAAGACATTCTCAATGCACACACCACTTAAAACAGGTAATATCAATTAAAATCAAACAAGAATTTACCTTATATGTGGAATTCCTATTCCGCCATGTAATATCTTGTATAATTTGCTTTCGTATAGTAGTTGCGGATGTCTAGCACGGATTGATTCAAGTTTGACTGCAACTTCCTGAGCAGGAAAGATACATATTTAGCAATTTACATAACAGATTTCATGTGAACATTGCTGCATAAAATACAAAAGTCATGGCATTTTATAACTGCTGTCCTTGGATTTGCAAGAGAATGGCCCTAGTGGGTGGTTTGCTTATGGTGAAGCAATTAGAAAGAAGTAACTTTTTTTACACTGAAAACATTTAATAACTGAAATAATTTTTAATGAACTCATGTATTTTATGCTGTTTGTGGTATAAATTGGGTCTTTCAAATCCGAATATTCCAAACTGTAAAAAAATAAAAATTAAGTTATGAAATATGTCACAAGATAGTTTTGTGCTTATATCCTGCTGTTATAACCTACTTTTTACCATTATGAAAACCTGTAAGAAATATATTTACGATGGAAATTCTGTTTGTTGTTGTATGTGTAATCGGAAAAGTGAGGTTTTTTATTTCGGATATAGTTTTGAAAATAATAATGCCATAAATAAAGAAGCAAGTTCAACTGATATGGCCGCCAAATCCGAGCAATTGGGTCCGTTGAGACATGTTACTTGGAACAAAGCGAAAGTCGGAGAAACGCACAAAACTACCGCTAAGGTTAACTCCAAGCCCACGCTCATGTTTGAAAGCATTATTTTAAGTATTATTTACCTCGCCATTTGTAATATTGATACCCAAGTAAATGTCACCAAATGATCCACTACCGATTTTCCGAACTAACCGATATTTTCCACCAACTATGAACTCTGGCTTGACGCTTGTCAAAGATGCCATTCTTTTAATTTGAAAATTGTCTATTTATTAGCAAAAAATATAAAATTTAGAACGTGGAGCCACAAATATTTTTGTGCACAGTTAACTATCACTTGTTCTTACAACACCGCGACATGTCTAACGTCGCTGACTGATCGTTGTTTGTGACGTCAGATTACACTTCATCCATCTATCGAGAATTGTAGAAACTTACGTAAATAATATTTCACAAATTAATTTAATTTTAAGATAATCAGAATTGTAATAACTCACGCTAATGTTGTTAATTAGTTTTTACAAAGCCATGCATGCAACAACTCAATAATAATAGAATTATTTAATTTTAAAAGAATTGTTAACACAGGAACACCAACATAACGTCTGTCTAGGAAAGGCTGAGGAAAGGTATTAAAATAAAACGTTATCTTTCAATTAAGCCAAGAAATATTTCCTAATATGTATTTTTTTAATAGTTTAAAACCATCATTATTTTCCAACTACAAAATTTAAATATTTTATAAATTTGAAGGGATTTTTTTATTCTGTGAATGAGCGTGCAACTTTTTACGGATCATTTCAAATTGTTCTTTCAGACAGTGTTACCAGATTAATATATCCGTATAGTGATAAAATAAAATAATACTATACTTTGTTCACAAATTAAAAAACCACCACCTGCTGCATTTTAAATCTGTTCGATAGCTCTGCACTTTCTACACTTTTACTCTATGTATTTTTCTAACTCCTACTTACTATACCTATTATCTCACTCTCTCATGAGCGGTTGGTGCAAAAAGTGTAGAAAAGTGCAGGAGCGCAATTCTTGAACTACACGTTTCCGTAACATATATGTTTGTGACGTCACAAACGTCACAAACTACACAATCACAGATTTGGTATTTTTGAACGGCCGTTAGAAAATTCTGTACGGTCCCAAACAAACGGTTGTCAACAAGTGCTTCGTACCAATCGTACCATACGTTCGAGATGTTCGTAGCATCAGTTTCAGGTTGTGTTGTAACTTAGTTCGTAATTCAGCAAGAAATTATAATATAATTATTATTTGTTAAATTTTCTTATGTAACAAAAACAAGAAATCGTGCAAATTAGACATTTGCAATATAGGCGCCATGCACATCTCTGCGTTCAACGCCGCCTGGCGTGGTGATTTGTGAATTAGTGATATGAAAATATTTCTTGAGACTCATTGCATGGGAATAATATCACTCTTATGACAATTTACGATTGTAGTACATAATACTTGAGCTTCCTAGTATTGAAATGCATTACAATATTCAAGTTCAAATGAACCATCATGATCATAAAAATCGACTACATGCGAAGTGAAATCGACACTTCCATTTTCAGAAAATTTAGTTGTGTAACATTAGGTTTGACACTATTTGTCATGTATTTGTCAACCTATAACAACTCATCCATCTCATTCGATTCCAAAGAAATAAATATTCTCTATGATTACTAATACTAACAGCAAATTCACTTGCAATTGCTCGAATACTGATTTTGTCTTGCAGTCGCGTTCGAATTATTGCTTTCTGAATTGCTTTTAATTGGGGTATTTTTATTTGATTTGTCAAAATAATATTAATGTCAAAATGACAGAAGTTCATTTTAAAGCACGCTTCAATTGACTAAAATTTCGAGTGTAGTCGGTTTTTCTGATTACGATGGTACATTAATAATTTGAAACAACTCGTATTTTCATACCACTAATGCAGAATATGGTCATTGGTGGCGCTGGCTTCGCATGTGCATGGTCCCTATACATAATTGTCTAACATTTGTGAAAAAAATTAAAATTCGTTATACATTGTTTGTGATCTATCATTATAAATATTTTTAAAACAACTTTATTATAAATTTAAATTTTTATTTGTGAAATCACAGAAAAATAAGTAAGTACATACAAGATCCTGATTTCACAGTGCAGATTAAACACATGTCTAAACTAAATAAAATAAATAATAAACAATAAAATAAATAAATAAAATATAAAGTTTATTTATTAAGTAATTGTATTATTTTATTACACTTTTAAGAATTATTATGTACTATCGAAAAGATTTATTTCTATTAGATATTTCTGTTGATTATATTGCATTATACCGACAACATTAAAATTAAACTTATTAATTTGAAAAAAATTAAATTTAGTCTTCGTTATTCGAAAAACAAACATTTCTTCATCAAATCATATTCATACAGCGTGCATAGTTGTAGCCAAACTATACAAAGCGCATGTGTATCCGTGAGCGTGTGTCGATGGCTGTGTTCTAAACGCGAAATCATTTATTCTGTACGAACGTAGAACAAAGAATTGTTTTTATAGTTCAGGAATACACTTAAAGCTCTATTCCCACTATCGTGCAAGCGGCCTGCAACGCACGGGCTCGGAACGGGCTCTGCACGTGCTCGGCAAATATTGTAACCTATGAATTCCAATGCATTTCCCGGGTTGCATTCTCATTATTCGGGCACCGGCTCGGCAAAGCACGCTGCTTGCACGCGGGGTTTCTTTCTAATAATATTTGCCGAGCACGTACCGTGCCGATTCTGCGTGTTTTGCACAGTTTAGTTTAGTATTATATGAAGTGTGACAGAAATGATGAAATAATATTTTTCATGCGAAATGAATGAAAAATTAATAAAAAGTGAGCAAATAAAAATCAGATTAGAGTAGGCGGTGCAAAGAAAATGTATGTCTGTGATTAACTGAATTAATTAATCTAATACATTCATGAACTGTCAGATCAGCCTAACGCCGCGTTAGTAACAGACATACTTTTTCTTTGCACCGCCGACTCTAATCTGATTTTTAGTTGTTCACAGGTTAGAATATGTGCGGGAAAATCACCCAAAAACGCCTTTTTCGCTTCTGACTAGTGGTGAGACGGTATTTCTGCAACGGTTATTTTGTCGCGGTATAAATTTGTAACGTTACTTCGCGTTACTGGTTTCTAAAATAACCAGTTCCAA
Organism: Dorcus hopei; assembly: GCA_033060865.1. Classification (NCBI taxonomy): domain Eukaryota; kingdom Metazoa; phylum Arthropoda; class Insecta; order Coleoptera; family Lucanidae; genus Dorcus; species Dorcus hopei. The sequence goes on along the minus strand of CM065424.1, from coordinate 16,974,325 downwards.
TGTCGCGAATTGAGAAATCACAAAGCGTTCGTGTTTTTGAGTAACGTATAACCATAGATGACATAAATAGATGAGACCAGTGTTGCCAACAGTCTGAATTTCACATCCGCTAGATCGCATCCCTTAAACCGCTAAATATCCGGTAAATGGCGTTGAAAACATTGAAAAAATTTACATTTCGCAATTTTTCCAGTACTTTCTGCTGTAGTTATCTCGTCTCTTTTAACTACGATTCTCGAAACGTGATATTATTTGGACATTGTTGCACGTTTGTTAAACTCCTATTATTAATAATAATTTCACAAAGTACACACCTGCTACACAATTTTTCAAATATTTACTTACGTGTGATTGAAGATTATTTTACGGGTTTTACGTGACCAAAGCACAGTATAAGTAATTACCCAGTAGCGTCACTTAAACGTCAGTGTCAAAAAGTGGCCATTCTGTTTGATACCCTTATGGAAATGCAATGGGTAGGTATCAAACAAAAGAGAAAATGTAACAGTTATACTCAAGTGACGCTACTGTATGATTCTTATATTCTCTGTTCACAAATTAAAAGACCACTGGCGATGTTGCCTTGTGAAAAGTACAACCGGCAACATTGTCCTAGTTAGAAATTTGGTAACCAAATTGATAAGTAGTGTTTGAAATAAACGTCAAGTTATGCGTGCTGAACCATGGCCAGCTCCATTAACATTCACTGACGTGTATATATGGCCGTTTCAGTTCGCTTAAACGTCAGTTCCGAGAAAGCATGCCATGGAGTACTCCCCTCAGCGCTCCCTATTAAAGATACTACAAAACTACTAACGATAACTTAATGACAACTGCAATTACTTAAAAACTCACTAGAGGCGCTGAGGGGAGTACTGTCAAAATTTTTAAAAGTCGAATTGAAACGGCCATACATACATGTCAGTGAATGTTAATGTAGCTGGCCATGGCTGAACAGATCCGTGGTACTAAATTTAATAATTGTGATAGATTCATGGTTTTTACCTTATCGTTCTTAAACAATTTTATAACAGACAAACTGTAATTATCCATTATGTCAAGAACGTACGAATTTTTCATATAGCGTTTTCCACTGGCTGCACTAGTTTGCACTGAGTGTATTTTCATCTCTGTTCAGCTTTATGTAATAAAACGAGATAGAGATATCCTGAGTGCACACCGGTGCAGCCAGTGGAAAACGCTAATAGTAAAGCTGGATTTACATGGAGCGTTGAGCGCGTTAAAACGCCGGGCGTTTTGTACTCTCTTTGGCTACTGCTCTTTACGTAACGTGGGAGTACAGTACGCCCGGCGTTTTGACGCGCTCAATGCTCCATGTAAATCCAGCTTAATACGCAAGCGGATAATTATATTTGACAAATTACTTTGACATAAAGGCCGATTCCCATGCGAGCTGCATAGCGGTAAAGCTGTAAAGCGGTGCGTCGTCCATCGGTAGATTCAAATTATAAACCGTTGGCGCCATAAATTATTCACACCGCTGAAAGTTAACTCAACTTCAAATACCTTGCCAACCTTGCTATTTTGATAATGTTTTATAGGGGACTTATGTTTTATACTAACATAATGCAGCAGGTGGTGGTTTTTTAATTTGTGAACAACGTATACTGTGACCACAGAACACACTGTGACCGAAGTGACCGTTGCACCAACTTTTAAAGCACCACTTTTAACTGAAAACCGTCGTTCAAAGGCGGGTAATTTAAAAATAATAATTACATTTAAAGAATTTCAGATATTAAAAAAACTTCATTTTACTTCACTTTTCACAGTCAAAATATAACCGCTACTTTTTTTAAAATGAAGCTAAAAAGTCCGCTAACCGCTAAATTAGTTTCTAGTCCGCTAAATAGAATTTGATTCCGCCAAATCTAGCGGCAAAACCGCTAAGTTGGCAACACTGGATGAGACAGTCAATAGAAAGATAGAATACCTTGTAAAGCGCCCTCTTAGGGCTTGAAGAAAAAGTAACCATAGCTCCAAACCCACATATGTATGTATACCTTTGATATTTCAATATTTAATTTTCATTTATCAACACTAAATAAATAACATGTGTTTTTTTAAAAATGCCATAAAGGTTGGCCATGAAAATTAAAACTCATGTCGTAGCTTGGCATCTAACACATGCCAAATCTGAAAATTTAAAGAAAATGAATGGAGCTAAGACATGAATTTTCTTTTCCACAGCCACCCCTTATGGCATTTTTAAAAAAACACATAGTATAATCATACGTTAAAAATAAATATTGCTATGGTTTTAACATGTGTAACTATAGCAATATTTACTTTTAGTTGATGATTAAATGTATTCAGTGTTGGTGAAACCCAGCAATAACTTGTAAAATTGAAAATAAAACACAGTTTGATTAAACAAATTATATTTAAGTACATATAAAATAAGTACAGTGCATTATAATACATACAACCACTAACGTCAGAGTAATATACGAAATTATAATTTTTATGTAGTCTACAATTGGACCGTATAATTCCAAAAGGCCAAACAGACCAAAGCCTCAGTAAAATTCATAATCATCCTATTGTATGTATTTTCTACACTAAAACTAAAAACTGTGATTTCTCAAAATACGGTTCTTTGGTCTGTTCGTCGTTTTGAAATAACCAGGCCGTCTTAATAGTCTGCTTAGTTTTAATAAAAATAAAAAGTGCAGTTCATCATCTAAATGTAAAAACGTTCAGGTTAACAACTGTCAGAGAATCAGTTGCTAATAAAAGATTCTGACCTTTGTTTTCAAATTTTCATATCAAATTATAACCTCTACAATTAAACAGCTAGTGGCAGTGTTGCCAACCTTGCCTAGCCAAACTATCGTAAGGTTATACGAAAATTATTGTACATTATCAACTTTCACTTTCCAAATTATTGTACATTTACATAGTTTCATTTTTTGTTATTTTTGGATGCAGAATACCAATATTCAATACATTTTTCTTTACTGAAAAATAATTACTATATGTGCAGTTCATTTTTTATAATATGCCATTATGCCGATCGATCGGTCGATAAGTCAAAGAACTTTTATGTAGCTATCTCCTTCTAACTTTCGTGAAACAGCCTTGCGGCTTTTGTCATGTCATTTCAATTTCTTGACTCAGAACTCAGATCTATACGATCGGTATATAATAAAAGAATGAAGTTTGTTCATCACTTTTTTAATAAATCGATCGATCATAATTTTAAGAACTTTTATATATATAGCTATCTCCTTTTAACTTTCGTGAAATAGATTTGCCACTTGCAGTTGGGAGTCATGTTGTGTTCTTAACTCAGATTGATTAGATCGGCATATTGTAAAAAAATTGTATATTGTATAGGTACCTGAATCTACTAAAAACAAATATAACATCAGAACACAAACGTAGTTAAAAAAAAGCTGATAATACTGATGAAATTATGAATTATTGAAAATATTGAATAAGAATACTATTCCGTTTATTATTAAAACTATTATATACTTTGCTGAAAAAAATCGTTAAAATTATTGTAAAAATATTGTACAAAAAAAGCTATCGTACGCGTCCTTAAAATTATCATACAATTCGATAATTATTGTACGATTGGCAACACTGGTTAGTGGTCAAACAAAACAAAAAATTACTACGGACTAAACAATGTCGACAGCACTGACCATAAACTAAATGCAGGGCAACGAATCCAAAAATATTCTCACCTTCTGGAACAGGTATGCTCTTACCTTCCGGAACAGGTTCATATAATTGTTGGTTCTCTTCATTTATCGTCTCTATTTGCAGGGGCTCTAAATAACATAATTGAAATTAATAATAATGGTTATCTACCAAAATTAAAGACAGATTACTACACTACCTTGTAAATGTTCAGTGGGAGCAGCTGTATGAAGTAAAATATTATTTCTGCCGAAACAGTTTTCCATAAAATGTTTTAACGATAAATTTTTTAAAATAAACGATAACTTTAAAATAACACAAACTACAACAACGCCATGCCACAAAGAGTATAATCGCATAACGCCATCATAAATAAGCGTTTAGAACAAGCGTTTAGAGTCTGTGACATGCAGGTTGGCAACAGCAAGTTAGAGATAAAAAGGCGGGAGAATTCCACTACTTTTATGGATAATATATCCTAGAGTTCATTTAATTTCTAATTTAGAAGTTAATGAGATTACAAATGAAGTGGATCGATGTTGAGTTTACAGCTGAAGTGAATGCGTTTTAAGAAAAGAAATTTTTAAAAATAAAGACATTTCTTGTAATACTTTCGTTAAAAAGCGAGTATAAATAAACGAAATACAATCAACTGAAGAACTAACAATAGCACAAAATCATTTGAAATCAATGAAAGCTAGTTTTGAAGCTGTAAAGTCTTCAGCAGAATTAATCAATAGCAGTTTTAAGGTGAGCAATATATTGAATCAGTCGATGTCCATAATGCCACCGAATAAGAAAATTTGCCCACAGCGACTGTTTTCTACAAAGAAAAAAATTTTAAAAAATTCTGAAAGCATCATTAAACCGGTTGCAGAAAACAATCGAAGATTTCTTTATCTTTGTTTGTTACAGTAAAATTTTGCGCAATCTAAAACACAGAATTCCAGTTTAATTAAATACCTTTTAATAATACTGCACAGTGAATCAAATAATTTAAAATACAGAATTCCATTTTATTTGACATTTTTGTTTTATATTAAATTCTTTTTCTTTAATTCTGTTACCGTACAGTGAATCAAGTAAAAATGTAAACTAAAAACAACTTTAAAAAAATAAATTTCTGTTCTTAAAGGACTTATTTTACACAATGCTTGCTTATTCATCAATAACTTGTCTACCTCTAGGTTGGACAAGCAACTAATAAAACTACACCACTGAAAGTAATTTGGATAATGGTTATAAATAATTTAAATTTCCCGCGTTTCGTTTTAAACCTAATTGGCTGCTGCTGACCTGCATATCACAGGCTCTAAACGCTTGTCAGTTTGTTCAATTGAACGCATTCACTTCGTTTAAGGGTGGCCAGATTCCCAAGATGGAAAAAGGTAATTATTGTGTTATTGTATTCTATTGTATTATACAGGGTGTTTCAGTGATGATGCACCAAACTTCGGGGAAACGTTTCTGACATTATTTCAAACAAAATATTTTAATACAATTTTGCAATCGGAGCAACTTGAAATTTGCATTATTTTGAGTCAATGTTTTCATAAATACCGTAGCGATTTAAATTTCTGCGGCCGTGAAACAAGACGAGCGATTTAAATTGTTTTATGAATGGCACGCAGCTGCAAGAAGACAATAAATATCTATCGTAAACGAAAAAATTTATGAGAGGCTTTTAACTCTGCCCTTGACCGCAATTCGTGTTAAAGGTGAACACTGAAAGAATGTGCATTTAGCGTGTGTTTTCATTTATGTAAACCGTAATTACATCAAATTTGCCGAGTCTTAATAATGTACGATAATTAACGCTTGTAACGTTTTTATTTATTCCTGTACCAACAATTACTACAATTATGTACAATTAATAAATTGGAAAAATTAGTAACTGGAATTATTGCTTCCGTCGCGCCGGTCTGCTAAATTATTTGTCTATCAGACTGATCTTGATCACATAAGGAAGAAACAAATTCCGAAGCGGGCGAATTTTGAAAACGGCAATTACCTTACAACATGTGTTCGAATAATCTGCGTATTCTCGAAATGTGTAATCGCCCATCGCACCACCAACACACCCACACACACATTCACATAATAAACTTAAAAATGAAAAGTATAAACTACACCAAGTAATTACTCGTCAACGTTAACCAGAACGGAGTGAACGAACTAAATGTGTTTCATCATATCATCTGAGGCGCGACAGTTTATGGCGTAATAAAGTAAAAAACCGAACGTTAAGGCAGGTTAAGAATTCGGGCCGCTCTCATCTATTGTACGTTTTAAAAATATACTATTCTCCTTTCCCTTCGATTATCTCAAAACTTATTCATTTAAAAAAAATATATTATAGGAAACTTTTATTTCTTTTCACGATATCTACCAACATACCGAGTTTGGTGCATCTTCACTGAAACACCCGGTATAGGGTGTCCGGTAAAGAATGGGCCATACTTGAAGGGTGGCTTCTTTGGATCAAAACAAATCGATTTAGATCAATTTATCTTAGTACAATTTTGCTTCATTAAAAAGTTATGGCCTTTCAAAGATAATTTTTTGATATCAATATTTTAGCAAAACTCGCTCATTTTTGGAGACATTTAATTGTAATTTGGTATTTAGAGGTTTCTTGTACTGTTGAAGCTGAATATCTGCTTATTTTTAACGTAACGTATAGAGGGCGCTCTAGAGAACCTGACATTCTCTTGTTTATTGTCGTACTTTTTTTTACGTGAATATTTTAAAAATATGTTTCGTTTTCTTGAAACGACATTTAATTTACTTTAAAAAAGGCATACTTGTTACATGTCGCTAAAGTACACCAGTTTTGAGAAAAATGGCTTTGAATGTGAAAATGTTGAATACTTACTACACCAGTAACGCTACTGCAGGATGAAAAGACAATTACCTAAAGTTGCACTACTTCGTAATTTACTTAAAATTGAAAAAAATTTACAATCCCACATTTAAATCAACGATACATTACGTAAAAAAATCTTATTATGTTTGCTATGGCCGCGTATTTCACTCATAGTTTTAACTTTCAACTCCAGATTACTCCCATAGTAACAATTATAAAAACAGTTGTTCCCATGGAAATAAAGTGAAGATTAAAGTTAAACTGTAACTGAAATACGGGTCTATGTGCCTGATTCAATGTAGACCTAAAACAATAATATTCAGCATTATCATATTCAAAGCCATTTTTCTCAAAACTGGTATACTTTAGCGACATGTAACAAGTATACCTTTTTTAAAGTAAATTAAAAGTTCTTTCAAGAAAACGAATATAATTTAAAAAATATTCACGTTAAAAAAAAGTACAGCAATAAACAAAAGAATGTCAGGATCTCTAGAGCGCCCCCTATATGTTACGTTAAAAATAAGCAGATATTCAGATTCAGCAGTACAAGAAACCTTTAAATACCAAATTACAATTAAATATCTCTAAAAATGAACGAGTTTTGCTGGAATATTGAAATAAAAAAATTATCTTTGAAAGGCCATAACTTTTTAATGAAGCAAAATTGTACTAAGATAAATTGATCTACCGGGTGTTTCAGTGAAGATGCATCAAACTCGGTATGTTGGTAGATATCGTGAAAAGAAATAAAAGTTTCCTATAATATTTTTTTTTTAAATGAATAAGTTTTGAGATAATCGAAGGGAAAGGAGAATCGTATATTTTTAAAACGTACAATAGATGAGAGCGGTCCCAATTCTTAACCTACCTTAACGTTCGGTTTTTTACTTTATTACCCCATAAACTGTCGCGCCTCAGATGATATGATGAAACACATTTAGTTCGTTCACTCCGTTCGTTTACTAACGTTGTAGTGGCGAGTAATTAGTTGGTGTAGTTTATACTTTTCATTTTTAAGTTTATTATGTAAGTGTGTGTTGGTGGTGCGATGGGCAATTACACATTTCGAGAATACGCAGATTATTCGAACACATGTTGTAAGGTAATTGTCATTTGCGTAATTCGCCCGCTTCCGAAATTGTTTCTTCCTCATGTGATCAAGTTCAGTCTGATAGGCAAATAATTTAACAGACCGGCGTGGCGGAAGCAACAATTCTATTCAACAATTCCAATTTATTAATTGTACATAATTGTAGTAATTGTTGGATACAGAAACAAATAAAAACGTTACAAGCGTCAATTATTTATCGTACATTATTAAGACTCGGCAAATTTGATGTAATTACGGTTTGCATAAATGTTAGTGCGATGAAAACGCACGCAAAGTGTTCAGCTTTAACACGTCTTGCGGTCAAGGCCAAACTTAAAAGCCTCTCATAAATTTTTTCGTTTACGATAGTTAATTACTGTCTTCTTGCAGGCGCGTGCCATTCATAAAACAATTTAAATCGCTCGTCTTGTTTCACGGCTGCAGAAATTTAAATCGCTACGGTATTTCTAAAAACATCGGCTCCAAATTATGCAAATTTCAAGTTGCACCGATTAAAATTTTTTATTAAGATATTTTGTTTGAAATAATGTCAGAAACGTGTCCCTTAAGTTTGGTGCATCTTCAATGAAACACCCTGTATATCGATTTGTTTTGATCCCAAGAAGCCACCCTTGAAGTATGGCCCATTCTTTACCGGACACCCATTACCGGACATTGCTACCGTGTATCGATACCGTTACATTGCACACACTGCAAAATGCTTCAGTTGTAGAAGGTTTTTTTTGGCTGAAAACATGGCAATTTCTTTTCAAGTTCATCATTGAAATGGCATTTTCTTTCCATGTCGACTACAGAAAGAAGAAACTGGCCGAAGACAAATGAAATACCAAAAACCGAAATGGTTAATAGTAGAGCCAGTTACTAAAGGAAAGGGCCAGAGCTGCAAAAATATTCAATATTCATTGCAGTTTTTACTTTAATTCTATAATTATTTACCTTATTCACCAGCGTTGCTATTTTTCTGTTGCTAGTTCATAAGCATTAGGTAATTAATACTTTCAATTTTAAATAACGAATTATAACATTTACAACACGGCGTCCTCACGTTTGAAATACATACATGACGTTCATTGAAGTAAAGAGACTAAAGAGAGCATGCACGAAATGTATTTCCGAAGCGGTGCCAAATTTAAATTGTGGGAGTCCGGAGAGCCGACAAACGTATCAAAAATTAACAATTCGTTTAACATACGTACTTATGAGAAAAGAGAACAAAAGAGAACATTGACCACAGAAAAAAGAAAAAGAAAGATCTGTGTCAAAAAAGAGGACATGTTCTCTTTAAAAGAGACATCTGGTCACCCTTCTTCGTTCACATCGAAGGAATACAGCTTATCACGGGGTGGACACTTATATTGGAGAACTTGGTACCTAGCAAAATGAGGTAGTAGTATTTCCCCTAATTGTAGAGGTCGCAGCAGTGCATAAATTTAAATTTGGCGCCTTACTTCCGTAACGCCACCGACCTGTCCAACCAATCGAATGCAAGTTACAAGCGTTTTATGATAGCGTTATGCGATTATGCTCTTTGTGGCATGGCGTTGTTGTGGTTTGTGTTATTTTAAAGTTATCGTTTATTTTTAAAGTTTTATCGTTTAAACATTTTATGGAAAACTGTTTCGGCAGAAATAATATTTTACTTCGTACAGCTGTTCTCACTGAACATTTACCAGGTAGTAATCTGTCTTAAATTTTGGTAGATAACCATTATTATTAATTTCAATTATGTTATTTAGAGCCCCTGCAAATAGAGATGATAAATGAAGAGAACCAGCAATTAGATTAACCTGTTCCGGAAGGTAAGAGTATACCTGTTCCAGAAGGTGAGAATATTTTGGGATTCGTTGCCCTGCATTTAGTTTATGGTCAGTACTGTCGACATTGTTTAGTCCGTAGTAATTTTTGTTTTGTTTGAACACTAGCTGTTTGATTGTGGAGGTTATAATTTGATATGAAAATTTGAAAACAAAGGTCAGAATCTTTTATTAGCATAAATCGATTTGAATGTTGAAAAGTGATGTACCAACAGCTGATTCTCTCACAATTGTTAACCTGAACGTTTTCACATTTAGATGATGAACTGATGAACATTTTTTATTTTTATTAAAACTAAGCAGACTATTAAGTCGACCTTGTTATTTCAAAACGACGAACAGACCAATGAACCATATTTTGAGAAATCACAGTTTGTAGTTTTAGTGTAGAACATATAATTACCCCAATTCTGTAACTCATAACAACATTGCTAAGTTAACAATATTGTTAAGTGAGATATTTTGACCAATCAGTACATAGAATTCCGTTGTATCTAAGCCCTGATTGGTCAAAATATCTCACTTAACAATATTGTTAACTTAGCAGTGTTGTTATGAGTTACAGAATTGGGGTGATAAGGATGATCGTGAATTTTACTGATCTGTTTGTCCTTTTGGAATTATACGGTCCAATTGTAGACTACATAAAAATTATAATTTCATATATTACTCTGACGTTAATTCTATAGTGGTTGTATGTATTATAATGCACTGTACTTATTTTAAATGTACTTAAATATAATTTGTTTTATGAAACTGTGTTTTATTTTCAGTTTTACAAGTTATTGCTGGGTTTCACCAACACTAAATACATGTAATCATCGACTAAAAGTAAATATTGCTATGGTTACACATGGTAAAATCATAACAATATTTATTTTTAACGTATGATTATATTTATTTAGTGTTGATAAATGATAAATGAAAATTAAATATTGAAATATCAAAGGTTATATTTGGGTTTGGAACTACGGTTACTTTTTCCCCTAATTGTAGAGGCCGCTTTACAAGGTACTCAAACTTTCTATTGAGTGTCCCATCTATTTATGTATTATCTATGACAGCTTATGACGTGAGATAGGTCGCGTTGCAGTACAGCGTAAAGCTGTAGCGCTTTAAATTACCTGAACTTGATTCAGTTGAAGAGGTTATGAATTTCTTACGATGTAATGCAGCGCTGCGATGTAGCACATAAATACCCCGCTTGATAAATGGCGACCGCTTGAAGAAAGCGCTGCAAACAATGACGTAATATGCATCTCGTTCAGCTTTACGCTTTATTAAAGCACTGCAGCGCTGCAGTTACCTGAACGCGGCCACTGACACGAAAATGTCAGGCTTGCGCGATAGCAACGCCCACTTCACATAGGCCGAAGTTAGATAGTGGGGAACATCGAGATTTCGGGGGACTCGGTCAGCAACGCGTCTCGCCGTTGAACTGTTAGCGCGTACGTAAATGCGCTTACTGATTAATTTAAAATGGTCACTTCATGTCCAGTACCGCAGTGTGAAAGTAACTCATCTGTTTTAATTATGTATTATTATTACATCTTGTATTTAATTATTAAGAGAACTTATTTTTTAACATTATTAAAAATTCCCCTTTTTTTAAGAATCATAGTAGTCCTCGGCTGCGACTCCTAGACAATAGTAGTTAGAACTATTATGTATTGTAAGTAGTTCAGCTAACTCTGCTATATCGTTCATATTTCCAATTGTTTCAAATGATTTATTTCTTTTTTTAATTTAAAGATATTGGAAACAACAAAAGTAATTAAGTATATTATTTTTAAACTCGTGCTCGTGAGTTTACATAATTATATTCCACACATGTGCATTGTATATATTTTAACATGCTGGAATTAGTTTTATGAATATATTTAATTTTACAATAATAAATTTATGGTCAACTCTGACTCCGTATTACTCATTCGGCATTAGATAAATAATATGTCAGTTAACGGCGCGGCGCGCGCAGCATTGTCTCAAGTTCTCGGGGTATTCTCCCACTGCTTTGAGCAGGCCTATTATTCAGTGGGCGTTGGCGATAGTCATTACATTAAGGCGGCTAGCGGGTGCCAGCGGCGTCGTTGAAACAGCATTTATCATTTCGTTTTCGTCGTGCATGGTATTTTCGGTTTTCAGTATTCCATTTTACAGTGCGGGACAAAATTATAACCGCGCTAAAATTCTTGTCATAATTCGCCTTATGTTGTGAGAATTTAGCTGGGAATTTTTTGTTGAAAAAATTTTTTAAGAGAGCTTATCATTCCAACATTAACAAACACAACTACAAAAGTAAATTAAAAATGAAGAGAGAATTTGAAAAATGTACTTTTTTCAGTGCGGTTATAATTTTGTCCCGCACTGTATTTTTAGAGTACAGTTATCTTTTTACAGAATTATCTTAACACCACTTGAATTTCTTTTTAATGACGTACATTTAACTTATTATTATTTATGTAAATCGTCCGTTTCTGTTCTTGATGCTCGAGATGACGCTTATGGTTACGGGGACTGATGACGTTTGCCTTACGTTGACCTTGACATAACTTTGCTTGTCTCTACTTATAACATCTAGCGGCCATACTAGTTACCATGTTGGACAAGAAACTACTATGACTCCCTCCTGTTTATCCTTAATTCGTTGTTAATTTGAGACCAAAACCAAAGGGAAATTTTGATATGTTGGTGGTATGTACATCTGTACATGGTGGTACAATTGCGAATTAAAATCTCAAATGTCAAGAATGTCAAAATGCTGAAGTGGTAGCATCGCAATCATATCGCAATTCATGCGTTAGTACTCGTGAGAAAACTAGTCTTTTGGACGTTTTAGTACAAAATTATAAGAGAATTAACATAATACTTTGAAATGGCTTTAATCGCTAGAAACGTGACTAAATTGATTGCTCAAGTAAGTTACTGCATTTGGATTTTATGATATTTTATTATAGGTAGGTCGTCATAAAATTTTTGATATTTTTAAGGTAACTCAACAGGCAGGACGAAATTTACACAATTCAGCAGCAGTAGCTAGTTCAGCTGTGAGTATTGTTTATATTCTAATATGTTATGTAATGATTTAGTTTCTCAGACCGAAGTTGCTGAAAGACCTGATACAAGAACTACGTGTACCCTAATACCTGGAGATGGAGTCGGTCCGGAGTTGGTGTATTCAGTGCAGGAAGTCTTCAAATCAGCTGGTGTCCCTATAGATTTCGATCCTTATTTTTTCTCCGAAGTTAATCCCACTTTGAGTGCTCCGTTAGACAAGGTAGCAGCATCGATTACAAAAAATCGAGTATGTTTGAAGGGAATTTTAGCTACGCCTGATTACAGTCACACAGGTGAATTACAAACTCTGAACATGAAATTGAGAAACACACTTGATTTATATGCGAATGTCGTTCACGTCAAGTCTTTACCCGGCGTTCACACAAGACACCAAAACATCGATTGCGTTATAATACGTGAACAGACAGAGGGTGAATATTCCGCTTTGGAACACGAGAGTGTAAAAGGGGTTGTTGAATGTTTGAAAATTGTAACTGCGACGAAATCTCAGAGGATTGCAAAATTCGCTTTCGATTATGCAACTAAAAATAATCGTAAGAAGGTGACGGCTGTTCATAAAGCAAACATCATGAAATTGGGCGACGGTTTGTTTTTAAGAAGTTGTGAGGAGGTATATTTATTTATAAAATAGTTTTAGTACGATATTTAATCATTTCTTTGTCTATAGATGGCAAAACTCTATCCAAAAATTGAATTTGAAAGAATGATCGTCGATAATTGCACAATGCAAATGGTATCCAAACCACAACAGTTTGATGTAATGGTTACACCAAATTTATATGGCAATATTGTTGATAATTTAGCTTCTGGATTGGTTGGAGGTGCTGGTGTGGTTGCAGGTGCTTCATATTCAGCAGAATGTGTAGTTTTTGAACCGGTAAGTAACGTCACCATTGAATATAAGCATTTTTAAGTACTACGTGCAAATAAATATGGTTGAATATTGTTCATAACAATTGTGACAATGTGATGTAAATTATATGATGTAATTCATCATAATTTAAGTCACAGTAAAGCTATGTCTTACATCAGTGTTAAATTAGCACTATTATTGTAATTATAATTAACAAGAGCAAGTTTATATACTGGAGTTTAACTTTGAAAAGGACTGAAAAAATTTCGAATTTGATTGTATGTGACAATTCATGCAATTTACTATAAGACTATATTTTATTATGAAAAGAAAAAAAAACGTGTTGGTAATAAATTAATCTGCTTTTACTTCATTTTATTTTCATTCTATGTTTGGGAGTTACCGCAATACGAGGACTGTGACGAGGACCAATGAGTAGCGCGCATTCATTGTCCGCGTATTGTGTAGCCCGTGGCAACGCTCGAAATGTCCAAAGTATAGTCATAATTTTCAGTTAAATATCAAATCTGAAATAAAAAATAAACTGATTTCATATCTACAAACTATTGAATTTTCTAAAAGTAATATTATCAGAGGAAAGTTTAAGCACAGATAATAGAACTAGACAGATGGCTCATCAAATGTTCTAAATTAGACCCCCCAATTTGGAGACAAACTCGGTTTAGTTTGGAGATAGCTCACCAAATATGTGGTTGCGCTACTGTTACAATAGCAGAGTGGAAAACCGATACCTGTAAATATAAGTACAGCTGAAATCAAAAAAATCGGGAAATGTCAAAATAAGTCGACACGTTTTTTTCAATATTTTCATAGTGTGAAAATGAATTTATTAGAAATAGGTTAGAATTATTTGACGGTATGTCAGTTTATAGTTGAATAGGTTAATTTTTTTGAAAGGTATGTATTTATTGTCAAGTAGACAATTAATTGACAAATAGAACCAAATTTACAATTGGAAAAATTTCATTTCCCGTTTTTTTTTTAATTCAGCTGTAACATGTAAACAAATTTTATAACTAAGAGGTGTGAAGCAAAGTTTAAAAGGAGAATTAACAGCATATTATAACCGTACGTCACATTATCGTGTACTGGCCCCATTTTAAGGGGACGATTCATTTCAAAATGGCGGGAAATACTTCCTATGTAAATAATAGGAGGAAAGAACTTCGGACATTTTTTCAAAATTTAGGCACTAGTTTGACTTGAAAACGGATGTAAAATGTTCTACAAAGTATAAGCTACGACGTGATCTATTTTTAAACTGAAATGGAAGTGGAAATTACTTTAAAATAAATTAACAAAACAGTCGATGTCATACACATTAACAGAAAATATTATTTTAAAAAATAATCACAGCAATTTAGGAGAAATGAAATAGATCTGCTGGCAGATTCCGTTCGTCAATTCGAGTCGAATTTGCTATTCTTGCCAATGTCTAATTCGACTCGAATTGGAAAACGGAATCTGCCTGCAAGTTGTAGGCAAGCATATGTATATACTATAAGTAGTATCAATCATTTTAAACCATGCAGTAGTTTTCAAGAAAATGTCGATTTTCTGAAGAATTTATAGAAAATATAACTTAAAACCAACTGCAATGTTTTGCTGGTAAGGCAGATTTAGCTTAAAAATACATGAAATGCATAGGTTCACTAGAGATGAAGTAGATGGCTCTGAACATAAAAGTGAATTAGGAGGTTAAGGGGAATCAGGGTGGAAACCCATAGGTGGAAACCCAACCGAATTTATTCTTAGGAGGGGAATACAATGCGAAGTTCTGTGCCAATTAATTAATTGCTTGACGTACGTATTTATTTAAAATGAAATAAATCATGATGTAACAATTGCAATAAATATTCTGTAGTATGCAGTATACAGGGTGATTGAATTTCGAGGGCCTGCATGGGGATCTCGCTTATTATAAAAGATAGAAAATCGGTTAAATGGAAGCAAAGTTGCCAAATTTCATGCTGATTAATAATCTGTTAAGAAATTTGAAATATCTTGAACGGTTTCTTCACAATCGAAGAAAAACGAAAAATTGCGATTTTCGAAAATCGGACATAACTTTTTTATTTATGATTTTTCTCAAAATCTATGAAAACATTTCTGAAACAATTTTTTACGCTTGATTGAATGCCGAACGTACTTTATTTCTAGAGCGATTCGTTTTTGTTTTTCCAGAGCCAACTTCATTTTTTCTTATGGGCGCGGTTTTTGTCGTTTAGACAGATAGATAGCACCTTTCCTTCTGAATTCATTGGTATGCCACACTTGCTATTTTATTTTAATTTTCATTGAGAAATTTTGAAAAAACTGAAATTAGATTCGTGTACACACATTAACTTAGCTTAGGTTCAACTGTATGCTGCGTATCCAAGGATACGTATACCTTTGTTTAATTAGTCTGTCATTAAATACAGAATCGCATATTCAAATGAAGAAAAACGTGATATGTTGCGCATCTTTTATTTGCCACAAAAATTCCACTATATCCACTATAAGTGCTATTCCAAGATAATTCAACCAAGTACATACTAGATATTTTTCCAAGTTGGATAACAATTGAAGGCATTATTCCAAAAACCAGACAAGTCCAAAATATCTGGTTTACAAGTTGTCGCTATTTTATATACGTTAAGACAATGGCTGTCTAGTGGTATAATTTGTTTCGCTATGAAGCAGACATGTCCGACGATTTTGCACGGAGAAATATGTGCGATTCTATAAAAACAAGGCAAATCCCACTTGTTTCCTGCAAAAGCCAGACAATTATCATTTTTGGACTTGTCTGGTTTTTGGAATAATGCCTTCAATTTCATTCAAAATGATACATTTGAAAGAATGTACAGAAATAGAATAGAGGAAATAAATCACAGCATTTGTTCGAAGACATTTCCATTTTCCGCAATACCTAGCCGTTGTATCATTTTGTATCAAATTGTTATCCAACTTGGAATAATATTTAATACTTGGTTGGATTCTTTCCGGATAAGTTTCTAAATACCGCTGAGTACTTGTAATGGAATTTCGTTGTGACAATAAAACATACGCAACATATCACGTTTTTCTTCATTTGGATACGCCATTCTGTATTTAATGACAGACCAATTAAACGAAGGTTAGCTACGCAGCATACAGTTGAATCTGAGGCCCAGTTTCATAAAACGTAGTTAACCATTCGATCAAGTTAACCGTGTGATTAAGCAATATCATTGGAGGAAATTTAAACTTTCCTCCAATGAATTCAGAAAAAAATATGCTATCTACCTGTCTAAACAACAAAAATTGCGCCCATAAGAAAAAATGAAGTTGTCCCTGGAAAAACAAAAACGAATCGCTCTAGAAACAAAATACATTCGCCATTCAATCAAGCGTAAAAAGTTGCTTCAGGAATGTTTTCACAGATTTTGGAAAAAATTATAAATAAAGAAGTTATGTCTGATTTTCGAAAATCGCAATTTTTCGTTTTCCTCCGATTGTGAAGAAACCGTTCGAGATATTTCAAATTTCTTAACAGATTATTAATCAGCATGAAATTTGGCAACTTTGCCTCCATTTAACTGATTCTCTATCTCTTATAATAAGCGAGATTCCCATGCTGGCCCTCGAATTTCAATCACCCTGTATATAATTAGGAAGGTCATTACAATTATAGATATCGTTAAATAATTAGGTACACAATGTATAACTATTTCTGGAATGTTTTAATATTTTACTCATCAAGCAAGCATTAATTTTTAGTCGTCGGTTGTGAAGGATTATTATTATTTATTGTTGATATAAAATTGGTCAAAATTTTTAATAGAACAAATTTTTTAAAAATTTAATTTATTACCTATTTCTGATACTTACTAACATTGAAGAAAGTTTCAAGCAAAATTTTACAGACGCCGTCTTAAGGTATGATTCCGAAGGCGACCGCAAACTTCATACTGTCGACTGCAGCAACAGACCGCAGGCGACAGTACTGGTATCTATTAGAGGTGGAGAAAAATCGATAGCGCTAGAGAGATTTACATTAACAAAACTAACCCTGCACTACAGTTGAAAGCAAAGGATAGTAGATAAGAACAGTTTCTCAATGGTTTGTTGCTTTATTTCTTTAGTTTTACAAGTATCGGCAACTATCGATTATTATCGATTATTATCGATAGTCACATGTAAAATTATCACCAACCATCGATGGTGTCAACTATCGATATTTCTCCACCTCTAGTATGTATACTTTTCTACGATATGCGTTCGGAGTGCAGGGCCACTGTCGCGTGTCGCGGTTGCCAGTCGCGACCGCGCACCGCACCACCGCTCGCGAAGCACTAGTGTCGCCGAGCGCCGACTGCAGAGTGAAAAAATTTGCCTAAAAAATGAGTTTTTCGGTCGCCGACGAGGAAAAATTGATCAATATTGTAGCTAAACATCCAGTTATTTATGATGCAGGCCACGCTGATTATCGCAACGTTTTCGCAAAAGAAAACGTTTGGAAAACTATAGTATATACCGGCTGTTTCAAATTGGGTGTGCACTGAAGGGATCTCCTAAACCATGAGAGTTACAGATTCGGTTAAATGGAAGAAAAGTTGCACCAGTCATTGCTTAATTCGTATCCATTAACAGAATCAATTTTCTCTTAATTGTTCTTGAAGTATTGGTGAAAATGTAAAAATATCGATTTTCTTTTTTCCTCTGTAACTCCCTTATTAAAAATAATTTAGAAATTCTGTCTTAACTTTCTACAGGTACTTTTGGATTCTGCTTCAAATAGGGGTAGTAGAATTGTGGTCACACGTTTCGTCTCTCCGCGACCAGCCTCAGTTTACATTTCTTAAATATAACGTATACCTTTTTATTATCGTATTTGTTGCCATTTTTTTCTCCTGATTGTAATGGTATATCACACTTAATTGTTGATATTAATTTGAAGCTTAAATAATACAGATTTTTATATGAAAATTTTATTTAATACATAATTTCAAACATTTAGTTCATTTTCTTAGGTATAGTGTAAACTTCAATGAATTATTTAATATCTGTCTCTTTAGTTATTGTATAATAAATTCTTTTAACAGACACTGATAGCGCACATTTATAGTATCCGTTAAAAGAATTTGTTTTACGAGACAGTTGTTGACGAGGCTAATTTTACAAACAAGGGAATATTTAATAGAAATGTACATAGATATTGGTCCAGGGAGAATCAAAAAAGATTTCAACAAGTGTGATCACAGATACAATTCAGCTTAAATGTTTGGTGTGGTATTTGGCATAATAGAATTAATGGTCCGATCATTTACGAAAATCATGTAACAGCTGAACGTTACATCGATTTTTTAAGGACAGCATTGGAAAACATTTTAGATTACATTCCTCTAAATCATATTAGGGAATTGTAATTTCAAAATGTTGGAGCACCAGTACATAATGCTGAAATAACAACAAATTATTTGAATCAAACTTTTCCTGATAGGTACAAATGGACCTGTCGCGTGGCCTCTAAGATCATCAAATATTAGCCCTTTGATTTTTTATTGATTGATTGATTGATTTTATTGATTTTTCCTCTTCCGACATTTGAATGTTAGTTATTAATATTTAGTAAGTAAAAAAAGTACTAAGGAATAAATTTACTTATTAAATAAATCATGACGAAACTGTATTAAGCTTTTTTTTATAATATTTTAACTTTACTTGAAAAAAAGTATTAATTGTTATACATCACTGCAATCAGCAGAAAAAATGCTATCGAATAGAATAATTAAAAGATATACGTTGTATTTAAAAAATCGAAACTGAAGATGGTCGTGGAGAGACGAAACGTTTGACTTCAATTCTGCCACCTCTATTCGAAGCAGAATAAGAAAGTGCCTGTAGAAAGTTAAATCAGAGTTTCAAAATTATTTATAATACGAGAGATACAGAGGAAAAAACAAAATCGACATTTTTACATTTTGATCAATATCTCAAGAAGAAATAAGAAAAAATTCATTCTGTGAATGAATACGAATTAGGCATTGATTCGTGCAACTTTTCTTCCATTTAACCAAATTTGTATCTCTTACGGTTTAGAAGATCCCTTCAGTGCACACTCAATTTGAAACAGCCGGTATAGTATAGTAAAATAATAAAAAAGCATCGTCATCTTCCTCTTCGAACAGAAGGCTCAAAATCTTATCGGGAACGTCAAAGTTGTCCAACGTCATCTTAATGGAACGCTTTTAGAACCGGCTGTGACTGTCGACTGATCTGTCGCTGCAGCTGCATTCTGCATTGGTCCGACCGCCAGCGGCAACAAGTTTGCGGTTACCGCCTGCAGCCTGCAGTTGCAGTCGGTTGCTGCGTTCGTCTTCGGAATCATACCGTTAGGGTAAATTGTAAAATCATTGACTATTTCGCAGGGTTTGATATACAGGCTGAGTCCAAAAAACGCCTACGCGAATAGCGTCGGTGTTTATTGTCGTATTTAATCGGTCAAAAAATCAAATGAAATGGCAGAAAAAACTCTATAGTATACCATATATTGCGTCTTTAATACATTTAAGACAGCTGCATGGCAGCTGTCAACTTTTGTTTCTTAAATGCTTTTAATAAACTTCATAAGAAAAAAACAATAAAATCGAAATTAAGAGAATGGGTAAAGTGCAATTGTTAAGCATCTTTTTGCTTTGTTCCCCATAAAATTTTTGGTGTAACTATTGTCTTAATTTTAATTTTACAACAGATCTTAAAATCTATTATAGATATTTAATTAGTTTGATTCCTTGGCTTTACTTTTACTTCATAATATATTCTGGTTGATTGAATTAAAAGCTAATAATATTTAAAAAATATACAGGGCTCTCCAAAAAGTCGGCATCAAATAGGAAAAATTTTTATTTCCGATTTTTCGAAAAAACTTTTTACGGCAATAATTTGTGCTTGTCTGAAAACCTACATATTTAGTCCCTATTAGATATACCGAGTGATTTTTACTTAGTAAGAAAATAACGTTTTTTGAAATTGTCAAAATCCTAAAATTGTTATTTCTTGGAAATTAATCAGGACGAGATTTTTTTACTGTGTATTAGTTTTAGCTTACTGAAAAATCTCAAGGCCAGAAAATAACGTTTTTTTCCTTAACTTCCGCAAAAATTGAATTTTTCAATCTTTGAACTTTTCTCAAAATTTCACATATAAAATTTGACTTTAAATTTCAAATAATTTTGGATGAAAAGTTCAAAGATTTGTAATTTGAAAAAAAAATAATAGAGAAAGGTATTTATTTCTTTAGATATTTTATTATTTACCGAAAAGTAATATTTGTCCATAATCGCAACGTTTTTGATGCAATATGATTTTGAGGAGAAATATTTTTTAATGATAATTAACAGGTGTTGGAATGTTTTCTAAAAACTCTAGTTTACTCCTATTAATGATTTCCTGTCACAAAAACCCTAAATATTTTTTTACAACGACCTAAATGAAGAAAGTTTTTCCTTATGTACAGGGTGTCCCAACAGTGTGTTCTCGGACCATATCTCCATAAGTACTGAAGATAGGAAAAAAATTTCAATACAATTTCTTTTTTAATTTAAGAGATCTACAACACGAAATTATTTTCATCTATACAGAGTGAATCAAAACAGTGGTGCCGGACACAACTTTTTTATTTCAAATGGCATACCCTTTATATGAAACCAAATTTGGATTGCCCATAAAATTCTACACATTTTCTGTATACCATTGCCTATACCTAAACCTAACCGTTCTTGAGATATTTAACATTTTGTCTAAAAGCAACCATTTGCAGCTACTATTTTATTTACTGATATTTTATTTAATTTTAACTCTAAGAAAAAGATTTTTGATACAGATGTAGTTGATACATAAGCTTATCATAAGCCGTTATTAAATGTACTTTTATCGCTACAGGGTGGTCATGGTAATAAACGAAATCTTAGAAACTTCAAAATGGCAAAACACAATTTTCTTAAATAGCATACCCTATATTTTTCTATCCTAAATTGTTCGTTTAATAAAGTACTTTCATTTTTGTTAAGTATGTCTTATACCTATCTTCGATATTTTTTGAGATTTTCAGATCTATTTGAATTATTTCTTTTAAAACGAACACTTGTCTAAGGTGGCTGAGGGAAACCGGCAAACAATGAACCGGTTGACATTAATAATTATTTTTCAAAGTGTTAGACTGTTGGGTACTTGTTAAGACATGAATTATTAGATTTATTGAATTATTTCTTTACTAAATGGTTGCATAGCCAAAGTTGGTTGGATCCGCTGGCAACGGGTTTGACGGTTGGTCGGGCAATTATAGGTGTGTGTTCGAATCCCCTCCTGGTACATATGGGTTCTATGTGACAAACGGAACACTTATGTATCGGATTGTGTTCAGGATTCATTTCGGCCCCTTCGAACTAGGTTTTCTGCATTTTCCCGGTTTTTAAGACGAATGCCGATGGAAAACATTTAGTAGGTCGGTCGCAGCCGCAGCGGGGAATATTACAATAACCAGCTTAACGCATTCCTGGGGCGTGTATGACGTAAGTACAAAAAAATGTATAACTGTTTAAAGGAGTCACGTACTAGAACTAACTAATGCCTGTACATTATTGTCGCTTGAAAATTAATTATTAAAGTCAACAAGCTCATTTGTTTGCCGTTTTCCACGGCCACCTTAGACAATAACTCGTTTTAAAAGAAATAATTCAAATAAATCTAAAAATCTCAGAAAATATCGCAGATAGGTATAAGACATACTTAACAAAAATGAAAATACTTTATTAAGCGAAGAATTTAGGATAGAAAAATATAGGGCGTGCTATTTAAGAAAATTGAGTTCTGTCATTTTGAAATTTCTGAGATTTTGTTTATTACCATGACCACCCTGTAGCGATAAAAGTACATTTAATAATGGCTTATGATAAGCTTATGTATCAACTACATCTGTACCAAAAATCTTTTTCTTAGAGTTAAAAATAAATAAAATATCAATAAATAAAATAGCGGCTGCAAATGGCAGTTTTTAGACAAAATGTTAAATATCTCAAGAACGATTAGGTTTAGGTATAGGCAATAGTATACAAAAAATGTGTAGAATTCTATGGGCAATCCAAATTTGGTTTCATATATAGGACATTCCATTTGAAATAAAAAAGTTGTGTCCGGCACCACTGTTTTGATTTACTCTGTATAGATGAAAATAATTTCGTGTTGTAAATCTCTTAAATTAAAAAAGAAATTGTATTGAAATTTTTTTTGTATCTTTAATAGTTATGGAGATATGGCCCGAGAACACACTGTTGGGACACCCTGTACACTGGCGTGCAATAAAATCGCGTACACCTTCAAAATCAAGTAACAGAGTTCTTATATATTTTTGGCTTTGTAAATCGGTATTTTGTGAATTTTGACATACTATCAACACTGTATGTTATAAACTGAGAATTTAAGATTCTTGTTACGATTTATTTAATTATGAATTTGTTATTAAAGTATTAGGAAACAAACGTAACAGAGGTGCATTTATTTTTATAAAATAGAATTTATGAATAAAGGAAATATAAAGTTCAATATTTTATCATTTCTCCATCGGCTTCTAATACTCGATTCAATCTTTCAGGCATAATATGATATAAGATTTCACCAATAATTTTCATCCTGGCTTAATTCTACCTTATCATGATTCAAGTAAAACAGAAAGCGTGACAGCTTCTGTTCTTCCATCAGTACTATTTTTTTGGCACTTGTCGAATTCTTTGAATCAGAATTTATAATCCTTTGACTTGCAGTTGACCATAATGCCGGAAGGTTTGTCACAAATAACGAGATCTATTATTTGAGATGGATTTTATTTCAAATGCTTAAAGAAGGCTTTATCTTGCTCATGACTTGAATTTTTTTAACGTCCCAAAGCTATTTTTCTACTTACTCTTCTCTAACTACATCTTCTCTGTACGTGTAAGAGTGCATTTATTTAGACCATAATTATCCGCCACTGCTCTTATTCGTCATGCATTTTCTAAGAGAGTATTAAAATTGATTCTGTTTGTGTCAGCTCGGCATTTTTATTGTTTGACACTGACAGATTATAAATAAGACTGACTTAATATAACAAAAATTGGGTGTACGCGATTTTTTTGCACGCCACCGTACAAGTGACAACTATTGAGTATTTAACAATCTATTTTTGGAGCCTCCATACGTTCCTATCTCGTTGGCTATCTGGAAAGATCTATTATCCGTGGTTTAAGTATCTATTGTTATTACAATGACATATTCGAAACAGTGCTTTAACAAAGCAATACATATGGGTTACACATTATGATCACATTCAAAATACTTTAATGTTTTTCAACGACCTCATTCACTTATTTCAAATTATTCGTTTTTTTTTCTAGGGTGCACGTCATACATTTTCAGAAGCCGTTGGCAAAAATGTAGCGAATCCAACTGCGATGTTATTATGTTCTGCAAAATTACTCAACCACGTTAACCTACCCCAGTACGGTAGTATGATAAGAAACGCGGTCGACAAGGTATTAAACGATGGAAAAGTACGAACCAAAGATATCGGAGGACAATCCAGTACCAATGAATTTACTTACGCGGTAATAAACAATTTAAAACCTCTTTAAATGAAGAACTAGCTGCAAAGTAGATTGTGGAATGTTAGAAAGAATTCGAATATCTCATCTTTGTACTCATAGGCTTTATTTATTGTACAGGAATGTGCTTCAATTGTAAATAAGTATTATTAATTTATTAATCGATTATTGTAGGATTAAAGTGAATTAAAGCTGCGTATTTAGTTTTAAATTATTTTATTCTATTTTTTTGGTACTTTAGATCTAACTTGACAACTTGGAACCTAATTTTTTTTTTACATTAGTTTTAACATCATTGAGTTGTAAATTTTTTGTTCCTTTTTCTTTTTTTTTACCTTCTACTTGCTGGCCTAGCTAATTCTATAATCCTTTCTGTGGCAACATATTTTAAAGCATTGGGGCTGATAAGGAATGGATCTTCTTTTAAGTCTGCATCTCTTGCATTTACTGTCTCCTTTGGTAAAGCAAGTTGCGCAATTCTTTCAGAAGCTGTTTAAGCAGAACAGTAAATTTAGTTTTAGGTTTTCACTTAAGCAAGTAAGAATTTGAAAACTTTTCTTACCCACTGCTTGCAATGCTGATGGTTTTACAGCACCAGGAATTATGGGCTCTTCTTTAATTAATCTAAATGCTGGAGGTTTTGCTATTTCTGCTATTCTTTCTGTTATCTCATAAGTTAAAGCTTCTTCTTTAACCTATAAAAGCAAGAGACCAAACAATAAAGTAAATATTGAACAAAGTAACAATTGAGGAGTATGTGGTTTGAAATTAAAATAAAGCATAATTTAGTAAAGTTTTTTTTAAAACATCGTCCTTGGTCAAAATAAATTTTACAATAACATAAAAGTATTACCAATAGAATATTAAAATGATACATTGTCTTAATATTGAAATATTTACTTTGTATAGGTCCTCTACTGGTTGTTCTGAAAACTTAGGAGTTACAAAGTTTGGCGTGGCTAGTTCAGCCATTCTGGGCTTAATTTCTTCCAGATCGACAATAGGTCCTCTCTAAAAATTAGATATACGTACATATTTCAAAATAACGTGCAATTTTAAAATATTCATTAGTAGTTAATTGTATTTTGTTTTAATATCTGAACAAACCATGTTCAGGTTTGTAATGAATTCTTATTCTTGAAAATTTAAATATGGGTGTCATTACAGTGAAATAAAATTTGATTGTTTCTGGAAAAGAGGTCAATTATACAAGTATGAGAAAGCATAAATATCGACAAATGACTAAACTATTTTGATTACGTATACGTAAAGTACTTACTTTAATCGGTTCAGGTTTAGGAATTGCTTTCGGCGTTGAGCGCAAGTTCACCCAAAGCGCTCTTTCTTTTTCAAGATCTTCCTCTAATTTCTCCGAACATGTACTTTTAGTTTCCGCTTTTACTGTAACTGTTCCTTTTTGCTTTCCTTTTTTACCTTTCTTACCCTTCTTCCCTTTCTTCCCCTTCTTCCCTTTTTTACCCTTCTTACCCTTTTTCTTTTTTTCTGTTACCTCTGGTATTACTGTGGTGGTTTCTTTGGCGGTCTTTGGTGATTTACTTCTGTGTTTTCTGCGCCTGGAGCGCTTTTTGCTACGTCTGTTTAAAGATTGTTTAGATCAGGTAAGAAGTCCTTTGCGTGTTATAATACTTACTTTCTTGCGAGATCTCTTTTTGCTTTCTTGTAATAGTTGTATATGCTGCCCCATGAGTATTCTATTTTTTTATCCATTCTTTTCTCATAATTTGGATAAGTTGTGGGTAGATTAGAAAATAGACGTTTGTTTATGACCAACATTCTATAAATTAACGTTAAATTAAAACTAATTGCAAGTGTTTTTTTAACGATAAAATAAATTCAGTGATGTAAAAGTATGCGATTTTTTTTCACGAAGAATACTTTCATATTAAAAAAATTGACATAGTTTTTGTGGACTGTCTACGAAACAATCCTTTATTAATTAGGTACCCTTTCAAATTGCGTCTGGAGTGAAAACATACCTCAGAGTTGGTCTAGATAAATGTTCATTTCTTTCTGAAAGCTCAACTGTCAGAGCTCCGGGACTAACTCCTGTATGATATGTCTCGTCTGGTTTTTCATATTTTTGGCGTTGGAATTTTGGTTTTGATAGTAAGACTAATCTCCAGTTTTCTTTGCGCTTTTTCTTGCCTGGTACTGTGGGCGTGGGTCCATCTCCACTCATGGTTTGTTCTGTCGAAGGCGACCCGCGACGTTTAACGTCGGGCGAAGCCATTCTTCGTTTTTGAGAATTCGGAAATTGAGAATTTAGTTGTTGTCCAAGTTATAATTTAAAGTATTTTTTTTTTTGGATTAAATTATTTTGACGTTACTTTTGATGGTTAAAAAAATTGTTTTTTGTTTTTTTCTAATGTAGTCATGAGCGACTGACAATGAGTGTTTTATTCATGATTCCTGACTGTTCAATTGAAAGGCTCAACAAGTTGGTTTTGATTTTTTGATGAAAGAAGAAAGAGCGGACGAAGGATGACTTCCTAAACCGATTGACCTTTAACGTATATGTTTTTTTTATGGAATTAATTGTCCTATTACGTTGGAGTATTTTACAGTTCCTTTTTGTTTCTGTTAGTCCTTTCGTTTTTAACAATTCCACGTTTTTTTTTTGTTTATCTTATTGCTAAGTATAATACAGAATTTTTACAGTCAACTTAAGAACACGCTAATTTTAGATATTTCAGTTACTATTGGAAATTCATTTTTAAATTAAATTATTTATGTCTGAATCTGTACTACACAAGAATCTGCTCGATTATTACTGCATTTTTCATAGGAAATGGAGAAATTACAATGATATTTTGTAAACCTAAATTGTGGAGATTTTCGAAGGACACCATCTATGACTAATTTCTCATAAATAAAAATGAAAAAGGCTTGACGTGTGTTTGCAACTTTACCTTCTGATTCGTTAAGGTCTAATATACACTGAAGTTTTTTCAAATAAATTAGATATTATTTTGTATAATTCACTTCTCCTTGCGTGAAAGGAAAATTTCTTCATTGCGCCTGATGATTTGCCAATTAAAATCAATATTGAAAGAAAAACACCGTTTATTCATATTTAAATAATTACTGATTCACGTCCTCAGTACTTATAAAATAAATATTAAAGTAACGACCGCATGAGCATTTATTATCTGAGATAAAAAATGAAATTTTTTTCAGGATTTATCCTTGAACTAAATTAAACTTCTCTTAAAGGTTTTATAGCTTAGGATCAGTGTCTTGTAAATTAGCGAATTTTTCAGAGAGTTCCCACAGTTTCTTCGCCTT
The DNA here is from genome assembly GCA_033060865.1 of Dorcus hopei. Lineage (NCBI taxonomy): Eukaryota > Metazoa > Arthropoda > Insecta > Coleoptera > Lucanidae > Dorcus > Dorcus hopei. The sequence continues at coordinate 16,947,000 of CM065424.1, read as the reverse complement.
GGCCGCATCTGTGGCGCCCCTGCTTAAACTCTTCTCTTTACAATTCATGAAGTACTTCCCCGAGACACCTTCCAATTCTTCGTCAGTTGCTAAGTACACACTTGTCTGACTTCCTTGGACGGGCGTTTTGAAAAAACCTTTGACGATCAGCTTTAATGGCCAGTTCAAGGGAATCGGTACGTTTCTCCAGATTCCAGAATCTATCATTCCTGGATGCAAGCAGTTGGCCGTAACTTGTGTGCCTTCAAGGCGCCTTGCTAATTCCAACGTGAATGGAATATTGGCGTATTTTGATACGTAGTATAAATACAGAGGGAAGTATGAATTGACGGGGTTTATTTTATCCAAGTTTAACGACGCTAGACGGTATAATTCAGAGGCGACTACCACTATTCTACTTGGAGCGGATTTTTTAAGTAGATCTGTAACAGAAAGTGCAGTGAACTTCAAGAATCAGAAGGAATATTTTTTTTACCTATTAGCAAGTGAGTTAGTAAGAAAGGCCCAAAATGGTTGGTGGCCATGGTCAGCTCCAATCCATCTTCAGTGACTTTCGTTCGAGATTCGGCGGTTCCAGCGTTGTGTATGAGAACGTGCAATTTGGGCTCTGTTTCGTTTATGTCTTTGGCGAATTCTCGTATGGACTTCTGCGATGAGAGGTCCAACTTTTTAACTATGACGTTTTCATTTTTTGTTGTTGCCACAATATCGTCTGAAAGAGCCAGGAAAACACTTTTTTAGCAATCGTGCAGTCAATTCGTGGAACGCACTTCCGACCAATGTTGTAAACGCCAATAACATAAACTCGTTTAAAAATCAACTCGATAAAATTTCTTAAAATTAAACCGTATGACAACACTTACCAGCTTGAGCTGCTTTGTTGTCTTAATAATAATAATAATAATAATAATAAAATATTTCAAACCGCTGTTGAGAAAGTGTAGAAGAATTTTTACAAGTTGCATTTTGGTTCTTTCGTTATTTTTTAAATATAAAAAAGTATGAAAATAAAACAGTTTTTATTTGAAGTTAATTTCAAAATTTTTGATTAAATCTGAACGCATTTGATATCATGATACATTTAAAATTAGAGTTCATTAATTAACAGAACAGTGATAACAAACCATTTTTTTTTTGTAAACGTCAACACATACGTATTTTAATGTTTCATAAAACACAAGGATAAATACCTAATTCAAGTTTCTTAATTTAATTTAAATCTGCCACATCAGTAATATTTTGGGCGTAAAAATGTTTAATTTTTGATTCTAAACGAACACACACTTTCCTACTAAAAGGAGATAAAATATGAATTTTCAAAATTAATCAATTAAGTACCTCTGGTTTGATTTCCGCTATCAACATTTCTGCAGGCTAAGATAAGACGTGCTCCTCTCTTGGCCAATTCCCTCGCTGTTTCTTTTCCAATTCCACTGTTAGCCCCGGTGATGATCACCGTTTTTCCGTTCATTCTCGCCTTACCGGAGTAACGTATGTAAGACACGTACAAATAAAATTTCAGTAACGAGATTGCGGTCAAACCACCGATCACTAAGAGACACAGGAAGACTTGAACGTGTGGACAGTGTAAGTCAACTCCTAACACGTTCATTCTAAAACATAGAGAAACCTTCGCAAATACTTAAGGCACAAGGTCGAGAAATTTTAGTTTCTTGTTTGTTTCACTCCGTCGAAATATCAATGCCGTTTCTCCTGGTGAAAATGAATTTGTAGTCATTAGTGATTAGCAGAAGTACTTAATTACTAAATAATTTTCTTCAGACAAAATTATGTAGGTACACTTATGGTGCGCTTAATTTTAGAAAGTTGTCATAGATATAATTCATTTGCTTTTAATTATCAAATGATCTATTCCAACTATCTTAAAAAAGATCTGTACTTCGATTAGGTTTGATCGACAGAGAAATCTGAGTTTTAAAAGAATATTTATATTAAACAGACTAAATGTATTTTTCTTAAAAAAAAAGGATTTCAAGGTTCTCAAGTTAAAATTTAACCGGTTTTTCTTAAGCAATCGTTGTCACAGGTTCAAATTTAACACGACTATTTGAAATACAAGTATTTACAAAATATGCATAGGAAGAAATACCAAATAATCAATTGTCCAAATAAATTTAGGAAGAGCAGAAAATAAAGAAAAATTGCACGTGGCTTTGAAGATTATAAGTTTATCTACTTAAAATATATTTATCAATTTTTGATTTGATTATAACAGTATATTAAAAATAAGACATGATTTTAGTGCACGCGTCCAGGTTTAGAAAACGAGCCGCTTTCTAGCGAATTTTCTAATGGAAAAGTGCGCTAAAATATCTTACGAAACGTGTATTTTATACTATTTTTCTGTTTTAGTTCTCAGATGTAAAAAAAGCTTAAGAATCTGCGTTGTTACGTAATTCAAATACATATAGGAAATTCTGTTTTGTTATATGGCGGTTGGTGACGCTTAAAATAATTTCAAACAAATGTCAATTTTTAGGTTATGTTTATAATTTGAGATGCCAACAAAAACTGGTAATGTCAAACGAATGTCAATTTGGAGCAGGGTTGCGATTGAAAGAATTTTAATTGTGCCAAAATTTCAAATCAAATTTTATTGTACTAAAATAACTAACATTGTACTATGGCACAGATATAACTATGGCCTAGTCTAGTCCTGTGGTCTAGCCTTGAAGTCAAAAAATAAAAAAAAACCTATTGTCCGTTTACTTGACATCCGCGCTATCAAACTGACAGTATGTTGGCATCACTGCACACTTGTGACATTTCCTGTTTTATTCATCAATATTTTTAAATTTATACATAATAATTAATACATTTTAGACGGGTACTGGTTAATAGGGTATTTACATGACAATAACATGAAACACAAATTAAAGCTATGTAATAGAAACTACAATTAATAATATATTAAACAAGACCTAATCTTGACGCTGTTTTTACTTATTAGGGCCGGTTTTTTAACTTCCTTGTAAACTCCCTTTTTACTAAAATGAACATTAAACTAGTTGCTATAGCAACGCGTATTCATGTGATTGAGATAGATGCACTCTTCTAGTTAATCCGAAAGAGATGCATAATGCTTGACAGGCAGCTAAATGATAGATTTTTCAGTTACAAGACAGATAAATTTACAAGTAACTTAAAAGGAAGTTAAAAGATCGGGCCTAAATCTCTTTAATTAATAAATTAAAATCGAAAATTATTCAAGTATAAGACCTCTTTCACATTGGCGACTTAGCAGCGCGATTTAGTCGCGTATATCATTTTGCACGTAATTCCCTATACCTTTACACATTAGCGACAAAGCCGCGCGATTGCGTGTGCAGCAGTGGGTCCCCGCGATTAGCCGCAGCGATTTGATCGCAATTGTCTTTACACAATGCGCTGCTGGTACAATACAGTCTAAAGTCCCTAGATTAATAAAGTACGGCAATACACAGTTTAGGACCAAATTTTAAAAACTAGCCAAAACATGGCGTCTGTGTCACATGACACAAAAAGACTTGTGTATTTGAGTTGAATAAACAAATATTTGTCATGGAGACGAAGAAGTTTTAGATTTTTTGGCAGTTGATAAATGTCAGCTCCCAAAAGGAATTAGAAATACGAAATAAATCATATTAAAAACACCATAATAAATAAGCCATATTAATCTAAAGACGTTGAAGATATGATTATTAAAACACTTTTGCTTAAAATTTTGAATTTTGATAGAAAAAATGGAGTAGTTTTTGCAGGTAACGAAAATATTGTAGTTTTGCGTTATGCATGCCTTATGTGTAAAATATTTGTGCTTGCTCGAAACTCGAAGGTGTTTGTCCGTGCCCCATGGTGCTCCCCCAGCGAAAACACGTACGTGTAAAAAACGTTGTAAAATAACATGTAACCAAACGTTGAATTCGTGTGGTATTGTTACGTTGAAACAACGAAAAAATGTCGCGGCAATCAATTTCTTTTAAACGTCTCCGTCCACGTGTAAGAAACGTTGTAGAGTAACAATTAATCAACGTTGAATTCGTGTGTTATTAATACGTTTTAATAACGCTCGAATCAACTTCTTTTAAACGTCTTTATCCACGGTATCTCTACGTTAAATCCCAGTGCATACATACGTATAAAAAACGTTGTGGAATAACATGTAACAAACGTTGAATTCGTGTGTTATGGTTACGTTGAAACAACGAAAAAATGTCGCGGCAATGTCCACGTGTAACGTTGAATCAGACAATTACGACGTGTATTAAAGCTGGGTCTAAATCATTAGACTGAACAAACATACATGGCTAATGGTGGAATTCGAACCCACGCACACAGGCGGAATTTCATAAAATCCTGGCCAAAACCCCAAAAAATAAAGTCGCTTAAAACAGTGCCCGCTATTTTTTTCCTAAATGTCGACATTCCGTTCTAACCAATGACATAATTACTTTTGATCACATGACCATCATGAATCAGTTACAACAGAACAAAGTGTATGTTTAAACGAGGCGAAGCGTTTCTTTTTATTTACCGAATATTACTGCTCTTACGAAAACGTAAAGGTTTATTTTCTCGTGTATTCATTATTATTTTCGAAGTGAATTCAAAAACTGAAAGTATGTATCTATTTATTTTCGATATAAGTAGTTTTGTTTCTTTTTAATAGGGTCGTTTTGGAAGGTCATATATTCAAGTCTCAATATTATATGTTTTTGTTACAAATTATGTTTCGTCATGCTTAAAAGTTCAGGATTCATCCCAATCAGACAGCTTTATGAATTTTTTTATAAAGGTATAAGTATAAACTAAATATTGGAAAAGGTTAGAGTTGCTAATATGTGCTAATGTACAGAGTGAGGCTTTAATAGTAAAACTATATACAGTGACCGGCAGAAACTTGGCCACATATGGAAAAATTCTTTATTATTATTTCTCAGAAAAATTTATTCTTTATGAAAGTTCCTGCATCTTCTCAAACTCAAGATGCATCAAAGGTTGAATACCTCTTATAGTATACCGAGGGAATCAAAATATTTGAAATTGACATAAGAGTAAAGTACCTTTATTTTCCATGGTACGCGCAAATTTTATTTGGAAAAGTTATTCAGAATTATTATGAGATCTCAAATATGAAATCATGGCTGTCTACGATGAAAAAAAATTTCACATATTTTTCAATTTTTCTCATACCAGTGTGTGTATCGTAGAACTTTGAATGTGTAGAGCTGGACGTTTCTTCAAGTGTGACATGTGTATGCTTTATAAAGGATGGACACCTTTTCTAAGACATCCTATAAATGATTAACATTTATGGAAAAAAGCTCAGAACATAGCAATTCGAAATTATTCCTATTATTATTTCGCTATTCAGATGCGGCTTAGGTACTATAGACACTATAAAATTTCTATGCAAAAGTACGTAGAAAAATATCTTTTTCTGGAATTCGTAAACAAAAAGTAAAAAGGTTTCCATCTAAAAAATTAAAGAAAATATATTTTAAACTTTAAATGGACACTGTTAAAAATGGTAGAAACGCTCAACGTTTCACTATCGGTTCACTATAGCTCCCGACGAAGCTATCAACCGATAGTGAAACGTTGAGTATTTTTTCTAATTTTGAGTGACTGTTTAAAGTTTAAAAGCTATTTTCTTATAATTTTCATCGGACAAGAGTCAACTTCAGTTAAAAAATTAAAATTATTTTTGTACCCCAACGGTACGCCACTGTACAAATAAATGAACTACTCCAAAATGTGGTAAATTTATACTAAAAATGGACATGCCCGAACGTTTTTACATAAAAGAAAATGTTTTAGAAAATATTTAAAGTACTGCAGACTTTTTATCCACACTGTATAATAAATATGTAAGGTTGTTAAAAATTAATTATTAATTACATCTAAAATCTCAATAATAAGGTTTCTTTTTACTTCCTGAAGTGTTGTCAATCTTTTACACAATTATTAGGTTTTGGCCAGGATTTTATGAAATTCCGCCTGTGTGCCAACGCCACGCCGCCGAGTGACACGACTTTCCAAGTCGGCTAGGCTAGACGCCACTTGGACACCCCAGTTCCATGACTGATTCGTAAAGCGGGCAGAGGCAGTAGTAATAAAGCCGAACCGGGGACTTTAACTTGCAATGGCTACGCGCCGCCCTCACTCGTTCAATTTCCGAACTCTTTACTACTTACAGTTTCCTTCTAACATCCATATTATCATAACATCATTAAATCAATTTTTCTAATGATTACAATCCTAAGCTTATTTTCTTTGTATACCGGCTGTTTCAAATTGGGTGTGCACTGAAGGGATCTCCTAAACCTTGAGAGTTACAGATTCGGTTAAATGGAAGAAAAGTTGCACCAGTCATTGCTTAATTCATATCCATTAACAGAATCAATTTTCTCTTAATTGTTCTTGAGGTATTGGTGAAAATGTAATAATATCGATTTTCTTTTTTCCTCTGTAACTCCCTTATTAAAAGTAATTTAGAAATTCTGTCTTAACTTTCTACAGGCACTTTTGGATTCTGCTTCAAATAGGGACAGTAGAATTGTGGTCACACGTTTCGCCCCTCTGCGACCATCCTCAGTTTAGATTTTTTAAATACAACATATACCTTTTTATTGTCGTATTTGTTGGCATTTTTTCTCCTGATTATAATGGTATATCACACTTAATTGTTGATATTAATTTGAAGCTTAAATAATACAGATTTTTATATGAAAATTTTATTTAATACATAATTTCAAATATTTAGTTCATTTTCTTAGCTATAGTGTAAATGTCAATGAATTATTTAATATTTGTCTCTTTAGCTATTGTATAACAAATTCTTTTAACGGACACTGATAGTGCACATTTGTAATATCCGTTAAAAGAATTTGTTATACGAGATAGTTGTTGACGAGGCTAATTTTACAAACAAGGGAATATTTAATAGAAATATACATAGATATTCGTCCAGGGAGAATCAAAAAAGATTTCGACAAGTGCGACCACAGATACAATTCAGCTTAAATGTTTGGTGTGGTATTTGGCATTATAGAATTATTGGTCCGATCATTTACGAAAATCATGTAACAGCTGAACGTTACATGGATTTTTTAAGGACAGCATTGAAAACATTTTAAATTACATTCCTCTAAATCATATTAGGGAATTGTAATTTCAAAATGATGGAGCACCAGCACACAATTCTGAAATAACAACAAGTTATTTGAACCAAACTTTTCCTGATATATGCATAGGTACAAATGGACCTGTCGCGTGGCCTCCAAAGTCACCAGATCTTAGCCCTTTGATTTTTTATTGATTGATTGATTTATTTTATTGATTTTTCCTCTTCCGACATTTGAATGTTAGTTATTAATATTCAGTAAGTAAAAAAAGTACTAAGGAATAAATTTACTTATTAAATAAAATCATGACGAAACTCTATCAAGTTTTTTTTTTTAATCATATTTTAACTTTACTTGAAAAGAAGTATTAATTGTTATACATCACTGCAATCAGCAGAAAAAATGCTATCGAATAGAATAATTAAAAGATATACGTTGTATTTAAAAAATCGAAACTGATGATGGTCGTGGAGAGACGAAACGTTTGACTTCAATTCTGCCATTTCTATTGGAAGCAGAATAAAAAAGTGCCTGTAGAAAGTTAAATCAGAATTTCAAAATTATTTATAATACGAGAGATACAGAGGAAAAAAGAAAATCGACATTTTTACATTTTGATCAATATCTCAAGAAGAAATAAGAAAAAATTCATTGTGTGAATGAATACGAATTAGGCATTGATTCGTGCAACTTTTCTTCCATTTAACCAAATTTGTATCTCTTACGGTTTAGAAGATCCCTTCAGTGCACACTCAATTTGAAACAGCCGGTATACATTTCAAAAATTCTAAATAATTTATTTATAATAAACATGTAATTCTAAATCGCCTATTTTTAAAAATATTTACACTAACTTAAAATATTTGACAAAACACATTTAATACAATACTCTCAATTTACTTTATTATTTACAAAATTATTTCTTTATGAAAATTTTAAAAAAATTACATGCTGCTCATAAACACCGCTCGGTCCCCAATCGACTGTCCCGCGCAATTAATCCATTATCCGTAGTTCAGCAAAGTGACCCCGTTAACAATTATACAGAGTGGAAAGTTTAACTGGAATAAATTCTGTAACTTAGAAAATTCTATTTGTAGCAAAATTCTTGGAACAGGTCAATTTTTATTTTTATGGCGCATATTATAAAAGGATTTCTTTAACTTTTCAATTATTTGGAGGGATGAAACAACCCCTAAGTATTTTTTTTTAATGGAAGGGTATGTTGAGTAATTTTTTTTCTTAAAGCTTGTTCGATTGGGAATACAGCTACGTTTTTATTTTTTAATTTTTCTTAAACAGTAAAAAAATTCTTTTTTTATTTTTTACCTTTTAATTCAATTTTTTCAATTTTTTCAACATATCCTTCCATTAAAAAAAAAAACATAGTTAGGGGTCGTTTCACCCCTCCAAATAATTGAAAAGTTAAAAAAATCCCTTTGTAATATGCGCCATTAAAAATAAAAATTGACCTGTTCCAAGAATTTTTTTACAAATCGTAATTTTCTTTAGTATTTTTAATCACAGATTTTGGGCATCAAATTCAAACTAACTTAAAAAAAATTGACAGATTACGTCAACTTAAAAAAAGGTTATGGTTGACTCGTAGGTGCAAATCAGCAGTATTTTTCATACCTGGTTCGTTTCATTTTGTAGGATATGAAATTTTGAATTTTGAATTTCGCGCCAACTAATGATTGTTAAGGTAGAGGTCGCTTATGTGGTTGTGTTTTACCGCCAGTATGGGCAGTTACGATTGCACAACATTACGTTATACGCCATTCTTAGCTGAATCGCGCTGAAGGTGGAGGTGAACGTTACTTTTATGTTCGGTCTTATGAAAATTTATGATTTGTATGTTTTTTTTAATAAAGAAGTGCTACAATTTCTTCAGAAGTGGGATTTGAACTACGATTGACCAGTGATTAACGCACAAGTTACGCCACGGCATCAGACATTACCCTTACGAAAGTGCCATTAAGACGAATGGAGTATTAATTTGGGAAACGTACAAGAACTGAAGTGATTATTTCGGAAGCAAATATTCTAAACCGTATTTTGTGCATTGTGTGTGAGATTGAGCCTAGACATTCATCGCAAATTGTTCGAGCAGTGCTACGCATTCTTGGTGTTAATTTTAACTAAAATGGCTTCGAGGAGGCGTGACAAAAGTAAGACGAAGCAAGAAGCTGTAATACGTGAAATACACGGAACGAGTAGCGAACAGGTTCCTACTATCCGAGCCGGTAATACAGCGAGCTGTGCTAATGCAAGGAACTGCGATGGTAATATAGACAACTTTGACATCAGTGGCGACGATAGCTTAGGGGAAGAACTAAACATGACTACATTGCCAGCGCAAACAAACAACGAAACAGATTTAAGACAAATGATGTGGTTTATGATGGAGGAAAGCAGAAAAAGGGATGAGCGATTTGAAAAGCTTATTGACAGAATGACGCCAGTGGTACCAAACAGTAGTACTCCTGTGCAAGACCTTGTTCCGATTTCCCCAGATTTTAGTAGAGCAGTAAATAAATGTGATGGTGAAAACAGAAGCGAAGCCAAGGTATGGTTGAACACACTTATGAGTCTGAAAGCAATTCACAAGTGGCCTGATAATTACACGTTGGAAATTGGTCGTGTAAATCTCATTGGTGGAGCCAAGCATTGGTACAATAACAGAATAAGTACAATCAAAAGTTTCTCAGATTTCGAAACTGCTTTCAAGAAAACATTTATCGGAGAAGTATCATTGCCGGAGCGTTGGAGAAATATGGAGCAACGTGTGCAAGGCAAACTGGAAAGCGTGTTTATGTACTTCCACGAGAAAATGGGTCTGTGCAAATACCTAAATCTGGACTTTCAGGAAAGTAAACAGCAGTTACTGATCGGTTTGTATGACAGAAAGTTGTGTGATGCGATGGCGAGTAAACAACATGCAGATGAAGACAATTTGTTGAGTGGCATTAGACAGTATTTAGAACTAGATGGTATGAGGGCTGAAAGGTTTAGGCTTAATAGAAGTGAGAAAAACATAGGTGCAGTACCATCTACGACTTCTGTGAAAACAACGACAGTAAATTATGGTAGCCAACAGCAGAGAGTCCCGACTTCGAGCAGCCAGCAGAGGCCCGCTCAGCAGCAGGTCTCGCCTCGTGGACAGCAGCCAGGTTGGACAACTGGGGCACCTCAACCCAGGTGTTTCAACTGCAACGTCCCTGGTCATCTAGCAAATGCTTGCAGGGAGCCGAAGCGTGATCGAGGATCATGTTATTCCTGTGGCTCATCAGAACATCGGCAAAATGCATGTCCTAGGAAGCAAGTAACAAGTACGCCAAGTGTCGAAAACAAAGTAAGCAATAATGCCAGTTCATTATTAATCGAATCAATGCGGTTAGTGCCAGCGTACAATACCAAAGTGTCATTGGGCTGTACGAATACCAGTGAATTAGTTGCTATTATTGACTCTGGTTCACCTATTTCGTTATTGTTGCAAGACTGCGTAGATTTAAGCGAAATTACGTCATTTATCGGTAACGACCGTTTTGAGGGAATTAACAATTCAAAATTACAGATTTTGGGAACTGTCAAAACTTCTGTATGTATTAACAATGATATTGTTTTTGATAATATACTGTTTCATGTAGTTCCTAGTAACACGATGAAAGGTTCTTGTTTGTTAGGTCGAAATTTTATCGCTCAACCAAATATTGAAATTTTGTTTAAGAATAATGAATGTATTATTGTTAAAACTGTTGACCACAATGATTTTTGCACCAATGATGTTTTGTTAGTAGGCCTGAATGAGGAAGTTGAGTTTGGGTTAGAACTAAATGTGAACAAAAATGTAGATTTTGAAAGTAAGCAACGGGTGATAGAACTATTTCAAAATTATTACCTAGAAGCGGCAAAACCTGAGCAACCAAAAACAAAATTTGAAGTTGGTATTACAGTCAAATCGGATCATACACCAGGGCTAGCTAACTTGAATAGGAATATCCGTTCCAATACTAAAAAGAGATAGAAGATATAATTCCGGATCGGAAAATCGGTGCGCTAAAATCGTTACTGTTGCAGGTTCCTGTAATTTTTTGGATTTTACTGGAATTAAATTAAACAATTAAATTGCTTTTGCCCAGGAGCACTAATGATCCCACTAAAAGTGAGTTGGGCAGTAGAAAGTATTAAAAGGAGACTTTAAATTTAAAGTCACTTTTAGATGTAAAAACAACTGTGAAATTATATTTGTTTACACATCTGAATCACAAAATTTGACTTAAATTTTAAAGTCTCCTTTAAATTCGATTTTGAAACTGGCCCTAAAGCAAATAAATTCGAAAAGATTTATGGAAAGTGCATTTTGTATGCACGCATGTTTGTAAGAGAATAGTTTTTTAATTTGAAGTGTTATTATTTTATTAATTATATAAGTGACAGTTTCTTGTGAAATTTATGACGTAAGTATTTTGATGTGTTTAATCTTTCTTCTTAAAAATAGATTCCATATTAAACATATACAATAAATAGAAATTATTATATTACAATTTTGTTTTACAGTAGTTATGAATCTAACTTCTGTTCGGCGATCAGGAACACATACGTAGTTGTTGCATATGTGGTAAAAAGTGTCTCCTATTTTCCAATTTCCAAATCCAAATCGATTCTTGGATAGATTTATAAAATGGAAGGAAGCTGTTAATAATGCGCTAGGCATGCCACATTATCAAACCAAGAAAGTTTTCACCGCAGTTTTGTTTGCATAAAGCACTTCACAGCTGAAGATTTTGAGAGTGATAGTTTAAAATTATTAAAAACAGCAATACCATCTCCAATTCCAAGAAATGCGAGTCCCAGAAAAAGTAGATCGATTACAACAGGTGAATTTGTTTGAAGTTTGGTCATAAGTTCTCTCATAACTTCATTAAATTTTTATAGGTGATACTGATAATATCAGCATATGTACTCATCTACCCCCATACTCAGAAAACCCAGAATGTGAGTACATAACATATAATGTTAATTGAATAATAGAAATTACTCTTACATTTTCAGCTGTATCTTCTGGAATGAACCTTGGAATTATTCCGCTAATACGGGAGATACAAACTGAAAAAGGTACTTTGCGTTGTATTTGCATGAATATAATTACATTACTAAAAAATCATACATATATATTAACTGGAGCCCTGTTGAAGAATACAATTATATATGTATATATTTATGTTTGTATGTTTTCAGAATATGAAGCAGTTATGAAACCTCAACCGTCATCTTCAAAACAAATTGGAATGTATTCTCATTCGGCAGTCACAACACAAGGTAAACTGTCTTGATAATTTAGAAAATATCTTTTGTTTAACTGATTTATTAAATTTTACTTTTCCAATCTTAAAGGAATTTCAATTTTGTATAAAATATTTTGTACCTAATATTGATTTGCAACAATCGATGGAAGTTCACTTGAATGTATTTTTAGGAGTCTCAAAGCCTTCAATTTCACTGCAGTCTAAGAGAGCTACACTAATATTAAAAGGAAAGTGCATCCAGAAAAGCACCACCACATTAAATAACACTGAATTTACTTTATATCAGGAGGCCCGCCGTTTGCAGAAACGAATTGCATGGATGAAGAAAACAGCTAAACGCAACAAAGCATCTATAAATTCAGCCATTCATTAACGAAGATGCCTAGTTTTGAAAAGATGTGCCAAAATTTAACACTGAAAGTCACCTTTGCCAGAACAGAAAAAAAAGTAAAAAGGGTAGAAGATTTACTCTTGAACAGAAAGCAGATGCTGTGGTAAAAGATATTTTAAGTTAAATTTTTTTATTAACTTACTTTTTGCACCTACTTTATATGAGATGTTAGTTTCTAAAATTGTTATTGAAGGAGTAACAATAACAAAAAATTAAACTTGTACTTGAGTACTTACTTCAGTTCTTTTAACATGAACAGAATTTGTTTTTTTTGTTTTTGTTAATTTTCTTTAAAAGTTCTATAAAAATCCCCCCCAATAGTAGCATTAGTTTTGTTACATTCTATATAAACATTCGTGTGCTACTTTTGACTTTTGTGAATAATAAAAGTAATAGTTAATTCAGAGGTATGTTTCATTTGCACGGTAATTTTAATTTATTATATCACTTATGTATTTGTTTGAGATATCTCTTGATATGTTGTACTTTGTGCAGAATTTCAAATGAGTGGAAATTGTTCTACACAAAGATCCAATATATTAAAAAAATTTCAATGAATACCTTTCGTATTGAGGTAATTAAATTTCCCGCCATTTTTGTTGCAAGCGCTAAGGATTTCGATCCCGCCGGATGTCGCCACTAGTATTTTCTTAGGAACCTGCGTTTTACTAGGGACTTATCGTTCTAGAGAGGGGGTATTCTATGATCATACACCGTTTTCTTATTCGCCTAGAAGGTTGTCGTACTTTGAAAAGAATGAAGTTGGTAAAATTATCAATAAATCATTACATGATGGTGTCATTCAGCCCAGTAATTCTGAGTATTGTTCACAAATTGTAATTGTGAAAAAGAAAACAGGCGATTTACGTTTATGCGTTGACTTTCGCGAATTGAATAAAATTGTAGTCCGAGATAGATTTCCTTTGCCGAATATCGACGATCAATTAGACCGGTTGAGAGATAAACGATATTTTAGCCGTTTGGACCTAAAAGACGCTTTTCATCATGTGTCTATTAAACCAGAATCACGCAAATATTTAGCGTTTAGTTGCGCTCAAGGATTGTTTGAATATTGTAAGTTACCGTTTGGTTATTGCAACAGCCCTGGTATTTTTATGCGTTACATAACAGAAATTTTCCGCGATTTAATTAACAAAAATTTAATAAGCGTGTATATCGATGATATCCTTATAGCTACCGATAGCATAGAGGAGCATATGGACATTTTGAAACAAGTTTTTATTTTGCTAAACGAAAATTTACTTACGCTGCGGGTAGACAAATGTTCATTTTTAGAAACCACGACTGACTTTCTAGGATACACTGTAGGTAATTCGGAAATAAAACCGAACAAGCGAAATATTGAATCCGTTCTAAATTATCCGATACCCACAAATTTAAAGGAGTTACACAGTTTTGTTGGTTTATGCTCGTACTTGCGTCGTTTTATCGAAGGATTTGCTGTGTTGAGTAAACCGCTTTATGACTTGTTAAGAAAGGACGCTAAATTTGAAATGACCGCGTTAGAAGTCGACGTATGTCAAGAATTAAAGTCGCGTTTAGCTTCTGAACCTGAACCCAAATTTGCCAACGCAACTTCATTGCGACGCAAGCACTGTAGGATACGGTAGTGTTTTAATGCAGCAACAGTCTGATGGTAAATATCACCCAGTATTTTTCTTTAGCAAACGCACTACACCAGCTGAATCGCGATACCACAGTTTTGAGTTGGAAATGCTAGCGATCATTTATTCACTTGAAAGATTTCGTATTTACTTGCAAGGGGTCAAATTTACGATTATAACGGATTGCAATAGTCTGAAGCTAGCTTTACAGAAAAAAGATGTAAATCCCCGAATTTTACGTTGGTCTCTCATATTACAAAACTACAATTACGATATTGAACATCGTACCGGTGATCGAATGAAACACGCAGACGCGCTCAGTCGGTGTAACATTCTTGTTGTCGAGGATAATTCCTTTGAACGTGTCCTAGCGCTTAAACAAGAACAAGACAAAGACATTGTCGCGATTAAAGATAGATTGGAGCACGGTGAATCTAAATTTTATGAGATGCGCAATGGTGCAATTTATCGCAAGTATAATGCTAGATTGTTATTTTATGTCCCCGCAAGTATGGAAGCAAGCGTTATGCGAACAAATCATGACGATATGGGTCATTTTTCGACAGAAAAAACAGCTGATTTAATTTTGCAAACTTACTGGTTTCCGCATTTACGAGAAAAAGTTAGAGATTACATCAGTAATTGTTTAAAATGTATTATTTATTCGCCGCCGTCGGGCAAACCTGTTGGTCTTCTTCATTGCATACCTAAGGGTAATATACCTTTCGAAATGATACACATTGATCATTACGGGCCTTTAGAAAAAACAAAGAACCAAAATAAATATATTTTTATTGTTGTGGACGGTTACACTAAATTTACAAAGTTATATCCGTGTCGTGCAACAAATTCAGATGAAGCCATTAAGCATTTGACAAATTATTTTAATACCTATAGTAAACCACGTGTCGTGATATCAGACAGAGGTACTTCTTTTACAAGTCAAAAGTTTTCTGATTTTTGTATTGAATGGGACGTTAAGCATAGTTTGATTTCTACTGGAGCGCCGCGTGCCAATGGCCAAGCCGAGCGAATGAATCGCACTTTTAATCCAATTTTGTCTAAACTTACCGAAGATGCTCAAAAATGGGACTTGGTTATCCCAAAAATAGAGTATGTAATGAATAACGTTCGAAGCCGCTCCACAGGTGAAATACCTAGTGTTCTTCTTTTCGGTGTAAAGCAGAAACATAAAACTAATGATGCGTTGAGAGAACTTTTAGAAACACAGGCAGAAACAGATAAAGAAAATTTAAGCGATATCCGTGAAAAAGCCGCTGAAAACATTGTAAAGTTGCAAAACAGCAATAAACAGTATTATGACAAACGCCACAAACCAGCACCAGAATTTAAGTTAGGAGATTTGGTTGTTATACAGAATTATGACGTCACCCCTGGCGTAAATAAAAAGCTTATTCCGAAGTTTAAGGGTCCGTACCGTGTTGCTAAAGTTATGCCGAATGACAGGTACCAAGTTGAGGATATACCAGGGTATCAGGTTACTCAACTCCCTTACAAAGGAGTAATTGATGCTGCTAAAATGAAAGTGTGGTCAAACTAATTTAGGCATTGTGTAAAAAAAAAGTGACATGTTTATGGTTTACGATACAAATTATGTTTAGCTTTATGTATTTTTGGTTTTATTTGATTATGTAATGGCAAGAAGATTGAGGCCAATCTTCATGTCAGGATGGACCAATTGTAGGATATGAAATTTTGAATTTTGAATTTCGCGCCAACTAATGATTGTTAAGGTAGAGGTCGCCTATGTGGTTGTGTTTTACCGCCAGTATGGGCAGTTACGATTGCACAACATTACGTTATACGCCATTCTTAGCTGAATCGCGCTGAAGGCGGAGGTGAACGTTACTTTTATGTTCGGTCTTATGAAAATTTATGATTTGTATGTTTTTTTTAATAGAGAAGTGCTACAATTTCAAAGCTGCCAAGTATGGAGAAGAACATCACATTTCAGAGATTTTTAGTAAAATTAGAATTCAAAGGTGTGAAACACGATAGAAAATCACTGTAAAATTAAGTGTTTTCTAACGTCAACATCACGTTTTGTAGCGCATATTTATTCGGTATACGTTAAAATAACGTTATAAAACGTGAGTTAAAAATTTAGTTGTAAATTATGATTTATCTAACGTATTAGTTTCGTTAATTTTTTCTTATTTATTACGTAGAATAGTAGATGTTGAATTAACGTTGAAAAGATATGGTAATCAACATACGGTAGATACATTGCATTTATTCATAGTATAAATCACGTCTTAAAAAGACAAAATTATTACATATTTATTTCACGTTATAATTACGTCCATATTTAACTGATCGTTAAAAAACACGTTATACAAACGTGGTATAATTATGGTTGCTAATTCAACCAAAAAACAACGTTGCATTTTTCAACGAATAACGTTATTTCCACCGTCACAACGTGAAATTAACGTTGAATAAACGTACATGTTTTCGCTGGGCCTGGTTTGTTTATTTGTGGTTTGTGACGGTTATTGGATTTTGTTTATTTTTATGAGATTTACAATGGTTAATCGTGTTGAAGGGTTGTAAGGACGTTATTACAGTTTATTATGGGAGAAATTTACTAGTCGACAAACAGTATAGTTTACATACAATACATGCTCAAATTTGCGCAGTAAGGCTCTAAAAAATTGACATTTACGTTTATTTTCCGTTGTCATGAAAATCAACCAAAATTTTCATTTTAAAATTCCCGCGTATAATAAGCCAGAAAATGGCTTCCCTATTGCCGTACTTTAGTAATCTAGGGACTTTAAATACAGTCTAAATACAGTAATCGTCCGTCTGCGCTGTAGTTAAGTAAAATGACTATCGATACAGAATTATTTATAATAGAAATTGAAGACCACTCAGCAATTTGGGACTCTCGACCTAAAAATTATTCTGATAAGATTGAGAAACGAAATGCTTGGAAAGAGATATGTAAAATCCACCTTTCAAATAACTGTCAATCGAGTCGTGATCGTTGCGTGGTTCGCGATTTAGCAGCGCGATTTAGTCGCGTACCAAGCACCAAGCGATTAAATCGCGCGGCTGAATCACGCTGGTAATGGCGTTTACGAAAGACTGATCGGAGCAGGTAAACTGTAACTGATGTTTACGAATAATTGATCGGAGCGGATAAACTGCGATCGTAAATGTGAGCGGAACACAACCGATCATCAACTCGATCAGTGATTTGGTGACTCTGCTGTTTAAATAGAATCACTCAGATCACTGATTGAGGTTAGTAAACTATAATTGAATCGGTCAATGCAGAATAAGTATAGGTATGTCCATAGTGAATATTATGGACATTAGGCCCTTTCTGCATTGATCGATTCAATTATTAGTGAGCAATAAAACCTAATATAACCTCAGATAAGGAATAAATACTACTAACCGCCAACAAACTTGTTCGGAAATTGGTTGATCTGATTAGTAATCCCAATTTACTCTTCACGTGACAGGGCAATTCTGATCACTAATCTGGATCAATTTTTCGTAAACGCCATAAGTCGCTAGTGTGTAAGACCTCTAAATCACGTGATTTCGAACGGCTTCTCATTGGTTGTGACGTCAGTGTTCAGTAAATATAGCCGTCTTCCATTTACATTCACTTCACCCAAAATCAAATCAATTTGATTTTGAACTGAACTGATTTTAAAGTGAACAGAGAGACTCTTAAAGGAACGATGTTTTGGAACTAAAATTAACATAACCTCAAAATACGTATGAAATCACATGAAACTGATTTAGAAAACCAGCTTGATCAGTACGGGGTGCGGGAGGGGAAACTCAATAACTTCCTCATCACTGATCGCCAAATGAGTAACTGCAAATGAAATGCAATCAGTGATTTTTAAGTGAATTTGAATCGATTCGCATTCAAATAAGTTGTAAATGTTCAAATAAACTGTAAATGGAGGACGGCTTTTTTCACTTGACGTTTATGTTGTAAGTAAGTAGTTTATTGTCAATATTTACAGTTGGTTCTTGTCCGATGAAATTTGTATAATAAAATCTTTTAAACGGAACTAAATTGCGCACTATACACTTAACGTTTCGTAGTCGTTCGACAGCTTCGTCAGAAGTGAAAAATATGTTGTCAAAATAAACAAGGTTGTCAACGGAAACTGAAAAAGTAACTTGATTTTTTTTTAAATTTTTTAATCTAAAAATAATTTGAACATTATAAAGTTAAAAAATTTAAGGAATCGAGAAAACTACAAAAAAACTACAAAATGTATCATTTAAATTTGCAAAATCAGTACGTTTATTAATAGAATTGTTGTTTTCTCGATTCCTTAAATAGAATACAGATCTGTCAATTTTTTAACTTTATAATGTTCAAATTATTTTTAGATTAAAAAATTTTAAAAAAAATCAAGTTACTTTTTCAGTTTCCGTTGACAACCCTGTTTATTTTGACAACTTATTTTTCACTTCTGACGAAGCTGTCGAACGAGTGCGAAACGTTAAGTGTATAGTGCGCGATTTAGTGTCCGCTTAAAAGATTTTGTGATATTTATTGTCAATGTTTAAATGTTTGCTCTTTTTATATTGTTTATATGGAAATTATTGGGATACATTTTAGATACTTACATCACCTTACATGAAAATGATCTTCATAAAAATATGACCACACTTTTCCATTGTGTCTTCATTACTTTGACATTTAATATGTCAAGAAGAAATGTCACATTTATAACCGCAGTTTTTTTTTGATACGTTTATAAATAATTTATTCGGCGCTTTAATAAAGATACTTTTGTACTGTGGCATAGCACAATAATGATAAGATGCTTTACTACTAATTTTATTACATTTTAGTTGTGCATACTTGTAATCAACTTATGATTTGACGACCATTTGACGACTAATGAACAGTGACATCACACGATTCAAATGTGCGTTTTGGCGGGAATTTAATAAATTCAAATTTCTTTTATTAATTACAACTTTAATTCACTTATAAAAAAATAAATTTATCTAAATTATTGTATATTCATATATGTACAGGGTGGATCAATTTCGATGTCTCTTATGGGCATCTCTGTAACTATAAGAGTTAGAAAAAAACTAGTGGCCAAGTCTCGATCTCTTTTTTAGAGATAAAGGCAATAGACTAAACAAAAATTGGCTATCTTCTTTTGTTTTCGAGTTGTAGGTAAAAATTGACATTTTCGACTTTTCGTCAATCGCGCATATCTCGTTTATTTTTACAGATATTAAAAAACTGTTTTGACATTATTAGGACACTTTTTTGAATACAATTCAGTGGTGTAGTTGGTTTTTTGATATTTACTTAAATTTTCGAGTTATAATATAAAGTTATATTTTTTTTAATGAAAATCATAGTAGGCAATGTCACCATTAAATAGAGATTTTTTTCTGTTTTCAAAAATATATACTTTGTTGGGTTTATTTCTTACAATTAATAGAATAAAACGCCTTTTTTATTATTCTTGGGTGTATTCTATTCTTAGTAGGCTGGTTTGAACAAAGGCCGACAATTTTTTTGTTTGTTTTTATTAAATATCAACTCTTGTTCAAATATTTTGGCAGTTGCAACCGCATAAAGAGAAAGAAAGATAGAACGAGCATCCTCTAAGAGTCACAAAGATTACAACAATACCGATACCATGTGGTTTGGGTGAAATTCGAAATTATGTAACTTCATTTAATATTTAAGTTTAAAACGCATTTTTTTCGATTAAATATGCATTTCAGGGGATAATGAACTAAATGATATGTATAAATTAAAAACATCTTAAAAATAAGAAATTATTGCAGAAAAAGTTAAAGAATATTGAAATGTAAGTAGATAATAAACACAACTCTTGATATATCACAATGAATAACATAAAACCCAGAAAATAATATCAAAATATAATCACAATTTAAACACTGCCGCACTAAAATACGCAGCTAACTCATGATGTAACCCAACCCAGCTCTATCGGCGCTAGCTTTCTATCTCTTATGTTCAACGGAATACCTCTCACTCTTGTGCGACCCAATCATCAAATCTTTGTTAATATTTAATAAAAACAAAAGAAAATTGTCGGCTTTTGTTGAAACTAGCCTATTAAAAAAAGAATGCGCCAAAAATAATAAAAAAAGGCGTTTTATTCTATTAACTGTAAGAAATAAACCGAACAAAGTATATATTTTTGAAAACAGAAAAAGAATCTCTATTTAATGATGACATTGCTTACTATAATTTCCGTTTAAAAAAAAATCACTTTATGTTATAACTCGAAAATTTTATTAAATATCAAGAAACCAACTGCACCACTGAATTGTATTCAAAAAAGTGTCCTAATAATGTCAAAACAGTTTTTTAATATCTGTAAAAATAAACGAGATATGAGCGATTGACGAAAAGTCGAAAATGTCAATTTTTGCCTATAACTCGAAAATAAAAGAAGATAGCCAATTTTTGTTTAGTCTATTGACTTTACCTCTAAAAAGGAGATCGACACTTGGCCACTAGTTTTTTTCTATCTCTTCTAGTTACAGAGATGTCCATAAGAGACATCGAAATTGATCCACCTGTACAACTATAGTGACGAGCACAAAAAACGGGCCATGTTTTAAAACTAAAATCCAACTAAACGTCATTTTTTTTATTATACGCTGAGAAAAATGTATATTGAAAACCGTGTTGTAAAAAAAGTATCATTAATAATAAAATAAATTGTTTTAAAAGTAGCAAAATTGTTTAAGTAAAGCAAGTAAATTTTTATGCTATAACTCGAAAATTTAATTAAATATCAAAAAACCAACTACACCACTGAATTGTATTCCAAAAAGTGTCCTAATAATGTCAAAACAGTTTTTTAATATCTGCAAAAATAAACGAGATATGACTGATTGACGAAAAGTCGAAAATCTGAATTTTGGCTTATAACTCGAAAAGAAAAGAAGATAGCCAATTTTTGTTTAGTCTATTGACTTTATCTCTAAAAAAGAAATCGAGACTTGGCCACTAGTCTTTTTCTATCTCTTATAGTTACAGAAATGCCCATAAGAGACATCGAAATTGATCCACCCTGTACAAGTAGGTACACTCAAAACCATGATTTCTTTCCAAATTTTGACGCTGACAGTGCGGATGTCAAGTAAACGGACTGTACGTTCTAACGTTCCCAAAAAGTCTGAACCATGCCATGGTCTGAACTTTTACCTTAAAAATCACAAAAAAATTATTAGAAGCAGAAAATAATTCACTAAAAATTTCACTAGAAGCAAATGCCGAGAAAATCAAATTTTGTTTTCCCTTTTTTGAATACATTAAATATTTTATTGTATTTATACGTATTAGAGCTGGCAACAGATGCAAGGGACAAGAAAATGGTCGACGATAAAAAAAATCGTTTTTACTTTTGCCGTTTTGTCAGAAAATAAATTTAGCACGATGACAAAAGGCGTTCGAATTCCAATCGAATTTCGACTTTCTTCTTCATAAAAAATAACAAAACAAAAGACCTTCGAATCTTGACATTATTTTTCAGAAAATAGCAACTAGCAATAACTGTAAGAAACAAAAGTTTTGGTCGACGATTTAAAAGAACCTTTCGATTTTACTTTTGCCTCAGAAAATAAATTAAGAACGATGACAAAAGGTGTTCGTCCACTTAAAAAGAACTTTCTTCCGAGTACCTTATTTTTGTTTAATGTAATCAAAACTTGTTATTACGTTATGTTGTCATTGTATTAGATTTAGGTATTATTACGTATTGATATTAAATTAGATAAGAATTATTACTATCATTTTTGATATTGCGGAAGCTAATTCTTGCGACCTTCGGCCATTTTGTAAAAGGTGTTGCTCAGTCCTCCACAATGAGAGAGTAAGTAAATATTAAATTTTATTGTAGGTGTTACAGCTTCAAAAACACTTGGGTTAAAAAATACCGAGTGATTTCTTTAAATTTTTTTATCAACTCTTGCCATGAGATATGGACGGCATGTCTTAGCTTAAGTGAAAGGTACGGCATTGCACTTCTTCTTGTTCTTTTTCCGTAAAGCTAAGACATGACGTCCAAAATCCACGCTGTCCACGGCAAGAGTTCATAAAAAAATTTAAAAATCACCCGATATATACTTGTATGGTACAGTTTTCCGATGTTCTATTTCCAATAAACCTGTTTTGTGAATATTTATTATTCGTGCTTCACATGAGAAGAAGAAGGAGAAGAAAAGGAGGAGGAATTTAACTATTACGTTTTGTTATAGTAACGTCTTCTGAATTTGTCCCACAGTTTGCATATTATGTAGAAAATGTTAAATTCTTAAAAAAATCTGATAAATTGACAATGCTTTTTACGAAATGGCAACTTGTTTGATAATCGAAACGGGAGAGTTTCGTATCTGACATAAAAGATTTTAATGTGTAATGTAAGCATAAGCAGTAATCCACAGTTGAATGACCGAAAGACTGATTGAATTCTCCTTACTAAAAAAATATTGTCTTCCATTATTTATTTGAAAAATTGTACATTTAAATTTATTTTTCTTAAAACTTGTGCACTACTATGAAAATCACTCCGCAGCGATTTTTTACTAAATTCGCTTTTAATAAACCACAAACTTCGAGAAAAAACAGTACATTGTGGGACAGTGGTCAATACAAATTATAAAAACAAAATTTTCCTACCGTTTCTCTAAACATATTTAGGTATTACTAACATAGAATTTTGCTCTAGGTCGGTTTTGATTGCATTGGATTCCTCGAACAGTTGTTTCGACCCTATTTAGGGCCTCGTAAGCAGAAGAGTAGCTCTAAAACTCCATTGCAATCTCACCGACATGTCCTAATTATCTCGGAATCGAGCACTTAGTGGCCGCAAGATGTCGCAACTTAAACTATTGGTTATTTCTACTATACGTACAGATCTTTTTTTTTTACTATAACATGCCGATCGATCGATCAACAAGTCTAAAGAACAATATGAAATAACGTTAAATTCTTAACTGACTTCCACTTTATAACGTTAAATTCTTAACTGACTTCCACTTTATAAAGTTGATATGGATTTTCATCAAGTAACAGTCAACTCAATTAATTAAGTCTAAAGAACTTTTATATAGCTATCTCCTTCCAACTTTCGTGAAATAACCTTGCGGCTTTTGTCATGTCATGCCATTTCGTCTTATATTTTCTTATCTCAAATCTATACGATCAGCATATAATTTAAAAATGTGCTGAAATTTCTGCTAATTTTATTTCAGAAAATTTCAGTACAACATTGCTTGTGACTGCAAGCATGTAGATAGTTGGCAAGGGCGAGTGTGACTTTATTTAGACTGGAAAACAAAAGATAATTAAAAATTTCAATCACATGGCCATTCATTTAAAAAATCATGAAAATTATCGATTGAAATTAACCCTTTATAGGGCAAATTATTTTTTTCTAAATTTCGAAATTTTCTGTCAGATACATAACCAGATAGCTTCAATAAGTAAATAACGATGTCTCTTGTATTTTTTTTATACTTCTTGAATATTTGGGTGTTCTTTACTTGTGCCGCCAAACTTTCCGACTAACTAATTTTTAGTAATACATATTTTGAATAGTTAGCATAAACATTAAATTCTACAAAATGACAACAAATAACACAATACAATAACTTATTGTCAAAATTCGATTATTGTACAGGGAAAGCTGTTAACTATTCAAAAATATAATGTTTTCCAATTTGTATAATGAAAATTGACCCTACAGCAAAATTATAATGCGAATATCTTCTAAACCCGAGATAATCTAATTATGAATTTATACACAATTGAAAATGTATTATTTTAATAATGATTACAAATGCTTACATTTTAACTAAACCTTTAAAAGCATGAAATAGACTTATGCAAACAAAATGTTCACACATTCAAGAACATTGCACGAACGGTTGGTGGCGCCCTATTTAAAAAGTGGCATAGATATGAACCTCTTGTCGTTTAAGACGCATATTAGAACCATATGGAACAATATCTCAGTTAATCTGTCTATGTTTTGACCAGTAAAGGAAGTTGCACATATACATGTTACCAACCTATAAAAGGTTAAAAACATTGACCAGTCGCATGCAGTATGCAGCCTCAATGGAATGCAGCCTTTACTTTTTACACATGCGGTCAGATGCCTCAATGGAATCGGACCTATATTTCTACATTTAGATTAACAAATCTACATATAAAACGTTAACAGAAATTCTCTTTTGAACAAAGTATTATGGATAAAAGTGCTGCAGTTTTCAAAAAGGTAATGAACTGTATCTTTTAGGTATAACATTTTAAAAATACAGTCCTGTAATGTACAAAGGAGCGCACCGTTAACAATTTCAAAACAAAATATTTATGTTAACAATAAATTAAAAGAAAACGCGAAATAATCACTTATGCATACCTACTTACAAAAAAGATGTTAGCAATATAACTTTGAGTTAAAATCTGCATACGAAGTTATGACTTTCTTTTTTTACATTAAAATTAAACCACGAAGCAATAATTTTGTTTGCTGGCTTCAAAATAATCATGAAATTACTTTGTTGATGTATAACCGGTTTTAAGAACTAGGCAAAATGAAACAAAGAACATCTATTTTTGTTTAAATATAAATAGGGTACTGGGTTAGTTAAACAATATTTTCTCTTACCCAAGTCGAAAACAACTCCATTTAAATGCATATAATTATTGCAATCACATGTAGATTTGAAGCCGATTTTATTTCTTAAAAACAACAAACCATGATGTAGTCATGTAGGTAAACATAGGAAACAAAGAATATAAATTGTGAGTAACCACGTTAATTAAGATTATCTTATTTATAACTACTCGGGTTTATAATAACCATTTAAGTATCAGCATTAAGATATTTAATTTTTTTTTATTAGGTATAAATGAATATGGTCAGTAATAGATTGTCGTTCTATCCTACTCACAATTTTTTCTGGAAATAATTAAGACCTAATTTTATTAGTAAATTTAAGCTGTTTTCTCTTTAGCGACTATGACTAATGAATTCTCACGTGCTTGAAACCAGGAGTTCGGAAAGTCCGTGTTTTGAAATTTAAAATTCACCGTTTGAAAGAATCATTAAAATAAAGAAATAAAAGTAAAATTAAAACGTTGCACTTACTTTTTCTATTTGGTAGATGGAAATTCTTGCGATTTCTGTCTTATTTCTTCCTCAATCACCGGCAGTGCGTTCTTGACTTTGGCTTGGCAAACGGTTATTTGAGTGCTTTCACCTTCGCCGCCGTGTTCTTTTCCAGACTTCATACGTATACATGTACAGGGTGACTGTTAATTAATTCGACAAAATGAAACCACGATAAGAAGAATTAATGTCCGAGAGTATGGAAAAATGTTAAAAAAATATTTTCTACTTTAGTTTTCGAGAAATAAAATTAATCAAAAATTAGCCCAAAATGACGATGCACCTGTGGTTAAAAAATAGAGGAGCAGATGAACGAAATAAATACCCCTCCTAAATGTTTTATGGCAGGCACGACCATGGCGTAGCATCGATCGCGAACTTGACCTTTAAGTGAAACTTCACGTCAACTCCGACGCCCAACGCCGTTAAAAAAACTGCAAAAAAATATTTACTTGACAAATGGATGCAAATCACCTGAAGCAGATTATTCTGTGCAAAAGATCACAACTGACCCACTTTTAATACAGGCTTAATTAAAGGGATATGTTAGTGTATTAATAATAATTAAATTAAAGTGAGATAAACACTAACACAAATATTTAAGGCAGAAAATTTTTTCCGCCGCAATCGAGAATCGAACTCGAGTCTTTTGGATTCATGCCAAACGCTCTTAACCATTGAGCTAAAGCGACACCGAGCTCGAGAAACGTCTAATAGAAATTAGAACAAGTTGTTCGCTTTAGCTCAATGGTTAAGAGCGTTTGGTATGAATCCAAAAGACTCGAGTTCGATTCTCGATTGTGGCGGAAAAATTTTTCTGCCTTAAATATTTAATTAATTTAATTATTTTTAATACTTGCTTTGACATAAATCACTAAAATGAAAAACAGTTTAAATCTCCATAGAATTCCTAATATTTTTCTTTCATTTTAATTTAAATTGTATTGTAAATAAGGTTTATTTCAATAAGAAACGTGACCTTCATCACCAGAATTATAAACATTATAAAATCAGTAAACTCATTCGTAATCTGTTTCGATTGTTAATTATTATAATTTTGTTTTGTGTGTGACGAATGGTTAACACAAATCTATTAAAAGTTTAACAAATTCAAGACGCATTTTTTGCAACTATCCTGTGTTTTTAGCGCACTTATTCGCATTATTTCATCAGCTGGTTAAAGCTAAAGTATAAACTTGACAAAGGACTCGAACTGCCTCGTCGCGCTCTCGTAAAAATTCCGTACGAGAACGTATGAGTGTTCGCCGTTGATCCAGATGTTCGAAGTCGTCAGGAAACATGAGATATGTCAAGATCGCATTGTGTGGAGGTAAGAAGTCAATAAAATAATAATAATAAAATTTATAGTCCTATTATGCTGCTGCATTTATAAAAGTGGCGTCGTATTTGGTACGCAGTGCCGCAGCTTGATTTTGGGGTAATTTTTAAATTAATTATAAACTGATCAGAAGAATTTTTTAAACATTTTTTTCCCAAATCTGTGACATCGACACTCTTATGCCCTTTTCTTGTAGGAACAATTGTCATTCACCCTGTATATACAATGAGTTAACAGTTCCTAATACGATTTTTTCAAATAATTCTATTTTAGTTCATTCCAATTATGTATAGGTATGTGATTATCGATTTAATCACGTCAGCAGACTCTGTCATTTTTAAATCAATTGGAAATTGGAGACGGGAAGATAAAATGGAATAGTGTTTTTTTTTTCTTTACTTGCCTGGTAAATGACGTATGTATACGTATAAAAAATAGTGTTGACTGACGAAATATTGACGAATGTACTTTTTTTATGCCAATTCAAGGTTTTGTTTGCTTCAGACATGACCCTGGAGGAAACTGCAACTAAAAAAAAAAAGATATCTCGTAGTTATTGTTCAAATATAGTCATATTCTATTTTTGCCGCAGCAATTAAAAAAATAATTAAAAATTTAAATAATAGAAAATAACAACAACTACTGACGAAGCTAACAACCGATAGGGAAAAAATGAGCGATTGTCCGATTTTTAAAGTGTCTGATAAAAGATTAAAGAGCTAAATTAATTTATTTGGTACTCTGGAATCTAACACATAAGTTCTCTTCAACTTCTCTTCTTCTGTAAGCTTCACCAGGTCTTCACTCGTAGTCCATATTTGTTGACAAAATTTTTTATCTAGCGCCTTTGAGGGAGGATCAACTTGTCTACACTCCATAAAGAACTTTCCAGAAGTATTTTCCAATTTATTGCTAATGGCCGCGTGAAGTACTGTCTGGGCACCCTGAAGCGGATCCTAAATTAAAAACATCAAGTTTTATCGAAATGAATCCAAGAATTACCTTGGCGACCAAATTCAAACCGGCATAAATTAGCTTCTTGGTAAATTTTAGTGCCTCCTGACCCCTCATGCCTTCGTATAAATTAGTGACCGTTATGCCAGGATGCACCGCGTTTGAAGTTACCCCAGTGCCTTCCAGTTTCTCGGCAAAACCCATGGTTGTTATTATGTTGCACAATTTTGAGTTACTATACACGAGAAAATCCGAAATTGGAAACTTGGATTTGTCGTTGAGGTTTTCCACCGTTAAGTTGTTAATAAACGCAAGTATCGAGGTTACGAAAATGATTCTACTTGGGGCTGAATTCTTGAGGAGGTCTGCGGCGAAATTTTCCAAAATTAAAAGCGTCAGGCCTATATTTAAAGACTTACCAGTGAGCAAATGGGTGAGTAAGAACGGCCCGAAATGGTTGACCTGCATTTCTTTCTGAAGCAAATCGGGGGTGTATTGGTGGATTAAACCACCGACGCCCGCGTTGTTAATCAAAATATTCAGTTTCTTTTCCGTACTTTTGATAAACTTCGCGAATTTTCGAATGGATACCAGAGATGCTAAGTCTAGGTGATGGAGATGGACGTTGGTGTTTTTAGTTGCTGTTATTATTTCATTTTTTGGGGCATTTGTCAGATTTTTATCGGCAATTATTACTTTGGCCCCTCGAGATGCAAGTGTTTTTGCAGTTTGGAATCCAATTCCTACAAAAAAATCAAAATTTGATCATTTACTCTGTGAAAGTACGGGTACTTGTAGAGGGACGCTTAGAAAATGTCTTCCTCCAACGTTCCTAGTGATTTTGAAAGATGAACGAAAAGAATTCTTCGAATCACATGAAATATTGGAAAGAAATAGAATTTATCACGTAAAAACCACCAGAGAAGTGAAACCCGCGAAATTTTTCCTGGAAAGTGAACCAATTTCTTTAATAAAACCTTGTATACAGGAAATGTGAATCGAGATTACCTATTCTAGTACTGTCGAAACTACACTGATAAAAATGGTAGTAAACTTACACTATTTTTACATTGAAATTCAATGTTATTTTAAGTAAATTTTTAATATTACGTAGAATTCTATGTATTATTACTTAAAAATAGTAAAATAACATGAAATTTCGATGTAAAAAATGATGTAATTTTACTATCATTTTTATCAGTGTATCGAGGAGTGGCCGTCTTTCATTCAATAGCAAACTGTCGATCTATCTCGAAGGATCATTAAGTTTTTATGTCTGGTGTGGTGACTTAGCCACTACTTAACATCTTGTGGTCCAAATTTACGAGCACAGCTTATTTTTTCCACTAACTTTGGCTTCTTCTCGATTTTTATTTTAGGGTTTAGGAATTCAATAGAATGTAGATGACCAATTTATATCAGCCACACATTTGTGTTGAGATGCAAGGCAACAAAAAGCTCACGACACTTCTGCATGGTAATACCAAAGAAAATAGTGGATACGTATTTCGACAGCTATGCTGCCATCTCCAGTAAGTACACAAACACACTCACAAGTTAAAATCACTTTATGAAACTCTTAGTTGGTATAAACCAGAGGTTTCTGGGATATACTTTTCTTCCCAACCAAAGATTTCTCCAGATTCTCCAGAAAATATCCCCTGGTTCATACCAGGGAAGAGAATAGATAATAATAGATATCTTCTTCACCAAATTTGCAGTTTAAATTTGGTTGGTATGAACCAGGGGATGAAGTGAATATCCCAGAATCCTCTGGTTTATACAAACCATAGATTTCATGAAGTGCTTTTAATTTGTGAGTGTGTTTATACTAAAGATGACAACATAGCTGTCGAAATATTTTTACGGATATAAAGTAATTGTTGAAAGAGATTATTTTTTCGATTTATTATTTCCACATCACTGTCTCCTTCACTATTCTTAGAACCGTTTTACACGTACGAGAATTCTTACGAAAATTATGCCGAAAATTTTCGAGAGAATTCTCGCAAGGAAACTGTGACGCGTCAATTTATATCGCAAGAAATTTTAACACAAATTTTTACAATATTTCCTGTCATACGGCTTAATTTTTGTAAGGTTGTTGGGATACCAAGCAAAACAT
The DNA here is from genome assembly GCA_033060865.1 of Dorcus hopei. NCBI lineage: Eukaryota > Metazoa > Arthropoda > Insecta > Coleoptera > Lucanidae > Dorcus > Dorcus hopei. Next base: position 16,916,941 of record CM065424.1, on the reverse strand, counting down.
GAATTAAAATACTTAGTGGATTTTACTTGCTGGCATTTTGGGTTGTTGTTGTTTTATTGCGAAAATTTTTAATAAATTTCGGAGTAAAAATACTGTTTTACACGTCAAAGATTCTGTACAAGAATTCTTTCGAAAATCTTCGGCATAATTTTCGTAAGAATTCTCGTACGTGTAAAACGGCTTTAGATGTTTTATCATTTGAGATTTCAACCATAATCGGAATATAAGGACCATTTTCATAATCGGACTAAAGAAGGCTTTAGATTTAAAGTCCTATTAATGAAAACGGCCCTAAAACCTTTCTACAGCTTTCTTTTTGCACTTCAAGTTGCAAGTATGCTGAGAATTGAAACAGGACCGACCGTTTACGAAACGATGACCAACCCTTTTAGAAAATCTATAAAGATGAAAATATACAGAGGTGATTAAATTCGAGATTTCTGGAATCTGTCTTGATTCCATAGTTTTATTTCCCAGTAAGTCGACTTTATTTAAAAAAAGAACTTTTAAGCTAATGGAACAAATACAGGAGGACAAGTGTTGTGTTTTTTTTTCATTGCAATTTAAACTGCAATCAGTTCGTCTTTTGAGGAGATAAATTGATGCATGAATTTGAATTGAAGTGATGGCTGCCTAAACGCCTAGGGGACAAAAGCCAAATTAATTTCTTTGGAAGTATCAATTTACAGTGCTTGTGTCTAAGAGAATCCAGCCTTTGAAGCGGCTGCATGTTTTTTTACAGCGTTGACGTTAGACGCCAGCGCTGCATACAGCGATTGCATAAAGCCGTCTGCAGAAAATTACAGCCAAAAATTTTTCGCTGACTGATTTTAAAGCGCTTTCGAGGAAAAAATTTGTAGGTTATATTTTTAAATACGTTTTATACCAGAGTGTTGTTTAGTACCGCAGGTTTTTTATATGTGCAGGTACAGCTAATCATTTTATTTCTGGTAAAGTTGCTATTTTTTGAAATCCGTATTTATTGAAACTTCAGATTAATCTGATAAGGTTAGAGTTCACTTAAACAGTCTAATACCACCTAAAGATATATATTGAAAAATATAAATTTTATATAAAACAAACATCAGCCCGGTCAATCGCCAACTGCCCACTTCTGCCAGCTCAGCTTTCCTGCACGTGGGGTTCCCCCGCCGTCTCTAACAGTGTTTGTTAAAGATATATATTGAAAAACATAAATTTTATGAAAAACAAGCATCAGCCCTGGTCAATCGCCGACTGCCCACTTCTGCCAGCTCAGCTTTCCTGCACGTGGGGTTCCCCCGCCGTCTCTAACAGTCTAATACGTTTGCAGCAAGTCATCTGGCGCTTGAAGTCACATTGCTGAAACGCTGAATCCTGTTAGACACAAGCAGTGTGTCAATCTGCGTACAGCAGGACTACGAACCTTTTAGTTTTAAAAACAAGCTACTTATATATACCTGAATTTCCACCAGTAATAAGCACAGTTTTTCCGTTTAGACAAGTTAGACACTTGCAGTTTCTGTTAGGAATACTGGTCAAAATATTTCGTAACATACCCATGGATATCGTCATGTTATGAAAAGTTTCAAGATTTCAAAACCATATTTCTGACAGCAACGATATGATTGTCAACAATAAAAACTGTCAGACTGGTGACGATTCACAGAAATAAAGAGGATTTAGGTACTTTTGATTTTTATGTAAACTGATTTATTTCGAAGCTAAATAAAATAAAAATAAAAATTACATCCTATCTACAACTACAGTGACGAGCACAAAAAACGGGCCATGTTTTAAAACTAAAATCCAACTAAACGTCATTTTTTATTATATGCCGATATGATTAAGAATACAACGTGACTTCCAACCGCAAGAGGTAAAGCTGTTTAACGAAAGCTAAAAGTTATATGTTGTCAAAAATAGTATAGAAATACAGGACGATTCTTGCACAAAACGTTAAAGAATCACAGACCATGAAAAAAATGTTAGAAAAATTTTGTATTTTAGTTTTCTAGGAAAAAGTATCCTCAAAATGACAATATGTCCCTGTGAAGCCTCTTCTTTCGTCAGTCTAATCAAGAATTACCCTGTATTTGTGACCGTTTCGTAACATTTTTTTGTATTATTTTCTCATTACAAAAAATAGCATAGTGTAAAATAAGCTTAAGGAAAATTTAGATATTTTTTTAATGACAAATAGGATTTTTGATATGTGTTAATTAAGTATTTAATATGAACTTGAATAATTATATTTATGGAAAAACCTAAAATGCAGAAGTGTATTGCTGGTATAGGCGCACTAGGATTATGGTTATAAATTATAAATATCGTTTTTACACGACACAAAACGAACATAGCTGAACGATCAGTAGTGAGGTAAATCAAATAAAGCATACTTTTACCGGTGTATAAGCGACACGTTTTCTACACTACCCAAGAGCCAAACAAGATATAACCTTTAGAGCAGCAGCATACCAGAGATTTTCACCTGTCTTGGGTGTAAATGAGAACAAAATGCATACGGTACATATAAAACGAGTTTTAAAATAAATATTTGTGGCTCATTCGTGAAGTCGCGAGTGTTTGTGTTTAGTGTGGCTTCCTCCTCGCAAAATTAATTAAAACAAATGTTTTATTAACATAAGTATGTAAACGCGTGCGTTAAAGGCATAATAAAATGTGGTACGGTCTTGTAAATAACGTGCAAGGGCGGAACTGAGGGTGACTTCGATGCAACGTCAGGAGAGGAAACACGCCTGGCTAGTTTTTCACGAACTGTATACGACGAAAACATTTCGATAAATTAGTGATTCACTGGGTCATCGAGACAGGAAAAAATACTCGTATGTACAACATGATGTATTCCAGGCGACCTTTCACTTATGTGTGAGAACATATTTATTTATAAAAAGAACCGTGCAGGAAATGAATATAAGTCGAGACGATAATTACTCGCCAGGAAGATAACTATAGAAAGTGATACGTGCCCTAATTAAGTTGTTGAATCGGAGCAACGATCATTTCAAAATGAATATGTTTAAAAGAGGGATGATATTTGTGACTTTTTTTGGATCATGCTTTGCCATAGCTTTGCTCGTCGCCAGTCTAGGGACCAAACAGTGGGTGAATGCCGCTGCTAAAAGAACTACTAACCCGCATGAGTCTAATGGTAAAATTAATTTTGGTTTGTTCGATGGAAAGAAGGAATTAAATGTTGCTTATGGGTGGAGGACATATGATATAGATGGTAAGGACTCGTATCAGTAAATGATAAATCTTTTATACTTGATCAATTATTAATTTCGCTTTTTCAGTTGTTTCTTTTTTTATATAAAAATATGACGTAATTATCGTAATTTAAGTTTTAAACTCATCAAATACTGTACAAGGTTTAACAAATGGGTATTTAATGTTTCTTTTACTTTATGAAAATTCAAGGTAAAAAAGAACTACTTTCTCCAAATATACTTTTTCATTTAAATTTTGATTATATTTCTGTTCATTAGTCATATTCGCACATTTTACTTAAACTTCACTCATACAAAAGTAGTGAGGAAGTAAATAAAACAAAATTCAAAATAAAAATTGTAGACGTTATAGTCGTCCAACTTTTGTATCGGTTTTTTGGTCTTGCTATAAAATCAATACAAAATTGGGACGACTATAATCAAAATATTTTAAAAACGTATTAAAATTAAGGCTGGGACTTTTCTCAGATTTGGTATTCGAATATTCAATTGAAATTTTATTCGAATATTCGAATAAATCGAATTAATTCGAATAAATCGAATGAATTCGAATAATTGAAATAAATCAAATGAATCGAATAAAAATTCGAATATTTAAATAGGTATTCGAATAATGAAATGGAAATTGCCCCGTACGGGCAAAATTTACAATGTATTTTGTCACTTTCGTTTTAAACTTAATTTAAAGTATTTCCAAACATCACTTCTGGACAATATTTTGCGAATAAATGATGTGAGAAATACTATAACGTGTAGCTGCCGACCAGACTTCGTAAAAAAAGGGTCTACATTCTTGTGTCAAAGATTGCAGGGATACCTTCTTCCGAGTGGCGCAATACGATGCCATTAACTTTGTTTGTCGACAATGAAGGCAACTAGAAAAGTAGTTACAAAACATATTCGAAAAGTTAATATTCGAATAATTTAAAAATTCGAATTATTTAAATTATTCGAATAATTTGAAAATCCGAATAATTTAAAAATTCGAATTATTTAAATTATTCGAATAATTTGAATATTCGAATTATTAAATTTGAACGTATTCGAATAGAGAGTGCACATGTATTCGAATATTCGAATATGATTCCCAGCCTTAATTAAAACATTCTGACCTGAATAAGTATTTTTTTTTAATTTTCAAAGTTCGCTCTATCCCTTTGAAAAATAACACAGATTAAAAACAATTTGAAGTGAACTAAATGAAAGCTCTAATTAAGTAATTTAAGCTAACTACCTTCTTATAAGTTTCGTAGTTTAACGGAGTCTAAATGAAAGTGCACGGCAATTTATTTATACAATACCTATTCATTATTCTGATCAGCAACAATGGAGCACTTTTATTACGTTCACAACACGTGTGACTTTCATGTGACTAAATTTTAAACAAAAATGTTTGTTCACATAGGTATGAGACAAACTCAGGTGTCGATTGAATAAATAAAAGTAAAACCGAATTTAGAAACGGACTCACATCTGCTAGTAGCGCATTAAAATATTCTTATTCTTTATTGTTTTAATATAATTAATTAATTTAGTAAATTACAAAATTAATTTAATTGTGAAGACAATCTCAAGGTGAGATTCCGAGAGTACGCCTGTTCTTCTAAATTTATAGAATCCAGAGAGATAAAAAAGAGAAACTGCAAAAGCTGTGGTCTTAAGAAGTGTTTCAATAAGGTTCATGTTCGCCCTGCTTTATTACGAATCGGATGAATTTATTTGGAAGACTATACATACATATTACATCAGAATGAAATCTGATATTGTTTTAAAAATATAGGGGGGTGATGAAGTGATAATTTTTTTTTGATATAGGCGATTATTTTCAGCCAACTAGCATCAGCAAGTTTGTGCGTCTTTTTTGATGACATGTAAATCTGAAGCAAGCATTTTGCAGTTTTCGAATGCAACTAATGGTTATGCAATCAGTTGCGAGCAAAAAGTAAATTGCGATAAAATGCAAGCTTCACAAAATTCCTTTTTCAAATCAATCTAAGGTATTAATTTTTTAAGACATTTTTAATTCACATATTTATGTTCCATAGTACACCAATTTTAAAAATTTAAACTGTACAGCTTTAGGAGGGTCTATTTTCTTAAGGAGGGTTCTCAGAGTTTGCTTATTTTAACATTTACATAAAATCAAGGAATAAGTTCTTGCAATTTGACCTCCAATTTTTGAAAAACTCCGTGTAGATAATGTACAGGGGCGCCTAATTTTTTTACCTAGGAACGTCACATATCTTTGGGTCGACCTTGATTCATTGGGGCTTTATTCCTCCAGAAATCAGTTATCTGAAAAAATGAACAATCACACAAATCAAACATCGAGTTTGATACAAAAATGCATTTTTCAAAACATCCAGCTTTTATCGTTTAGAATATTTTCGTAATTGAAGTGTAATGAGAAACAAAAAAAAAAAAAAACTAAATTTCTTAGCTTCAGTAAAATATGTAATTGTTTTTTTTTCTATTTATTTCAGTAATCCATTTGTTAAGGTATGAGCCTGAATTTCTGAATTATTGGTTCTGGTTAGGAACCTTGGCATGTATATGTGCGGGATTACTCTTTTCTGGAATTTGTGCAGTATTTGCAGCTGTAAATGCAGCCACTACAACGTCTGCATGTTTAGCAGGTTCCAAAGGCTTATATCTATGGAACGCTTTGGCATGTGAGTACCTGTAATAAACTCCTATCCTGTAAATTGTTTGGTTTAATTTTTAGTACTCTCAGATGTTGGTGCAGTGGGATTTTGGCTCGCCCAATACTTTCTTAAAATACAATACAATATACTATCAAGAGAAGACTTGGATAACATGTGGACGTCAGATCAAATGGCCGAACTGGGATACTCGTTTTGGTAAGGTCGCATTTAATAAATATTTATAAAATCAATAGTATGCGAATTTTTGTGGTTCAGGTTCGTTGTGGGAGCGGCAGCAGCGACATTCGTAGATTTAATTATACTATTCATTGCAAATAGTGAGAGAGATGTAGATACAGTAATACCAATGATGGAAGAGAAAACGAACGGTGCTATTATGCTATATTAATTTATGTATGTATACTTTAATAAAGATTTTTGTAAATATAAAAATAGTTTCTAATAAGTTTATAAATAAATATTGTAAATTCCATGAAGTTTATTTTCATTCTACTGTTTAATAAGTTATGTCTCTTAATCACCATTAATATTCTTATGCTGTTTATATTTCATAATAAAGGGGGATCTTATTTGTGAACATGTGAAGGATTTAAACATAAATGCATTATTAAATTCATTGAATATTTATTCAGCATCCACAAAATTCCTGGGGTTAAAAAAAGAGGAATATGACAAAAAATTATTACAATACAAAATTAAAAATGATCCAGATTTGCCTATAAATTACCATTTTCCATTAAAATATCCTGCAATAAAATAAAACAGTTACTAATTTAAAGGACTTATGCCGTCATTAGCGATCTAAGTTAGTATGTTTAGCGGCGACGTGTAACTTGAGACCAAGGACTCTCTTCCCCATCCTGTTGAGGTTCACGAGTTACTATTAAAAATAAATAATTGTAAGAGAAACATTCAAATCTAAGGAATAATAATCGTATAGGTATTAAAATAAATTAGTTAAAAAAGGAAGGGAAAATACTAACTCTTTTCTGTTCTTGAAGATGGTCCTCTTCTATCATCTCTTCGGTCATCACGGCGATCTCTGTCGTCACGACGATCTCTCTCATCGCGGCGATCTTTATCATCACGACGATCCCTATCATCGCGACGATCTCTTTCATCTCGACGGTCTCTATCATCACGACGATCTCTGTCATCACGACGACTTCTATCTCTATCATCACGTCGATCTGTCTCATCGCCTCTTTTTGGAACATCATCTCTTCTGATATCTTTAGCTCCGCCGCCAGAGCGCCAATCACCAGCATCACGACCTCCCCTTGAAGGTGGTGGGCCCCGTCTAGGTCCTGCATCGTCATCAAACTTAGATCCAGAACGCCAAGATCCTCCACTTCTTTCATCACGACGATCTCTATCTTCGCGTCGATCTCTATCATCGCGAGAGAAACGATCATCACGCCTATCATCTCTACGTTCCCTATCAGCAAATCGATCAAATCCGCCGCGCATCATTCGATCCTCACGACGATCTCTATCTTCGCGCTTATCTTTGTCATCTCCTCGTCTGTCGAGGTCATCTCGCCGGCGATCCTTATCATCGCGTCGGTCGCGATCGTCTCGGCGTTCTCTGTCATCGCGGCGCGGTTCCCTGTCGTCGTAACGGTCCTTGTCATCACGACGTTCGCCTTTATCTTCACGGGAATCTTTGAAATCGCGGCGATCTCTCTCATCTTTTCCTGAATCGAAACGTTCAGATCTCCAACTGACTTCAGTCTTTGAATCAGTATTATTTCGGGGTGCTTCTGGATCACGAAGACGACCTATAATAACACAGAACACCTAAATAACATAACAGATAAGAAATTAAAGTGGTATAACCGACGTGAATTTAGCAATAAATTTCCAGCAATAAAATTCTCAAACTTTATCACCGAACCACATATGTAAATACAAGCTGCTAAATTGATAAAAACTAAACTATTTCATCGCATTTTCTTGATGTATTGCTCAGAAATTATTGCAAGATGATATTCTGAATGCAAAAAAAAAAATTCTTAAAAAATATAAGGAGTTGTGATTGCAATTATTTTAAATAGTGGTTTATTTTGTTATGATAAAAAAATATTATTATGTAATAGTAAAAATACTAAAAATTACTTATCCGGTCATGAATTAAATCTTTTCAAAACTGATGTTTTTTTATGCATTAGTTTCTTGCACCTGTACATTGTTGGTAGCTATCAATAATAGTTTTGATAAAGATTTTACAAACGCATGGTTTCGTCTATCCATATTTAAATATAATTTTCACCATTTACATTATTATTGTTATATTTAAAGAGATACATTTGTTAATATTCGTTTCAATTATTAAAAAAAAGGAAGAAATTAACAGATTTATTTCGACTTTTAGCGTACTCAAAGTACACGAAGAAAATGTTTAATATTTTGAAGTAAAATATTTTATGTAATTAATCGTCGTGATGCTAGAAAAATAAGCAGAGTCAGAGTCAAGAGAATTCAAACAGGTAAGATAAAAATAAAATTTTTAGAATTAATAATAATAAATAAAATGTAAAAAAAAAAATATTTTACATTCGCGTCAACTTAAATTTTTTTATGAATTCTTATCAAATAATAATAGTAACTGTTTTTAAACATACTTGATTTAAAAAGATCATCAACCTTATTATCTGAACTATGATTCCACAAAACTAGTTCAGTTTGCTTTATCGGATCACCACTACCTCTTCGTCTATCAGAACATTCCTTGGATCTCAACCTCGCTCTCCGGAACATACGTATCACTTTCTCATGTATTGTATATTCTACTTTTTTCTCGTGCTGTCTTAATTTGGTAGTTGTCCTTCCAAGCATTTCTTGTTGTCGTTTATATTCTTGCCCATTCTTTTCACGTTCCTTTCCAACCAATTCTACTAAATGTGTCTTTTCGTCTGTTTTTTTACGGAGCAGCTCTTCATGGTTACTTGCATCGTCTTCACTTTTTTCCCGCAAGCATTTACCACCACCTTCACGCCAACCAGAGCTTTCCTTGGTACACAAACTTGCTTCAGATTCTTCCTGCAATTTACGTTCCATTTCTTCCTCAAGCTGTTTTTGTTTTACAGCTGATCTTTCGAGCACTTCTCGCTGCTCTTTGTATTTTCTTTCCTTTTTTTCACACTCCTGGCGTTCCTTTTGAGTCAACTCTTCCAAATGTACTTTTTCATCTGCTTGCTCTTCACGCTCACGATCTTCTTTTCTTGCCTGCAGGCATTTAGTATCAATAATCGCAAGCTTAGTGTCACCACCACTTTCCAAGTGATTATTACACATGCTAATAACAATAGTTGGATTCTTAATAGCTCTTTTTGGGACACCGAAGACTCCCAAGTTACTGGAATACTGTTCTTGTTGCTCCAATAGATTTTCCTCTTGCTCCAGGATATTCCTCATGTTATTAATTTTCTCAGTCAAAGATATTAATCTTTCCTTATAAACAGAGGAATATTTACCCCCGTAATGTTCGACTTTGAACTTGTCGATCAAGGCATCAAATATTTTATCAAAAAAATACGGACATGAGAAAACTCTTTCCACTACTATTTGTATTAACAACTCATCAGTTCTGGTGTAACATGTTGCACGATTTGTATTTGCCATAATAAACATTTGTTTATTAAAAACAGGTAATTGAAGAAACTAACCGTATAGACATTCACCTATTTTAACACAAGTGCACATCACAAGTCACTTATATGTACCGCATAAACACACTATTTATTATAGTACTATTACAATTCATTAAAATTTAACTTATTTTATTTATAATCTTTTTTAAGATAAATAATGTGGAGAAAATAAAAAACCAGTTACGGATCAAAAATAAATTGGTACTGTCACTTGAAATATTCAATACTTTGAAGGAAAGTATTTCAAAGATAAGATTAGGTGATAAATAATTTAATTAAATGTTGTAATGCTAGAAAATAATTAGAGGCTATGATTCCTTTCTTAGCACATTAAAATCAAGATTCTTTATTAAAGTTTAGAGAGTATTTGAAAATTTAAAAGTTGATTGAATTGAATGCAATTGCTACTGATGGTTTTCAAAGTAAAGTAAAGCTTCCATCTAGACAAAAATGAAATATCAAATTTTTATATTATGTATCCCTTAATCCGAATCAACGAATTAATCCCTAATCTGAACCATACGGTTCGTTATGTAAGCAGGGAATCCCCCTGATCATTAAAAAGTACTATGGCGTCGAAGAGACCTCACAAAACATTAATGTCCAGTTGCACCAATATTGGTTGAAGTTAATCTCTAATTAAAGGGAAGAAGGTCCTATGTTTAATCTAGGATTAGTTAACAATAACGTGGTGCAACTTTGGCTAATTTTCATGTTATTCATCTGAATAACTTCATTACCACAAGAGCCTCTGAGCAATGCCTTGTCATTTGAAGATAGCAACATTTCCAACACTTTGAAGAACAATGGATGCTATATTTCTGCTGGTATTATAAACTGTTACAATATTTTTTCTGCTTATCAAGTACCAATTTAAAGAGGTTCCAAAAATATAGATTTTTCATTAATTTGGATTGCCTAGGTTTTAACTGATCTGAATTATTGAAGCCTGTACTTGAAAAATGAAGCTCAAAGAACATAATCTGCTAAGGTTTAAAATATTCAGAATTAATCATACTTTTTTTTATAAATTCTAAAATAAACTATTTGCACGTTTCCTTATATCTTGTTACATCTTATGAATAATTCTAATCTTAAAAAAAAGAACGTTTTGTATTACTGAACTTACTTGGCCTCCAAGCTTCAGTTTTCTTGGGTGGTTCATCAGCCTTCTCTGGTGCACCTCGCCTCCACAAATCTGGTTCAGTTCGTTTTATCGGATCGCCACCACCTTTACGCCAACCAGAACTTTCCTTGGATCTTAAACTTGCTTCACGTTCTTCCTGCAATTTACGTTCCACTTCTTCCTCACGCTGTCTTTGTTTCGCGGCTGTTCTTTCGAGCATTTCTTGCTGCTCTTTATATTTTCTCTCCTTTTCTTCACGCTCTAGGCGTTCTTTCTCCTCACGTTCCTTTCGAGCCAATTCCTCCAAATGTGCTTTCTCCTCTGCTTCTTTACGGAGCTGCTCTTCACGCTTACGTGCCTCCTCTTCTTCTTTTTCCCGCACGTATTTAGCTCGCCTTTCTTCCTTGCGTAATTCTTTGCGCTCGTTCAGACGTTTACGTCTTTCTTCTGCTACTAGTTTTTCAAATTCACGTAATTTATCCTGTCGATAAAAAATAAATTTTTAAAATTATACCTTGCCCTCAGCAATTAATTTTGTTTTTACCTCATATACGATGTTTCTTTCTTTCATTAGTTTGTCCAAGAATGCTAGTTTGTCACCTTTCATGCGTCCAAGGCGTTCTTGAGTAGCCACAGCAAGTTTTCTCTCCTCTATAGCTGCCGTGATACGTTCTTGCTCTTGTTGTTCCCAAAACGCTTGATCCTGCAACTGGCGTTCTTTCATGTTAGCCTGAAGAGAAGGTATTTCTTCCAGACGCTTGGCTCTCTCGAAGTAATCGACTTTCTTTTCCTGCGATTTCAGTTTAGCTTGCAGCTCTCTTCGTTCTTTTTGAAGTTCTTCAGCTTCACGAGCAGCTATTTGATCAGCATCCATCTTCTTAATAACCTAAACTCGAAAATTTAGTACAGAATTTTATATAAACATTTATATTTACATCTTCATCTAACTTTTTGAGGATTTTTTGTCCGTGACTTGTTTGAGATATCTGTTGCATTTTCTCTTTAAGGTGGCGGTCTTTAATTTGTTGTATCTCATTGAGAGCACGCTTTCGTTCTCGTTCTTCTCGTTCATGTTCTAATCGTTTTTGTTCAGCTAATGCTTGCTGACGTGCCATTTCTTCCATTCTAGAACATACATAATCTGTAACCATTTTGTACCTTTGTAAGAGTAAATTTGTGTACTTGTAATTTTATGAAAATAGAAATATTTGAATTACTTCATTTAAGTACACTGAATAAAATCACAAATCTCACATCTTAAGGTTGGTAAAGTTAAGAAATAGAGCAGATTTTCAATTCAATAGTTTTCTTTACCTCCTTTGCTCCTCTTCCTCTCGTACAGTATTTAGTCTTTCTATGTACTCCTTTCGATCTTCTATTATTTTACGACGCTGTAAAATACGTTCGTGTTCACGTACTTTATGCTCATGGTAATTGGCAACCATTGATGCACGTAGTTTCTCCCGTTCCATCTATAAATATATGACATATTGTAGTGCAGTTGGGGGAAAAAAAAATTATTCACCTTTTTCTTGTTGGGATTGATAATATTAACTGCTTGATGCAAAACAGTTGCCATATTAACCAATTGGTTTCGAATTTGCTCACTCGGCATTGATTGTAATGTTGGCCCTTCTGGATTATCTTCCCTCTGACTTTCACTGAGGTCCATGCCGAAATGTACACATTGCTTTCCATGATCAATTCTAATTTGCATGTCATTGTGTCGGACGCAATCCACCAAGAGTCTTTCCATGTGGAAAGCGGTCGTAAATTTAGCAATTTGAATGAGTCGAGAAAACTCAATCGTCTGATACACTTGTGCAATTTGTCTGACCAAACGCACCAAGGTCACATCTTGCAACGCAGGGATGTACTGTACCAAAAGAGAATTCTCCTCATTCTGAAGTGACTCAATAACAGTCTGGATTCGTGAGCAAAGCAATAACGGATGAAAATCTACTTCAAGCCATGTGTATAAATCTTGCAATTGGGGTGTAGCAAGGTTTACTACATTAACGCGAACCTTCAAAAATGTACCAATAAATATTTTGTTAACTGAAGACCGCACTTACGTACTATGTCTTTTAAAAGGCTCGCTCGCGTGGGTGGTTGAAATAGCCCCAGAAGAACTGCCAAACGTTGAGCTTTTTCCAGGGGTGATTTGTCAGTTTCGATGAATCGATCAAATTCTGGGTGAGCAGAAGGTAAAGGAATTGCTAGTGTGGCAATTAAAACTCTACAAGCCATTCTGAGAAAAGAACATACATTAATTTAAACAAATTATATCTGGGCATAACTGATAAATCACTGGCACATGTTTTCCAATATTAACATTTACCTTTGAAGTTCTTCCTGAGTAATATTTTTTTTCATTTCCTTAGATAACTGGAAAAGTTTGAAGAGTGCTGCTGCATGAAATAAGTAATTACCGGCTTTCCAGAACACCATTGCCAGTTTTTGGTAGTAATTTGCCATAGTCTTGGGAACTGGCATTTTCTTCGACATGTTCATTAAACCATGTATGTCTTCAATTGCCTTGTATGCTTCCTGTACATAAGATAAATATCATTTACTTTAATATAAGTTTGAGCTATTGTAGTGCAAAAGTAATATATAAAAAATTACATATTTATTATTAAAATGGGGACAACAGGAAAATTGTAGATATCAGAGAATGGAGAATTTCTTATTTTACCTTTACAAGGAAAATTGATTAACTTGCCTGCCACAATTCCATTTGGATAGCAGAATCCAATTGGTATAATCTAGTTTCCAAATTCAACTGCTGTGTTTCTGGTTTTGAAATTGAAACGTTTGCAACCTGGGCAGGGAGCTTGCAAATATCTTCAAGATGTTTACGTAGCTTGTCACATAACTTACGAAATTCAGTTTTACGATTGTATTTCAGACAAAATTGAAATGCCATTCGTGCAATGTCATGATACAAGGTTTCCACGTGGGCATTTGTACGAAGTAACTCCAAGCACTGACAATAGGATTCCCACAGGAATTTCACCCATGGTGTCAAAATAGTGCGATCTGAGCGATCTTGGGCATCTTCTCCTGAAACAGCGCTGCAAAAAAAAAGAAAAACAGAAAGTGTCATGAGATTTTGAGTTTAAGAATTAATTTCTGGATAAAGAGAACTTAATAGTATTTTAACACTGTGTTCATAACTTTGTTCACTATAATAATATGTTAATAATTGCTATTGTAATGAATGCTTCATAGATATGAAATAATTTAATGTTAGAATAAATCTGGAACATTGTCAAACTTTTCAAATAATTTATCAAGATCATAAATGATCCTCCACCAATTAAAAATAAAGGATATGCTAAAGAAGGCAGAAGCACCACAGCTAAGATGATTTATGCACATAGCAAGAAGCCATTAGATAGTGAAAAGTAATGGAAAATGGCAACAGATAAAGAGAGTAGAGAGTAAACAATCTGAAAATATGTAATAGGAAAATTTTAAGTTTGTTGAGGAAGCAGGACTTAACTAAGCTCAAGGTGGAAGAGAAACATAGACAAGAGGCATACAAGAATGAACACTTTTCAATACATACCACATTTTTAATATAAGTGATAAAAGTATGTATGTGTAACACCTCAGATTAGTGGTGCACAACCTATTTCTAATCAAGATCCCTTTTTAGGCAGAATATCTATCTCTTAATCAATGCAATTACGACAGGGTTAAACTAATTAATTTCGTTTATGATGGAACATAAGGGGTCATAATTCATAGGTTGTGTACCATTATTCTCATATTCTAATGGTAAGATAGGATTCTGGGAATTGGCATCTTAATATTGTGTACTTTATCTTCACTGATTTCTACTACAGTCAAATCTGTTTTAGACAGACACTGATCTGTTTGTAAATTTTCTTTTATGATAATGACTACCTAGAATGTAATAATGTTCTTAAAGGCAGGTTTTCCAATCGGCGTATTATTTCCGACGCGAAGGACGTAATACGCCAACGGGGTCGCATCATAGACTCGTGCAAGTTAAAATTAAAATTCGTAATCCGTCTTTAAGGAAAACGGAAATGTACTTTTCCATTGCACGAGTCCATGATGCGACCCCGTCGGCGTGTTACGTCCTCCGCGTCGAAAATAATACGCCGATTGGAAAACCTACCTTAAGTGGTTAAGAATAAAAGATTTACCGTATGCATTTTTTTTTAAATTATAGTTCATAATTTTTGAAGGAAATTTTTTTTTAACTTTAAAGATATTGGGTCAAAACTTTCTAATTTAAAAATAATTGCAAGTATTCACCTTAACAGGATACTCTCAGGAGTAGCTACGTTATCAAGATCATCGATGTCGATGACAGCCTGTGCTGATTGCTCTCTTGCATTTTCAGTTTTCTCTTCAGCCATTCGCAAGTAACCCCGTATAACGTTCTCCAAAGAACCGACATTTACAGACTGGAACATGTTCCGATATTGAAACAGTCCCTCTTTTGCAATGTGTGATTTCTTCAGCTCCACGCAAAGATCCAGGTATTTGAACATTATCGGTTCCAACACCGATTCCGACCAACTGTAAGCCCATTTTTTATTCCTGAACACTTCTTGTAGGGTGTCTAGAGCTCTGGCAGGTTTTCCCACCTCGATAAATTCTGCGGAATGAACGCATAATAGTTTCAGTATTCAGAAAACGTGGTTTGGTTATACGACATATTGCTTGGGTGCATGAACTCACCATTTGCGCGTTTTAACGCGTTTTCAGGTCTTTGTCCGTACCGAGCCATGGAGATGAACTTTGTTACGGCAAGTTAATCACATTAACATTTAAGAGCCTTTTAATAGCAATTTTACAGGACTTCGAAGAAACGTCAATTATTTCTACGAAGAGCTCCTGCAAAATGGATGACGGGAAGTTAAAGATGTCGAAAAGTGACGATTCTGAAAACGGCGGGAATTTTAAACTTGAACTTATAACGCGGAGACGCGCACTTTTTCTAAAATTAGAATATCAAAATCAATTTTTTTTAAATAAATGCTTATAAGTTTTAGGATATATTATGTTCAATAATAAAAATAATTTTAGAAAATCAAAACGCTATAATACTGTCGTTGGTGAATTATACAGGGTGTTAGGTTATTGTTTGGACAAATTAAAACTGTAGAGGGTGTCAAATGGGATTAGAAAATATGTAGACATGATGGATTGTCCGGATATTTTGAAAAAATGCAAAAAGAGCGAACTATTGAGGACCGCTGATAGTACTTACGTAACGAGCGCCTATTAAAGTAGTGTTTCTTGGCCGTTGCACAATTGCAATAATTGTTTGACGATTCGGTGTACGACGCTGGGCATACAGCCGCCGATATCTACGCTCTGTAGCACGTGCATTGCACCTATATTCTCCGTACGTTAGAATAATGTCAACAATTTTGTTATTTGTGTAAGCTGACCCTGACCTTACACTGACCTACACACTCCGAAGTCTGTTGAGACACTGTACCATCACTGAACGTGTGTTATTTGCTTGTCGTAAAACAATAAACCATCTGGGAATTTATGGCAGGGGATCGCCCGTCCGGATGAGGTTTTGTTCGTGAGTGTAACAGTAGATAAGAAAATCAGTGGTTTCCAAACAATTTTTATCGATATTTGTTTGAATTTTTTCCTGGAAAACGAAAGCCGCAGCACCCTCTAATGTAAAGGCTTTTTTACTCTACAGAGTGTTCTCAATACGTGGTTTGAAGGTGTCCAATCAATTATCTAACACACTGTATAATGAATGAGTATGAATCTATTTATGTGGTGACCAATTATGTATCTTTCATTAATTTAGCATTACCTTAAAAAGAAACTTTCAAAAATACAGTCATATCATATCGAGGGCGTCATATCAGTAGGGGAAGTGATCACGTGATCGACGAAAACCAATGATACTAATCCCCAAATACCCAATTCTCCAAATTTGCAAAGCAGGAAAACCTTTACCATAGCCTTGTATGTAGAATGTAACAATGTATAGTTCCGTTCAAATTGATTGGCATCGCAGTAGGCGAGGGCTGAGTGAATCGGTCTTTATCCCATGTCAAAAAAGTTACTAGAATATATTGTGAAACTACCATTAAATTATTTTGAGGATATGTCACGCACAAATAAAAGAACTTTTACAAATTAGTTAAAGGCGATGGAATATCTGGTTTCTGCACATTCTGTACGAAAATGCATTGACAAGGAGAAGAATATTAAATATTACGTTACGAGATTCCTACAGTTTCTACGATTAAAACTAAACAATTTGAAATTTTTTGTGTTGACAGCAGAAGCACGCAGAAGTTAGGGATGTTTATTTATTATCACAGAACACAACATAAAGAGAACGCAAATCCCTATACTAGTAACTGTTGCTAAAAATAGCTTGCGCCATCTCTTAATTTTGGCGGGTACTAAGACTAAAAAACCGCGGGAATTTTAAATAAGAGTGTAATAGCATGTAGCCATTTTATTCGCTATTAGCCAGCTAGTTAAAATCAAAAATAGCTATATTTCAACTATCTTTAAGTATGAAATGAATAGCTACATTTGATTATAACCAAAAGCTAACTAATTTAATTACATACTAGCTATCTTAATTATCTATGTATGACTGAGGCTCAAACTGTGGCTTATATTGCAAGAATTGAATATCCAAGGGAGAGGATTTATTATATTTTGCAATTCAAATGTACACCACTTAAAGTAAAATATTTCACATAATAATACTAAAAGTATTGCTTAGATATCATACACTGAGAAAAATAATTCTTCATAGTTAATGAATATGCTTTAATTTAAAGAAACTTTTTCTTCCAATAGTAGCAAAGATATGTTGCCTTCGGGATAAAATATTATCTTCATGTGAAGATTCTTTTTTCTCAGTGCATTTACAACTCGTCCGTTATGGAAATAATAAATAGACAAAGACAAACAACTAAAATATAAAGGAAGCATATAAATTGTTTAAATTGAAATTCAACCACAGGTAAACCTTACATTAGAGCAATATTGAGTTTGTCGGTGATACAAATATGTTTGCCAAAATTTCCCAGTTTTTCCGCTATTTGCCGCCCCGTGCGATTGCACGTTTTGGACTGCCGGTAGCGCCGGCCTTGATAATATATTCCCTTTCAACTTTTAAGTACTGACCGTTTGTGGACATAGGGTTCCTAATAAATGTCTTTTTTTCCTTTAACTTGAGAATGTTTCGCTTTGGATGTTGAAGCTTCACCTATAAAATCCATTGATTTTGTAGACAAGTAATACATAACATAACTGAACTGAACACTTACTTCGTTACATCTTAATGAAGGAGTGGCTGTCATCAAAGGTAAATGAGGTGGTTGCCACTGAATATAAGAATGTCCTGTTGTGATACTAGGAATTCCTGTAAATAACACACGTTTTTCAACATTGCAATGGAAACTTTTGCTGATTGCTTTGATTATAGTTTTCTTTTTTTCAGTTCTGAAGGAAAGTGTTGTGATCTAACTAGTTTCAACTTTGGTTTTTTTTTTTAGGGAATAACAATGATTTGGGAACTAATATAAGAATAACTTCAGAATATGCAGACAAACTATGTATAATCAAACTGATATGATAAAGCATGATTACATCATTATCTGAGAATCTATAACTCACCTTGTGATGTAGATGGCATATCATTAGCCTCCACAGGCAGCATTTCATTTTGTAGCATTCCTAAAACACAACACTATAAACTATTTATAATACATGAACTACTAACAATCTTTACTTAATTCGTTTCTTGATAGTTTAAAAGGTGTAATTCGTTTTCTTGGTGAAGTATTTTCAACTGTCCAAAAATGAACATAAGGCGGTATTTCAGGAAGTAAGTCAATAATCATGGTGCATCAGATATGTTAGTTGGTAAATCAATATTTTCCTAAACACTTTCAACTGGTGCAGGTATATTGCTAATATATTTATGGGTTCTGTAGGTATTAATATAATGTCATAAGTAGAATTTACTTATCATGCCTTAGAATTTATAATCACTTACCAGGTAGATTCAAAGTTGGGTAAGCATCCTTCGATAACTTATTATTCGGTCCATAGAATTTATTTTCAAAATGTTTCTGGCAAATTCTGTTTGTTATATACACTTCTTCGGGACCCTTTTCCTTTAATTTAATGTCACCTGTAGCCCTTAACCACATATAGAAAGGTTTCATATTTTTTTTAGGTTTTGGGAAACCATGCATAGGTAATATTGCGTCACCACAATTCACAACTGCACACTTTCTTCGACTCATCTTTCTAAAAAGTTTCTAACAAACTAATTTCTAGTATTTAAACAAATTTGTAATAATTACTTTTTGGAAAACTTTTAAAATATTCCAAATAACTTGCATTGACTGTATATGCAGCACAACAACATAGGTAATACCTACACAATTATTACAAACTATGTTAAAAAGTTTGAACTTCAAATACATATGCCATGAGGTTTTTTATAACTTTGAACATACTATGTAAATATTACAATGTTCATTTTAAAAAAATATCCTGTAATGTATTGACATCTTTTCTTTTAAACTGAACATAGGAATATTTACAATATGTATGTTCAGAGATATAAAAAACTCACGGTATAACTTAGTATTCTTTCTAAATATTCGACTCTTACCTGTATAAACTTGGTACAACCTTCTATTACACACAGATACAAGTCTGTATTTTTTAATCCTTATAACTAGCACAAAATTTTTCACTTTTCAAATTTCAAATGATTCTTACAAAAATAAAGTTTATTCACAGTAACTTCTTCATCTAAGGTCTCCCACAGAACACAGAAATGACCTTAAACTGCAAATAAATACACAACGTTGTTTCTTAAGCCTATTTTTTAAGTACTTTTACGTCGCTGTCAATCAGCTCAGGGGTTTTCGAAAATTACTTCTCAATTCATAAAGTAGGTATCTGTAAATCTGTTAAAATATAACCTATTTTTCAATTGATCGCGGTTGTTACAGCGCCATCTTTTAGAATTGGCGGGCTTTACTAAGACTACATATCGTTCATCTGGGTTTGACCCCCATGTTTATTATCAAGGATGCATTGCTGCAAACATAAATTTGAATTTCCAATGCCTACCGAGATGCCATTCTTTTTGAAACAAAATATAACAGATGTCACTTTTACACAACAATTTATCAAAAGCTACTTTCGTTCATACCAATGATTACTAATCAAAAGTACTGGATTCACTTCGTGCACATTTATTCGTAACTTTCTTCCGTTCATTTTATGAAATATGAGTTTCATTCCTTCGTTTTTTTATAGAATCAATACATAAAAGTTACGAATAAATGTACACCAAAATTAATCCAGTCTTTATTATTAGTAATCATTGTCACGAACGAAAGCAATTAAACCATAGCTAAGCGAAGTGAAGTTAGGATAGCAAAGATAAATACATACCTATAAAACAATGTTTATCTTCGCTCGGTTGCCTCGTCCGCGTAAGATTACGTTGGAGCTAATTTTCATAAAGTTTAGTTTCACTCAGCTTAGCTTCGCTTCGCACGCAGTGGTCCCTCGTCTTTAAGGCGACTAGCGGGTGCCAGCGGCGTCGTTGGAGCAAATTTTTAATAACTCTTCCAAATAATTTTTTCGCGTATCTTGAAAAATAAAGGTACAGTAGCGGACAATAAAATCCGGGCAAAAATTTGACACGTCATGCGTATTTCGACAAATTTCGTAAATCAGGCTTTTATTGAGGTTATGTTCCTGTCAAAATAAAGAAATAAAATTAGAATTAAACGTCAGAATTACTAGTGACATGCGTTAAACGTCAACAATATTAAAGTCAAGTTTACATTGTGCAAATAACGTGGCCGGATTTTATTGTCCGCTACTGTACTTTATTCTTGTGTCGTTTTCCAATATCTTAATTTCCTGGATGCACGCGTATGGAAAACTTTTTTATTATTGATTTCTCAGAAACATTTATTCTTTGTGAAAGTTCCTGCATCTTCCCAAACTCAAAATTCACATGTCAAGATTTGAATACTTCTTGTCATATACTGAGGAGATCAAAATATTTGATATCAACGTGAGAGTAAAGTATCTTTATTTTTCAAGATAAGCGAAAATATTATGTATTTGGAAAAGTTATTCAGAATTGTCCTGAGATCTCAAATATGAAATCATGGCTGTCTAGAATGAAAAAATAATTTTTGGACACAAAAAAGTGAAATTTTTATGGTATCAATGTTATTGATCATCATTTCTAGTTGGTAGATGAGCCAAAAGCAAATTCCAGAAAATGTATATTCATGTCACACCTGAAGAAAGCTCCAGCTCTATACATTCAAAGTTCCACGATACACGCCTTGATGTCAGAAAAATTGAAAAAATAAGATTTTTTCTTTTTCATCGTAGTAGACAGCCATGATTTCATGTTTGAGATCTCAGAACAATTCTGAATGACTTTTAATAATAATATTACCGCGTATTTTGAAAAATAAAAGTACAGCTGAAATCAAAAAAATCGGGAAATGTCAAAATAAATCGACACGTTTTTTTCAATATTTTCATAGTGTGAACATGGATTTATTAGAAATAGGTTAGAATTATTTGACGGTATGTCAGTTTATAGGTAAATAGGTTAATTTTTTTGAAAGATATGTATGTATTGTCAAGTAGACAAATAACTGACAAATTGAACCAAATTTACAACTGGAAAAAAATCATTTCCCGTTTTTTTTGAATTCAGCTGTACATACTTTACTCTTATGTCGATATCAAATATTTTGATTCCCTCGGTATATGACAAGAAGTATTCAAATTTTGATATGTGCATTTTGAGTTTGAGAGGATGCAGGGGCTTTCATAAAGAATAAATTTTTCTGACAAATCAATAAAAAATTTTCCTATATGTATCCAACTTTCTGCCGGTCACTGTATATGTAATCTCATTAGAATTTAATTTAGAATCGAAAAACGTAATAATATACAGGGTGTTCCATTTAAAAAACCTAAGTTTAGTTTATATCTCGTTTATCGTTTATAATTAGATAGTAATTTTCCGTAATTCAATTTTTTTTTCTAGGATGTTGGAATTTGGTATATCTCCCTAATTTGAAACGAGAATAATTTTATCTTACTAAATTTTTCTCCTAAATTCAGAAGGAAGACCTCTTTACCTACACTATTTTACTTCTTCTTGTGTTAAGAGGACTATGGATCACGTGATCAACTACTCGAAATCCACCAGTACTCCCCGCAAGCCCCGCATGACTGAAAACACGCCTTTCTTATAATAGAAATAAGTGTCGTTTAGTCCAGTTAGGCTCCATAGTTGAACGACAAGGATAACATCATATGCACTCGTCTTGTATAAGTTCATACACATTCATCGTATCTAACAAGTGGCAACATCGCGTCGCGTCGCAAAACTAACACGTGGTAATATTCTTATATTCTGAAATAAAGGAAGAAAAGTTTGCTGGTTATATACGCGCGAAATTGAAAAGTATACGATTTGAATAAAAATCATTCTTATATCGAGAAATAACTTGCGAAATACGCCAGTAGTAAAATGATTCTTAATTAAATCATATTCATAATTAAGACACTTTCTTGTTCGTGGAAATTTATCAAATAATAAATAACTTTTAAAATAAAATAAACTTCCCCATTTCTTTTTGTGAAAATTAGCTTATGCTTTAAGTCAATTAGGCAATAATTTTCTTGATAAACAATTTTCTGATATTTGAAAAATCAAACAGAATTCGATCGATACTAATTTCATTTTGAAATTTAAATTGATATTAAATTTAACCAAAATGTAATACATAAATGGCTTATCAATTATACTACATAGAAATTATTTCAAATTTAAAATATATTTTTGTTTTCATTTCAAGACATAACATCTTTACAATCATCTTCTAATATACAAATAGGAAATAAATTGTGCATAATTTTCTAAATTTTATTAGTAATATTGTTGCAACTTTTGAAAAATCAAAAAATAACATTGTCTTGTAAAAATATTTGTAAAAATACTTGTAAAAAAATTTAAACTTGTTGCACAACGAAAGCGTGTTACAGTTTACTTCCCCAATGAATGATTCTAAATAACAAAAATACAATACATATTTTGACCTAAAACGAATTTTAGTCAAAAAAAAAATTGTGGAAGGAAATTATATTAAAAGTTATTCCAGTTCAAAATTTCTTAATATTCAAGAAAAGTTGAGAGTGATATTTAACCTATAGGATTGCTCAATCGCCGACATGTGATGTAAGCAACAGACCGTACAAAATGAAATTAAGAAAGGCGTTCTATCGATATCTTAAAAAAAAACTTTAAAATTCAGCAGCTATGCATTTCCATTATTTTATTATATTAAATCTTACTTTATTGTCAAGTCAGTAAGACCAGGCGCACACTGTAGACAAGACAGTCTGCAGACTGTCTGCAGACAGTCTACGGCCGTAAGTACAAGTCAGTGCGAGGGCAAGACTGTTTTGTCGCAGCAGTACCGCACACTGTACACCAGAAATTCAAACTACTTGAGATTTCATTGGACATTGGAATATTCATTTAGACTTTTATCATAAATTTGAGGTCTCTTTTCGACTTCTTCAATTAATAATTCTAAGTACTCATCCATTACTAAAACAACCTGGATACTGAAGGTACTCTAAATAATATGAAACGGTCTTTTTAGTTGTGAAAGAATAAAAGAATATATTGTATTAACGTTACACTTGCTAAGCAATCAGTCACTTGCGTAAGTCGATCAAAAAGCACTCTGCATTAAAATATTTGATGCGCGCGAAAAAACGTAATTGCTAATTGGTTATTTTCTGCCTTCGCGGTATGTGGGGTAAGTAGACGTGAGACAGTTTTGTCTTGGTGTGCGCGGTACAATTGAATAAACAGAGCTACCCGACAGTCTGCAGACAAAATTGTCGGCGGTTC
Source organism: Dorcus hopei (assembly GCA_033060865.1). Taxonomy (NCBI): domain Eukaryota; kingdom Metazoa; phylum Arthropoda; class Insecta; order Coleoptera; family Lucanidae; genus Dorcus; species Dorcus hopei. Next base: position 16,893,290 of record CM065424.1, on the reverse strand, counting down.
AAGAAACAGCTCGTAGACGGTTTTGTCTTGCCCCTGCCTTGACTGACAGTGTGCGCACTTTCATTCATTCAACGTATCCGCCAGACCAGACAAAACAGTCTGCAGACAAAAAGTCTGCAGTGTGCGCCTGGTCTAACCGTATTTTTGTTAACGCCGAAATTCTGAGGAATTTGTGTAACTATGACACTCTCTTCTACGCAAGTAATTATTATTCTATAGCTTTTAAAACAACATTTACTTTAAGCATGATTGTCAATGATAATTTCAAATTACGATCGGTAACAGTTTTATGCAGATTAAAACGTCTTGTCCTATTAGTTTTTTTTTATCATAGCAGTGGTACAATTTAGAGAAATTTTTCGTAATTAAATATTTATGTATAGTCGCGACAAAAAAAAAATTGGTTGTCAGTGTCTTACTTTGACACATTCAGGTGTATTCCATAATGCAGTGGTTATTTATCACTTTATTAACACTGTGCTTAATAGTAACTTCTTAACCACTGCTTATAAATCACTGATTGAAGACGTATTTCATAAGCACAGGGTGATTATTTTACTATTTTAAACATTAGTTAACTTCATTTGTAAGATTAAAGGTGGGTTTACAGAAACCAAATCAAATATTTAATTTCGAATTAAACTAATCACGATTAAGTTGCCATAAGAATTACATTGCGAACTGTCAAATTAACAACGTCATTAAAATTTGATTACAATTAAATTTTCTGTAAACTGGCCCATAAGTTGCTATCCATTTACATATTAAGTAAGGAAAAATTATCTGATGTACGGTATTCAGCCTCACTTTACATCAATAGCGTTTACACGTTTGGCGCAAAATGTCACATTCAAATCAAAGATAAATGCAGGTTATAAAATGCGAACTCAGGCAAGTGAGGACGAACAAAAGTAAGCTCATGAAGACGAAAGGGGGGCGGTAAATTCCTCAGATCATTTTCCTCAGCAATTGTAAATGTAACACGCAAATGAGTGAGGTGAGGTGATGTCATCTGATAAATAGGGTAAAAGGAAAGCAGCTATAATCACTGAACATAATTGCATATTTTTCTTCTCAATGTCATTTGCTCTTGTGGAATAGCAAAATGTTTAAAAAGTGGTTAAAAGCGACAGCACATGCGCATAATTCAGTGTTTATTAATCACTGATATATGGAATATACCCGATTGACCAGTGTTTTATTGTCAAGCGATCGTGGTTGTCATAAACTTTGTACAGCGAAATGTTTCAGGTGTCAATTTTATTTGTCAAATTGATTAAAATCACACCTGACAAGCAGACAATTTGTGACGATTCCATCATCCGTCACAACATGCGAATATGCGAACAGGGAATGAGCAATCCTTTAGGGTGAAATAGTGCCGTTACTCCAACTCTCTCAGAGCAAACTGCGGCTTATTAATTTTTATAAGAGCATTAATTGTCACACTTTGAGTCATTTATATGATAAAAATTTCTTTCTCGTAGAAAGGTTTTAACTAAAATTTGGAAACGTGTTAAATTCGTGTTTTTAAAACGTTCGTAAAATATTATACTTTGAGGTGCGCTTTTGTTTTTTGCAATAACTCTAAAAGATAAAATAAGTACATAAAATCCTAGAACTTTTGCATTTACGCCTAAAATAAAATCTCTAGCTGGGGTGCAAAATATAAAAAAATAACCCTGAATATCCGGCGTTTGCTCATAAATTCAAATATAGTAAAATTAAACACTCTCAGAATTTTGGAACGGTAAATGTAACAAGTTTAAAAGCGTAGCGATAAGTCGGAACGCACCCAGTCTTACGATAACAACGTTGCCAAATCTATTTGACATGAGTTAGTCTTCCTTCAACCTTAAGATGGCAGCACATTACATAGCAAATTTTTATATTACGTATTTTTCATTTTGCACTTTTAGGAATGATAATTTCGTATTTTTTATTAAACATATGTTTTTTACCTAGAATGTGGGAAAGTCATTTTCCGTAATGAGTTTTAAAATTTTATAATTTTTCTTTGTTAATATAAAACATTTTCCATAATTATTGACTTTCGCACATTTATAGTATTATTACAGACAGATCCACTTTTAAAATTTTTAAATCGAACGCGTTTTAAAAGCAGCATTTGAAAAATAAATTTTTGCCAATATGGCAGACCTCCATAGTCCTCTTTCCGCCACCTTGAAGACTTTCGGCGTCAAATTCATTTCACGCGAAGAAGATCTGAACTGCAGAACATGAAATCTGAATTCAAAAATTTTTGGTCCATTATACCTATAGTGAACTCAATCCGGGGACACAGTGTACAAAATATTCTCTATTCAAAATTATTTTTTAAATCATTTAAATATTCAAAACTTGTGTAACGAGCAAAAATACAAAACCTATAGAAAAAGTGTAAATTCTCGAATATAATTTTTTAAGAACTACCTCATTGTTACACTTCTGTTCTTTTAACAGAAGCCTTTACAAGATTTGTTTTATTCTTTAAAGAGAAGAAAATTCTCTATAAATCAGGTCCCCTCACCATACGTGAGCACTTTATTAAGAATGAACACATGTCATCACGGACAAAACACGTGTGCACTCTTATTAAAAAAAAGTGTTCAAATAGGTATAGCGAGAGAACCTAATATGAAAGTGATAAAGTATTTCATTCACGCGCCATTTTGCATATTAATTCTGTCACTGTGTCACTGAATCCACCATTTTGCCTCCATTAGCAAGGCTTAGTGAATGGCGGTACTTCAATTTCATCTGGGAACATTATTAAGTGGTGGTAATTAATTTTTTTTTGTTTCTAACTATTACAGAAGGAATTATTATAAAATACTTCATGTTATAGTTATATGTATATTTCAAAATTTGAAATGCAGATTAACTGAAGGTCGCAGAAAAAAAAACAATGTATTCTTTTTCAGGTGATTTTTTTAACTTTTGACTCGACTTTCTTCTCCTAGGATTTCAGTTTAGCTTGCAGCTCCCTCCGTTCTTTTTGAAGTTCTTCAGCTTCAAGCGCAGCTATTTGATCTGCATCCATCTTCTTAATAACCTAAACTCAAAAATTTAGTACAGAATTTTATATAAAAAATTTATATTTACATCTTTATCCAACTTCTTGAAGATTTTTTGTCCGTGACTTGTTTGAGATATCTGATGCATTTTCTCTTTAAGGTGACGGTCTTTAATTTGTTGTATTTCATTGAGAGCACGCTTTCGTTCTCGTTCTTCTCGTTCATGTTCTAATCTATTGTAATCGTTTTTGTTCAGCTAATATTTGCTGACGTGCCACTTCTTCCATTCTAGAACATACATAATCTGTAACACTTTTGTAAGTACCTTTCGCCATAACAGTAGATTTGTGTATTTGTAATTTTATTAAAATAAAATTATTCGAATTACTTAATTGAGTACACTGAATAAAATCACAAGCCTCACATCTTAAGGATGGTAAAGTTAAGAAATAAAAAGGATTTTCAATTCAATAGTATTCTTTACCTTCTTTGCTCCTCTTCCTTTCGTACAGTATTTAGTCTTTCTATGTACTCCTTTCGATCTTCTATTATTTTACGACGTTGTAAAATACGTTGGTGTTCACGTACTTTGTGCTCATGGTAATTGGCAACCATTGATGCACGTAGTTTCTCCCGTTCCATCTATAAATATATGACATATTGTAGTGCAGTTGGGGGAAAAAAATGATTCACCTTTTTCTTGTTGAGATTGACAATATTAACTGCTGGATGCAAAACAGTTGCCATATTAACCAATTGGTTTCGAATTTGCTCACTCGGCATTGATTGTAATGTTGGTCCCTCTGGATTATCTTCCCTCTGACTCTCACTGAGGTCCATGCCGAAATGTACACATTGCTTTCCATGATCAATTCTAATTTGCATATCATTGTGTCGAACGCAGTCCACCAAGAGTTTTTCCATATGGAAAGAGGTCGTAAATTTAGCAATTTGAATGAGTCGAGAAAACTCAATCGTCTGATACACTTGGGCGATTTGTTGGACCAAACGCACCAGGGTCACATCTTGCAATGCAGGGATGTACTGTACCAATAGATAATTCTCCTCGTTCTGAAGTGACTCAATTACAGACTGGATTCGTGAGCAAAGCAATAACGGATGAAAATCTACTTCAAGCCATGTGTATAAATCTTGCAGTTGGGGTGTAGCTAGGTTTAGTACATTAACACAAACCTTCAAAAATGCAGCAATAAATACTTTGTTAACTGAAGTCCGCACTTACGTACTATATCTTTTAAAAGGCTCGCTCGCGTGGGTGGTTGAAATAGGCCCAGAAGAACTGCCAAACGTTGATCTTTTTCCAGGGGTGATTTGTCAGTTTCGATCAATCTACCAAATTCTGGGAGGGCAGAAGGCAAAGGAATTGCTAGTGTGGCAATTAAAACTCTACAAGCCATTCTGAGAAAAGAATATAAATTAATTCAAACAAATTATACATGCATAATTTTTATTAATGTATTGATTCGAGCAAAATGTGATAAATCACTAGCATTGACATTATTCATATTTTACCTTTGAAGTTCTTCCTGAGTAATATTTTTCTTCATTTCCTTAGATAACTGGAAAAGTTTGAAGAGTGCTGCTGCATGAAATAAGTAATTACCGGCTTTCCAGAACACCATCGCCAGTTTTTGGTAGTAATTTGCCATAGTCTTGGGAACTGGCATTTTCTCCGACATGTTCATTAAACCATGTATGTCTTCGATTAACTTGTATGCTTCCTACATATAAGATAAACATCTTCATTTACTTTATATAAGTTTGAGCTATTGTAGTGCAAAAGTAGTATATAAGAAATATATAAGTAGTATATACATAAAAAATATTACATATTTATTATTAAAATGGGAACAAATGGAAAATTGTAGTCATCAGAGAATGGAGAATTTTCTATTCTATCTTTAGAGGAAAAATTGATTAACTTGCCTGCCACAATTTCATTTGGATAGCAGAATCTAATTGGTATAATCTAGTTTCCAAATTCAACTGCTGTGTTTCTGGTTTTGAAATTGAAACGTTTGCAACCTGGGCAGGGTGCTTGCAAATATCTTTAAGATAGCTTGTCACATAATTTACGAAATTCAGTTTTACCATTGTATTTCGAGCAAAATTGAAATGCCATTCGCGCAATGTCATGATACAAAGTTTCCACGTGGGCATTTGTGCGAAGTAACTCCAAGCACTGACAATAGGTTTCCCACAAGAATTTCACCCATGGTGTCAAAATAGTGCGATCTGAACGATCTTGGGCATCTTCTCCTGAAACAGCGCTACAAAAAAAAGAAAAATAGAAAATATCATGAGATTTTGAGTTTAAGAATTAATTCCTGGAAAAAGGGGACTTAACAGTATTTTAACACTGTGTTTATAACTTTGTTCACTATAATAATATGTTAATAATTGCTACTGTAATAAATGTTTCCTAGATATGAAATAATTTAATGTTAGAATAAATCTGGAACATTGTCAAACTTTTCAAATAATTCGTCAAGATCATAATTGATCCTCCACTAATTAAAAATAAAGGGAATACTAAAGAAGACAGAAGCACCACAGCTAAGATGATTTATGCACATAGCAAGACGCCATTAGACAGTTAAAAATAATTTGGAAAATGGTAATAGATAAGTAGAGTAGAGAGTAAACACTAAACACTCTGAAAACACGTAACAGTAAAATTTTAAGATTGCTGAAGGAAGCAGGACTTAACTAAGCTTAAGATAGAAGAGAAACATAGATAAGAGACGTAGGAGAATGAACACTTTTCAATACATACCACATTTTTAATAAGTGATAAAAGTATGTATGTGTAACACCTCAGATCAGTGGTGCACAACCTATTTCTAATCATGATCCCTTTTTAGGCAGATTTGGCTCTTTATCAATGCAATTAAAACAGGGTCAAACTAATTAATTTCGTTTATGATGTGACACAAGGGGTCATAATTCGCGGGTTGTGTACCATTACTTTCATATTGGCAAATAACATTGCCGGTAGAGGCACTAAAATTTCCGAACAATGGCGGTGCAGACGTGATCAACAAGCGTCGTTTAATTACTTATTTCTTTATAGAAATTAGGTTTCATAGATATTTTTTATCGGAAACGACGTTTTATAATAAATAATTGATGCGTATCTAACGATTCTAACACGACTTAAGTGATCACAGTCGATCACGTCTACTCTAGTACTCACTTCTTCACCAGGAGCCAACACTTGTCATGAAAGTTCCCAATTCTAATGGTTAGATAGGTTTCTGGGGATTGGCATCTTTAATACTGACTTCTATTACAATGATACCTCTTTTAGGTAGACACTGATCTGTTTGTACATTTTCGTTTATGATAATGCAATAGCAAATAGCAATTGCAACAAAGTATTCTATCTATACTTTAAAATTTTATATTTTTTTGGATGTTACACACACAATATTACAAATGATATTCTTTTAATGACTACCTAGAATGTAATAATGTTCTTAGCGCGTCTTCGCGTATGTACGTACGTCTTGCGCTGTATCTAACTCGATTTTCTCTGCTTACAGTTTTCTTATTTTTTCTTTAAATCTGTGGTGGTTGCCCAACGGGGTCCTAAGTCAAAGACTTGTGTTCCATGGCTTTGTTACTTCCAAACCTCCTCGCCGTTTAAGGGGAAGCAGTGTCGAATTTTATCCCCAACACTGAAGGGTGCCTGAAGTCGATACCGACCACCCCCGAGACAAATCCCGAGCGCGGTTCGAACCGACGACCATGCGATTGCAAAGCAATTTCCTCTATCTGTTGGTGTGGTGTAACATTCTTCTTTAGTTTATTTCCGTGAGCTGCAATATTTGAATGGTAAGTTTGTATAGCTCATTAACATGCACGCCTACTTTTTGCGGTGAACATTTCTTTGGCTGTCTTCAGTAAGACTTGCAGGTACATTTAAAGATCGCTGTGATCGGCATCGCTATTTCTATTTAGCATTATTTTCAAATTCTTATTTTTATTTATTTTTTACTGTTTCGGCTCTTTTTATTCACATATTAGTGATGGAAAGGTGTTCTTGTTGTAACCAAGTAGCTGAGCAGCACAAGATTGTTAAATGCTCTATTTGCAGCAAATCTTACAAAATTGATTGCGTGGGATTATACTTAGGTGAAGCTCGGAAAATTCATTCCAAGTCGGGTTTATCTTGGACTTGTAAAAATTGTGTCCTAATTGGTAATGATCTTAATGCCTTAAAAGCGGCTACTATTGTCCTGCAAGACGAAATCAAAGTTTTAAAAGGTAACGTTAACTTGTCTGTATCTCTTCCTACTAAAACCCTGCTAGGTACTGAAAAGATTATCCAGGAAATTGCAGATCGAGAGAGTCGTATATTTAGTCGTTATACACTCCTGGACAAAATTAACGCACCACTATATTTTTATTTTTTTAATTCCTAGCCAATGATAATTTTTGTTTTTCTAACTGTCTTACAAGTAGACTTTGGACCTCTTCTGACATTTCAAGCAAATGCTATCAAGCAAAGTATTCTTTTAAAATTACAATTATTGTCAATTAAAGTCACTTTTAACAAAAGTTGATTTAAAATCTGTTCAGAAACAGCTTATAAGATAAGCTATTTTTGGTTACCAAGTTATTTTTTGTCATTGATTGCACAACTTACGAGTATTTCAAAGTTTAAAAATTAATCGCCCAAGAAATTTATCGGTGAAGGAGGAAGTTCGAGCGTCAACTCTGCTGGATGAAGGATATTCGATGCGTTATGTTGTCCATGTGATAGGAAGAAATCATTCCAGCATAAGTCGCATGGTTAGACGATTTAACGAGACAGGATCTAACTCTCGAAGGCCAGGGAAAGGGCAAAAACGTTCTACCAATTCAAGGGATGAGCGTTTTCTTAGGCAACTCGGTCTTAGAAACAGGAGAATCACTAGTAAAGTGCTAAAAAATGAGCTCATAAATGTTCGTAATCTTGTAATATCGTCTCGAACAGTTAGAAGACGTTTAAATGAAGCTGTATTAAGTAGCAGACGTCCGGCAAAAAAACCATTGATCCCTAGAGAACACAAAGTTCAAAAATTACGTTTTGCCAGAAATCATCAACAGTAGACTGTTTATGATTGGAAGAAGATTTTATTCTCTGATGAAAAGAGAGTTAGCCTCAAATCTCTTGATGGACGTGAGCGTGTCTGGCGAAGGGCAGGAGAGAGATTTGCAGCTTGCAATATCTCTCCAAGAGTCTCATTTGGTGGTGGCTCTGTAATGTTTTGGGGAGGAATCTGTTTCAATGGTCGCACAGAGTTAGTCACTATAAGTCCGAGGTCTATGAATGCGGATTATTATCTGGAAAACTTTGTAGTTCAAAATGTAATGCCATTTGCTCCTTTTGTAGGGCCCAATTTTCTTTTTCATGCAAGATAATGCTCGTCTCCACGTGGCCAGGCAATGCTGTTAATATTCCGTTAATAGAGTGACCACCTAACAGTCCTGATCTAAATCATATAGAGCATTTATGGGACGCTCTTAAAAGAAAGGTTAAAAATCGTACACCCGCATCTATCAATCATAATGAACTGGTGGATGCAGTAATTGCAGAATGGGAGAATATTCTCCAGGAAATTATTGAAAATGTATTCTCCAGCTTGTCAAATCGTATGAATGCGGTAATTAGGAGTAGAGGAGGGCATGCCCGGTATTAACGTTGCATTGATTCCATTAATTCTATTGTTTTCGATTTGTTTTTCGTTTTCATGTTTCACGCGTTTTCAACAAAATAAATTTTTTAATAAAAAATAATATAAAATAAGTTCATGTTTTGTTGATTTCTTTCGCAAGTCATTACATAAACTTAATTCATAGGTTTTAAAGTTATTTTGATTAAATTTTAATTTTAATGTTGTAATTATGTAAGTTTAATAAAGTGGTGCTTTCATTTTGTCCAGGAGTTTATTTAGCTGTAAGGAATCTAATTGCAATTCGAAGAACGAACAACTTGACCCTGACTTTCCGGTTGTGTGTGATTTACTCAAAACAGTGCAAGTTGATATTCCTGGATTAAAACCTGTTAGATTTGGTAAATTTGATCCATCGAATAAAAACTGTTGTCGTCCAATTAAGGTCAACTTAGGTTCTAATGCCTCTGTTGCTTGTGCCTCACGCAACTCCAAACGTCTGAAAGCCAGTCCTAACTTCAGAAATATTTTCATATCAAATGATAAGACCCCTATGCAAATCGAACTGTGTAAAAATGCTAAGGCTGAGCTAAATGAACGTTTGCTTAGTGGTGAATCAAATCTCAAATTAAAATATATGAACGGCATTCCACATGTTTCTTTAAACTAGCAGCGCCCGGCAGAAATATTAATTCCTCTCTTAGCATCTACTATCAGAATGCTCGTGGTCTTTGCACTAAAACACACTGTTTTTACACCAATGCCTGTGAACTCTCGCATGACGTTGTTGTCATAACTGAAACTTGGCTCAATAATTCTATTTCTAGCGCTGAATTTTTTCCTTCTAGTTATGATATTATTCGATCTGATAGGGATTTGACAGGTATTGGACGCTCTGTTGGTGGCGGTGTTCTTATTGCCTTCACAAAGAATATTGAATATCAACTTTTAAATACAAAACATATGCTTTTCCATTAATTGATCTTCTTGTATGTGAATGTTTAATATTTTCAATAATTTTTTTTATTGCTGCTGTATATTCCTCAAAATGTGTCAGCACATGAGTTTTAAGTTTTTTTTTGGAATGCTTAGAAGAGTAGATGATTGACAAACCAGTTTTGTTTGTGGGTGATTTCAACCTTCCTCTATTCCATAGTAATCCTGTGGGTTGTTGCAAAACAAATTCGTAACATGCAATATTCTTGATCTTAAACAATGCAATAGAATTGTTAACACTGATGCTAAACTTCTGAACTTAGTTCTGATCAGTTCTACTTTTTCTATATCTGTTGATCTGGATGAGAATCCTTTTGTTCCTGTTGATCCGTATCATCCTCCTTTAACAATTACAGCTGACTTTTGTAAATTCCAAATCGAAGGCTTTTCCATCAGCGAAGAATCGTAGGTATAATTTTCGTAAAGCAAATTATATTCAGCTTTATCAGGATCTGTTGCAAACAGATTGGACATTTGTTGATACGTGCACCGAAGTCGATGTTGCTCTGGACATGTTCTATTCAAAGTTGTATGATATTTTCAATTGATACATACTGACTTTTTCATCCTCTGGTTCTAAACAAGCGAATCCATCTTGGTTTACTCCTGATATTATTTCTATTTTAAAACTGAGACTATTGGGTTTATTTGTGTTTAATTTAAACTTTTTGCTACTTAGTAAATCTTACCTTACTAATAGAATTAATTATGTTTGTTTCAATGGTTTTCAATCTTACGATTTTATGTCAACGTCTGGTTGCATCAAGGGTCTAATTTGGGTCCTCTTCTTTTTCTAATATTCATTGTTGATCTTCTATCTTCCTTTTCCTGTCATGATGATTTAAAAATCTACTCATCTGTTTCCAGCTGTATGGATGTTGGATGTGTTGAAACTTCTGTCTGACGTAGATATACTCACTCGATGGTGTGATGATAATAGACTGAATTTGCACACTTACTTTTAGTAGAAAAATACACGGTATCAACTCAGTTTGAGATGAAATAAATGGTCAGCCGTTAATTAAAATTAACACTTTTAAAGACCTTGGTGTCTTTTTTAATTCCCGATTGAGTTTTTCACATCACATTGAAGCTATTGCACTATCTGTGCCCAGAACTTTGGGCTTTTTAATTAGATCTGTTAGGCCTTTTAATGATCCTACATTGCTAAAAATCTTATTCTTGGCGTTCGTTGCTAGTAAGCTTGAATATGCTTCGATGACCTGGGCTCCTTCTTACGTTGCTGCTCGCCTACGAATTGAAAAAATTCTACGAAGATTTCTAAAATACCTTTCATTTAGATGTGATGGCATTTACCCGCCGAGGGATATTCCTAATGAGCTTTTGCTTCGTAGACACAACATGCAGTCATTTGAATGGTGCAGAGATGTTCATGCTGCGCGTTTTCTGTGGAAACTGGTTGTGGGACGTATTGACTACTCTCAATTGCTTTCACGTTCCACATATCTGAAGTAAATCAGTTTTAATTTTTTCGGGTCCAACACCAAGGACGAACATGTTATGTAAGACACCAATCTTGTATGTGTTCCACAGCAGAGAAGATTTTTGATGACATATTTTATAATTCTCTAATTAATTTTTTTTTTGTTTAATTTTGTAATTTAGCTACTACATACAGTCGAACCTCCATAATTCGAATCTCAAGGGACCGGAAAATTACTTCGAGTTATAGAAATTTCCAGTTAAAGAAAGAGATTTCAGTTAAACACAATGTGCAGGGACATCAGTAAATTTCGACTTACAGAAAATTTCGAGTTGTGGAGGTTCGAGTTATAGAGGTGCGACTGTATTTACTTGTTTGGTACGTATTATACATTTTAAGTTTGCTCTGTAATTAGATTTTTATCTGTTGGGCCATTAAACTATTATTATTATTAAGTGGTTAAGGCTAACAGATTTTTTAAAATTATAGTTCATAATTTTTGAAGGAAAATTTTCTTTAAAGATATGGGTGAAAATTTTTTAATTTAAAAATAATTGCAAGTATTCACCTTAACAGGATACTCTCAGGAGTAGCTACGTTATCAAGATCATCGACGTCAATGACAGCCTGTGCCGATTGCTCTCTTGCATTTTCAGTTTTCTCTTCGGCCATTCGCAGGTAACCTCGTATAACATTCTCCAAAGAACCGACATTTACAGACTGGAACATGTTTCGATACTGAAACAGTCCCTTTTTTGCCATGTGTGATTTCTTCAGCTCCACGCAAAGATCCAGGTATTTGAACATTATCGGTTCCAACACTGATACCGACCAACTGTAAGCCCGTTTCTTATTCTTGAACACTTCTTGTAGGGTGTCTAGAGCTCTGGCAGGTTTTCCTACCTCGATAAATTCTGCGGAATGAACGCATAGTACTTTCAGTATTCAGAAAACGTGGTTTGTTTAGGTGCATGAACTCACTATTTGCGCGTTTTAACGCGTTCTCAGGCCTTTGTCTGTATCGAGCCATGGCCACAGAATTCTGTGCCATGGCGATGAACTTTGTTATGATTATAACAAAGATAAGTTAATTACATTAGCATTTAAGAGCCTTTTAATACCATTTTTACAGGACTTCGAAAAAACGTCACGTGCAAAGTCACGTGATTCGTGAACGTCACAACACGTCACAATCTCACAATTTTAAATGCGCATGTGCGATTATTATTAGTGATGGGATAATTCGAATTAAAAATAACCTCTTAACCGATTATTCAAATAACCTGTATAATTCGATTATCAAGTTTCAAAATTCGAATTAAAAATAATCGCTAATTCGAGAAATAATATATCTACGCTGGATTTCACAAACGTCACTTAACTTTAATCATAATTATTATTAAGCGTTCGCCACCTGGTGTCAACTAAACAAACCCTTGTATGCTACACCACAGAATATCTAACAATCAGAATGCAAACTCTCGGCGGCACCTTTGATCTTTTCGGTACACATTTCGGTGACCTTCAGCCATTTTCTCAGGCTAGACAATAGAGATGTGCGAGTTGACTCACCAAGTCGACTCGATGAAAAGAGCCGATGAAGCAGCTCACTGTAGTTCAGCACAGCAGCTCTCAGCTCTTGCTGCGCCGGGCTAAGAACCGAGAGCTTCCCAATGAAACGGCAAAGAGTCAACTCGATCGAAAGAGTCACTTTGCCCATCTCTACTAGACATTGGCGGCGCCAATTTTGAAATTACATTTTCACTTTTATCTATGAAGTGAGAACGAGAATTTAGCTCTGTTTACCAAGATACTGCTTGCAATTTCTTACTGCATACACATCACCAGCTTTCTTCTTTTCAGTCATTTTTATGCAGATATTTATTTACGTATGCAGTCCAGAGTACTGCTTACTGCATGATTACCTACGCTGTTACCGGTTACTAGGTTTAATCAACAAGGTGTAGCGACGCGATACCTACCTAATACATACAGGTAATAGGTACTCGGCAGTAGTCTTTAGAGATAGGTAGTAGGTAACTACCAGGTACGAGGTAACATCGCTACCGGTATAGTTGGGCATTTTTTAGTCAAATTAAGGAATAAGACTAACGACTAATTTTGCATATGTTAGTCATGACCAATGACTAATCTCCCTCCTTTCCCACCTCTCTCTCTTTCTCTCATCTCTTTTCCTCCTGCCTCCCTCTATCTCCACACTCTCTCCCACATCCCCCCCCCCTCTCTCTCTCTCTCTCTCTCTCTCTCTCTCTCTCCTTCTCTCTTCCCCCTCCCTCTCATCTCCTCTCTCCCCCTACCGCTCTCTCCTCTCCCCCTCACTATTTCTACTATCCTCTCTCCCCCTCCCTCTCTCTCCTCTCCTCTCAATTTCACAAACGTCACTTAACCTTAATCATCGATTAAGAATAATCATTCCTATACCTTCAACACATGTAACCATGGCAACGTTTACTTTTAACTTTTGATTAAATTTAAGTAACGTTTGTGAAATCCACCATGAGTATTACCGGGGATAACAGGTACTGACAATGAGTGTTACCTAGAACTTAACTCTCCTAGTAACATGTGATAACTAAAACCCGGTGATATCCAGGTATTACCTGGTTCCGTAAGACAGTACCCGGTTAACCGGGTATTACCTGCTGACACTACCTACGCACTTACAGTACTCTGCTCCTAGTAACATGTGCTACCTAATACCTGGAGATATCCGACAATAGGTATTACCTGGTTCCGTAAGACAGTACCCGGTCAACCGGGTATTACCTACCGACACTACCTAAGCACTTGCAGTACTCTGGTATGCACAGACAAATCTCAAGGTGGACTTGATACTTAAAGCTAACTTCATATCAAATTGTGCGCCGTATAGTTACATTGTTCAAAGTAAAGGTTTACTTTGGCTTAAGTCTAAAGATTTGTCTATGCATACGGCCATTAGTGCTTATCCGGCCGGTCGCGTTCTCAGTTCAGAGCCATTTTTCCGTTCCGAAGAGGGAGCCACACTACAGACATCTGTCAATGGTGCATAACCTCAATCGCAAATGTCAACAAGGTGTTGGTCCTTTACTTTTGTGTTATAATAATTTAAATTTACGGATGCACAATCAATAACCATAAGTAAATAATATCCAAATCAAGAATGTCAAGTTATTTTCAAACCTAGGTGTTTTGTTATGTGGCATTATGTTGTTAAATTTGTACCACAATACTTTCAAAAGAATAATTTTTGTCTGCATATGGTATTAAAACTGAAATTCCAAAGTTGAAAATGAAACGGTAAGGAAAAATTTATAAATCAATTTAATTTTAGGAGTTTCCTTTTTCTCGTATAGATACTGTTACATTTTGTGTCTGCAAATTACAGAAATTTATCAGTAGTGGAGGTATTAATTTGGTTAAAACAATATTGCAAACAGTGTTGCTGTGGAGTTTGCATTTGAACATGGGATTACCACGAAGATATGAGCCAATTACTCTTTTTAAAATTGAATCCACATCTTGTTTAGGCACACTTGGTAAGACTTCTAAAATAACTTGTAATATATGTATATTGAACTAAGCCAACAAATTTTTCAGTGGTATAATTTAACCTACCACGATCCTGATTATAAATTAAGTCAAGCAAGGGGTTAGTTTTATCGCAGGAATTCTCTCATAAAGGTAACTGGCATGTCTCACAGTTCAAACATACGCAAATTTTCATTATTAGATAACCACAGAGAAAGTCAACTGCTGCAGATTCAATTTGATGGAAACCTGTGTAATAGTGGCCTCATTTAAGGTAATAGCGATTTTAAATTTGTCAATATTATGTTCAGTGTTTACAAATTTTGCAGTGCTGGCATATTTTATTTCAGACATGCTCTTGCTATTGGTGACATTTTTCATGAAACCACTTCTCAAAATTTGCCGAAGTGTATACTCAGCTGTTCTACAATCTGTCAAGTCATTTGAACCACCACGAAGCCGAATATTTGCAAAAACTGATTCAACCGCATTTGAACTAAAACTTCTTGTTAATATACCGGAGCGACCTGACTAAGACTAGGTATACACTTTATTGTGAGTAAATGAAGGAGAGGCTCACTGAAACTTGTGTGGAAATGAAATAGAGATATTACAATGTTGCGTGCAAAGATAGGAATGCGCCGGCCGGAGCACGCCAGAGCGTGGCCCGCGTTATCAATCGGCAACGTCGATTGATGTAGCTATTTCGTTTACTCATGCGGTTTCTACTATTCCATCCTTCATTTACTCATAAGAAACGCATTCCTAGTCTTGGTTAGACCAGCTGTGTATAATAATAGTTTAAGTCTCGTATTAAATATTGGATGCAAAGATATGTGCTTTCAGCAGTGAAAACCAGAGCTTCCGCTGCCTCTTTTGTTAAACCAGCAAGGTCTGCTTTTGCTGAGCTAAAGTGAATATCAGCAAAAAAATGAGGAAATTGCAGAATTAAGTATGATAGGCGTGCATCTTAAGTGTCTGTATATGGAGCAGAATTGGGATCTCGCTGATGAGGGATTCTGTTGCTTACGTCATAATTTTGGAAATATTTGTATATATTTTCCATATAATGTAACTGCTGTAATGCAGTCTTTAAAGAATAAGCTAGATCTTTAATTGCAGTTGTAATGTTTGTAGTTTGAGTAGAAGCGTCAGAAATTTGAAGAAATAAATTTTCAGAAAAACTCGGGTTTTCATTACCAAGCTAAAATGTTTTGTAATATAGTTAATAATAAATATTTTAATTGTATTTGTATTAATTAAACCTTAAATAACGAAAGTGTTGCGCTTGCATCAGAAATTCGAGGAATTACATTTTCAGAAAGACTTGGATTTCCGTTAGGAAGTTAAAATAATTTGTAATACAGTTAATAATGTGTTAATAATACAGTTGTGTATACGATTATTAGACCTTAAATATAGAAGGTACAGCCCCTGCAATTAACATTTTTCGATTTCACGTGAAGAAAAAACTATCTTCAGAAAAGTGATTGCAGCAAACCAGCGAATAATTTGAGAAGAGTGCAGCATCTACAGGTGAAAAGCTTTATTTTTACCTATTTACTAATACAAAGAATTAATTATAGTGGGTGTCTCATAATGTACGGAGAAGATTGAAAGCTTTTTCCAAAAGTAAATAAGGGAGTTATAATTCCCTGAAAGAGGGATGAAACGTATTTTTCTTTTGGCAACATTTCTGAATCCTTTAAGTTATCAAACTAATATATGAAACTCAGATGTAAGGCACCTAACTGAACACTTCCAATGCATTTGTTAGAAATTTCTTCCCTTTTAATGGCTAGTTTAAGGGGATTACTTTCAATATTTTATGGTAACAAAATGCAATGGACATATGTTAACTAATGAACCTCGATTATTCAAAAACGGTCCGATTTATCGAAATGCAACAAGAGAGCTTTCTTATGCCAAATAATCTAAAAAATATTGTCTTCGTAAATTTTTGATGAAATATGTAAAAATGAAAAGTTAGGAATAAAATACTGAAAAGTTATCCCCTAAAACTACCCTTTAAAAAGGAGGGAGGATCTAATAAATACGTTGTAAAGGCGCGGTTATGTGCCTTATATCTGCATTTAAAATGTTAATTCCCTAACTTAAAGGATTCAGAAGGGCTTATAATTCTTTAATTATTGACTTTTGGAAAAAAATTTATGTGATGAGATTACCTTATTTTCTGATTATGTGTGTAATTTGTCAAAATATCTCTCCATTTCAAATCTAAATGAAAGTATGCAGGCAAACTGTGATAGGAAACAGTAACTTCTGGATTACAATTACCTAATTATACAAACCTTCGCATTTTTTATGATAAAAAAATAATATAGATATTACAGTTATTTGTTATTTGAATTTGAAATAGAATAATTAAGTGTTAAAAGGTGTTAACAAATAATGCGAATAAAAAAATTACATGTCAAAAGTAACGTGGTAACTATAGCAACGGTATGTGTTTAAGTGAAAACTGTGCAGAGGGAGCCACACTAACGACAACTGTCAAGGCTAGAGACAGGGTGACTCGGTCACTGAAGTTGGGGCGGGAATTTTAAATAAATTTTCTGTAGCAGATTTTAAAATACAAAATAAGAAGAACCAATTACAAGTTAATTATTAAGCACATTTTAATTCCTCAGCTTACGTATTTATTTAAACTATTTTATTTATCCTTGATGTTAAAATATTTCCGTACTTTATTCATTACAGAAAAGATATGTAGTAAAAAAGCTACAAATTATCCCTAAAATAGGACTAGATACAAATTATATACAGGGTGTGGCATTTAACTAAGTTTCTTCAATAACACCCTTCCTTTTGAATATACGAAAAAATCTTTTATACACAATGCTATTGTTACTTACAGTTCGCCAAGGAATATTGTTATTCCCCATTTATTTTCTGTCCTAATCGAAAATATGCCTGAACAATAGAAATATTTTCTTGCAAAGTATACATTGTGTGTTGTAAGTATTAACAAATTTATTTAAATATGTGCGTTGTCCATAATTAAGGTAGGTATACATTTAAGTACACATGTACTTCCTAATTTATTTATAATAAATTCAGCGACCTCGAAACCGGTCGCTAAATTTATTATAAATAAAGTACTTAAATTTATATAATAAAATGTATTTAAAACTTATATGACTTTTCTTTTTTTAATTTGACAATTAATTAATGACAGTTCTGGATGATGCAAGAGCCAATATCAATACATGAAAATTTATATATAAAAATAAATTTCTATGTATGATATTGGTTTTTGCATTATCCAGAACTGTCATTAATTGTCAAATAAAAAAATAGAAAACTCAAATAAGTTTTAAGTTGTAGTTATATATGTATTTATATATGTATTTATATGCCTGCAACATTATTCTAAAGAAAATCCTGATTCTGAAAATTTCACACACTTCAAATTTTAAAGACTTGCGAAAATGTACATAAACCGTAAAAAATGACAAATTTTACAAAAGAATTAAAAAATTGTTAAAATTTAACGGTATCTTTAAAACAATAGTTTAGGATTCTGTATTTTTAATGATACATTGCTTACTTTTTTAAAACAAAATTAAGGAAAAATTATGTTATTCTTTCATTTGTTATAAATTTTGGTAAGAAAATTGTGCAAAGTAAAATATCGAGAGTGTGGTACATATAGCAATATATGCATTTTCTACAGTGTGCGCCAAAAAGTCGGCATCAAAAGGGAAAAATTTTTATTTCTCATTTTTCGAAAAAACTTTTTACGGCAATAATTTGTGCTTGTCTGAAAACCTATTCAGCCCCTATTAGATATACCAAGTAATTTTTACTTACTTAGAAAATAGCGTCTTTCGAAATTGCCAAAATCCTAAAATTGTTATTTCTTGGAAATTAATCAAGATCCCAACAAGATTTTTCTAGCTTACTGAACAATCTCAAGGCCAGAAAATAACGTTTTTTTTCCTTTAACTTATTTGAAATTTAAAATTAAGTTTTGATAAGTGCAATTTTGCGAAAAGTTCAAAATTTGAAAAATTCAATTTTTGCGGAAGTTAAAGAAAAAAACGTTATTTTCTGGCCTTGAGATTGTTCAATAAACTAAAACTAATACACAGTAAAAAAAGTCTCGAAATCGTGATTAATTTCCAAGAAATAACAATTTTAGGATTTTGGCAATTTCGAAAAACGCTATTTTCTACCTAAGTAAAAATCACTCGGTATATCTAATAGGGGTTAAATAGGTTTTCAGACAAATACAAATTATTACCGTAAAGTTTTTTCGAAAAATCAAAAATAAAAGTTTTTCCCATTTGATGCCATGTTTAAACAGTGGCGAACACTGTATAAACATCGTAAATTGTAATTTCGATTATAAATACATAGGTAGGTACATACAGTATGAGCGTAAATGTTTGAGGACAAGTTGAATTTCCCGCCTTTCAATATTTTTCTTAAGTTGGTCAAAAGCATAGGTCACAAAAGTAAATTGTTTATTATAAATACAAGAAGCGGCAATAACTAGTGACAGGTAGATTAGACAAATGCTCTTCCATTTTGTCACGAATTCTTGGAGCCGGCTCCAAAATTTGCAAGAGCGACACTGAACAAAAATTAATTTTTCAGGACGGCCACACACAAAGGGTAAGAATCACTAGATAGAGACGCGGGAAATTCAACTTGTCCTCAATCATTTATGCTCATTTATACCCATACCGGTATGATGCGTTATGGTTATATGCGGTTACATTAATTTAACCCCCCACTACTAAGTTCTTGTGTTACCGCTTGATTCGAGAAAATGAAAAAAGTATGTATATTTCAGGTGCGTGTAACAATTTGAAGTAGTTTATTTTAAAAACTGTGTCCATAATACATAAAATCACTTAAAAATGAACTATACCATAAGCAGCGGTTAAGTAAGTACATCAAAATGCAACTTTATTTTATTATAAATTCTTTCGCGTAAAGAAAAACTCATTTAATTATTGCCCACATGTTATTTTCACAAATAAAATGCATTGCCTTATTAAGAAAAAATATAGAGGTGAACGGTATCCCACTGTTCCTAACAACTAACCTCACTTTATACCCATACCGCAAGTAACACACCTCGCGACCTGTGTTACATTCGGTATGTTATTTGACATTTTGACGCTCAATAATGACGTCATCTGAGATTCCCCTATGATACCTATTCTCGCAAAAATGGAGTGGTATGTTTATGAATACATACACAAAGATACCGGTATCTCGCAAAAATTTGCTTTTAGAATATTAGGTCACGGTCACTATAAGTGATTTTCCAAACACGGTGATTAAATCACCGGCAGTGAAATATCACTCATCACTAGTCGGTACATTAAACATAACACAAAATCTTCTAAGCGGACACTAACACGCAACTATACACTTTACGTTTCGCAGTCGTTCGACTGCTTCGTCAGAAGTGAAAATTATGTTGTCAAAATAAACAAGGTTGTCAACGGAAACTGAAAAAGTAACTTGATTTTTTTTTATGTATATTATATTTATTTTTTAATCTAAAAATAATTTGAACATTACAAATGTTAAAAAATTGACAGATCTATGTTCTATTTAAGGAATCGAGAAAACTACAAAATGTATCGTTTAAATTTGCAAAATCAGTACGTTTATTAATAGAATTCGACGACATTTTTATTTTACACATTTCAATAAAACGTCTTTTGAAAATATTAGACTCGTAATATAAAATGTTAGTATTTTCAAAATCAAAATTATGGTCATTTTCTAATGAATGTTCTACAAGCATTGAATGATTTTGATTATTTTTTTGGATATGATATTTATGTTGGTCTAGACGTTTTTTTAAATTTTGGCTTGTTTCTCCAATATAACATGAATTACAATTGAAACATTTAATTTCATAAACTACGTTTGGCTGTTTTAATTTTGGTGTTTTGGTTTTTAAATTTGAGAAAATACTATTTAAATTATTTACAGATTTGCTAGCTAAAATTAAATTGTGTTTTTTGAATATGTGTTTAAATGTGTCATATAGTGGTTCAATGTAGGGTAATGATATGTATTTTTGTTTGAAGTTTGTTTATTGTTATTGTGGATTTTTGAATTTTGTAAATATCTAACACGATTTTTTATTACTGATTCTATAAGATTTATTGGATAAGAATTTTGAACAAGAGTCTTTTTTATTAAATTTAAATTATCATAAATGAAAAGTTTATCTGAAAGTAAAACAGCTCGATCTGTTAAAGAAATAATTGTTGCAATTTTATAGTTTTTAGAAGTATACGAATGAAAATTAATATATCTACCTGACCACGTAGGTTTATGAAACCAATTTGTTATTAATTTGTTATTACGTCTGATGATATTTACATCTAGAAAACTTAGTGAATTGTTAATTTCTTTTTCTACTGTAAATTGTAATCTATTATGAAAAGAGTTCCCAGCGAAAACATGTACGTTTATTCAACGTTAATTTCACGTTGTTATGGTGGAAATAACGTTATTCGTTGAAAAATGCAACGTTGTTTTTTGGTTGAATTAGCAACCATAATTATACCACGTTTGTATGACGTGTTTTTTAACAATCAGTTTAATATGAACGTAATTATAACGTGAAATAAATGCGTAACAATTTTGTCTTTTTACGACGTGATTTATACTATGAGTAAATGCGATGTATCTACCGTACGTTGATTACCATATCTTTTCAACGTTAATTCAACATCTACTATTCTACGTAATAAATGAGAAAAGAATTAACGAAACTAATACTTTAGATAAATCATAATTTACAACTAAATTTTTAACCCACGTTTTATAACGTTATTTTAACGTATACCGAATAAATATGCGTTACAAAACGTGATGTTGACTTTAGAAAACACTTAATTTTACAGTGATTGTCTATCGTGTTTCACACCTTTGAATTCTAATTTTACTAAAAATCCATGAAATATGAGGTTCTTCTCCATGCTTGGCAGCTTTGAAATGAAACGAAACAGGTATGAAAAGTACTGCTAATTTGCACATACGAGTCAACCGTAACCTCTATTTAAGATGACGTAATCTGTCAGATTTTTTTAAGTTAGTTTGAATTTGAAGCCCAAAATCTGTGATTAAAAATACTAAAAAACCCAGTAGTCAATCAATTATACATACATATTATCACGAATACTCATTGGGGACAGCTGTATACAGAGTGGAAAGTTTAACTCTGATAAATTCTGTAACTTAGAAGATTACGATTTGTAAAAAAATTCTTGGAACAGGTCAATTTTTATTTTTAATGGTGCATAATATTACAAAGGGACTTTTTTAACTTTTCAATTATTTGGAGGGGTGAAACGATCCCTAACTATGTTTTTTTTAATGGCAATTTTCTAAGTTACAGAATTTATTCCAGTTAAACTTTCCACTCTGTGTAATTGTTAACGGGGTTACTTTGCTGAACTACAGATAATGGATTAATTGCGCGGAAAAGTCGATTGGGGACCGAGGGGGAAGGTGGCCCAATAGCGAAGGGTGCTCAATAAAGCCTAAAAATGGTGCGGTGGTTTTTCTGAAGAGGGCCTTCCTTTTTAGAGTCGAGAACCGGGACAAAGTAAGCAAGTCTTTGTTATTCGGGTAAACTACCCCCAAGTGTTTATGAGCAGCATGTAATTTTTTTAAAATTTTCATAAAGAAATAATTTTGTAAATAATAAAGTAAATTGAGTGTACTGTATTAAATGTGTTTTGTCGAATATTTTAAGTTAGTGTAAATATTTTTAGAAATAGGCGATTTAGAATTACATGTTTATTATAAATAAATTATTTAGAATTTTTGAAATGTATATACAAAGAAAATAAGCTTAGGATTGTAATAATTAGAAAAATTTATTTAATGATGTTATGATAATATGGATGTTAGAAGGAAACTGTAGGTAGTAAAGAGTTCGGAAATTGAACGAGTAAGGGCGGCGCGTAGCTATTGTAAGTTAAAGTCCCCGGTTCGGCTTTATTACTACTGCCTCTGCCTGCTTTACGAATCAGTCATGGAACTGGGTGTCCAAGTGGCGTCTAGCCTAGCCAACTTGGAAAGTCGTGTCACTCGGCGGCGTGGCGTGGGTTCGAATTCCACCATTAGCCATGTATGTTTGTTCAGTCTAATGATTTAGACCCAGCTTTAATACACGTCGTAATTGTCTGATTCAACGTTACACGTGGACATTGCCGCGACATTTTTTCGTTGTTTCAACGTAACCATAACACACGAATTCAACGTTTGTTACATGTTATTCCACAACGTTTTTTATACGTATGTGTGCACTGGGATTTAACGTTGAAATACCGTGGACAAAGACGTTTAAAAGAAGTTGATTCGAGCGTTGTTAAAACGTA
The DNA here is from genome assembly GCA_033060865.1 of Dorcus hopei. Taxonomy (NCBI): domain Eukaryota; kingdom Metazoa; phylum Arthropoda; class Insecta; order Coleoptera; family Lucanidae; genus Dorcus; species Dorcus hopei. The sequence goes on along the minus strand of CM065424.1, from coordinate 16,870,234 downwards.
TTAATAACACACGAATTCAACGTTGATTAATTGTTACTCTACAACGTTTCTTACACGTGGACAGAGACGTTTAAAAGAAATTGATTGCCGCGACATTTTTTCGTTGTTTCAACGTAACAATACCACACGAATTCAACGTTTGGTTACATGTTATTTTACAACGTTTTTTACACGTACGTGTTTTCGCTGGGTTAAATCTACTTAAAACAAAGTTTACTTTATCTGAAGGCAAAATCAATAAAATATCATCGACGTAACGAAAATATAAAGTTAAATTGAAAGGTAATGAGTTAATGACACTTTTTTCTAGTTCCTGCATGACAATTTCAGCTAAAGCAGGCGATAAAGGAGACCCCATTGCTGTACCGAAAATCTGTTTATAAAATTTATCATTAAAAACGAAATAAGATGTTTCAAAACATAAAGTAACAATTTCTAAAAAATTTTCTTTGGAAATGTCTGTAAAATCTTTAATTTCTATCCACCTATCCTTAATGCTTTTTAAAGCTAACTCTTTTGGAATGTTAGTAAACAAAGAAACAACATCTAAAGAAATTATAATACAGTTATTTGGTATATCTATGTTTTTCAATTTATCTACAAGTTCATAAGAATTTTTTATAAAGTATTCTGATTTACTAGTAACTTGAGTAAGAATTTTTGAAACAAATTTTGATAAGAAATATAGAGAAGAACCTATAGTAGAAACTATTGGCCGAAGATATATTAATTTTCATTCGTATACTTCTAAAAACTATAAAATTGCAACAATTATTTCTTTAACAGATCGAGCTGTTTTACTTTCAGATAAACTTTTCATTTATGATAATTTAAATTTAATAAAAAAGACTCTTGTTCAAAATTCTTATCCAATAAATCTTACAGAATCAGTAATAAAAAATCGTGTTAAATATTTACAAAATTCAGATATCCACAATAACAATAAACAAACTTCAAACAAAAAATACATATCATTACCCTACATTGAACCACTATATGACACATTTAAACACATATTCAAAAAACACAATTTAATTTTAGCTAGCAAATCTGTAAATAATTTAAATAGTATTTTCTCAAATTTAAAAACCAAAACACCAAAATTAAAACAGCCAAACGTAGTTTATGAAATTAAATGTTTCAATTGTAATTCATGTTATATTGGAGAAACAAGCCAAAATTTAAAAAAACGTCTAGACGAACATAAATATCATATCCAAAAAAATAATCAAAATCATTCAATGCTTGTAGAACATTCATTAGAAAATGACCATAATTTTGATTTTGAAAATACTAACATTTTATATTACGAGTCTAATATTTTCAAAAGACGTTTTATTGAAATGTGTAAAATAAAAATGTCGTCGAATTCTATTAATAAACGTACTGATTTTGCAAATTTAAACGATACATTTTGTAGTTTTCTCGATTCCTTAAATAGAACATAGATCTGTCAATTTTTTAACATTTGTAATGTTCAAATTATTTTTAGATTAAAAATAAATATAATATACATAAAAAAAAATCAAGTTACTTTTTCAGTTTCCGTTGACAACCTTGTTTATTTTGACAACATAATTTTCACTTCTGACGAAGCAGTCGAACGACTGCGAAACGTAAAGTGTATAGTTGCGCGATTTAGTGTCCGCTTAGAAGATTTTGTGTTACAAATTTCATCGGACAAGAACCAACTGTAAATAAATTAAACATAACCTAAAGAAAGTTATTAGTTGTAGGCAGCGTCTTGTAAAATTAAAATAATTACTAGTTGCAATGGACGTGGAGTTGGGAAAATGTTCAAAAATAAAACATCAGCTTCAGATATGGAAAATATCATTAAATATTCTTATTTTCAAATGTTATTATAGGTTTTGTTTGGTTAGTTCACCGAAGTTTATCTACCGAAGCGTTTTTAAATTCAGTCAACCGATCTCTGCACCGTCATTGTTTTACAAGGGAGGTACATACGAAGTATTGCACATTTAAATTATGTCAGATACGAGGTACTGATTTAAGACCGTCGATTAAATCGCTTTATTAAAACGGATATAGGACCGTTCCCAATAAATGTCCAGACCACAACTTTTCATCCATTGGAGGACTTAAAAGTGCCCAACGCGTTTACATAATTCATAATAATACCAATTGTATTCTAGACCAGGGATGGCGAACCTTTTTTTTACCAACGGGTCAAATTTAAGTTAAAAATTTTGTAGTAATGGACCGCGGGTCAGGTATTTTAAGTCATAAAAAGTACATTATTTTTCTTCTCTGATTCTGAGGCATTATACTGGACGCGGCGATTACATATTTACAAAGAATCGCTTAAACAAATCGATTTCTTTCCAAAGTTTAAAACACTTCATTTTACCTGCAATCCATCGCAGAATTTTTTTTTTTCACTTTTATTAAAGAGCTATTATTTTATTTATCTATTTTATTTATTAGATGCTGCTATAAATGCATGAGTATTCAATTAACGTAACTTGAATCAGTTCATTTGCATTTTTCACCGCGAAATTTGTTGTTGCTTTTCAGATGATAATTTTTGTATGTCAGGAAAGTAATTTGTTGATCTTCACGACATCAAAGGTTTCGTGAAGTGCAAATAAAAAGATGGATTAAAAAAATTAATGAAACTCGACCATCTTCGGCGAGAAAAAATTTGAAACTCAAAGCCTGGCAAAAAGCAAAAGAAACCTGCCAAAAAATCAACGAAATACAAAGTACTTGATAATAAGAAACAAATAAGAAATGAAATAAACTATGTATAAAAAAGAAAAAGAAAATAATAAATAAAATAAAATGTAACACTTATTGTTGAGGGAAAAAATCCAGGATGAAAATAATTTCTACAAAAATTTTTACAATTTATAATTGTCTACAAGGGTCACTCTAAATATTCTGACGGCTCACTCCGTGACCCGCGGGTCATGGGTTCGCCATCACTGTTCTAGACCACCAAAATAAATTTTTGCACCCTTTCAGGAGAGAAACTGCAGGCAAATTTCACTGGGAGGGGCCAAGTTAACCATAGCCCCCCCCCCAGTGAAAATTTTCAAAGTTTTTTTGTTGCAACGTGTTGCACCCCTAATGCACCCTTATGCACCACCTTTTTTAACTTCTGCACCGCTCAAATAGCTGAGAAAAAAAAATACAAAGTCAGCTAGCCCCCCCCCCATGAAAATTTGTGGGAAATGTAAACAAATTTAGAGATTATGTCACCTTCAAAGTTTTAATATTGGATGCTACTTCTATGCTTAATAATTCATTGGAAGTCTATAATAAGTTATAATCTATATTGTCTCGTCTATACTACCACGTACTACCATTACTACTAATAAGAGTATGTATTAATAATACTAATAATCACAGTTGCCAAATAAACACATACATTCGTTTGAAACTCAAGATACAAACACAAAATCTCGCAATTATTTAACGATAACGGATGCCAACAAATCGCCATATTGCAAAAATTGATCTACTACAAAGTGGTAACTTCCGTCAAATGTAGTTGCATTCTCCCGCTGTCGTAGGTTCCCTACTATTAATTCTGAACTCTAATTCTAAACATGTTTTCCAAGCACTTTACTTGTGAAAGCTATTTTAAAAGCTATTGAATAACGTAAATTATTTATATTTTGGATGGTAATGTTCTAATTTTTATGAAAAAGAGTAATACCTAACTGTAGTTTGCTTTTAAACTAGGAGTAATTTGAATTTTGCCCGCCAAAAACTCGCAAAGTTATTGGTTGTTTGACAGTCTGTAGAATTTTGCATTGCATTTACACCGTTGTTAAGGTTACATATTAGCCGTCCTCCATTTACATTCACTTCACTCAAAATTAAATCGATTTGATTTTGAACTGAATTGATTTTAAAGTGAACAGAGAGATTCTTAAAGGAATGACGTTTTGGAAGTAAAATTAACATAACCTCAAAATACGTATGAAATCACATGAAACTGATAACTGATTTAAGAAAACCAGCTTGATCAGTACGGGGTGCGGGAGGGGAAATTCAATCAAGAAAAACAATTTTACGCTGGGTGAATGATTTTAACACGTTGGGCGACATTAAGGGTGGGTTTATAGAAAGCAAATCAAATATTTAATTTCGAATTAAACTAATCACGATTAAGTTGCCATAAGAATTACATTGCGAACTGTCAAATTAACACCGTCATTAAAATTTGATTGCAATTAAATTTTCTGTAAACTGACCCTACGTGTAGGTTTAATGAACGACAATATTTCTCAAGAAATCAATAGTGTTTTGAACGAGTCGCTAGTGGAAAATTTATCGTTTGAGGCAGTGTTTAACAGCCAATGGTGGTCATTTATCTGATGTTATTTTTAAGGTTTAAAATTGCATAATATCAGATAATATATCGTTTTTAATTTTCACAGAGTTATATCATTTTACCCTTTAATTATGTTTTTTTCAGCCTCTTGAAAATAGGTCATACCTGTTGGAGAACCCTATATTTAAGAAACAAAATATTCTCTATTCAAAATTATTTTTTACATCATTTAAATATTCAAAATTTGTGTCAAAACGAAAGTAACGAACAAAAATACAAAAACTATAGAAAAAGTGTAAATTATCGAATATAATTTTTTAAGAACAATCTCATTGTTATACTACTGTTTTTTTAACAGAAGCCTTTACAAGATTTATTTTATTCTTTAAAGAAAAATAAATTCTTCACAAATCAGGTCTCCTCACCATACGTGAGCATTTTATTAAGAGCGAACACGTCATCACGAACGAAACACGTGTTCAAAAAGTTTTCAAATAGGTGTAGCAAGATAACCTAATACGAAAATCCGCCATTTTGCCTCCATTAGCCAGGCTTAGTGAATGGCGGTACTTCAATTTCATCTGAGAACTTTATTAAGTGGCGGTAATTTAATTTTCTTGGTTTCTAACTATTACAGATGGAATTATTATAAAAAAACTTCATGTTATATTTTAGTTTATAGTCTATTTCGCGTTTTATATATATGTATACTTCAAAATTTGAAATGCAGATTAACTAAAGGCCGCAGAAAAAAACATAATGTATTCTTTTTCGGATGATTTCTTGCAATTTTGCCAACTGGTAAAAATGAAAATCTTTCCGCTTTTAAAACTGAATTAAATGTGTGAAAATCATTCATCTGTTTTATGTCGTCTTCTCAGCAAACTTTTCCTTGCCGATAAAACTCTTGAACTCGCAACCCCTATTTCATTTCCTAAATAATTATTTTCCTCCATGTTTCCTTCACCATTGGCAGATTTCATATCTTCGTGTAAATCTGAAATGAAATGTATAACAGGGTATTAACTTTTCATCATCATGAAAATGTCTTACCTTGGCTACTGTCATCCAAATTAGTTTCTAACAGTGGACCCTTTTTGGTAATCCGTTCTAACAACTGAGTGAAATGCTTCTCCAATTTGGACACGTCTTTAACTTCATCAAAGCTGGTGTGAGGAGCTCTGAGCTTATCTTTTTCAGACTTTGCGAAAGTTGTTCTCAGCAAGTAACACAAAGAGGCGTCTATTAAATCTTCCCAATTCTGAAAGAATTTTGAACTGCAACGCAAAAACAATGTTAAAGAATTTTTTTCCTTACATGATTTTCCGAGTCATAAACAAAAGGGGACAAAGCTTCTTGCACTAGGCTCAAATCCCTTTCTGAGTCCATAATCATGATTAAACTTTTTAATAAATTTAGGACACACGATAATTTAATTTGTGTTTTCATTAGTTTGTCTTGCGCTTCTTCTAATTTAGTCGTTATTTCCATAATTTGTGTGTACGTGTCTTGTAACAAAATATCCAAGTTTGAAAGGGCAGTTGGATTTTTTTGTTTAAATTTGGCGATAAGCCGTTTTTGTATGAGTCTTAATTGGGCCGACAGTTGCGATAAATCGTTCTAAAAGTTCAGACAGTATAAAATCAAGGAAACCAAAAAAGGTAATAAACACATTTTACTTGTAAATCATTCACTAAGCGAGCACTTTCGAAATGTCCTCGGATGTACTCAATTGCGTCAGCTGTTGGTAGAATAGAATTAAAAGTAATGGTAAAATCTTCAGTTCCCGAAAAATAATGTTTCAGTCTTCTAATTGTTTCCTGCATTATAATATTCAAAGATGAAAGACTGTCGGATTGAAAGCGATATCTTTGGGACGACTTCGCTGCTAGCAGAGTAACTATTGGACCCTTTGTTCCTATATTCTGGAAACCTATTGCACTGCTGTTGAGAGACAAGGAATTTTCACCGATGTACTCTAAACACAAAAAAATCAAAGTCATTCTAGTTTTACTTGATTTAATTAGGTACCTACCTGGAAATAGTGTGGATAAAGGCACGGGATTTTTATTTGTATTAAGCGTTATTTTATGTTTACTATCCTTTATGGGTTGGCAGGTTTCTAGCACCAGTTTCGAAGGTAAAGTAACTTTTTTATAATTGACTTTAGGAATTCCCATGTTTGTTACTGAAGTTAAGACGATTTCTAGGTTCAGGCTAGATATATCAATTGTGTCTTCCAAATAGACTCGGCAGTTAAACCTTGTCGAATCCGTCAGGTTATTGAAGAGTTGCGATTGGGGTGTAATTATCAACGGTTTCTGCACCAAGAGTGAAACGTGTACTTCTTCGAAAATTGCTTGGGGCGTAATTTCAATTGTAGTAATGCAGCACTTTCCGTTATTCGTTGAGGTAATGGTTTCATCGAGGTACTCTTCGAGATGGGGGTTTACAGTTACTGCCAGTAGCAATTCTTTTTCTGAGTTTGCATTCGCATACTTAATTTCTGAAATTATAGTTACAATGGACCAAATTTATACAAACTGAATCCCTCCAGTATTTTTGGAGCCACACTCTGTAAATGGTGACTTTGTTCTTATGTAACTTACCATTGCTTAAGGTAGATCTTATGGTTTTGTTTAAAGAAGCAAGTTCGTTTTCTGTCTTTTCAAAATCCAGTTCTTGATTCTTTAAGGGCGGGGCTGAGAAAAGATTTGGTTCTGTGCCTAAGTACCCAAATTCTAAATAACCCTCTTCTGAAAGTAAAACAAGCGCCCCAGGCACTTCTTTAAAGAAAGCTCTGCAAACGCAAACGGGCAGAAAGTGCAATCTAGCAGACCATTTCAGAGTCACGTCTTGATAGATTAATAAAGTGTTCGTTTCAGTAATGATTAACGTAGTTAACTTTCCATCGTCTTAAAAAATGAAATCTTAAGTTATTTTGAACTTTTGTAGCATTTTTAATTTACCTGAGAGATATACGCAGAAACAAGAAGGAGAAAATTCTAGTTTCTTTAAGAATTTCATCCGACCACTATCGGTGAAACAATACAAGTTCTTTTCGCCTAAAATCAAGGTGAAATTTTGCCTGGTGTTATCGTCGTATACACTTCGCATATCCAGGACATTCTCTCCTAAATTGAAACTCCAATCACATGATACTTTTTTGTTGGAATCACTATCTTTATTTGCATCTCGTCCAGCTTCAGATAGAGTTTTGTATCTATAAAGAAATCTTAAATCCTAATGAATTTCATTTCTGTGTGTTTAAAACCTGTAACATTGGAGGTGCCAGCTTGAACCAACTGTAACAAAACTGTCGCTCGATTTGACGTAAACGATAGGTCCTGGAAGGAGAAAGTCGGGCAAGAAGCAGCAAAAATTGAAATTTTCTTGCTCAAAGAAATTCAGCATCCCATCCAGCGTTTGGACGCAGACGAAATCCCGATTTTGGGAACCCCCAAATCCACCTACTATAAAATTCGCAGCCGATCGACGAAGCTTGTGTTCGTACATTAGATTCAAAACATTTTCCGTTCCTAAAGTTTGTGTTTTTAATAATGAAACGCATTTCAATACAATTTATTACCATGTTCGGCAATTCCCTCTTTTGTTATTAAAGTGAAAACGATGAGGCTTCTAGGATGCAATATGGCAATTTGATTTTGGCCAGAACCTCTAAAACAATAGGTATTATACCATTTTTAATATCGCGTAATCTTTTTAAATATTGTTACATTCCGTAAAGTAAATTCTATTTTTAGACTGGTCGCGCCATCTATGATGCAAATAAGGTTTTAGTGTATCCAGACTCGCACCGAATGGTGATAGAGTTTGATGGAATGTTCTATGTTTGTTCGCCGCTATCCTAGAATAGCGTAAGTTGCTGTATAAGCCCGAGGCAGCGGGATATTTAAATCAGTTCTATTTACAAAGCGATGTTTGTAGCTAGCGAATTAATATAACGATTAAGTTAGAGAAATGTTATTTTGTTAGAAAAGTGTACAGCTCGATATTATTGTGCTTTCATTGTGTTAAATGATCGTAGATATTAAAGTATTTTTAAAATAAACAACGATTACAATTTGTGAACCCCGAAGTCGTAACAATATTACTTGGTGTTTTTAAAATTAAAAGTTCTCCAAAGACAACTTACGAAACTAATCTTCCGACGTCTACTTGTAAAATGGCACTTGTTAAACACTTTTCTAGCAACAAATCATTCGCATTCGGATGAAAGTCCGAACTTTCACCTGTAATACCCTCTCTCGGCTTGTATATTCTTAAAACGCCGCCGTGACTTCCGATGAGAACGTAATCGAAACTTCCGTTTAATTTGGACACTTTCAACGAGTTGTGATCAAACTCCTCGTCTGTAGCACAGTGATTGGCCCAAAATGTTTTTGTTTTGAATAAAGACATCTGGACTTTTTCAATTGCGAACTCAACTGCCTTGGTTAGGAATTTTATCGATTAGTTTCCATGAATGTAAACAATAACCAATCGATATACTCAAATTACCACTAAAACAGCTTGTTAACTAGATGGTAAAAAAGAGTAATCATAGTTTGATTGATCAATCACAGAGAAAGTTCTGCGAAATTTTTTAATTTACTGTATTACGCTTATAATTTGGATAAAATTTTTATTTAAATTATAGACGCTTTCACTGCCTTACAACTGTACAACGAGGTGTTCATTATGAGTAAAAAAAACGACATCGTAAAATTAAACCATCTATTTAAAACTAATTGTTCTCAACAAGGTATTTAAGGAATTCGTGTAAATTTCAAAGTATATCATCACAGCCAATCAATTACTTTTAGAAATTATTCATTCTTTTATTGGCTTGTTACAATTATTATTATTTGAAAAGAACGTCAGTTTTATAACCAATAACGTTATCAGTGCTCAGTTTCTACCATTTGTTTTTACAAGAGTAGAAAATAATAATAATAAAGAAATTAAAGATTAACAAAACATATTCACAAAATATATTCAGTATGTCTACCCTCTAATTTCTGACATTAAAACATTTTATTGCAAACGTTTACGGAAGGTCGTTAATGGTGGAATGTCAATATTGTTAATGTTGTTTGTTGGGCTATTACCACCATTTCGTGGATTGTTCTTATCCGACGTTTCGGTAACAACTTGTCGGTTACCGTCTTCAGGGTTCTGGTTCATAAAAGGTGCGTAAAGTTTCCGCCGTTCTCTGACACTGACAGTTATCTGACACTGACAGTTGTAAGGCAGTTGTTTGCCAAATTTTCATGGGATCGTTTGGACTTTTATGTGCACGTCTCTAATAATTCGCCTTGTGTAGGTTTGAACCTGGGTTCTTCTGATTGATGATTTTATCAGACTAGGCAATTAACTCACTTGGCTACTGAGGCGGCAACTTATTGTAGTTATTAATTTCTATATAAGTTACCATTTATTTCGCAGTAAGTGCTACGCAGAAGTGTAGTTGCGCAGTTAGTGTTGCGCTTGGGTCTCCAATACTTTGTATCGTTGTCTCATCCCTCTCTGTTGGGTTGGTTTGAGTGTCCTTGGTTCTCCTTCTCTTCAGGTTCTTCCTTATGATTGGCACCCACATGTCCTTAATTTCAAGGCTTGCTTGGCTAATGGGATAGGTTGTAGTTCCGATGTATGCTGCTTCTTTCAATTTTGATTCAAATTTCATGTTTGAATTGGCTTCCGGTTGGAACCGCGTCACGTTGACTTCTTCTTCTGCCGACGTTTCGTTCTCCATTGCAGAAGAACTTCCTCAGGGCTGCTGCCGCTGGTGGTGTTGCTGCTGCTTCTCGTTAGTCGTTGAGTCTCAACGTTAGTCGTTGAGTCTCGTTAGTCGTTGAGTCTCAACGACTAACGAGAAGCAGCAGCAACACCACAGCAGCAGCAGTCCTGAGGAAGTTCTTCTGCAATGGAGAACGAAACGTCGGCAGTAGAAGAAGTCAACGTGACGCGGTTCCAACCGGAAGCCAATTCAAACATGTTCAGCAATTTTAGACTTCGTTGTTTTTCCATTACGTGTGAGGGTTTGATGTTCTTTCACCCTGATTCTTAGAGGTCTTTTCGTTTCCCCAAGTACTCCTTACAGCATTCACAGGGTAATGCAGTTTTTCGTTCTTTGGTACTCATTGTCTGGTTTTGTTCTATCTGATCTTATAGTGTCTGAGGATTTGAATGCGGTTCTTATGTTGAATCTGTTTCTTATTTTTCTGATTCTTTCAGAGATACTTTTTACATATGGAATTACCGTTGTACATAAGACTTCTGTATTGGTTGGGTTTGTTATTATTTAACTCATGTCCTGTATTTGCTGGGTTAGTAGGGTTTGGTTGGTTTTAACTTGAACCATGTCCTAAGTTGCTTGTTTTGTTTCTGGCTTTTTGTAATGTGTTATTGGGATAGCCATTTTTCTTCAGAGTTTCTGTGATGTTCTTTAACTCTTTTTTTATCATTGGAATTTGAACATATGGCATGTACTCTGCTGTAAAGACACTTTGCTACACCTAATTTCACTTGGTAATTGTGGTTTGAGTGTGGAGGTATCGTCCTATGTGTGTGGGTTTTTTATATACTTTGGTTTGGAGTGCCTCTCCGTTTCTTTGAATCCATACATCCAGGAAGGGGATTTTTCGTTCTTTTTCGACTTCCATTGTGAACTTGATACATTCTTCTTGGTTGTTTCAGTGCGTAAGGAATCTATCTAGATTTTTTCTTCCATGTGGCCATATTACGAAGGTATCGTCGACATACCTTAGCCACAGTGTCGGTTTATAGTCAAATTGGTCTGTTGTGTTTTTTTTTCAAATTCTTCCATGAATATGTTGCTTAGGATCGGAGATAATGGTGAACCCATTGCTATACCAAATTCTTGTTTCTTCTACTTGGAAGTAAGTGATGCTTATGCAGTTGTCAAGTAGTTCCACTATGGTCTCTGTGTTTAGTGTTGTTCTGTCAGATAGGGATTCATCATTGAAGAGTCTATTTTTAACAATGTTCAGAGCTGCATCTGTGGGTACATTTGTACAATATCGAAGCTGGCTAGTATATCCTGGTCTGAGATTTTATGTTCTTTGATGGTTTTTATGAAGTGTTCCGTGTTCTTCACCGCAGAACCCATGCTCTTTCCAGTTCTTTCTATTGTCCTGCATTGAGAATTTCTTTTATTTTCTTTTCATAGGTACATTGTTTTGTCCATTACTGGCATTCCCTTTGTCTGCCGGCAGGATTTTGATGGTATTGTCCAATTTGAGTTCTTTTAAGGTTTTCATTTCAGTTTTCTTGACATTCGGGAGTATTTTCTTTTTTGAGGCTTTTTCCAATACTGCTCTCATTCTCCACCTATAGTTTTCTATCTCGATTTTATTCTCCATTTTTTGTGCCGTTTCTTCCACTGCCACAATCAGGTCTATTATCGGTATCTTCTTGAGAGCTATTGCGAAATTCATTCCTTTGTTTAGAACTGCGATACTTGCCTCATCAAGTTGTTTCTGGGAGAGGCTGAGTTGGGATCTGTGGTCCTTCCCTTCCTTTTGTTGGCTTTACTTTTTATGAGATAGTCCAGATTCTTCTTATGTTTTTCTTTGATGTTTTTGTTGGTTTCGTTGTAGCTTCTCAATATCGATGATTGGATTATAACGTAGTCTCCTTCTTTAGTTGTGTCCTGTAAGACCCTTTCTATGTTTTCGCACTGTTTTGTTAGTTTGTATTTCGAGAATATGTGTTGTTTAATTCTCTCCCTTATCAGTGCTTGTCTAGCTCTTTCCGAAATCCTGTTTGCTCTTTCATTTTGGAATGGTGTTCGGGTCTTCACGTACATTTTGATTTTAAATGTTATTATTTTTATTTTTGTTATGATTATTAACAGTAATATTTTTTAGTTAATAGCTTTTCAGTCACAATAATAGAGAAATACGATGATTGTTGTCTTACAGTGTTTCAAATTTAAAAACAAATGCTAGAAACTGAAATCTGATAATATCATTGGTTGTAAAATTGAAGTTCTTTTCAAATAATAAGTCACTTGAATCATCCTGCTGCTTAAAACTTCGAAATTTATAGCGCGCATAGCGCCATCTAGTGCATCTTTTAATGTAATTATATCTCTGGACTTAGTACTTTTATGTACTTTTGATTTCGTTTTTGTTCTAACTTCCTGTCTTACTTTGTTTCGAAGTTAACACGAAGGAGAAACGATTTCAGACAAGCACGAGTTTTTTGTCAGTATCTGAAAAATAAATGAAGACAGTTAAAAACTGACGTCATTGGGTGTAGAATTAAAATTCCTTTAAAATAATAGGCGGATATTCTAAAGTAGTTATATCTCAAAAATTAGTGTTTTTTATGCACATCTTATTTGGTTCCAAAATTAATGTGGGGGGGAAGGAACTTTAGACTGGCACTATATAATTACAAAGTATATTTTAATTTAGCTACCGGTTTCGATTCTTTATAATCTTCCTCAGGCTCTTATGGTAAAGAATTAATAAATTGAAATCAACTTTCATTGGAGCTAGGTATATCAATACAATTACAAGTTACGTGGCCTAAAAAGTTAGTGATTTAGACAACGCATCTTTAATAATTCTTCTTACAGAAAAAATAGCTGAACTCAATCTTAAGAAAATTCACTTTCTCTGCATAGCTTACTCATAGCCGTTCAACATCCAGCCTACCTTGATGCACGCTTTTAAACTACTGTTTTAGTGGGGAAATACATACATACTCTTTCTTCCTGTTACCGTCTAAAGACTCTGCAAGGTTTTAGTATAATGCACTGCTTCCGAACCGCCAGTTTAAAATCGCAAACTACAAATTAATAAATTTGAATTTAATATCAAAAAGTGTCAAGCACATGAAGAATTCACAATAAATTGCCGTCAACTCGTTAACATAAATTGAACCTTAATGTTTATTGCAACGAAGGTCGTACAAACTATAACAAAATCAAGATTATCACCTTGAATTTAATGTTTCTACATCAGTTCAGTGTGTCAGTAATATCTGCACCTTTAATACAATAATTAAACTAGGTTTTTTTTTGTGACGTGAAAGCATATTATTTTAACGAATTTTAATTATTGAGTGCTGCGGCAATTGCTATGGGAATTACTGAAAGTTTACTGTAATTTTTTTATCATAATAGTGAATGAGTGAGTGTGTCAAGAACAAACCTACGTGTGGTTCAAAATGCAAGCCGCTGAAAGTTTAGCTTTGAGGATTTCGATTGTTTTGGGAATGGTAGCAGCCGTTGTAACCATTTTATATTTTACACCGTTACCACGTAAGTTTTAGATTAATTTTTTTTTAACGTAACAAACTAAAAATATTTATTTAATCCATGATAATAAATTCCACATCAAAATACAATTGAATAAAAAAAAAATAGATGCCTCAGTGCTTTGCAAAAACGCAAGTTTTTGATTTCATAGTAAATAGAATGCATTTTGAACATACATATTATGTATTATAGTTGTATTATGTGATTCATGGTTGATTTTTTAAAATTGTATTGTAAGTATTAATGAAATTTGTGTAAATTGAAACCGTCTATAGATTCTACTTTTACTTCCGTTCGTTCTTCTAAAGTTGACGATAAGTCCATTCAAGTTGAACAGAATCTTAAATACTCGGTCAAAACTTTGTTACAATTTCCCTTCTATGTATTCAACGCCAAACCTAAAAGCACTGTTGAAAACAGTTAATTTGATTATGTTAATATGATTAATTCAAAAAATGAAGTATTAAAAAAATGATTTAAAATATAATCATGTTATTATTATTCCAGTTAAACGAACGGTGTTCTAAAAGGTTTCTTACAGGATTTAAAATAATGTTAATATATTAATGTTTGTCAGATGCAGATAATATAATAAATAAAATACAATACAATTCATGCAGATTGACAATAAAAACAAATGAACAAAAATAAAATGAAATTGTCATACAACACAATTTATTGTTGAGTTACATCGGTTGCATAATGATTAAAATTCAGCACATTCAGTAATGCTCTAAAACAGCTGTTAATTAAATATTATATATTATATGTATATACTTTGTTGACCTACAAAGAAAACTAGGCAAATAATTAGGTAATGAAAAAAAAAGATAAATAAAGCTGGGCCGAGAATGGATCCTTGTGGTACTCCGGCATTGAACGAATAGCTTTTTGATTTAATCTATTTCGGGGTTCCATCATACTTATAATACCTACTTACTCATACTCAACTCACACTCAAATTGACAATTTGATGTTAATTCGAAATTCATAAACGCTTTAATTTTTATTTTAATGATTTTTTGACTTTCTATCGTTAATCACCGACGATCAAAATATCTATACTGATCATAAACCATAAAAGTACTTCTGAATTTTAAAAAACGTCAAGTTTGAGTGTGAGTTGAGTGTGAGTTTGACCCTTTAGCTTTCTGATAAGTGATGTGATAAGTAATGAAACCAATTAGATATCACAAATCTTTTTACAAAATTATTTAACTTTTTAATTAATTTACGAGTAATAACATAATAGAGTTTATGACCAGAAAAAGTTGGAGTATTTACCTACCTCTGATATTGCAATTTCTAGACAAGTTAGAATGAACATCGTACCTATAGTAAAAAACATAATAGATGATTATTTTTTTTTAATTTTCGAGTCGACTTGTAGTATTTGAATTATTTTCTTCTGTGACCATTTTCTATGAGATTTAAATTGTCATGACATAAACTGATTAGTTGCAAAAGAGATGAAAACTGCACTTACATAAATCAGGGAAAAAGAGATTCAAGTCTTTAACTTGAGTGTATAGACAGACGTAGGTAATGACGCAATTACGAGTTAACAACATCATAAATCGTTTAACAGTAAAACCAAACATAAACTTCGCACACTGATGAAACTTAACGTTTTAATATCATATAATGGATAATAAGAGTATAACTCATGGATTACACGATATGATCTAATTATTTAGAATTTTACATTGTATAATTAATTATTATCATTATCTTTTCATAAACATAATACAATATTATGGTCCTTTATGATTATAAATAATAACTAAAGGTCGGTACATTCCGGACGGGCATGTGCGTCCTATGATTTATGAATTTTGTAACTGGTATATTGCAATATTATATTCTATTTAACGCATACACAGCTTTAATATTATTTCTTTCCTGTAATAGCGCTATTTTATTATAAATTTGAATAGAAAAGATGCGATAATAACCAATGAATTAATTTATTTTAAAATGTAAACCGATTTAATATTTCACCATGCGACGCTTATGAAATCTGAACTCGCTTGTTTTTAGCGCCGAGGTTTAAATCAAGCGCACTGCAATATGTTACGTATATTTCGATTTATTGGGGGGGGGGGATCACTTCCACTGGTCTGCATTAGTCATTTTTTTCTTGTAATCATTATCTAGTAATTGATACTAGTATTTATAAAAGTTTATTAGAATTAACGTGTGCACTCGATTGCCGCATCTCCGCAAAAAATCATATACTTTTTAAGACTGTCAGAAAAGTTCCGAGCTTAGATAATAACTATGTATATTTTTATATTTGGATCGCTAGAGCAAAACATTTACAAATAAATACATAGTTTGTTAGCCTACCGAAATGCCGTACATTTTTCTACATACAGTCGGAAGCAAAAGTAATGTTTCCGGAATAAAAAGTTAAACTGCGACTTAATCATTTCTGAACGCTATAACGAGTAGGCGGGCACACATTTTATTAGGGTGACATTACTTTTAATTCTGCCTGTACATTTATCGATTCGTCATAGATAAATAATTTAATAGATGATAAACATAATAAAAAAGTTTTTAACCATCCGTACAAAATTTGAACAGCCTGATTTCTTTTGTAGTGTAACCAATGATATTGATGTCACAATCTTTTTTATTATCTTCACCATCGCATATTTAAAGAGAAATTCGCCGACAAATATAGTTCGCTGGAAACTTTCATGTTCTTCAATTTTCTATTCCATCACAGAAAAGAAAGCTTTACGTAATTGAAAATAATCCATTAATATCTCCACTTAATTACATCTTTATTGTTTTACATTTAAAGTGCCAATTTTAAGTGTTTACATAAGCCGGTTTATTGCGCGAGTTACGCAATGGTAAAAATACTTTCACCGCTGAAAGCAGACATCTGTCTCTTCCGCATGTCTCTTCCGCTTTCGGTTCACTAATTAATCTAACATTTGTTTATAAAATTAGTATCGAACTGTAAAATACTTTTAATATTTCGAGCACCGCACCGTTGAGATTGCGTAGAATTGGAGAAATTTGACCGACCTGGAAACTGCCAGCTTTCTTAATAATTAGCACGAATAATATTTATTTATATTTTTGCGTGCATTAAAGACTATCAGAGAAAGCGTAAGCGCATTAAGTTATGTTAATTGCATTCAGTTTACATTGTAGCACTTTAATGCTTGCATTCATAATTGGAACTCAAATGTACGTAAACACTTTTCAGAAATTGAAATTTAAAAATTAAAAAAAAAAAAGACTCTATGATCAGGGTTTTAGCATTTCATTAATAATTTAATAAATCAGATGGAGGAGTAATTAATTAGAGTAGAGACTACTTAGAATAGGTACATATTTATTTAAAATTAATATTATTGTATTATACTGTTTACAACTTTTCTGGTGCAGTTACATAATATGTTTATTATTTATGTATCTGGAGAAAGTTGCGGAATGTAGATACATACATATTTCAAGCAATATAAAAGTTGTCTATAAAAGTTTTAGGAAGTGAAGATTCTATGTATAATTGGGCCGCAGTCAAAAAGGGGGCAACTGAAACTCTTTTAAAGTTCAACTGAGCTTTCGGAAACAATTTATATAAGTATTTTTAAATATTAAAAATTACAAAATTGTAACTTACTCCCTAATAAGTAATAGAAGAAGATAAAATGTTTAGTGTATAGTGTTGATACAATAGAGATTTTTAGCAATTTTTACGATATGGATATCGTTTACGCTAAATGCTACAAAACTACAAATGCGCATGCTCACAAATATACGAGTATGAGCAAGCGCGTTACTCTTTTTACAGCATTTAGCGTAAACGTTATCCATATCGTAAAAATTGCTAAAACTCTCTAATGTTTCGAAATGAAACTGTAAACAAACGATCCATAATGAATTAATAATGGAACATATCAGACATAATAAAATTATTGAACAGATAATTCTCGACAAAATATTCTGATAGAACATTGAATAATAATTCCTTATTAACGGACACCTTTACGTAAACTTGCGGCCAAAAAAAGTGACCCATCACATTGAAATTTAATGACGTTTTGATTACATTTACTTAGTGTGTACCCACGGTGAATTGAATACTAACGGTGGCAGCATAACGTCACTGCATACCCTCGCAGCTCTACGCTGCGAACTTCGTGACGGTTAGTTGACAGTTATGATTGGTTGACAGTGAATGCTTTAGAGGGAGAAGCGGGTATGCCGTGACGTAACGGTTCGCTATCTCACTTCAATGCTTCCACCGTAGTATTCAATTCACGGTAGTGTGTACCAGCCTTACAGTTTTGGAGGTTATACGTGGTTATACTAAATGTCAAAGGAGCAATTTAATTGACACAATAGCTGCTTTCTTTCGCTGAAAAGTTTGAATCATGATTCGAACAATTTTTCGTTACGCACTCTGGATCTGAATGCATTTCAATCCAAACGGATCGTAAAAGTGGAAGATTGAAAGGGGAAATGGGATAACCGATCGGGATTGAAATTTCACGAAGATCCATTTGCAAGAGAGCATCCATCTTTGAATCTAAACGCGTTATGTTGCGTTTGGATCAAACGAAAGAAAGCAGCTAATATGACAGCTCCAATAATTTAGATTTTAGTACTTTGACAGATCGAAAGACAATTTACAATACAGAAAAATAATGGGTTAGTTTTTTTGGCCGCAAGTTTACAGCATAAAAAATCATTTGCAAAATCATTAAGTGCAATGTTCTGTCGTTTTCATAGTAGAACATCTTTTTGAATTGAGTGATTCATAATTTTTTTTTACAATCTTCGTATACAGGGTGAGCCAATTCGGAAGATAGCGTCTTTATTATTGCAAATTTTTTACATCTGTTTGTGCTGTTACTTACGTATGGTATAGGTGCATGATTTAAAATTAGTTACAATTGTACAGAGTGATTCGTGTGGCTATGCCAAACCAAAGTTATCATTTTTTAAATGGAACATACAGTATATTATGGCCCATATTTATTTGTCTTTAAAGCTTCGGGCACATCTGCGTTAACGTCTAACGGCATTCTAACGGACAAGAACCCGACAATTAACGCGAGAAAATTAATGCGCTAAATTTTACATTGGTGGTTAAGGTCATTATTTGTCCCACATTTCGCTCCGAAGCGGCTGCAGCAGTGGTATTTTACTTGAATATTGGCAACTTTATCTTAAATGTCAAATATCACAGGAGTTCTATTCAAATATTTTAGCATTTTCCATTTCCTAACATTCAAAAATTATGTTTTAAATTAGTACTTGAAATAATGAAAGAAACCTGCAATCGAAACTAAGATAGTACGTGACTAAAAACAAGAGATGTCTCTGTTCTCGTGCAAAAAATGTATGTTCTGTCTTCCTCACATATATCTTTCTTTATCTATGGCAACAACTATGCGATACGTTCGCCGGCAATCCGTTTGATGTGTATCAAAAACCGCCAGCCGAGCTATCGTCTAGCGCGCAATGCCATTCTCAATGCCGTTACAAAATTAGTGCCATATATGCCAATAATCCGTCGCTACACTATCGTTGTCGGAGCCACGCTGCGTCTAATGTGCTGCCTAACGTGATTTTTCACGTCTAACTTGACAATAATTGTATGTGTAGCGACTGATTATTGGCAAACTAGACGTTAAAAATGACGTTAGGCAGCACATTTGCCGTTAGTGTGGCTGAACCATAAGAGTATAGACATTTAAATGTAAAAACTGGTATTTTTTGGTATTTAATAGATCAGGTGTTTATTATAATTAGATTTTTAAACTTTACAGTAATATTACATAACGTGTCTGGATCAGAAAATAGTATTCATTTTGAAAGTATTCCTATTTTGTACAGGGTGATTCAAAACGCGGATGTGTTTTAAATGGTACACCCTATACATTATTATTAAATTTAATACGTCTTTAACTAAGCTTTGCAGTAATATAAGGTTCAGTACATTAAACTTACACACAGTAAAACCTCAAGTTCTAAAAACAGCATTTATTCCAGCTTCAAACGTTTCTTTTGTTTATAATATCGTTGATTTTAGAAAATTTGTACTTAGTCTGTTTGTAGTTATTATTATCTTAAAACTTATACTTATTTGTAGTATTGGCTAGTGAATCTTGATTCGATTCACGGATCTCTGAATTAGATTCAGGTGAATGATTCACTTACTGAATTGAATCATTTACTGAATCGAATCATTTACTGAATGGATTCATTTACTGAATTACATTTTACTTTGTTTTCCTTCGTCTTGATAAAAAAATATCCCGTACCATAAATTAACGCTTACATATTTTAAGATTTGAGATATGTAGTACAACCAACGTTAATTTATTATTATTAAAAAAATATTTAATTATTAGATAATATAACCAAATACAAATATAAGTTATAACATTGAAACGCATTTTATTACCTATATTATGGGATGCAGTTTATTACTTTATAGGCATCATTCATCGTTTAACTCGCTTCTCCACCTTATGCGCATAAGTAGGGAATACACGATCCAACATGTCTTAATACATGTACGCGCGTACATGTTCGCCGAACATCAACGTCAAATAGTACCATACTACACACGATCGAACATGTCTTAAGACATCCTAGTCCAGTTATCAACCAAGACGATGTCTGAAGAGTTATGTTTGGTGGCAGTGGCGTGCGCTGTTACAGTAAAACAAAAATACAAAAAAATGTGAAAGTGATAAAGCTGTGATAAGTCCCCAGTTTAATAGTTCCAATTGCAGGATCTGCCACCACACATTGCCGGAAAGTTATTTATTAAAAATCATAAATTGGCTGTTTTGAGGTGCTGTGGAAAAGTTTATGCACGACGCCGAGTACTGCACTGAATAAGTCCTTGGCGAACATGTGCGTTTGGCAACCACACGGTCGAACATGTACGTGCAAACATCAACGCACGCACTTGTTTTCAGGAAAACCAGAAAACAAGTTCGACGGACTTTTTGTATGTGCGTACATGTTCGAAGCATTTTTCGGGCCAACACACGCACGTTGATGTTCGGCGAACATGTACGCGCGTACATGTGTTAAGACATGTGGGATCGTGTATTCCCTGCTATAAATTCGTGTGACGATTATTCCTTAATGATCATTCTTCTGTTAAACAAGGCCGTGAGATGTGTTCCATTTTATAAATTAATTTAAACTGAACTAAGAAGATTCATATAGGTAACGGATAAATGAGTCATCGGTATTGATATAAAATTGCGCAAATGATTGGGCAGATGAATAAATTTATTCACGTTACTAAATAAATAATTACCAATTCTCATATTAAGGTATCATGTAATAAAGAAGGGCAAGTCCTATTGTAGTCTTCATGTAGTACCGTTTTGTATCTTATGAAATAAATATTTTTTAAAATAATTATAAGCTTCCAATCGATAATTTATCAATTCTTTGTATTTTTTACTGATATGAATTTTTTTGCTTACCAAGACGCAATTTTATTTTCCTACGAGAGTGGAATTTTTTATCGAACATTAAACATAAAAACGAAAATGTGTGTTTTGCTAAATAATATAATGAAGAATATAGCTATACTAATTTTTATAACAAAAAAAAAACATTATGCAAGAAAGAAATTACAACACCGCACAAGTCTCCAACACCGTAACTAGGCTTTTGCCAGCCAACGCTTAATTTTATCGGCTACCGATTCCTTCAAAAATGTGGTTCCTATACACCGCATTTAAACGTACGATCCAGTGATTCGATTCTTTGTTCGTTAACTGAATCGATTCATTGCCGATTCAGCGATACTGAATCGATTCATTGTTTGGGCTCACCTGAATCGAATCCAGAGATCCATGAATCGAATCACGATTCACTAGCCAACACTACTTATTTGATTCGTAACATAAAAAAAGGTATATAGTTAATCTTTATTTAAGAAACACTGCCTGATTGTTTTTAAATAAGATTACGTAACACAATACACACAACAATATCAAAAATAGTAGGTAATAATAGTAATAACAATAACAATTGATTTAACATTGAAAATAATTAATGTGGAAATGTTGGGAATCGATTTCTTCATCATAGAATATAATTTTGTAAAGAACGTCACGGTCAACGTTTACAACATTTGCTAAATTTTCGATATTGTGTGCATTGTGTTACGTAATCTTATTTAAAACAATCGGGCAGGGTTGCTTAAATAAAAATTAACTATACCGCTTTTAACGATATTATAAACAAAAAAAAAATTGGAATCTGGAATAAATGCTGTTTTTAGAACTTGATTATTATTATTATTATTATTATTATTATTATTATTATAAAATTCAATAATAATAAAGGTAAAATGCTGAGTCTTCTCTACAAAGTTTTATTGAAAATCTCCAAACCGGTTTCGCCTAAACAGGCATCTTCAGTGGATAATAATAAAATTATATTATATATAATAAAATCTAATATAATAGTTTTGTGATGTGTATTCTTGTAAAATATTTTGGTAAATGAAATGTAAATAAAAATACATGTAAATAAAAATACATTTCATTTACCAAAATATTTTACAAGAATACACATCACAAAACTATTATATTAGATTTTATTATATATAATATAATTTTATTATTATCCACTGAAGATGCATGTTTAGGCGAAACCGGTTTGGAGATTTTCAATAAAACTTTGTAGAGAAGACTCAGCATTTTACCTTTATCAAAAAACTACAAAACAGCAATGGAGTTCATTAATAATATCAATAATAATATGTAGGGTGTTCCATTTAAAATAACCGAGTAAAATAAACATACGCGTTTTGAATCACTCTGTACAAAATAATAGGAATATTTTCAAAATGCATACTATTTTCTGATCCAGACAGGCTCTGTAATATTACTGTAAAGTTTAAAAACCTAATTGTAATAAACATCTGATCTATTAAATACCAAAAAGTACCGTTTTTTTACATTTAAATGTTAACATCTCAAAAACTATTAGTTCTGGGTACATAGTACCCTTATAATAAGCTAATCTACTCTTAAAGGCAAATCGATATGGACCATAATATACCGTATGTTCCATTTAAAAAAGCATAACTTTGGTTTGGCACAGTTACATAAATCACCCTGTACAATTGTAACTAAATTTAAATTATGCACCTATACCTGCTGCGTTCGAATATTATACGTCGGATGTATCTGGAGCGTTTGATCTCATCTTTCTCACTTACGATTTTTAATCTATTTTGTATCTGGCTCATCCGTTTAAAAAAATCTTGTGTTTATATTATTTCCATGCCAACAGGCGATCTTTTCACACTCTACTTAAATGTGGGACGTGAAAGATTGCCTGTTGTCATGGAAATACTATAAACACAAGATTTTTGTAAACGGATGAGCGAGATACAAAATAGGTTAAAAATCGTGATTGAGAAAGATGAGATCATACGCTCCAGATGCATCCGATGTAAAAAGTGAGCAAATAAAAATCAGATTAGAGTAGGCGGTGCAAAGAAAATGTATGTCTGTGATTAACTGAATTAATTAATGTAATATATTCATGGACTGTCAAATTTATTGACTTTTTATTTAATCACAGACATACATTTTCTTTGCACCGCCTGCTCTAATCTGATTTTTATTTGCTCACAGGTTATAATTTTCGAATGCAACTTCCATACATAAATAATAGCGAAAACAGATTTTAAAAATTTGTAATAATAAAGTCGCTAAATTCCGAATACGCACTATTGACTCACCCTGCACATACCTGTTTCAGTAGGAAGAGAGAAAAAAAAATGGACGTAACACTAACCCCAAAGACGTGTCCAAAGCTGATCAAAGATGATCATATTTTCATAAACTGTCAATGGTAAATAATATCAGCAACCTTATGAGTCAATCAATATTTTTTTTTCACGACCGAGAGCAAAAGTCTGTTTCTCAGATACAAAAATCATGACAGAAATATTACATTTTCTCCCTAGAGAGAGAAATTATTTGCTCCCTAGAGCTAGAGAGTTTTTATTATAGAACTTGTTTACATAAAATTTTCACGGTTGCTAGGTAATTAAATCTGTCAAAGGTTACTTCTTAAAATTGGTTGTCAGACCCTTTTTCTAGCTTTAAATTTTACACGGTCGTGAAAAAAATAGTATATGTATACACCTCAGGAGAGATGCTATTTTTCCCTTTATACAAACAAACACCTCGGGAAAAATTGCACATTTCTCTTCCTCGATATATAATATACTACAATTTTATTACAATCTCAAACAATTATAAAGGCAAAAAATTCATATAACTATAGAGAGAAGATCTTTTTAATAGTGAAAAAAAATGCACTTTCGTCCTATAAATCCTTAACTTGTCACATATCTGAAATACTCCTTATGAATGTACGAATTAAGCAAAGAATTAATTTCTACGCATTTACTAGATAAAGGGCTAAAATTTCTTACATATAAATTTTATTAACGTAGGTTGTTATGACTTGATTGTGATGCTTTTGGGTTATTTAAAGCAAATGTTCAAAAACAGTTTGGATTTCAGCGAAAGCTAAATTAATTATGTATTTCCAAAAGCTCTTCTTCTGTATGAATTCCGACAGCATATGCTTGAAGTTCTTAGGTGGCGATGATTTGATTACATTACATAAGTGTCTATTTCACAGTAGTTTATTGTTTAATGTTAATTTGCAATGTTTGTACCTTAATAAAATTTTACATGTAACAACTTTGAAGTTGTGTATCTACTAAATGAGTAAAAATCAGACACATATTTGTATGAGTAAAAATCTTTGAAATTCCATTCCCTACAACTCCTTTCATTTTTCGTCGCTACTTTTGAAACAGCCTGTATAATTCTAATACTTGTTCTATGCTAGCATGTGACATAATTCTGTGATAATTACTAATTAACTTCTTTCCTGAAGGGTTCGACATTCGGATTTCAGTTCTTAAAATACTTTGAAAGTCAAGACTCAAAGCCTTCATTATAGATTTAAAGTTTGCAAACTCGAGGGAATAATATTTCAAATAAATAACATAATATAGAGATTAAAAATATTTTTTATAAGAAATATTAATAGTTATTTATTGTATAAGTGTTTTAGATTTTCTTAAGTGGATAAAATGTATCTAAAACACGCATGCAATTCAACGTTTTATCCACAATCACCACATTTATGAGCGAAATTTAATTAAAAAATATTCGTATTCGTAAAATGAAGCGTGGCAGGCATTGTCATAGCTACTGGTTGCTATGGTACATTGTTTATTATTATTCACTAGTGGAATAAAGTAACTTTATTCCACTAGTGGATAATAGGTCACTTTAAATGCTTCGTAAGTGTCGATAAAAGTCCAATTATAATGTGATAGTGGATAAAAAGTATTTTTACAAGACTATTTGTGTCAGCCTACGAATTTTCAGTCTATTTTCGTAAGTAGAATCTTAACTTTTGAAAAGTATGAATCTATCCTTGGAAATACTAAACTTGTCTTTGTTTAAATGATAAATCTCAGTAAATACATAGAACGTGACAGCACTAGTCTTTGCTCTGCAATAACAGTAATATTGTATTTTATGACTGTTGATTTAACAATATTTCTGTGACGCAATCGTTTTCACATTAATTACCTAAAGTTGCTATGTTATTTTTGAAAATGTCTATAATAATTCTATATTTCTATAATATTTTTTTTTGTTTAAAATATCTTGACCGCGATTAATATGTCTAAATACAGTGTGTGACATTTAACTGAGTTTCTTCAATAATACTGTTCCCGTTGAATGTAATATCTTTTAGATAAAAGATGCACCTTTTCAACCTCCGCATAATTTAAATACTTTGCTTAAAATAACCTGATCAACTCAAATTCGTTATAAAATATACGATGTTCCTTTAAAAATAACGAAGTTACACATCCCACAGACAAATTGGGATATCCTGTATATTTCAAAGTAATTTTAAATTATACAAAAAATATAATGAAAGTACATAATATTGTACGGAGTCTTAAAACCACCTATTCATTAATTTTTTTTAAATTTTCTCACGGAGAGATTTTTCTAAGTGCTTATTCACCGGTTTTAACGTGTACGTTTTTTTTCCAAGGTAACAAGTAACACAATTACTTTTCGTCTTCCAACAACTTTCTCCTTAATTGAATTCAGCCGTTCGACAACACAGGAAAGCCTGGTTTCGCTTCGGCTACTTTGTAAATAAGTACGTATAACACATCCCGTTTATTGCCCACGTCGCGAAGAAAGCCACTTTTAAAACGAGTTCTTTCTACGAAAGGTTGTGTAAGGTGAAGGTGAAGGTACAGGTTTTCTCTTGTAACACAGATATTTGACATGCATAGATTTATAAAATGCATAGGCGTTTCTGTTATTAATCTGAGAGAAAAGATTCGATTTATAAATAAGCTTTGGAAGTACTATGAGTTCTGCAGGATCAATTGATTATACTGCTTTTTTAGCATAATTTTAATTACCCACCTTATGTTAATTATATACTGGGTGTTATTGAAAGTTGTACAGATATTTTAACTGACGATAGTACTCTTTAAATAGATGCTAAATACCTAAACTTCCTTTATACAAAAGTTACTGGTTTCAGAGATTCACAATTTATTGTTTTTGTTCGAGAGCCACAACAAATCGTAAGCAAAAAATTCACGCAAGTTAAGCCCCCCAGGTACCAACCTATGGGGCCTGTATCCCAGGAATGCGTTTTTTCGAGATACGATTTTTTGAAAATTATGAAATTTGTAAGCATTTTTTTAGGAATTTTTTACGGTACCTGGTGGGGTTCAGATCGAATTGAGCTGCACGTCATTGTACGGCAGAAAATGACGAGGAACGCGATGCCGCCGCGCGTTTGAAGATCTGACTATCCGGAGCGCCGCTACAGCACCGGACTCCCGGAAAAGTGTTGAGTGACAATAAATTGTGTATCTCTGAAACCAGTAACTTTTGTATAAAGAAAGTTTAGGTATTTAGTATCTATTTAAAGAATACTATCGTCAGTTAAAATATCTGTACAACTTTCAATAACACACTGTAGATATATCTAATTAACGGCCATTATTAGATAGTAGCCAGTTTTAGGTTTTTGGTATCGGATCAAAAGTAGGCAGCTTGCCTTGAATAAGTCATACACAGGATGTTGAATGAATGTGGATAAGTAAATACAGAATAAATGTACAAGATAAAAATAATTCAATTGATTCAATGGACGGTTTGGATGACCTTAGCTAAAATCTAAGATCATCCGCTCCCCGGTCGTCATTCATTGATGACCCGCCTAAAATTCATTAATTCTTGTTTCAGTAACTAGTATTGTCACTTTTAAATATTTATATTTCTTTAATGAACATTTCAAGTAGCGACATCTTTTGATCGCTTTTTGACCTGACATTGCAGTAGGATTGACAAATTGAAGCCAGTTCGCCACATAATAAGTCATCCCATGCAAGGCGGCCATGCTTGCTGTCAAAGCATATGAGAATTTTAAAAAAATGTGCAAATCGGTTTCGATTACAGCGGATTCCTCGAGCAGGCTCTGTACAGCTGTTTCAGGCCTAGTTGGGCCTTCATCAGCAGAACCGTAGCCTGAAACAGCTGTACAGAGCCTGCTCGGGGAATCCGCTGTAATCGAAACCGATTTGCACAAAACTTTTTTAAAATTCTCATTATGCTTTGACAGCAAGCATGGCCGCCTTGCATGGGATGACTTATTATGTGGCGAACTAGCTTCAATTTGTCAATCCTACTGCAATGTCAGGTCAAAAAGCGATCGGAAGATGTCGCTACTTGAAATGTTCATTACTTTCACATCGCATTGGCGAATAACCTGGACAAGTCGGTTTGGTTTGCAGTGGAGTTCTCGAGCCACGGTTCTGCTGACGAAGTCCTGAAACAGCTGTACAGAGCCTGCTCGGGGAATCCGCTGTAATCGAAACCGATTTGCACAAAACTTTTTAATATTTCTTTAGTTATTTATCTACATGAAAACTTCTTAATGAAACACTTACAAAGTTTTTTTTTATTGCAGAACCCCATATTAAAAGCTGTGATCGTCCTTGCCATGAGTATGACTGGCCAATGATATGTCGTTATCAATTAGTCTTAGAAAACTACCAGACTTTAGATAGGTAGGTATAGTTTTCGATTAAAGTTTAATCGTTTTTTTTTTTTTAAATTTTTTAAATCTTTATGATAAATTTTGTGTCTAGCAGCTCATTTAGATTGCCTGAAATGGGTTTATGAAATTTGTTCACAAATTATTCCTTTACCTTTCAAACATTGAACATTTTCCAAAATTCGTATTTTTAAATCCAGTCTCAATTTAATTATTTGTTTTAATTACAGTCGAATCCTTTGTCCATAGCCAATAGTTTGCGTAGAGATTTCTTTTCTGATTTACTAATTTTTTGTTTGTTTTCACTTTGCTTAACTTTTCTATCTAGTATAACCAGTTGTTCTTTTTTCATTTTCAAACTTAGACATTTTAGCCTTCCTTAGTTTACTTTGTATAATTCTCTGTCTTCTTTGGTCACATCATCGCTGAGATAAATTACAGGTTCTTTACAGTGTATTTTTAGTTCACTTGAAATCTCTGTTATCTTCCATCCTATTCTTAATAATTTTCTTTTCAAATTTTTTGCAGTTCCTGTCAAGAGTGTTCTTCAAACTCAACTCTCTGTGATGAAATATGTCTGGTCACGGATGGAAACAAACGCAGTGTTTTCACCATAAATCGTCAGTTACCCGGCCCATCGATACAGGTGTGCAAAAACGACGTAATAGTGGTGGATGTGGTGAACAAACTCCCCGGTCAGGGGGTAACAATCCACTGGAGGGGACAGACTCACCTCGAAGCTCCCTTCATGGATGGTGTTCCAATGATAAGCCAATGCCCCATAACGAGTTTCACGACATTCCAGTATAAATTCAGGGCGGCTGATGCAGGCACACATTTCTATCACGCGTATTCAGGCTATGAAACAGAGAACGGCCTATTTGGGGCTTTGGTGGTGCGAGAGCCTCCCCGACTCGATCCCCTAAAAAAATTATATGATGTTGACGATAGAAGCCACGTTATCATAATAACCGAATGGGCAAGGACCATGTCGTCTGATTCAACACAAGAACCCCAATCGATTTTGATTAACGGAAAAGGACCCGAAGCGAATTCTTTGGCTGGATTTAGCGTGGAAAATGGAAAGCGTTTTAGGTTCCGGGTGATATATTCAGGAGGGGTCAGTGACTGCCCCGTATCTTTACAAATTGAAGATCACTTGCTGAAAGTCGTGGCTGTAGATGGAAATCCGACGGTCGCTTACGAAACCAGCACCGTTATTTTAGGCAAAGGCGAAAGGGTTGATTTTGTGCTAAAGAACTTTAGCTTCGATAAATCAGAATATTCGTTACTTGCGCGTTCATTGTGCAAAGAAAATGTGCAAGGCAGAGGTGTTATTAGATACAGCGAAGCTGATGCGATAAAACCTACAAATACGCTTAGGGACAGTCTTTCGGATGAAGAAAGGAATAGTAAAAGAGTATTGGATACGGGGGTGTGCGATAGTAACATCGGTCATGTATGCTTAGGTGATGTTCGTTCTTTACAAAAAATGCCAAAGGAGTTGCGATATGAAAAAGTAGATAAACAAATTTTCATGTCGTTTGATTATGGAACTATGGCAAATATTTACGACATGGAAGGTGATTAGGATTTTAGTTTCTCGTTCATTTATTATAGCTATACAATATACCGAGGGATTTTTAATTTTCTTTTTAATAACTGCCATGAAATCTGGACGGTATGTCTTAGCTTAAGAGAAAAGTACATCCTTGCACTCCTTTATGTTGCTTTACAGTAAAGCCACGACACGGCTACGACATTCCGTTCAAATTCCATGGCAAGAGTTAAAAAATTTAAAAAATCACGCGGTACATATTGCATATTTTAGAAGTTTCCAGTAATCCAAAGAAAGCGTATCGAATGAACAATATAACATTTACATTTCCTTCATCACCGCTGCAGACACAACTTTACGACATTCCTCCGCAATTCTTATGTTCTCATTTGAAAAAGCCGACTTATTGCAATAATGAAGAAGTATGTGAGTGCGTACATGTCGTAGATTTATCTCTTGGGGAATCTGTCGAAATAATTCTTAACGATCAAGGTAATTTTCTTTACGTTTTTTACTCAGTAGTTATGGGTCAAGCCATTTTAAAATATTTCTTGATTCCAAACTTTTTTTTATGAAGGTGGAGATTCTCAAGAGAATATTTTTCACTTACATGGACATTCGTTTTATCTGGTTGCCGCAAGAAAATTTGATGCCCCACTGAAGCTGGATGAATTGAAAAACTTGGAAGGAAAGGGCTTGCTCTTCAAAAGAAACTTAATGAACCCCGTTTTGAAGGACACCATCAGGGTACCGAAGTACGGAGTCGTTGCTTTAAGATTTATTGCTGATAATCCAGGTATCAAATTCTTTCCTTTTTTTTTTATTTGTTAAAAAAGTCTGGAATAGCAGAATTCACAAACAATCTGAGAAAAAAATCGATTATTAGACTAGATTATAATTTTAGTTGTTAAGCTAAAGATTTTAATTTTGCACTTTCAAAAAAAAGTAGATACATTTTAATACAAAAATAATTCTTACTTAATCCCTGGACCTTATAGGTGCAGGGCATTTGTTTGGGGAAAGAAGGGGTTGATCTTTTTCATATTTCTTTCCACCTCTTTCGATCTCGAATAGCTTGGTTTCCTTTCATTTCACTCCTCTTCTTACCACTGCACTTTTCATTTCTTCCAGCGATATCGGTATCTCTCAAAACTTCTTTCCAGTTTTGCCCTCATTTCCTGCCTTACGATTCTATCATCCGCCATTCTTTTCAAATGCCCGTACTACCTTTCGCATAAATTTAGTAAGATAAAAAAATTGCAATAGAAGTTGTAATTAAATTATGGTCTTTTTAGGATTTTGGATGTTACGTGATGAAAACTCCAAAATGTGGACCAGAGGAATGGACGTAATCTTTAAAGTAGGCGACGTTTCAAATTTCGCCTCCGCACCCTCGAATTTTCCCAGCTGTGGTAGTTGGATAGGACCAGAATTTTTCTTGGCTTAATCACACCTAGCATAGATGGGCAGAAAAGAGAAAAGGAAAAATGACGATGTGTATCGACAGAAGATAATATGCCATAATCGAAAAGAATCTCCTTGTTACTGCTGAGGATTTTTGAAATACATACGCGAAATGCCAATGAGCGATAGAGTGCCAAAATGAACGGAATAAATTAACAGAATGTGCGTTTGTAAAGAAGACGTTTATATATTTTTTGTTTCTAAAGTCCTGCTTCGGTTTGAGTGCTAGTGTCCTACTGTACAAAGAATGTTGTAGTTAGTCACATAGTGTAAGTACATGTATGAAGCTGAGTGTAGTTAATTTTTAATTGTTTTGTAAATTATATTTTACGTTTCTTGTTACTGTTTTTCAAATAAATTTTGTTGAAAAATTATTATTTTTTTATCTTATATTTTATCTCTCACAAATAAACGAGCAGTTCAGTTGTCTATCGGATCCTACTATATAGAGTAACTGAAAATTGTTTCGACAAAAAAAAACACGTAAAAGAATGAATGTTACAGATTACGGGAAAAATGTTTAAAAAATTGTACAGTTAGTTTATATTTAATTAAAAATTTACCCTGAAAGTATGCTGTGGCACTGTATACAAAATACAACGCCACGTTTTATAAACGCAGCAGTAAATAGGAGTATAAATTATATGTTTATTATTTCATTGACTATACAATGTGACCTTGACACACATCTGAATTTCGTTTTATTACTTGTTTAACAGCTGGGAACGAAAGTTTGTCCTATGGTTTTGAACTGAACTGATTTTAAAGTGAACAGAGAGGTTCTTAAAGGAATGATGTTTTGGAACTAAAATTAACATAACTTCAAGATACGTATGAAATCACATGAAACTGATAACTGATTTAAAAAAACCAGCTTGATCAGTACTGGGTGCAGGAGGGGAAACTCGATCACTTCCTCATCAGTGATCACCAGTGGCGTACGCAGGATTGATGAATGGGAGGGGTTCCGCCATTCTTTATACAAAATGCACAATCTAAAAAAACGTTGTAGAACACTCATATTTCGCGCATGTTCAAGTACCAATTATGTGTGCAGTGACCAACGACGTCGAAATATTTCTTCTTCTTTGCTTTGCGCAGCAATGCTGCAGTTATTGGCCGCGTTCAGGTAACTGCAGCGCTGCAGTGCTTTAATAAAGCGTAAACTTGAACGAAATGCATGTGACGTCATTGTTTGCAGCGCTTTCTTCAAGCGGTCGCCATTTATCAAGCGGGGTATTTATATGCTACATCGCAGCGCTGCATTACATCGTAGGGAATTCATAACCTCTACAACTGAATCAAGTTCAGGTAATTTAAAGCGCTACAACTTTACGCTGTGCTGCAACGCTGAAACTAATTTTTTACTTGAACGCGACCATTGTCTTTCGGCTAAATAACCATTCCAGACAGTCACGAAGATTATTTAATAGCTGGGTCTCAGTTCAAACACAGCACGAAGATCCATGGCTAATGGTAGGATTCGAACCTACGCACCCGAGCGATACGACTTACAAAGTCGGCTAGGCTACCGCTAAGCCACCCGGCGACCCACGTCGAAATATAATAGACTCGGTGTTACATGTGGTGGGTTAGATCTTGTTAGATGGAAGGAACCAATCAGGTGAGGGGGTACATAAGGTTCACTTTCGCACCGAATCCTGCACCCCCCTGCAGCTGCACATCATGCTTACAAACAAAACATCGGTGTTCTTCGTCTGTATCCTTTATACTTTTATGGTCGAAGCCGAAGGCAGTAACTGGTCGCGTCAGTGTTGCCAAATTGGGCGATTTTTAAGTAACATTCGACGACCAAAAAAAATTGTTTGTCCATATAAAATGCATTGGTGGGCGACTTTTATTTTTTAATTTAGCGTCTAAAAATGTTTATCTATCGCATAAAATATACATAATGAGCGATTTAATACAGAAATGTTGCGATTTTTCATATGAATAAACTGGTAACACTCGGTTGATTTGGCGGGGGGG
This sequence comes from Dorcus hopei, assembly GCA_033060865.1. Taxonomy (NCBI): domain Eukaryota; kingdom Metazoa; phylum Arthropoda; class Insecta; order Coleoptera; family Lucanidae; genus Dorcus; species Dorcus hopei. The sequence goes on along the minus strand of CM065424.1, from coordinate 16,837,474 downwards.
GGGTTAACCCCTATAACCCCTTACTGCGTACGCCACTGGTGATCACCAATTGAATAACTGCAAATGGAATGCAATCAGTGATTTTTAAGTGAATTTGAATTGATTCGCGTTCAAATAAGTTGTAAATGGAGAACGACTTATACTTATAATAATATATCAACATTGCACTCAGATACAAACACAAAATCCGGCAATTATTTTTCCACTATGGATGTCAACAAAGAGTCAGTCATATTGCAGAAAATGACCTACTTCAAAGTGGTAACTTCCGTCTAATGTAATTGGATTCTCCGACTGCCATATCTTCCCTTTTGTTTTATTCTTTCCTCGAGATGGAGCAACTACACTACAAATCTCATATTTAAAAGCTCTCTCTTCCTTCCTTGATTGTTACAGTTAACTTCCAGACAATTTATAATTCTTCAGCGTTTTCATGGATTCCTATTTGATTGTAGTAAGAATATCGCTATTAGATGGCGGTGGAGTCTGAAGGCGCCAGGAATAAAAGTTCTCGACGTTAGGCGACGTAAGTAGTTTAAAGTGTTACGGCTTTTAAAGAAGAAACCTGAATATTTGAAAAACGAATGGTATGTTGAGAACTTATTTTTTGCTTAAAGAATTTTTCTTAAAATTGTTGTTGTAAAAAAACATATCTAAAACAGAAAAAATTTAAACTAATCTCACTAGGCAAAGAATCTAATTGCTAGTAAAAATTACATTGTAATAATAAAAAATATTACGTGATCCTCCTGTGCAGTACACTTAAGTTACATATTTGATTTAATTTTTTTAAAATTTATTTGTTGATTTGTATAGTCAGTTCAAAATTTTAATTTATTAAAAAAAATTGTTATACAGTGCACACAAGCATATTTACTACTTAAACATGTAGTTTAAACATTTGAATTAATTCCAAACTTTAAAACGTATCTAAGTAAACAGAATTATTAAAGAATCAGGAAAAAATAACTTTAGCAAAAAAATATTAACACATTAATTTATTATTATTATCTTGAGCGTTTTATAATATTCATTTTATATTACACTGCTTGAATTAATAGATATTGAAAAAATATTGCTCATATCCCTGAGAGTAAAATATCCTTTTTGTATTTGTATTATTTTTGTATTGTGGACTCGACTAAAGCCTCCTAGGTTCAACGCCAACAAAAAAAACTACGTTTGACTTTTTATGACAAAGTACACATTGTGTATACACGTAAGCACGTGTCGTTAACGTCAGTTATTTGATTAACGATTTTACGATAGATCGTAATAAAAAAACATTTCTCATCTTCTTTAATTTCACGGAAATACTTGTACGTACACACACACAGTACGTTTTTGGAGAGTATATAATTAAATTAACAACGACGTCACTTATTTTACGTTACTACGATTCCATGGAACGTGCTAATATATGACGTCTCTGACGTCAATATTTGAGGAAACATTGTTTTACCAAATTAAAGAATGCGAAAATCATCATCATTTTAGTGTACCTATCTTATCTAATTTCCCTAGCATCACTTTTAATATAATTTGCACTCCTTCAAATTCACCAAATTACTCATCGCAGAAGAAAGATTACACCAAAAAATTTCAGTTGTTTTTCAATAGGTGGTGACGGAATAAGTCTTAAAATAAAATTGTAAGTAAAGTGAATCCAAAAACAGAAAAAAGTTTGAAAGTAAAAAGGCAAATTCAGATATCATTTGTGGGTTCACCTTCATTTTTTGAATTTGCCTGCAAATACTTATGAAATATAATCCTACGGGGAACTCCGCCATTAATAACGACATCTTACATGTTAAGGCCGTTTTACATTGACAATTTATTCATGAATTAATTCATGAACTTCTTCATGAATTTCTTCGTGAATTTGTTCATGAACGCATTTCGTATTACATTGGTGAAGAAATTCATGAATTTCTTTGATTCTAATGGCAGTTTATAGGTATTACCAACATAGAGAAAGAATTACAAACGATTTAACACTGCCACGCGCAAATAAATACCAAAACTTTCGTTTTATATTGTAGCATTGTAGGTACCCCTGAAATTCATGTAAATATTGACGAAAATAGAACTTGCTGGAGTTCGTGAATAAGTTGACGAAGAAATTAATGAATTTATTTGACGTCAGATTTGGTGCTTTACACTTGTCCAACTTCTTCATGAAGCGACTTCATGAATTAATTCATGAATAAATTGTCAATGTAAAACAGCCTTTACTGATATTATAACAAAAGTAGAATTCTGAATCTTTGGAAAATGTTGTAAGGACTTTGCGACAAAATGAGTTTGGGAATCGCGGATGAGTACTCCGATGAGTAACATTTCTGTATTTTCTCAGCTTAGATTATTATTACAACGAAACAACATATATTACAAGGTTTTTATTACGTAAGGCTAATAATAAAAAATTGAAGCTTGTTACGACAATTTCTTTCAGAGAAAAACTAATTAAATAGGAATGAATCTACTTAATGAGTATGATTCGAGTAACGAAAGGAAACACGAATGTGCTACATAATATTCCTTATTAATCGAGTCCATTTTTTTAAGCGAAAATTGCGCTGAGCGGTTTCTTTATTAGTCTTCACCTTTTTCGGTAGGTACTAAATAATCTGCAAATAATGGTCTGATATTAATTTTGTTTTTGCAATCTTATACACAGATCGTTTTATGTATTACGGCAAAAAGATTCGTGTCAGCTTTGCAAATTGAACTGCTCACTTTCTAAATAGTTTAACTTCCTTTCGAGCCTTTGGAGCATAGAAACTAAAACGAAATGAGATTTTTTGCAATAGCTAATTGAAATCGAAGAATTCATAAGCGTGATTCACGTCTTAATACATAGTTTCACGCCTACATTGTTAGGTGAATAAAAAAAAGGTGGAGACGAAATTAAGTAAGATTTGACACACATACAGTATACAGTATACAGTATACAGAGAGTTCTACACAAAAGCACATTTTGTATTTCGATAAGAACGTAGTTGTTATTAATGTTTGATTACCTGAGTTGTGAAAATCAGAATTTTATGTGCAGAATTAAGATAGCGGTTGCAAATGTGTTAGTCGTCTGGTATTAAAATATAAAGTCTAGTTATTGCAAATGAGACAATGTATTTGCTATGGCTTCGTATAATCATAACTTGCAATAAAGGAGTACCCACAGACGCGCCTAAGAGCTCCTTTTATTGCTTATACATTTAAATGGCCACATGTGTACGTACATTTAATCATTACTAGGCCTAAAACAATTACAAATTCATTAATTTCTTATAGAAATTTGTTTTGCTACAATTTAGTATGAAGGGTAGATGTTACACTGGATAATTCAATGATAAAGTCCTTGTATATGTAGGGTCATCTGTACAGGGTGTTTCAAAAGTAGCGACGAAAAATGAAAGGAGTTGTTGGGAACATAATTTCAAACATTTTTTCTCATATGAATATGTGTCCGATTTCTACTCATTTAGTAGATACAGAACCTCAAAGTTGTTACATGTAAACTTTTATGAAGGTACAAACATTGCAAATTAACATTAAACAGTGATCCTTTTCGGTTGTTTAAAGCAAATATTCAGAAATACCTCCTCCAGTTGCAAGACGAGTTTGATTGACATCGACGAACTAATTCGTGTGTGTAATTAAATTGAAAATTTCCTTTTTGGATTACAGCGAAAGCTAAATTAATTCTTTCCAAAAGCTGTTCTCTTGTATGAATTTCGGCAGCATAAACTATTTCCTTTAATGCTCCTCAGAAATGGATATTCTTGAAGTTCTTAAGTAGCGATGACTTGATTACATTATATAAGTGTGTGTTTGACAGTAGTTTACAATCAAGTCATAGCAACCTCCGTTAATAAAATTTACATGTAACAAATTTGAGCCCTGTATCTAGTAAATGGAAAGAAATCGGGCACATGTTTATATGAGAAAAAAATGTTTGAAATTCCATTCCCAATGACCCCTTTCATTTTCGTCGCGACTTTTGAAACACCCTGTATTGAGAAGTCTTTTATATAAAATGACGGTGTACGTACATTACAATCGATTTATAAAAGTTCTTTTTTTTTTAATAAGGGAGATGGGTTTCATCCATCTTGAGGATAATTTCCTAGAAAGTGATTGTATACTGGGCTTTTGACTTTGTGTGCACATGCACCAATTGGGAAAGAGATGATTACGTATATATATTCAGCGTCAACTAGCGTTGCCCAAAAGTTTTACTCTACGCTTTAAAAAATTATATCTATCTTAAACTTCTATTAAATTTTCTTTTTAAATCGATTGTAATTTACCTACATCTTTGTTCTATACAAAAAGACTGATAGATGACCCTCTGTACCTATACATATACAGCGCAAGCGTTACAGTAATGCATTTTACTTTTCTGATTCAAAACTCCACAACATATTTAAAAAGTAGATGGATAATATGTTGTTTAGTTTGGAAAAAGTATGTATGCACAATAAATTTTAATTAAACTTTATGTTTTCATTTAAATGTACGCAGTAAGTAAAAATATCAGTATTTTTAATCTTTGATAGATGTTCGGATACATAAATAATTTACAACCAAAGTGATAAAGCGGTTCCCAGCTCTATTTACAGAGACCCTATTCGATGACATCTGGTGTTACACCACAGAATTACTAATAAAAGCAAATTATAAAATTCTTCATCATTTCCGGTTACGTTAACATGCGTTTGACTAATAAGGGTGCGTTCAGAATAAACGCCCGACAAAGTGTGTTTACCCTGGGGCCCAATTCTTGAAATCACTCGACAAATGTCGTATGCGACATGACGTCAAAGTGACGTAGACCCTCATACAAAACTATACAAATTGTTGGGGAATTGCGTCATTTTGACGTCATGTCGCATACAACATGATGTCGAGTGATTTCAAGAATTGGGCCCCTGGCAGGACGATTGCCTGGACAACAGGCTTTTATGAACGCTTTGAAACGAGCTGTCAAAACGATCAAATAGTGAAGATTGAAATACTGAAAGCATCCTGAAACCAGAACAATGGATTATATTGTTAGTATTATATGTATTAGTATTAGTGTTAGTATTATAGGTAAAAAGTTTTTTATTATGAACGGAACAACTTTTTACTTTGAGGTTATTATGAACGCGAGGGGTAAAAAGTTGCACGCCCGACGTTTATTCTGAATGCACTCCAGGTTCTCCACTCAGTGCCATCTCATTTGAAACGCTGATCCCCTTTGATATTATCCAGTAAAGTCTCATAATTACAATAGCGAATACAGTACACAGTTGCATAAAACGCTGGTGAGAAGGCGCTGTATCGAAGACCCAATTAGAGTTCTTTATAGAGAGAGTAAAGACATGAAGTGGCAATTTGGAAGATCAATGACGGACCTATCAAAAGTGAATTGCTCTCCTTAAAAATGAATTTAGTTTATATGATTTGACCAGCATTCATCTTCCAAATTGTCGCTTCATCTCTTTGCTCTCTTTCTAAAGGACTCTAGATTCAATTGAAAAGGCTATGCAGATGCTCAGTGTAGTTGTCCATGGTGAAGCCCTTCAACTTCGAATCTGCATAATTCGTGTTTAGCATTGTCTATCGAGAAATTAGGAGTTACATGCGAATTTCATTCATGAACACAATTTAATTAAAGTTAATTAGTGCTATGTAAATTCGAATGTTTGGAAGCGTCAATATTAAGAATTCTTATTATTATGTGAAGGTGTAATTTATTAATTATTCATTTTTTGAGTAATCAGACGTCTTCTTTTGCGCCTCAGTACAGTGTAAGTGGTTGCATACCCTTCAGTCCTAAGAGAGATTATAATTTTTTACTGTGTTTAATTCATCTTGGATATAATTATTGGGTGGTATGCATAAAACGAAGTACATGCTAATACTTCAAGCACCTGCTTTGAAAGTGAAGTACCTACTATAGTAACGTAGTATTTACTATGCGATCTAGTAGATACTAGAGCAGAAGAGCAGATAGAAGTTTTTGTATGTAATATATACTTTTTGAAATAGAATATACTTCGAAGAATATACTAATTTGAGAAGTATTAGCATCTACTTCGTTTTATGCATACCACCCTCTATCTCTATGGTTCGAGATGAAGCACTTGCCTCATCTGGCGAGCAGCTACAGAGATTAACTTCAAAACTTTCAAAAATATTTGTTTATTAAGACATTAATTTGAACTTTTCAAAACTTAAACTTTCAGCTTGGAATGATATTTGAAAGATGATACAACTGAGGAGCAAGGTTACTAAAGAGAGAAGGTTGTTTGGTAACTTTCAACGTCACTCAGTAGGCCCATTTAATGCCTTTACACAAATAGATGACCTACCGGATGACGCGCAGCACGATGAATTGAATACTAACGGTGGCAGCATTCAAGCGAGATAGAGAGCTGTTACGTCATCGCATACCCGCTTCTCCCTCTAATACAACTGTCAACCGTGACGGTTAATATTGGTTAATAATTAGTCTGTTTGTTATCCTAAACTGGTGTACACCAATGCATACTTTTTCGCAAAATACGTTTTAATGCAACCTGAAATGTTCGTGTAGTATGTCAGTATGGATGTGTATGATTCGTATTGACACATTATCAAAGAATTTAGGCTTCATTAAAGCATATTTCGTAAAAAAAGTGTAACACTAATGTATACCAGTGCAGGATAACAAACAGACCTTTTGTGTAAAAGGAGGAACAGGTATGCGATGACGTAACGGCTCTCTATCTCGTTTGCCGAAATGCTGCCACCGTTAGTTCAATTCACCGTGGATGCGCAGTGCTGCCAGGTGTTAAAAAACTAAAACGGTAGAACTGCCTTTGAAAAAACGGTAGATTTCAAATTAAAACGGTAGAAAAGAAAATTAATTTTCTTTTGGATGCAATCAAGTAATTTTAAGACCACATAAAGTCAAAATAAACAAATTGTTTTAATTCATTATTTATTTCAAAATTTTTGTATTTATAAAAACAAGAAAAAACTTTGTAACTAAATAGTTAATGTGAATAAATAAAAAGTCAATACATTTGACAGTCCATGAATGTATTACACTAATTAATTCAGTTAATCACAGAAATACATTTTCTTTGCACCGCCTACACTAATTTGATTTTTTTTGCTCACTTTTTATTACTATATTAATTTTTGATTAGTAGATTGGCTGATTCTTCATTGGTTATATCTGACTATTGCGCAGGCGTTTTAACGTTTCATCTTATACATACATGTATTTCTTCATCCATTTAAACTTGTTGATAAGATAGAGTGTTGCTATTGATTGCTGCCGGTAAGGCAAACATTGAAGTGAGCATTTTTAAGTATGTATGTCATGGCCTTCTGAATGAAAAGCGAGTTCTAACTGGCCTGGGCGTTTTGAAAAATTTACATTGAATTTTTGTACTCGAGAAAACGCCAAAAGTCGACACTTTGGCGCTAGTTATGGGGCCCTGACGGCACTGAGTGAAGTGCACTGTCATTACTGTCAATCAAAGCTAGTTCAGACAAAATTAATTAATATTGTAATTAACGTAATACAACATAATTTACATGGTATAATCTTTATAGATTCATGCACAAATCATTTGATCACGTCGGAGTGAAGTACGCTTGCGCAATAGAAAAAGACATTTGTCATTTTAAAAAGTTTTCGTGTTATGAATAAAACGTGTTAAAAAGGGCAATGATAATTACGCACAGTGAGAAAAGAAGCTTTATTATACATGTTGTAACTTATCACAGAAATTCTGAGTATATGCAGGTAAGATTTTAATCTAAAACCGTAATAGTTTAATGCTAAATTAAGTTGTCGAAATTGGACATAAATACTCCACCTTAGTCCAACGTAAATAATATCCAGTACGCTCAAATTTTTACAACAATAACATTAATTGTTCTTACACGAGCTCATCCACCATTCACATGTGACAGAACTGTCAAGATTTTAGGTTAAGAAAGCGCCCTGTAAGCAGATCACGCTTGAACTGCACTTTTGCCCAGGCCAGATAGAACTCCCTTTTCATTTAGAAGGCCATGATGTATGTATATGTCTGGGTTACATTCAATTAATTTTTTTTTAACAGGAATATCTCGAAACGAAAATATATTTAAAGATAGTCGGACAGATCACATTTTTAACTACTCGCAACCAACATTTACATGTTTGCGATGACACGTTTTGTCCGCTTCGACTGCCATCTCGTGCGTGTTAGCTTATGAGGCAACGGTATTGTTGCTATTTGCTTTCACGACACGAATTATAAGTCGGAAAATAGTTGTGCCGGGGCGCAATTATTTCACATGTTTGCTTTCACACGCTAAGCGTGCGTATATCTTGTTGGTCGTCGGGGTTGCAGTGGAGTTCTTGAGCTACTGTTCTGCTGATGAGGCCCCAATTAGGGCCGAAATAGCTATACAGAATATGCTCGGGGCCCCCATTGCGATCCTGACGACTCGCAACCAACATTTACATGTTTGCGATGACACGTTTTGACCGCTTCGACTGCCATCTCGTGCGTGTTAGCTTATGAGGCAACGGTATTGTTGCTATTTGCTTTCACGACACGAATTATAAGTCGGAAAATAGTTGTGCCGGGGCGCAATTATTTCACATTTTTAACTATTTTGATAAGAAAAAATATTAAGATCAAAATAACGGTAGAATAATTTCCTTTTACGGTACAGCGGTAGTTTTATTATAAAAACGGTAAATCTGGCGTAAAAATGATAGACCTGGCAGCACTGATGACGCGTCACTCCACGAGTTACCAGGCAACCTTCTCTCTTAATAACCTTGGGTGAGGACATTGCCATCTTGACATTTAGTCCAGGCCTACAGGGTGTTTCATTGAAGATGCACCAAACTTAAGGGACACGTTTCTGACATTATTTCAAACAAAATATCTTAATAAATTTTTTTAATCGGTGCAACTTGAAATTTGCATAATTTGGAGCCGATGTTTTTAGAAATACCGTAGCGATTTAAATTTCTGCAGCCGTGAAACAAGACGAGTGATTTAAATTGTTTTATGAATGGCACGCGCCTGCAAGAAGACAGTAAATAACTATCGTAAACGAAAAAATTTATGAGAGGCTGTTAAGTTTGGCCTTGACCGCAAGACGTGTTAAAGACGAACACTTTGAAAAAAGCGTGCGTTTTCATCGCACTAACATTTATGCAAACCGTAATTACATCAAATTTGCCGAGTCTTAATAATGTACGATAAATAATTAACGCTTGTAACGTTTTTATTTGTTTCTGTATCCAACAATTACTACAATTATGTACAATTAATAAATTGGAATTGTTGAATAGAATTATTGCTTCCGCCACGCCGGTCTGTTAAATTATTTGCCTATCAGACTGAACTTGATCACATGAGGAAGAAACAATTTCGGAAGCGGGCGAATTACGCAAATGGCAATTACCTTACAACATGTGTTCGAATAATCTGCGTATTCTCGAAATGTGTAATTGCCCATTGCACCACCAACACACCCACACACACACACTTACATAATAAACTTAAAAATGAAAAGCATAAACTACACCAACTAATTACTCGCCACTACAACGTTAGTGAACGAACGGAGTGAACGAACTGAATGTGTTTCATCATATCATCTGAGGCGCGACAGTTTATGGGGTAATAAAGTAAAAAACCGAACGTTAAGGTAGGTTAAGAATTCGGGCCGCTCTCATCTATTGTACGTTTTAAAAATATACGATTCTCCTTTCCCTTCGATTATCTCAAAACTTATTCATTTAAAAAAAAAATATTATAGGAAACTTTTATTTCTTTTCACGATATCTACCAACATACCGAGTTTGGTGCATCTTCACTGAAACACCCGGTATAGGCAGAAATTGTGACGTCACGATAAAGGGGTTTTGACGTTTCTCAAAATGCGTTATTTTATCATTTTTATCAGTGCTTGTGAAGAAAAAGTAAATAAAATTGTCCCGTAAAGAGTGGGGTAAGTCTATTTAATAGTTTTTGCCACAGAACGAAGTCGTAGAAGATTCATAATTAACCGAATTCAAAATCACTACCAGAATTGACAGATATTTGAATTTTAAAGTATTATACGGTCTCATATTGTTCAAATTATATTATAAAACATCACTAAACTTATTGTTAAAGCTGTTTAAAGCGAAAATCAGCAAAACAACGTAAAGCTCGTTGGTTTAAGTAGTTGGAACCAAGCATTAAGATGATGGAATGGTTCCGTGAAAATAATGAGAAGGGTTTATATTTGGACAAATTAATACCAATACAAAGCAGAATCATTGCTTCAATAAAGCGTTTTTTGCCCGATGGAAAGTATCATACAGATCTGTAATGATTTTCCTCGGAAATTTTTAACGCTTAACCTTATTTTTAAAACTCATATAAACACATTTTCTTAACATTAACGCAAGAATATGTGTAAACTACAGACGCGTAGTGTTAAGAAAAGTAATATAAATTAAAGAAAACTTACATTTTTATTAAATAAGCTTGAAATTTTTAAGTGAAATAAATTTATGTGCCTGACAGTTACCCCTTTACTGTGACGTCACAGCTGAAAACATTTGCTGCTTAAAGGCCTGGACTAGTATTAAGATGGCAATGGTGAGGAGTACCTAGGTTGATTTGATAGGAATGAAGTATCGCGAAATTTGGCGAACTTCCGCCAATAATGCGGCCACTTTGGCTCCAAAGTGCTAAAATATTAGGTTTACCTATCGCGGTATTTCGTTAATCTATGGATTTTAAAAATAATTATAAAGTTCAAGCGACATCTATGTTGATTTTATGAAAGGGATAGGCGCGTTCTCGACAGTAGTTGAAAGAAAGTATTGATTTTCCAAGTGGCAGTACGTGGTGTCCTGAATGTGGAACTCTGTAACGGTTAAAAGAATTTCTTCCATTTCATTATTTTCAGTTACGAGGAAGAGTTATAAATTTTTCTTGAATGGAATATTAAAAAAAATCTATCTTAATACAGTGTGGCCTCAAAGAAAACGTCATTTTATGATCTTTAAAAGAAAATTGTTTTTTCGGTTTTGTACTTATTACTGAAAAACAAAGTACCAGTAAGAAAAAATATGTCAAAAAATAAGAAAAGTCTTGTATTGGCAATTTGTAACAATATTATTATCAATTAATTGTAGTTTCGATATCATCAATTGTTTAAGCTAATTTGAATCATGATGTAAATATAAATTTAATTATTAGCACTTGATCAAGAAGAAATTTGAAAAATGTGTTGAAGTGCGAATTTTATTCAAACATTTCTAAGACTGCATGAAATCAGCATTGCCAGCTATGAGAACTCAGAACCTCTTGTCATTAAAAGTTATTTCAAAACCCCCTAAAAATCCTCACATGCAACAAATTTAATGCTTGAAAAAAATAGATTTTGGAGGAATTTTATTAAAAAAAGAAAAAAAATTAACATAGGGTAAAGGTGGCAACAGTGGATCACTTATTATTTTGAGGGATGTAACTTTCTACTCTATGAACATATAAGACTCTAATTTTACATCCATGTAGTTTGACTATTCTAGTTTAATAATAAGTTATTAATTTTTTCAGAGATTCAAAAAAAGAAAGAGAAATTAGCGTGTTTTTCAAAAAAGGGAAATGATCCACTGTGTACAGCAGAGCGGGTACTGTGGTTCAGCTCACTGTACACTCGTAACTCGCAGTGGTGTACATATTAAAAAGTTTTTTGTCCAAAAAATACTTTTAGACTCGATATTATAAAGGCAAGTCAGCCTTAATTATCGGCTTATTCACATGGTAACAATTCTAAACACAATTGTTGTTGTGGCAATAAAAAGGTGATTAAAGTTAAGGTACGTTTATAATACCGGGCCTTAATATGTCAGAATTAACATTTATTAATTTTACTCTAAATAAAAATTAGAATACAAACAAAAATAAATTTCTTTGGCACAATGGATCGACTTGATTTACTGTGTACTCAGCTACCATTTTGACTTTTAAATACTAATGCTACAACATAATAACATATTATATCATTCATTTTGCTTTAAGATATATTTACATATACAGGGTCTCCCAAATAGAGTGGCCTATTAAAAGTTTTCGGGGAAGGGAATATACAAAAAATCTGAAAATTAGTACACTGCCCTAAGGGAGAGCGATCTTTCAGATTAAAATATTTTCACTTTTATATCACTTCCGGTTATACCGGAAGTCGCCATTAACTTTCTTATTTTAAATGGAATGCTATACTTTTTATTACAAATTCTGATTCTACACATTATTTTAAATAAAAAATGTTAAGACTTCCCTATACCTAAATGTAACCGATTTTGAGATATCTTCAAATTTATTTAAAAAATTGTTTTGGTGACCTTTCATTTAAGACAATGTATTTACGCCAATTTCAAATTTAAAGATTGAAGTGACATGTCGTTTAAAAGTATAATATTCAGACTTTCAAATCATATCCTAATTATCACTGAAAAATTCATAGGGTGGTCACAATATGATGTCGAAGGTCATTATTTTTAACTTTCCAAAACTCAATTTTCGTAAATGGAACACCCTGTACATTTTTATATCATGAGATACAGAATCAAATTATAGATCGATTGGTATTAGCATTCCCTATACCTATACCTTTCAGTTTTCTTGTTATCAATGATTGTTTATTTTATTCTGTTAATTAATGGAATGAATGCAGTTATTCGTAGCAAGCTTTGAAAAAAGAAGCAGATATTGAACTGTTACTTCTTAAGAAATAAATAATAATTGCTAACCACAACATTATTTTGACGTACATCATAGAATAAAGCTAATAGGTAAATACATACCTACCGTAAGTTTACCATTTTCATAAACGAGCGTCTTTAAAAATTAAGCATGCTTTGAGAAACAATTTTTTTGTCAATTTAACGCTTTTATTAAACAACAAAAGCAAAACTTACAATTGGTAAAGTGGTAAAAACAATAATGAATAATTTTATTTATTCTAATAAACAGTTTATTTTACATTCAAGGAGAGTGGAATAAAATGGTTACGAGAACGAGCAGAAAATTGAATGAAAAGTATCCGTAGTTACCGCCAATGACACAAAAAAAAACTATAGAAGATTTGAACGTATTTTTAAGAAGTGGCACCGTCTGACCAAAGAAAACTTTATCTGCTCCTGTAACTGGCAATGAAGCAAATGAAATTTCTGTATTAGCATTCGTCGAAACTTATTTATTTATTTATTTCTACTTATCTGTTAATGGTATAACTCAATAAATATTTTTATTTTGTCGACATTTACTGCGAAAAATTTCGATAATTCTAGCAAAATATGCCGTTATAATAAACAATTATTGATAACAAGGAAACTAAAAGAAATAGGTATAGGGAATGCTAATACCAATCGATGTAGAATTTGATTCTGTATCTCATGATATAAAAATATGCAGGGTGTTCCATTTACGAAAATTGAGTTTTGGGAAGTTAAACATAATGGCTCTCGACACCATATTGTGACCAGCCTATGAATTTTTCAGTGATTATTAGGATATGATTTGAAAGTCTGAATATTATACTTTTGAACGACATGTCACTTCAATCTTTAAATTTGAAATTGGCGTAAATACATTGTCTTAAATGAAAGGTCACCAAAACAATTTTTTAAATAAATTTGAAGATATCTCAAAATCGGTTACATTTAGGTATAGGGAAGCCTTAACATTTTTTATTTAAAATAATGTGTAGAATCAGAATTTGTAATAAAAAGTATAGCATTCCATTTAAAATAAGAAAGTTAATGGCGACTTCCGGTATAACCGGAAGTGATATAAAAGTGAAAATATTTTAATCTGAAAGATCGCTTTCCCTTAGGGCAGTGTACTAATTTTCAGAATTTTTGTATATTCCCTTCCCCGAAAACTTTTAATAGGCCACTTTATTTGGGAGACCCTGTATGTACTTTATAACCAATGCAAAATTACATTCGTAATAGGTATACTACAGTGATTATGAAACGACAAAACTTACTTTGAAAAAATAATTTGGTATATAAAAACAAACAATCGCTTGGGAATCAAGTTATCATTAACGTATGCCGTAGCCGATTAATTCCGATATGTTTGCGATACATTTACTGTGTTCTGTGTAAAGGATAACATTATAATTCTATCCTCTTTTGATTTATCTACACTGATTCACTGTACCCGATTGATCCACTGTTGACACCTTTACCCTACATATACATATTTAAAAAAAAATACACAGATTGTTCATAATGGAACATATTTAGCATAGCTGATTATTTAGCAATGAAACATGATAATTTTAATTCAGCTTCCTTCTGTTCCCTACATATGAAGAAAAATTAATTTTTGGCAAGATTTTGCTTGCCTATCTAAAATCCCAAAATTTAGGGAGAACAATCACAATTTTTGTTAGGACAATATTTAAAAAATATAAATCAATGCAAATTGTTGATACTGACCCTATCCATTATTTAGTAAGAAGCGATCAAATGAAAAACGAATTAGAGTTGGCGATGCAACCAAACACACACGTGTGCATTTAGTTCACAGTATTGCCAACTTGGTAGAATTTCTACTAAACCAGGTAGATTCGGACTCTAATTTAGTGACAACATTTTTAATCTTTAAGTAGATGGTAGAAAATTTGGTAGATTTCAATAAATTATTTAGTTAATTTCTGGTAATTTTATAGTAATTACCTAAATCAGTTTCTATCACAAAATCTTCTAAGCGGACACTAAATCGCGCAACTACACACTTTACGTTTCGCAGTCGTTCGACTGCTTCGTCAGAAGTGAAAATTAAAAATAAATAAATAAATAAATCAGTTTCGATATGATGATTTGAATGTGCAGTAGGTACATTTACAATTATTTTATTAGTGACATCTATTGTATTAGCAATTTTTTGTTTTGCCCTCTAGTGGTTAATAGCATAACTAGGAAAGGAAGGTATAGTAGAGTTATCATCCTTTTCTGAGTATACTGCGGGAAAAACTTCTATATGCAGGTATCCCTTAAATGTCTTTGAATCTTTCCTCTATGGGCACTGAAGACAAAACAGCAAAAAAATTGTCCTCTGACTCTTAGTTTTCTCGTACGAAAGTTTGTGACATACTTTTCTTTGTAAGTAGATTCTCACCTGTTTGGTTGCCATAGCTCAGTTTAGTCGGAGGCTGAGGTGGATTCGGAAGGATAATTCTTCGAACTATATTCTTGAAAAAATAACTTGCGTAATTCATAAAAAAAAATAGTAAACGTTAGGTGACAAAACGAAAGCTGTTGAGCGTCAAGTAATCTCTTTAAACTGTAATTACTAAAACAGTCCGGAACAAAACTAATGAACTCCAAACAGACTTTTAGGTTACGCAAATTAATTTTTAAGAAATTAGTCTTTAATCGTAGCAAAAATAAAAAAATTGAGAATGAAAAATAATATAATTGAAAAATGATGTAATGATTAAACATAAATGGTGATTCCAGCAACAAAATATATACATAGAATTAACAGATGTACAGTAAACTTAAGTAAACAAAAATAATCTGACGCAATTATGCTAAATGACCCAACAAAAAGCGCTAAATTAAATCGAAAGTGACCCAATATACAATTAAATAAATCTGCGACAAACAAAATAAAATTCAAAAGACTGAATCCAGAAGGTACGGTAATATTTCCTAAACGATACGGCACGATACGGTACGATACGGTAAATTTCTCAACGATACGGTACGATACGATAATTTTCTCAACGATACGGTACAATACGATAATTTTCTCAAAACGATACGATACGATAATAATGGTGAGTGTTGCTTACTCAATCCTGACGATAGCTTAACCTAAGTTCCAATTACGACTCCATTGAACTTAACTTCAAACGACTCCGTAATAACTTGACCTTGGTTCCATTTACGACACCGTTGAATTATATCTTCAAACGACTCCGTAATACTGGATTTGTTTCCAAGAACAACCACGTCAAATAAAAGAAGGAACTCCTGTTCGGTAGTATCTTCAAACGACAATGCAGTAAACAGCAAAGAATTTTCCGATAAAAACTCGTGCAGTAGGAGGAAATCTTCGGCCTCGGTAACTCAACACAATTTCGGGAGTAAAAAAAAAAACTCTACATAAAGAGAAAAAGAATCTTAGAAAATATTCTCCTAAACAACTAGGGTACTTACAATCTTCTGTTAGTTTTTTTCTGAGCGAAAACTTTAACGCAACACGTGCTCGGATACGTGCTTGAACGGAAACGGTAGTGTGGTGACAAAAAAACAGACAGCAAAATGACACAGTAGGGCGTACGAGACTAGAGACGTAAATATTTGCCAAACTGGAATATCTCAAAGCCGTTCAGCTTCACAAAACCACAAAAATTTGAAGAAGCAAACCACGCGTCTCAATGGCGTACGAGCACACACCCAAGTCGCACGATCATCAAGGAGGACGGAAACTCGTCAAAGATTTTACACGCAATTTCCGCATACGCATACGCATCGATCAATAAAATCGACCCAGAACCATGTACGACATCTACAGATTAATTTCCGAAACAAAACAAATGACTTTAAGAAGAAAATCGAAATCCGCATTACAAATTGAAATTAAAACACAAATCCTGAGAGATAGAGGTGCGAGAGTCATAAATACGAAATTAATTAAACGAACGAAACGGTGTTACTTGAATTTCAACAGCAAAATAACGAGAAAGTACGTAAAAAAATAATGTAACGGACAGCGAAAAATGTGAACGTTACAAGTTCGCACCAACCTTTAACACTGAGTTTTATGAAAATGGTTACGAGAACTTATATGAAGCACGTATTTAAAACATCAAATGTTAATTAAAATTTATATTGGAGATTCAATTCTTCTTTTAGGCATATTATTAAAAATCACCTCTTCTTTGTTTTGACCGTTTCCGAATTCGCGAACCGCCACATTCCCGTACATGGTTGGTAGAATTCTGGTAGAATTCATTTACCCTTTTGGTAGAATGTGAATATCCACTGTTGGCAACACTGTTAGTTCATCTTACGTTCCTTCAGTCACTTTGACGTTTCAATTCGAACTTAACCTTAATTTGAAATTAAAACATCTAAAGAAAAACGTTTTATTAAAAAAAAAATTGAAACAAATGTGTAGAATGACCACTACCTGCACTATTTACCTACAAGACATGCGTTTTAATTCCAACGCCTACTCTAATTCGTTTTTATATTAAAATTAATTAAATACATCAAGTAATAGATATTTCAAGTAGAATCGAAAAATGAAAAAAATTTTTTTTGCACAAACAGTTTATTTTGTTAAAATTTAATGATGCCTTTCTTGTAGTTTTTATTTGGGATTTAAATCTTCCAAATAAGACAGCCTCTGGTAGACTAGCTCAGCATCGATGGGGACGTCAAGTTCGAAGGGACCCTATCAGACCTTTGGTCGGATTACGAAAAGTTCATTCCTCGGTGTAGGTACATCAGCCGCTCGCAGATTTCTTTTCTGTCTTTTCTTTTTGAAATTGGTCCTTGCAGCCCACCCCTGTTGCAAATTATGCGCTATTACGTTCCTAATCACGTTGGATAAATTTGGTAATATTTGAAAGCTAGCCCTTTTTAATATATTAATGCAATTTTTTTACGAGACGAGTTTTATCAATCCTGAAAGTATTAAATATGCAATCAACATTGTTGTAAATTGACACAATGTATAATTCAAAAAGGACCAAGTAATCATTCAACACACAACTAATGATGGATTCTTCCATAAATCAGGAAATTACAAAAAAATTACTCAAGATTGCCCATAGTAACAGTTATTTATGTACCAAGGTAGCAAAGTGGTACTTTGTCGAACGAGTTGCAAATTGCGAGCCAAGGCGAAGCCGCGGCGAGCAAGCAAACGAGTTCTATAGAGACACTTTGCTGCCGTGGTGCATACAACATTTTTTCAACTACCACTAGTCAACCATTTCAAGTGTTCAAAACTTGCAGATTTATATCTATGTTTATAACTTCGTAAATTAAAAAAGAAAGTATTTCATTTACCTTATAATACGTTATAAACGATACTGGCATTTCGATGAAACCAAAAGATGCAATGCGAACACAAAAATGTTGTTATTTTTTAATTGATTTGAACGACAACAAATTATTTGACATTTAATTGGACTCGACTATAATGCAGGCAACGCCTTTCACAAATTAGATAAGATTAATTAAAAATAATTACTAATTAATGAAAAATGTAAAGAGTTCAACAGCATTATTGCAATATAATCAAATATAATTCAATTAATTGATCATTATTTATAGATAAATAATAATATTAGGAGAACTAATTAATGTCACTTCGGAATAGGTCTAAGTAGGCTTCGTCAGAGTCAGATGAAATATTTTACCCGCCTAGGCAGGTAAAGTACCGTTTTCTCTTCTTGAATGGGTATGATGAAATTGTACTTTCGAATGTGGTAGTCGAAAAAATATTTGCCTTAACTTGTCTTATTAATTCCTAGGCAAGTCAAATAATTGTGAATAATAAAGAAGCCTGGAGAGCTTCTAGGGTATCTCAAATGATCATAATTAAGCAATTCTCTTTTAAACTACGTTGGTTTCAGTTCCTTAATTTCTGTACCATGTCACTGTCAGTCTTGATTAGAAATTTCTTGTGTCCCTCAAAATGTTTACTGTTCATGTTACGTGAATAAGTAGAAGTTTGAAGTAGCGGCTCACTTTTTTGTAACAACTGAAAATAAAATTGTAAATTCGTCAGAAGAAAAACGGAAATTTTTTAATATTGCCGCAACTACTAGCAAACTAAAATTTATTTCGAATTTCTAGGTAATACACTTTTTAAATTTAATAAACGGATTTCTGCAGTAGATTACGTTTTGGCAAATGTCCAAACTGAAACCCGTAATGCAATTTCAACTGGGTGATGTCAAGTGGACGGTCTACAGAAGCCTTTAGTATCTTAAACTCTCTTCAACATTTCCGTTTATTTATTTATTATTTACTTATTACAGCTAAAGTAAAGATGAACTAATTGTGATGAGTTAAATATACCCAACGATAAAAGGCGGGAGATCGCATGGAATTGATTTCAATTGAACAGATCAATTAGTTTAATAAATGTTCATGGAATTTTGTGTACATTAGTTGTTACTAAACATCTGCGAACTGCAACAGACTTGATTTATTACTATCGGCGTGGTTCTGGGTAAATGTGTAAGTAAATGGCTAATAGTTTAAACAAATTATATTTAATTTAAATAACGTAGATTTTTACTAATTAAAGCTAAAAGAAAAATTAAAGCTAAAATGTTTTTGTCATTTCATTCATCGATTTAGGGGGCACACTTGTATACAACACGGGCATCATATATTTATGTGTTTATCGATTATAGGTCATCAAGGGATATTTATAATGACGGAAATAATTTTATGTAGGTTCCGGTAATGTAAAAGTTACATGACCTGTAATCTGCTCGAACACGAATGTACGTACACATATAAATTTTGCATTATTAGCGTTGATCAATAATGTCACAGCACTCAAACAATAAATACATATGAGTGTTACGCTTCACTACTCGTCCAAAAAAGAATAAAAAGTCTTTAACAATAGATTTAATGCAGATTAAATTTAAATCACTTCCTAAAATACGATTGCCTTCGATTTCTTCTCCCCCCCCATAAAATGCCGTGTTTTTAAAAATTTGTTCTATTCCTGCAGTCTATTAATACGATCTTGAACTAGATTAGTTTGTAACTCCAAAAATATATTCTACTTTATTTATTCTAAGTCTTTGTTCAGTTGGGTTAAAGCAAAAGCGAGATTTTTTTTCGTGAGTGTTGTGAGAAATTAATTTATTTGCCGTGGACTTTAGTGTCTGAATTTTTCATCTTAGCTTTTTCAGTTCAACTTTTAGGTCAAGTGCGAAACCATGTATCTTTAATAAATATTTGGAACTGTCCATCCATCAGTAAAGTTTAAAACAGCTCCTTGCTTTTTTACTTCCGGGGGGAGGGTGGGGGTGGGATGGTGAGTATTGCAACATTATTTTATTATTGAATTATACTTGAAACGTCAAAATAAATTTAAATTATTATTTTAAAAAGGCGCTGAAACTAGGTGGTGGCAACGTTTTAGGTGGGTCTAAAATTAAATTACTATCTCATTAGTAAAATGTTAATGCTTTTAAGTCACAAGACTTTTCAGTGCCAAACGATAAAAATACATTATGCGGCCCAACCTGCCGTTATTAAAGCAATTCTGTAGACTTGATGATTTGAAAGTGGAAAGGATCAATAAACTGTCTGAAAATGACGGTTCGTTTCGGTATGTTACTGAAAGTGTTGTGCATGTTTTCATTTGTATTGTATGTAGTTTTGTAGCCTTTTGTAATATTCTTAATAACCAAGTCTTCATTCCACCTAAAAAAAATTAAAATATTGGGAATCGCTGTTTTATAATAGAATTTCAAAATCATTCGCGACGATTCATCAGGTATTTTATTTTCTTTTAGAAAAAATGTCCGACAAGACGTTCTACTTGAACGAAAACGGTGAAGATGAGGATAAAGAGTCTGCACGTCCATGTTTAGAAAAATCTCCAAGCCCCGAACCTGTTTTGCTAACCCCATCGAGGATACGAAGAGTTTCCATAAAGGCAATAGAAGCTATCGAAGCTATCCAGAGGGGAGGTTGGAATAATAAATTGGATTTTCTCTTTTCCTGCATCAGCCTGTCGGTTGGACTGGGAAACGTGTGGAGGTTTCCATATTTGTGCTACAAAAATGGTGGAGGTAATAGTTTGTTTGTATTACATCAGAATCTGATGTGATTAAAAAATAGCTTACGCTAAAATGTAAATGATTAAAAATTGTAATAAAAAAACGTGATGTGATTCTTCCTTAATATTTAACACAGAATATTTTTATTTAATGGTTTCCTATAAATAACACTGTCAACTTCGATACGTTATGTTTTTTAAAATTTTATTAGCTATAGCACACTTTCTCAAAGATTTATGTATTTTTAATATTAGTAGTGGTGTAACAATCGGAGGAGCCATATGGCCTGTAAGTTACAAGCAACAATTTGTTTTTTTATAATTAAAAGGTTAAAATGTGCTTTGGCCCAATATACTCAGAAATTCCAAATTTTTAAAGTTCGGAAGGATCAGAAAAGTGGAAAAAAGCCCTGCACATATTTACAGAAGGCAATTACAATCTTCCGAAGTCGATCACGTGGTACCACAAAGTTTAATTTCTTTTCTTGCTTGTTTTTTTTTTTTTGTAATTTCAAAGTGACTGTTGCGATCAAGCAAATTATATAAACATTAAAGTGGAAATAAGTTTAGATGTCTTTTAAAAAAATTGCATTTACACCGGATATTTCCATCTTCAAATTTCTTTAACGTGAATAATGCCGCTGGATTTTACTTTATTAGAAATTACGGAAATAAAGAGATGTTTAAAAATTGTACTTACATCGGATAACTCAATTTTAATAATAACTAATTGATGTCATTTACTATAGTTTGCTAATACCCACAGTATAAGTAATTTAATTACTCAGTAGCGTCACTAAAACGTCAGTGTAAAAAAAGCGGCCATACTATTTGATGCCCTGTTATTTGCAAATCAGTAGGTATCAAACAAAATGGCAAATGTGACAGTTATACTCGAGTGACGCTACCGTGTAGATTCTAAGGCTGGGACTTTTCTCAGATTTGCTATTCGAATCAGGGTTGCCAGCTCTTTAAAGCTAAAGCATAGAAGATTCTATTTAAAAAATAGGAGAATATAGGAGAATACGGAAATGAGAAAATAAAAATATAATTTATATAATATATTTATAATAAAAATATAATAAGTACTATTACATTCATTGCTGCTACTGTTTTCGCTTTCGTCATCGGGACTTTCATCAATTTTCTTAAGCCGTTTTTGGCGTACAAAACTGTTTTAAAAACAACTGGTGCTGTTTCAAAACTGTTTTATTTTTGACATTAGGGAGTTTTCGCAATTTAAACGCAATTTAAATTTTACGCTAAATGCTATAAAAATAGCAAGTTATCGCAACCGTAACGTTAAAATTACGTGGCTCCATTCATTTTCCATTGGATCACATGATCTTAACGTTTACCATAAGTTAACGTGATGGTTGCGATAACTCGCTAATAGTAATGCGCTTGCTCACACAGTTGTGAGCATGCGCACTAATAGTTTTGTAGCATTTAGCGTAAACGCTATCCATAAGGTAGAAACTGCGAAAACTCCCTATTATTTAGTGATGATCCCGCTAAAATAACTTTCCGTTTCAAAACACACAATGCGTGCACCTGTTTCAAAACATAAGGTCGTTGTTTCAACGTTAAAAAATGCACCTTTAATAATTTCAAAATAGTGCACTGCCAAAAAACAGCTTTGTTGTCATCATGATTATTTCAATTCATATTCATTTATACTCCCAGTGAAACAGTAAAAATTTCAGTTTTTAACCGATCAACCGATGTGATGTAGATGCAGCCATATTGCAGGCAACAATACAAAACAAACAACACTGCCTGTAGCCAGTGTAGCCCATAAAATGGCATCATGACTTAAATTTCTCTAACTAAAAATTAAAAAAAAAAAACGATTTCTTTTTGGAAGAAAAACGCAACAATTTATGACGACCATAAGAAAGTTTTTTCCGTGAAAATATAGGAGATCTTCTCCTATATCTAATACTTCATAGAAGGTAGGAGATTTTGTGAAAAAATAGGAGACTCCTATTAAAAATAGGAGACTCCTATTAAAAATAGGAGAACTGGCAACCCTGATTCGAATATTCAATTGAAAATTTATTCGAATATTGGAAAATTCGAATAATTTGAATAAATGGAATTAATTCGAATAAATCAAATAATTCGAATAAATCGCATTAATTCAAATAAATCGCATTAATTCGAATAATTCGAATAAATCGAATAGTTGAATAATTCAAATAAATCGAAAACTCAAATAAGTCCAATATTTAAATAAATATTCCAATAATGAAATCGAAATTGCATTGTACGGACAAAATTTACACTGTACTTTATCATTTCCATTTTAAAGTATTTGTAAACATCACTTCTGGACAATATTTTGTGAATAAATGATTTGAGAAATACTATAAGGCGTAGCAGCCGACCAAAAGGGGTCTACATTGTTGTATCAAAGATTTGCAGGGATGCCTTCTTCTGAGTGGCGCAATACGATTCTATTAACTTTGTTTGTTGAATGAAGGCAACTAGGAAAATAGTTACAAAACATATTCGAATAATCGAATTATTAAATTTGACATTCGAATTCAGGTCAGGTGGGTTAAGTTAGTATTCGAATGTTTGAATTTTTCAATTCACTGAATAATTTGAACATTCGAATTATTTGAATTATGTATTCGAATAAATTGAAAATTCGAATTATTCGAATTATTAAATTTGAATGTATTCGAATAGAGAGTGCACATGTATTCGAATATTCGAATAATTCGAATATGATTCCCAGCCTTAGTAGATTCTTATACTGTGCTGTGATAATACCTGCCTCAAAATTCTAGGGTTTCTGTTGGAATCCCGCTTTTATCACTAGAACAGTAGAACAGACATTTTTGAAATTTTCTAACATTCAGGTAGCAGGTACCAACATCAAAAACATATGACAGATATTATAAGAAAAACGGAATGTACCAGAAATAAAACTGCAGAAACCTGATGTAGTAGTAGAGGTAAATTAAATAGAGAAGACCCTCACACGTAATACGCTCGTACAAGTCTTTGCGATAAGAAAGAGGTGTTTTGGTGTTTCTTGCTGCACGCGAATCATTATGTAGTTTCATTGTTTACTATAAAGTTTATCCCATCATCAGTTTCTGACGTGAGGACTAACAAATTTGGATGACACATCGGTTCTTCTCTAATTGATTTCACTCTACACACTACCTCTTTTATATTTGATTGTTTGCTTTAATTTTATGTTGATAAAAATGTTAGAATGGTGTTAATAAATACTGTCCCTTTTTTTACGTGGTTTCGAAATTCTCTACTTTGGGTTTCCCAAACATCAACGACATTGAATAAACATTAAAAAAGCATAATGAACGATAACAACAGAAGAATCCCATTGACTAACAGACCCATTCAATTTTATTGCTACGACACGCATGTTAATGTCTATCTTCGATACAGTATCATAAATTGAACATTTAAAATCAGAAATATGTAATTTAAAATAATTTATGGGCCAAAAATGTTAAAAATTTAAGTAAACGTTACACTAATATTTTAAGAATAAATATCTTGATTTATGTACAGGGTTTTATATACAGGTTAAACAAAAAAGTAATGGAACGCCTCGCATGTTTTTACAAATTGCAGGATGTTCCATTAAAAAGTATATACTTTTTTGTTTACTCTGTGTATAAAAAATGCTACTGGAAAATCATTAGGTACACAAAACACATAAAAAAAATTATTTAATTTTTTTTTGCATTGGTTAATAATTAAAATATTAAATGGAGGTTTACATTAATAAAACTAACCCTGTACGTATTGCTGTGATATGACCCCTAGTTGGTAATGAGCCAGTTTTATGCTGTTATATGCACTTATTTTGTGTGTTAGCTTAATGTTCTGTTCTCTCAGGGTATTTTGCAATTTTTTTGTTTTCTTATTATGTTTATTTTTATTTGCTTTCTTACTTCGTTGTTTTATTCGCGTAGGCTTCTGGTTGGATGATGGATTTTGCAGTGTATCTCGTAGACCAATTCTTGCTTGTAGAGTGTATTTATTGTGTGATAAATTTTAGATGTAGATGGCACTCGCGAGCCTTCACATTCAAAATTATCTATGTCAGTGTGTGTGTGTGCGTGTGAATAATAAAGAAAATATTTCGTAGAACAAAACGTAAAACGACAATTTATTATATCAATTAAAAAACTTTCACAAACAAATTTATTATGTCACGTAAATAAGGTCGGACGTTCGGAGTTTTAAAAGAAATTTAATTTATTTGAACGGGTTTTTCACAAAACCCGCCCTTATAACTTACTTACTCAGTGTTGCCAACCTTCGAAACACTAATTTCTTCAGGACGATGTTTAAAATTCGTCACATTTCGTCACCCGTGGCAAATTTGAAATTTGCTGCATACTGTTTAAATTTTAAAACATGTAATAAAAAATAAAATGCTTTATTTCTATTAAACAATTTGAACCACAAACCACAAAACAAATAGCGGGACACGAATTTTATAATTAAAAATTCATTTTTAGCATTTTTAAGAAAAATCGTCACAACCAGTGTTGCCAACAGTCGAAAAAAGTTTTCACTAAAACGGATGTCGGAAACCACTAAAAAATCACTAAATTCAAAATAAGTATGCTGCCACAAGCTTTCATTAAAATTTTATTAAATTTATAAAATGAAACACGTTAAAAAAATAAACATAAAAACAGTAACATTACTATACGAGGAAAACACGCGCTTGAAAATTAACAATTGAGAAAATCACAGAGTGGCTGGCACCTAGTGGAAGTTTTGCGAAGGGCCCTATAAAAAGGAAAACATTGGAATGACATTTGGTTAACCTATGAAAAACATTAAATTGAATTGTAATTTGTGTGTGTCACTTCCACACGAATAAGTATTCTTAACATACGTATTGTGTGACCTAGCATGCTTATGCCTATGCAAGGACTTCATCCAATATAATAATAATATTAGGTCTGTTTGTTATCCTGCACTGGTGTACACTAGTGTACACTTTACGAAATAAGCTTTAATGAAGTCTAAATTATTTGATAATGTGTTAATACGAATCATACACATCTATACTGACATACCACACAAACATTTCAAGTTGCATTAATGCGTATGTTGCGAAAAAGTATGCATTGGTGTACACCAGTTCAGGATAACAAACAGACCTAATGAATGGGAGCAAGAACAAGCCTTAATGAAAGCTCTTTGTTTTCTTTATTAAAAGCGCCAGCTGTTGGTTGCTGATTTTCGCGAATCGACACAAACTACAGAAATAATACCAACACAAAGTTTCACAACAATAAAAAACTAAAAACTTAAGCTTTGGCTTCAGTGTCAGCATTTTGAACAACTGACTTCTACAATAAATCATAAGATTTCACGGTTTTATTTTAAGAAATCACCAAAAAAAGCACTAAACACTAAATTAAGAAAAAAATCACAAACTTAAATTAAAAACCACTACATTTAGTGTAAAAACCACTAAGTTGGCAACACTGGTCACCAATAGTAAATTCTTCATCAATTCATCAATAGCAATTATTACCCAAGGTTACTAAAGAGAGAAGGTTGCCTGGTAAGTCGTGGAGTGACGCGTCATTCAGTAGGCCATCTATTTGTGCATTAAATGGGCCTACTGAGTGACGTTGCAGTGACGTTGAAAGTTACCAGGCAACCTGTCTTTTTAGTAACCTTGATTATTACCCATGAAAAGTCGCCACTTGGACGAGAAATTGTCACAGTTGGAAACATTGTACTTAATTAAAGTTCCCGTACCGGTTGCTTGACTTCCCGTGTTCCGCGCCTCGCGGTTTCAAAGAGTGACCGGTAACTTTTAATGCGGTAGCTAACACAGCGCCCTCACTTGTCTATTTTCCGAACTCCTTACTACTACCTAGAGTTTCCTTCTATTACACCGGATGATCATGCCTTAAATAAATTATTTTAATATTTACAATTCTAATGCTCGGTTGCACCAACTTTTTAAGCAGAGCTTAAATTTAAGTTATGTTTAGAATGTGATATTTACATATAGTCAGTATCATGTCAAATACATTCTGTTTGACATTTAAACTTCAACTTAATAGCGTTTTTCACTGGGACAAATATTGTACACTGAGTGCGCACTGGAGTGCACCAACTTCGAATTGTGTGTTTCACTGGATCTCTTTAGAGCAAAACTGACTTAGTGCACATGTTTCACTGAAATTCGAAATTGCACTGAGTTCACACTCAGTGCGCACTTTATTGCACTGAGGTAATGGGTCAGTGCAACGGTGCCAGTGCAAATATGGCGGATATGCAAACGGTAAAACTAGTAACAAACACTTAAACATAACCTTCAAATAAATACGGATCTGTCACCAACCTCTTAGGCACAATTACACTAACTTTGATATTTGTGTTTCACTGGCAGGGCAATTTTCTTGCACTTATAACTAAACTGGTACAGTGCAATGACGTCGTTGCACCAGGACAGTTCACATTGATAACGTCCCAGTGAAAAATGCTATAAGTATCAATTAGAATGTGCCTAACATTTTGTTAAATGTATGACACATGGCCTTCTAAATCAAAAGCGAGTTCTAACTGGCCTGGGCGTTTTGAAAAATTTACATTGAATTTTTGTGCTCGAGAAAACGCCAAAAGTCGACACTTTGGCGCTGGTTATGAGGCACTGACAGCAATGAGTGAAGTGTACTGTCATTATTGTCAATCAAAGTGAATTCACGCAAAATTAATTAATATTGTAATTATCGTAATACAAGATAATTTATGTGGTATAAACTTTATAGATTCATGCAAAAATCATTTGATCTCGTCGGAGTGAAGTACGCTTGCGCAATAAAGAAAGACTGGCACTTTAAAAAGCTTTCGTGTTATGAATAATTACAACAAGTTATATAAAAGAGTTTCGACTTTTGATAATGTAAAACGTGTTAAAAAGGCGTTGATAATTACGCACAATGAGAAAAGCTTTATTATACATGTTGTAACTTACCACAGGTAAGATTCTAATCTAAAACCGTAATGGTTTAATGCTAAATTAAGTTGTCGAAATTGGACATAAATACTCCACCTTATTCCAACGTAAATAATATCCAGTATGCTCAAATTTTTACAACAATAACATTAATTGCTCTTACACGAACTCATCCACCATTCACATGTGACAGAACTGTCAAGATTTTAGGTTAAGAAAGCGCCCTGTAAGCACTGCTTGGCGGAGCACGCCTGAACTGCACTTTTGCGCAGGCCAGATAGAACACGCTATTCATTTAGAAGGCCATGGTATGACATATAATGCCATAGTCTAAATACCATTTAAATTTAAGCTCTGCTTAAAAAGTTGGTGCAATCGGGCATAAGAGCCGTATTACACTTGTTAAATTTGATAATAATTTTCTTGTAAAGTGAGAGAGATAGGCTACTACAGTGAATGCTGATTGGTTGAATTGGCACTTTTCACACACTTCGTAATAAATTTTATACAAAATATCATAGTGTAACACGGCTCTAAGCTTAAGGCGATTTCACATGGGTCCGACATACATCCGACTGTACGAAACGACTATTGGTTGAAATTTTTGAAAATAGACAAAATAGTTATGGCGGGGTAAATGAATGTTTTTTAACTTTCTTCCGACATCGGAAAAAGTTGAAAATATTTCAACTTTGTCCGACGTCGTGTGTAATTTAACCTCATTTTTGCATGTTTTAACAGATGAGCACGATAAATGAAATTATTAATCAATATTCATTAAATAGAAATGTTAAATTTACAAAATCATTTGAACAAGGCGTTCCTAAATTTGTCCATAACAAATGGACAATTTTTCTCCAAAATTCGGATGTAGTAGATGATGACGATTTTCATCACCGAAACCCAAATACGATTCGTACATCGGATGTCGGAAATCGTATACATGTGTATCCAGCTTTATTCCTACGTATTTACATTTAAAAAATTCTAAATAATTCTAGTTAATTTAAAATTGCCTATTTCTAAAAATATTTACATAAAATTAAAATATTCGGTAAGCTTAAATTAAATAACCGCAAACAAATTCCCTAAAACACATTTAATACATTATTCTTAATTTATTTTATTATTTCCAAAATTATTTCTTATGAAATCTTTCAAAAAAATTACGTGCTGCTCATAAACACCGCTGTATGTTAATTTATACTAAACGTTAGGAATTTTTTAACTATTATAAAAAGTAGGTATTAAATGTTTTATATTATTTGTTTTGTTTTGTTATTTAAGTTTTTCGCAATCATAAATAATTCTAAGTTGTATTGATTAAGATTAGAAAAAGGATTAAAATAGAACTCAAATATGTACTGATGATATACATATCTATAGTATACAGTATAACGTAACATTTCAAAATTATGCCTAATTCATGCCACAGGGACGAAGATATAAAAAATTCGAATCAACTAATTAAAATGAATAATAAAAATAGAATTTTTTATCAATTACGTTTAGTGAAGTTAATAAATAACAAAATAATTCTATCAAGCTTATAAAGCACATAATTTTTCAGCCCCCCTCACATAATTTAAACTTTAAACTCTAAGGTGTATTTTGATACATATTTGAAAGTTTTAATGGAATTTAGAATTTGTCCTTATGGGAATAATGGGCATATGAAGCAGCTGCAGACAGTGAAGTAAAACGTCCGGGCCTAGTTTCGTTGGAGGTTTAGGTGATAAATAATACTGGTCCCACGAATTATGTCTCTCCAGCGTATATTATGTATGTAGTATACAAACATGCGAAAAAAGTTTGCCAGAAAAAATGAAAAATGAAAGCGCAAGTGAATCATATTAAAAAAAATACAATTATTAATTAATTACAAGGAAAAAAGTAAGTAAAATAAATTTTCCGTTTAATTATACAGGCTGTCCCAGAAATTCAGGTTTTTTTTTTGTACATTCCCTAAGCGTCCCAAAAATGCAAAAATTAATTCTCAGGGTTTGTTAGTTTCAGCACATGAGATAAAATACAAGATAAAAAAAATTGGTAAAAATGTCAACGTTGCTTATGTATGCAGTTAATTCGGTTTACAGAAGGGCTTCAGACTAAATAAATTTCAAGTATGTAGTTGCAAATGCAACGCCTTAATTAAATATTTATTTTACTATTCTTTGCGCTGCTGTTTTTAACAGTAACCCAAAAAGCAGTCGTAGGTGGGTGAAGTGCGTTTTAATTATTTTCTGTTAATGATAAAGACTTCCTTACTGATTTCCGTTCCGTTTTCAGCCGTTTACTTCGCAGTTTTCTGTTAAAAGTTTTCTATTTGGAGGGTTCGTACAAGAAAAATACACTACGCTGGGAACCGTTTTTTGCGGTTTTAGAACGAGGAAATATAGAGGAAGAGGTTTACCTGAAGCTTTATATGCATTTCTGGGACACGCGGTATACACTTCGGAAAATTTTAACTTTCAATTATTTTATAAGTATAGTGTTGCTTCCGTGCGTCTCTTAATCATTTGTCTCTTTGATAATTTCATGATTATATCTAATACTGAATTCTCACGGAAAGTATTTTTTGCAAATGTGTTCGTCCTTACATTACGCAAAGGGACTATTATTATCTCGATAACACGTGTCTGATGGTAGTGCAGTGCATGTATTTAAACTTATATACAGTTGTATCGTCACGTCATTACATTATTAGCGACTGAACTTTGTACTCGCTTGCTGAGGTATACCTACAGCAGTTTTTGTTCACACCAACTGTAATTAGTGCGACTGGTGTGGACATATCATCAAAATAAAAATCAGCTTGCATGTGAAGTGACACTTACAATTAGTTATTTTTGACGTCGCAATAAGTGTAAATTATAGTTTTAATATCTTCCCAGGCTTTTAATTAATTACTATACTAATGAAATGGCACAGATCAAGTATTACTGACGCAAGCGTTTCATATTTTCATTCTTTTGACCCATGTAATTTTTGAGAAGAAACAATGGTACTAACAAAGTACAATAAAATTTTCTGGATAAGACTAATAAGTATACAAAAGAAAACAGATAATTCATGTTACTTCTTCTTGAATTTATTTATTTGTTGTAGTAACCATACAAAAATGGTCAAAACTCTTTAGCCATACATATTTAAGTGATGTAATTTACCTAAAATTTTCAACTCGTTTGTAGTCAGGGGTAAGAATATTTCCATATGATAATATTTACGTGTGTACATAAGCGGCAATGTGCCTAAAATAATTTTATATTCACCCATTTTACCGAAGGTTCACTTAAAAGTTGAAGCAGAAATGGGCACGCGTTCGCTAGCTTTATTGATGTTCCCTTCCTGCGTTTAAAAAGTTCTCTGTATTCGTGGAAAAGAACAAAGACAATTTAAAACAAACAATTACCACTTCTGACATTTCGCGCTGACGGAAGAGTGGTTTAGAAAAACTTGGCGATATTTGGATTACCGGCGAGCAAATGTGGGGTTTTATAAAGCCAGAGTTTTGTTTTGCTAGCTTGAGGGATGTTAAACTTGAACTTTGAAAACGGAATAACACGTAATACATTTGTTTTCGTAAAATTTGTATCGCGATCCACAGTGGGATTGAATTAAAAAAGCGGCCAAAATTAGAATTTTGTAAAAAAATTCGCAAATCTATCATCTTTCACAAATCTGTCATTAAGGATCAGTTGTACAATTCCAGCTTAACTTTAAGCCAAAGCTTAAACCCTTAACAACAATTGTTGAAATAATCTTTGCTATGGGTTTAAGCTTCAGCTTAAATTTAAACTGACATTGTACAACTGGGCCTAAATAGCATAGTTGATCTACCTTTTCCTAGAGTAAAAATATTGATAAACACCCCTCCTAGCTGATGTTACACCCCAAACTTACCCTTTAAATCGTATGCAGGCGCTCTACGTAGGTTGTTGGAGCGAACTAATTTTATGCTGCAATTTGGCTGCTTTATTACAGCTCTCTAAATACCGAGTTTATACAAACCTTAGAACCTAAGAATTTATATTATATTTAATTTAGAAACCTGCATTTTTTATACTACTGTGCGATTCAAAATTTAAGTCGTAACTTAATTGATACAACTAACCTATTGATTATCTGTCAAAACTGCAACGTCAAGATAAGTATATTTGAAGACAGGAGAAAAAAAATCCTAAACATTTTAATTAAATACGTAAGGGATTGCTTATTAACCAATGACTACAGTGTTGGAGAGCGTTTAAACAAGTACATAACAGATTTGACAGGAGTCAGAACGCAAATGTCAGACTAAACGTTCCGAATCCAGCTAACATTCTGATTTTATTTTCCACAGCCTCCCCCTTATCGAAATAATTTTGGATCTTACAGTACTGTTTATTACATAATTATTACCACTTGATAATGTCTAAAGCGGCCCCTAGACTGTCAATAATATTGCACAATATTTCATATTGCGCAATATTATTGATAGTCCGTGAATGATATTGAAACATTGTGCAATATATTGAGCAGATCAAGAAAGGTTTGATATTTATTGCGCAATCTGAAAAAAAGGATGCAATGTGTGGTTAATATTGTGCAATATCATTAGTATTTCCTCGAGTGCGGAAGTCATGGCAACGAAAGAGGAGTAAAGGCGGTTCATTTTAGAGTGCATCGAGATGTATAGAAATTTGCCAGCCTTGTGGGATATAAAATCAAAAGATTACAGCAACAGGGTAAAAAAACGAACAGTCTTTCACCTACCTGGCTTTTTCTTCTCTCGTTTATTGTTACGAAAGCTCGCAGACGATGCGATGGCAACACAAGCTCCTTCAACATCAATTAGCATGTTTGTTGCTAAAAAGTTAACAACTGACTGTGCAATCGAAGTCCGCTGTCTAGGGCAAATCTCAATTTTATTGTACAATATTATTGGGCAATATTATTGACAGTCTAGGGGCCGCTTAACGGTTGGAAGAAAACAGTTGCGGTTAGAAGTAAACAAACTGTAGAAAAGACACGGAATTCTTATCAATTATCAAAATTAAAATTAAAAAAGTATTACCTGAAAATTAAAAAAGTGTTATCTAAGAAGATATTGCTCAAAAGAAGGCTTAGGCCCAGTTGTACAATTCGAGTTTAAGTTTAAGCGAAGCTTAAACCCATAGCAACGTCCATTACAACCATGTTATTTAAGCTTTGGTTTAACGTTAAACTCGAATTGTACAACTGGGTCTTATTGTTAGTGGACTAGTTCTTTTAAGTATTCAGAATTAGAAAGCAAAGTCGTTGTCTTTTGATGAACTGATTGATTTTTGCAACGTCAAAAGCAAGAAAACTTTTTAAATTTCCTGAAATAATACGTTTTCTAATTTTTTCCTCGTTATACAGAAAGTTTTAAATTCTTTAAATTCATGCATTTTTTAAATCTAAAATCGTTTTCGAGATAAAGCTTGTCTAAAAAGAGTTTAGGTATTCGAGTATGCCACACTTTAGAACTAGATTAGAAGCTATATGCATTTTATTTACCCTGTATAATTAAGCTCAAATTCATGTAGCAGCACATTATCCTAACTACATATGTATAATGGCCAGTTTAACCAAACATTTAAGCCAAAGTAAACTTTTACTTTGAAAAATGTAACTATGCAACGCATAATTTGATATGAAGTTAGCTTTAAGTATCACTTTTTTCTTAAGTCCACCTTGATCTTGAGATCTGTCTGTCACCGTCATTAGAATATGACATAATATTGGGTAATCTCAAATGTCACATCATAAATACATACTACTTAAATTTAAGCTCAGATTAAGAGTTTGGGCAACTAGCCATCAGAGTGAGATTCAGTGCTTTTCTTGTAACTGTTCTATTGACTTTATTTATTGTTGTCATCTTTTCTTTGGGCAACATTAAGGTCAGCTTGCTTCTAATTGAACTGATACATACTTGGTGTCCCAAAACCCTTGTTTGAGACTGAAACAGTATATAGAGAGGCGCAAAAGAAACAACTTTTTTCCATACTTTTTTTTCCAAAAGTCAATAATAAAGGAATCATACGCTCTGAAAGAGGGTTGGAAAATATTGTTCTTTTGGCAATATCTTCTGGATCCTTAAAGTTATGAACTAACATTTTAAATTCAGGTATAAGGCACCTAACTACGCTTTTACAACGTATTTGTTAGATCCTCCCTCCTTTTTAAAGGGTAGTTTTAGGGGGTGATTTTTCAGTATTTTATTGACTTTTGGAAAAAAAAAGTATTGAAAAAAATTGTTTCTTTTGCGCCTCTCTATATACTGCTTCAGTCTCAAACGAGGGTTTTGGGACAGCCTGTATATTCAGACTAGTGATCGTTTTCGTTTCTTTCTCCTTTGCCATTTTCCCCCATTATTCTTTCAAATCCATAATTGTCAGAATCAACTTTACCTTGAGATCTCCCATTAGTATGAAAATGTCTTTTTGAACTGTATTCATACTTAGAAATTCATTGCAATATGTGTACTCGTTTCTGAACGTAAACATGTCAGGTCGGCAAAATTGTAAACATTTCTTTAAATTCAAGTCGGTTACTCCTTTTGAGGCATATAATTGGATTATTGCAAGTTTGTTTTCATTTACGCTTCACATGCTATAGTGACTATTATCTTGTACCTTTTGAATATTGCTTCATTAATTCATAATATTTTTATTCTATACCTTTCCACTTCCTTGGTGGTTTGTTATAGATTTTCTTCTTGATTTAGAGGTCCTACATTCCAAGTAGCTCTTTTCTTCATTTTATTTTTTCTGCTTTCTTTGTTTTCATATTGAGTAACTTTGAATTTATTGTTCTTTTTCTTCGCATGTGGGTCTATTCTTCCATGTTCCTCGTTGTTATACTGTTCCACTGGCTTTTTATCTCTCTTACTTTCAGATTCATCTTTATTCCATTTCCATTTTACAACATTTATACACATTTTACCGTGCCCAATTCTCACTATTTTTTCCTTTGTTCTCCTCTGTAAGCGTTTTCTCATTTTACTTCAACTCAATCCAACCCAATTTATTATATTACGCGCTCTTCTTTCGCTCGCGCCCTTGGCAAGTGCCATCTTCGCTATGCCCTAGTTATGGTCATTTGCTTGGTTGCAAGAGTATTTATTATTAACAATTCTATTTTCTCTACAGTCGAATTCGTTCAAAGGTCTATGAACGTGGCGTTTCAATGCAAAATATGAAAGAACTTAAGTTGCGAAAACAGAAAATGTTTGCAAATCCGTTTACAAAAAATTTCACCTTGTTTTTGACGAGGAGTTTTTCTAAGGTGTTTACCCCCATTTATGGTTTATGACATATTATATTATGTGCCGGTTTCTTCAAAGATTTAAACCAGGATTAATTTTAAGCTTAAACTTAGATGTAACATGCAATATACTTACGTCATAATGTAAGTGACATTTTAACTTAGGTTTTCATTTAATGCTAGTTTAAGTCTTTCTAGAAACCGGCCCTATATCGGCTTAATTACAATTTAGTTAAGTGAAAGAAACATTTTCAAGGACATTATAACGGGTTTTCAATTAAAGAAACTTCTCGCAGTGTGCCATGAAATGACAAAAACCGAAAAAGGCATGTCCTAGCTTATAACACGTTTGGGTTGTCAACTGACAGATACATTTGGCGTTAAAATTTCATTTCTGTCATACTGTCCTGTGAAATGGTTTTCGTGCCAAAAGCAGAAATCGTTTTTGTTTAAATTCTATTTTCGTAATAAATATTTTCACATCTTTTATAAATACAGCATATGAAATATCTGAAGAGTCTTCTTTCTTCAAAAGTAAGGCTACATTTCCCTATTACTTGTGCCACATGCGTAGACATAGGTTTACGAGATCATAATTTTCTAAGGCATGCTAGAGAAGTTTTTTATTTGGAAGCCCTTTACTTTTAGGTTTACTTAAAGAAAATATAATTAGAAAATTGTTTTTTTTTTATGTAAATATTCTTGTTAAGTCAACTTCTTCTGAGGGAAAAAAAATTGAAAAATGATTTATTAAAGTTAGACAATTAATGATAAATGTAAAACAAACATAACAAGTTGAATCACGTAATTATCACCATCAAGTTTTATTCCTTTAGCGTTTATTCATGCTTATGAATTTACATTTCTCTTTTATTTACCCTTGAAATGGATAATGTATTTAATTCGTATTACT
Source organism: Dorcus hopei (assembly GCA_033060865.1). Classification (NCBI taxonomy): domain Eukaryota; kingdom Metazoa; phylum Arthropoda; class Insecta; order Coleoptera; family Lucanidae; genus Dorcus; species Dorcus hopei. Next base: position 16,801,467 of record CM065424.1, on the reverse strand, counting down.
TAATTGAAATTTTTCCGTAGAAACCTAAAGTTGAGTGGAAGTAATAACGTTATTTCATGAAAATCAAAAATTAACGTGTCGTGTAATTGAAAACCGTTCTCAATGGGTGGTATGCATAAAGCGAAGTACATGCTAATACTTCAAGCACCTACTTCGAAAGTGAAGTACCTACTATAGTAACATAGTATTTACTATGCGATCTACTAGATACTACAGCACAAGAGCACATAGAAGTTTTTACTTCGCTGTAGAAGCACCTCCTGTAGTATCTACTTCAAAGCCTCAGAGTCATTTTAATAGTAAATACTACTGCAGCGTAGTATTTACTACGTGCTGTAGTATAAACTTTGCTTTCGTAGTATATGCTTCAGAACTGCAGCAGGTACTTTATGTAATAGAAGATACTTCGAAGAATATACTAATTTGAGAAGTATTAGCATCTACTTCGTTTTATGCATACCACCCAATGACTTAACGTAACAAAATTAAATTAAGGAAATTAGAGTGTTAATTTATGTGTTCATAATGAAGAAATTTTTTATTCTTTGCATGCGCAAGTTTTTGCAAATTGTTAGTGGTGGTCTAGGTTAATAAAGGATAAAATTCTTTTGCTCAACTCGAGGACTCAAAGACTACACTCACTATACTGTTTTAGAAGGCTGTTGATTAAATGTACTTAACAGAGTTAACTTAAAAATGGAAGTTGTCAACTTAAGAAAAGTAAATTAATAGAATTAGCTAATTAGTACACTTAGGGCCAGTTTACAGAAAATTTAATTGCAATCAAATTTTAATGACGTTGTTAATTTGACAGTTCACAATGTAATTCTTAGGGAAACTTAATCGTGATTAGTTTAATTCGAAATTAAATATTTGATTTGCTTTTTGTAAACCCACCCTTACATTTCTAACAGTGTTTCCAACTTTTATTAAGTGATTAATTTTGTTACGTTAAGTCATTGTGAACGGGCTTTATAAGGGTTGTTATGTCCAATATATAGAGTGTTCCATGACGTGAGGTCACTACTTCGTATGCGTAATTTTTAAACCAAATAGAATAAGAAATTCTATTAAATGTATACTCTAAAGTGAATCGTTTTCTATACAGAGTGTTAAATTTTTATTTTTTAAATAATTACAATTTCAGAAAAGCCAATTTTTGAATCAACCGTTTAAAGGACGTGTAATTAGTAGAGGAGAACAGATTCCTTGCCCCCCAAGAAGATCTCTTGAACTTATTTACATTATTATACAGGATTTTTGGGATATAAGATAACAAATTTTTTGTGTATGCAGAAATAGACGAAATAAAACTTTTCTTCCAGTAATTTTTGTGTCTTAACATTTTTTTCAATTTGAAGAGCCACTGTTTGTGATCTATTGGAATTCCAAAACGTAGTAGTAGCAGCAGCTAAGTACTCTTGTTTTCTAATGTTTAAAAAATCGTAGTGACTTTGATGTTTAATGTCAAAAACGTTACCTCGCATCAAAAATTTAAATGAAACGTGTCAAAAAATTTTTCTTTAAACGTCAAAGTCATGGCTAACTTTAAATTGTTGAAATTTCAGTAGATCACAAACAGTGGCTCTTCAAATTGAAGAAATTGTTACTGGAAGGAAAATGGTATCTAAGACATATGAAAAAAATTTACTGAAAGAAAAGTTTTATTTCGTCTATTTCTGCATACATAAAAAGTCTGTTACCTTATATCCCAAACACTTTGTATGTTACGTCATATGGTATACCAAACACCATCAGAGACTGATGAAGATCTCAGGAGACCCATCTTTAAGGCAGCAGAACTAATTCGGACAATAATGATATGTTACTTAGGATATTTAGGTCTCTCTTAACAAGAGCTAAAATGTGTCTCGAGGTCATCTTGAGCAATCTTTAATTTAAACTAAATAAAAATAAATATTGGCTTTCCTGAAATTGTAATTATTTCAAAAATATAAATTTTACACTCTGTATTTTTAAAACGGTTTACTTTAGGGCATAACTTTATAAAAAAAAAATTATTCTATTTGGTCTGAAGATTACGTATACGAAGTAGTGACCTCACGTTATAAGACATCCTGTATAAGCAGGATTATTAAACTTATTCTTGTCCTGTGAGGTTTTTTATTTCGGAAAATTTTATTTCATCAGAGGCATTACTTTTGAATAAATGAAATTTGGAAAAACATCAGTAAACTTAGAACAATATTTTTTAATGACGAGAAATAATTGAATAAGGAAGAAGAGGTTAAATTGTAAGTTGAAGAATGACAGGGTTCTGTTTCTATAGATTGAGGTCAACAAAATTACACAAAACATAAATTAGTATAACAGTGACAATTTCTGAAAGTTTGTTAAGTGAAATTGAAGGTAAATAATATGTAGGTATTAAAGATGTGGATAATAGCCCGATAAAAAGGTGAAAATCATATAGGTCATTTTTTTACTATATAACGATCGATTGATAAGTTCTTTTATATGGCTACCTTCTTCTAACTTTCGTGAAACGGCCTTGCGGCTTTTGCCATGTCTTGTCGTTTCGTCGTTTATTTTCTTAACTCAGATCTATACGATCGGCATATAAATAAAAAATGAACTATACATAATGAATATAGAGATGGGCGTTTCATTAGAAACGCTGTTATCAAGTCGAACGCAAAAGAAGCAATAAAATGTTGAAGTCACATAGTTTTTTTTTCAATGCATAAAGATTCTAAGACTGATTTAGTTGATCAGTTGTATCCTAACTGTGAATTTTTCTTACTTCATCATAGTGCGTCATAATAATAGAGAAGGAGTAAACAAACACAAAATTCAGAAACATTTGTAATATTTGTAAAATGAAGCAAAATAAAGTGACAGAGATATATAAAACGAAACTGTTCAAGATAACATTACAGAGATAATAATATTTGTGCCAATTGTATTTTAGTTTAAAGAAAAAAAAATAACACAAGTTGATATGCTTTATTTCATAGATAATATTATTCTAAACTTAATTAGTTCTCTTTTCTATTCATTTTCATTTATCAAATGAATCTAATCAGGCCATCAGTTGGTTTGGATTCGTTAGAAGAGTAGATTTCGTTTAAGTAAATTACTTTTCCTGGCCTTGCCCGTTCGTCCGCTGGGATGCAATTTGTTCCATTTTATTTTATTTTCCGAGGTTGCAAACATCTGTACTAACAGAAACCTTTTTGGGAAATAAAGTTAAAGATATTTCAGAAAATAATATGAAAAGGACTGAATGATTTTTTTTACCTTTGCAATTTGACTATAAGGATATTGTATTTTCAGGTGTATTTTTGGTTACTTATGGTATAGCAATGATATTCTGCGGCATACCAATGTTTTATCAGGAAGTAGCTATTGGACAGTATTTAGGATCTGGAGGAATGACATTCGTGGGCCAGTTATGTCCATTGTTGAAGGGCGTCGGTTATGCCACAATGACCATCGTTTTTCTCTTAGACGTGTACTACTGTATTATAATTGCATGGACACTATATTATTTGATTTGTACATTTGCAACTTTACCTTATTTACCCTGGGGGAATTGTGGTAAGTTTTGATTTATCTATGTACAGCTGCGGAATCATAAAGCGGGACAAGTCTTATGGCTTTCAACTAATACTGCTTCACTGTTTATTTATTTTTTATTTGTATGATATGAATTTTTAATACAAACAGAATGATTGTATATTATGAACTATGAAGTTTGCTAAGTAACTATATAGTTACCAGAATTAAGAAGTAACAATTAAACTAACGACATTATACTGTCCCGCTTTTTGATTCCGCAGCTGTACACATATCATGTGAGGCCCTTTTGTATTATACTGTGATATTTCAGATAATTGGTGGAACACGAAAAATTGTTCGATCGGAGAACTGCACACCAGAAACTCATCAGGGATGTTAAATATGACGATTTTCAATGAAACTAGAAGAACGACTCCGGTGGAAGAATTTTTTGAGTGAGTTTTAAGGTCTGAATTGTTTTCTTTAATGCACGATTCATAAATTTTCAATTCTATATTTATTTTATGTTGAAGAAATAATGAAATTAAAAATATATTTAATGTTTACTTCTCTATACAATTACCTTCGCCAGTTCGCGGGAATTCTCTTTTGTATATTTTATGTCTTACTAAAAATAATTGTTCAACATAAACCGAGATGAAATGAATAGTCTTTTTTAAAACATAAATAAATTGTTTTGATGCTGTTATGCCGTTATTATTATTTCTTACTTTCACATTCTACGAATTCATTTTGTTTTAAGTAAATAGAAGTGCGATTTATATATGTATATTTTTTAATTTGTTTATCTATAAGGATTGAAATATTTTAAAGATAACTTTTGCTTTTGTTCATCAGTGTGTATAGAACACACAAAGATTTCATACTTATACATATATATTTAACATTCTCTGAAAGTATGTTTAGGAATTCTTTCGTCGACGAGAATGTGTTTTTTTTCTCGTCTCAAAATGAAAACAGTTATTTTATCTTAAGAGACCAGGAAAATGCGATTTAAATGTGTATCTTGGAATTTCTTTTTTGTTAGTGTTTGAAATTTCCATATTTCCGGTGAATATTTCAAGACGGAAGACGTAAAAGCAAACATATGGTTTGGGGGGGTCGTAACTGTTTCTGTTCGGTAATACACTTTGTCTTTTATTATAGTGGGATTCGCTTATACATTCCGTAATATATTTTTATTTTAACAAAACTACTGTTTGTTGAGTTAGGGGCAAATTCAGAAACACCACTCACACTCAAACTTGACCTTCGTCGTTATTTGAAATTGAAATTTGCTTTTATATTTATTCGTATGATCAAGTTTTTGGTCAGTATAGGCACTTTGACCATCTGTGATTCACGATAGAAAGTTAAAAAATCATGAAAATGAAAATTAAAGCGCTTCTGAATTTCAAAAAGTGTGAGTGAAGTGCTCTCTCGAGTATCGATTTAGTTGAGTGCGATTGTACAGATCTCATTTGTACTAACTACAGTTCATTTTTTTATTATATGCCGATCTGATCAATCCGAGTTAAGAATACAACGTTATATCAGTCGATCGATTGGCATGTAATAAGAAAACGAAGTGTACACTAACTTCAAATACTTTTGTCATGAGTAAGTAAAGTTAGACGAGTTAGGCCCGGTTGCACTAACTTTTTAAGCAAAGCTTAAATTTAAGTGGTCTTTTACTATGGTCCAGTATTTCATTCGGAGTTTAACTTTAAGCTTCGTTTTATTCCCATAGTAGTAATTGTAAGGACAATTGTTTCCGTAGAAATAAAACGAAGCTTAAAGTTAAACTCTGAATGAAATACTGGGCCTATGACATTATTTATAGATTTAACAAAATGTTAGTCACATTCTAATTGATACTTAAGTTGAAGTTTAAATATCAATCAAAATGTATTTGATATTATACTGAGATACTGACCATACGTAAATGTCACGTTCTAAACATAACTTAACTCGGTTATTAATTTCATCAAGAAGGTAAAGGAGACGTAGAGAGGGGAGGGCAATAAAAAGTAGTTCCCATATCTTGTAAATGGGACTTTAATTCTTAGGTTATGTTGGATTCAATTTTGTGCTGTTATTTTGTATCTTCTTTGGCTACCTTCTCCATGCTTTTCCAACATTTTATTGAATGCATTATACCTAAATGTGGTTCTTTGTTTGTTTCGTAATGGATTTCCGGGTCATTTTTGGAAATTACATTTTGCAATTGACAACTCAATTGTGACAAGTGATAATTTGAACTTTAAATGCAATAATACCAATCGCTTTCGTAAGACAACATAAGAACAAAAAAATCACAATTGGTTACTCATTACAAAAGTGAACGGATTAATGTAACAACTATAGTTTTCAATGTAAACATATAATGTTTTTTTTTCAGTCACAAAGTCTTGGGTATATCGAGCGGAATTGAAGATGTTGGTGGAGTTCAGTGGCAGTTATTCACCTGTTTGTTGATTGGCTGGATTTTGACGTATTCAATTATAAGAAAAGGACTAAACGAAAGTGGAAAGGCAAGTCTGATCTAAACTAACGAATATGAAATTTTTTTTAAATTAATTCTTTTTGCTTTTCAATTTTACTCAATTTTAAAAAGCTTTGCCTGCTCCTAATTTTGTGTCATATATTTTCTTGAGGCAAAACTAATTAAATAACATGTCAAAACAACATATTGAACCTCGCAAAATGAAAACATCCCCCGCAAAAATAATTCTGCTACCCTCCCCTCAATTTGTCAGTTTCCATGTATATTCATTAACCCTATTGATTTTTTCTTTGCAGATAATTTGGTTCACTGCGTTGTTTCCTTACGTTGTGCTGATAATATTGTTGGGGCGAGCCGTAACTTTAAACGGTGCTTATGACGGACTGCTATATTACGTTACGCCCCGTTGGGAAGAATTATTAACCCCCGGACCGTGGCTGGATGGAGCAACACAAATTTTCTTCGCCTACAGCATCGGATGTGGGGCATTACCGGCCCTAGGTTCTTATAATAAATTTCATCATAACTGTTATAAGTGAGCCATCAAGTAAATTGAATTACTATCAACATTTTCTCTGTTTATTTTCCGAGTCGAGTCACACTCAATCCACTGATTTCTTTCAATTTTCTTTTTCTTTTGCGGTCGACTCGAAACTATAACTTTAATGTTGTTCCTTTTTAGGGATGCAATTATTACGTGCGTTGTGAATACTTTGACTTCACTTTTGGCTGGCGGCGTTACTTTTTGTATATTAGGCCATCTTGCTACCGAGCAAGGCACTGATGTAGGAAGTGTTGTAAAAAGTGGACCTGGTCTTGTTTTTTTAACATATCCCGAAGTTGTTTTAAAATTACCTTGGGCATCATTCTGGGCGATTACATTTTTCATCATGTTATTGGTATGTTAAATGGAATTTGCTGAAGTTAATTGCTTTTCATAAATTTATATTTTTGTTTGTAGATCCTTGGAATAGACAGCGAGTTTTGCCTGGTCGAATCTTTCATTACTGGCGTGGTGGATAATTGGTCGGAGACTTTGAGACCTCATAGAGAGAAGTTTACCGTCGTAATATGTATCGTCATGTTCGTTTTGGGTATTCCCATGGTTACACACGTAAGTTCCGAACTAGAATTATAACATCCAGCATACATTATCGAATTTGTGTAATCTCGGTGGCATAATCTATGCTCTATTAGGCGAACTGATTAGTTTGCTAGACAGGAATCACCATTGCACGGATAGAATTGTCTTACTCGAATGTGTCACGTATATGTTATGAATTTGACTTGTAAATGAGACGATAGAAGATTAAACGACTATTTTAGCTTTAAATTGAAGTAATTATTCCTGAAAATGATCATTTTTTTAGGGTGGAATGTATATTTTCCAATTAATGGATTTCTATTCGGCAAGTGGAATGTCCTTACTGTGGGTGTGTTTTTTCCAAACCGTAGCAATTTCATGGATTTTTGGAGTCAATAGATTAAGTGACTGCATAGAACAGATGATAAAAATCAGGCCAAGCAGATTTTGGACGATCTGTTGGCAGTTCTGCGCCCCAGTTGTAATGATCGTAAGTTTTAACCGTAAACTAGCTCAAACCCCAAACCTCTCAAAAACTTCTTTTCAGATTATATTCGTATCGCAATGTCTAGAATTTCAACCCCTAACTTACGGGCGGAGTTACAAATTTCCAGATTGGTCGAACTACATCGGATTTGCTCTGAGCTTTTCGTCTATGATTTGGGTGCCGGTGTATGTCATATATTACGTGCTGAGCGGAAGCGGAACAATATGGGAGGTAGATGCCCATTATCGCTTATTTATTGTATTGCGTTTAAGTAAAACGAACGTAATTTATTTGACTTCGAAAATAAACTTGGAAGTTTACTTAATCGATTTTCAGACGTATATACGAAGTCGGACTTATTAAAGAAGTTCGTCGTTTAACTTCTTAGAGCTTCCAAACAAAGAAAGTCGTTTATTCTCGTACTTTGTTGATGAAATGTGACAAATTTCCCTTATTTTTAATCGTAAATTAATTCGAGGTTTCCGTTTCGAAATAACACCAATTATTTCTGTTGTAGAATATTTTGAGCGGGCTTCAGCCGAGTATCAAGCAGAGGAAAATATCCATAATCGATAGACAAAGTGGCTTTTTAATTTCGGAGAGCAGCGCCGGACTAATGACGGCGAGTCCGTCGTTTTGCGTAGCTCAAGTGGAATAACATTAGTTTTCATTTAAACCTTGATTATGTTATTTATTATGTACACGATGTCATTTGCAGTATTATGCTCTACGTAATTTTAATTAGGGTGTAATTGCTATAGAATTATCAAACCTAGAAATAAATATTATTGAATAATGATCTTTGAATTTTTATTGTCAATCGTATATTGCAATATTTTTGTAGGATAGTTTTTTTTTGTGTTAAACATTTTCGACCAATGACAATGTCAGAGGACGGAGTTACAATAAACTTTCACTCACCCTACGGTTAGATCTCTCTTTCCCTGCTTTCTTTCTCTCTGTCTCGACCACTGCTTAACATCTGGGCTTCGCTTTCCGATTCGATAAGGATGTCATGAAAATTACAAATAACCATTTACGAGCATCTACTCAACAATGTGGAATATTTTACTCACCGGGGCCTTTTCCCGGCCCCGCCAACTCCAGCGGTGAATCTAGACGCAGTAGCTCCCTGTTGGGATAGGAACTCACGGAGAAGGTATCCTCGAATGTCCATCTTCGTACTTCGCATGCACAAAGACGAACCCCAGGTGGATATTAGCATACTTTGCCTTCTGAGCGTACGTTCTCAGAATCATTGGTGCTACTGTCTCCTACAGTGTTAGCTACACCGGCCTAAGCCCAGTCAACACCAAGTCATGATTGTTCTTGAAAGCACAAGGCAATTCACCAGGTCAGGTATATAGCTAGCCGTGCCTCCGGCATTTACTACTCACGCCTCTGCAGTTGGCGGATAAGGTCAAATGCCGTGTGCAGGTGGAGTGATCCCCTACTCTCTCCGACTATCGCCGAATACAGAGCGATCACTCTTATGATAGAATGCACAATCTCTTGCCCTATGTCCGAGCTATCAGCGGACATCGCGAGATTGGCACCTTACTCTACCTCAGAGTGTCATCTATCATCAGCAAGCATCAATTCTTGCACAACTCCTTCATCATATGTCACTGCAATTCATTACAACACTCGCGAGCCCGTCTGCGCAACATTACCGACACGTTTACTACTCAAAGCCCGCCCGGAGAATAACTACCCGCATCTTTCTTTCCTTCCATCCCTCTGCCTGACACGTACCCCGTATCATATTACCAAACCATAGACAAAATAAACAAACCTGCTCGTGATTTACGGATATATTGAGAATGCGTAAACTTTCCTAAATTCTAAACTTGATAAAATATACAATGACAACATTTTATATTTTTATTTACCAGTTGTTTTAATCTTGATAAAAAAGGCGGAGGCACAATAGAAATACTTTGAATAGAATTCATATGAAGAAGGGCTTTTAGTTATAAGCAGACCGTGTCGTTTGTTAGGACATTTTAGAGCCGTACTTGTTTTAACTTAACAAACGCCGCAGTCTGGTTATAAGTGTCTTTCTGATAGAATGGAGATCAGAATATGTTTTTGGAATTTTAATTCTCGGTGGAGGATTTAACTTCAGCTTTAAAGCTAAATTATTTTTTAATTCCACAACAGATTAAAAATAGATTTTTACTGACTTCCCCATAAAATGCGATAGCCAAGCGTAATAAAAGCGAAATATAAAAACTATAAAAATTAATCTCGCTTTCAGGCTCTGCTGCGGGATGTTATTCCCCGAAGTCGTCGGACGGGTGCAAATTTAATCCAATGCGATAACTTATAATTCACGGGATAAACATGTAAATCCTAATTTTGTAAAAATCGAGGAAATGCGAATTTATTGCGTGTGCTAATAGTGTAAAACTCGACAGCGCGAACTACACGTCGAACACGTCGATAATTCCCCGTCTGCAATTACTAGTTGCAACAACACTGACACGTTTTTATTACAGGATAATGCATTAAATTAAAAAAAAAGAACACAATTCACACACCATATTTTTTAAAGTTAATATGTCACGTGAAATAAAAAACTACAATTAACTAAACCTTTATTTATTTATTTTATTTTTAAAAGTTGCTTCATTTCATTGAAACTTTATTAGCAAGGAGCAGATTCTGGAAGTAGGTATTAGTGTCTGATTTGGTAGGAAAAATTTGACTCTGCGTTTGACATAATCCAACATCCTGCCTTTATTAGTAACCCACGTCAAAAACGACACACTATCAGAGAATATCGAGGGAGGTTAACAATTGGGCCTCATTAAAATCCCATTTCCCTGCCGTACACTATTTTATTAACAAAGCAAACTGTACCAGACGGGATGGGGTGAATTATGAACGGTGCGGACGAAAAAGCTTAATAAAACACAGTTCGCAGCACCTGGATCTATTAAATCTTCCTGGTAAAAGGGTCGCAGCAATTAACCTTCGTTTGTTTTGTCACTGTTATTTCTGCACTTAGCCGTAGCAAATGTTATAAAATTGAAAATTAAAAAAGCAACATATTTGATTTAAATGTTTTCACTCGTCTGTAATTTTCCACGTACTACTTATAGATCAGAATTCTAAAATAAAACTATTTTTTTCAGTTTTAGTAATATTAAGTTGTCGGTATCTTTTTTTAAAAAGTATTACAGAGAAGAGAACGGTATATACAGTGCATGAATGATGATAAATGTTGCGTGGATCTTCGCGCTATATCTTTTTGATTATGTACGTTTGGAAATGCGAACGAATGAGGAAAACATGAAGACAAATATGCACGTTCCAGTTTTAAATTGTCTCGGTTATTCGCTGAAGTTTTCCTTAAAAAAAGGCAAGGGGAAGGGAAATTAAAAAATATTAGAAAATAAAACTTTTTCGGAATGTGGCAATATAAAGTAATTTTGCTTTTCGATTTCAACAAATTTATAAAACTGCAATTGTTTATATGGTACAGAGGTTTCTCAAAATTAATACATCTTTACAATTAAAGTAGAATGGAGGAACTTACAGGAAAATGTTGGGATCTTCTTGTATACAGGGTGTAATCAATTAAGTTTCACATACTGTAACTATTATTAATACATAAGAAAAGAAGCGAAGTTAAGACAAACGTTTTGGAAAAATGTCAATAATAACTCCGGAAAAATATGCCTTTAGTTTTTACATAAAACTATTATGCGCAATAAAAGATAGGGCAGTAAATCCGCAGATGTACTACAATAAACGTTGAGGCAGGTTATTTATTACTTTCGTACGAAAGAATACAGCGAATCCCAGCTTTTTTAAAATTAATATTTAAGTGACGAAATGCAAATTTTGCATAAAATAATTCATGCATAATAATATTAATTTATTTCCTTAATTTAAAGTAAAACAGTAATCATGAATTCTACCTAATAATAAGTAAAAAATTGGTAATTCAATTGAGGTCGTATTCTAAAAGCATTATTGGAATAAAAAGCACGCCGAACTCGTCATCTCTTAATTTATGATTCCTTATTACGTTCAGACTGAAAAAATAAAATTCCGAAAGATCGCTGAGATACTGTGTGTACATCTGTCCACAGTTGATTTTGATAGTTCAAGTGTTGTGTCGAAATTTGCATTTTAAAAATTATTAGACGTAGTTTATCATTTAATATTCTGAAAGCAAATAGTGATTTATACGTGAAGTAAACAATAAACGTTCGTACTGTTAAACTCGAGCTATGAAATCGCACCTTTATTGCAGAAAATGATTTAAGAATGTTCTTCTTAAATCTAAGGGAGAGCGTTAAACTACACATTTTTAATACGTTTAGTCAATGCATTATTTATTTGACGGAACCAAAAAAAGGTTCGCATTCGCAAAATTCTCCTGTCACCAATTTGTTTCTAAATCAATGTATGTATTTAAAACATTTTAACACGCGAAATTAACGAATTAAATCACGTAGTGTGTTATTTGTTTACAAGGTCTGTAATATCATGATGTAATTATTATCGATTATATTATCTAATGCAACAGATGGACGAAGTTTTCGTTATCGAATTGTGTTGCGGGCGACACTGACCCAGTGACCGTGATGATATTTGCGGAATTTATTGTCTTACGATGTGTTTATAAAAATTTTGCTTGGCCGGCTTGTATGGGATGACTTCTTAAGTAGCCAACTAGCTGCAATTTGTCAATTCTAATGCAACGTTAGGTCAAAAAGTGATCGGAGGATATCACGATTGAAACATTTCATTACGATGTGTTTATAAAAACCGCAGACGTACTGACGAACGAGCAGAGGTTTTCAAACAAAAGGCGATGGGCTCTTGTGGTAGGTCAGTTTTTAATTTTTGAGCAAAACCATTGATATCTGCAGAATTAATCCCTTATGTGATGAAGAACTTATATCACAAAATATAAACATGTTTATATTTTTCACTTCTGACGAAGCTGTCGAACGACTGCGAAATGTTAAGTATTTGTGCGCCATTTAGTGTCCGTTTAAAAGAGTTTGTGATACAATTTTCATCGAGCTTTAATTATGAAGAACTTATAGTATTAATAAGTGAAACTTATTCGATTACACCCTGTATATTTTTTGCACTTCAAGCAATTATCAGTAGAGTTAATATTTTGTTTCTTTTTGTTTATATCATCTGTGGAAATAGAAGGATTTTTTTCTATTAATTAATCTGAAAGTAAAAAGTTTTGGAAAATCAAAACAAGTAAAATATAAAATGCTGTTTATAAATATAATTCATGTAGGTACAAATTTTCAAATAATAGGCAAAAAAGTCATGATAAGCAACTATACATGCGAGCTTGATACATTCAAGTAAAATCTACTTGTAGGTCAGCTGATTTTTCAATTAAAAAAATGTAAAATTTAAAAATAGTCTCAGGATTAAGGCAAATTTAATTTTGTGATTGTTGAATAAATGCAAAACTTCAAGTACATTAGTAATTTGTAATGGAAAATGTCTAGACTTTGATAGGTCAACTTATAAATAAATCATTTATAAAAATCTAGAATTTCAGTCGCCTTTAATATTTATTACGAAATTAAAGGATTCTCGTTTTTCTGCGAGCCTTCGATTCTCGTCTCGTCCAAATGGGAATTCGAGAAACATCGAAAAGTTGAAATGCACACAAAAGATTATTTATTCGGAAATGTATTTTAACGGTTGCAAGCTTAATGAGATCCTGTACAGTCGGATTAAAACGGGAGAGTTTTCGCTCTAGCAGCGGCGGTAATTTAAACGATTCGGTGTATCGACGTTAATTCTGTTACGCGGCAGTAATTGTCGTCATAAACGGAAAATTTAATTTTTCGCCGGCTTTATTAACGGCTCTCACTTGCAACGCGATTGCTTTTATTTCGTGCACCGCCGTTTAACCGAATTTCATTATTACGGACGGTAAAATTCGGTCTCGCCTAGTCGAATTACAACAGTTGTCACGTAGTTGAAGATCAAAGAGATGGTTTCTGTTACGTGCCAACTTTTACTGATGTCACATACTGTATGAAAATGTGCTACACGCTAGGGAGTTTACGTGTGTTTGTAGATACTGTGATATTTGCCTTTGGCAAATATAAAATCAAATTTTAAAAGGTGAATGTGCCACAAATATTAAAAGAAACTTATTTCGGGATACAGAGACACATTGTAAATAGTATATTTAGACAGTTCAAAATAATAAAAACTAAATATCATGCAAAACGAAGTGCAACTCCAAGTGTCGGACCAAGAAGTTCGTTGGGTAGAGGAGGTTCTTCACGAGGCAGTGTGGGTGGAGTTCTGTGCCGAGATGCAGCGGTTCCATAAGAAACCGAGTGCTCCGCTAACTGCAAGGCACTGGCCGGTTCAAGACAACCAGTCCGGAAGGAGAATGCTAGTTTACCTAGACCTAGACGATGGCCGAAGGGTGCGCCTGAAAGCTTCTCTAGTTTCAGACGTTGGACTACACTAAACTGTTGTGGGAAAACCTAAAAACAGACGACAAAGTTTAGTGGAGAGAAGTGAAGTGTTAATTCTACTTTTTTAAAGAAAGACTAGACGAAACTTTTAATTGCAGGTTAAGAATTCTTTTTTATTTTAAGAGAGTCAAGTTTTGAAAGTGCGGCAAACAAAAGATGTTAGGTTAGGGATAGGAGATTTGTTTAATGTAAACAAACGATTGTACTTACCAGTTCATTAATGTAATGAACATCATTACTGAGGTAAATAAGTGCTCTTATACAAACTTATATTTCAATTGAAAGTAAAAGAAGCTTCCGAACACGGAAAACTTGAACACGGAAAAATGTTTTAAGCTTTGAAAAAAGCTTAATAATCTAACACATCTTTACATTTCGGCCATTTGTAAGGCATATGTTTGCCAACACAAAATTTGTAAAACCGCATCAAAAACGAACTTGTTACCAACAGAAATTTAGTTAAATGTCGATGTGAGTCATCGCGCTCCGGAATTTCTCGCTCGCGATCACTGTGAACGAGCGTGCATGAATTGGCGTGGTGTGGCGGCTATAAAAGCACATGACAAGCTAGAAAGAGGATTAAACTTTAACATTAAATTCACCCGAATTCAGATTCTCATCGATAACCGATCAGTCCACCTAGACAAGTCTAAACAGGTTTGGTGACGTTGAATTTGTTGCGCAGTGCAATTAGTCATTTTATCTTGTAAATACAGTCGAAGCTCCATAACTCGAATCTCAAGGGACCGGAAAATTACTTCGAGTAATAGAAATTTCGAGTTAAAAAACGAGATTACAGTTATACACAACGTGCAGGGACATCACAGGAACATCAGTAAATTTCGACTTACAGAAAATTTCGAGTTATGGAGGTTCGAGTTATAGAGCTGCGACTGTATTGTAAAAAGACATTAAATAAAAGAAGACGTATTTTAAAATTGAAGATTTTTCATTTAATTTTTTTTTGGAAAAAAGAGAATTTTTAAAACAATTAAAAAGAAAAATTCTGAACTTAAAATTCCACATAAATCAAAAACTTTAAACTGCAAGTAATTGAGGCTGGCTTGAGCGCGAGCTCGTCAGTTATTGGTTATTTAAATAAAATAATTTTTTTTCCATATAAATAATAAAAATTAAATCACCAAGAAACGATCTTGCCTTTCTCATAAAATAGTTATTGGTTTGTGTCAAATAAGAGAGGAAGTTTTTAAAGTTGAGTTCCCAGCATGCGTACGACCCAGAAATTTGGCCAGCTGGTGCTGCAATTCCAGAAGCCTAAAAATGTTCAAAAAACGCCTCAAACCCCAACGGCGCGGTAGGACCTGCGAAGTTAACCCTCCAACTTGTTCAACTCAACGCTCAATCGCTGCTTAATAAAATGAACCATCTTGACGTGCTGATAAGAAATTGCAAACCGGATATAATCTGTATCCAAGAGCACTGGTGCAATAATGAAACAATTAATCTACTGTATCTCCCTGATTATGAACTCAGAGCCCATTTTTGTCGCAAGGAGCACAAGTGTGGCGGAGTACTAATATACATTAAATCGGAAATTAGTTCTTATCCGGTAGATCTTGATATCTATTGTATTGAATTACATTTTGAAATTTGTGCCGTCAAAATCTTTGTTGATGAGTTACAACTGTGTATCATTAGTATATACAGACCCCCTAGCGGTAGACTATTGACATTTTTCTTCTTAAGCAACTCTACTGCTAGTCAGCTATTAGATGATCTGATTGATAGTTTTGGTTTAAGCATTACGAATAACCAACCAACAAGAGTATGTACCAACAACAACAACAACAAAACTTCCTCCTCCAAAGTCGACTATACAGGCTGCGTAAATAGTATTGCACCTAATGGGGTTATGTAGAAACGGTGTGACATTTAAATTTGACGTTTGGTGGGATTAAATTATACATAAATACTGTCACGATGTCATTATCTGAGGAAATAAGTAAATTTAAATTCATTTCGTAATTATTGCAATCATGTGCATTTCAAAATTATGCAGAATCAGCACCCATTGAAGTAGATCAAAGTCGCGTTACACATGCTCGCATAAATGCAAGCTTTGCGGAATGCGGGCGTGTTGTTTACATGTGCCAATTAAGATCGAGGCAGTTAGAACGCTTTAAGAAAAACAATTTTGATGCTGATGTGGTTTAGAACTTTGTACTTTGATCGAACCCCGGCCACCAGAGTAAAGGAACCAATTGTGACGTAGAGATAGGGATGTATAAAAGATCGACCCGCAGGTAGAATCAGGGTAGTATTAAAAATGAGTCAGTAGTAGGTAGTATTAAAAGTAGTCAGTGATAAGCAATATTAGTAGTCAGTGAAGAGTATTAAAAGTAGTTAGTTAGCAGTTTAGTAAGATAATTAATTGGTCAGTAGTTGTGAACGAGTGCGCGTAAGCCGAAGCAAGCGAGTGAGCTCTCCACGAGCACAGGGCTGGCCTTGGGCCAGGCCCTTTTGCCTGAAAGTAATGTAGAATTTAATTAAAGTCAAGTAATTAAGTTAAAGTTTAAAAGAGTAGGAGATTAAATAAGTTCGATAAGTTTAAAATAAGTGAAGTTAAAGAAATAAGGATGAGCTTAGAGTTATTGAGTATTAGTTTAAAGTAAAAGGTTAAATAAGTTCGTTAAGTAAGAATTATGTTTAAAATAATTATAATGATTAATTAAGTTTTAAAGTAAAAAGGACTTAGAGTAATTTATAATTTAAAATAAAAGTAATCGAAAGACATTTCTCGTAATTTTAATTCGTTAATTAACTAAAATAAATTACCATCTCTCTTCGTTTACGCGACAATACCCATATTTTGATATGAGTTTCATTTGTTTTGTGCGACTGGTGTTTGTCAGAGGCAGCCATCTTGATTTTTTAAAATGACAACCTAGGTTTAGTATGGTGTCATTTGGTAGGTAATTGATTTAGAAATACAATGCGGTTTATCATAAGCTTGTTTATTCTAAAATACATGTGACTCTACATAAGAAAACAAGCTTATGATAATATCGTATTGTAGTATTTGCTATCAGTTCGAATTGGAATAGCGATAAAGAGTATTAGAAATTGCTAAAATTGATAACAATCAATCGATAACATAGAAATGTTACTTTTAAATTAAATTTGAATAAGTTGAATAAGTTTATTTTACAGTCCTTTGACCAGAAAATTTTCCCTCTACAAAGTTAATTTGACTTTTCTTCGTTATTTTAGAATAAACGACCTTATGATACACCGTATTGTATTTCTAAAATCAATTACCTGCCAAATGACACCAAACTAAACCTAGGTTGCCATTTAAAAAAATTCAAGATGGCTGCCTCTGACAAATACCAGTTGCGCAAAACAAATGAAACTCGTATGAAAATATGGGTATTTATGTATAATTGAACCCCACCAAACGTCAAACCTAAATGTCATACCGTTTCTACATAATCCCATTTGGTGCAATACTATTTATGCACCCTGTATAATTACGAAGGCCCATCACTTAAAAGCATATTGTACCTCAGTTGTAATTCATCCCAACTTAGGTGATCATAGCGCTTTACTCTTAAGCCTCAGTACAACTTCTGTTCCTGGCAAAACTGGGATAAAGCCCTTACCTGTATATTGTCGTAACGTTAACAATGCATCCCTAGAATTACTGCGGAATCTCTTAGCTAAGCATAACTTTAATTACTATTATACGATTCGTAGCCCTCAAAATATCGATGAAGTTTTTAACGCTTTCATGAACGAGCTGCGTAGTGAAATCGACGATTCACTGTCTATCAAAAAAGCGATCAAAAAACCATACTCTACCAGGTGGATAAACAACACTGTCATGACTGTCGGTTATGAGTTAAAAAATTTGCATTGGCTCAAACAGAATTTCGATATTCCCCAATTGCACGAAATTTACAAGCAAAAGAAAAAAGCATATAACACACTAATTTCTGAAACTAAAAAGCAGTTCTTTAGTAATATAATTGACAATTCGCACAATAAACACAAAGCAACCTGGAAGATAATAAATGAAAGACCTGGTCGGACTAAACGCAACACTGACATTGTTTTAATATCTAATGACGTGTCCGTATCACAACCGTTAGAAGTGGCGGAACTCTTTGCCAACCATTTTTCGGCAGTTGCCGAGCATTTTCTCACAAATTCTTTCGGATCTAGCCCTGCTGTTCCTTGCACAAGTAATAATAATAATAATAATAATAGTATTTATTGCCTATTGGTTGACAATGCTAGGCTAAGTCAAATGGTAATGTATTACAAAAGTTACAAAAGCAATGCTTAAAACAAAAATAGCGACAAAATCAAGTGTTTCACAATTAAATTAATTTAGGTTGATACTTTTGTTGTCACTAAAAAAATCCTCTAATCTATAAAACACTTCTCAATTAGATAGGACTTTAATTGTATTTTAAATTTATTTATGGTTAAAAGTGTTAATTCTTTCGGTAAATTATTATATAAATCCAAACCAATTCGAAGTGAACAGATACTATCCAATCTGTAATTGTCTATGTGAAGAGTATCTTTTGTGCGAAGATTCAAACCATGTTTTTCTTCTCGGGTAATGTGTAACGAACCATTAGATTTTATGTGCAACAATTGCTTATAGATATAAAGATAGATATAAAGACATATTACGGTAAGCATTCTGTTTTTCCTAAATAAAGGTTTGCAGTGTGTATCAGGAGGTACGTTTTCTATGGCTCGTAATGCCTTCTTCTGCAAAACTAAAATTTTGTGAGTATGCTTTGAGTGTCCCCATATTTCAACCGCGTAAGTCATTCTGGAATAGAATAGAGCATAGTAGGCATTTACTGCAGTTTTCTTGTTGGTCATAGATTTTATTCTTTTAATCGCGTATATGGCTTTTGCGAGGTTTCCACTTAGATGTTCAATGTGTTGTTTCCAAGTCAAAAAAATATCTACAGTGACTCCTAAAGATTTAGTATGACTCTTTGCTGCTTTTTTCTGAGTTGTGAAAGTCATTTCAACTGTTTTTTGAGTGATTAGAAACAACTTATTAGCGTAGAACCAGTCTTCAGCTTGTGCTTTTGTAGATTTAGTTGCAGTCGTTTTCCGTTTTTGATGTTTCACTGCTAATGTAGTATCGTCAGCATAAAGGGTTGTGTGACAGGAAAGACAACATGGCAGATCGTTTATAAATATTATAAACAATAAAGGTCCAAAAATTGAACCTTGTGGAACTCCGTTTTTTTATGGAAACAATGTCGCTGTTTGAATCCTTATGACTGACAAACTGCTTCCGATTTGATAAATAGGACTCCATCAATTTGAAAGCAACGCCTCGAAATCCATAATATTCAAGTTTATCTAATAGAAGTTCATGTGGGACACAATCAAAAGCTTTTGTTAAGTCACAAAATAACACGTCTGTAGCTGTTTTTTCTTCCATGTTCTCTATAATAAAATTTGTAAGTGACTTTAAGGCATACCCTATATTGCAATTTTGTCGGAAACCGAACTGCCTATCAGAAAAATAAGCATTTTTCTCAAAGAAACAAATAATTTGTTGTGCAATAATTTTCTCAAAAACCTTTGAAAGTGTCGGAAGAATGGCGATGGGTCGGTAATTGTTACATATTGCTGTATCCCCTTTTTTCAGAATAGGAGTTATTTTCGCGAGCTTAAGACAGTCTGGAAAAAGGCCTGTTGACAAAGTAGAATTTACCATAAAGGCTAAAGGTTCGGCAATGTAGTCAACGATCTGTTTCAGTAGTTTAGTACTTATACCAAAGCAGTCAGGAGTACTCTTTGTTCTAAGGCTACTTACAATTCTTTTGATGTCTTCTTTGGACACTGGTCTGAAAAACATGCTCTTTCCTTGAACTGGCACGTCCTGGAAGTATTCATTTGCCTTTCTTCTAGATTTTGGTATTTGAGAGACGGAAATATTTTGAAAATACTTATTAAGCACATCACTGGATGGTACGTTTACTGGAATGGATTTATCACTAAGTATTTCCTTATTTATTATTTGCCACATCGTTTTAGTTTTGTTGTCCGCCATTTCAATTTTTTCAATGTTTCTCTTCCTTTTTTCTTCATTTGCCATATTATTGTAGTGATTTTTAAACTTAAGAAATAATTGTCTTATTTCTTCATCGCCTGTTCTCTTAAATGCGCTGTACATTAGATCCAAGGTTTCTTTGATAGCTGACAATTCTGGTGAAGGGCAATGGCATTTAGTAGAGATTCTTTGGTGTTTTATAGGAAAACAGGAATTAAAGTAGTGCAAAAAAGTATCCATAAATAATTGCATCTGATCGTTGGGGTTGGAATAGATGTTCATCTCTTTCCAAGATTCTGCGGCAATTTCATTTATGAAATTCTTCACATTTGCATCAGAAAAAAAACTAGAAATTGCTAATTGTCCTTTGTATTCATCGCAATCGACTTTAACAATTTGGGCTTCATGATCAGAAATTCCGGCAGGGTAGTCATAGGCTTCTTTTACAGTGAAGTTGCAAAAAATGTTATCTAAGCAAGTAGCAGTAGTTGATGACATTCTAGTCGCTTCAAACATGGTGCGTTGTAACCCATAATTGAGAAATAAGTTAATTAACTCAGAGGATTTACTATCTTTTTTTAAAAAGTCAACATTGAAGTCCCCCGCAATAGTAACTTTACTACTCGGGTAATTGTATTCAAGTTCCGTGAGAATTTCTTCCATTACCGTTCTTACAGTTGTAAAATCTGCATTTGGGGGTTGATAACAACATATTATAATGAGATTTTCCCCACGTATGTAAATTCCGGACAATTCCACAATTTTCTCCACACTTTTGTCAGTAATCCAATTTAGGGTCTGTGCCTTAATAGTATTTTTGATGTAAATACAGATTCCTCCGTGAGTAGCTTCGAGTCGACAATAGCAGGTTTAAGTTAATATAATTTTCAATGTTAAAATACGTCCAATTTTGTTTGTTCATCCAATGTTCGCTTAAACACAATATATCTGCATTTATTTGTTGCGCAATATATTCTATTGAAGCTATTTTATTCATTAAGCATTGTATATTTAAATGAAAAATCAGTATACATTTATTCATTTTTTGATGCGTTGTAAGGTGTTTAAAGCTATGTTTCATTTTATTTACATACATTGATTGCTATGCTGACTCATACTCATATTGAATTCTTGCCTTTTCCATATCCATTCTGTGACTCAGTATTGGACAGTTGTAATCAAACGGCGAATGCTTATAGTCACATGGCTCTGATTTGTTGTTAATTTCCAAACAGTTGGGGCAAATTTTTTCCGAGTTACCACATTCTTGCGCTAAGTGTCCCTGTGTTCCACATCGTAAACAAACCGGAGATTTTTTACAATTTTTGGCTATATGGTTAAAACCAGTGCAGTTGTAACATCGAACAAGATTTAAGTGTTCAAAAATAGTACAGGTAGAGTATTTCTCAAAAATTACACCAT
Organism: Dorcus hopei; assembly: GCA_033060865.1. Taxonomy (NCBI): domain Eukaryota; kingdom Metazoa; phylum Arthropoda; class Insecta; order Coleoptera; family Lucanidae; genus Dorcus; species Dorcus hopei. The sequence goes on along the minus strand of CM065424.1, from coordinate 16,779,900 downwards.
TTTGCATTATATTTTCGAAAGTTTTAGCATCACATTCTATGATTGCTAAGTATTTGGTCTTCATTTTCTTAATTACCAGTATGTCTATTTGAGCATCTTCTGTGATACATTTATTTTGGTTGTATATACATTCTTTAAGTTTTTCCGAACTTAATTCTTCCTCTATACCTATAATTTTTATTTTAGGTTTTCTTGGTTGTGGAATACTTGCATTAAATTGCTGCTTCATTTTATTTTTGGTATTTACCATGATTCTTTCCGCTTCTCGTTTATTTTCACAATATATTGCTACTGAACCATTCTGTCTTTCACGGATACTTGTAATTGCTGCTCCAATCTCAACTGGATCGAAACTTCTTTTTACATCGGTTTTGGTAATTTTTTTCCCTGTTTCTTTTGGTTTAATGATAATCATATTTGTTTGTAAATTTTCTTAATTGTTTCACTGTATAATGTTTTATTTGAGCAATTTTTATCTGTAGGTGCTGTTGCAGATGTCTCGTTCGATTTGGCTTTTAGATCGCGAATTTCCTTTTTCAAAAGGTAATTTTCTTCTTTTAGTGTCTTTACTTCTGTGTTCAAATTGTCGCTAATTTTTTCTAGCTTGATAAGGCGTCCTAGAATAGCTTCGTAGGTTGCTATTTCTTTTGTTTCTTGTTGTAGTGTTACTGCATTGGAAGACTTCAAAGAATCCGCACGTTTTCGTTGTAAATTGATGTCAACGTTTAGGGCTTTGCCTTGTGTCGATCCACCCATTGTATCATCGCTCACTGAAGACGCGCTAGTTTTTCTAGCTGGTTCACAGCTCGGACATTTGTAAACTTTTTTTTTCACGTGCCGGCCACGCTTATCCGTGATTCCTCCACAGATTAAATGTAAACAATTTTTGCATTCATTGCATTGCATAAAGCCTCAAGTACACGGGGCGAGTTTACAAGCTACAAGCCGGCTTTTTCACAAGCAGCTCGTAAACTAGTCCAGTGTACTCGATGCACTCGCTCCGTTAGCCGCTTGTAAAAACGCTCTGGAAAAAGTTGAACTGCCGGCGACTTTACACGCCACTCGCCGGCTTTGAGCGAGCTAGCTTGCAAACTAGCCACGTGTACTCACAGTAGCTTGTGCACAAGTTTGCTGGTAGCATTGGTTTCCACACGCCAGCTAGTTGGCTACTGAGCAAGTGGGAGATTTTGTGTGTACTCGATTACTAGCGCACTCGCCGACTCGCCGGCTTTTTACAAGCCGGCTTGTAGCTTGTAAACTCGCCCCGTGTACTTGAGGCTTAACTGATTTCGGATTTGCGAATGGCAGCTTACATGTTACACATGTTACACCCGTAAGCCTCAAGTACACGGGGCGAGTTTACAAGCTACAAGCCGGCTTTTTCACAAGCAGCTCGTAAAGTAGTCCAGTGTACTCGATGCACTCGCTCCGTTAGCCGCTTGTAAAAACGCTTTGGAAAAAGTTGAACTGCCGGCGACTTTACACGCCACTCGCCGGCTTTTGAGCAGCTAGCTTGTAAACTAGCCACGTGTACTCCCAGTAGCTTGTGCACAAGTGGCTAGTAGCATTGGTTTCCACACGCCAGTTAGTTGGCTACTGGGCAAGTGGGAGATTTTGTGTGTACTCGACTACTAGCGCACTCGCCGACTCGCCGGCTTTTTACAAGCCGGCTTGTAGCTTGTAAACTCGCCCCGTGTACTTGAGGCTTATCGCTCGACATGGTGCGAGTGATATTTTTAATCAATCAAATAAATTTTCATTAAAGGAAGGTGGAATTTAAGCTACTAGTTCCGCAAAAAGTTCACCTCGCCTCACAAGTTCTTACTCTTGTATGAGTCCCGGCACTTCAGCACTGCGTCCGTTGGTGGTCGACTAAAAATCGTCTTAGGTGTTTATTACACGCACCTTATAGGTAACTTGATCCACCTTACAAAAACTACATAGTTCGAAAATTATGTTAACGAAATTTCATGCTTATTTTTATACTTTTAACCACTAAAATAGGCAATTATTTCAGAGCTGTTCAGCACACGACATGCACGCACTCGCAAACTCGCAACCTTTTTGTAGTCAGTTTAATCCCAAAACTTTTGCCTTTTTGCCAACTGACTCAGCAGAAGTAGCTAAAATTGTAAATAATTTAAAAAATACAAGTAGTTGTGGAATTGACAATATATCCGCACATGTGCTCAAAACTATAGTCCAGCAAATTTCAGCTCCGTTAGCCGGCATTATCAATAGTTCAGTGGAGTTTGTTGTATTTCCAAATCTCTTAAAAACCGCGATTGTTGTACCTATCTTTTTCGGGTCTCTTTTTCGACCTAACCCGTGCCTTTGATTGTCTCAATATTGATTTCATCAGCGCTAAATTATATAATATAGGCATTAGAGGTAATGTTTTAAATTGGTTTCTGCCGTATCTAAACGCCCGCAAGCTTTGTGTAAAAATTGGCAGTCATTGTTCATCTGAATATGATTACGGAGTTCCTCAAGGGACCTTGCTGGGACCCCTTATCTTTTTATTATATATTAACGACGTCGTTGATTATGTTAGTACTGATCATATCACTATACCGGCGGCATAGAGTATAATGTAAACGGCACATCTATTGCTACTAAACTCTCCACTAAACTTCTCGGCTTTTTTGTCGACGAGCAGCTTAACTGGCACGAACAAATTAATAATGTGTGCCAGCATCTGAATAGAACTCATTTTGCCATCTTACATTTAAAAACCGCTATTAACAACGATCAGTTGCTCGCCACGTACTATGCTTTGGGTTACAGTTATTTAATTTACAATGTAATTCTATGGAGTAATGCAACTAACTGCTCGAGAGTTTTTATTGCCCAAAAGAAATTGGTTCGCCTGATATTTAATATGAAGCCCAGGCAATCATGTAGAGATACATTCAGGAAACACAGATTGCTAACGCTCCCTGCAATTTACATAGGCTGGGTTTCTCAGTCCTAGTTTAATTTTAAACCTCTGTTTATTCCCATAGGAACAATTGTTTTTATAATTGTTAACATGGGAATAAACAGGAGTTTAAAGTTAAACTAGGACTGAGAAACCCAGCCATATACATATAAATGTTTACAATTCGTTAAAGCTAATGGTGGTAAATTTTTTACAAATTCGCATTATCACGATTACAACACGCGATCACAAAACTCATTCTCTGTCGCCGGTCATAACTTCACCAAATTTGAAAAATCTCTTAGTTTTATGGGCGGGAAGTTTTTTAATAAATTGCCCGATTCGTTGCAAACTGCTGATTCCTTAACTTTTAAACGCACAATTAAGAAAATACTTTTAGATAAAGCCTACTGCTCAGTCGCCGAATTTCTAACAGATAAAGTACTCCGACTCTTTTTTCTTTAGTGTTTATATTTCTTAGTGTTTGCGTCCCGTTTATGATTTTCTTATTCTATTGTTTGACATGTACATCATTCTTGTAATTGGCTACGTACAATAAAGGAATTTATTATTATTATTATTATTTAAGTAATTTTATGATGTGCGAACGCAAGGAATTACATACTTTGATGTTTGGGCACAAATCAATGTTCTAAAATTTTAAAAATTTTAATTAAAAAAAGTATATAAGAGAATTAAAGAAGTATCCAAACCCTCGGCTAAAACAAATACAAGAACTTGTTCAAGAATTAATTTGGGAAAATACACCAAATTAAGGTCAAAATCTGGATCAACCCAGATTACACGGCATCAATTTGGCGCATAACGTGGGGCCATATAAGAAAAGAAAAAAAAATTAATTTCAAAAGCATTAACGTCACAGCAATATGTAGTAGAAGTTGAAATCCCTTCTACAATTTTATGTTTTATTTTTAATGTTACAACAAATTCATCAATAAATATTTTATACCAGAAATTTACAAAATGTAGGATAAGATCTAAGGGAGACGAAATAGAAATGACAACAAGAAAATAACAGTGGATGGATGGATCAAAAACTGAGAAGAGTTTGTATTCAATAAGGATGTCAGTCGAGGAGACGCACTATCAACGTCTCTCCTCAATACAGCACTATACGAGGAATAATTAGTGATGTGGGAATAACAAAATCATGTACAGAAAATGGTGTTTGCAATAACAGGAGCAATAATAAAAAATCATGTACAGAAAACGGCATTTGCAATATCGAGGAACGTGAAGATAATGAGGAAGATATTTGAGGAAATAGTCAGTGAAACAAAAAGAAGAGATTAGAAATTAATGAGGACTGAGGACAATACAGAATTCATAGAGAATAGTGAAAACTGGGAGGGGATGTGATCAGACAGCTTCAAAACTTTAGGAACAATGATAAATCGGCGGAAAAATAGATGATTACAAATATCACACCGTATACAAGGGATTTTTATGGTTTTATTCAACTTATACAGAGCTAAGAAATGTATAAATTTGTAATGAGCGGTATGTAGTTAACACTACGAGCTTAATCAACAAAAAAGAAAAGAGGTTGGGAATATGTGAAAGGAAAATATTGCCCCAATAAGATCGACTAAACGATAATACAGTCGGTTGATGAATTATGCGTTAAAAGCAGGATGAATAATGAAGGTATAATTAAGGTGATAAGCGCAAAACCTGAGATGGTATGGAGGAACAAAGATTAAATGATACGAAAAATCACAGAATGAACATCGAGCGAGGGAAAAACCTAAGCTGAAATGGGAGGATTAGGCCACCAACAATCTAGAAAACATGGAAAATTTTGGAATGCAAAGTGAAAGTGACAGATAAAAAGAGGCGGAGATTTTTGAGGAAACGAAAACACACACGAAATGTAAATAAGAAAGAAGAAATATTCAATGGACTAATCCACCATTAAAACTGAATCCGGGAAATTTCTTAGAAGGAGTGCTTAACCGTATTGAAAAGGATTGGGTATTTTTTTATAAATATTGAAAAACTTTACGTGGACGACTTACATACATGTGCAAAACCTTGAATGCAAGTGACCGCTTGCTGAAGGTCTTTTTAGTGGTCGTGTGAGGGTCGGGTGGTTAAAAATGAAAAAAGAAAGGGGATGAATTATCCTTTACTTTCAATTATATCAATTTTACAATGCTTCGCCGAGACACTATGCTCGTCTAGATGTCATGACGAGAGTGTGAGAGGAATTCTATTATTACGCCCAAACTCTATGCTTTAATTCACAAAATAATTATACCACAATAATCAACAATTTCCACTTCTTCTCCTCAATCTTTTACCAAAATTTTAATCAAACCATAAAGGATTCAAGTAGCAATTTCTTTGTTTGTGCGCGTCTGGTTTGAGCTTTATTTTGTCAGATTTTGCTCTCAATGTCCCTTTTATATGGAATGAGATTTTAGTCCTCGCCCGCCCCTACATATATTTTACGTTGGTGATTGTAGAAGACACTTTTTAAAAAACGGTTAATTTTACTGAATAACAACTATATTTTAATTATAATCGAAATACAGGAGAACACACAAAGTTATGACGGTAAAGTATTCTGCGTTCTGAAGAGTTCTACGTTCTGCAGAATTCTAAAGTGTTCTGTGTTGTGGAGAATTGTAAAGTGTTCTGACGAAAGCTTTACAAGATTTAATTTACGGTATGATACAAAACCAACGAAAAATCAATAATACAATAAATTAGTTTACATACTCAGCATTGGGTGATCAAAATGATATCATTGCAGGTGGCTGCAAATCGAAATTAGTCATGTGAAAACAAATTGCCAAAATAAAATGTATAAACTTATTAGATCATGCGTAACTGACGTAATCTGCTGACCAAGGGTGAGTATGCGTGTTGATGTCTATTTTTTAAGTTTTACGTGAAGGAATCTGTAACATATTGTAGTGTTGCTTTTATTTGCAGATGTGGTAAGTATTTAATTTGTCTATCTTCTCTTTTAATTTAATCTTTATATCACATCCACTACACAATTATGTAGTCTAGTAGTCTTATATGAATTCTATTTTATAATGTCAAAGTGACATTTCAGGGTGCGAACTCTCAATGTCAGTTGTAAACCAGTTATTTATTATAATTTTGAAGAAAATTCTTTTGAAGATAAATTGGTGAGTAATTTAATTGTTTAATTTTGTAATGTATGTGTAAAATTCTAAAGAAATAAAGGTAATCCCTCGTTTGCCAAGTGTTGCTACCTGTTACACCCAATCGCGAAACAAGCGATAAGACTCCTATGATACTTTAGAACTTTATAACGTTTATATGTAGTGTGATGTTGAATTAGAATTTTTGTATTATTATTATAGATAGAGCCTTATTTGCCAAGTGTTGCTACCTGTTACGCCCTATCGCGAAACAAACAATAACTCTTCTATAATAATAAAGATTCTTTGTAGATGTGTGTTGACAGTTCAAGTGATTGATGAATGACAAGATGTGTTATATGTAATGTATTTTTAAAACCAAAAGAATTTTTCTAAATCAAAATAAACTTACTTTAGCGTTATGCAATGATACATCCCTGGACAATGGTTTGATTTAATTTAAATATAGAATTGAGATTTTTTAAATGTATATTGTCAAGTTTTTTTATAATAACAAAATTTTTAATGTGTATCGTTTGGTATCTATTGAAAGATTAACGTTTTGTGTACATATCCTCCCCATTACACCTCGGTTTGTTTATTCTCTTAGGTGATCAACCCCTCCATTTTATTTACAAATACTTCATTCAATTTTACACTTCTGTCACACAAAACGCCAATCTGACAGACAACTTAAACATTTCAAATTTTAAATTAAACTAAGTAAGTATTCCATTAACATTTCAATAAAATCTTAAATTAATTAACATTCTTAAACATAATAACCTAATTATTTGAATAATAACAAGTTTTTTAATTTTTAGGACGCTGCATCTTGACGTATGCTCCATCTTGAAGATGTTTCATCCCGAAGAACACCGCGCCTGGACGAATGTTGCATCCCGCAGAACGCCTCTCGCATGATGTTGATAAAGAATGCTTTCATCTTGTAAAACGTTGTTGTCTTTGTGAATGTTATGAAGAAACTTATTTTTTCATTTTTGGGAAATATTGCATGAAGAATATTGCATTTTGGAAAGTTCTTTATTAGGTGTAAAATTTGTCGGAAACAGCATACGATGAATAAACTTCTGGACATAGGTAAATATCACTGCAATATATATTTTTCAGGATTGACGAGAATTCTCTTTTTCTACGTTCTTTCTTTTAAATGAAAGTAAGAGAAAATATATATATACATATACAGGGTGTCTCAGAAAAACTGTTCCTAACTTTCAGAAGTAGTAGAGGGCATAGAATTAAGCAACTTTTACCAATAAAGTTGTGGCCCAAAATAAAGAAATGAGGACTAGACATACTCTCAATGTTAGAAGTAACTTTTCTATTTATTTCTAGAAGCTAATATCTGAGGACTATCACGAATGGTATCAAAAGTAAGAATAATTCCAGCCATCAACTTCTCTTCTGTGTTGGCAGATGTTGCATAGGCATAGACAATCAATTTAATATGACCCCAAATGCAGAAATTAATTGGAATGGTATTTCGTGATTGTATAGGCCAAGCAAATGGATCATTTGTCCCAATCCAGAGATTTTTCCTTTAAAGATGGTCCTTTTTATTGGCCTGCTCGATCGATTGTACGTTTGGGGTCATACTAAATCGATCGTCTATGCAACACTTGTCAACATAGAAGAGGAATTAGTCGCTCGAATTATTCTTACTTTTGATGCCAATCGTGATCGTCCTCAGATATTTGGATATTATTCGTCATTCAATCAAATGTCATTAACTTGTACAATCAAAATGGTAGCCTTAATTTTGAGCATTTCTCATAATTTTTCAAGTTTTCTTATTAAATTGAATTTAATTAAAATTAAGGAATTTGGCATAAAGCGAAATTCTAAACAGTAAACAATGACACAAAGTCATGTAACAATTAATACAATTTTAAGAAAGAACAAATATGAATACTTATAATAATTCAGTTAAATTATTAAAGAGCATAATTTTAAAAAAATAATAAGTATAATTAAAGAACGATATTGTACCATACAATGCAAAACAAATTTAAAATAACGAGAAGAAACAGCATTTTGTAAATCAAATAAAGCAGTTGTTAGTTTCTAATAACATAACCAGTTGGCGAATGAATTAATGTTTGCTCACCCAAACCATGGTACTGGATACAGAGAGACGGACAGCTTTTCGGAGTTTGAGCATGCCCTATGACATTCGATTGGATGCTTATTACGTCTTCGAACTCTGGGTGATGCGCACGACCATGTGACTACTAGCTGCATGATATTTAATCATGAAACCCAGTCGCCTTTTATATGGTTTATACCGGAAATTCCGATTATGAAAAACTTTGCATGTGCGACACTTGTCCTATAAGTCGTCGTAGTTTTTCTAAATCGTCCGCTCTTAGTCATGTTTGATTGTGCTTGCATAATACCGGTTTCTTTGATGAGTCACCTCGGCGACTGTTTAATAATGCAACATGCAGTTGATATTCTTCGAATGCAGTTTTATTGACTAATGACGGCAAAGGCTTTGAAAAGGCAAGTCGTTTGATTACATAATTCTTTTTACAATTTTCAGCAGAATCTTATATCGTACTCCTTCATACACGTGAACCAAAGTGTCTAGCAAATTTCCAAATAATTTAAAGCAAGAAGATTTGAAGACGTTCAAAGTAAACTCAAAGAAAAACTGCTTCATTGCAAAAGAAGTTCTGCTGCAATGAAGAAGTTATGGAGAAGGAAGCGTTTGTGTAGAAGTTTAAATATTTTGTGGTTGAATCAGTTTTAACAGTTGATTGATGATAGCATTACTAAATTTGAACTAATTAGCTCATGCGTTTACGCTAATAGTTTCGCAATTATTAACTGTCGAATGAGGGTCGAAAATTTCTGGCACGTAACGCTAGTTGAATTATCGATTGGATTTAGTGCCCCAACAGCAAATCCGGTGAAACCTTAACGCTGACAAAACATATTTATTTCTTTTTGCTCCGACTAATTTAACGATCGCACTTTCGGAGCGTACAGTCATTATGCGGTTTAACTACAAAAAGGTACATAATAGTGTTGGATTACACGTTATATTTTACTCTCGAGAGTCGTGTACTTCAAGCAAATGTCATTCACTATAATTAATTAATGTAAGTTCATCATTATCGGCTCTTGTTACATACTACATATAATGGAGTGCATGGTTTATTCCCACAGCAAGACCGCGTTTGGTCACGTTTCAAGCCCATTTCTCATTGCATTCAATGGCCATTCTGGCTGTAATGTGAATATGAAAGATGCGAATACAAATCCGTGGGTGAATTCGCTCGTAAATTTTTCACATATCTGTGGATGCGGAATCCATTGTTGAGGTTTGCGGATTTTAATATCTTTTTCAATCGGTATACGAGAGCTGTGAACTGTACAGCGAAACATAAAAAAATATATGGGAACAAAGACAAATATACAGAAAAATATGACCGATCAAATTCATATCAGATTACTTGATTCAGTCTACCATGCATTTGTAAAACATAGATACGATTTCAAATTAATAAAAAAATATGTCAAAGAAATATTAAAAGTATTTGAAAGTTGTTCAAACGATTAATGTAGGTTCTACTAGCCTCGTTGATAACTAAGATTTAATAATAAACTCTCCTATTTAAACCGTGTTTTAATGGTGTGAAAATAGTCTATTAATTTCATGATTAATTACCGAATTAGCTACGCATTTGCCTAAATAAATCAACAAAGCACCTAAGCGGAAAACCCCATTACGTAAAAGATTCCTTTGTATCCTTGGTTGTTAGCGCAGCCAATAATGAGGAGCTAAGGATTTCGGGCGAAGGAAACACACAAGTAATTTGCTTTACAATCTGCGTAATGTAAAAATTGTCGTTTATCACACGCTATACTTCTTTTCGGCGTCGTTAGGGGCTGAGCGCCTTGAAAATAAAGGCGGACCTCTTCAGACCTATTTTCTTTGGCAATGAGGATCGAGGAAATCATTAAGTCGAATTCGGAGATCAAAGAGAGGGATGGTTCACATAATTTATTGATTGCTACGGTTGCCCTGCGAGGACAGGAAAGGCACTGCTTTGTGTCGTGAAGCATCATACCCTAATATGGAAGGATTCTTTTATGATTCGATTTGAATCATACTTTAAAAGGAAACAATTGGAGGATAATGTTGATTTTCCTTGTAATAATTCTTCAATTTTTAAATTGTTTGAACATCATAAAAGTATATTCTATTATACAGCGTGTATCATGTCGTCCAGAAAATGTTCACATTACGCGTATACAATATTATGATTAAGATACTAATATCAAGAATAATTCTGTTTTGAATGAAACGTATTTTTCTTTTTAAAAAAGTGATTGAATACTAGGAGTATAAAAAGTTTAGAAGCACAGGACCTCACTTTTTTCCTCTATTTAAGCGACTACGTGAGGGTTGTTGGACTCGTAAGTTTTGAGTAGCGCCATTTTCCATACGTTCAAGAAACTGAACCCTATTTAATGCTTGCATATCGTGTAATCCTCGAGGCAATAAATTCGGCGAAATAACTCCAGGTAGCATGATCCGGAGATTTATTTTATTGCGAATCGTAAAGCAGTTTCGGTCATTAATTCCTTGACATTAACAGTTGCCTTGTAAATTTTCTACAGATAAACCAATTAATTTAAATTTATGTTTTATGTGCTTACCGTTCGAACCCTATGGCTTGCGTAGAAATAACCGATATGGTGATACATCAGGTCATTCTTATTTGTATCCTTTCATTTCTGTTTTGAAAATTGGATAAAAATAAAGTTACTTGTGCTTTCTATGATGAATGTATTAAATTAGTTATCAGACTGGGTTTCCACTGAAAAACGGTATGTGAGAAGCAGCAGGGGTCACAAAAGCAAAGGATAAGAGTGCACCCGGCTCGGCGTTATCAAAGGATCAAGCTTACAAAAGGGGTGGCACTCAACGCGTGCTACTTTCCTTCCTGAAACGAATTGGGCGACAAAGTTATCGAGTTAAAAATTTCAAATTTACGCTCTCATACGTCATTTTTTATGATGCATAGTTTTTGAACTTCCAGCGACCCCTGTAAATATTGCATGCCCTAAGGTACTTGTTGAGTGAGGCATTTTATAAATACGGCGAAATTTATTAACGCTAAGACTTCCGCCTTAAAGTATAGAGAAACTTTTAATTCGTGAAAAGTTTTCGACATATCCTCATAAAATACTAATTGTAAGCTCGCGGAGCTTTAGTGAGGTAAGAATTAAAACAAGCACAAAGAACGATAACGAACGCCGCGAAATTATGTGAGTGCTTCAAATTCAAGTTTAATGGCTCTGCTCAAAATTTTTTTTTTTAGTGGGAACGTGATGAAATGGGTCCGTCGGTTTTCCAAGCACATAACATTTTTCTGTTGGTCGTAAAAATTTTATTAGCTGATTTAGTGCTTTTGCCAATTTTATATTGCGGAGAGGTTTCCTATTTGACACACATCAATAAACACTCTCTATCTCGGTTCGAATATACATAATTTACGTTCTCATTTATTAACTACATATCAATAAACTACTATTTTATATTTTCAATTTTGTTATATATTTTATTACTTTAACTCAATTTAATCATTATTCACTGATAATATTATTGATTGCTTTAGATTGTAATTATAAATAATAATACAGCGCTGTGCTATAGACCTTACAATTCACTTTACGAATTCCTCGCTTTTTCTTAATAGTTTTCGATTGTAAATTTAGATCTTCCTTAACTATTTTCCTTTCTTCTTCCTATTTGCGAATCCACCGTTAAGTGTCTTATGTCATATCATTTTATTCCTTTTTTTACTGTATTGTTCTTTTTCCTAATTCGACCTCATCTTATTTTACCGTTCTTCTTTTTAGAAATTGTACTTATATTTGTAAATAATTTTTTTCAATATTGTATTCTTTTATCAATTTTGTGAGCATTTTCAAGTATATAAATATCATCTTCCATATGACATGAGACGATAAAAAAAAGAATGCAAAATACTAAACATAAAAGTTTACGATAATTTGCTTTTTGTTTAGCTGAAAAAAAAAAGTATATTCGATGTAAAAAGGAACAAACGCATTAGCGACACTGGAATCTGACGTACACATATTTCACTTTTATTATTATGTCGCCCGGAACATATTTGTAATTGCTATAAAAACGTGAGTAGGGTTTGGGCTACGGGCATAAAATCAAAAGACTACATCGAACGCTGTGTTTCTTGAAAACCCCTACCGAACATCTAAGTGTAAGCTGTTAATAGCTACTCGTGGAATAAAATTAATACTTAATACCTAAGAAATTACAATATTATTTCCAGAATTAGAAGAAAATATTACAAAAATAATGAATAATGTTTTCCCGCACTGTAAGTCAGCCATGTTACTGTTTTAACCTAATTTTTACTGTGTTCGTCATTTTACTTCAATTTAAAAGTGTTTTCAATTAATTCCGTCACAAATGATTTTAAATTAATGAACTACTGTTATAATTTGCGGTTTTCATGCATAATAGATTTTTGCTATTTAAATTGTTTAACTAAGTATTTTGTACATTCAGAGCCTCTGATGAAGAAACCAAACCGTTTCGAAATATAAGGCATAACACAAAACAGTGTCTTTATAAAATCCTGCCCAATTAGCCGAACAACCCTGAAGGAATTTTTCCCCTACATTTGTTTTTAAAAAATAAAAAGACGAAATTGTAGAAACTCAAGAACAAGACGCATTGTTGCAAGGAACTGAAGAATCATTGGACGAAATTGAAGCTACAGAAGAGATGTTACAAGAAGATTGGAAGAAAGTATGACGGAAGCAGCTACAAGCACTGAGATCCGCTCATTTGAGAATTTATTTCTGAACTATCTTAAATCAAATAAAAAGCTTCAAACAAAAAAAAACAAAAGAATTTGCAATGACGCCTAAATAATTACAACCCCGGAATTCATTGAACTAAAACGACTTGAAGAAAAAGAAAAGAAAGAAAAGGAAAGAAGCGACAAGAAGCAGACAAACGAAAATAGCAAAAATTCAAGAAAGCGTATCGTCAAGAAATAAAATCAGACCTAAAAAAACAAAGAAGCAACAAGTGGAAAGCGAGAATGACGTCGAATCAGTGCAAGAATATGACGAATCAACACAAGAAGAGGACGACGAATCAGTACATGAAGATGCTTTTGAAGCTGCCACAGATGACGAGGCTGAAGAACAGGTTGTCAGTTGTATTGAGGGTGATTATCTGATGGTTGATTTTAATGGCCAAAACTATCCGGGCCAAGTCATGGAGCTTGGTTTGGTTTGCGCTGGCCAGAAAAATTGGACATTTGTCATTTATAATGAAGTAGAAATCCTAAAGATTGTTCAGCCACCTACATTATTGAATAAGAGGGGTACTTATTCCTGCCGGAACTGGATCTCTATTATTAATGCTGTTCGGTTACATCTTGAACAATTACATTTACTTAAATTTAAGCTATTTTTGAGATTCTTTAATTTTTTCAAACTATTTTTGTAATGTCGACGATTTTTAAGTTTGTTTCTTGACTCACAAAGTCATCAACGAGAAAAAATAACATTATTTTTATAACAAACAATTTTTCATTTTTGTACACTTGTGGCCGTTTTATTTGCATCTTGCATATTTCTCTTATTTTTCAAAATATCCACACCAAACTTGTCAAACAAGCAATAAAGCAATAAACAATGGCGTGGCCCAGTTAACTCAAATTCTAAACAATGCACTCTAATGGAAAATACACAGCGGTGGTCCAGTTGCTCCAAAACTTCGCGTAACTGGGCTACCCTGGGAACAAAATTGAAAAAAAAAATCATATTTTCGTTCCATATTTTTCTATGACCTTATAACTTATTATAGTCGGTACCTTAATATGTAGAGGGGCTACGTTCAATAGGACTAGATTCTATGTTACTTACAACAAATGTTTGTTACATTTAAATTTGACGCTAAAATGTAGCGGCGATTTACCGCCTAGTAATTTCGTTTTCGCACCGTGGCAACCCTGATGTCCCTTCTTTACATCGCTATGGGGGAACACCTGCGTACTGTGATCGTTGAGTTCTCATAGGTCATGAAGGCCCCATGTGACTCTCAGGCCACCTGTCATTGGTAATTCCTACGCGTCGAAGCGGCCTGCTTCATTTTGCAGCCTGGTCACTCTCTCTTGTTGTTCGAGCATTGTGCCGTAAGGACGTGTTTTTTCGCGTGTCATAAAATTAACGGATTTCTTGCTCATTTAGAGAAGAAATCAATCGCAGCTTTGCTGGAAAATCATTCGACATTGCCGAACAACGATTGGAGGTAGTTTTAATCTCCGTACCAAGCCTGAGGCTCCAGTTTTCTCAGGTAAAATATGATGACGCATATCGACCGACAATGGCCGCTAACGCATATCATTTCTTCTTTCTACTTGGTTTTTATACTTGGCTTTTCCGTTTGGGCGCAAGTTACAGCGCAGGCTTAGGTAATCCCCGCAAACTTATACGCGAGGGATTTCCCCATTTATCGAGTGTTGGTGCCCCGACAAATTCTTGTTGTACGTTTGCCGTTCCCAAGTAGTGTGGGTACGCCATTTTGAAGCATCGACTCGGACAGGACCACTAGATGGCGTAGTGACAGCCAACTTCACACCAAAGACGGTACATGTCATATCGGTCGCGAGATAACCCCTTTGACTTTTATTGCGCATGCATTTTTAAGAGCGAATTAAGGCCTCTTCATGCGGATAATTTGATTAAACGTTGCACTAGAGAATAAGCACCTTTTCGTAACAGTGTAAAGTGTTTCTTTTTTATTTTATTTGTGTAATAAATTGTGTTAACTTTAATTACGATTTTAATTTCTACTTTCATACACACAGTGGGTAATAGTCTCGTCTCTATTTAGTAGAGTTTCATTTTGTGCCTGACCTGATCGATTGGAGACGTCGACCAGTCGAATTACGATTAGTTGTTTGTAAATTGTCTTCTGGCGCCCTTTATAAGTTTACCACCGTAAGATAACCTGCCCCCATTTCCACTGTAGCTAGCAGGGGCACAGCTGATCTAAGTATCGGCAGACTTGTCAACTGGAACCGTGGTAAGTAGAGACATGTAGATTTAATTTAAACTTGGGTGACATGTTGTGGTGCTTTTAAAATCGCTCGTTGCAAAAGTGGGGCCCAGTTAACCAAATTGATCTTACATATACAGGGTGACATTGAAAAAACTACAATGCATAGTACCACGCGATAGAGGACCATACAATAATAAAAAAGATCTGATACACTAATATCCGATTGCCTTTTCTTTTCAAGATACAGGATGTTAAAGTTTGAAAATTTTTTTTAGAAAATTTATTTCTCTTTAATATCTCATAACAAAAAAATCGCTACTTGGTCGACAGGAGCTTTAAAAACAATAACTTAACACAACAAAGAAAAACATTGGCCGCGTTCGTAAGAACCAGCGCTCAAGTAGCACTCATCTGTGATTGGTGGATTTTTTGAATTTCTTCTAAATAAGCCAATCACAGACGAATGCTACTTGAGCGCTTGGTTCTTACGAACACGGCCAATGGTACTTCGCTCTAAAGAAGCTGTTTAAATTGATGGCCTTGTTCTTGGATACACTTTTCCACTTTTGATCGAGATTCACCATAAAACATGTCCCTGTATTCTTCAAACGTGTAGAGGACCATTTTTAAAAGCAATTTTAAAAACACCATACAATAGAATCAAACAAAACGTAATCAGGAACACGACAAACTTGAATAAATCATCGTAGTATTTAATTTGACAGGTGCCATAATAACATAACCAACTACAGGTAAACCTTTTTCAATGCTTGAAAAATATGATAATATTCTAATACTCGAAACTAAAATACACTAATATCCCGATCTTAATTCTCTCGATTTGTCATTTTGAAGGTTTATGAAAAATGAAGTGTATGCCGTAGAAATAAATAGTGAAGAGCAATTATGGAACAGAATTATGGAGTCTGCTGACAGAATCCTCTACTTTTTGGTTCAATTTATATTAATTAATTACAAACTGTTCCACAGAATTTTTTATACATTTTCTCGTAATCTGGGACATGCATTAACTTACGCGATTTGAACACAAATTTCATGGATAATACTAGCGACGTATAAGACAATTGTATCCAATTGTCTCCATGGGATAACGAGACGAACGATTTTACTATCAACTGCCTGTCGGGTTGTGAATTGACCACTGCGATCACCAGATTTAAATCCTTGCAATTATTTTTGTGGACGAAGCAGCCGGTACATTCCGTTCTAGTAAATAATCCGCACGAATTAACAAACAATTATTTACACAATTATTTGCGAATTTGTTGCCCTTTTTCATAAGTAATTCCAGTTATTTTAAAAATTATTAATAATTACATCAGGTAAAGGAGATAACTCCGACTTCCGTTCCCAGCTGTTAAACGTGCAATAGAACGAAATTGAGATATGTGTCAAGGGTGCATTGCATGCAGGTAAGAAGTCAATTAAATAGTAATCATAAAACTGATAGTCCTATTATACTGCTGCGTTTATAAAACATGGCGTCGTATTTCGTACGCAGCGCCGCAGCTTGATTTTGGGGATTTTTTTTAGTTAATTATAAACTTTTCAAAAGAATTTCTTAAACATTCTTCTCGTAATTTGTGACATCGATTCTCTTATGCGTTTTTTTTTGTCGGAACAATTGTCATTCACCCTGTATTGTGATTAGAAGCCCCCCCCTGTTACTCCGCCAAATAATTTTCTAAAGTAGTGGTAAATATTTAGTATTTCTTAACATTAGTTATTTCCTTCGTTTAAAAATGTTCCGTGAAGCAAAAATTTTCATCTTGTGTATACCTGGCATCGTGATATAAAGTTAAAAACAAGGTTAGTGAGGGTAAAGTAGCGGGCAAATTAAAGAAGGGTGTTAATATTACCCTAATTTACCCTTGTTACATCCCTGTTGTATGTATATATACGTAGAAGCACTGTTATTAACTTGGAGTTAATTTTTGTTTAATAAATTTGTGCCTGCAAACTTGGGAAAAAATGTTTGCGTATTAATGCAACTCATTTTATTAATTTCAAAAAGAATTTAGTTTACTTTAATTGATTGGATGTAAATATAGGAAGTACTTGACTAGAGTTTATACAATCTTATTCCTTAGTACAAACAAAATTGTCTCGACGTGATACAGTTCATTGCCTCTGCTGTTTCATAATGAATTTTCATTTGAGTACCAAATTACAATGAAAATCACGGAACTTGAGTGTTGCGTAATCAATCGCCGAAGCAAGAACCGACAATTATTTCAGTATTATTTCTTTGTTAACGGTGAATAAGAAAAGAGGACGGAGTTATGATTCATAAGTCTGTTGATGCAACACCAGACAATGACGCAACGGTCTTCTTTTGTGAATAATACTGTATGTTCTTTTTACTGTCACTAGACCACTTCTTTCTCTTTTCTCTTTTCATCCATCTTATAAATATTCATAAAGAAAACTGGTGCTAGCTTGGAGAGACATGAACAAGTCTTGGCATATTTCTCGTTTGAAGAATACAAATAACAGATGCCAACAAATAAAGTTTGCTTCAATCGCTTTAAGAGAAATTAAATTTGGTGATTTGGTGGTTTGAAGTGATACAAAAATAAAAAGTAAATATAAATTTGGGCTCACGCCTCTAACAAAGAACTTGTTCCGTTTGTTTCGTGTGAGGGTGACAGTTCTTTTATTTAATATCAAACATTGTTTCCAATTTTGAATAAAATAGGATGAGATTGAGATTTAAAACGAACTGTAATCTCCAGAGACTTGATCAATAAAACAGATATTTGTCGCGGCACCGCGGAGTTGAGTTCGCTTAAGTTTTCAGGATGCAAGAACCGCGGCACGAAGCGCAATCTCTGGAATTACTGTGTCGCCATCAACCTGGAACGAGTAATCAGGTTCATTAGTCTGCACTTGAAATTAATTACGGGGAAGCTTTTACTAAATTTCTTGTTGTTGATCGCGAAAAATGAGCACGGTTCATTCGGTAATAAAGCGGTGAATAAGTAATTATTTTCTAATTTATTCGATTGAATCCCCTTCTAAAATGAAAGAAAACGCGAGCAGTAACTAAAGTAATAATCAAGATCTGTTGCTCTTTCATTCGAGGGAAAAAAGGAAAATAGCGACAAACGAAATGAGATTTGTATTGCGGTTGCTCTTCCTTATATATTACAGGAAGGTTTTGCAATTTAAACTCTAACAAGTTTTAAAATTATTTCTGAAGTTGCCTCGAGTTTCATCATTAAGCGACAATGCAAATTTTAATGATTTTAACGAAAAACAAACAAAATTAACACAATTAATATAACAGCAATAAAAAATTTCTTTCGTTGGCGTTTTGTTTTCATCTGATATGTAGATACTTTTATACCAATCTTTTTTGTTTAAAGAGACCATTTTTCAAGTAATAAATATTGAAGTTATTTACTTGCCTCGGAAATTGTTTTGCTTGTCTTTGTTGATTTGTTTGGGTTACATTATTATTTCATTTGCTTGTTCCCATTCTAGGCGGATAAACAGTCGTTGGTATTCGACAGAAAATGTAATTAATTAACGTTCTAGTAAAACACTAATCTCTCTGTGAGGGGTTTCACGAAAGCAGTTGTAAATTATACAGGGTATTATCTATGTAAAAGCTGCTACCTACGTATCTATGTAGGTTTACTTCTTATGCCCATAGCATTGTCTCCTTCTCTTTTTCATGATATGAAAAATCGATTATCTGCAATAAGAAAAATTTCCAGGTTAATGTAGAAACTAGTAGATTATTTAAATTTTCATTGTGGTACAGTGTGATCATTATAGACAAGCAATTAATGTAAAATTAATGCATTGAAATACTAGGGGTAAGTTCGGGGTTAAAATGTGTTTATGAACAGGTTACGTTGTAGAGGATTTTAATCGCTCAAAGTTAATTTGATTGTCGATTAATTACGCCAATACTACCGCACAATTCACGTGTACTAAGCAGTATAACGTTAATGACGTTATAAATGATAAATGAAGTGAAATTAGCTCCGTTACAAAACAACATGGCCGGATTGTAAGTGATGAGGTATTAGTGGAAATTTTAAATTGAATTCATTAAATATTACGGTTTCAATTTCAATTTGGCTCATCATAAAATTTTCATCGCAAATGAAAATCAAAAAAACATGTCGAATATAAGTGAGGATTGAAATAATTGAATTAACTGTTTTTAACAACAATTCTTTTCTTTGTGTCTTTAATTGTATTTTGGAGCACTTTGGATCCGCTCCAAGTAGCTCATATATGCAATCGAAGAAAACAGAAACATTCAAACTAAAGAACTGAGAAAAAGAAACATCCCTTACAGAAAGGAAAGAGAGAATATAAAGAGTGATTTTTTAAATCTGGCGTCGAAGTTGGCCATGAAAATTTCATTGTGAATCATTATGGCCATGTCAGATGTTAATTTGACGTTTGAACTTGCAATTCCTAACCTTGGTTTCGAGGTTTTGAACTCAATAGTACGAGAGGACAACACAAGAATGTAATCTGCTGTAATAAACAAAAAACGACAAAAATAATGAGATCTGTTGTAACAATGAAAACAGTCAATATGAAAATAAGATTGACAACAAATAATCAAAATTGTGGTGCGTTCACAATAAGCATCTTGTTACGGCCAACTTCGACGCCAAGTTAAAAAAAAACACTCGTTACAAGGGCCTCTTAATATCTATAAAGAAGGTCATGAAGTCGAAAACATTTTTTTGTTTATAGTTTGGCTTCCTATGTTTTTTTTCCTATTTCACAATTTGAAGAAAAACTTTGTGGACAAGGATTTTCGGGGGATGAAGAGTTACAGTTGGAAAGAGAAACTTTTTTGCAGTCTAAATTTTTTTTCTGACGGTTTATTTTCTTTAATTAATTAAGTACATTGAGTCGCAGGAGATTATATTAAAAATTATTGTATGCAAATATTTTTTTATTCCATACCTTAGATATCAAATGGCCCTCGTATGGAAGAGACTCAAAAAATTAGAAGAAAAGATACAAAGGAAAGAAAGTGCTATCTGTACCTTGATAAGAGAAGCACAAGAACGTGAAGGCCTCAGATGCCACTTGATGGTGGCTATTACTGGAAAGGGGAAGATGAGGTACACTTTTGGGTAGAGAATGCTGACATAGTTGATAATGGAAAATGCCATTTGGGACGACTCTAAAAGAGTCTATACACGGTCAAACAATTTGCGCAAACTTCCGTTATACAACAACTGTGTTTTGCATTTAACTCTGTGCATTTAACTGTTGCACAACTCAAACGCGAGCATACACGATCAAAATGTTTGCACAACTCTCTTTGCTGCGCGAATTGTTTGATCGTGTATGGGGCCTATAAGACGAACTGGGGCTAGAAAGAAAAAGACGATTTTTCCTTTTCCTTTTTCACTTTCCTACGGCACGGGTGACCTTGTTTGCACACCAACAGTGCAATGCACACACCAACAGTGCAATGTCAGTTTGTTCGCAGGTGTATGGGGGGCTTAAAGCCCATACACTATACGCAATATTATGCAAAACTCCAGTTGTTACGCTTTTACCGAAAGTTGCTTTTGTCATGTACCTACGGAAACATGCCGTCTGACGGCGATATAAATCAATGAACTCGTTCAAAAATTACTGTACAATGTGTCGTACAAAGCCCATACAAGACGCAATAGTTGCACAACACCATTCGTTGTGCAATTAATTTCAAACAACTTTGAATTTCTGCAACTAGTTGCACAGCACGTCAAACAACACCATACACTATACAAATGTTTGCACGACAGCCTCTGTTGCGCAATTTGTTCGCAGGTGTATGGGGGGCTTAAGTTGTTTGAAATTAATTGCACAACGCCAACTATTGCGTCGTGTATGGGCTTTGTGCGACACATTGTGCAATAACTGCAATTTCTTTTTACGCTTGTAAGTAGAAAGTAGTGTTTTTAAAATGGCCAATTACCGTCAGTTGCCGGAAGTATTGAAGGCAAAGAGCAACAGCAATAGCTAAAGGCTGCGTCGTCAGACGGCATGTTTTCGTATTTACACGACAAAAGCAACTGTGTTACATGTAAGTCTCTATTTAAGTAAAAGCTCTAATATTTTCCTACGCGCGGAGCGCACGCAGAGGTCAAAGTTAAATAAAGCGCCGCGCCTGTGGGGTTACAATTGGTCGGCGGGCGATGCGCACGTTTCTTTTTGGTTTTGCCCCGAGATAGAAGCAGGTTGCTACGCGTCCCAAAAGGGTTCGCGCAACAACCACTTGTGCGCGGGGGGAATTTGGTCGTGCCGGTCGGACCTACCTGTGTGGCTCTCTTTTGCAAGGATACGCTGTTGTCCCAGAAGCTCAGTGGAGACGGTCGTGCAGTGCGACAATTAAAACGCATAAGTGTTAACCCGCTCAATGGGGGAACCATCCCGATGTTACGATATGTTAAGGCGCCACCTAGCCGTAATACAGCGTTCCTTAAGGTCATGGACCGTCGCTAGGACAGGGTCCAAAATATCAACACTGGGTAGAGCTCCATCACCGAAGGGCTCGCCAGAAGGGCAAAACAAAATGAGAACAACCCCAAACCCCACCAAGGTAAAAGAAAACCCCAGCAAGGGAGTTAACAAACGGTATATTGATAATCATAGGAAGAGCGCAAAAGAAACAAAAATAAAATACAGCCAGCGCTCAGCGATCAGTTGACGCCAAAAGTAAACTAACAAATAAAATTAAATGTCTTAACAAAAGAACGTCACGCCTAAAGGGCGTAATAGCTGTGCATGAGTAACATTCAAATTACAAACACGTAAATTATCCGTTCGCGTACGGGCCCATTCGCGTCGTTCATAATAAATTTTTACCCAACCGAGTGTATCAATTATAACAAAACAAATTTCCAAAACAAAAAAAAAACAGACTGTTTGTCTGAAATACGGTTAAGAGAGGTTAAATTAAAACTTGAAAAGTACTAAATAGAAAAAGAACAATTAAAGCTTTCGCGAAAGGTTTATAGAGAGACCGGGAGCTCGGCACACGCGCTGTGCGATCCGCCAGGTTCGTGCGAAGTTATTCGATGTCACGGAAACGCAGTCGGTGACAGAACGAAACCCAAAAGGAGGAAAAGAAATAATGGCGTTAACGATACCAAACACTCCTTGTATACTTCGGTCCGGTGGTCGAAGAGTTGTAAGCGGCGTCACGTGTTCATCCAACCCCAGGGGTCGGTCCGAGTCTGGTGATGGGACACGTGCAAAGAACCGGGGGTCAGAAACTACCGGTCAATCAGGGCCCCAGCGAGGTCTGTGTGGCGATTTAAAACGGTGGAAAGGTCGGCCACGTGCCACTTGCCCGTATAAAATACGAGTTGAGAAGCCGTAGAAAAGAAGCTTGTCTACGGTGTGCCAAAAAAAAAATTCGGTGTTCGCAGTAACTAAATCCGCATCAGCGAAAGGCTTGTATAATTACCAACGGCCCATCAACCTCCGTGGACACAATCCTCAACGAGTCCCCTTGCGTACACGAAATTAGCAAATCTTCCAAAAAGGGACGTCCAACGGAGCTGAACACACGAGGCACATGTGAAACGCACCGGAAAAATGAATGCGACCAAAGATGGCCTCCAGCCGCACCCACGGAAAAATGTGACGTAGACGAAAATTCTAGAATTCAGGGAAACCAACCGAAAATCACACCATAACAAAATTCTCTACAAGATAAATCGACAGAAAATCCTTTCCTAAGCGAGAAAGGGGGAAATGCGACGCGATTAAATTTTAGCGAAGAGACTCCATGCTTCGTGCGGGAAAAGAATACGACATGACATACACGTAAGTCGGTAAATCGGCGGTTGGCAACACTGTCTAACCTTGTGTTGACAAAATCAAATGTAAACAAACGTTTGCCGTTATTTACCGGGCCCCAAAGTCGTACAGAATTGGGCTCGGCGACAGGCGCAATCCGCTCAGTGAAGCATCCAACGTGCATCAGGAGATAAACCAAGTAGTCGTGCAAAATACCAACACACGACACGCGCGTAAACGAACGGGGCTCCCAGCGAAATAAGGTATGGAAATTAAAAGCAACAAAAAAAAAACGTAACAAGGTGTGCACGTGGTTTGTTAATGAAGTGCAATTTTCCTTTTCGGAAAGAAATTGGTAGGGTGGCGATTTTCGATTGTTCGATTGAGGAAGCGAGCACACCGTATTATTCCCGTTCTGGGATTTCATCTGACGCTTTTACGCTTCATCTTGAGGCAAAGATTCTGGATCCATATAATTTGAGGATAGCCGCAAGGTGGTGAATTGGGCTCGGAGAAGGTTCCTCCCCGTGGAAGTTGGTTTGGGGTGCCGAAAGTTTAGACGAATAACGTTTCGACCACCACGTGGTAGGCAAATACCCCGTCTCCGGCTAAGTCGATGATTGGCATCTCTTTCAAAAGCCGATAATAAAAGATATTTATAACTAGATAAAAGGATTGTATATAAATTTGGACGTACGTTTGGGACAACATCTAGAAATCCGTTTCATTCTATCTCTGCTAGACATACATTTAAAGTATATGTTTTCCTTCTTTAAAAGCCGGCGCATGCATGCATTTTCAGCTTCTAGAGGAAGAAAGGTACACATTGATGTCAGGACGCTTGTATGCTGAACAAAGTAAACCCACTTGCAATAAGTCGAGGATTTCATCATACAGCTAACCCACAGTTGCTGGCTGTATCTCTTTATCTAGTTATAAATATCTCTGCCGATAATACTTCGACAACCCACCATTTGGAGAGGACCTGGCGAGCAGACTTAAAGTAAGGCGACTTTTACTCTTCAATTTGATCTCGGGATCGGCCATTTCTTTCTACGTCCGTCCGTCCACGGTTGGGAGACAATTTCACGCAGCGTTGTATACCGGTCGTGTGTTAAAGTAGTGTACCGTGTTGCGTATTGTCACGCTAAGGGCCTTCACCATGTCACGTTAAGGGTCCTTCACCACGTCGCGCTAAGCCTCCACTATGTCGCGACGGTGTGTCCTTAGCCTTTGGGTTGATTGGGGTGCGTAGGTTTATCAGAGGGTAGAGCTTTAAAGACAATGATTTACAAAATGAATACCTCTTTATTTACGTAAATGATTAATTTGGTTGGGGGTGGTTTGTCTGTGAAACTTGGGGTGCGGTCCTGGGTCGTTCGCGGCGACTGGGATTGTGGATTCGACTAAGACGGAGCAGCGGCGCCAGTGCAGAACTACGGTGATGTCTTCTCTCGGCAGCTGGTGGGGGAGATGGTCCTCGTACTTCTTTAGGACGAACGGCAATGTTGTCGGCGGCAGTAACAGATGATGGGGGCTGCAGCAATGTTGATGCTGGGGTGGCGATGACGATGAAGCGGGCGACGGCGTCAGCGTTGTTGAACGTTGGCGGCGGCAATATTGGCGTCTCCTCGTTGGTTGGCACTAGTGCCCCCTGAGTCGGCCCGGTGGAAACGACTGACTTCCTCATTTTGGCCCGCACTTTAAATACACGTTTTTTGCCCAGTCGCGCGTTGCATTTTTTCATCACCTGCTTTGTGTCCGTTTGCGTCATTTGTATACGCGCGTATAAGCACGTGGCCCCGTTTGAATGAATTTCGCTGATGTGTTATTATGAAATATGAACATTTACGTATCAGTTACCTCCTTATTGTGTTTACATTTCAACACGGTCGTAAGCTGCCCTCAATTACACAAGTCCGCGTTCAAATACTTTTTATAATTTTTATCCGCGGAACATAGAAAAAACCCCCTTGTGGTTTTTAGAAAATTCCCCCTCGTGACGGTATTATGTATATATTTTAATGTGTTGTTGTTGTAAGGCGATTTGGGGACCCAACGCGCTATTTACTTTGTTTAAATTGTTTCCGTCTTCTACAGATTTGATTTGGCGGATTTCTTTTGCACGAATTAACTTGTCCGCTGATTTTTTTTGTTATACTGTACGTGCGTACTTCCCTTATTATACGAATTAAACATGTAGATTCGTTTGCTTTTTATTTCTATCGTGGCCCTTTGTGTAACGTGTAACCGCTGGCGAATCGTCGACCTTGCCGAAATTATCCCCCGAGAACATCGTGGTCTGGAGGTGGACGTTGGAGTTGGGGTAATTCACCTTCTGGCGCCCTTCGGAGTTCCATCCTGTAACGAACCCAGCCACTGTAACTGGCCCCCAACTTGGTATAGATAAGTTCGGTGGGTACGCTGTTTGGTGGGTTTATTTTTTTCACTCTCGGTAAAAGCGTAACAACTGGAGTTTGCATAATATTGCGTATAGTGTATGGGTGACCTTGTTTGCACAACATCTTGTGCAACGTCAGTTTGCGCAATTTGTTCGCAGGTCTATGGGGGGCTTTAAAGACAGTGTACTAGGTAAGTCCAAATTCCGTTATTTTTAATAGCGTTTTCGATTCACTGCACTAGGGCACTCTCAAAGTATTCTTATCTTGTTTTAACCTCATGTAATACTAGGGAATGGAAACTAGGCTACCGTTTTTTTGAGAGGGAAGTATTTTGAGGAAATCCTGCACCATTACACGAATCACAGGATACGATGCAGAAAATAATATGCAATGGTACTAGATATTGAGGGATGCATATAGATCCGTTTAGTAAAGTATTCAATCTATTGGTGTAACAATTCCACACTCTGAACTTCGCACATACCAGAACTACTCGTCTCAATATCTTCTCAGTGTCCTCATAGTTGTTCAAAAATCAGTTGCATTGAACTTTATTTTCGGGCAAATTTATTTGTAACGATTGGGTTACGATCACGCATTTGGTATTAAATTTTTTTTATTTTGTTTTTCAACAAGATGATTTTAAAATCACTTTGAATTGCGAAAAAAACCATTTTATTCGAAACAGAACCAATTTTAATTTCAAAACTCAAAGAAACTATGGTTTTCATTTTTCGGTAATAATATCTTGTTCACCTACGGTCACCAAAAAATGGAACGAATCAATCATTTAAATACCCGACGCGACGTGAAGACTTTGCAGTTTGAAAATTGTCTTTTTTTACAAATTATTTACAATATTAATTGAAAAATATAACTGTTTTTAACTAATACAGGCTTACGAATATAATTATATGAAATTACAATTTAATATGAGGTTCCGGCGCTTAATTTACGTGAAAATAACAGGCTCGAAATGGAAGTCTCATTTTCTATTTGAAAGTAACCCTACAGATCGATGAAGTATATTGCCTATCTAGCTGCGTTAATCTAAAACCTCCCTGTGCCGATGCAGAAATTTAAAACTGATTTAGTTCAGTCATGTACAGAAGTTGAGAAAATAATTTAAAAAAAAATAGTTGGTTAGTTAAGTAAGAAGTCAGTGCTTCAAAATTGTGAGCTTATAAAATTGACGTTTAAGCAAAATAAATATTAGGGTTGAAATATTTTAATTAAAAAATTACATGTAGTAAATATTTTTGATTTATTTGCAGTTTTGCACCGCCTCGAACTAATTTTATTTACTAACCAAAAGAGAGCACTTAAAACGCTCACCGAATTTATTAAATTTCAACTTGGGTTTGACATTATTTAATAAAGACGAGTGGATTCCACACTTTAAAATTATTACAGATAACAGTGAGTTTCATATTTGAAAGACAAACACAAATGTAATCCTATTATTAGACGCTTTCCTTCTCTTAAGTAATCTGAAGATTAAATTTGTCTCATTGTTTGTTTGTTGTATCTACGTTTTACGAAGTTTTTTGTTTTTTAATACAATTTATTTATTATCTCATTCTCTTCATATCTTTTATTGTTAAAATGTATTTGAAAGTGCAGTGGTCACAAAATAATTTAAGTAAATAAATAATTAAACAAATCGAGAACTTTACATTTCAGCTAATGGAGATGTTTGTTAGAAGAGGTTGATGTCAGCCTTTTAATATTTTAATGATACTGCGGATAACTTGTAAACAAGAGAAATCGAGTGTTTTTCCGCAGCGAAGGGGAGTCAAAAGGAATTAGGAAAAAAATTATTTATGAGGTGCTGTTTTAATAATGAGCTAATCCATCTGCCAATCTATGTTGTTTCAGAACTCTGCTCCCTAGACAAGCTCACGAACCTCGTGTGTCTTGAAAAATTATGTACAAAATTATTTCTTGAAGTGCATTTTCAAAATAATATTCGTACTCTTATTTGAACGTCAAAATGTACAAGAAGTTCCCAATTTTGCAGACAGGGCTATAGAATGGGAATATTCAAAATTAAGATCTGAAGAGCAAGGAGTTTTAATAAATACAACATTGTTGAAAAATTGTAACTAGGCGAGCTAAACAAAATGTATCTTAATTGTATGTCATATAATAAGAGATACATAAGTAGCAGCTTTTTCTTCTTGAAAACTTTTGGCCTAGTTGTAGTGAGCCATGGGTGATAAGTAGCAGTTGCAATATGTATAAGTTTTGAACCTCTGATTTTGAAAATATGCTTTTTAACGGAGCTGTATTTTTTCTGGGATGAAATACAAAAGTATACGTGCAAGTCTGAACGTAAACACCGCACGTTTCATCGTGCACGCACTAATACATTTTTATATTTACTTGGGCCATTGTAATCTTTCTTTCCCTTTCGATGCCGGTCCCGTTTTTCAAACGTGTTCCATATTGATTCGAACTCACGTTTAAAGAATGCGAATCACGATTAAAATGCCACAAAAGCTCAATTCCAACCAGTATTGTATGATTCTTTTTTTTGCGATTCTAACATTCCGATTGTTTTTTTCATGAGAGTCCTTTCGGGTGAATAATTTTGTATGATCGGTAGAAATTGAAACTTTTTTTTATGAAAAATGAAAAGAGGTTAGTTGGGAACTAACCCCGAAAGACGCAATTTAATTTTATTAATGGAAGAAAATGTAATATGTTTTATTACAACTAGATAATATTATTGAAGAGAAAAGCCATTAAAATACTAGGGTAGGAATTAAATTACACGAGCTGGTAAACACAAATAAGTAAATTTTATTTAGTTAGCGCTCTGTGATCAAGATAAATAGCATTTGCAAGAGATGTTAATCAAAAAGCCGTGCTCCGCTGTTACAACAAAGTCAAATGTCAATTAAATCGGTTGCAATGTTTGTCCATTTCCTCTACGAAGCAATCAAAAAACACGACCTCTCGACCGAGTCTCGTTTCGGGCTTCAGATAGAAAGAAACTCGAACGTGCCTTTATATAAAAATAACGTTTCGCGCGTTTCCTCAAACTGCGCTCTCCGGAGAATTAAATCATCCTGGAGTTAATTAAAAATTAATCACGCCGATTTGTACGTTTCGCGGCGAATTAAAATCGTTTTTCTTTACGGTACTCCATGCATTTGATAATTTAATCTTCTAGCAATCTCACCTCTTAGAGCTAAGACCTCAAACTCGCAGCTTTGCTGTGATATTAATTCGCGAGGCGTCCTGCTGTTTCAGGACGAAGTAATATCGCTAGCAGCTCCTTGCTTTAGAACATGATGAAGTCACTAATTTTAAATATGACTTACAAAAGAGTTTTCATTTGTGCAAATATCATCTAAGCATTAAAAAATAATGGAACTTTTTTATATATACATTAGATAAAAAAAATAAAAATTCGAGATTTCATTCCATTATTTTTTTATCACACTCTGTATCTACCTTTTTATATTATTTATAAATATGTATAAAATATATTTGTCAATTTGCGTATTCTGAATTTAAATTAACAAATTTTTCATGTCTGTGTGTGTGTGTGTGTGTGTATGTATTATCAGGATAAAGTAGGAGTACTTTCTGCGTTCACAGAACTTTATCTCGTCCAAACTTAATGTGACGAGACAAGCGTGTGCAATCCTGTGGTTTTCGGTAGCCCGGGATTTTAATCCCTTAATCCAAACCTTTGAGTTGTGGGGCATAAAAGGGCTTCTCATTTAAACGCATGAAAGGTTGAAAAATGTGCGCAATGAAATTAGCAATCCATTAACTCTTAACAAGGATCAGCGGAATGAAATCGCAAGCATACTGCATCTATAAAATTTTGCTGAAATGATTTATTTAAATGCAATAACATGTTGATACTTGTTCATAGTAAAATCATTAGCTTTTCTTATTACAAATTTCTTGTTATTTTTTTTCTCGTTAAGTTTTATTTACACTCTTTACGTGGTTGTTAGTTTATTCATTATTTTCACATTATCTTTTTTCTGACAGTCAAAAATAACATACTAGATGGGCACTAGTATACATATACGAGTAGCAGTTTAGAACTGTTCGGAATTTAATTGTTATTTTGTTTTATGTAAGTCATTATACAGTTGTTCCCATACTTCCTTAAAGCTCTGGGACACCGGTACAGTCCTCAACTTTATCAAATTTAAATTCGATTAAAATTTATTCGTAATATTTCAACTTTTTAAGTCCGGAGTTAGCTGCTTTATCAAAGAATAGAACCCAACAGCGCGTTTTTAAAATAAATGATGATGTATGTCGTAGGCCGCGGCGTTGAAAATCGGATTTAAAAAGCAAATTTAAAAATATTATACTATTACGTCGCAAATAATATTTAGCAACTGAATTATGAATGCCGGACGAGAAGTTGCTTCACTCGGCGGCGTGAAAATTTAAACGAAAAAGGCAAAATCAAATAAACGCGGTCTATTTATCTCGGGGACGAGTGTACAGCGGATCCGAATTTAACACGAATTGATGGCACCTAAATAAAACTTGTTGAATTTATTTACTCGGGGGAAGCAGAGATTGTGACTCGATTTAAAATTTATCTCGCTTAACGGAATCGCAGATTTTTTTCGGCGCGCTCTTGAGGAACTAATCGAAAATAAAAGGAACTTTGCGCTGAGTGCGTTACACTTGAACGTACATAAATTATTTATGAGGTTTTATTCGAATATTAATTTGAACTTCAACGGAGAGGAAGTAAATTTACTGGATCTGCATTTTTATTAACGAGTCACACTCAGAATTAAAAGTAAAAAATAACCTCGTCCTTTAGATTGTTTTTCTTATTATACCATTTCGTACTTCTGTTGCTTGCCCAAAGTTATACACTTGAATGCTTGTGTAAACTTTCATAGTTAAGGTTGATATTTACCTCCTCGAGACTCGCAGAAAAAAGAAGACAATTTTTTTTTCGAAATGAACTTAATTTCTACCATACAACGGAATTATTGTAGGAAAGAATTTATTGCATTAGCACCACATTTACTTAAAAAAAAACTAAATCTATTGTATTCCAAGAAGCTGTGCAAACAGTTCGTTACCACACGACAAATTGCTTATGTAATCAATTAAATGAATGCCGGAGGAACTCGGTGCTTGAATTCTCCAGAGTCATAAAAGTTTCCGACAATTGCGCCAGTCTGAGCAAATTTTCTGAAACAAAGGCAACAAGGTTTCGCTTACATAGACAAGTTAGACATCACTTTATTAGGCTTGACACACGCTTGATTCATGAGCTTAACATTAAACGTGCCTTATTAAACGTCACAGTACTGATAAAATGAGAAGAGCTGTTGCTTTAGCCTACATAAGTAAGTCTAATTTTAGACATCCAAAAGTGTGTATTTCTAAAATAAATCAATACTGGTTTTATTCTACTAAAAAAAGAATAATTTCAAATACTTTTTGCATTTTTAAGTTTCAAGCAAATTGTAAATGCATTTGTAATAATATTTTATTATATTTTAATACACTGTGAATCCTGGTGGATTAGGGAGTATCTAGACGCGTGTACAGGTTCACATTCGTGTACGTAGTGATGCTCGTGGTGTTATAAAAAATAAAACTATTCGATTGTTTTCTATGAGCGGAACGACGTTGAAAGAGAAAATGCGACAGTGTTTGTTTATGATCAATAAGAGGATAGACGGAGTTTTTACGGTTTACTGTTGCAACGAAGCGGTGAGATGTTATAAATAGATTGTCTCACGACTCTAACATATTTGCCGCCGCTGCGCGATTTGCAATAGTGAAAAATCAGCGAGCCAAAGAAATAGTGCACTCATCAAATCGAGGTGATACACAGTATTGTATAGTGCATTGTATAGTGATTGACTGGATGCTCCGAGCAATGCGTGGTAACGAAGTTGTGCTTCCAGCAGCGCTATGTCATTTTAAATACATTATCAGAAAAAATATTTAATTCAAATTAACTAAATTATTGTACTTTGACAATATTGACTGATTAATTAACATTTACGTACAAGCGGGTAACGTCTAGGATTCTCGCCTCAACCGTTGGTGTCTCAAACTGGATGAAACCAGAAAAACCTTGCAGGTCCTTCCACTATTTATGATATATATGATACAAAAGGCTGCAGTCAAGAGGCAAGAGACAAGAGATGAATAAATTTGACGTTTGTGAATGTAAAAGTTTATAAACTTTCAATTTTCTCCTGCTTTGAGAATTTAATAAAACAATACGGTTACACGGAAGTCCGGAACGTATTCGAAAATTGTAAATTTGTTTTCGTCAGTGTTGGGGACTATACTTCATATTATGACTTCGGGGTTCACAAATTATAATCCTCGTTTATTTTAAAAACTCTTTAATGTCTGCGATCGCTTAACACAATGACAGCATAAATAATATCGAGTTGCAATACTTTTCTAACAAATAACGCTTCTATAAATTAACCGTATCACAAACTCTTTTAAACGCACACTAAATGGCGCACAAACACTTAACGTAGTCGTTCGACAGCGAAACGTTAAGTATTTGTGCGTCATTTAGTGTCCGTTTAAAAGAGTTTGTGATACAATTTTCATCGGACCAGAAACAGCTTTAATTATAAATTAACCGTTCTACTAATTCGCTAGACTCGCAACATATCACTTACGAAATAAAACTGATTTAAATATTCCGCCGCCCTGGCTTTATATAGTTATTCATTCTTTCTAGAATAGCGGCGAACATTCCAGTACGATTCCAGCAAATTCTACCACCATCCGGTGCGAGTCTGGAAAACACTAGAATCTTGTCTGGATCATAGGTAGCGGGACCAGTCTAAAAATAGAATTTGTATCAATATAATTTTATTCGCCTTTTATGTCGACTTCACGCACAGGTCCTTCCATATGTTCGCATAGATGTTGGTGGAGATGTCAACATATTGCTGTGATATAACATAAAATCAAGTATTAAAAGGCGAATATGCCACAAATGTTAAAAGAAACTTATTTCAGTATGCAGAGACACATTGTAAATAGTTTATTTAGACAGTTAAAAATACTAAAAACTAAATGCCATGCAAAACGAAGTGACACTCCAAATGTCGGGCCAAGAAGTTCGTTGGATAGAAAAGTTCTTCAGTAGGCAGCCTGGGTGGACTTCTGTGCCGAGAAGCGAGTGCTCCGCTGATTGCAAGGCATTGGCCGGTTCAAGACAACCAGTCCGGAAGAAAGAGGAGGCTAGTTTACCTAGACGATGGCCGAAGGGTGCACCTGAAGGCTTCTCTAGTTAGTTAGACTGTTACGGTTGAAAAATTCCTTTAAGTTATTCCATAATAATTGGCAGCCACCTGTATGTATAACTTCAGGAGGCGTACGTGATTTTTATCATATTTCACAATATTGCATCAAATAGACCATACATTGTTATTTATTTTAGTCCGACTGTATATCTCCATTTCACTCTGTTGCCCGGCTAAATCTGATTTCATTCGTAACGACTTCCGTCTCAGCGCATAGGGGAGAGAACGCCGTGCACGTCTTGGCGGTCAGACTTGCATTAGCGCTCGAGCTTTGCGGTCCTTTTTGTTTGTGTTGGTGATTAAAACCTTTGTGTTTCTTTCATGGAGTTTTGTGATTGAAACCCGAAACGGAATTTTCTCCGAGATTTATTAAAGCACGCCGAGCGAGTTACAAGCTTGTTAAACAGCTTTTCGAAGACCTGCTTCTGTGAAAAGAAACAGGTATGTTTTGTTGGCCATTTTGTGCAATTGTTCCGTGAGTAATGCATATTTCTCTCTTCCACTAGGCTTCTAGCTTCCAGTGGTAGTTTTACCTATCCACTAAAACCCTAATAACCCTTGGGGGCATAAGAAAAGGCTGGTTTCGGTTTTTGAAACGATTTAAGCCTCGCAACACGGCTCTCCCCCACCTGTGAAAGTGGACTCGTCCTGCAAGACGACGCTACTTTGATGACGCTACTTCACCGACTTACGGCGCTAACCACCGTGAGAGGGCACTCCGACATTGTTGACAGCTGACTGTCATTGACGCTGGATGTTCGAATTACAAGGTCGGAATAATATTTAATATAATATAATAATAATAATTGTTTTTTTTTTGTTCTCTGGCTAATCACTTTAAGCGATTAATTGTAAACGAGGGACAGATCTGTTGATCGGATAAATCTAACTTGTCAGTTTACTTATTTACATTTCGTGTTCGTTTTATCGGATCCCTTCTGGGTCGCATTTGATACTTGTACTTTTTCTTATTCGTTATTTAATTTTGAGCATTTCTAATAAAAATAAAGTGTGTTCAGCGGTGCTTTTTATTTTATTTACTTTGCCCACCTTTTGCTTTGGGGTTTCGTCGAACCCTCCCATCTCCAAGAGCTTTGCCGAGCGGTGCTGGAGAAACGTCAGTCACTCGCACAATTTGCTGGCCTTCAGGTAGGTAGCAAGACGTTGGTATTGACCACGTTCTGTAAACTATAACGGATGCCTCATCCGCGAATCAACATGTAGCTACATACAACGTCATCGCTAGGCCTTACTCGTAGGTTGCCTGGTATGAGTGAGAGTGAGTGCGGTAAAACGTCACTTGGACATTTTGTTTAACTATCAGAAAATACGTACTAAATTGAATTTTTAAATTATAATGGATATTATTTAACTTTTTATCGATTAAAGTAAAAGCTACAATTGCCCGGGAATGGGAACGCATACGATAACGATAACAATAAGATAAGGTCCTTTATGGTCAGTTGCATCAAATATTTAAGCTCAATTTAACTTTAAGCTTCACAATACTAGGCCAGCATCTAACTAGTTCGAAACTGTCAAAAGCATGCGCCGATCAATGTTTAACATTTAACGCAGCTCTTGAAAGCGATAATTAATTCGACGGGTGAATATATTTGACAGTTTCGAACTATGTAGTCAGAAACTGTGTAGGAATAAAGCATAACTTACAAGTTGGGTATCTGAAATGTCATATTATTAACATTGCTTAAATTTATGCTCAACTTAAGAGTTTGGTACAACTATCGATTAATCTGCATATCAAGTGTCATTTTCCTTTCCAAATTTTGACAACCGATTAAAACTGCATTTAACTTCAACCACTTAAACACACTGAACAAAACTTTTAATTTCACGTTAAGAATTCTGTTTTATTTGAATAGATAATAGATTATTAATTTTAAAAGTGCCGTAAATAAAAAATGTTAAGTTGGAAATAGAAGATTTGTTTAATGTAAATAAACGATTACCAGTACACGAATATAATGAACATTATTGATGAGGTAAATGAGTGCTTCTTTACTAACTTACATTTCAATTTAAAGTAAAAGAAGCTTCCGAACACGGACAATTTGGAAACACTTCTTTACATTTCGGCCATTTGCAACGCACATGTTTGCCAACACAAAATTTGCAAAGCCGCATCGAAAACCAACTTGTTACCAATGTGTGTCTCTGTCAAGTGTCTATGTGAGTCATCGCGCTCTGGAATTTCTCGCTCGCGATCGCTGTGAATGAGCGCGCATGTAAGAGTAGGAATTGGTGTGGGGCGGGGCTATAAAAGCAGACGACAACGCTAGAAAGATGATTATTGAAAAATTTTAGATTAAATTCACGCGAATTCAGATTCTCACCAATAATCGATCAGTCCGCCCAGACAAGTCTTAACAGGTCTGGTGACGTTGAATTTGTTAAGTTAGTCATTTTAACTAACTATTGTAAAAATACATTAAATGTTTATTTAAAAATTGAAGATTTTTCATTTAAATATTCTCTTTTGAAGAAATATTTTTTTAAAAAATATTTTTGAACTGAAAAATTTCACATAATTCAAATTTTTAATCTGCAAGTAATTGAGGCTCACTTGAGCGCGAGTTCGTCAATACTTGATTATTTAAATAAAATACATAATATATTTTTCCTCATAAATAATAAAATTAAATCAATAAGAAAGCAACCGTGCGAACGATCTTGAATTTCTCATAAAAATTCCAAATTAATATCAAAATCTGGATCAATATTACACAGCATAATTTGGCGCCCAACGTGGGCCAAATAAAAAAGGAAAAAAAATTAATTTCAAAAGCATCAACATTACACCATGGCCTTCTAAATGAAAAGCGAGTTCTATCTGGCCTGCGCAAAAGTGCAGTTCAGGCGTGCTCCGCCAAGCACTGCTTACAGGGCGCTTTCTTAACCTAAAATCTTGACAGTTCTGTCACATGTGAATGGTGGATGAGTTCGTGTAAGAACAAATAATGTTATTGTTGTAAAAATTTGAGCATACTGGATATTATGTACGTTGGAATAAGGTGGAGTATTTATGTCCAATTTCGACAACTTAATTTAGCATTAAACTATTACGGTTTTAGATTAAAATCTTACCTGCATATACTCAGAATTTCTGTGGTAAGTTACAACATGTATAATAAAGCTTCTTTTCTCATTGTGCGTAATTATCAACGCCCTTTTTAACACGTTTTACATTATCAAAAGTCGAAACTCTTTTATGTAACTTGTGATTATTCATAACACGAAAGCTTTTTAAAGTGTCAGTCTTTCTTTATTGCGCAAGCGTACTTCACTCCATCGAGATCAAATGATTTGTGC
The DNA here is from genome assembly GCA_033060865.1 of Dorcus hopei. NCBI lineage: Eukaryota > Metazoa > Arthropoda > Insecta > Coleoptera > Lucanidae > Dorcus > Dorcus hopei. The sequence goes on along the minus strand of CM065424.1, from coordinate 16,743,919 downwards.
ATGAATCTATAAAGTTTATACCACATAAATTATGTTGTATTACGGTAATTATAATATAAATTAATTTTGCGTGAACTCACTTTGATTGACAGTAATGACAGTGCACTTCACTTAGTGCCGTCAGTGCCCAGTAACCAGCGCCAAAGTGTCGATTTTTGGCGTTTTCTCGAGCACAAAAATTCAATGTAAATTTTTCAAAACGCCCAGGCCAGTTAGAACTCGCTTTTAATTTAGAAGGCCATGCATTACACCAATATATACAGATCGTAGTGTGTGACTGCGTATATAATTACTATGGAATTTGAAAAAATAAAAATAAACTGGTGGATTTTATGTCTCCGCATACACCCTCTTGACCATACACGTATGTCTGGTTATTCCTTTAAAAGTTTCTAATTAATATTTAGATTAGTATTGTTAACATTGTCTGCATCGCACACTCTAGTAATTAATAAGGGTTGTGTTTGTAATTTCTAATGGCGAAATGAAGAGAATAATCATCTAGCAGGACTTATTGCGGCCTTCGAACTTAAAGTTAAATTATGAATCCATTCGTACATTTTCCAAATGAAGTAGTAAAACGCAAGCATTTTTGTTACAGAAAAAAAAAACAAACTTAGTTACTTGGGAATACGAAAATCTTTCTCGCAAGTATCACGTATGAAGGAAAGTAAGCAGTAAATAAACTCGTAACAGTTTACGAACGTAATAATCCAGGTGGGTGGTAGGTGTCTCTAAATTGGAAATTGATACCAAACCACATTCATGGCTCTTCATGAAATATAATACACAGTGAGACTATTTGGCCGAAAGGTCGTTATTTCTGTCAGTGAATACGTATGTGCGGTAGTGTAATCTGTAAGTTCCTATTTACTGAAATTGTTTCCGAGAAACAGTGTTCTCGTGCGGCGATTCTGTTTGATTTATATTTACTGGCTGTTGGGTTTAGTTCCAATTTCCTGTACCTGCATATTTAGATATAAGACGGAAAATAATTTTTACGAAAAAAAAAACATATTAAAATTGTTAAAATTTATGGCTCGATATCTGTAGCATCCGTAAGATCTATAAGCTTGTAACTCAGTTATTGAAAAGTGGAATTCTGAAGTTCTCAGTATGATACGATTTCTTGTAAGTCTCTAATATAGCAGAAACTTATGAGTAATCCTAGAGACCTAGGAGAATTCATATCTTCCACAGAACTTCAAAATTTCACATTTTAATAATTCAGTTGCAGGTTTAGAGATCTTACGGTTGCTACAAATACGAGCATTAAGCATATCAGTCGTATACGTTAGGGAGTTCTTCTGCAATTCTTTTTTTTTGAAACTGTAGTATGTTTCGCTACATACTCTGTATTAATTTGAGGACAGACGAAATAAAACCAATGATGTGTGCGGTGGATGTGGACCTTAATTAAACGAGAGCTATTCAAATGCGAGCGGAAAGTTACCCTGCGATCCAGTTCGGTGATTCTTATTTTACCTTCAGTATTTAATTAAATTTACTGCATTTATTCGTTTAGGTCCAGTTCGCGTGGAGCCAATTACAAAAAGATTAGATAGAGTACAAATTATCATTATTCAAGAGAAGAATGAATAATAAAATTGTCAAAATGAATTTCCTGTAAGTGGAAAGAAAAATGTGAAGTAGTAGGTTTAGTTGGGAAAGCAATAGAGAATGATTTATGACAGCTTATTTGCATTCACGCAGTGTGGGGTAAAATGAAATACTTTTGATGTTATTTATGTTTTTTCTTTATACAGGGTTTTAGGGTGCAAAATTTCTTCTTCACACAAAGTGACACTTTAGTTACTTTTCTATCAACTAATGCATACTTTAATATTCCAAACCCAAAGGTACCATTTTGTAATCATATAAAACCTTAATGTACATAAGTACTTATTAATCGAAAACTATGTATGTAAGAAGTAACTTTTCCTTTTGGTTACTACCTATGTTAAAGGGTAAAAGATTCTTGTTAACAAATGTTATTATGAATAAGTCATCAGATGAAGTTATATATCGTCGAGAGAATTATTATTTAAGCGGTTGTTTTCTGGCAAATATTAAATTGTGCAGTATGTGAGGGATATAAAAATTAAGTTAATATTAAGCTGGGGCTTATAACGTTCGCGTGGTGTTACCCCCTATAACGCCGTTCGTGTTTACGGGGGGTAAAGGATAACGCGTGGGTGGCATATATGGCGCACGTCAAGTATGGAGGCTGCAGGTGTGCTGAGCAGGATTTTAGTATTGACCCAGTCGCATTTGGCAGCGTCACCGCGCCGGGATCGGGCGCTGGCGTCGCTCGGCGTCGTTCGGCGCCAAGCGTCAGTCAGCGTTCGCCGCGTGTGGAGCAATGTCCGTATCAGCAAGTGTCGCAACATTCGAATTCAACTGGTAAGTCGACTTGTTGATGCTAATTTATTGTTTTGCCAGCGCATTAATTCTCCGCGCTGTACTTGACATTTTTTCACGCATGCCCAGTCAAGAAGCGGACTTTTCTTCGAGATAATACAAAGTTTCGTGTTGCGCGTTAATTTTGCGAACAATCGGTTCTTTGTTTCGACTGATTAACGGCGCCAGATAGTGTTCCCCCATAAATGGTTCAAAATGAGACAGGAAAAGAACTATAAGTTGGGGCGAGTAGAAGAAATTTTATCGGAGGAACTTCAACGCAGTTTTGCGCCCTTTGAGATTTTACTATCGGCTACGATTTATGAGTCCAAATTAGTAGCAACAACCTTGATTAAATCGACAAACTTAAATTTAATGTCTTTAAGATTTATAATCAGTTTATTACTTTAATTCGCGAAGAAAAATTAAAAGTTTGCGTGCTTGGTACCTAATAAATAAACTTCATACCTACTGGGTGTTGCCGTAAATAACGACAAAATTGTTATCATCGACAATTAAATAAGTAACTTTCAATTAAATTTATTATACAGTATATTTGTCGAGGGGCCGTTTTAATAATACTCAAAAGGCGCCAAAATGTCATAGTTGAACCTATTAGATTTTATTATTAATATAAAATTATGTTAATTTAAATAGAACGATCTGTTTACTTATCATTTGTCTACATATTTTCTTAAACGCTAGTCAAATAGTTCTTAAATGAGGAGTATCATATTGATAAATAATTGATTTGTATCATTGGGCGTAGTAGCAACTAGATCATTTGGAAGAACTAAAAAGGGTAAAGGGTATGTCAGGCTTTGTGCAGGAAAGTGGAAACCATTGTTAAATTTCTACCAAAGGACAACATTATTAGATATCCGATATACTTTTAACGATAGATTGTCACCAAACTCATAGTTAGAGTAGTGGAACTTAATCACTACTAAACAACTAATGCCATTAAGTAACATCATTATTAACGCTAGAGCATCAGTATTTCATTCAGAATTAATTCGAAATCTACCATATTATATGAATATTGGAAATAGTTTTGTAACCAGTTATTATCTGAGGTATAAAGATTAGCATAATATTTTAATCATGCGCTTGCTGATATACTTTCCAAGTCTACTCAAACAGACTGATGTCAATATAAAAAAAATCGTGTTGTCTCGCTCAGAATATTTCAGAGTAGGATATGTTTCAAACATCGCTTTTGATGTTGGTATACGAACGAGAAGCGATTAGTAACTTTGTGTGCACTATTTTAAAAACCAAATGTAAATCCTGATCATTTTTTTTCGAACGATATGAGGATATGACCATAGAGTTTTCTGCTATTCAAAACGAAAGCAATGTTACTCATTGGTTTATAAAAGTTGCGTTCAAAAATTGTCCGTCGGATGCATCTGGAGCATCACGATTTTTAACTTATTTTGTATTTCGCTCATCCGTTTAAAAAAGTCTTTTTATTATTTCCATGACAACAGGCGATCTTTTAAGATCCCACATTTAAGTAGGGTGTAAAAAGATCACCTGTTGTAATGGAAATAATAGAAATACAAGATTTTTTAAACGGATGAGCGAGATACAAAATTGGTTAAAAATCATGAGTGAGAAAGACGAGATCATACGCTACAGATACATCCGACGTATAATTTTCGAACGCAATAAAAGTCCAGCTGTCAAAGCTAGCTATTACTGTAAAAGATGAAGACTTTCTTTTTATTTTCCATAGGCTATCAGAACATTTTATTATATTTGGACTACGGATTAGAATTTTAAATAATTGTTAATTGTTTTGATATTAAGAACCTGCAAAGAAAAGAAATACATTTATTATTTTAATTAATATTCCGACCTACTAGGATGGGAAAGAAAGTAAAATTGCTTTCCGCATTGACTTGCAGTTTTAGGGGAAACACTCGGTAGATATACTATGACGTGCATAACTTGTAATTATTTTAATTATTAATGATTGTTGATTTGTAACTATTGCACGAACAGCCAGTAACACACACACTTCACATTACTATCGAGAGATTTTCCAAAAAAAAGAACATATTACTTACATTTGAAAGTTACATAAAGGATTCCCGAATTAAACTTTTATGACACCGGATCGAAGCAGGAAACCAAAGTTGAAGATTTCCGGAAACAAATTTAAGGTTTCAATAGAGCTTTGGAGAGCGTTTTAAAACGAGTTTCACTATCCTAAATTGATAAAATTTGATATTACGTGAAAGCAATTGTTGGTTTCGATTTGAGAGCTCGAGTATTGTTGAAACCAGAAACCAAAAGTTTATTTTTAGGTTTACATTTGAGATGTCAGAAAATGTTAAATATACAATATACATATTTATTGCTTGTGTGAGGTGGTTAAAAATTATAAAAAAATGGGATGGATCAACCTTTACTTTCAACTTTATCAATTTTACGAGGCCTCGTCGAGATACTATGCTCCTCTAGATGTCATGACGACAGAGAGAGAAGTTCTATTATTATGCGCAAACTCTATGTCTTAATTCACAAAAATAATTACACAAAAATAATCAACAATTTCCACTTCTCTTTTACCAAAATTTTAATCAAACTATAAAGGATCCGAGTAGCGATTTCTTTGTTTGTATGTACGTACAGTCTCAATCAAAACTAATGAAACGTTCAAAACCGAAACGCTGTAGTCAGAGAGAGAAGATACCGAGTGAGATGAAGCCTTATGGCGAACGATTATTTCCAAAGTCTGAAGACCCACCCACAACATGTTGCGCTCTTTCTGACTCGGCACCGTTACACTCTGACTACAGCGTTTCGGTTTTGAAAGTTTCATTAGTTTTGATTGAGGCTGTACATATGTATCAGGTTTGAAATTTTAGTCAGAGATTGCTCTCAATGTCCCCTTTTGCTGGATTTATAATATCATAATTTTAAAATGTTTCTACTGTGAGGCACGGGAGGTTAAAACTGAATGATAACAGAAGAAAGGGGATGAATTATCCTTTACTTTCCACTTTATCAATTTTTAGTACAAGGCTTCGTCGAAATACTTTGTCCGTCTAGATATCTCGAGGAGAGTAAGAGAGAATTTCTATTGTGATGCCCAAACTAGGTCTTAATTTCCAAAATTAATCACACCACAATAATCAACAATTTCCACTTCTTTTCCTCACTCTTTTACTGAAACTTTAATCAGACCGTAAAGGACCCAAGTAACAATCTCTTTGTTTGTAGGGATCTGGTTTGAGCTCTTGAGCCAGATACTGCTATTAACGCCCTCTTTATATTTCACCCCTTGCCCGCCACTACATATAATTTCCGGGATTGACGAAAAATTACTTTCTTTTAAGAATGACATTGACTTCAAAATAAAAACAAAATTTATATAAATAAATATATTAAGAATAAGTAAACAATTATAAATTGATTAAGACAATTTTAAAACTGATTACGTACATAAAACAACTCTAGTGAAATTACTAGAGATCACAAATTTAGACAAAAGTGAAATTTAAAGGCAATTTCAGATTACTTCTGAACAACATACGGAATAACATAAAACAAATTCAAAATAATTTTAGAACGAGAAAAACAGCATCTCGTAATTAAAATAAGCAAATGTTAGTTTATAAAACATAGCCAAAATAGTAAAAAATCAATAATTCACTTCTTACCAACCATAGCACTAGGTACAGAGACGAACGGTCTTTTTGGAAAACAGCCACATACACTAAGACATTCTGTAAATGTCGATTACGCCCTCGGGCTTAAGGAGATGTACTCCACAAGACGGGCACTAGCGTCTTCACGACCAAACTGCTAGAAGCTGTCTTATTTTGTGTTTGCCACGCTACCTTTTTATTTAGTTTTTCTAAGGTCAGTCCCGATTACGTAGCATTTCATATGTGTGTGACTTAGCACGAGGTCGGCTATCAATGTTACTGCAGTTCTTCGAATTGCTGTTCGTAGGATAACAATGGATTTTTAATTAAGGTGGGTTTCAGGAGTGAATTAGCTGATCACAAGTCCTTTCATATGATCAATGGGGTAAAATTTCTTGAACAATATTTACTACAAGTAAAATTTGTATTTTTTGCAAATTTACTTAGCATAATGCGTATTAATAAATTCCAACCATTTACTTGGAATTCAGAAATCTGCTGGTATTTCAATGAATAATGGATTTTTATTTTTATATAAAATGCAACTTAGATCTATTTTAAAAGTCTATTTTAAAATTAAGATGTTTTGACAAAACTGACGGGAATTACCGTTTCCTATGTTAACTTTTAAGAGTTTTCAATAGATGACACCAAATCCTGTTAAACGTGACCTACTTTCTCAGAACCAAATTATCAGCGAAATGGAACGGTCTTATATGTACTATACGTAAGTATCAGAGCCCTGCACGAGTAAGTAAAAATGTATCCGATTAATAATCGCCGATTACCTTACGCGGCGATGCGAGTATGTAATCGTAAATACAGCATCGTGGGCATCGTCGCATCGCAGGCATCGTCGCATCGTATCGCAGGCATCGTTACTCATCCAGGAAATGAAACAATATTTCTCCTACATTTTGTTATTTATAAGTTATTATTGTATTATATTATAAGTTGTTTTTATTGTTTGAATTATTGTAATTATTATGGAAATTAATAATTACAATTACACTACATTTTCTGGTTGAGTATACATTTAAACTGTCATAAACATATCTTTGTATGATATTTATTAATTCTATGATTGAAATAAGATGTGTGGTTATATTTTGAAAATATTGTGAACACTGAAACTAAACAAGTTCAACCGTTTGTGGAGCAAGGAAAAACATATTTAAGTTTGGAAAAGGATGTAGCCCTTCAAATTTAAAAAAACCACCGATGCTACAAGCGCCAAAACGACGAAGAAAATTTAACAGATGTAAGAAACAAAAAATCTCTTGTTCCTGTGAGTGACCAACTGAAAATTCTGCTCCTGACGATGCCGATTACTAATCATAACGATGTCACGATGCCGATTACCGATTACTATACTCGTCACGGACGTATACGATTATGCGTATTGCGATACGCATCATCAAACAAGTATTCGTATCTGTACTCGGACGATTCTGTACTTACTCGTGCAGGTCTCTAGTAAGTACCTATATGAATGGAGTTGGCAATGCCTTTATATGGAATGAGATTTTAGCCCTTGCTCGCCACTACATACATTTTTCAGGATTGACGAAATTACCTTATTTCTTTTAAAATGAAATTTAATCAAAAATAAAGAGAAAATTTATATAAATATATGTATTCAGTATAAGTAAAAACAACTACAAATCGATTTTAAAATGATTATATACGTATAACAATTTAGTCAAATTATTACAGAATACAATATAGACAGATATGCAATTTAAATGTAATTACAAATTACGATATCTTACAAAGTCAAAACAATATCATACGAGACAAAGTAAAAAAATTCAAATTGATTTTATAACGAAAAGGAACAGCATTTTGTAACTCAAATAAAGCATTTGTTACTTTTTAATAACACAATAAATTGGCGAATAAATTAATGTTTTCTCACTCAAACCATGGTACTAGATACAGAGAGACGGACGGATTTTCGGAGTTTGTTCATACACTAAGGCATTCTGTGAATCATAATTTCGTCTTCGGACTCTCGGAGATGTTCACGACCATAGGGCTACTCGCTGTATGATATCTATCGTAAAACTTCGTTCCCTTTTATATCGTTTTCGAAAAACCTTGCGTATGTACACTCGCCCTATGAGTCCATCTTGTTTCCTGGATGTTTGCATAAGCCGGTATTTTTGATGAGTCACCTCGGCGACTGTTTGATGTTGCTATATGCAGCTATTCTAATATATCCTCCGAATGCAGTTTTATTTTAAAGCTCAGCCCTGAACTCATGATGGCAAAGCCTTCAAAAAAACATGTCGTTTTTAGATGGGCGAATTTTCCGACGTTGTATCGAATTTAACTTACGTACCGCGCTTAATAATCTACGAAACTGCCGATTGGACGAAAGCAATGGAAAATTATCGTTCCTCTTCTTTCACGTGAGGTCCTGGAAGATTCTTTCTCCGTTTCTTCGAGGATACTTCCAATTCCATTTACAGAAGGAAAACAATTTGAAAACGTTTTAAAATGATTTTCTTCGCACAAAAAAACATCGAAAATCGATGCCCTAAAACAAAAGAAAGTCGTTCATTTTCTTTTTTAATCGAGAGAAGAAAAGAAAATCGTCCTTCTTCTTCTTTTAAATCAGAATCTGGTAGACAGAGATGATCTGATTCTTCTAGTCCTTTCCAAAGCACTCCAACGTCACCTTTTAAGCAGTGAAATTCTTAAACAGACTGAATAGTCTTTGGATGAAAACAAAGGAAAATTATCGTTCTTCTTCTTTTAAATGGGGTCTTGAAAGGTTCTTCCTCCGTTTCTTTTAGATATTTCCAATTTCATCTACAAAAGGAAAACTATATCCTGAGATGTCACGGCCCAGCGAAGAAGGAAAACAATTCGAAAACGTTTTGACACGATTTTCTTCGTAAAAAAACATCGTAAATCGTTGCTTTAAAATCAAAGAAAGTCGTTTATTTTCTTTTTTTAATCAAGAGGAGAATCGTCTTTTTCCTTCTTTTAAACCAGAATCTGGTATCACAAAATCTTCTAAGCGGACACTAAATCGCGCAACTACACTTTACGTTTCGCAGTCGTTCGACTGCTTCGTCAGAAGTGAAAATTATGTTGTCAAAATAAACAAGGTTGTCAACGGAAACTGAAAAAGTAACTTGATTTTTTTTTTTTTATGTATATTATATTTATTTTTTAATCTAAAAATAATTTGAACATTACAAATGTTAAAAAATTGACAGATCTATGTTCTATTTAAGGAATCGAGAAAACTACAAAATGTATCGTTTAAATTTGCAAAATCAGTACGTTTATTAATAGAATTCGACGACATTTTTATTTTACACATTTCAATAAAACGTCTTTTGAAAATATTAGACTCGTAATATAAAATGTTAGTATTTTCAAAATCAAAATTATGGTCATTTTCTAATGAATGTTCTACAAGCATTGAATGATTTTGATTATTTTTTGGATATGATATTTATGTTGGTCTAGACGTTTTTTAAATTTTGGCTTGTTTCTCCAATATAACATGAATTACAATTGAAACATTTAATTTCATAAACTACGTTTGGCTGTTTTAATTTTGGTGTTTTGGTTTTAAATTTGAGAAAATACTATTTAAATTATTTACAGATTTGCTAGCTAAAATTAAATTGTGTTTTTGAATATGTGTTTAAATGTGTCATATAGTGGTTCAATGTAGGGTAATGATATGTATTTTTGTTTGAAGTTTGTTTATTATTGTGGATTTTTGGATTTTTTAAATATTTAAAACCATTTTTATTACTGATTCTATAAGATTTATTGGATAAGAATTTTGAACAAGAGTCTTTTTTTATTAAATTTAAATTATCATAAATGAAAAGTTTATCTGAAAGTAAAACAGCTCGATCTGTTAAAGAAATAATTGTTGCAATTTTATAGTTTTTAGAAGTATAGGAATGAAAATTAATATATCTACCTGACCACGTAGGTTTATGAAACCAATTAAACTATAAAATTGCAACAATTATTTCTTTAACAGATCGAGCTGTTTTACTTTCAGATAAACTTTTCATTTATGATAATTTAAATTTAATAAAAAAGACTCTTGTTCAAAATTCTTATCCAATAAATCTTATAGAATCAGTAATAAAAATCGTGTCAAAATTTACAAAAATCCACAATAACAATAAACAAACTTCAAACAAAAAATACATATCATTACCCTACATTGAACCACTATGACACATTTAAACACATATTCAAAACACAATTTAATTTTAGCTAGCAAATCTGTAAATAATTTAAATAGTATTTTCTCAAATTTAAAACCAAAACACCAAAATTAAAACAGCTGTTAATGTTTCAATTGTAATTCATGTTATATTGGAGAAACAAGCCAAAATTTAAAAACGTCAGACCAACATAAATATCATATCCAAAAATAATCAAAATCATTCAATGCTTGTAGAACATTCATTAGAAAATGACCATAATTTTGATTTTGAAAATACTAACATTTTATATTACGAGTCTAATATTTTCAAAAGACGTTTTATTGAAATGTGAAATAAAAATGTCGTCGAATTCTATTAATAAACGTACTGATTTTGCAAATTTAAACGATACATTTTGTAGTTTTCTCGATTCCTTAAATAGAACATAGATCTGTCAATTTTAACATTTGTAATGTTCAAATTATTTTTAGATTAAAAATAAATATAATATACATAAAAATCAGTTACTTTTTCAGTTTCCGTTGACAACCTTGTTTATTTTGACAACATAATTTTCACTTCTGACGAAGCAGTCGAACGACTGCGAAACGTAAAGTGTAGTTGCGCGATTTAGTGTCCGCTTAGAAGATTTTGTGATACAAATTTCATCGGACAAGAACCAACTGTAAATACAGAATCTGGTAGGCAGAGATGATCTGATTCTTCTAGTTTTTTCCAAAGCACTCCAACTTATCTTCTAAGCAGTGAAATTCTTAAACAGATTGGAGCACCTTTCGACGAAAACAAAGGAAAATATTCGGAGTTTGTTCACACACTAAGTCACTAAGGCATTCTGTGAATGTTAATTTCGCCTTCGGACTCTCGGAGATGTTCACGACTATACGGGTACTCGCTGTATGATATCTATCGTAAAACTCCGTTCCCTTTTATATCGTCCTCGATCGGAAATTCCGATTACGAAAATCCTTGCGTATGGAACACTCGTCCTATGAGTCCATCGTGTTTCCTGGATGTTTGCATATGCCGGTTTCTTCGATGAGTCACTTAGGTGACTGTTTGATGTTGCTATATGCAGCTATCCTAATCTATTCTCCGAATGCAGTTTTATTTTAAAGACCTGAACCTAACTCATGATGGCAACGCCTTCGAAAAAGCAAATCGTTTGTTTACGTTATTTTTAGGTGGGTGAATTTTCCGACGTTGTATCGAATTTAACTTACGTACTGAGCTTAATGATTTACGAAATTGCCGATTTCTTACACTTGAAAACAATTTGATTTGAATATGTTCATGTCAGCATGCCATAAAATATGGGTGATTCCAAAAAGTTTCAGAAGTTAAATATGCACAAGCCCGGATGTAATTATATTCTTTAAGAACTGGGGTTGGATTTTATGAGAGTATTACAACACAATGTTGCTTGAATTTATTTTTAAAGCAAAATATGTATGTTTTTTTTTTCGATGTGACATTTACGATAATATAACATCGATTTTTCCGTTACAATTCTTTCTTGGACATACCTAACTGAATTAGAAACTTTTTACACGAAGTTTCGATCTTTTTAGATCTCGCCCCGACGACATAGTTAAGAAGTAAGATGGACGGGGAACGGCTGTTGGAAGCTTTTTGTTAGTGCCACTCGTTTTATTCTCTCTCGGTTTTAAGAATTGTTATGACATTCCTTTCTAAATTAACAATTAAAATGCTGATTAAAATGGTGTTGAAAAAAGAATGTAATATTTCATTAAAACAGAAGCTGTTTTAGCAAAATTTAAGTACACATTAATTTTGTAATGCAAATGTACTTTAATTTTCTTAATATTTACTTTCGGTTGCGAAATGTTTCTTGTTAAAAAAATTGATACGTAAACGTATAATACCTTAATAATAATTTAATATCGGTCCGCCGAATATCAGCTATTAATTAATTCTTACAAAAAAATAGATGAAATATCGAAAACTTTATGAGAAAACAGTATTGGAATTGCGACGTTGTAATTGAGCCGCGCTCCGCTCGGTGCTGTTGCGTTTTTTCTTCAGATCTTAATTAAACGAGCCTCCATTAATTAAGTTCCATTGTTTGCGCCAGCACCAAATTCACGGCAGAAGTAACAAGGCAAGCCCAGAAATTGAAAATTTAAAGAAACTCAGATTATGAAACATTTGCGCTTTAGTGAACGAAACTGTAATAAATAAACATTTTTTTTATAAACAAATATATTTTAAGCTTCCTGTTATCCATAATGATCATGAACCATTAAATTCATTTCGGTTACTTTTTTTACAAATTTTGCTTACAATTAGTTAACTATACATACCGGTTGTTTCATTGAAACTTGGTAAACGACAGAGATAGGATAGGTTATATCATAAAATAAAAGATATAAAACGCTATATTCTTGACACAAGGTTTCCATTTATTTATTTGAAATATTTTTTCTGTTTTATGGTATGCAGAATTAATTTATCGGCTTCGATCGAAATATAATGCTGTCGATGGGCCTTACGATAAGTAATTGAAAGCTCCTTATCTGATCAATAAGGAGCTTCAGTTTGGTAACTTTGTTTATGGAATGTGGGCCGTATTGCGTGAGATACCATCGCTTGTTGTGGTAAATTGATTTTGATAGGCCGGCTTTAGTTATGAGACCCGAGCTGCGGTCGTGATCAATAAAACTAAGGAAGTTTGGGAATGGCGATTACAAGTTATATTTAATTTTCGCCACATTTACGGGATATACCGAGTTTCGTTGTATTAGGTGCTCGTTTTGTCAACTTTGTCCGCAAAATGAATTAACAAACTCGGTAATGTTGTCAGTTCCATTCCCTGGTGTAAATTTAATTGTTATCTTATTGATTCGAATTGGACATGATGTTTTTGACCAAATTATTTATGTACTCAGCTGCGCACGTATTCCACGTCTTCTTTTAAACGAGGGACCGAAAAATAAAGAAATCTAATTCTTTCTCCGTTTCTTTCACAGACTTCCAATTTTATCTGCAGAAGGGAAAACTTGTGAAACGATTTTCTTTCTGTGTAAAAAGAAGTCGTTTACTCGAAACAAAATAAAAGAAAATAAAATCGTGTTTCTTTTTCTTTTAAACCAAGACAGAGATGATCTGATTCTTATAGTCACTTTCAGAGCCTTCCAATGTCGACTTTTAAACAAGAAAATTCTTAAACAGTTTTCTTTACGTAAAAAAATTGACAGTCTTTGGAGGAAAACACAGAAAAATATTTTTCCCTCTTTTTTCAGATGAGGTCCTGAAAGATATGGCCTTTTGACTCTTTCTCTATCTCTTTCGAAGACATCGAATTTTATTTACAGAAGAGAATCTTCTGTAACTATTTTCTTTGTAACCTGTGATTCAAAAAAAGTTTCATCAAGGTGTGCTATGATAAATAAAGATAGATATAACGGGCATGTCTGAGATACCAAATGTCGGCGACGTTTCTTCGTTAAAAATTACATCTGTTAATTCTGTCAGATCTAAGTTTTGATTATTATTCTCACACATTTCAATGTTATGGCTTTCACTGATCACCAAGAAAGCTGTTTGTTAGAAATATGTTACAGAAACAATGAAAAAATTGAAGGTTTGTGGATTTATTCAATACGTAACGCATTTGAAGGTTTTGTATAGTTCCAACATTTAAACTTTATATTCAGACAAACGTAATTTTTTTCATAGCACACTTTGATGAAAGATTTTGAATCGCTGGTTACAAAAACAAAAAAACGAAAGTCGTTTCTCAAAAACAAAAGAAAGTCGTTTAATTTATTTTTTTAATTAAAAGAAGAAAATAAAATCGTCTTTTCTTCTTCTTTTGAATCAGAATGTGGAAGGCAGAGACGATCTGATTCTTTTGGTCCTTTCTAAAACATCATCTTTTAAGCAGTGACATTTTTAAACAAATTTTGGACGAAAACAAAGCAATATCATCGTTCTTCTTCTTTCAAATGAGGTCCTGGAAGATTCTTTCTCCGTTTCTTCGGGGACACTTCCAATTTCATCTGCGGGAGGAAAACGATTTGAAAACGTCTTGAAACGATTTTCTCCGCGCAAGAAACATCGAAAATAGTTGCTCTAAAACAAAAAAAAGTCGTTCATTTTCTTTTTTTAATTGAGAGAAGAAAATAAATCGTCTTTCTTCTTCTTTTAAACCAGAATCTGGTAGAGAGAGATGATCTGATTCTTCTAGTCTTTTCCAAAGCACTCGAAGGTTATCGTTTAGGCAGTGAAATTCTTAAATAGATTGGAGAGTCTTTGGACGAAAACAATGGAAAATCATCGTTCTTCTTCTTTCAAATGAGGTCCTGGAAGATTCTTTCTCCGTTTCTTCGAGCAAACTTCCAATTTCATCTACAGAAGGAAAACGATATGAAAACGTTTTGAAGCGATTGTCTTTGCAAGAAAAACATCGAAAATCGTGCTCTAAAATAAAAGAAATTCGTTCCTTTTCCTTTTTTAATTGAGAGAAGAAAAGAAAATCGTCGTTCTTCTCCTTTTAAACCAGAATCTGGTAGACAAAGATGATCTGATTCTTCTAGTCCTTTCCAAAGCACTCGAACGTTATCTTTCAAGCAGTGAAATTCTTAAAGAGACTGGAGAGTCTTTGGACGAAAACAATGGAAAATCATCGTTCTTCTTCTTTCAAATGAGGTCCTGGAAGCTCCGTTTCTTCGGGGAGACTTTCAATTTCATCTACAGAAAGAAATAGATTTGAAAACGTTTTGAAGCGATTTTTCTCGCACAAAAAATATCGAAAACCGTTGCTTTAAAACAAAAGAAAGTCGTTCATTTTCTTTTTTTTATCCAGAGAAGAAAAGGAAATCGTCCTTCTTCTTTTAGATCAGAATCTTTCAGATAGAGATGATCTGATTCTTCTAGTCCTTTCCAAAGCATTCCTAAGTTATCATTTAAGCAGCGAAATTCTTAAACAGACTGAAGAGTCTTTGGATGAAAACAAAGGAAAATCATCGTTCTTCTTCTTTTAAATGGGGTTCTGAAGGCTTCTTCCTCCATTTCTCTCAGAGATTTCCAATTTCATCTACAAAAGGAAACCTATTTCGTGAGATGTCACGGCCCAGCGAATAAGGAAAACATTTCGAAAACGTTTTGACACAATCTTCTTCACATAAAAAACATCGAAAGTCGTTGTTAGAAAATAAAAGAAACTCGTTCATTTTAATAATAATAATAATGGACTGTGCTGGGGCGTAATTATTTCACATGTTTGCTTTCACGCGCTAAGCGTGCGTATATCTTGTTGGTCGTCGGGGTTGCGGTGGAGTTCTCGAGCTACTGTTCTGCTGATGAGGCCCCAATTAGGGCCGAAATAGCTATACAGAATATGCTCGGAGGCCCCATTGTGATCCTGACGACTCGCAACCAGCATTTACAATAATGGACTAAAATAATAGACAATCAGTTTTCTTCTTCTTTTTAACGACATAGAAATCTGATTTTTCTATTTCTTTTTTAAAGGCTTCAGCAATTTCGTCTGCAGAAGAGAGAATTTCTGAAATAGCTTCTTTCATACATATAGATAGTTCCAAAGTCGAGATCGAAAACGAAAAAATGTTGTTCGTTTCCTAAAGCCGTTGGTAGAGAATAAAAGAGACTAGTTTTTTTTCCTTTTAAACGAGATTGAAAACTAAAGAAATCTAATTCGTTATAAATTTCTTCCCGTCATTCAATTTTGTCTGTAGAAACAGGAGTTTCTGAAACTATTTTCTAGGCATAAAAAATGAAAGTCGTCGTTGCTAGAAAACAAAAAAAGAAAGTCGTTTTCCTTTTCCTTTTACACGAGTTTCCGGAAAACAGAGAAAATGGATTCTTTCTGCGTATCTTTCAGGGGCTCTACAGCAGACAGGATTTCTGAAACTATTTTCTTCGCACAAATAATCAAAAATCATTTCTCCAAAACAGGAGAAAAATGCCTTATTCGCTCTTCTTAAAAGGGTGCCGTGGAAAAAGGACAATTATTCTGAGTATCTGTCAAAGACGTCCTTAAGAAGAGAATAGTTACGTTCAATGAGACCATCAAAACTTATCATTTGCTTAGTTTTGCAAGCAGCAAACAACGTCAAATTTAGATGTTACTGAACGGCATATCTTGAAATTGTTTGACAGTTTTCTAACCTTTTTCCTGAATAGATAAATAAGAGCCCTTCATTTCTTAATTAATATGTTTTATAATATTAATATTCATTTCTTAATTAATGTGTTTTATAATAGGATCTAAAATCTGTTCTCGCAACCTCTGATACACAAGGCAACATTCACGCTGAGAAAACAAAGTCATATTTACAATACTAAATTAAAAAATACGTTTCCCGCGCATTTTTGCTGCTGGCGCAATGAAGCGAAAGAAATCGACGCTGAGTTTTACTGTCAGCAAAACTAAGCATTTGCTATTTTGCTGTGACCAACCAAGTCGTTCAATGACGTCGTTTCCGGTTTGCTGAGTTTAATAGTCTCATTGAACGTAACTATTTACTTAAACAACTTCCATTGTTTGTAATGTTGAAAGTCCCTGGTTGGAAACCAAAAAAATTTGTTTTTCTTCTGATTTAAACGAGGTGGTGGAAGACAGAGAAACTTCCAATTTCCAAAATCAATCATTTAGAATAGGAGTCTATAATATAAGTACATAAATAATATGTATCTATTTATGTTATAATCCCCTCAACAATAACTTTATTTTGACAGACAGAAAACCCATCGAATGAATCGTAAAGTTGAACAGATTTGGTGGATGATTTGAATCAAATCGTAGAGTAAGTTTTTGTGTCAAATGTCATCACTTCATACGTACTGATTTATGCATTGAATGTTCCTAAAATATCCGGTGAAATGTCAAGCTCCAATTAAATGATTATTGTTATTCTTTCTCAGTATAAATGTTGATGACATTTGTCAGACAGTCCTGATATTATTTATTTGTTCCGGAGATATTTAGACATATTTTTATTTTAATAAAATTCGTTTTAAACTTCAAGTTCAGTTTTCATAAGCATTAATAATAGGAATAAAAATTAGTGTTTTATTTAAGTAATAACTGTAATTACGATTAAGTGCAGCATATACAATTTTGTTACAAAAATTGGTTAATAGCACAGACCACGCTATATAATTATTATCGTCGAATGCACATGAAATTCACGTTATATATTAAATATGCATATGTAATTTTTCCGTCATGCACTTACTAATATTGGCACTCAAGCAGAAATCAATAACTAATAATTGAGAAATAATTGGTGTATTAAAAATTATTTGGTAGATGAGTAGTCATTAAAATGTACATTAGTGTCAAAAAAATGGTACAAATAAAAGTCATTCGAACCGCGTCCCTAATTCTTCTTTTGCCGAGTCTTATTCTTCGGTCCAGAAGAACTGTTTTTCTATTGTTGTACCTACTTGCTGCTACTATTATTGTTATAAAGTTATGGAAACAGTAGGTACAAGTAGTACAACAAAACTTGTCTAAAGTAAAATATAAACAAAAACTCTAGATGTCTAGATAAATAAGAGAAATATTCATAACGTATTTATTTATTTACATAGGAAGCAAAAATTAAGCATCAAATTGGAGTGGCGTTTTATTGACGACTAATCTTTAGGCAAAACAAAGGTGTATCATTTATTTATTTACTTTATTCAAAATAGATAATATTTTCGAACAAATATCGATTCGTTCATTAACTTGATTGAAACTGATTGATTTATTTTAATATAAACGAACTGATCCATGATATGAATTTTCGTGCTATTATTAAGTACCTAACTATTATGTTTGGCTAAAACAATGAGTAGATTACAACACAAATTTCTAATTAATTAGATGAATCTCATTCGATAAATTTTAGTTGTTCGTGAAAGTGTATAAAAGCGGTCGAAAATCCGGGGAACTTTATAAGACTAAAAACAGTATCAGGGTCGCTACATTATAATCGAGACGAGGCCGTGTTTTTCCATCAATTCTTAATTAAAAGGGCCTAAATTAATTCAGTTCCATTGTTTGCGGGCAAAACCAAATTGGCGGCTGGGCTAACAAGACAAGGCCCGAAATCGGAACTTAAAAGATCTTTAAACCTTAGAAATTCGTATTTTCAAATCAATTATATTCCTATAATTAATCTTAATTTACTGTTCGTCGAATGAAGTTTGAAAATATTTTGGTTATTACACATGTAGCGACCACAGCGCCACCTGCGGCATATCATCCACATCACACTCAGCCCCTCTACAAGATGGATGCCGGGGCTATATAAACGCATGCAGAGCAGCTCGAAGATCATTCCTTCCCCAGCCAGCTGCAAAGTTGGAACCTCCTAACCAAACCCAGCTGCAAAGTTGGACCTCCTCTCCAAAAGCCAGCCACGAGGTTGGACTCCTAACCCAACCCAGCTGCAAAGTTGGACCTCCTCTCCAAAAGCCAGCCGCGAGGTTGGACTCCTAACCAAACCCAGCTGCAAAGTTGGACTCCTGACCAAACCCAGCTGCAAAGTTGGACCTCCTCTCCAAAAGCCAGCCGAAAGGTCGGGATATCCTGGTTTCCACGTCCTTCAAACACCTACGACCACCCAGCTTCGTCGGGCACTGAAACGCGTCAGCAGAATACGCCGTGCCGTTTCACCGCTTCCCCCGACGCCATAAAAGAAGCCCGTCCGGTCAGAAGACGTCGCCCAGCACACGGCTTATCAACGACCACTCCGCCGAGGAATCCGGTTCAGCACGTCCTCCACCTGCAACCCTTGCACCAGGACAACACGGTGAACGCATCCCCGTGGACATACCGTGCACATAACGACCAGGAGTTCTGACATATTAACATCCTTGTATTATTATTATTAATAAAAACATTTTGTTTGTGTTTGTGACAATCGATTGTTTGGCTAAAGAATACGACAACACGCAGCCCCCCCAAATTGGAAACCCCGACGTGATCACACAACTGTCTCATTATACTGTGACCTATCCACCAACATAGCTAGACCCTTCGTTACACAACCGTTCCGCAAGACAGCCTTCAACAGTCTACATCAACTGTCACACCCCGGAGCAAGTGCATCAGTCAAGCTATTAACACAGAAATTCGTCTAGCCCAGCATCAGGAAAGACGCTAGAAAATGGACCAAACAGTGTTTACAATGCCAACAATCCAAAATCACCAGACATGTCACCACACCCGTGGGAACTTTTCAACCACCTTCAGCCCGTTTCGAGCACGTCCACGTGGATTTAGTAGGACCTTTACCAATCTCTGAAGGACAACGCTACCTACTAACATGCATCGACCGTTTCACCAGATGGCCAGAGGCAATACCGCTCGAAAACATCGAAGCAGAAACAGTTGCTAGAGCTTTCTACACCCACTGGATAGCGCACGGTTCGGCACGCCACTAAGTCACGACAGACCAAGGACGTCAGTTCGAATCTCAACTCTTCAAGAAATTAGGGAGAACTCATTGGTTTCGCCCGCATCCGAACCACAGCGTACCATCCACAAGCAAACGTAATAGTCGAGCGATTCCATCGACAACTCAAGCTGCGATCCGCTGCCAATACGCTGACAACCAATGGACGCAAACACTACCCACTGTTCTCCTTGGAATCAGAAGTGCATGGAAGGACGACCTCCAGGCATCAGCAGCCGAGCTAACACTAGGCGAACCATTACGGCTTCCAGGACAATTTCTGGCAGAAACAGAAAAAACAAACACCTTGGATCCAGCAAGTTTCGTCAACCTGCTCAATAGGCATGTCCAAGAACTCCAACCTACCATTGGAACACATCATGGCACTCGCAAAACTTTCATATTCATAGTGTTGGCAACCACAACTCACGTCTACATTCGACAAGATGCAGTACGAAGTCTCTACAGCAGCCATACGATGGACCATACATAAGGGTACTCAAAAGAAACCCCAAAAATTCATCGTGGAAAGAAATGGACAACGATCAACAATTTCCATAGATCGAATCAAACCAGCATTCATCGAGAACGACATCATCGAACTCTTTTGAGCCAGCTAGCATGGTAACACCAACCCACAACCCAACCTTGTGCAAAGGAAAACAAGGTCACCCGGAGCGGCCGACAAGTACGTTTTCCTAATCGTTATCGTGATTGATGACTCAACCACTGGCAGGGGGGTATGTAGCGACCACAGCGCCACCTGCGGCACATCTCTACACCATTGCCACGCACCAAGCTCTAACTCCCTTCCACATTACACTCAGCCCCTCTACAAGATGGATGCCGGGGCTATATAAACGCATGCAGAGCGGCTCGAAGATCATTCCTTCCCCAGCCAGCTGCAAAGTTGGAACCTCCTAACCAAACCCAGCTGCAAAGTTGGACCTCCTCTCCAAAAGCCAGCCGCGAGGTTGGACTCCTAACCCAACCCAGCTGCAAAGTTGGACCTCCTCTCCAAAAGCCAGCCGCGAGGTTGGACTCCTAACCAAACCCAGCTGCAAAGTTGGACTCCTGACCAAACCCAGCTGCAAAGTTGGACCTCCTCTCCAAAAGCCAGCCGAAAGGTCGGGATATCCTGGTTTCCACGTCCTTCAAACACCTACGACCACCCAGCTTCGTCGGGCACTGAAACGCGTCAGCAGAATACGCCGTGCCGTTTCACCGCTTCCCCCGACGCCATAAAAGAAGCCCGTCCGGTCAGAAGACGTCGCCCAGCACACGGCTTATCAACGACCACTCCGCCGAGGAATCCGGTTCAGCACGTCCTCCACCTGCAACCCTTGCACCAGGACAACTGCGAACGCATCCCCGTGGACATACCGTGCACATAACGACCAGGAGTTCTGACATATTAACATCCTTGTATTATTATTATTAATAAAAACATTTTGTTTGTGTTTGTGACAATCGATTGTTTGGCTAAAGAATACGACAACACGCAGCCCCCCCAAACACAATTACCTGTGGCACAAATTCTAGATTAGTTTTTAGATTTGAAGATAATTTATTTTAAGTTATGTTTTGGTAGGCCCTCAAAATAAACAGAGTATTCTGAAATAAAATTAAAAGAATTTGTAGTGCTTCTGTATTCTGAAATAAAATTAAAAGAATTTGTAGTGCTTTTTCAAGAGAAGGAAAAAGCATTACAAATTTATAATCTTTAAATTTATAATCTTTCCCTAGAATGCGGATTAAGTAAACTTTCCTGAAGTTGCGTTGAAAATATCAAGTGATAATCATTAACCCCGGAATTACAGAAATTTCAGACAATTACGTGGAGCACACAGTGTAAATGTAAGCGGCCGTTCAGTTACATAAGAGGCAGATAACAAAGAAATCCTGACACTTCGAGTTTTCCCGGGAGCTGGCTTAATGATGTCATTAAAACGATAAAGTCACAAGTTACGTTGCAAGGAATTAAAACAGACTTACTGTTTCTTCATGAAACGTTGAAAATTTCAGAGCATGATATGCTGCTCATACTTTATTTGTAAAGTCGATGATGTCAGAAAATAAAAATGAATTTTTTAGAATTATTTTCTAATACTGGGGAAACTTTGAAAAGTTGATGACTGAGCGGGCTTGAAGCAATATCTACAGGGTGACTGTTAATTAACAGGACAAAATGAAACCACGATAAGTCCGATGAGTATGGGAAAATTGTTAAAAAATTCTTTCTATAGTTTTCGAGAAATAATCAAAAATTAGCCCCAAAACGACGATGCGCCTCTACTTAAAAAAAGAGAAGCAAATGAAATAAAATACATTCATAAAAGTTTCATGGTAGGCACGGCGGCGTAGCATCGATCGTGAACTTGGCCTTTAAGTGGAATTTCACATCAACTCCGTTTTTAGGTATACGTCTGACGCCGTGAAATACGAACTACAAAATATTTGCTTGACAAATGGATGCAAATCACCTAAAGCAGATTTGACAGCTGATACATCAGCTCTAGCATTTAAATAATCCATACGAATTAACAAACAATAAATTATTTATACAATGATTTGCGAATTTGTCACCCTTATTTCATACGCAATTCCAGTTATTTTTGAAATTACTAATACATAATTACATCGCGTAAAAGAAACAAATCAGACTTCCGCTCCAAGCTATTAAACAAGCAATAAAACGAAATTGATATATGTGTCAAAATCGCATTGTGTGCAGACAAGAAATCAATAAGATAATAATCCTAACATTTATAGTCCTACTATACTGCTGCGTTCATAAAGCGTGGCGTCGTTTTTCATACGCAGTGCCGCAGCTTGATTTTGGGGTAATTTTTAAATTATTTATAAACTGTTCAGAAGAAATTTTTAAACATTTTTCCCGTAATCTGTGATATCGATTCTCTTATGCGTTTTTCTTTGTCGGAATAATTGTCATTCACCGTGTATATTTAATATAGATCTACAGCTTAAAATATTTTACTCTTTTTTTAATAGACTCAATTTTTTTTCTGTGGTGGTTGCCCAACGGGGTCCTAGGTCAGAGACTTGTCAGGACCTCAGGAGCGGGAGTGTATTTTGAGTGTGTGTAAAGTGTTCCATGGCTTTGTTACTTCCAACCTTCTCGCCGTTTAAGGGGAAGCAGTGTCGAATTTTATCTCCAACACTGACGGGTGCTTGAAGTCGATACCGACCACCCCGGAGAAAAATCCCGAGTGCGGATCGAACCGACGACCATGCGATTGCAAGGCCGGTCCTCTTACCACTGGACCGTTCAGGCGTAATGCGTAAAGTTATTTAATTTGTTTAAAATAAAACAGAATTTTCTTAAAAGAATTAATGAAAATTAACTCGACATGAAATACATATTATGTCAAATTACAATAAATGTCCGGAACGAGACACTGTTCAAAGGTCAAAGAAAAAGACCAATCCCTTTATTTTGTAACTCATGACGACATCGTTATATAACGACAATCGTTAAGTGACATATTTTTACCAATCAATACAACGCATTTCCATGTAGTGTCCGACCGAAACCGATTTTTTCGCCGAAACCGAAACCGAATTTCGGCCTTTGTCTCAGTTTCGGCCGAAACCGAAACCGAAACCGAACCTTTTTCGTGGGAAGATGGAGACAGTTTTACTAAAGTCTAGATTTATTTGTTTTATTTATCAATAATTGAAATTAAACAATTTTATATTGTATGACAAAAACAACAGCTTTTCTTCATTTTCTCCTAACAAATTGCTTCTGCGATCTGTAAAAATTTGACCAGCAGCGCTAAACAATTGCTCGCTAGCTGGTTACGGAGCAGAAAGATATTTCAATACTGCTGTTTGAAGAGAAGAATATGGGCTGGAATTCCAGTAAGCGAATATATTGGCATTTCTCGCTAGACAAGGCTCGGCCAGATAACAACGAATAGTTTGCTCCAGTAGAGATTCTTTCTCATTTAATCCATCGGTATGTTTAGAGGAATTATCAATATTGTCACGCTAAGGGCCTTCACCATGTCGCGATGGAGGGCGGCTGCCTCCACCATCTCACGCTAAGAGTCCTTCACCACGTCGCGCTAAGCCTCCACTATGTCGCGACGGTGCGTCCTTAGTCTTTGGGTTGATTGGGGTGCGTAGGTTTATCAGAGGGTAGAGCTTTAAAGACAATGATTTACAAAATTGATACCTCTTTATTTACGTAAATGATTAATTTGGTTGAGCCTGGTTTGCCCGTGAAACTTGGGGTGCGGTCCTGGGGCGTTCGCGGGGACTGACTGGGGGTGTGGATTCGACTAAGATGGAGCAGCGGCGCCAGTGCAGAACTACGGTGATGTCTTCTCTCGGCAGCTGGCGGGGGAGATGGTCCTCGTACTTCTTTAGGACGAACGGCAATGTTGTCGGCGGCAGTAACAACTGATGGGGGCTGCAGCAATGCTGATGCTGGGGTGGCGACGACGATGAAGCGGGCGACGGCGTCGGCGTTGTTGAGCGTTGGCGGCGGCAATGTTGGTGTCCCCTCGTTGGTTGGCACTAGTGCCCACTGAGTCGGTCCGGTGGAAAACGACTGCCTTCCTAATTTTGGCCCGCACTTTAAATACACGTTTTTTGCCTAGTCGCGCGTTGCATTTTTTCATCACCTGCTTTGTGTCCGTTTGCGTCATTTGTATACGTGCGTATAAGCACGTGGCCCCGTTTGAAATGAATTTCGCTGATGTGTTATTATGAAATATGAACATTTACGTATCAGTTACCTCCTTATTGTGTTTACATTTCAACACGGTCGTAAGCTGCCCTCAATTGCACAAGTCCACGTTCAAATACTTTTTATAATTTTTATCCGTGGAACAAAAACCTCTTGTGGTTTTTAGAAAATTCCTCTTCGTGACAATATCATGGGAATCCCATAATCCCTCGTTCTGTTCTTTTGGCTCTTCTTGGTTTTCTTGTTGCGATGAAGTTGTTTGCTTGTGGATATTTTCTATAACTTCAGTTTTGTTTTGCTGTACACTTATAAAATTTCTTTTATTCCGATTTCTACTTCATCGGAAGTGAGATATTTTGATTTATATCGTGGATCGAGTAAAGTTGCGGTGATGAGTGCAAGTTGGCTTTTTATGAACCCAAACCTTTTATTCGAGCAGATATGTAATTGTTTTTTCATGTTTGTTACTTCTTCATTCTCATCCTTGTCTTGATTTTGCAAATGGCGATTAAGTAATGACACAATGGGTATTATTATAGAAATACAAGCATCGTCAAAGGACAAACTCAGTGTCGCTTCATAGAAGAATCTCAAAACATTCGTGATATGTTTTATAAGGTCCCAGTCAGTGGTTGACAGCGTGTTTATATCGCCGTGCTCAACACTGTATAGACTGCACTTTTTTGTTCTGACAGTCGCTGCAGCATCAAGTACGTGCTATTCCATCTGACTTCAATGTCTTGTAATAAAGAATGTGTTGGCAGACCACACTGCTTCTGACAGTCTGCCAATTTTCTGGTTGCTTGTTCACTTCGCCGAACTATTTTTCTGCAACTTTTTATGACCGTTTCGATATGTTTCTCACTAAATAAGGCGTCGTTTATAACCAGTTGCAAGGTGTGGGCCACACAACCTAATGAATCAAACTGAGCTATACGCATGGCATAACCCATATTTGCTGCATTGTCTCGGATAACCAGAAATATTTTATCACTTATATTCCATTCATTGACGACTTCCGTTAACTTTTCGGATTTTTCGGATTTCCAATACAGTTGCTCCCAATATAACTTTTAATCGTTGCGATCCCACTGTAAAATGACTTGTAAAACTGAGAAGCGAACAGGATTTGCATGGATTTGTCCAGATATCAGTCGTGCAACTTAACCACTCACATTTCTGAATTAATCCTTCTACTTTAGCTTTTATTTTCTGATAGGTTTGGGGCATCAATGACGTTCGAAAATATTTTTCAGATTTAAAATTATATTTACATGTAGCGTTGGGATCAGCTAAATTGAGACGCCTAAAAGCGTCTCCTTCTACTAAAGAGTATGGCATCATATCGACAATTATTAAGTCCCTAATAGTCTTGTCTATTCTACGGGAAATTTCATGATCATCTGGCCATTGTGATTGTTTTACCACATCCTTTTTTGTCAAATCGGGTATGGTGGACTGTATAAGGTTTGGTCTACTATCAGCATTTTTAACACCTCTTTTCTTCAACTTAGATTCAGATTTCTGCTCGCTTACCTCTGATTGTCGTTTCAAAACTTGTCTATACTTTGTCTCATGAAATTTTGATAAATGCTGCTTTAAACCGTGTATTGTTTGCTTTTTTGGTTCTTGACTAACCAATGAATATGGTTTATTACATATTTTACAAATTGCTTTCGATGATGAATCTAATGTACATTTTTTGTAGAAATCCCAAATTGGATTTTTTTGCGACATCTTCTTTTCGTCACACTATTTTAGGTATAACTAAAATAGTGTGACGATTTCCGGCGCCAGCCCGTCTTATGCGTCACCGCCGACGCGCCTTAGACGAGAAACTTCGGGCACTTCGAGATCACGCCAGCGCACAGTGGGCGGAATCGCGAATCTAGCCGGACAAAATTATTTTTTATTTTTAAAACTTACTTTCTTCAGGTTATATTGCTTTTTGTGAGCGAAAATCTCAAAACTGAGACTTTTTAGCATGCCATTATCAAATATTATAATTATAAGATTTCTATTATTCGTGAAACGTCTGAAGACTACTAAAGCCAGTATAACATGTTTTTACTTGTACATTCTACTAGATATACTCGTAGTTTATGTATAACAAAGTCTGAGGGCGATATTTCCTTCGTCCAATCTCCTCTTAGTAACTCTCAGAAATCGACCTAAAAAATATTTATTACTCCTTCATCTGCAACGTGCTGCAAATAAAACTTAATGCCACTTATTTAACAGTAATTAATTAATATTACTATATAATATTTATAACATATGATAACATAAAAGTTTTCGCAGCCTTTGAAATTTAATCTATTTTTCTTTTCACATATATATTTGCAATTTAAATTTAATTTAAAACAATATATATTAATAAATACATACTTTGTGTAATATCCATAATTAAAATGAAAACTACCTCAAACGACGGACCACTAACAAATGATCAAAATAAATGAAAGATGACGTAAACACTTAAAATAAAAATGAGCCTCGCAATACTATCCTTATTATAAATATACGATTCAGAAAATAAATTTTATTACTCTATGTATAATAACCTTCTTAAGTGTATAGATATTAAGACGATTCCAAATATTACTTTTATTGACTTTCGACCGCAGAAATATTACATCTGGCCCACTGTGCAGCGGTGGAATCAACCCTAGATTCTCCGTCGCGTTCCAGGCGATTCTCGAAAAAAGAGCCCGGTTATAAGCAAGCAAGCCGACCGGGAATAAACAGTTCGGCATTGGACAGTTCGGCATTAAAGTTTGCGTTAGACTTTCGCTCGGATGTTAAAATAAATTAGGTATAAGCTTGTAAATAATTTAGTGTTAGTGTAGTATTTAGTGTAAGTTTATAAATAAATCAGTTTGCTTTTAAATAAATTAGTTATTAACTATATCGTGTTTTGTTCTTAAAATAAAAATTAATCGAACCCTTAAAATCGTTACAATAGTAATAAATATGATACACTGTGTCCACGGATTGAGTTTACTACTTTACTATTTTGCCAATTGCCTATCTTTACAAATAGGAACCGTCAATTTAAATATTTATTCCAAGCTAACAGATCTTTTTAATAGAATTTTTTTAATAAAACACAAACAGTTGAGATGATTTTACTAAGAGAAGTTTTGAAGAATTTTTTTTAGCTATTAATCTAAATTTACCACTTTCTACAACGTTTCTAGGGCTTCTAAAACAATAGAAAAGTTTTATAAAGAATGACTTTTTTCGAAAAACTCAAAAATAAAAAAGTTTTACCTATAATGAACTCAATCCGTGGATACACTGTATAATAAGTGATGTCCGGTCAACAACACAGACAAAATCTAATCAAAAATTTTCTTTTCACATAGTACAAAGAAAATTCATTTTATAATTTTATGTTTTGTGAAACATTCAATTCACTCAACGTTTACAGTTAAAACTGAGTATTATTGTTATTTGATTTCTCCACGTAGGTCAATATGATTCATGAAAAGATTGTCGAAAAATTAGTCAAGTTCGAGATTAATACATATACATTTAAAGCAGAAAAATAAAATTCCCTGCACTCAATCAACTTATAATAGAAATTTTTAAGTAATTAGCAAGTTATTCGTACATACCTGCTTAATTAATTGTATTATTACACCAACGGCAACAATACACTTTAAAATGAATATAAGCGAATATTGGTTAAGTGGGGTATGGCCGAACGCCTGCCAAGGCGCCTTGGAGGGGCGCTAAGCGCAGTTTCGGTTGTAACCGAAGGTTCGGCTATTTTTTGGCCGAAACCGAAACTCTGGCCAAACCACGTTTTTATGGCCGAAACCGGCCAAAACCGAAACCGAAATCGAATCTTCGGTCGGACACTATTTCCAAGTACTGATTGGTCAAAAATATTTCACTTAACGGTTGTCGTTATATGGTATAGCGATGTCGTTATGAGTTACAAAATAAAAGGGTAAATCTAATTTTTGTTTAACCTCAGAATTTAAACATAGAAATATATTATAAAACTATCCATAATAATTACGTGAGAGGTGTTAACAACGATCTGATAATTTCTTTACATGACATGTAATGGGTTTCTTAATTACAACGCTCGTTTACCTTCAACTCATTTAATTTCTTGTGTTTACAAAGTTGAAAAAAAGTTTCATTTTTAACTAGTATCAAATCACTTTTTTAAACAAAAAAAAATTGGTACTGCAGTATATTTTGTAAAATGCTATATTTTCTAATTATCATGGATTAAGTTATTTCGGTTTTTAAGAATAGAGTGAGTAAGGAGTGAATCATTTAATAGAGAGCTTTCTTCCTGTATAGTTCCGGACTAGTTTGGAACTGTCAAATATATATGCCCGTCGAATTAATCACCGCTGCGTTAAATGTGAAACTTTGATTGGTGTACGCTTCTGACAGTTTCGGACTAGTCACAGGCTGTTGTAGGAACAGGCGTATTGTAAAGAATAAATTCTTTAGTAAGGTTACTGCGTTGTATCGTACTATACAGACATGATGTCCAATAAAGAGACAAGTTTGTATCTACTCGGAAATACATATCAACGTTTAGACTTCAGTTCCAGGGAATATTTGATGTAGCGTAAAAATCCCAAGGGTACTTTATGCTTTTCTCATCGTTTGCGAACTATATCATCTAGTTATTAGATTTCGTCTAGTATATCATTACAGTAATGCAGTTCCGGTGCGATTACAAACTCAAATTGTAATCGGAGTAGGTATTTACCCCACATGTGCAACTGGTACGTAGGGGTAATTAACGTGATGTACGACCCGCTTCGCTGGCTATTACTTCTAGTATTAACCACGGCAAAGTACTGTGATATTTCAGCCCGACCGGCAGCCACAATTTACCCCCAGCTTCGCGTAATTTCAACCCCACATCTCACGACCACCTTGACAGTTTTCTTATATCAAATTCGCGCAAAAATTGCATGTTATACGGGGTCAATAAAAAACAACGGAGTTGTGAAGAGGAAACAACATCTCGTCGTTTATTCACTTTTTATGCGAGTTATCTAATGCGACGGGCGGATAAATGGAGTTTATAAAAAACTTGCATTGCTTCCTTCCATCATGCTCCTCAACAATGGCATTGTGTTTCTCGGCGAAGACGGTGGTGGTGCTTCACGTTCGTTTTTATGGTTTGACGACGTTATATAAATTTTATTTACTTCAAGTAGAACAGCAGGACTCCGTTTCTGCCGGTTAAGTGAATTAAAATATTTTAAATTACTTAATACTTTTAATGCAATACGAAAGTTTTTATGATAACAAAAGCATTCGTTGCAGGAGGTTTTCACTCAGAGAAATATCAATTATACAGTTTTATTATATGAACTATGCAGGATGACTATTAATTAACCCGACAAAATCAAATCCGATAAGAAGCGATGTCCGAGAGTCTAGTTTAGTTTTCGAGAAATAATTAATCAAAAATTAGCCCCAAAAACGACTATGCGCCTTTTGTTAAAAAATAGAGCAGCAGATGAACGAAATAAATGCCCTCATAAAAGTTTTATGGTAGGCACGGCGGCGTAGCATCGATCGTGAACTTGACCTTTAAGTGGAATTTCATGTCAACTCCGTTTTTAGGTCAACGACCGATGCCATGAAATACGAATTTACTAGACAAATGATTATTTCATGCAAAGGATCACAACGGCCCTACTTTTAACACCTGCTTTGACAGGTAAACAAAGAAATCACTAAAACGGAAAACAATTTAAATCTCCATGTTAAGAATTCCTAGTATTTTTCTTTCATTTTAATTTAAATTGTATTGCAAACAAAGTTAATTTCCACAAGAAACGTGTCTTTCGTCACCAGAATTTGAAACATTATAATCAGTAAACTCATTCCGTAAACTGTTTCGATTGTTAATTATTAAAATTTCGTTTTGTGTGTGACGAATTATTAACACAAATCTATTAAAAGCTTAATAAATTCAAGACGCGTTTGCAACTCCATAGCTTGTGTTTTTAGCGCACTTATTCGTATTATTCCGTCAGCTGGTTAAAGCCGTGTACAAACGTGAACAAGGACGCGAATTGCCTCGTCGCGTTCTTGTAAAAATTCCGCACGAGGGCGTATGAGAGTGGTCGCCGTTGATCTAGTTGTTCGAAGTCGTTAGTAAACAATTTTTGATATAAAATATTACGTCTTCACTGAGCACCGACAGCATTTGGATCGACCTGAGGTCGTACGCCGTGCAACTTTTTTTTGATAGAGATTTACAGAATCTTTCTAAAACGCCCCAAGGCTGTGGTGCAATGCCAGGGGGTGTGTTGGATTCATACCGACGGCTGTCCAGGCCAGGCCACCGACTTCACAGGAACCCAACCTATCCAACCACCGCCCGGCAGACTACCAACTAAACTGCTTTCCTCTCTCGCACACTATACACAGCCGGTATCCGCATTTCGGCATTTCTTCAGATGTGTTTTTCGTCTCTTGGTATGTCTTCATTCCCTGTCTTATGGAATCTAGTTGTTTCTTGTTCCAGTTCTCCTCAGCTCCTCTTTACACTTCGTGTTCATGATCCATCAGCATCTGCGTAGCACTGGTCTATGCGTCCTCGCTCTCCAGTACGACCTCAGCAATATTGTCTTTACTAATTTGTTTGCTGCACTCCGCGTGTGCCTGGCGCCTTAGATCATCCCACTTTGGACATCGGAAGATTGTATGTTTCGAGGTGTCCTCTTCTTCTGCACTGTGCGGTTTCTGCTTTCTTTTTTATCTCCTTTAGGTATGCTCCAAATACGCCATGCTCTGTTGGGACCTAGGTCTTGTAATAATCGGTGTCCTATCTAGCCTGCCATATATGGAGGAGCTCCTTCCGAGCCTCCGCTTTAAAGTGAGGTCCCTGTTGATGAATATTAACTCTTTCCTCTACCGTGCGATACGTGGAGGTGATGTTGATGGCAGCTAGCCTGTTCCACTTTTCGAGCATACTCTCATAGTATACATATTTGATATTAAGGTATGTGCCCATATCGGGGCTATGTAGAGCAGGATCGAGGTGATTACCGTTGCCAGTACTATTCTCTTCTTGGGTCTTGGGCCTCCCATGTTTGGCATAAGTCTTGCCAGAGCCGTATATGCATTATGCGCCTTCTCGCATGTTTTTTAACATGTGCGGTCATCCTCATACGTAGTCATCCAGATATACTCCAAGCTATTTTATCTCTGGTTGACTGGTGACGCTAGTGTCTTCCAGGTTCAGGGTCAGGTGTCGAAGGCTCCTCTTGCCAGCTAAAATGACCATTTCTATTTTCTTTGTCGCAAGCTTTAGGTCCATCCGGTCCAGAAGTCCTTCCACTCTAGCAACGGCATACAGGACTCTCTGTTCTAGTAGGACAGGTGTCTTTGCACTCACGACCACCGCGAGCTCATCTGCGTATGCGACCAGGGTGATGCCGCGACCCATATCTGTTTCCAGGATTTCATTATAGAGTACGTTTCAAAGCGTTGAATCAAGGACTGATCCCTGCGGGACACAATATGTTGTTTTCTTGCATATGCCTTTTTGTGTGATGATGGTCCTCTCCGATAGGTATGACTGTATCATTTTAACAATGTGTATCTGCACAAAACTTCCACAATTACCTCCAAGGTGCCGTGATGAAGGCGTTTTGTACGTCTCGGGCTATCATCAGACAGTGGTGACTTTTGTTCATTGCGAACCTCTGTATCCCACCGATAAACTCAGAGATTTCTTGAAGGGCATTTAGTGTTGACCTTCCCGCTCTAAACCCATGCTGGTGTGCATGGAGAACGCTCTTCCGTTTCAGGTCTTATGTATGAACGTATTCATAGTAAAGCAGTTGCATTACAACAATCAGACATATCGGTCTGTAGGTAGCTTCCTCGTCACCTGTTTTTTCTTGCTTCTCTACCAGAACAATCTAGCTGTCTTCCACCTTTTCGGGAAGTTTCCATCCACAAGGCATTTGTTCATTACCTCTAGGAATACCACCGGCTTCCTTCACCACTTCAGGTGGTATTTGGTCCGGCCCAGGAGTTTTCTTTCTTCTGACCTTCCTGACGGCCCTGGTCATTTCCACAATGGTGAAGAGCTTCGGTTTGCCTCTGCAGTTTCCCCACTCGGAAACAGTTTCTCCAGCTGCCTTCCCTCTTCATCTCCATTCATTCATTGGCAATCTCGGCTTCAGATTTAACTTTTTTGTTACAATTTGATAAGCTTTGCCCCAGATACCCACGTCTAGTTCCAAAATAAGATTATCCTAGCATTTTGATTTTTGGATCTTTATTTCTCTTTTCAGCTCCGTTTTGGCTGTTCTGTATGCGGCCTGGGTATGTTCCTTTTCAGTATTGTTTTGGTTTTTATTCAGCCTTACCATCTTTCGTCTGTTCCTTATGCTGGCTCTGCATAGTTCCGGAATGGTTTCTATCCACCAAGAAGCCGGCTTTTGTTTATAGGGTTTCCTCTTCTTTGGTAGGTATTTGTTGCAAAGTCCCCTCAAGTTTTTAACAAAGCCCTTAGGTGTATTAATCTCATCCTTGCGTCTTTTGCTGAAATCCTTAGCTATTTGCTCCAATGCCTCTTCGTTTACCCGCCAACCACTAGCTGTCTCTGGTTTCCATGATTCGTTTTTGCTTTGTTTGTCCAATACTTATTCATATAATATAATTCTGTAGTCACTAAGGCTTTCTACGTCCTCAGCGACATGCCAGTTCTTTATTTCAATGAGTAATATCTAAAATTGAGTGACCTCTCGAGTTCCTGAAAGTGGGTGCGCTCCCATCGTTAATGACTAGAAGCTGATTCGTCTCTACTCACTCTTCAAGAATGTCACCCACGCCGCGCAACCCGAGGCATGCTGTCTGTATGCAGTTTAACATGTCTGCTATGGAGGGTCAAGTTTTACAAGCTTTATTCTGTGTAAATATCGTAAAACGTTCATGAGATACGTACGCTGTGAATTTGGGTTTTAGTCTAAACATACCTCTTTTCTTGGGTAGATTTATAATTAATTAATAACAAACTGTTCAACAGATTTTTTTATACATTTTCTCGTAATCTGTGACATGTATTTACGTATGCGATTTGATCAAAAGTTGTAGCGACGTTTAAAACAACTATTGTTACTGTCTTCATGCGATAAAGAGACGAAAGATTTTAGTATCAGTTGCCTATCGGGCGGTGCGACGTTTAAAACAACTATATCTTAATAGTTTTATTGTCTCCGTGCAATAACGAGACGAAAGATTTTACTATCAGCAGCCTGCCGGGTCGTGAATTGACCCCTGCAATCACCAGTTTTAAATCCTTGCAATTTTTTTTGTGGACGAAGCAGCCGGTACATTCCGCTCTAGTAAATAATTCGCACGAATTAACAATTATTTACACAATTATTAGCGAATTTGTTACCCTTATTTCATACGCAATTCTAGTTATTATAGAAATTACTAATAATCACATCGCGTAAAAGAGCAACTCAGACTTCCGTTCCCAGCTGTTAAACGTGCAACAAAACGAAATTGAGATATGTGTCACTGTATGCAGGCAAAAAGCCAATAAAATAATAATCATAAAACTTTGTAGTTCTATTATACTGCTGTGTTTATAAAGCAGTTTGATATTGGGGTAATTTTTTAATTAATTATAAACTGTTCAAAGCAATTTTTAAACATTTTTTTCCTAATCTGTTACATCGATTCTCTTATGCGTCTTTTTTTGTTGGAACAATTGTCATTCTACCTGTACACATATGCGTTACATAAATGTATCAATAAGGAGGATTGTTTATAATTTTTAGGTCATCTTTATGTTTACGAAATGAAAACGATTTTTATTTATCGAAAAGGCAGAAGTTTTATATTACATAAGCCAATTATGTCAAGAAAAATTAAGGTGGTCAACAAAGAAAAGGATATTTGTCCATTTCTGATTTTGCGGCGGATGAGATCGCCTTCCTTATTTTCCACCTGCGGAACAAATGACATTAATGGAAATGTCGAAATCTGTTGATTCGACCCTCTCGTTCTGACTCGAATAGGGGAATATTGGTGAGACGTGAATACAGATAATTCGATCAATACTTGGTGGAAGGTTGCAGACGGCAATCACGTAATGTTGCAGTCAATTTCCACAACTAATTTAAACACATTGAATAATATCCAGACTTTAACTCTGAATCGTATTTCCAGGAAGACTCAAGTTTCCGACTCAATATTCACAGATTAATGATGGGAGAAATAATTTAAAATAATTTCCCGAAGGCCGGCTGAAACGAAACGTTTTACAAGCAATTTATAAAGTGTCTAGCAATTTTCCGGCAATACATCTAAAACAATTTGCTAGCTCAGTTGTTTATGGTGCCAATTTATCAAAAGCCGAATCAGTTTCCCCTTGAGATTGTTCTACGTCTGAGCATCAAATTTCCTCCCCGGATCTAGGAATTTCATCAAATTATTCCGGTAAATATGGCGCACGCAGATGCAGTACGTGTCTTAATTTTCAATAAAGGTGTACGTTACATTTAAAATTAAGTCACATGAGCGCTCTAAAGCTCCTACACGGCCGGCGTAAAATACGTCCCGTTTTAACCCCAATTAAACTTGGACGTTGCTTAATTGAGAAACATCTGTTATTAGGGGGATTAACTCTTAATTCGGTAATTAAACAAAAAGCTCTTTGCGAGCTGGAATTTATCAAGATATGTTACGCCAGTTTTAGCTGATGTGTATTTACTAGAGGCAAAATACTTTATGTACATAACTCATGTTGTTTTCTGGCTTACTATTATATTTTAATTTATATTAGTGCTTATTAATGGCAACAGTTTTTCGGGATGCTCAAGGAGTCTTGATTATGGAGTGTATGCCAAGGGGCACTATCGTAAAAGGAGATTCCTTTGGAAACATAATTCAAAATTTAAAAACTGCTCTGGAGGAAAAACGCTTATCGGGTTCATAAGGTATACAAAGTCCATAAGGTAATCAATGACACTGTGGGTTCATAGAGTTAAGTCTTCATCAGGCTTAAAAAATAGATCAAGGAAAGCGTTTTGCATCTGATGAAGCACTTAAAGAAGCTGTTGAACAGTATTTTGCAGAGTTTCCGAAGGAATTCTTTTCTGAGGGTATGGGAAAAAAGATGGAATAAGTGTTGAAGAAAGCTACATAGAAAAATAAAGGTTTGTTAGTGTACGAGGTTTTTTCATGGCTAAGTAGATAACTTAAAAATACGCCATCATACAGTCTTTTTCTTTTGGTTTTCCCCTTTTGTCAAATGTGTTGCCGAATTTGTCAAATGACTTTCCAATCCGCAGGCCTACTATACTTTGAACAGATTGGAAAGTCATTTGACAAATTCGGAAACACATTTGACAAAAGGGGAAAACCAAAAGAAAAAGACTGTATTATTAGTATGAGGTTTAAAGAGATTTTTATTTATTAATACTTGATAGAAAAAAGTAAATGGAAATATTTCTCCGAGGTCTATAAATTTTGTAAGTGGAGTTTAATTGCTAATAAAACGTATCTATAACAAGCTATGCTGTAGGTTTATATCTAGGAATCGAAAATGTAAATCAAACAGGAATAGCGCAGGTAATTTATTTTCTAAATTCAGATTTGTTTCAAGAACTTATACTCTAACCTAATTTCGGCATGAATTTTAATGTCGGCGTAACAACCTAACTTAGCGATTTGCGTATTTCCCCCGGGAGTGCGCCAATCGAGAAGGTTTAACGGATTGTAATTTATACAATGTCTTTATGAATATTTTAAAGGGCATAATACGTTGTAAATACCGTGTTTGGTTTATGACAAAAAATAAATAACCGAGGGAGTTTCCACAGTTTTGGGGAATTTTTACCTCGCAAAATTGTTTTTCTTGTAAATATTGTTGAAAACTACAATTATAAATTTAATTATGGAATTATTTATTCATATAATGGGCGTTTACTGATAATTCGGTTTAACCTTCAAAAATAAAAAAACGACATAAAAAGAAGTTAGCAAAAATAAAATGTATTTAAAGCTACATTATTGTGTTAATAACACACAATATTTCATATACATACATACCCTGATCGCATAGATCTGGGAAAAAGAGGAAATGCCATTGGAATGGAAATTGGGAATAATAATACCCATCGTAAGAAATCATAAGAAAGGAAACCCGAAAATATGCAAGAACTATAGAGGTATTATCCTACTGAATGCAGGTTACAAGATCCTAACTACCCTAATTAACAGGAGGCTAACAGAATAAGTAGACGCTAAAGTGGGAGACTATCAGAGTGGTTTTAGAAGGGGAAAATCAACCATAAATACCATTCATAAGAAGAACTAAATAGTAGACCTTAAAGAGGCCTTCCACAGTATAAAGCGAGATGTGTTAATAAGGGACATGAGGAAAATGGGCATACCGGGAAAAATAATAAGGCTAGTTAAGATGATCATGCACGAAACAAATCTGTAGTTATCACGGGAGGAGAAACATCAAAGAAATTTATGATCAGCTCGGGCCTCGGGCGCTAGGCAGGAAGATGGTCTGTCAACTACGTTATTCAACATAACACTGGATGGAATAATACAGGACTGCAATTTTAAGGGGACAATTATTAATAAGTCAGTGCAAGTGATTGCCTAGGACGATCTAGCCGTAATAGCCAGGGACAGGAACAGCCTATAAGAAGCTGTAGAAAAACCTACGAACGAGGTAAAACTAAGAGGGCTAGAGATAAACCAAGAGAAGACAAAATATATGGACATCGAAAGAACAAATAAAAAGATGGCAACAAGATGCGTAAGGATAGGAAATGTTGAACTGGAGGAAGTGGAGAACTTTAAATCTTTAGGATCAATAATAAGAACATTAGGAATCTAGAATTACAACAGAGAATACAAGCCGGCCATAGAGCGTACTATAAACATAAAGCTTATTGGAGAACAAAATAATCAGTAGGAGTATAAAGATGTGAATATATAAAGTGGCAATTAAACCTGTAGTAACGTACGCACTAGAAACGACTAGCATAACAAAAGGAGAAGAAGAGAAACTGAGAACCTTCGAGAGGAAGATCGTGAGGAAAATATTGGGACCCAAGAAAATAGGGGAACACGAGTACCAAATACTAATGAATTTTGAAGTAAGACACATATTGAAAGAAGAAGATATCGTAAGATCTATAAAAGCCTCAAGACTGCGTTGGTACGGACATATAAAAAGAAGAGAAGATAATAACGAATTGAAAAAGGTAACGCAATGGAAACCAAGAGATGGCAAACCAAGAGGAGAAAAGGTAACGCAATGGAAACCAAGAGGAAGACCAAAGAGCCCACAGGAAGATGAAGTGGAGAGAGATATAACAACTAT
Organism: Dorcus hopei; assembly: GCA_033060865.1. Classification (NCBI taxonomy): domain Eukaryota; kingdom Metazoa; phylum Arthropoda; class Insecta; order Coleoptera; family Lucanidae; genus Dorcus; species Dorcus hopei. The sequence continues at coordinate 16,706,126 of CM065424.1, read as the reverse complement.
AGGAATCTTTCAATGGAAACAGCAAATACATATGTAATAGGAAGGAGTGGAAGAAAATTACTGAAGAGGCAAAAACAAATATCATGCTGCAAGGAATGGAGAGAGAAGAATGTAGAGTGACTTACCACAAGGAAATGAGTAAGTAAAGCTCCAATTTATAGCGGCTATTATTCCTTCGGAAATAAACAGCCCTATACAAGTTATTTTGTAAGTCATGCAAAAAAATGTGTAATATTTCGTTTCCTAGAAGATCGATTAATGAATTGTGAAGCGCTAAATTCTTCTAAGAATATTGCTTAATGGGGGGTTGATTGTTATAATCCCTTCCAATTTACGCTATTAGATAATGTTTATTATATGAACTAAAAGAACGAAATAATGTGTTTGTTTCTATTAAAATCTCCTGTGGTATTCCTGAACTAAAAGCTTGTATGTACAGAGGGTTTGCAAAATATATGAAATGGAATTTAGGATAGTGGTATCTAATTTATAATTATGTTTGAGTCTGGTAGGTAGGTAAATATTACTTATTTTATTTTTCACACTGCTGCAGTAACATTTTTCGATTGTAAAGGTCGGACAGGGTTGCAAAGAAGTGACCAAAAAGATCAAATAAATCTCTGACTTAGCACAAAACTTTTACTTAATAAAAAAGAATTTCCTTCTCCTTTCTGTCAGTCTTTTTAAAATTTTAACGATACCAACACGATCTTCGTCAGTCTACAAGTGTGTTCGACCACGGAAGGATGCGGCCCTCGGAGCGTGCCCTATGAGTTTCGGCAGCTGCAAACAGGGGTCCTCCTCTGCAAACACGATGTCAAAGTAGACAGGATCTCAAGTTACGATGGCAAAACTCGTCCAGCGGGTGCTACTCTGGCCCCAAGAACTCGAACTCGAACGGGGGGGTTATCCTAACCCACAAAACGTGCTAAAGGAACAAACACAAATATAAGAGAAACTCAATAACAAGATTCGATAAAACTTACCTCACTGACCACTATCAGCGAGCCGACAGAAGATATGTGGCGTTCCTATTCACGAGTGACGCGTAATTATCCGCAACAAGACGTTGGAAATTAAAACTTCCTGGAACCTCTCACAAACGACGATAACTCAGGGTGGTCTTAACTACAAAGCAACAGCACAAGGATCGTGTAGCAAAATATTCGACCGTCGTTTGCGAGTCGTACTCATGATTTGCTAAGAAGTACGCCAAAAATCACAAAGCTCGTAAAATTGTCAGTTTCCTCCCCTAACGTACGGAAATTCGGGCGCCAAAACTATAGAAAAAAAGTCACCAATGATAACTTAACAAAAGTAAAGAAGAAATCCTAGAGTGTAAAAATAAGAACGATCAATCGAACCCGAAAATAGAGAAATGGAATGAAAGTTTGCAGATTAATTAAAGGACCGTAATATAACAAATAAAATACTAGAATTTCTTAAAAATAAGATAACGGATATAAAAGTTTGAAATGAAATAATATAAAGAAGTAAATGAACAATTTAAAATATTAATATATAGAAAATTCATAAAGTGAACATAGCAAATAGTTCTAAATACACACAAAACTAAAAACATATAGCAATCAATAAAATACAATCAAAAATTCAACACGAAGAGAGAAGAAACGGCATTCTGTACCGCATTTAAGCTTTTGTTAATTTCTGAATTCCGAGCAGATAAATTGAGTTTAGTTCACTAGACGTTAGGTCTTACAATCCAAAACTTTGGGACACTTTAGTTTTCTTCTTTATCGAATAAAATAAAATAAAGTTAGTTAATTTTTCACGAAATAGAGCTTGTAGAAAAATTAGCGATGAGAAACAAGCACGTAGAGAAGATGGAAAACTCAAACAAAGGCAAAATTAAAAGAGAAGCTTGCACTAGGAACTAACTCGACTTTTGGGATCACCGTATTTAAATAATCAGTCTGCCACCTCATGAAGGGTAAAGTAATATTTAAATTCAAAACATTTTCATCCTGCGCAAAGCTTCCGAACGAAATATTTTCACCGATTGATGGCGTACAATTATCTGTAACCTGAGACCGGCACAAAAATGTCACGCTTGCGCGATAGTCATTACATTAAGGCGGCTAGCGGGTACCAGCGGTGTCGTTGAAACAGCATTTATCGTTTCGTTTTCGTCGTGCATGGTATTTTCGGTTTTTGGTATTCCATTTTATTTGTAGAGTACAGTTATCTTTTTGCAGAATTATCTTCACACGCAATTGAATTTCTTTTTAATGACATACATTTAATTTATTATTATTTATGTAAATCGTTCGTTTCTGTTCCTGATGCTGGAAATGATGCTTATGGTAATGATGGACTGATAACGATCTCTGCGCTTGCCTTACGTTGACCTTGACATCACTTTGCTTGTCTCTGTCTATAATGCTTATTTTTCTTAGCCCGTCCACTCAGTGATGCAGGTGTCCATCCGCGATGTCAGCATTTTCCTCAAGGTTTTGCAGCTGAAATTCTTAGAAGGAACACTATAAGAGTAACATACATATTTTCTAAGTTTGAAACAATAAATTTTTTATACAGAAGTCCGGATTCTTACACCATTATAAATACAACTAATAATATAATCGTTACGTCAAATGGAATTGCCTCTCACTTATTCACCTGTACTTAAAATTGTTATTTGAATAAATGTTTCTGTAAACCTTAATTGGTTAAGTGATTTTTTAATACCAAGCCAAAAGAGACGGGTAATGGATAAGATAAATATGAAATACCTACATTCACGCACAGATAATAGATCTCTCCAGATAGCCAACGGGTAACGAGATAGGAACGAATGCATGCTCTAAAAATAGTTTGTTAAATACTCAGTAGATGTCATTTGCACGCATAAATTCTATAACTGAATATTTGTCACAAACCATTTGCTAAAGGAATCCCTAGACAACTTCTTTGCACACCTAAATTCTCAACATCCTGACATTCGCTTCACTTTGGAATACGATTGGCGGCCATTTACCTTTCCTTGATATCTTAGTAAGCCGCCTCCCTAACTGTGTATCGCAAACCGACCCATACTAATCGGTATCTAAATGCATATTCACACCATCATCCTTCTCAAAAACAGTCAGTCATTAACTCACTAGTCAGCCGCGCCTTTGCCCTATCAGAACCCTCTTCACTTCAAACTGAACTGAACCACGTAACAAAAGTCCTACTCAATAACAACTACAAAAAACACGACATCCAAAGATCCATTTCTCGTCATCTCACCCCAATTCCACCACGCCCTGAACCTGATACACCTCCAGTCGCTACAGCTTACCTACCTTACATCCACACCATAACAGATCGAATCGGCAAAATTCTCAAACAACAGAACATCAAATCCATTTACTTACCCATGACGAAACTTTCAGACTGCCTACCCTCCACAAAAGATCACATCCCCTTACAATCCGAAGGTGTGTACCGAATTCCATGTTCCTGTGGGCGTGTATACATCGGTGAAACAAAACGATCTGTTAGCACTCGTGTTTCTGAACATGAATGCTGTACTAGACTACTACAAACAACTGGCTCGGCCCTAGCTGAACACAAACTAGAAACCGGTCACCAAATCCTATTTTCCGACACAAAACTTCTAGCCCGCTCATCTCATTTTTTCAATCGTAAAATCCGTGAATCCATAGAAATCCTCAAACACCCCAATAATCTGAACCGTGATGCTGGCTTTTATCTCCACGATACCTGGAAACATCTTATTAACGATCCGTCACGCCCCAGCAGACAAATCCCCGCTCATCGTTCCGACCCACTACCCCCCATCGACCACTATAAATACCACGACAACAGACATACCCACTCAGACTCAACGACTAATGAGAAGCAGCAGCAACCCTGAGGAAGTTCTTCTGCAATGGAGAACGAAACGTCGGCAGTAGAAGAAGTCAACGTGACGCGGTTCCAACCGCAAACCAATTCAAACATGGACGACGACCGCAGAAGCCTTCAAGTTATATCTAAATTCATATTTAACTGTAGCACAGAGGGAGGCTTCACAACAGTCCATAGAATAAAATTTTGTTTCAATATTTTGCTTTGAAACACCCGATGGAATAAAAATATATTTTAGAGCTGCTTATTCGAAGGCAGCCCATTTCAAATTCCACTGCTGTGCAAACTATTTAATTAATTATTTTCCGGAAATGCTGAAAATATTTATTTTATACAAATTGGATTGCGAAGGTACATTTATCTTTTCACTTGAATAGCTGGAAAATATTAAAACTTGCTTCTCAAATAAAGTAGCACCATGTTTGACATTTCTTTGAAATCACATCGTCCTTACATACATATTTATCCAGTAAAAAGTTTGACATCAAACGAGGACGTTTTAAGAAAATTTTAAATTAAATTAAATTAAAATTGTTGCACAGTTTGGTGGAAATATGTTTTCCGAAGTTACAATTAGAAAATCATAAAAAATGGTGGGATGGTGAAAACAGTTAATAGTTTAGGAGTACGTGAAAAAAGGCAAGAGAGAGCTGGAGACGGTGCATTAGGAAATAATAGCATACATTAATCTGTAAGTGCATTATTTAATTATAGTTAAATAATTTTTTGCTTTTCGAATCATTTTAAAACAATTAAAAACAATTGTGGCGGTATAACACAGAAAACTTATTTCAAGCAATTTACCTTTACGAAAGGATTTTTTTAAACGAATATACTATACAGGGTGTAATCAGTTAAGTTTCACATACTGTAACCACTATTAATACACAAGAAAAGAAGCGAAGTTATGACACTTTTGGGAAAAATATCAATAATAATTCGGGAAAAATATATCGTTCGTTTTTACATGAAACGTTTGAGAAGCGCTGACTTAGATTTAAAGCTCCGGTTGAGCGGAGTTTACTATTATCCGCAATAAATGATAGGACAGTAAACTCGCAGATGCAATACAATAAACGTTGAGGCAGGTCGAAAGTAAGTATTGCAAGTAAGAGACTATGACGAATTACAAAAAATACAATAAACGACAAAAGAAAATATTTAACTTAGTATTTCAGTTATTAATCATTATGGATTGGTCATCAATAGACTTTCAACAAAAAAAGGAAACTAACTGTTTTGCAATGGTAATTTCGAAGAACTGTTCATTAAATTGGAAAGTATTAAACGGGATTACATGTTTATTTCATACCTTAACATTAGGTCTTTATATAAAAACTTTGATGAGTTCATTGTGACTCTTTCTAACTACCAGAATAAATTTAAAATCATTATCTGGTGTCAAATATCGGTTAAGAATGAAGATTTTACTAAATCGGTGACATTATTTAAAATTGCGGGATACAATGTTGTACACAAATGTAGACGTTGATAAAAGAGGAGGTGGAATTTTGATTTACAGGGAAGGCCAATATTTCGGAAATGTTTGACGTATCTTAATGATATTTGGTATGTGCTTTAGAATCAATGATACCTACATTATTGATTTATATAATTTTTCGCTACCTTAGAGTTATAAGGATCTATGTTATATGTATATCAATCATGCATAATCTAGAACCTTATAACTCCCAAGGCAGCGATTTGTTTATCTCCTTTTATTTTTGAGATCCAAGGCCAACTTGTGTTTTTTTTAAATGACAACCTCCTATTTTTTCCCTTTATTTAGTAGTCCATTTTATTTATTTATTTTAAACGATCATATAAAAATTTTGATACGTCATATAAGAAAATTTTGGAGAAAATAATGATTGGATGTGAAAAAATGAAATTACAATAAATCTGTCAAAATTCAATAAAAATGTCCTCATATGCTACTATTTACCATTTATCTTAAAACTGAAACAAAATAATACTATATTTTATAAAAAAATAACAAAACTTGAAACACCGAAAAATTAACACTAAAAAAATAACGAGTTTGATGCAGTTCTTACTCGTGAATCACGAGTACTATAATATCACGAGTTGTGATATTATAGTACTGAAAAGAAAAGAAATTTGAATCGAGTAAAAGTATATTTAAAGTACTTAGTTGATGTTTCGCGAATTTGATTGTTCGTTTTATCAAAAGTGAATCACTTTTGACAAAGAGAAGTGATATTATAATATCACGAGTTAGTACCGCACCATAATCGTTACTTTTTGAGTGTTTATTTTTGTTTTGCCATGTTTTGTAATTTTTTTTTTAAAATACAGTATTATTTTGTTCCAGTTTTAAGACAAATGGTAAATAGCAGTGTATGAGGACATTTTGATTGGATTTTAGCAGATTATTATAATTTAATTTTTTCACATTCAACCATTATTTTCTCAAAAATTTTCTTACGTAACGTATCAAAATTTTGTATATGATCGTTTAGAGAATAAAATGGACTACTAAATAAAGGGAAAAAATAGGAGGTTGTCATTAAAAGAAACACAAGTTGGCCTTAGATCTCAAAAATGAAAGGAGATGAACAAATGATATAAATTAATAATGTAGGTTTTATTGACTCTAAAGCAAATACCAAATTTCAATCGGATCCGTCAAATAATTTCCGAAATATTAAGCTGGTTCCATACTTTTGGCCTTCCGTGTATACATATAAGGGAAACTATTTGTTATGAGGAAAAAATAATCAATACTATTTTCTTTGGGAATATATAGGTCTTCGACCATACACTCCTAGACTGATTATGCTTGCAGTTTGTTTACAGCCAACATAACAGGTTGGGGTAAGGGAAATGTGCAACTGCAAGCAAAACTCGACCTTAGAAGATTCCGCAAAATCCGACGTTTTCATTGGCTAGTTTACCAGAACCCTCTAATATATCGTGTCTTTTCGTTTCATTTCGACACTAGTGGCAGTTGTTAATGGTGTTTTCCTATATTTTCGTGTTCGAAATTAATCATTTCGTATTGAATTTCATAAAAAAAATAATCAAACTTAAAAAAGAATGGTGAAAGTGTGTTTCGTGTGTTCACGAAAGTGGGAAAAGCCTTCCCAACGTTCATATCATTTGTAAGTTCCACGTGGCATATTAATATTATTAATTCAAAACAAAATACATTAGCGACCCTGACAGGAACTATATTAAAAAATAATTTTAATGAATATGTAGTTTATTTAATAAAATGATTTTATTTCAACATCAATAAAATATTTACAAAGGTATTCGTTTATTTAAAACCCTTTTGTTGTTTCGGAATAAATAACAAAAATAATAATTAATATATGCCAAAATAGAAACACTCCTGAACATATTGTTTAAGAACCACAAAATTGTTAAAAAAAAGGCTTCTTTGCATGTTTTTATTAAGTTTTATGTTAATTAAAATTGCTCTCTAATGACACTCCGCCTCTGCCGACGTTCCTTTATAAACAGTAAACCCCTTACCCTCCTCCCGTTCATGTTGGCAGAATTTTGCTACCTACGTCTGAGTGACATGTTTCGTCTAGGGGTGTATGGTCGAAGATATAGGTATATATTTAAAGATTGTCGACAATGAAATTAATTTTGATCTTTTAGCTGTATACAGGCCTCTGCAGTTAAATGTGAGCTCCTTTATTGACGAGCTAGAGGAAACCATTAATCAGTCTAAGAATAAAAAAATGGTATTAATTGGAGACACTAATATCAACATCAACATACCTTCTAAAGTGGTCCTAAGTTACGAAAAGTCACTAATGAGTTCTGGTTTCATAAGAAAAATTGATTCCTTCACTAGGGCGGAGTTCTTAGGTGAACGAATTGTTTCCACTTGTCTTGACCACATTTACAGCAAAGGACTTCCTCCCGAATCCATAGCATGTACATATCTGCAAATATAAACTAACAGATCATTACGTCATAACATTTGCAATACCTTTTACAAAAGCCAATAGCTTAGAGGTGGCAGAATTAAGAAAAACAAATGTGAACTATCAAGTTTTTACGGAAATATTGAAAAGAGGATTTTCAATATTAATGAACAATTCTGCTTGTATGGTCGACAATGACATCCTGAAGGTTTCTGATGATGCAAGAAGGTACTCGACGTATGAAAAAATCACAAGGGAAAGACTTATAGTACCACTCTAGCCATGGATAAAACAGGACTTATTGGAAATGATGAAGGAGAAGGACATGTTATTTCGAAGACGGAAAAAGAAGATGAAATTGAGAGAAAGGAGAAGTTAAGAGAACAGTACAAGAAAATAAGAAATAAAATTAACAGAGAACTTCTATCGAGGAAAAAAGCGTACTATTGCAATACCTTCAATAAACAGAGAGGGGACATGAAAGCGACTTGGAGAACAATCAATGAAGTAGTGGGACTTGGTAAGAAATTTAGCCCGGACAGTAAAATAATAGAAGCAATGAATGTGGGTGAACGGGAAATTGCAGATAATTTTGGAAAAATTATTTTAGAAGAAGTGGATAAGATTACACATAATTGCAACATGCATCTGTTCGAAGAAGGTGTATGTACTCCTAATTAAGTACACTCCATGTATTTGCTAGAAGTGACAGATCTGAAATCTCTGATTGAAAAATAAACAAAAATAAATCACCTAGAATTGACATGATTTCTTTGAAGGAAATAGTTTGCAATTACGATGTGATAAACACTCAGATTACAAAACTTTTGAACCTTTCTAATTTTGAACCTTTTTAATTTTTGAGCGGAACCATTGATATTTGCAGAACTAATTCCTTATGTGATGAAGAACTTAGTATAACAACTGAAACTTATTCGATTACCTATGTATGTATAGAAGTAAATCAATAAATATTAAGTGACCATGAAGTGTTCATAAATAATAAATATTGCTTACTTTTTTTTTTATTGATATGCATTAGAACTCTTCCACATTGTAATTTGTAACTTTCAACGATCTCTCAAAGTTTTTATATTAAACAAACATCTCTTGATAAAGTAGAATTAGTTCGCGAGGTGACTAATAAATAATTTATGCCCTCCAGTATACCCGCACGTAAATATTACTCCAACATCAATTACGAATGAATTATACTTTTTCCAGGAACTGAATCGCATGAATAAAATCTCCGGATCGATAAAACTACGGATTAAATTGTCCTGGAAACTTGAGGGGGGGCCATGCATTATTTCTTTCTTGTTCACGAGCGGTGACACATTTACGGGCGCAGTTTTGTTTAATTCAGTGTGGAAATCCGGTCACAACACTTAACGCTGAAGTTGGTAATTTGGCCTGCAGCGAGTGAGCAGTTTTTGCCGAGTTTTATACTGATGACATGCTCTTACCGAGAGGGCGCGCGCTGTTTCCTCCACCGAGATCTTATTATTTGCGTGCTTCCGAGATTTATGGCGGAAAATGAAACTACGAAGTTTCCTGCTGCGTTCCTGGGAAATTATACCTTCGAATTTTCTTAAAGTTATTTATAGTTCAACACTTTGTATATTATATTTAGTACTTAAAACTGTCTTTGCATTCTAATTTCAGTTTAGTTTTAAGTTGCTTTTATTTTAAGTACTTTTGTAAATTTGTTTAAAACATTATGTGACGTTGGAAAAATATTTTGCACAGAAATAAAATCTGATTTACATTACGACCCTTCGCAAAAAAAATGCTACCTGACGACATTTTACTTATTACTTTCCCCACTCGAATTCGAATATTGTGACATAAAACTCTGGGAAGTAATTAATTAACTCCAAACTTGCGGTCATAACTTCAAAACATAAAAGAGAGTTACTTGTAAAGTAAGTAAACTCAGAAGATGTTGTTAACGAAATGTATTAATTTAAGGGATTATAATGCATTTCATTACGACGTTAATACCTTTATTCCATTACTGAAAATATTCTTGAAGCAACAACGTATTTTATGTCCAGAATTTTTAATATCAGACGTGAAATTATAATATAAATTTGTTGGGCAATGGGAGCTTTCGGGGCCTAATAAAATTCTGCTACGCCTGGATGGTCTCAGATAAAAAAAAATTCATTTACTTCTTAGTTTTCTGGCAGCGTGTAGCAATTCATTCCCTCGCAAAAACTTAACGATATGTTGGCTTGCTTTCGGAGAGCAATTCTTCATTGTTTATTTGGGCACTTTCCACGAGGATACGTTCACCGTACGTACACAAACAATATATAACAAACGGTATCCGAAACATTAATCTTAAAAAGCTGTACAAACCGAAAACAGAAAACAATGCCTTTGCACTCGATAAATACGCCAAGGCATTGTGGACGAACAAAACGAAACAGCAATACAAACCTCATTATTTGTTTTTTTTGCCCTCGAATTTATCTGATTTTTTTTGGATGAAGTACACGCAAACGGAAACTAATGGAATTCGTTGTAATTAGATTCAAATGATACGAGTTCGGAGGATGTGCTAGATTATAAATATATCTGATTTGGGTTCAACGATTTTATTGAAAAGCGGTACCCCAATTCGTGCAAAGGATCAGGAGAAATAATCGAATTTAATTTCAACGGATGCTATCAACTTTTAATGATATTCTTGCGTGTGGTAAATTTTTTATGAGCACGTTTTACGGGTCATCTTTCGGCCATAATATCGATCGATTACTTCATGTCGATTCCAATTTTTTTTTTTAATTACTAAGATCAAACGTCTGTATGTATTCCTCAAGGCTTTGAATTTATGTTAGGATTACGTGTTCCAAATTTAATTATGAAAGGTGCTTTTAATTAATAAATAATGTGTAATTTGGCGAAATACTTGGTATGGCTACTCAAGCTTTTTCAGTTTTGTAGTCAAGTCAAAAAGACAAAACTATTTACCGGAACGGGACTGCTGTTTTTCTCCCCCGCGACGGCTTTTAAAATCTTTCTTATCAATTTTGGAAGACATGGCTAGCGTCACGTGAGCCAATTAAATTTAAATATTTCTGTGCTGTGCGAGGCTTCTAATCGAGGAGTATGCAAATGCAGTTGAATGTGGTTTCCAATAGTTTCCCCGTACCACGTATGCAAGATACTCTGTCCTCGCCTCCAATTTGCTGAATTATTGATTTCTTACGGCGTCAGCCTACGATAAGTACGAAAATTTTCCCGCGTAATTCTATGCCTGTGACACAGTTTCACACGTCCGCGTCATAAGTCTCGTCTTGAATCTTATCTCTTCAATGTAAGATTTCCGTTTCGTTTTGAAATATAAAAATTTTGTTACGATACAATCACCGACTTTTCAATTATTACGTGGAAATTAATTTTTATGGCTTTTAATAGAATTCTGGGTCCTTACATCGTGAACACCTTAAATCTTTAAAAAGAATATCTGTGCTAATTGTAAGTTAATACAATTTTAAAAAGATAAAAGAAAATTCAAAACTAAAATAGACAGAATATGCTTTTAACTAAATTTATGAGTGGAATTAGACTAAAAATGAACGAACAAAACATGAAACTGAAATCCTGCAAAGGATGATTGGATTCCAAGCCCAGGAACATAAAACGCTTTGATGCTGTGATTCGAAAATATTATTACTATTACTGCAAATATAGAATTGTAATGCTCAGCGTAAATATTTGAGTGTACGAGCGACGTTGTTTCACATTGAAATTGTTGTTTCATATTGAAATTTGTAATTGGAATGCGAGGAAGTGTGGTCGCCTGGAGGCGCAGAAGAGATAGTTTTAGTTGGTAAATGTCTGGTACACGTTGAGTCACTAAATCTATAATTGTGTGTAGCCGCCGGGAATACACGCCCTAATTCTTATCTAGTTAAAGCTTTTCAAGAGAGCGAAGCTTTTAAGTTGATTATTATCTCCGTTCTACAGTGCGCTTTAGGTTTTCCAAACCTTCATTCAATCACTAATCAATTGAAGACGCTTCATAAATCTAACACATTTAAGAACCAGTTTAAATCAAGGAAAAGAAATTATTTCCAGTTTACGGAAAGTGGTTTTAAGTGCACCACAAAAATATGAAACATTAAAGTTGAAAACTGAAGTTATAACATCAGATATTGATGACCAAAGGTTTAAGTGTGTAAAAGGTCGAATCGTTAGCAAGATGTGTACAGCTTCAAATTTAGGGGAGATTTAATGTTATGTCTGTGTATATCTCAGAAAAGGGGAAATGGAGTAACATAAAACGATCCAGCGTTATCTGGTTTTAGTAGAAATGCGATCTTTAAATCTTGTAACTTTTTATAACGTGGTTGGGTGCAAAATATTTCAAAAAAAAATATAAGTAACTTACTTTTCTTCCCCTAAAGTATGCATCACAATAAATGTAGCAAAAAAAGAAGAAAGTTATGGCAACTGTGTTCTGCGATCAGAAAGAAAAGACTAAAAAAACAAAAAGACAAAATTTTGCATAACATTGTCTTACACTGCTACCGCAAAATTCTGGTGTGAATTACTCCTGACTTAATTACATAGATCGGTAACAAGTCTGCGCTGTATCTTCCACAGCTTTTCCTCGTCTAGCAGCAGTCAAGAATGGGTGTGGGTTATTAGATGTTAAAGTAGGCGCCAGGGTGAACAAAATACCCCGTTGATCCGAAATTGGTTTCAACAGTATTCTCAAATTGCCTAGGCCTTGCAGTTGATCGTTCCCAACAATCATAGGAGATTTGATTTACTCACTTGTACGCTGAAGGTAGTGGCAAAATATACAAACAGCTACAATAACAATTGTTTTAATTATACACATAAAATAATGACAAGAACTGCAAAGTTACAAACGGTTAAATCGATGGACAGAATGTCGACTAAGGGCCGATATTATAAAGGCAAGTTAGCTTTAACTATCGGTTTATTCCCATGGTAACCATTGTGGACAGAATTGTTGTTATGGCAATAAACTGGGAGTTAAAGTTAACTTGCTTTTATAATGCCGGGCCTTAAACTCTATAACTATTTATTTATTTACGCGATAAATTAAATCAATCCGCCTCATTACTACTACAATAATTGTCATCAACTAATAGCGCAAGATCTGTCGAAAATTCGCTCTTAATGAAACGCAGAGTCACGCGACAATGATAAAAGTTATTAGTTAAAGTCACGTAACCAAGAATGTGTTCATAGGTCAAGGTCGATCATGTCTTCCTATGAGTTTTCTGTACGCTGCGGCCGTCCTTGGTGATTTTGAATAAACTGCATCAGGTATCTCCTATCTTATTGTTAGTCGGATGCGTCTTCCATAGATCATTCCAACTTTACGGTGCAGTACAGCGCTTATGGGTGTCAGATTGCATACTAAAGGAAGAATAATAATAATAGATTACAAGAAGCTGGCAGCTTTGACATATGATTGAAAGTAAAATACTGTGAAAATATAAACATTGCATTGTTAATTAATTATCTATTACTCCTATTAAATTTGATTGTGTACAGCACCGTAAGGTTGAATTGACCTATAATTCTCTAGTACGAGACAGCGGGACACAAATGATGAGTTCCGATAGCAACAACTCCCAAGAGTATCAGAGAAGTATCAAACGGAAAATAATTCCAAACGAAAAGTGCCAAAAGTAAAAGGTATCCAAACATAAAAGCCTGAGTTAAAGAAGAGACAGTATAATTAGTAACAAGACGGCGTTAGCCTAATATTACCTGAACTTTTACATAAACTAGGCCCTGGCTGGGGAGTGGAAACTTTCCCTTACCTCGTTTAGCGATGCACTAGTGAAAATTCCGACCATGTCGGAGTTTCTTCTCTAAATTTCCTTAGCAGAACTCCGGTAATTGTAATTATAACGACACAGGATCATGAAGGTCAAGATCGATCACTTTCTTCTATGAGTCTTCTGTTCGCTATCCGTTGCGATTATGAATCAATTGCGTCGTAGTCGGATGCGGTTTCCAATTCGGTAGTAAGAGACAGCGGAACACAAATGATGAGTTCCGATAGCAGCAACTTCCAAGATAAAAACCAGAGTATCAGAAGAGTACCAAACGGAAAATAATTTCAGACGAAAATGTACCAAAAGTGAAAGGTATCCAAACATAAAAGCCTGAGTTAAAGAAGAGACAATATAATTAGTAGACGGCGGCGGCGTCATGCTGTTAGCCTAACATTACCTGAATTTTTACATAAACTAGGTCCTGGTAAGGAGTGGAAATCTTCTCTTACCTCGTTTAGCGATGCATTAATGAAAATTCCGACCACGTCGATTATGAGTTTTTCTAGATTTCCTTAGCAGAACTCCGACTGTAATCACAACGACATGGGATCACGAAGGTCAAGGTCGATCACGTCCTCCTATGAGTCTTCTGTTCGCTGTCCGTTGCGATTAAGAATTAACTGCGACGTAGTCGGATGCGCTTTCCAATTCGGTAGTAAGAGACAGCAGGACACAAATGATGAGTTTCGATAGCAGCAACTTCCAAGATAAAAACCAGAGTATCAGAAGAGTACCAAACGGAAAATAATTCCAAACGAAAAAGTACCAAAAGTAAAAGCCTGGCGCAATGCCGTTAGCCTAACATTACCTGGATTTTTAGTTAAACCAATAAGTCCTGGCAGAGGAGTGGAAATTTTCCTTTATATCGTGTAGCGATGCACTAGCATTTCGATTATGAGTTTCTTCTCTAATTTTTCTTAGCAGATCTTCGATAATTTGTAATCACAACGACACAGCATCACGAAAGTTAAACGAGGAATGGAACGCTATAACATGAATTTTAATTCAAGAATAAAACAATGAAGTGCGATTAACAAGCAATATTATAATTAAAATTCAAGCGATTCTTCACACATCTGAAAATAAAAAAGTATATGTAAAAGATGACGCACATACATTTACGGTAAATTTTCAAACATTGAAAGTATTATGTTTATACAGATATATTGGTTTAGGGTTTGGAATAAAAACCAAAATTGCGGTCAGCTTATGTCGGGATCAGATTACGCCGCTTAACGCTAAAATGTGTTGCGTTAAAAAAAAAAAAAACTAATGGATGCGCGGAATATATTCCGAACGAAAACGTTTTTGTAACAAAATGGCTTATAAAACAAAATGTTCCCCCGAAGGTTTATCGAATATGTCTCAGGTGTGTACGGTGGTGAATAAATCTAGAGAAATGGGTCCGCCAGGAGGCCACCCGCTAAGGATAAAAACACGGAGAAAGATGGGCCGCCCATATTTTTCTGGTCCAACAAAGACGGAACTAATTTCAGAAAAGTACCGCGCGCGTGAACACCCTTGCGCGAGCCTGACACTTAAAATTATGCAAAGTATGAAGCTGAAATTTTACACTTTTCTTTGTGAACTTGATAACGGCTCATTGTAACGGCAGGGGTATTATGTGCGGGCTGGAAGTACCCCTTGATAAGGGTACGATTACTAAGGCTATTCAGATCTGAATATAATTTTCCGTCGTAATTTAAAAATGTAATTACAGTTTTCAAAGTGTAGGGTGTAATTTTCTGCCATTGTGACTTGCCTTTCGTATTCAAATTTTTTTTATAAATAGATATAAACGATAGCACATAAAAGCACTACCTTCTGGATCAAGTTGTGTGGTAGTTTAAAGCAGCAGCAACTTTGGTAAGTCTTGTCACGTTGTCACATTTCCTGAAACTCGCAAGTATTTTTATATGCTTGTGGGCATATTTCCATAAAAAAATATCAAATGTTATACAATTTAGCTCGGAAAGTAGATTTCGATCAGATTACAGACGATCTCATTATAAAAAAGCACCTATACAATGTAGTAATAAAAAATAAAAATTGAAATAAAAAGTAAACATAGAAAACAGAAATGTTACATATAATAAATGACATAAATTATTCAGAATTAATTTCTGATCCTTTTTTTTGTCATTTTTGGAAACGTTTAAGGAACTTGGTACTAGAGGAGTTACAATATAGCACATTTCTCTTCTTTACCCAGCGAAAACATGTACGTTTATTCAACGTTAATTTCACGTTGTAATGGTGGAAATAACGTTATTCGTTGAAAAATGCAACGTTGTTTTTTGGTTGAATTAGCATCCATAATTATATCACGTTTGTATGACGTGTTTTTTAACGATCAGTTTAATATGGACGTAATTATAACGTGAAATAAATGCGTAACAATTTTGTCTTTTTACGACGTGATTTATACTATGAGTAAGTGCGATGTATCTACCATACGTTGATTACCACATCATTTCAACGTTAATTCAACATCTACTATTCTACGTAATAAATGAGAAAAAAATTAACGAAACTAATACGTTAGATAAATCATAATTTACAACTACATTTTTAACCCACGTTTTATAACGTTATTTTAACGTATACCGAATAAATATGCCTTACAAAACGTGATGTTGACGTTAGAAAACACTTAATTTTACAGTGATTGTCTATCGTGTTTCACACCTTTGAATTCTAATTTTACTAAAAATCTATGAAATATGAGGTTCTTCTCCATGCTTGACAGCTTTGAAATGAAACGAAACAGGTATGAAAAGTACTGCTAGTTTGGACATACGAGTCAACCACAACCCCTTTTTAAGTTGACGTAATCTGTCAAATTTTTTTAAGTTAGTTTGAATTTGATGCCCAAAATCTGTGATTAAAAATACTAAAGAACGCAATAGTCAATCAATTATACATACATATTGTCACGAATACTCATTGGGGACAGCTGTATACAGAGTGGAATAAACTGGAATAAATTCTGTAACTTAGAAGATTACGATTTGTAAAAAAATTCTTGGAACAGGTCAATTTTTATTTTTAATGGCGCATATTACAAAGGGACTTTTTTAACTTTTCAATTATTTGGAGGGGTGAAACGACCCCTAACTATGTTTTTTTTAATGGAAGGATATGTTGAAAAAATTAGGAATACAGCTATGTTTTATTTTTTTATTTTTCTTTAGCAGTAAAAGGTAAAAAACGAAAAAAAGAATTTTTTTACTAAAACCGTTTTTAATGCCAAAAATTCAGGAACTCCATTTTTTATTATTTGATGAGAAGAAATAAGCATTCCATATGGTATCGTATTGTTGCGTGCAGCTAGATGGCGCTGCCAATGCGCTAAATTTTTAATTGTACGTAATTACCTCACTGGAAGTTTTTCCCAATAGGTGGATAGGAAGAAGATGACCGATGACCGATTGAGTGGCCAACAAGATCTCCAGATCTCACCTTTAGACTTTTTGTATGGGGTATTTAAAAGTAAAGTTTATGTGACTAAACCAAACGTCATAGCAGAACTTCAGAACTTCAAATTCTGCATGAAATTAGGAGAGTAACGCCGGAAATGTTACAAACTGTTAGGGATGGAATTTATAATCGATTAGGTATTGTCAAGTGAGAGGTGGCGAGCATTTTGAACATCTGATGCGTTAAAATCGTTCTAGTCAAAGAATTTATTTTTTATTTTTCGCCTTTTACTGTTTAAGAAAAATTAAAAAATAAAAACGTAGCTGTATTCCCCAATTGAACAAGCTTTAAGAAAAAAATTACTCAACATACCCTTCCATTAAAAAAAAAAAAATAGTTAGGTTGTTTCATCCTTCCAAATAATTAAAAGTTAAAGAAATCCATTTATAATATGCGCCATAAAAATAAAATTGACCCGTTCAAGAATTTTGCTACAAATGGCAATTTTCTAAGTTACAGAATTTATTCCAGTTAAACTTTCCACTCCACTGCGGTGTTCATGAGCAGCATGTAATTTTTAAATTTTCATAAAGAAATAATTTTGTAAATAATAAAGTAAATTGAGAGTACTGTATTAAATGTGTTTTGTCGAATATTTTATGTTAGTGTAAATATTTTTAGAAATAGGCGATTTAGAATTACATGTGTATTATAAATAAATAAATTAGAATTTTTGAAATGTATATACAAAGAAAATAACCTTAGGATTGTAATAATTAGAAAAATTAATTTAATGATGTTATGATAATATGGATGTTAGAAGGAAACTGTAGGTAGTAAAGAGTTCGGAAATTGAACGAGTGAGGGCGGCGCGTAGCTATTGTAAGTTAAAGTCCCCGGTTCTGCTTTATTACTACTGCCTCCTTCCGCTTTACGAATCAGTCACGGAAGCGATACGGCACTGGGATCTCCAAATGGCTTAGCGGTCTAGTCTAGCCGACTTGGAAAGTCGTGTCACTCGGCGGGGTGGGTTCGAATTCCACCATTAGCCATGTATGTTTGTTCAGTCTAATGATTTAGACCCAGCTTTAATACACGTCGTAATTGTCTGATTCAACGTTACACGTGGATATTGCCGCGACATTTTTTCGTTGTTTCAACGTAACCATAACACACGAATTCAACGTTTGTTACATGTTATTCCACAACGTTTTTTATACGTATGTATGCACTGGGATTTAACGTAGAAATACCGTGGACAAAGACGTTTAAAAGAAGTTGATTCGAGCGTTGTTAAAACGTATTAATAACACACGAATTCAACGTTGATTAATTGTTATTCTACAACGTTTCTTACACGTGGACAGAGACGTTTAAAAGAAATTGATTGCCGCGACATTTTTTCGTTGTTTCAACGTAACAATACCACACGAATTCAACGTTTGGTTACATGTTATTTTACAACGTTTTTTACACGTACGTGTTTTCGCTGGGTTAATCTGTTAATTTCAATTCTCTGAACTGTCTTACCAACATTCAATTTTTCCTGCGTTATACTCGCATTTATAAACATCTTTCGCGTTCAGTTTCTTATGTTATTATTAGAGGCCGGATTTTACGCAAAATACCTTTGCTTAATTCTTAAGGTTTTAAAGATATCTCTTCGTTTCATTAGAAATAGAGTCAAATGACTCGAAAGAGTCGAAATGAAGGGAATCTTTAAAACTTTAAGAACTAAACAATGGCATTTCACCTAAAATCCGGCCTCTAGTTATTATTTACGATCGCCTGTCAGTCTATTGTTGTTTCCTTTTCACATACAGTGATTTATTATGCTTGTAAATAACTGTTGGAAGTTCGGTCAGTGAACTGATCGTTGTAATAATTCTGAAATACGATCTATTGAAACGAATAAGGCAAAGTTGAGGCATTGATTTCGCGAGTTTAAGGAAAAACACAAGAGTATGAACAATAAATTGAATACACAAAGAAACAGATGAGAAAATATTTACTTTAGGCTGAACGTATATGTGAGAAGGTCCTGAAATGTAACCTATTTTTAGTATACGCTACGTATGTAACAAACATATCACGAAATTTATATTTAAATGGATATTTGTGCCAATCAAAATTTCGTGCCAACATAACTGGCGTAAATAATTTAAAAAAATGTTTGTATGTATAGCTTTGTGATGTGCATCTATTTGGCGCGTTGGTCAATAACTGTTATTTAAACAAGTAATGAGCACACAAACATCGAAATTAGTTTAACAAAAATTTTTGTGCATTTTACCACATGAATGAAAGGCATTTGCATTAATATGTGACCTGATAAAAATAGCGAGGATGGAAATGCTCGATCCAATTTTTCCAATTATTATCCTGATTGGCAGCTACTAAATTAGGGCTTTCACGCGAAAATTTCACATTCGATTTTTTAAACGTATTCAACATTTTGGAGTTTTATTTTTTCACTGCATCACGTACGTAGTTCATTTTTAGCTACCTATCTGTAATTGGTACATTAAATAAAATTGCCCGGCTTGATGTCCGGCGAACACGTTCTACCTTAATTCAATTCCAACATGAATACTGTTGCTGAAAGTAATTAATAACCGTTTGCAAGGGAGAGCGGCAATGATAAATTCATTAATTCTAAAAGAGAAAATTTAGAGGCTTTTTTGCTGATTGCAGACGGAAAGACCAACTGAAAATAATTAAATTATTTTGCGCTCGTGATAAACTCTGAAATCGGGACTTTGATTATTCATCTGTTTATAAAATTCGAATTTGTTTAGGGCTACTTATGAATACACGTGCAATCAACACATTCTATAATTGGGAAAAAAATTACGGTGCTCAGAACTTTATTAAGTTCAAATTAATTACCACCAGGTCAGTACTTTCATCCATATTATTAAGGATAAATCTTATTGACGAAATCCTGCGACTGGAAGGACTAATGTCACAATTTCTACAACTTTGGAGCGCTGTATATAACGAAAGAATACGATATCATTCATTTAATATACGAAGGTTTGTTTTCTTAAGATCTTGTCGCCGTCATGTATCACGCTACGTTATAAGCTGGGGTGCTGATAGGATCACGATTTGCTGCTTTGCATGTTGAATGAAGAGCGGAGCGGAGAGATTTTTCTTTTGATGGCAGAGATGTTAATAAATGCGATAAGGAATTCTATTAAATATTCAGCTTCGACGTGCAAGCAATTAAATTAATTGAAAAGTAATTTGAAATGTACGAAAAAGGATTATTTTAGGTATATGATGAGGAAGAAAAACCCTCATTTTATCCTATGTGATTCAGTTTTATGACTTGTCAGAACTATCATAAAAATAAACGAATTAGTATACTCTTGTCGTTTAATTTTGGTTTTTATTTATTGGTTTGAATATATAAGAAAAATTGCAAAAGATAGTTTCCTTTAAATTAAATAGGGGAACGAGGACAATAAAAAGCTAAAAATAGAGTTCGTTATTGCGTTCTGGAATTTTAAAGAACGCTTAAGAAAATAATGTAATTGCAACGTAAAAGAACTGTTCTAGGAAAATATGGAAAGTCAATTATTATGTAAATAAGCTGACTGAATTAGTTTCTTACGAAAGAATGAAGAAAGCTGCGGCTCTTTTCCTTTAAGAATCCTTTTTCTTTTAGATTAATTTTTTAAATGTTCGTTCAGTGTTGTATTTCTTTTTTGGTTCTCAGCTGTACGTCTCCTTTGCAGATGGTAATTTTTAAATTAATCTACAATTCGTATCTATTTTTTTTTAAATACGCAAGGCTTTCATTTTTGTCGTATTGTATTAAATTCCTTTTGATATGATTTAATTCGTTTCAGTTTCTTCACACGCAATACTATGTGTTTTTTAAAAATGCCATAAGGGGTGGCTGTGGAAAAGAAAATTCATGTCTTAGCTCCATTCATTTACTTTAAATTTTCAGATTTGGCATCTGTTAGATGCCAAGCTACGACATGAGTTTTAATTTTCATGGCCAACCTTTATGGCATTTTTAAAAAAACACATGTTAGTAAAAATGTATGTAAAACAATAATTAGGGATAAATGGAGCAGTAAATAAATAAGAAAAATAATTTACAAGTATTCGAGCTTGACCCAGAAGGGATCTCAATGAAAAGAATCACGAAATGTAATTAAGTAAACACCAAGTTAGATATCCGATCAACAGATCTGTTCCTCGTTTACAATTATCGCTCAAGGCGATTAAAGAAATTCACTTGTTCAACAAATAAAAGGAAAATAAAAATAACAACGCCGCGGTAACTCAACAGAGTAATTAAAAATAATTATAGCAATTCCGACCTTGTAATCAATATCCAGCATAATGATAGTCAGTTGTCAACAGTGTCGGAGCGCCCTCTCACGGTGGTTAGCGCCGTAAATCGGTAATGTGGCTAAGTAACGTCGTCTTGTAGGACGAGTCCACTTTCACAGGAGGGGGAAGACCGTGTCGCGGGGCTTAAATCGTTTCAAAAGCCAATTCCGTCCGTTTCTTGCACCCAAGGGGATGACGATATTCTCAACCTAGGTAAAACTACCACTAAAAGCCTGTTCCTTGTTTCAAAGGCAGGCTTTCGAAAAGCTGTCAAACGAGCTTGAAAATCACTGGGCGTGCTTTAACAAATCTCGGAAAAGATTCCGTTTCAGGTTTCAATCACAAAACTCCATGAAAGAAACACAAAGATTTTTAATCACCAACACAAACAAAGGCCAGTACACGACGAGTGCCATTGCAAGAATGACCGCGACCAGTGTTACCAACCCTGTAACCGCAGTTTTCCCTTTCCGAGTGGTAGAAATTCCCTATTTTGGATCAAAATTCCCCGAATTGTCCAGTTTAAAGTTGGTATGTCGAAAACCATAAGTGATTTTAGAAAATTTTATAGAACATCATATTTATTGTTTGCGCTTTAAGAAAATTAATTGAGATGCACTCAGAACTAAAAATTTATGCTTGTGCATACATAATATATGAAAGATATGACATAAATGACATATATTTCATTTATCGACACTGCTAGAGAGATTCTAACTAAAAGTGATCTCAATTTATGTTAATTAGAACCATATGGTTCTTAAGTCGCGATATATAGTATATGGGGTAAACAGAATAAATAATAAGACTTTAACAAAACGTTAATATCATTATATATCTCGTCGTTTTCACTATCACTCGCAATATGTGCTGGATGATGCAGAATTATGGATCTATATATACATACAGGTGTCCACCGAGTGCTGCGGTCTTCCCTACGGTCTATAGTACTTATACAGGGATATCCACATAAACCGTTCGTTAAAAGTTCTCAAGGTTGCAGTTCACGTAGATATTTGAAATTTAAGGAGCAAGGGTTCTCCGTAGAGATCTCTTTAAATAAAATAAAATTGTCTTCGTATCACTTCCGGTTGTACCGGAAGTCGCTATCAACTCGCTCATTTTAAATGGAATGCTATATTTTTTTATCATGTTTTTGAATTCTACATGTGAAAATATGTAAAATTGCAATACATTTCCCTATCTCTAAAATGCATCATTTTTGAGATATTTTGAATTTTCTTAAAAATTTGGATTCTGCAATCTGATTTTCAAAAAATTATAACACAGCTATGATTGAAGAAATTTTATTTGTAATAGCTGATATTGTAGTTGAAGCTTTAAAGGTTCTTAAAATTCCATAGCATAATCTATTAAGGTTACAGGGTGCTAAAACGCTCCGCTCCACTCGAAGATATTCAAACACAGAAAAATACTTTTTTCAAATGGAACGACCAATATTTTAATACACCATCGTATGTGGAATTAAATGCTGTGTCGAACTATACTAGCATTCCCTATACCTAACTTTAACAGTTTTTCAGTTATAAGATATTTTGGTTTAATACATAAAATTTACATTTGTTAGTTTAAATATTTCTAATTTTGTTGATATAGTTATGAAAACAACAAACAACTGCATTTAACGTTTCCTTGTTACTACAAATTTTAAGCAAAAAGCAAAAAAAAGTTGAGAATCAAAATCAAAATTATTCAAACGCTCATATTTTAAATCTATTTTTTAAATTCATGAAGAATGATCTAAAATTGTTCAGAGCAGAGAATGTGTGTTCAATAAAATGTACCCCTCTTGTCTCCCATGAATAAAACACAGTTTGGAAAGTTTGAACCTAACTTTATACAATTTGGAAAAATAAAATGTACGAAGATCAGTAACAAATAACGAAGATACTTAGACAATGGTTTTAAAATACTTTCACGCTAATCCAGAGAATTGCAAACTAGCAGCTATTTTATTCTTCAATTTAAAGTAATGAAATTCATACTTTTTCGTTTTATAAGATCACAAGCGTCCTAAGAGAGGGATGATTAAAGAACTATTAAAATTTGTGAATTTCCACTTGCGAAATTCTATTTTCTTTGCTTGACTACAAAATTTGTAGTAACAGTAATCATTGTTATAAGTTCCATGCTATCTTAATAAAATTAAAAATATTTGACCTATTAAAATTGTAATTTTCTATGAATTAAATCGAAAATGTTTCATAACTCAAAAACTGTTAAAGTTAGGTATAGGGAATGCTAGTACAGTTCGACGCAGCATTTGATTCCACATACAATGGTGCATTAAAATATCGGTCATTCCGTTTGAAAAAAGTATTTTTCTGTGTTTGAATATCTTCGAGTGGAGCGGTGTGTTTTAGACACCCTGTAGCTTAATAGATAATGCTGATGGAATTTTTAAGAACCTTAAAGCTTCAACTACAATATTAGCTATTACAAATAAAATTGCTTCAATAACAGCTGTGTAATAATTTTTTGAAAATCAGATTGCAGAATCCAAATTTCTAAGAAAATTCAAAATATCTCAAAAATGATGCATTTTAGTGATAGGGAAATGTATTGCAATTTAACATATTTTTACATGTAGAATTCAAAAACGTGATAAAAAATATAGCATTCCATTTAAAATAAGCGAGTTGATAGCGACTTCCGGTACAACCGGAAGTGATACAAAGACAATTTTATTTTATTTAAAGAGATCTCTACGGAAAACCCTTGCTCCTTAAATTTCAAATATCTACGTGAACTGTAACCTTGAAAACTTTTAACGAACGGTTTATGTGGATATCCCTGTATAAGATAGAAAAAAAAATTTCAGTATTCAGTGTTCAGTAACTGAGAGCCATACCAAAGCTATATTTTTTTAAATGGAACATCCAGTATATTTTTACATATTTCGAAAGTACGCATAACAAATAGCGTTTTATGAAAGCTTATTAAAACAGTGTTTCACGAGAGTCTAGATATACTGGGTGTTCCATTTGAAAATTTTGAGAAAAATTATCTTTTGCAAAACTCAACACCCTGTACACATCACAACAGATAGACCGAAGCTGTTTTGAAATTGCTGTAGAAAAGATATTGTATTGAGTACTTACAAAAATTCAAGACGAAATGTAAATAAATAACAAAGATATAAGCACTCATATTACGGCAATTTTTTACACTTAAACATCAATATCTTACAAACTCTTAAGTAAAACTTCCTAAATTTTTGGTTAGTACCTATTCGTTATGCGTATTTTCGAAATATGTAAAAATATACTGGGTGTTCCATTTAAAAAAATATAACTTTGGGATTGCCCTCAGTTACTGAACACTCTGTATACCCAAAAATAATTTTATGAAGTAGAACTGATAGAGTTATATCTTATCTCGTTTGAATTTTTTTTCTATCTTATATTCTATAGGCGCTAGAGAAGACCGCGGCACTCGGTGGACACCCTGTATATATATCTTATGGATCTCTTTTAAATAGTCTTTTAATGTATTGATTCTACAGTCAATACTTGATTTGGATTGGACGCACACTTAAACGTTTACAAACGTTTAGTTTCGTTTAGAGTTCTTCCTTCACGCGGTCAGTTAAGTCAGCATGGTCAGCATGAGCAAAACAGTGCACGTTCAGATTTAAGGGTACTTTACGGAATGCGTTCAAATTCTAAAATCTACCAAGACTTGAAATAAAATTACTTGTTATGAAATTACAAAACGTATTGCTTCAGTTATCATTCAAACAATGTTGACGAATCATATTTGTCCCTTAATAATTGTATAGATTCTCTTTTTCCCTTTTCATTTAAAAATTCCCTGAAAAAAGGGAATTTCCCTGTCAGTTGGCAGCACTGACCGCGACAGCGAGAACGACGTTCTTTCCCACTATGCGCTGAGATGGAAGTCGTTACGAATGAACTCAAATTTAACCGGGCGACAGAGTGAAATGGAGATATATATATAATGTAAGACTAAATAACAGCGTATGGTTTTTCTGATGTAATATTGTGCAACATTGAGAAATATAATAGAAATCACGTACGCATACTAAAGTTTGGCTTCCCGTAAAAATACAGGCTGTTCGGAAAATATTATGAATAACTTAATTGGATTTTTCAACATAACAATTTATAAAATAACTGGAATTGCTTATGAAATAAGGGTAACAAATTCGCAAATCATTGTATAAATAATTGAGGAGGTGATTTTCGAAACGCAGTATTGTTCAAAAGTGTTTTATCAAGGTAATGATGAAAAACCATTTTCTTTGAGACTTTGCATAGCAGTTTCTCTGTCAATAATAATAATATCATTAGAAAAACCACATTTAGATATGTGCCTTCTGCAAAAAATAAAAAATACGCAACAAAAAAACTGCAGTTTGAAAAACATTAAGATTCAAACCAAAACAAACGTATCTGTTTGGACTCCGAAAAATGTGATTTGAGATTTCAAACCTAGTTCATTAGATTCAGTTTCGTTTTGCGAACGCACCATCATCTCTAACTTTTTCGAACTTTTGTTCAATACTGCGTTTTGAAGATCACCTCCTCAATTGTTTGTTAGTTCGTATGGATTATTTAAATGCTAGAACTGATGTATCAGCTGCTTCGTCCACAAAAAAAATCGCATTGATTTAAATCTGGTCAATGCATGACCCGATAGGCAGCTAAGAGTAAAGTCTTTCGTCTCGTTATCGTCTCGAGACAATAAAACTATTAGGATACGGTTGTTTTAAGCGTCGCTAGTATTATGCGTAGAATTTTTGATGAAATCGCGTACGTGAATGCATGTCACATATCACGAGAAGATGCGGAATTCTGTGGAACAGTTTGTAATAATTATAAATTTACTCAAAAAAGTACGTATGTTTAGACTAAAATGCCAAATTCATTGCCTACGTATTGCAATGTTGTGTTATGGCCCCACGTTGGGTGAAGTCAATTTTATTGCTGTGTTATGGGACTCTTGCAGATTTTAGCATAAATGTCTTTGTTTTCACGTTTTGGGAGTCAATTTTATGCTGTGTTATTTGATATCTTTTGCAAATTTTAGCGTTCGTTGTTTTTCTCAGGGTATTTTATGTCAATATTTTCTAAGTCTTTGTTTTGTTTATAGTTTAAATCTTATTTGTTTATTGCTATTCTTATTTTGTTGATGTCGGTGACGGCTCCTGCTCCTCTGATGTATTTTGCAGTGTATCTCGTAGGCTGGATTCTTCCTCGTGCAGTGTATTTGTTATGTGATGAATTTTGGATGTAGATGGCACTCGCGAGCCTTCACATTCAAAATTATCTGCGTCAGTGTACGTGTCGTGTGTGCGTATGTGTGTAAATAAAGAAGAATGCTCGTAGAAGGTGACAGAAACAACGGTTTATTAATTTCAAATTCTGAATAATCGTACAAACAAATACCTATCGTAAAAGAGTTCAGAGAGTCGAAGTTTTATTTGTTCGCGTGGTTTTTCGCAAAACCAGCGATTACTTACGTTAGATCCGAGTTGATATTTGATCCTAACTTGAATGCACGTCTGAACCGGAGGCAAGGTAATGATACTTGTGCCGGTCGTTCTAATTTACAATAGCTCACGCGGCGCCCTCATTGATTCAATTTCCGAACTCCGCACTGCCGCTTACAGTTTCCTTCAAACGTCCGGTCGTCATTGCATTATTGACCAATTTTTCTAATTATTACAATTCTGAGCTTAAATCTTACGTATTTACATTTCAAAAATTCTAAATAATTTATTTATAATATACATATACATGTAATTGAAAATCGCCTATTTCTATAAATATTTACACAAACTTAATATATCTGAAAAACACACTTGAATTTAATAATTATGCAAACAAATCCTGTAAAACATAAACAATACATTACTCTAAATTTTTCTTTACTATTTACAAATTATTTCTGTATGCTTCGTTCTGCTTATAAACATCGCAGTATGTCATAAACGTTTTACGATATTTACACAGAATAAAGCTTGTAAAACTTGACCTTCCATAGCAGACGTGTTAAAGTGCATACAGACAGCATGCCTCGGAATGCCCTCGGGTCGATCGGAATGCCATCGGTGCTCAGTATAGACGTAATATTTTATATCCAAATTTGTTTACTTCGAATAACTGGATCAACGGCAGACACTCTCATACGCCCTCGTGCGAAATTTTTACGAGAGCGCGACGATGCAATTCGCGTCTTTTGTCAAGTCTGTGTACTGTGAAATATTGTGAATAAATCGAAACAGATTACGAATGAGTTTACTGATTGTAATGTTTTAAATTCTGGTGAAGAAGAACACGTTTGTTGTGGAAAAAACTTTATTTGCAATACAATTAAAATTAAAATGAAAGAAAAATGCTTACTAGGAATTCTTAACACGGAGATTTAAATTGTTTTTCGTTTTAGTGATTTATTTGTTTACCAGTCAAAGCATATGTTAAAAGTGGAGCCACTGTGATCCTTTGCATGAAATAATCCGCTTCAGGTGATTTGCATGCATTTGTCAAGTAAATATTTTTTTAGTGCGTATTTCAAGACGTCGAGTGTTGACCTAAAAACGAAGTTGATGTGAAATTCCGCTAGAGATCAAGGTCACGATCGATGCTACGTCGCCATGCCTACTATGAAACTTTTATGAGGGCATTTATTTCGTTCATCTACTCATCTATTTTTGACCAGAGACGCAGCGTCGTTTTGGGGCTAATTTTTGATTAATTATTTCTCGAAAACTAAAGTCGAAAGCATTTTTTTTGACATTTTTCCCAAACTCTCGGACATCGCTTCTTATCGTGGTTTCATTTTGTTGGGTTAATTAACAGTCACCCTGTAAAATAAATTCCTTCATTATTATTTTAGGAAAAATTTATAAAAGAAGTTCTCTCAATATTATAACAGCCGAAAAAATTTTTGGCTGTGATGTTACATCATTAAAAATTCATACCTTTTTTTTCTATGTATATTCCGGCTATACCGCAATTCATATATCATTCCGTACTTTTTGAATGATCGAGAGTCGCATCTGTTAGCAAAAAAACTGACACCGAAATATTACTTGCCTACAAGCGTGTAGGTTACGGTTCAACATTCGATCGATACTTCCATCATTGTTTTTTTCTAAGCTGGAGATGGTGAAATGTTGCAGAAATAAATATTTTTTCCGTACAATATAAAACTGAGGAGAAGGACTTTATGATCAAGAACTGGAAATGGGATCTACCTTAATTGTTGCGTTGTTTCCTTAAAAATATAATTTTCTATTTGTTTTTATTAACCTATTCAGAAATCAAAACAGAACTAATTTAGCCTGAAAATAGAACTTCCACAAATATTACATTACATCATATTCATGAAAGTTTATAAATATTCATAATTATTAGCGTCCAGTGCGGCTCAACTTTTGCAGGGAATAAAATTAAAGTAGGGTGCATAAATTGCCGGGTTATTCAGCACCTATTATGTATCTATATGATTGAAGAGATAAATTTTACTTGACATGAGAAAACAACCCCATTTAATATACTGCGATTGGTTGTAAGTTGAGATACTAATCTACTAATGGGGTAAAGTAAACTAATCTGCGAGAGGAAGATTTAAATATATTTTTTTAATTATTTGTGATAACGTTATTAAATAATGATGACCTCTGTAAATACGTGAAACCTTTTATCTATTTGATGAAGTAAAACTTTTTCGGAAGCAATTTATTATTCTGCTGTACAAAGGAATTAATAAAAAGGAAACTCATAATTTAAGTTGGATAAATAGAATCTATAAGTATTGTATGGGACCACAAGTAATTTTCATTTTCTTTTATGTCGATCGATTTTTTTATAGATAGAAAAATTGGAAAAACCAACCGATATGCAAAATAAAAGTGGTCAAAATTTTCCAAGTTAGTTTTTTATTCCAAACGTTTTGTATTAAAGTCTTTCTTTTCACTAATTAACTAACTAACAAAATTTTATTTCTTTATAGCTTTGAGTGACCCCACAACTTGCGAGTAATGCAGCCGTTACTGCTCCAAAGTAAATACGCTCTAAACTCGCTCTAACGAAGTATACAACTTCCGTTTGTAAATTCTCTCAGCAAATGTGTAACTTTATTTGTATGTATCATCGCATGGTTTCTCAACTTGTTTAATAATCCGAGTTACATAAGTCCCAGATTTGCGATGCAGTATTCCACTATTATTCTTGTGATCCGAACGAAACAGCAACAAAACTCACCTGTCGTATCATAAAAAATTCAGCAGGTACCAAAAACAAACAGTATCTATAAATATATCCTAAGCCTTTCAAAATGAACGTGAACTTGAAATAATGGCGATGCCACCGTAAGTTCGACCGGTGGATCCCCTGAGATTTATTCATTATTCATCGTAAGTAACGGTCTTTTAAATTGCATTTTTCGACATGACTGAATTGGAGCGTTAGATGTGGAAGGTGCTTTGAGGAATATTTCTAGCGGTACACGGAAAATCGAATGCCGACGTTTGAAATTAAGACACAAGTTCAAGGTTTTATAACAAAATTGTTAAATATACATATTGCTACGTTATTCGTTATTGAGAGATTAATTTGTTTATTTTTCAGTAATGTACATATTCGTGTATAAACATGAAATTCTTTCAGGTTGTAACGTTCACATTTTTCGCTGTCCGTTACATTATTTTTTTTACGTATTTTCTCGTTATTTTGCTGTTGAAATTCAAGTAAACACAGTTTCGTTCGTTTAATTAATTTCGTATTTATGACTTTCACGCCTCTATCTCTCAGGATTTGTGTTTTAATTTCAGTTTGTAATGCGGATTTCGATTTTCTTCTTAAAGCTATTTGTTTTGTTTCGGAAATTAATCTGTAGATGTCGTACATGGTTATGGGTCGATTAAAGTCCCTAGATTACTAAAGTACGGCAATACACAGTTTAGGACCAAATTTTAAAAACTAGCCAGAACATGGCGTCTGTGTCACGTGACACAAACAGACTTGTGTATTTGAGTTGAATAAACAAATATTTGTCATGGAAACGAAGAAGTTTTAGATTTTTTGGCAGTTGATAAATGTCAGCTCCCAAAAGGAATTAGAAATACGAAATAAATCATATTAAAAACACCATAATAAATAAGCCATATTAATCTAAAGACGTTGAAGATATGATTATTAAAACCCTTTTGCTTAAAATTTTGAATTTTGATAGAAAAAAAAAATGGAGTAGTTTTTGCAGGTAACGGAAATATTGCAGTTTTGAGTTATGTGTAAAATATTTGTGCTTGCTCGAAACTCGAAGGTGCTCGTCCGTGCCCCGTGGTGCTCTGTGGTTTGTTCATTTGTGGTTTGTGACGGTTGTTAGTTTGTTTATTTTTATCGATTTACAATGGTTAATCATGATAAAGGGTTGTAAGGACGTTATTACAGTTTATTATGGGACAATTTTACTAGTCGACAAACAGTACAGTTTACATGCTCAGATTTGCGCAGTAAGGCTCTAAAAAATTGACATTTACGTTCATTTTCCGTTGACATGAAAATCAACCAAAATTTTCATTTTAAAATTCACGCGCATAGTGGGCCAGAAAATGGCTTCCCTATTGCCGTACTTTATACTATCTAGGGACTTTATGGGTCGATTTTATTGATCGATGTGACGTTTGCGGAAGTTGCGTGTAAAATCTTTGACAAGTTTTCCGTCCTCCCTCTTGATGATCGTGCGACTTGTGTGTGTGTTCGTACGCCATTGAGACGCGTGGTTTGCGTCTTCAAATTTTTGTGGTTTTGTGAAGCTGAACGGCTTTGAGATATTCCAGTTTGGCAAATATTTACGTCTCTGGTCTCGTACGCCCTACTGTGTCAATTTTGTCGTCTGTTTTTTGTCACCACGCTACCGTTTCCGTTCAAGCACGTATCCGAGCACGTGTTGCGTTAAGTTCTCGCTCAGAAAAAAACTAACAGAAGATTGTAAGTACCCTAGTTGTTTAGGAGAATATTTTCTAAGATTCCTTTTCTCTTTATGTAGAGTTTTTTTTTTTGACTCCCGAAATTGTGTTGAGTTACCGAGGCCGAAGCTTTCCTCCTATCGCACGAGTTTTATGCGAAAATTCCTTGCTGTTTACGGCGTGTCGTTTGAAGGTACTACCGAACAGGAGTTCCTTCTTTTATTTGACGTGGTTGTTCTTGGAAACAAATCCAGTATTACGGAGTCGTTTGAAGATATAATTCAACGGTGTCGTAAATGGAACCAAGGTCAAGTTATTACGGAGTCGTAATTGGAACTCAGGTTAAGCTATCGTCAGGATTGAGTAAGCAACACTCACCATTATTATCGTATCGTATCGTTGAGAAAATTATCGTATCGTTTTGAGAAATTTATCGTATCGTACCGTATCGTTTGGGAAATATTACCGTACCGTCTGGATTTAGTCTTTTGAATTTTATTTTGATTGTCGCGGATTTATTTAATTGTATATTGGGTCATTTAGCATAGTTGCGTCATATTATTTTTATTTAAGTTACTGTACATCGTTAATTCTATGTATATATTTTGTTGCTCGAATCACCATTTATGTTTAATCATTACATCATTTTTCAATTATATTATTTTTCATTCTCAATTTTTTTATTTTTGCTACGATTAAAGACTAATTTCTTAAAAATTAATTTTCGTAACCTAAAAATCTGTTTGGAGTTCATTAGTTTTGTTCCGGACTGTTTTAGTAATTACAGTTTAAAGAGATTACTTGGCGCTCAACAGCTTTCGTTTTGTCACCTAATGTTTACTATTTTTTTTAATGAATTACGCAAGTTATTTTTTTAAGAATATAGTTCGAAGAATTATCCTTCCGAATCCACCTCAGCCTCCGACTAAACTGAGCTATGGCAACCAAACAGGTGAGAATCTACTTACAAAAAAGTATGTCACAAGGTTCAGGGTGTAACTTATTCCTTTTGTTTTAATTTAATAAAATCTATGAACTCTTTTGGGTTCTTTGCAAGCTCGTAGATAATTTCTTATGTTCATAAATAAATTAAAAATAACTCTGTTGAAGTTCTATACTAACAATTCTATACTAACAATTTCTTTAAATGCAACAAAAGTGACTGTTTGTTTGTTTAAATGAATTTAATATACAATAAATTCCTGTAATGACCATTTTTAAATACGTAGGTATATCACAAAATAGTTGAAAACAAACAAAGGCGTAACTATTGTTGTTGTTTTAAAAAGCAAAAATGTTTACTTACAACAATTAAATATTTACAGTTGATTCTTGTCCGATGAAATTTGTATCACAAAATCTTTTAAGCGGACACTAAATCGCGCGCTATACACTTTACGTTTCACCGTCGTTCTGACGAAGCTGTCGAACGACGGTGAAACGTAAAGTGTATAGTGCGCGATTTAGTGTCCGCTTAAAAGATTTTGTGAAACAATTAAATAAATAATCTGTTCAGTGCCTTACGGTTCTCTACTTCAACTAATGTTTATTATCACTTCACCCTGTGTAATTTAATTGATTCGCGTTCATTAAATTACAGTGTCAATAGAAACGTTCAAACCCGTTTATTTTGCTTGACTTTACCCCAAGTGAGCGCCGTTCATATTTATAAACTGTCTTTAAAAAACGTAACATTAATAACTGCATCATGATTGAATTATTAAACAAATGTTTTCTTTAAGGATTTCATGTTGTTTATCTTTCTTCTTCTATACAATAAGTTATATATAAAGTTATATATAATAAAATATTTATCAGTTAGACGATAAATAAAACAAAACAAATAAAATAAACAAAATTTAAATTTATTGTACTTTATTTTACTTACGTTATTTCCGAATATAACAAAATAAACTGGCTGTGAGTAAATGCAGCAGCCTTCATATAAATATATCTGCAGAAACGTTGTTGCAAAGAAATCCAAGAGATTATAAAAACAAATAGTGGCGGCATGTGCGTGAGCAAAGAGATATCAACACTAATTCCTATTTGCCGCATTGCACTTGAAACGTACGACTTGAACACGTTCAGATTGCATGACTGGAAAAAATAAGGGGTAAATTTAAAAAAAAAGTGAAAAGAAGAAATATCCACAGTTGCACATATACACAGTGTTTCAACGATGATGCACCAAACTTAGGAGATACTTTTCTGATATTATTTGGAATAAAACATCTTAATACAATTTTGCAATCTGAGCAAATTGAAATTTGCATTATTTTGAGTCGATGTTTTTAGAAATACTGTAGCAATTTAAATTTCTGCCACCGTGAAACAAGACGAGCGATTTAAATTCTTTTGAGTGAGGGACGGGTGGTTAAAAATAATGATAACAGAAGAAAGGGGATGAATTATCCCTTTACCTTTCAATTTTATCAATCTTTGGTACAAGGCTTCGTCGAAATACTATGTCCGTCTGAATATCTCGACGAGAGCAAGGGAGAAGTTCTATGATGCCCAAACTAGATCTTACTTTCCAAAATTAATCACACCACAATAATCAACAATTTCTACTTCTTCTCCTCACTCTTTTACTGAAACTTTAATCCAGTGCTGCCAGATGCAATGCGTTCCTTTTCCCTAAAATTCTCACTAAAAATTCCCTAGATTTCCCTAGACTTTCTTCTCTCTCCTCTGTTAAATTTCTTGATAACTAGAAAACTAACTGCGTAGGTAAATGAATACATTCGAATTTTGCAATTTTGTATTAACAAAGCCATTGAACCCTGCACAATTATCTAAACTAATAAATCTGTACTAATGGAAAAAAAGAATACTTAAGGCACCAATTAATTAAGTACAAAAATGGACTATTAATTAGGTACTTACCAGAGCTGTGACACAAGCAATATTTCAATGGTTTGCAGCTAGAAGTTTAATTGTCCTAGTCACTCCCAGAGGGCAACAAAATCGATCATCGATATCAGCTGTACAGAAAACTTTCGCGCGCAACGAGTGAAAATACTGTGGGAATACACATTTATAAGCGGTAATTTTAAACAAAATTTATATGAATTGTTATATTAAAATTTTATTTTCAAAGAAGAAAGATACTTGAAAGTTGAATAATAATATTTTAGACGTCAATACTAGGATTTCCCTAGATTTGAGACAAAATAATAAATATCTCCCTTTTTCCCTGCTGTGTTACATATATCCCTAGATCTAGGGAAATTTCCCTAGACCTGGCAGCAGTGCTTTAATCAGACCGTAAAGGACCCAAGTAGCAATTCCTTTGTTTGTAGGTATCTGGTTTGAGCTTTTAAGCCAGATATTGCTATTAACGCCATCTTTAGACGGAATGAGATTTCAGCCCTTGCCCGCCACTACATATAATTTTCGGAATAGACGAAAAATTACGTTCTTTCTTTTAAAAAAGACATTGACTTGAAAATAAGGACAAACTTTATATAAATAAATACACTGTGTTTCCTAAAAAATGTTCCATCCCGTAGCGACGTTATTTATGACCCGATTTTAATGAATAAAAAAATAAAACGAATGGATTTAGAAGTACTTTAAAATGGCTCTAATTTCGATTTTTTCTAATGTTGTCTTCAATATCTATCGATAGTCAATGTTTTTTTTTTCAAATGGCTGCCCATATTTTTTTAGCTTTAATCTAGTAGAGCATTTTTTTCTAAATCGGATAAAGTATTCAAAATTATTATTTGGTGCGCACTTAATTGGAAAAATGAATAAAATTATTATTAACATAATGAATGAAATTTTCAAGTCGGCCGTGGAAATTTATAACAATGTACTAAACGACAAATGTCATTCAACCGTCATTTTGAAAATATTTGTAGCTTTAGGGCCAGTTGTACAAAGGAGGTTTAAACTGACGTTCAACTGAACCAGGTTCAAAGTGAACAAAATCGCATCAAATTTTATTTATGAATGCATTAATTGTCATATGTCCCTAAGATCCTATGCGAATTTGTTTACTTTGAACCTGGTTCAGTTAAACTTGAGTTTAAACCGCCTTTGTACAACTGGCCCTTAATTGTTGTTATTATTCCTTGTAAAATCTTGTAAAAATAGCGATACCAACAGTCATGGTACACAACAATCAACTAACTGATACGTACGAAGTGTATGTCGAACCAAATAAAAATCGTAATCAAGCACTGTGGCTTTACATTCAGCGTTTCCCTGATAGAGGCGCTCCAGACTTGAAAGTTCGTAAGATTTGAGGAAAATTTGAGGCACTATGGAGCGTTTAAAATCCCAAAGCAAAAGCAGCGCAGATTTGATGAAAATGTTGAGTTAGATGTTCTTCTTCGTGTGCAAGAAAATCCGCGGACATCAACTCGAGAAATTGCAAGTATAGGCCGGTCCAGACGCAACGACTTATCCAACGACTTGTCGCACCAGACAAATCGTAACAGGCAAAATGGAACGTGTGGATCGCAAAACGTACGTCTTGTCTCACGTTTTGCGGTCCACATGGTCCGTTTTGCTTGATACGTTTTGTCTGATGCGATAAGTCGTTGCGTCTGGACCGACCTTTACACCGATTGATTTTTGGATGTGGGGTTATCTCAAAGATCGTGTGTACATAATAAGCCCGAAAAACGAATTGATTTGAAGACAGAGGATTGTTGATACTTATCGCGAACTACCTTCTAATTTACTATTAAATGCGGTCGGTGGCGTGATTAGAAGGTGCCAGTAGTGTGTTAAGCAAAGTGGTGGTCAATTCGAGCAATACTTGTAAATTTTTATGACTTTGTTTGATACGTTTAATGTTTGTTGATTGTTTATTATTATTATTTTAAATCTATTAAACTGTCATAAAAAATTATGCTTATAATAATTTTATTAATTTTTCCAATCAACTGCGCACCAAATAATAATTTTGAATACTTCATCCGATTTAGAAAAAAATGCTCTACTAGATTAAGGCTAAAAAAATGTAGGCAGCTATTTGAAAAAAAAAAGTTGACTATCGATATCTATTGAAGATAACATTAAAAAAAATCGAAATTAGAGCCATCTTAAACTACATCTAAAGCCATTTAATTTATTTTTTTATTCATTAAAATCGGATCATAAATAACGTCGCTATGGGATGGAACATTTTTCAGGAAACATCCGGTATATTAAGAATAAGTAAACAATTATAAATTGATTAAGACAATTTTTACGTACATACAACACTCTAGTCAAATTACTAGAGATCATAAACTTAGACAAAAGTGGAATTTAAACGCGATTTCAGATTACTGTAGAACAATATAAGAGACAACATAACACAAATTCAAAATAATTTTAGAACGAGAAAAACAGCATCTCATAATTAAAATAAGCAATGTTAGTTTATAAAAGAAAACATAGCCAAAATACTAAAAATTCGATAATTAATTTCTTACCAACCATAGGACTAAATACAGAGACGGACGGACTTTTTGGAGAACAGCAACACACACTAAGACATTCTGTAAATGTCGATTACGCCCTCGGGCTTATGGAGATTTACTCTACAAGACGCGCACTAGCGTCTTCACGACCACACTGCTGGAAGCTGTCTGATGATTGTGCTTTTTCACGGCTTCTTTATATTTAGTTTTTCTAAAGTCAGTTTCGATTACGTAGCCTTCCTTAAGTGTGTGATTCAGCACAAGGTCGGCTATCAACATCACTGCAGTTCTTAGAATTGCAAGTGTCAATCATGTCTCATCTAGGGCAAGGTTCTCGATGTACGAGCCGCCGCCACGATCACTTTATATTTAATTTTTCTATGTGGGCGGATTTCTCTCGCGGTCGCGTTGCATTGAATTCATTTCCGTACTATGCTTTTATGAATGTCACGCAGCTGCAAGAAGGCAATAAATACCTATCGTAAGCGAAAGAATTGATGAACGACTTTTAATTCTGCCCTTGACCGAAAAACGTGTTAAAGGTGACAACAGTGAAAGAATATGTATTTAGCGTGCATTTTTAGCTATTCTGATAAACGTTAGATAATGCGGATTTCGTCGATGATCGATCAGGAAACCTTTCCGCATAGAGACGTGATGCTAATTGCGCATTTCCGCGACATTCTTCGAATAAAATATGCATGTCTGCGTGTTCTTGAAATGTAAAATCGCTCATCGCAAGCACGTATGACAACACATACACAAACACACTTACATACACTAATAAACTGTTAAAAATGAAAGTTACACACTACACCAAATTCACGAAAATTATGCTTCGCTTCTAACGTTACTCTTTATTAGAATCTAAAAATCATTCAATAACCAGAACTAGTGCTGGCAAAAACCGGAAAAAATTGAAACCGGTTAACCGATTTCTTTAAAAACCGGTTTCGGATATAACCGGTTATCCAAATAATGGTAAAAACCGACTATTCGAATATCCAAAAACCGATTATCCGGATAACCGGTTTTCGATTTTCTCCAAAACCGTGAATATCCAAAACCGGTTAACCGATTATCCAAGAAATCGGTTTCGGTTGCCAGCACTAATTTATACGCGTCTATGACGAGACGCTTAGTGAAAAGGCAGCCTTAATCTCATTAAAATTAAACGTGTTCGCCATAGGTTTTGGCCGCATTGAACTTTGCTAAACCTGCATAATCTCAACTGCTGGGTACATTTCTGTTACGAGACGACATATTTAGAAAACGTAGATAATATCTAGGTACTGCAAGCATTGTAATTATAGAATCTCCGTTATCCGAATAACTGGTTATTCGAATATCCGATTGTCCAAAAAACCGATAATATTCGAATATCCGGTTATCCGAATAACTGGATATTCGAATAACCGATTATCCGGATAACCGGTTTTCGGTTTTCTTCAAAACCGCGAATATCTAAAACCAGTTAACCGATTATCCAAAAAACAGGTTTCGGTTGCCAGCACTAACCAGAACGGACTAAATATGTTTCATCACATCATCTGAGGCGACATTTTATGAGGCAACCGATTCTTTTGACGAAGGTTAAGGCAGGTTAAGGATTCCGTTCGACCTCATCTACGGTATGTTTTAAAAATATACGATTCTACTCTTTATTCGCTTTTCTCAAAATCTATTCGTTAAAAAAAACTTTTATTTCTTTTGTGGATATCTACCGACATACCGAGTTTAATTGAAACAGCCTGTATATAATTTTAATTCTCTAATCAATTTTATATTTTATGTCTGTACGCTTAACCCATGTAAAAAACGTCATTTATCATAAGGGCGTGGTTCGGCTCATTTAAATAAATTGTTCACAAAAAACAATTTAAATATTAACTTTGTCGTGCTACCTTTTTTATAACATCATCCAAAAGTATTCGTAAAATTTAAAACCGAAAGCCTCAATTCCATACCAAAGCACTTACGAGGGTTGAAAATATAATCCTAAGAGTAGAGGTCCAAGATAAATTCTTTCGCCTCCTTGTTAAGGATCCTTCTTCCCCTTTGATCCTTTATACCTTCCTAACACACCTAACTTATATTTGTTGCTTATTCAATCAGAGCTGCGACATTTTTTTGAATTGACTGATGGAATTCGTCGGGCAATTTAAAATTTAAAATTCACGCGAGCTTTATACTTATAAAAGCGCTCCCGCGCCCCGCTCGCCTTTAATTTGGCTTCGGGCGACTTTTGTTCGACATGAATTATTTATTCAGCTTTTGTGAAAATATGCGCACCCGTACACGTACGTGTCTACCTGACAATATCATTTACGCACGCAAAGTTTTTAATTTTTGTTTTATTAAGTGTTTTCCTTTGGGAACGTAAGGGAATGCAATATCATTTTGTTTTGAATAAAAAAACTTGTTTATTATACCTGTAAAACATACAGAGTGGAAACCGATTTATCATACATAGCAGTTTACGTGATGGTTAAGATAAAGAAGGAAATATAATATGTATTGAACAGTATTGTATAAGTAATTCAATGTTAGCAAATGATCCATATCATTGAGGAGAACAGAAGGAGGAGAAAAGTTTTGACATAACAAACTTAAATTGAAATATTTTTAAACATTTGTACTTAATAAATCATTATCATTATCAACCATAATATTATTAGTAATATGTATGAACCAGAAACGATTAGATATGTAGAGTGCCAGTAAGTTTATCAAGGGTAGTAGGGTGAGCTCAGAGGATAAAGAGGTCACTAGGTCACGAGAGGGGCCTTATCCCAGACTACCTACACTCCACGTTGCATGCTTCGTGATTTAGAGACACGTCATTTACGACTGCAAGCGCAGGTCGCACGGAATTTGCAGTTTCTGCAACAAGTAATTTCGTTTTGCAGAAATCGAAGAGACTCCGGGGGCCCTCCGCCGGAAATCAACCGGTTGCACGCGTCGGGTCGGCGCTTTACGCATTAGGGGAATTGACGCAGTAATTACGCAGTCGGTTCGGCTTTGATGTAACTAAATTTTGTTGTGTTTGTGAACTTCTGCCGGAGTAACTAATGGTGAACATCTTAATTGGGTACGAGGCAGGTGAGGCCACAGATTTACAAGCAACATTCGCTTTAGATTCTGCAAGCTTAGAAATGTAAATTAGATTCGTTCAAGATAAACAATTTTTGTTTTTAATATTTTATAGCAACAAATAATCAAAGCAACCTTGGATTCGATTGACAGAATAATCTCGTGGAAAAATATATCAAAAAATAAGATTAAAAAAATGGTTCAATTAATCTGATAAAATAAATAGAAGTTCTTTTTTCTTAAGGAATTCTAAAAACAGCTGTGTACTTTTCTTTTAATTTTGAATTTTCAGGGTGACTCTATTAATCAGTAAATCGGTATCTAATTCGATCCCTTAAACAAAATCGGAAAACGGATAATGCTTCCCAGATCTTCTTGAAAAACAGGTATTTAAATCCCTTGTCAAAATAAAAGAAGGCTAAGAAGAGCTGCGAAAGCTCTCGTTTTAAATCTCTTTCTAAAAGCTCTGTGGAAGGAAGATTTATTTTCCGACAGAGCTTTGACGGTGATTATGTTTGTTTCTCATGTTCGAGCAATTAAGATTGAGTTTGATTTTGAAAAACTAAGCTGACTGTACAGGGTGTTTGCAAAACGATAACCAAACCAGAACAATAATAGAGGTACATACTTTATTTAAATATTTTTTGACGGGATGTGGATTGTCTTCATTCCAAATTCCAAGTCCATTAGTTTAAAGAACATGATGCAGAACTTTGAATTTTCAAATGAATGTAAGTTCTGTAAATAATTAAATGTTAATGTAACTTGCAACTTTAAGACAAAATAAATATCCACCTATAATTCTGTTGCGAGGATTTTTATTTGACTTTTTTAAAAATAAATTCTGCATAAGTACGGTGAAAAAGGAACACGTATTTTTGAGTACCCTTTGTAAGTCGACAGTTCAGATCACCACATCACTTTGAGTACTGCAGCTCAAACAATACAGATAACGACATTTCTTTTTCCGAGGCTCTAACAAAGAGAAAATCTTTCAACAAGTTAAAGCTTTGTTTATAAATCGCTTTTGCCTTTACCGTCGTCGTCGTAAACTAAAGCACTCCGAACAAAAACATTCCGCCGAGTTACAGCCCACAAGTTCGAGCTTCGGAGAGTGTAATTATTTTGTCAGAGACAGGGCCTTTAAAGAAAACGTAAACGTTGGAGCTTTCATTCAGTTCGTGGGTTAGGGGAAAAAAAACAAGACGAGTTTCAATATCAATAAAAATTTCTGTTTAATGGAAGGTGTCAACTTGAAGTGAAATAGTACTGAATTGTTCACCCTCCACACACATCGCAGTTTTTTTTTTTTTAGATGTATGTATGTCATCAGGGTAATGTATTTTAATAAAGTTAATGTGGGTATCAGTCATGCTGTCGAGAGCGTCAGGGCTTTTGGCGTCAGCGTTATTTCATTACTACTGAACAAGTGGTACGACGTTAAGTACATAGTAGATCATAGTTTGCGATATAAAATAATCCTCCATAAAAATGATGAGCCTTAACATTACTGCTAGTATGGATCACACGTTTATATATTAACTAATATTCACGAACTGTTTTATGTTGAATCAAAAATTATCCTTATCTTCAAGCACAATATTTTTTTAAGTACCATGCGTGGTGTAGGTAATCTATCATTAGTCAAGCAAGAAAAAGTTATTTTCGTGATTTTTTTTGCCAACTCAAACAATTTCTCAAAGACTGCTTGGAAGATTATTAAGCAATGTACTGTCTCCACAGAAAATAAGTTACCTGAAACTCTAGTGCATCCTAATGGTAATATGCACATAAAAAAATCGCATCATAAAGCACAAGCTTTTAATGAATATTTCGGTAATTCGGTAAGTAACTTGATTAAAAATAAACAAACTATATGCGAGCCCAACTTGTATGAACTAAGCAACTCCTCAATGTTTCTATATCCAATTTCAGTAGCGGAAATAAGTCAAATCGTAAGTACTGCTTGGGCAAAAAGCTCAGCTGGTTATGATAATATACCGTGTTCTATCATGTCTCATGCTAAAGATTATATCTGTTCACCGTAACTTGAATTAGTTAATACTTCTTTCGCTGAAGGAAATTTTCCAGAAAGATTAAAAATTGCGACCATTGTTCCCATTCTGAAAGGTAAGAATAATTTGAATTTATCTGACTACAGACCCATTGTTTTATTATCAGTTTTTGCAAAGATCTACGAAAAGCCATTTTATCTCAGATTAATGAACTATCTGTCTATTAAAGCCATTTTAAAAGAGCAACAATTTGGTTTTAGAAAAAACTGTAATACCTTAGATGCTATACTTCCGCTGCATAACTTCATCATCAAAAATTTTGAAGAGAAAAATTAAGTCGCTTGTATTGTCTTTGATCTTACTCATGCTTTTGGAAAGGTTAACGCCAGGAAAATACAATAAAAGAAGTAAATGGCGGCTTAGCTGGCAAGGAAGAGTAACTGTCGACGTACCTTTCGGTCTTATTAGACCTCATCAGGACAGTATAACCAAGGTGCCCTCGAATTGCGGGTCTTCTCAGTGGTTGCAGCAAATGTGCATTCGGTCTCTTGGTCTGTTGCATTTACTTCTTTTATAATTTATTATTGTACAAAGTTCAAATGTATGGCGTCAGAGGCCTTGCTCTTGACTGGTTTATGCACTTATCTTCAAAAGAGATACCAACGCGTTTTAGTTAAACAAGATAATAAAGCCTACTTTTCTGATTTCGATAAAATATAAGAGTCCCTCAAGGTAGTATATGAGCCCTTTATTATTTCTTTTTTTAATCAGTGATATAAGCCTAGATGATTCTCATTTAACGCTATTTGAAGATGATACATCTGCTGCTGTGAATTCTGCCTCTTTTGAAAATCTAGCAGTAAAAGTTACCGATGCAGTGAGAAATATGGAGAGCTATTGTGCAAAGAATGGTCTTCTTTTAAATAATGCGAAAACGAAAATTATAACTCGTTCATCTAAATCACGTCAAACAAGTCTTTTAATCAAATGAAATTCTACTAATGTTTCTCATTTGGACACTACTAAGTTTCTAGGTGTCCATCTTGACTCGCATTTAGGTTGGGGTGACCATGTTGATAATTTATTAAATAAACTATCAAGTGCCTGTTTTGTAATTCGTCAACTGCGCATCAACTTAGATTTGAAACTTCTCTTTGTTGAGTTACGGCATTATTTGTTGGGAGAACTGTAGCAGCATTAATGACGTATTATTAGCTCAAAAGAGAATTATTCGAACAATGACTTAAAAACCCTCAATTTTCTTGTAGAAGTTTATTTTCTGAGCTAAATATTTTAACTGTAATATCACTTTACATATTATTCTGTGCTACTTATGTTTATTCTCATAAAGATACATTTCAATGGCTAGATAACAAAAATTTAGCTTATAATCTTCGTCATTAACTTAAGGCAGAGGTTCCTCAACATTGGTTGTCTATGTCACCTAAAAGTGCTTACGTTATGCCTATAAAACTTTTTAACCGTTTGCCTGAAGATTTTAGAGGTATCAACTCCCATATTACATTTCGTATGAAAGTTAAAAACCTTCTTCTCCAAAAGAGTGTTTACTCAATTAGTGATTTTTTTATAATTTGCTCTAATTTATAATTAATTATTGTCTGCCTTTGGCTCACGTTTTAGCTTGATTCAATAGATTTTTGACATTGATTAAATTTTTTGTGACTAAATTTCTTAAACATTATTGCATCATTATTATATTTTTAATGTGTTTTAGGTTAGTTATTTGTTGATTATTATGACTGTTTCCATATTACATCCTTGTAGTCTGAGGAAATAAATAAACTGATTGATTGAAATGAATTTCTAATTTTGATTATTGCAACATGGTGATACTAACAGATTGGAACCACCGCCAAGTTCATAAAATTTAAAAAAAAATGTTTGATGTGGAGCAAAACTGGTAGGTTATTTGGAAAATGATGAGAAAAATTCCTAATTCGCTAGTTTTCAATGAGAAACTAACTCATAAAGGCAAAAAGAACGAGATACGAGATGGTCAAAGAACAAGTCAACTAGGAAGTCAGAGAAAAGTAACAAACATGATAAAAGCATCAAGAAACAGAGTCAGTTTAGGAAAAAGGATTATATAAAAATAAAAAAAGTAGACATGAAAGAAAACCAACGTTACTGGGGGAATTTTACAAAGATGTTGGAAAAAACGATTAACGTGAAGAAAGTTCAAGGCATAAAAAGTGGAAACAAAGCATCAGTATCAAAAATATCGTAAATTTGTTTTAGAAATTTGGAGAGAATACATAAGTTAAAAAAAGCCGCTGCCGAAGCAAGTACTATCGCGGACTTAAAATTTCGCACGATTCAATTTCCTGCTGTAAATATGGCTTTCTTTAACCGTTTGTCAATAATTTTTTTTTTAATTTCACCAAAAATACCAAAGTACAAAAAAAGTAAGAAATACCAAGGTACAAGAAAATCAAAAACACAGATATCAATAACAA
Source organism: Dorcus hopei (assembly GCA_033060865.1). Taxonomy (NCBI): domain Eukaryota; kingdom Metazoa; phylum Arthropoda; class Insecta; order Coleoptera; family Lucanidae; genus Dorcus; species Dorcus hopei. Next base: position 16,661,775 of record CM065424.1, on the reverse strand, counting down.
AAACGGATATGACATAAATATAAATCATTGTTAACAGATAGATTCTACTTCTATCTTGTGAACATAAAACTAGGTACAACGTCAAACTAAAAAAATATACGGGTCGCATTAACGTACTTTAGTTTAACTAATCATTACAGTTAGTGCCACTAAGTCGAAACTTGTCAGCGGCGAGATATTCGGCGAGAAGTAGAAAATAAAGTATGGGTACCTACATCTAGTTGGCTTGGAGCCTGCAAACTAATGTAATTATCCTACAAAAATACAATCCTAGAAAATAACAATAATAATAATTTTAAACGTCAGATTTCAAATGTAATGCTGAAGTTGTAGCATCACAATGCCAAATCACGTGCTTTCTGAAGGACAGAAGGGTTTTGCAATCGCAAAATTAGAAGATGGTTGGTCGCTATTTTTATTCTGTTATTTCAGTTCTAATACTTTACTATCTTGCTGTTCTTAAAATATAACCAAACAATCTGACTTTTGGTTAAAAGTGTTAAGTGTCAAAATTGAGGGAAGAGTTTGTTCTACAAAACTATAATTTAGAGAAACTCTGATAAAAAATCGTGCGAAATTTTAAGGGCCCGATAGTACATAATGAAATGAGAGAAAAAAAAGAGGAATGGACGAGACCAATCTTGAGAAAGTAGAAGAGGAAAGTTTTAAAGTCTATAAGAATTTAAGAGAAACAATCGAAATTACAAAACAACTAACAATTTGAATGAAATGACCATTTACTAGAATAGAATGAACAAACAAAATAGAGAGAAAACAATTTGAACGAAACGACTATTTATATAGAAAAGAATGAACCTAAGCTGATTCTACGAAAAGTAAATGACATAAGGAAGAGTGAAAAGAGAAAAGAAGCACATCGAAGAGGATATGGAATCATAGAAATTGGCAAAGGAAGAAATCAAACAAATGTTCGTACAGATTGAGAGTAAAGATTGTACATACCTGATAAAATTTGGCCACACAAAATCGGGTTTTATTTTTGTTACAAACAGTGGTTTACAATTTACCTCTTTTCTAATGTGAGGTTTGCTCAGTAATCAAAATATCCCCAAAACGAGAAGACGTACGAAAGAAACATTTTTAACTCACTTCAAATCTGCAAGTGACGCATTGAAGTATAGCAAAAAAAGGTTAAATGAAGTTGGATCAGAAAAGGTTTGAAGAACTATGGACAGTTGCCTGTTAGTGGATCTGAATGTCTAAAAGCTGACAAAAATGTAATAGGACCATTTAAAGCAAATCCAAACCTATCAGTACAGAGCGTACCAAAGAAAATTGGTATGTCGCCATCTTACGTTCAAAGAGTCAAAAGGAGACTTGGATATTGAACGTTTTCAAAGCGAAAAACAAAATTTCACTACTAAAGAAACTTTATGACCAGATAGATCCTGGTAAAACAATCCAGCCTTGTGGTGGACCATGAAAGTTATATTGTTGCTTTAATCAACTAATTATTTGAACAGTAATACATAAATTTAAGAAGAAGTTTCTCCAAAAATATAAGACGTGGCAAGCCATCTGTTCTTTTGTAAAAACAAATCAGAGTTTCATTGCCACCAGGAATTTATGTTAAGGAGTGGGTCGAGAAACGTCTTCTGCCACTTATAAGAAAGCACAATATTTCTATAGTTTTTTGGCAAGACTTTTATCGTATTTAAAAGTAACAAAATCAAAGTTGTACCAAAATCGTCCTCAAATACAGAACTTTGCCCAAATTAAACTTATTGGGCTCTGATGAAGCATCAATTGAAAAAAATTAAAGGAGCAGCAAAAGATGTAGAAGATGACATCGGAAAAAAGTGGAAGTAAACTTAGTCTTTGAAAAGACCGAGAAAAAATTTGGTTGGTTAAGTTTAACCTAGTTTTTGCAATTTATAATGATATAGTCTCTAGAATAAGAAAAACAAAACGAATAAAATCATATAAATAACATAAACGCAGAAAGTAGAAAACACATTCACTTATTGAAACCTTTCTAGTTTGTTGAATATTATTCAAATCTCTTTCGTTCCTTTCTGTTTGAATGCGTCCGTTTGGAAATACTAGCAATTTATTTTTATCATTTTCTCGACCTAAAACACTTATCGAATTCCTATTTACAGTCACGGAAACGCCAGTGATAATAGCATCGCTTTTGCAGTTTAATTTTATTGGCTGTCCTTCACGCTTAACTATTGGAAAGAGATAAGTGTTTCGGGCATTATTTATCGGAACAAGTCCCCGTTATTTTCATATTATATAAAATTATGCAAAACGAAAACTCGGGGAACACGCAAATAACCTAACACATTTAAAAGTTTAATTTATAAAGCTGCAAACATTAATGATTCGAACAAAACAGTGAAACAAAGTTATATTGTTATAGTCTGCATAATAACATCGTAAGATTTGCATGCAGAAAGTGTTAAATTTCGCATGCTGTCGGTATATCCTCTAATTATCTAATATAGCTGCATAATTTTGATTTAATTATGTAATTTTCATCTGATTTATCGATTGCGTTTTTAATTTTATTATTTAAAGTAAATCGAAGTTAACTTTATCTATAAAAGGCAAACATGAACGACACGCAGAATAAATGGCGCAAAAGAAAATTTTTACATGCAAATGGCGCCCTACTTAATGATTTAATCAATTGAGGTTTTGCTTTTAATCGTGGTCAACAGCAAAAATTAATTTCGTTTGTCTAGGATAGCGGTCTGAACCTGGAAAGAAGGGTTTTTCCCTTACCTTCTCAGTTTTATTTCGACAATTTACTACCGAAGACGTTGACTGATGTCAATAATAAATGGGAAGGATCTCTTACGGAAAGCAGCGGATGGGTATAAACTGAATACGCTTTCCGTGTTTTGACAATTTACGATCAACCCTTGTTATTCCCTTTTCAATAATCTGAAACACTTAGGCGAGCACGCTTTATCGATTCTATGCCGCGAATAATACTTGGGGAATGACACCTTTTAAAGAATCCGAGATTAGAGCTTCCGAGTCTCAAACTTATTTTCATTTCATCAGTTACAAAAAAGAAAACAAAATTTACTTTTTAAGAAGGTATGTTATATGCAAGTTTTGAAAAATAAAATGGTGGTTGGAATTAGCTATCGATTTAATAAAACAAATTTGTACAAGTCCGTACAATGCAAAGACAAATTAACTACCACTTTAAAAAACTGCATTATTTACGGGGTATTGATTGATGGTGCATCCAATCTTCACAGGCATGTGCGTTTTCTCACGACGAAACGTATTGCTTCGCATATTTATGGGGGATACATGTTTGGGGGCTACTATCCTGTTTCATGTTTGTGCAAAGTTTATTTTCAGAACACACAGATATGAAATCGTAAATAACTCTGAGATTCAATTGCGTGGAGTGCCGTATTTGTACGAGAAAGCGCACGTCGCAAAAATATTGTTGTTTTACCAGAGAATTTTAAATAAACCATATACATATAGATACCTACATACAGATATGTAGATGTGGTTTTTAGGTTGCAAATGGAGTTTCTGCTTAAACCAAGCGATGATTAATCATAATCATTTATTTTGAAAGGATTAAACCTGAATAACTTACTACAAAAGAATTATTCTTCAAACTCAAATAGAGAGACTTAATTCAGTTTAATAAATATTAAGTGAAACATAATAAAGTTAAAAGCGTTGCCTATTTAATATTGTATGCATTTTACAAGCTTAAACTGAAACAAACAATTATCTCTTCGAAGACATTACGTTTTATAAAAGAGAAACGTTTTGTAAAGTTAAATGCATGGCTTTTAACTTTTTGTGCCGTGCTATCTATACGGTTCAAAAAGTAAAAAGTCTAAAAGATAATTAAAACGATAAGTTGATTTATGCATGGAGACTTGCACGAACAATTTTCGTTTGAATAAACGTTTAATGCCTTGAATGTTTTAAAGAAATTTGAATTCAGTAAGTATAAATCAGTGAGTACGTTATTTTGGAGATATTAATCATTCTCGTTAACAAACGGTGATAAATAAAATTATACAGGGTGTAATCGATTAATAATAATAATAATAATAATTTTATTCTTGAAACTTGTCTAAATTAAATTACCCAAGTCAAGAATCATAAGGTTGAGTTCAATTGTGGTAAAATAAACCACTCTTGCTCTACCACTCAGCCTTAACTAATAACAAAGGAGAGATTTAATGAGATGAATAATTCCTGTTACTAACTTATCCTAGGGATAGCAGTAAAAGAAAAATAATACTAGAGCTGGGTTCGTCCACTCAACCCCGCCCACTCCATTCACTCCCCTCACACTCTAAAGAGTGAGAACGAATAAGTTTTAATATAAGTAAGAGTGAGACAAAAGTGCGAAAAGAGTAAATAGAGCGAACGGAGTTGAACAAACGAACGCAGTTCTAAAGAAAAATTAGTTGCAATTCTGTGATATTGCATGAATAGCAGAACTTAAATAAACCAAAATTGTGTATTTCTATACAAAGGTAACTAATGTAAAAAAAGAAAAACTTGTCTTTTTAAGGCACTTCTAAATTTGTTCAGTGATTCGAGATTTTTCAAATCTGGCGATATCTGATTGTAATATTTCGCTACACAGTAACTATATGACTTTTCATATTGTGAAGTTTTGTGTATGGGTGGCGTAATGGTGTTCTTATGTCTTATGTTTAAAGTATGTACATCTGTCCTAAATTTTATTTTATTATATAAATACGGTGGGTGCTTCTCAATTATTATTTTATGAAATAATGTCATTGTTTGGATGTATCGCCTCTGCTTCATATTTAACCAATTGATACAAGAAAATTTATGAGAAATGTGGTCGTATTTACGAATCCCAAATATTAATATTTTTGCACTCCCTGAATACGCCTAGACGCTTCATAAGTTAAGCACAAACCATATACTGGAGCACAATATGAAAGTTGTGATAAGACCACAGCAATTTTTTTACTTGTACAAAGAGAATGTGTCTATGAGGATATATTAATTTTAACTTCAGATAGGCATTTTTTATGCAATTGTTAATGTGCGTTTTAAATCTGAAACTATTGTCATAGACTAGTCCTAAATTTTTTGCCTCATTCTTGATTGGAATTTTGATGTCATTGATTTTTAAGTCGATTAAATTTCTTACAACATCACAAGCTGCTTTATTACCAAATAATAGTATTACAGATTTAGGGGGATTGATAATTAAAGAATGTTTAGTGGAAATATCATTTATCTGTTGCAAATCAATGTTAATATCATCTAATGCTTTAAGAGTTAACGAATGGTATAGGTGTAGGTCGTCAGCATACATGTGTATTTTACAGAATTTGCTATAGTTATGAAATGTTGATGTATAAAGGGAAAATAACAATGGTCTAAGTATAGAGCCTTGAGGTGCACCACGAGTTATGCTTAAGTCTGTAGAAATAGAATCATTACATTTAACATATTGCGACCTTTCAGAAAGATATTTCTCTAGTAATAGAACAGCATCCTTTGCAAATCCACTGTAACGGAGAATTGCAATCAGAATTGTATGGTTTATAGTATCGAATGCCTCCAGTAGAATGAGTGCAGTTAGCTTACTTTGGTCACAGGAGAACAGTAAGTCATCTATTATGTTTAGGTGAGCAGTTGTGCAGCTGTCCTCTTGCCTAAATTCCGACTGACATTTAGGTAGAATGTTAAAACATTTTAGATATTGCTTGATTTGGTTAGCAATAACTTTTTCTAATATTTTTGATAAAATAGGTAACAAGCTTATCGGTCTTAAGTCGGCAATTTCCTTAGGAGCATTCCTTTTTGAAACCGGTATTACAATTGCTCTTTTCCATGTCTTAGGAAATTTACTTTCTAAAAGACATGAATTAATAATATTAGTTATATGGGGAATAACGTAAGGGCAACACATTTTAAGCATATGTAAATGAATATCATCACAATTAAGTTTCACTTATTTTTTTTAGACCTCTGTATCACATATTTAACTTAATTTTACAACATTCTATATTTTCTTCTGTTTGAAAAAAAACTCACATTTGTCCTGTTCGAAAAAAAAGGTGATCCATCTGAAGTGAGCAATTACAGGCCAATCTCCATTTTATGTAACTTCTCCAAGATATTTGAATCTATTTTATATAAACGCATTTAGTTGTCAGTGAAGAGTTTTATTACACCATATCAACACGAATTTATTCAGGGTCGTTCTATAGTAACCGATCTTCTTTGTTTCACACAATTCGTATCAGATGTTATAGACATTGATGAGATTTATTTGGATTCCCAAAAAGCATTTGATCAGATTGATCACTACGTTCTTCAAGATAAATTCGGTTTTTCGCCATCACTTTCAGATCTTCTTAAGTCATACCTCCTGAACCGCGAACAATGTGTTAGACTGTAATTATATATTGTCTTCAGGAGTACCTCAAGACTCCAATTTAGGGCCTATATTATGTTTAGTCTTCATCAATGACATTGTTAATGCTGCACAATGCGAAAAATTATTGTTTGCTGATGATATGAAATTGTACTCTTCGATTAGTTCGCTTGAGGATTGTAATCTGCTACAAGAAAGTATTAACTCAGTAATAAAATGGTGTCAGCAATACCGCCTATCTTTGAATGTCACTAAATGCCAATCTAAGACTTTTACGAAAAAACATACAGCAATCTCCTACTCCTACAGTATTTTTAATATAATTTTGAAGTCAACCAATACTATTAAGGACCTGGGTATGGTTTTTGATTCGAAACTTGTTTCTGTGGATCATATTAATCCTATAGCAGCTAGTAGTTTCAAGGTTTATGGTTTTATTTACCGTAATTGTAAGGAATTTAGCATCAACACTCTTTCTGTTTAGCTTTTTTTCTCAATAAGATCTCGTTTAGAATACACTGCTCTAGTCTCTATATACGAGGGAGGTTCACCCCAAAACCGGAATTTTCTCTGCGAGAGTAAAAATTGATTAGATAGTGTGATTTTGTATTATATGCAATATTGAATGTACTTTATTCTAAACAAATAATCAAATACTATTGCTGTTATAGTGGTCGTTCATTTGTTATTAAACATGGTAGATAACACTGTCACTTTGAAGCAGCGCATTATTATTCAGTTTCTTGTCAATGAAGGCGTTAAACCTGCCGAAATTTTACGTAGACTGAGTGCCCAATTTGGTGAAAGTACACTTAAGAAGTCGCAAGTGTTTGAGTAGGCTGCTCGATTCAAAAATGTTCGCGAAACCGTAAGTGATGATCCAGGAATAGGAGGTTCCAATGCAACAAGAGTCGTTCCTGCCGTTATTCAACGTGTTGACGATTTGGTTAAGCAGAATCGGCGAATTACTGTTTTGGAAATAGTGAAATCAACTACTTTAAGTACTGGATCAATAGAAAAAGTCATCCATAAACACTTCAACTATGTTCTAAATGGGTTTAAACAGCAGGAAGAAAGTTTCTATTTTGCAGGATTTCAAGCCTTGGTACAAAGGTGGAATAAATATGTAGTTCTTAATGGAGATTATATTGAAACATAAAACTGGTTTAATCTATACATAGTTCTGAATTACATCCTTTAAAACAATAAATTCCGGTTTTGGCGTGAACCTCCCTCCTATCATATCCACATTGAACACATCGAAACTCTGCAAAGAACATACCTAAAGTTCTTATCTTTTTTTAATGATGATACTCATTCAATCGAAGGTCATGATCACACTTTGCTTTTTTCTAGATTTCACTTCGAGTCACTTCAAACTAGAAGAATTTGAGATGCAATTAAATTTCTTTACAATTTATTACATGATCAAGTCGATTGTCCTTTGCTCTTAAGCAAAATTAATTCTGTAGTACCTAGGACTTTTTCGCATTCGCGTTTTACGTTTTATTGCGAAAATAACAAATGTAATGTAACTATTGAACCGTTCTCCCATTTCTATAATACACCAGCATTTTAAGAACATTTCCGGACTTTTAATGCAGACAATTTGTATTTTATTTTAAACATTAGTAAGGATCATTAACTCATTTCTCATGTACATTTGTTCTATTCAGTAATTGAACTTTGTTTATTTGTTTAATTTTGATGTAACTTACATATATAAATATATTTTATTTCTCTTTTCCATGCACAGTACTTTACTTTAATATTCTCCTGTATCTGGGTATTCTACCTGTTGGAAAATATAGGATTTATTATTATTATTCATACTGTAAGATAAGAGAATTAATTCTGCAAATATTAATGAACTAGCTTTTGATTGAAAACCTCTGCTCGTTCGTGAGAAATCAAATCCAGTGCTTCTCAAACTTTTTTTTGTAAACTATAAACGTAATTTTTCCGAAGTTATTATTAACCCTAACCCCATACGTATGTTATAACTTCGCTTCTTTTCTTTTGCATGAATAGTAGTGAAACTTATTCGATTACACACTGTATCGTGCAATCAAGTTCTTGTTGTACTTATGTATGTAAATTACTGTGCTGTTTTAGGTAGTGGATTATTTATTGTTTTCGCACGTTACAAATGAAAGAAAATTTATTTTATATTACTTATTTTACATTTGTGATTAATCGATTAAGTTGGAAATTGTAGATTCGTTGGCCTTTAAACTTCTGAGAAAAAGCAGATGGTTAAAATTGTGAAAGGTAGAAAAAAAAATACAAATAATGGTGGTAGGTACTTTATAAAGGAGTAGAAGGTATCAATATCAGTTTTCGCACGCGAAATATCCGTACAATGCATTCTGGTTTGGCTGGTCGCGTGTCCGCGTACCATTCGGAGTCCCTTCCTTATCGGTAATAACAATCATGTATTGACTTTCAATATTTTAAACAACTTGGCGCAATTTTAAAAACCTCAAGGTCACGGAAAAATTTTTTGCAGATGAGATCCACTTCTGATTCTGTTTATATAAAAAAAATCAATCAACGCGTTTAAATTGAAATCGGATCTGTCACATAATCACGACACCGCACGACTATTTTTTGACTGTATTTTCTGGATAGCAAATAGCAACGTTGCTATTTGCTATGCACGGCATAACTTACAGATCAGAAAATAGTCGTGCGGTGTCGCGATTATGTGACATGTTTGCAATTTGCGTAAGTTTTGTTGGTCATCGGGGTTGCAATGGAGTTCTCGCGCTACTGTTCTGCTGAAGAGGCCCCAAATGGGGCCGAGATAGTTATACAGAATATGCTCGGGGGCCCCATTGCAATCCAGTCGACTTGCAGCCAATTTTTTTTGTAAAATCAGATCGATTCTCATTTTCGTTTTCAATTTGCTGTCAACTACCTTTTCTAGCCAGTTATAAACAACAGCTCAATTGAGCTATTTCGTTCGCGAAATGCCCATCTCTATTCTCCATTAATTGTACAGCTCAAAATGAGTTCAAAGATGAATGTAAATTTCACAAATTTGAAATGAGTGTACAAATTGTTTTGAAACTTCATATTGCAAATGTTTTTTAAAGATTTAAAGAAAATGTAATGGGAATTATTGATGATAAAGAAAAGTGTTTCTATGTTTATCTAAAATTCGAATTTGCTTCATATTATTGTTACATTCTGTGAAATAAATTCTATTTTTAGACTGGACGCGCCACCTATGATGCAGACAAGATTCTAGTATATTCTAGACTCGCACCGAATGGTGGTAGAATTTGCTGGAATGTTCTATGTTTTCTAACCGCTATTCTAGAATAGCGTGAATTACTATATAAGCCAGGGAGCCAGGCAGCGGGATATTTAAATCAGTTTAATTTAGAAAGCGATGTGTGTAGCAAGCGAATTAGTAGAACGATTAAGTTATAGAAGTGTTATTTGTACAGACAAGTGTGCAGCTCGATATTATATGTGATTTCATTGTGTTATATGATCGTAGACATTAAAGTATTTTTAAAATAAACAACGATTGCAATTTGTGAACCTTGAGTCGTAACATTATCTACACAAATAAAAAAAAAGTTTGAAAGTATGTATTAAAGTAATGAAGCTACTTAAAGATTTAGCCATTTGTAATCCTTCAATGCAATTTTATATCCTTGAGAGTACCACCAACCTGCGCATATTTCATCGGGGAAGACATTAACTGCGCCCGAGGGATGAGGAATTGTTAGTAGCTGCATGCACATTGCGCATTAAATCTAGGTTATGCAAATATTTTTCTTGTTGCACACACAAATTACCAATTACATTAGTGGATGCGGCGTTCGCTGTTTGTCAGAGTTAAATTCGATGCCGGTGTTTAACAATAGCGGATGTGCTTTTAGTTTTCTTTTCGAAACGAAGCGAAATTGCTGCGGTAATTGAGTTTTACATTGTACACGTACACATCCTGCAAAACATTTAGCGGATAAATAAAAAAATACATACAATTACCGACTAAAAGGTTTTACGAGCAACAATTCAATTTCGAAAAGTATTTTGTAAATAAATAAAGAACCCGACGTTTAATCTGTGTTCAGTAATTAAATTTTGAAGATTTGAAATTTCTGAAGAAAATGAGCTGTTCTGTTTTTCAATTTTCGAATAGGTCTACATAATTTATTGGATATACGCTAAAATGATTTGCTTAAGATTTTCTGGTTACAGAAATTACTCGCTATTCGTTAGTGAAATTAAATTTCTTTAAACAATTGGTCCTTGGTAACTCTGTAAATCAATACTAATTCAAATCCGTCCGCAGTTATTCAGCGAAAGATTTAATTATTCCGAGCGACCAAATTCTATTTTCAACCGCAGTATGTTCCAATTGCTGACATTAAACGTGGAAAGCTCACTGCAGACGTTAAAAGTTTCAACCTGCTCGTTACTGTTGACCTATTAAGGGCGCAGAATAATTCAGAAGCCAAATATAGTGATTGGAATGACACCTGATTTATATCGCAAAAGCCAAAAGAAGCAAATAATTTAGTTTGCGTTTATATATTTATGAAGGAGAGATTGAATAATTTACGCTTTATTAGGGAGAGATGATAATATTTTTAAGTGCATTATGGTTTGAAGTTCCCATTGGCAATCAAAAAATTACAATTCTGCTTAGCCAATTATAATATGAATATTAATTCGAATAAAGTGAACTTGTAAGCGTCTTATTGATTCGGAAGGTTACTGCCATTCAGAACTACCAATTATCACCACATATGACCTGAGGCTTCTAGAGAATGAAATGACGTTGCAGTAATAATCGCATTGTACTATCTGACTGAGAATGCATAATGAATCATGTAAGCTCTGCATATAGTGACATAATTTGCATGATAATCTTATATTCATTTTAATTAGATTTCGCATGGTAATAAGTCTTACGAGCCAATAAACATGTAATAATGGAAAATTATAAATCATATTATCACTTATAATTTCTCGTCTAAAGTAAAATATAGTATGTATACTGCCTTCCAAATATATTCGTCCGAAAAGCAATCAAACTATACGAAACTGAACCCTAAAATATTTTCATTCTTACAACTACTTTACAATAATGTAATCGCAGTCCGTTTATTTTCTATCTACTGTAGAGTATGGAACGGAATCGAAATAAAGTTAAGTGGCAGTAAATGAACATTATGCACTTATGAGCAATTTAATAAAAACTAAATTAAATGCTTATATTGTATGGTGATCACTTTGCTCCACTTTTCCTAGTTTTTTTTACGTGAGCATTAGACATTTTTTTGGATTTTCTGAAGTAGTTTGTCTTTTAATTGATATTAGTATGAGTATAAATAAAATCTTTTTGTGTTGTATTGGCATTTCAAGCTATGTGAGGTGCTTTCCTTTTACCACAAATCTTACCTCAGATCAGATAAACGTCATTTCTGTAAGCACGAACAAGTGAGTTTGAATTGAGATTTCGATCTTCCACCTTGCAGTTCGAACACTCCCATTAGTTGCTAGGTTGAAATACCCATTCCATCTTACTTGTTCGTGCTAACGGAAATGACGTTTAAGTGATCTCCGGTAAGATTTGTGGCAAAAGGAACGCAGCTATTGTGTATGAGAATTCATAAAAACTCATAGCTAGAGGCCGGATTTTAGGTGAAATCACTTTGCCTACTTCTTAAGGTTTTAAAGATTTGTTTAAAGATATCTCTTCATTTGATTAGAAATAGAGTCAAATGGCTCGAAAGAGTCGGCACGAAGAGACATCTCTAAAAAAATCTTTAAAACCTTAAGAACTAAGCAAAAACATTTCACCTAAAATCCGACCTCTACTCATAGCTTAAAAAAGAATTTAAATTTAAATTTAAACTTGGAATAATATTCTCAAATGAATAAAACTGTTTTTCAAAAGTATATCGAAATTTGCAAAAAAAAAGAAAGGGAACATAAAGTAGTTGTGAAAGAAGCGACAACTGAATAAAAACTGAAATGTCCATTTTTATAAACATATATCAAGAAAGACGTCGAGAGCGAAAAAATTTGAAAAAGATCAAACAATTGTAAAACAAAAGACAGTCTAGAATTTTTAGATTTGAAAAAGCATGTTGCCGAAATTTGAAAAAAAAAAAAGAGAAAAGCTCGAGTAAAGTTGTTTTCATAATAGAAGAGCTCTGCGTCATAAATAAAACGTGTCTGGTGTTGCATCATCAAACTTAAGGAGGCTTAAGACTTGAACAATTTGGAGCATATGAAATAATCCTTTTAAACTAAAAATTAACTTAAATTATCCAAATTTCAAGGTGAGATGGGTGGTAGTTAAATGTCTCTGCTTTTAAATCTAAACCTTGATTTTAAAATGAAAACTAACACAATTTTAAATTGCCTCTAATAAAATACCTAACTACTTAAGTTACAAAGAAAAAAATATGTATACAGAATGTCTCAGAAAAAACTGTTCCTAACTTTCAGAAGTAATAAAGGGCTAGTAATTAAGCAACTTTTACGAATAAAGTTGTGTCTGGAAATGTTTCCACGTCAAGTTAAAACGAAATAACGAAAATGAGGACTAGAAATAATCTCGATGTAAGAAGTAATTTTTCTATTTATTTCAGGTAGCTATACAATTGTAATTTAGTTCAATTTGTTGAGAAAACTTGAAAAATTATAAGAAATGTTCAAAGTCAATGTCCAGCGTCAATTCGTCTACACTGTTCAGCAAAGTTCTTCAGAATATTTTTTCTTGAGCCCTTTAACAGATTTGCATTTATTCTCATATAATTTCTTATAGGATTTATATACAGGGTGTTCCTAAGTACGGTCCGTAACTGTAAGATGCAATTACTTGCGATATTTTAATAAAAAGCTTCTATGTAAACATGTGTCCGGAAATGATTATATTCCGAAGTACAGGTACAGAGTGTAAAAGTAAAACTTCAAAGAGTTTTTTTTATTGTTTTTATTATTTTCTAATGTTCCTAACAATGCACAACAAAAAATGTCTTTGTATTTTTTACCCAATGCTAACCAATTATTACAATAATTATTATTTATAGTTGGTTCTTGTCCGATGAAATTTGTATCACAAAATCTTTTAAGCGGACACTAAATCGCGCACTATACACTTTACGTTCCACTTCTGACGAAGCTGTCGAAGGACGGTGAAACGTCGTGCGCGATTTAGTGTCCGCTTAAAAGATTTTGTGATACAATAATTATTATTAGAAAAATACCCCGATATTACAATCACAAAAATATTCATTTTCTACACTAATCAGAGCAAATGTCGAAAGTGACCACTTGATTCAAATCACTTTGAAGTTTTACTTTTACACCCTGTATCTCGGAATATAAGCGTTTCCGGATACATGTTTATATAAAAGTTTTTTTATTAAAATATCGCAAGTAATTACACCCTGAAGTTACGGACTGTACTTAGGAAATATCCTGCATATGATATGAGAATGACCGCTGGAAAAGAGAAGTCCTAAGTTTTGGAGGATAAATGAAAGTATTATATCTAGTTGACAAATTGTGAACTTCACATCTGAACTTAATCTTATTATACAAATAAACAGGTTCACAGGTCTCTAAAATTTTATGATACATACACAAAGTCTGCAATTGTCTACGTTTCTCCATTGTTAACCATCCAATTTTTTTTAAATTTATATGATAATCTTTCGTATTGTCGAATGCCATATACATACCGTAAACAAGCGTTTTGAATTTTTTGTATGCGCTTAGCTGTAAAGCTATCTATGGATGGATGATATATTGGTACACAATAGTTAAAATGTGACAGTACAAAAACTTCACACAATTGCTTCTTAATTTCAACCGAAAAGTGAGATCTATAGGGATAAAGTTTCTTCAAATGTATATAAGCATTTTTATGTATTTTGTTATTTGAAGCTTATAACGGAAACTGTTGTCTAATATAAGGCCTAAACTTTTTGCTTTGTTAACAACGGGAATTTTTTTATCATTAATTTTTACGTTAATTAAATTATTTATACCAAATACTAGAACCCGAGATTTCTCTGGATTAATTTTTAAAGAATGCTGTAAAGATAACGTGCATATGGCATCTAGATCAGAATTAATTTGTGAGACTGCATTTTCTATATCCTGTAACTTAAAAGCATGATATAATTGAGTGTCATCAGCATAGATATGCATTTTACAGTACCCAACATGATTGTTGAAAGTGGATGTGTAGATAGAAAACAATAGAGGTCCCAGAATCGAACCTTGTGGCATACCATGTGTTAATGAAAGATTACGTTTTGAATGTTATTAAGGACAATAGACTGACTTCGATTTCATATATAATTGTTTAATAGTAAGTTCGCATCAGGACTTAGACCAATGAAATGAAGAATTGAAGATAATATATTATGAATTATGACCTACAGTGTCGAACGCCTTACTGTAGTCAGGAAGAGTTAGGATAGTAATATTTTCTTTGTCACGAGCTGTCACGAGCCGTAAGAAGTTCGTCGGTTAATTTCTCAAAAATTTTCGACAGAGCTGGTAGAACACTTATGGATCGAAGATCTTTATAATCGATAGGCTGATTTATCTTTGGCAAAGGTTGGACAAAAGCAAGTTTCCAACATAAATTTTAATTTCCATCAAAATCAATCATCTCGGCGGCAAACAGACAGCATTATATTTATTAAAGAAATATAAAAAATATGTAAAATAAACAAAGATAAAAATTCTCGTAAGAGAAAACAAAAAGAAATTATACGCCAAGCAAAAATTCGAATGGTGATATTATTGCAAATTTTGTTTAACAAAATTTTTGTAGTCATTTATAGACACAATTTTCTTAATATTATTTTCGTGTTTAACAAAGATGTTCCCGTTATACGCAAAAGCATTTTTTATAGTGAATCTGTTGATGACAACAATCTACATCATTGGAGCGCATTACTAAATTCAGTTTCTCCTTACAAATCTTAATAACGGTTTCCAGAGTATTTTCTCTAGGCTTTTCTTTCAAACCAAAGATTCTTATATTATTTCGTCTGACTAAATTGCTCTTGTTGCTCAAGGCAGTTAGCGGATTCTTGAGTTTTAATTTCTAGAGCATATAATTTATTCTCAAGTGATGCCACCTTGCGCTCATACTCTTGCAATCTCATATCTAGATCTTGCTGAATTTTAATATCACAAAATCTTTTAAGCGGACACTAAATCGCGCACTATACGATTTAGTGCGCGATTTAGTGTCCACTTAAAAGATTTTGTGATACAAATTTCATCGGACAAGAACCACCTGTAAACTGAATTTTAATGTTTGTAGCGGAGAGTATTCTTTCAATAAATTTATCGTTGCACAGTATTTTTTCTACTAGTGCACCAACATTTCGTTTTGGTCATCACTATTCGATCGAAGCACTCTTTCTAAACCATTAAACCATTGCTAGCCATTTTAACTGACGTATTTTGAATATAAGCGACTTTTAACGAATTTTTAGTTTCAGCAACGAATCACACGTTTACTCTTGCCGGGCGCACATCACAATGTGCAACTTCGGTGATTGATCACGCAGTTGGGAGTTTCATTTTGAAACTTTCAAAATGACATTGAAAATTTCGAAATTTCAAAAAGCTTTTTATAAATTTCAAAACTATTTGAAATTTATGAAATTTTCGAAAGTTTCGAAAAATTTCAAAAATTTCTGAAACTTTCATAAATTTTACAAATACAGTGAAAGCTCCCATAGCGGACAGCTCTCTTAAGCGGCCACCTCTCTTAGCTGGACAGTTTTTAATCTCCCATTTATGTAATTTACATGCATTTGCATCTCCCTTAAGCTGGGTACACAGTGGCCGCACCACACCTGTATTGCAACGTTGCAATGCAGGTTCGCTGAAAATAAAAGTTAATGCACCCGTTATGCACCTCGAACGCACCAATGCACACCTCGCACGAACCATTAACTTTTATTTTCAGCGAACCTGTATTGCAACGTTGCAATACAGATGCGGTGCGGCCAATGTGTACCCAGCTTTAGGCGGACACCTGTAATGGACGGACCGTTTGCTGGTCACTGTCTGTGTCCGCCTAAGAGAGCTTTCACTGTATTTCAAATTTTCCTCCTTTTATTGACATGTAAAATTATAAATTAAATGATAAAATTTGTCCTTCTAATAAAAAATTAAATTTTATTTGATTTTTATATTTCGTGTTTATTTATTATTAATAAATGTTAGAAATCAAACTTTAATTTTTTAGAAATTTACTACAAAAATTCTATCATATGATTGTAAATGTCTTAAAAGAATTGTATAGCGATCATATCTATTAGTGAAATTGAGTAAAATTAACACAACAATGCGATAATTTATGTATACATATAAAGTGAGAATAAAACGTCTGAAACACTTAGATATACAGGGTGTTCCAAAATTCAATACGCAAACTTTGTGCGTGAGTAAATCATGTCAAAATAAATAAATTTTGTTAATGAACTTATGTCCTAAAATGCAAACTTACTGAGGTACGGTACAATAGCCGATGAGAATATGCAAGGAAGAGAAAATTAAAAATTGCATTCAGGATAATATTTGTAGTTATTTATAAAAATTGTTCAAAGCTGTGACCTCTTGCCTCAATGCAAGCTCTGCAACCATGCACCTGACAATTTTGAACAAGTTTTATAAATAAAATTGTAATAAATAACTACAAATATCATTCATCATACAATAATTCCTTGCATATTCTCATCGGCTATTGTACCGCATCTCAGTAAGTTTGCATTTTAGGACATAAGTTTATTAACAAAATTTATTTATTTTGACGTCCTTTACTCACGCACAAAATTTGCGTACTGAATTTTGGAACACATATTATTCTAAAAAAATTATTTTTTTTTGGAAAAACGCTCGGACATTGTCATTGTCATATTTCATTTAATTGTATAGTGGCGTACTGTTGGAGTACAAAAATAATTTTAATTTTTTGTAATGGAACCCCCATCTTTTATTACGAATTCTGAAAGAGCATATTTTCTTTTATGTATGTTATATATCTAAATAAACATCTTATAGCATTACATGAGAAATTTTTTGAAATAAACGCAATTTGGAAACTCAAAAGAAAATATCTACCTAATAAATATTGGAAAATTTCTCACTTTTCATGATAAGGAGTATTGACGTGATAAACTGCATTCAGTGTTTCTCATCTATTTGGTTTCTTTTAGAAATAAATGTACAAATAAATGAACCCAGTCCAAAATATGACAAATTTATGGGAATAATCGAGCGATTTTGCAAAAGAAAATATTTTAGGAAATATTTAAGGTGTTCCAGACTTTTTATCCACACTGTCTTTATTCTCAACAATTAATTGTTGTAGAATAATTATCTATGTGAGCGTGCTATTTTGAGATTCCAAAATTCCAACAGTGTTATAGCAACAGTAATATGTTTTCCATAATGGTACTTTCAATAAAGGTACCACTAACGACAAAAAAAATGAAGACAAGTCTTAGCAGTGGTTTTAACGTTTTCTTTTACTAAAGTAAATTATATTTCTAATTCAGTTTGTAGTCATTTCCATAGCAGTGTGATCATAGTAAATAATTTCGGTACCAAAGCAACAGTTTTCTGAAACACCTGTTTACATTAGAACGTTATGTGTCTTCCTTTTTTTTATGTCGCTTGTGATACTTATTCCAATAGTAACTATTACTGCAAAGTATAAAGTTCGATTTTAACATATCACCATGAAAACGAAATTTAAAATGTAGCGCAAAATTTGAAATGTGATGGCATTTATGAAAGTTTCACTAGAATTTGTGAAAATGTCATAAATTGATGAAATTTTCGAAAATTTCAAATGTTTCCGAAATTTATGATTAAATGAAAAATTTCATGAAATTTTACATCACTCAGACGCAGAGCTCAAGTTCCGTGATTTTTATATTATCTGTGAAGAGACAAGAGATAATCGAATAAAATAATTAAATATCTATCTAATCTTTGAAAAAAGAAGGTGTCAAAAAGATTATCTAGAATAAAAAAATAAAAAATTGAAAGAGAAAAAGATTAAGTTGTATAATAAAAGACGATCGACTTTGAACACAATGTTAAAAAAAATTTGTTGTTAGGTCAAAAAGTGATCGCAGGATGTCGCGAGTGAAACATTTCACAATGTTCAAAGTTTTTTAAACAAAACTGGTTGTAAAATAAAAAATGACCTAGAGGTTTTAGAATTTAAAAATATGTAAATTGAAAAATTACAAATAAAACTAACAAATTTTTTGGCGGAAAAATTTTTCCGCCGCAATCGAGAATTGAACTCGAGACCTTCTGGTTTGGCCCCAGACGCTCAGACCACTGAGCCATTACGACACCGAGTTCATTTATCGTCTAATAGAAATTAAAATCGGGTGGTAAATATTTATATTGCCATTAAGCAGGACAAACATTATTTAAATAAATTAAATATTAAGGATGTTGTTAGCGAACATATAAATTGAAAAATTACAAATAACACTAACAAATTTTTTGGCGGAAAAATTTCTCCGCCGCAATCGAGAATTGAACTCGAGACCTTCTGGTTTGGCCCCAGACGCTCAGACCACTGAGCCATTACTGAACTGAACTCGGTGTCGTAATGGCTCAGTGGTCTGAGCGTCTGGGGCCAAACCAGAAGGTCTCGAGTTCAATTCTCGATTGCGGCGGAAAAATTTTTCCGCCAAAAAATTTGTTAGTGTTATTTGTAATTTTTCAATTTATATGTTCGCTAACAACATCCTTAATATTTAATTTTTTTAAAAATATGTTATCGAAATTGCAAAAAAAGAAAACAGAAAAGATCGAGTAGTTGTGAAACGAACGATAACAGAATAAAAAGTAAAATATCCATTTTTATAAAAAGATGTGGAAAAGGCCATCTAGAACGAAAAAATATAAAAAAATCAAAGAAAAAAGGAGAAAAAGTTGTAAAACAAAAGACAATTTAAAATTTAAAAAGCGCCCCTTCTTCGATAGCTCATTTATAGAACGAAATAGAGACTCTTTCTTTTTTTAGTTTTTGTTAAGAGCACAAGAATTATTCGTTCAGTATTTAAAAAAATATAACCTAATCCCGATTGAAATAGTTGTTAATATGATATATGTAGTAACTACTTGTAACGTAAAAATCTATTTATTTCATTAAGGCCGTTTTACATTGACAATTTATTCATGAATTAATTCATGAAGTCGCTTCATGAAGAAGTTGGACAAGTGTAATGCACCAAATTTGACGTCAAATAAATTCATGAATTTCTTCGTCAACTTATTCACGAACTACAGCATGTTCTATTTTTCGTCAATATTTGCGTGAATTTCAGGGGTACCAACAATAGAAAACGAAGGTTATGATATTTATTTACGTATGTATGTGTGACAGCGTAAATCGTTTGTAAATTCTTTCGCTATGTTGGTAATACCTATAAACAGCCATTAAAACCAAAGAAATTCATGAATTTCTTCACCAATGTAATACGAAATGCGTTCATGAATAAATTCACCAAGAAATTCATGCAGAAGTTCATGAATGAATAAATTGTCAATGTAAAACAGCCTTTAGGAATTATTAACCCTACGGTAACTACATCGGGTCATTTTCGCTAGTCTTCCAATTTTTAAGACCACAGCTTAATTCTGGAGCTTTAATATTTTTAGAAGGCAGTGTGCAAATATTAGAATTAATTTCTTGCTACATGTATAAATTCATTTTTTCATTTTATAAATTTCTAATTTGTTTATCGGCTTCAGTAAAACTTATAAATATTGAATTTTCTTAACTTAACTGCGTTTTTCTTTTATTACCTAGATATCTTTGATCACCGTTTATATTTCCGACTTTCATGTTTGTCATAGTTTGCTTGTCTTGTTTGCCACACCTTTGTGTCGATTTAAAGTACGACTTCGTAGATAAGTACTTTTTTTGTTTATTTACAAAAATATTTAAAAAGTCATTATTAAATACTGGGTGAGCCAGATATAGTGTCATCGGTTTGAATTTGGCGCGCTGTGGATTTGGTGTTTTTTTTTATTAAAGGCAGTTGGCAACCACCTTGATAGGTATTATTTTGTAGTGCTAAAAATTAATATAACCACCCTTGTAATGTCTGAACGGAAAAACATACTATTTTTTTAAATTAATTTGACCAGAACCCGTCTACAAAAATGCGCCGGGGGCACCGCAGCCATTTAGACTTATTGCTGTGTTATCGAGCTGTTCTATAGTTTTTTATTTATACTTAAATCTTTATGAAAAGTTTAGATCACGACATCCTGTAATCACTTTCTGACCTAACATTGCTTCTGTTGACGAAGGCCCAATTAGGCCTGAAACAGCGTTGTACAGAGACTGCTCGAGGAATCATCTGCAAACAAAACCGACTTGCAACAAAATTCTTTAAATCTTTATATTTACAACCCAACTGAGCAAATAATATTTTTCTTCTTCAATTAAATCACAAACGAAGTTGTAATTTCTTTTCTTCTTTTCTTTATTTTTTAAATTTATTTTTGGACTCTTATCTTCAGAGCTTGGGTACCCTTGTTTTGTGACTTATTTTTTTCTTATTTTATTTGATTTTTAAAATTCTCCCGGTATTTCTATTCTTTTTTACTTATCTTTTAGAACATTGACTTGTGCCGGGCATCAAAGTAATTCCTGTTTGCACAACTCGAACTTACTTCCTACTTTGCTTCGTCACAAGCCAGTATCGCATCTAAAGCTCGCGTCCATTAGATCTTAATTTCTATCGGCAATTTTCTTTCTTTCTGTTTTGCTTGCTTACCTCACGCGCTTTTTTCTCCCTCCACTAATTTCGCACATTGCCCATGTACGCCTTTTTCGGTTGTAAACAAAATTAGTCCAGTGATTCCTGATTCCTTACCTATTTAGTTACAAAATTTTGTTTGTTTTCCTGTTTTCAACTTTACATTTTGTGTTGGCTATGAATCTTTCTGACATTTCTTTGTCAAAAATGTTCCAAATTCTACTTCATCTACTGAAAATTGATTGCTTTTTCAATCACAACCGTAAGTATAATTTGAAATACCCTTCTTTCTTAACATTTTTTAATTTAAATCTTTGAATTGGTAACTTCAGTTTAATAAATTGCATGTAACATTTTAAATGAATTGATACCTTAACCTTTGTTTTTACCAAAATTAAATTAACCTCTTTTAAAATAATTAACTTCAATTTTTTTTAATTATAAATTAAATTCTTTTTGTTTTCTTTGTAACAATGAAATTAATTTTGGTTCTTTGTTTCACATTTCCACACTTCACTTTGCTTTTTTACATCACTACACTCACTTTTCGTGCAGGTGTTCATCAAGTAGTTTTTGGTAATTCACTCGGACACCTTTGACGCTTTAATCCTGATCCTTCTGCAGTCAGCTAGATATACAAGACGTCGCTTCCTGTCCGTCTCCTGCTTCTGGACTGGCCAATATCTTGCCGTTAGAGGTTTTTTGTGATGACTTTGGATGGCTTCACAAAATTCCAACCACGCTGCTTGCAACAAGACGTCATCCGTATATCGAAAATCTTCCTCAGCAACCACAATCTCTACGTCTATGTTATTGGCGATAGAAATTAAGATCTACTGCGATGTCAGGTCAAAAAGGGATCGCAAGATGTCGCTACTTAAATTGTTCGTTATTGGTATTGTTCATTTTTGTTTTATTACTGTTCTTATTATTTTAACTTTTCACTTTTCAATACTTTCACTTTTGTACACTGTCTTTTGACCTCGTTACTACTGAAATAATTAATAAATTTGTTTGTTTGTTTTTAACTTTATTTTCTTTGTTTTCAACAATTAACTCCCGTTGTTATACTATTTTTCAACGTTTCATATTTCTACAGTTGGTTATTGTCCGATGAAATTTGTATCACAAAATCTTTTAAGCGGACACTAAATTGCGCACTACACACTTAACGTTTCGCAGTCGTTCGACAGCTTCGAACGACTGCGAAACGTTAAGTGTGTAGTGCGCAATTTAGTGCTCGCTTAAAAGATTTTGTGATACAAGTTTCATATTTTGTTGTTTACTATTTTTAAAGACCCTACCCTACATATCACAGCAATACGTACAGCATGAGCTTCAATTTATTAATTAAACTCAAATAACATGCCAAGTTTTCTCTCCTACAGCCCCGACAGAAATAAATTACTTTCCGTTCGTCGTAATTACGGAAACGTAAATTATACATGCATTTGAAAACTAATTTTTCATAAATTAAGAAACTAAATCTGGCTTCGCAGAGAATGCAAAGTGGATTACTCCGAACTAGCAAACTGGGTGATTATTTTCGCGCGTTTTCTAGGGCAGTAGCTGATTGCAATTATAAACGTACATTTGCGTCGTTTCTAAAAAAAGTAGAAACGACCTTCAGGATCGATTTTTATTCATTTTCCGCCTGGCATAACACTTTAACGGTTCGTGTATCCCTACGCCTTCGCAAATCTGGATACAATCAATACGGTTTAATTACTTCTAATTGCCTCGGAGTTCAAACGTGTATTTTATTCCTGGCCTTAATAATTAAAATTTTATGATGTAGATACACGATCACAGGAAAATAATACTTTGATATTACGATTACATTTTCTTTTTGGTACTTAGTTCTACTCTCTTTAAGATGCCTATTAAAAGATATTGTTTTATATTATTTTCCATTATTGATCTACATTAAAAAAATTACCAGGTCATAATTATGATATAAGATTTTTGGCATGAGGTTTTGGTACAAGTAGGCACTATGTACCAGATCGTGTTTCAAATTCATACTCATTCCTTCGAATTAGGTTCTCTGCATTTCTCTAGTTTGTTGGGAATGCCGAAGAATAACAAAAAGTCGATTGCAGCTACGAGACAGTATTGAATAAATAATTCTTATTTGGTTCCTTTTTAGAAGTAAGAAACGATATTTTAAAAAAAAAAGCTATCCAATTTCAAATGCGTACCCCTGAAAGTCAATTCAATCGATGAAGTTCGTAACTTATTCAACGAATTAAAATGACGTACGAGACGCTAAGGAGTTTGATGGTCACAATATTGACCGTTGATATCATTAGCGCACAATTAGGGTATCAAACATGCGATATACTTTCGATGGTAAATTCCGTTTGCCCTTGTCATTTACTTTCAGAACTTTGAACGCACAAACGTAGTTAAAAAATGCAGAGCATTAGATGATGGGGCACCTGGAGTAAAGCGCATGACAGTGTCATTAATAATGCAAAGAAGTTTCATGTAAAAGGAACAGGACTTACAGGTGATGATTTATGTATTAATAGTCAAGCTTGAACTTGCGGACGGTGGAAAATGTAGAAGAGCATTTGCTTGAAAGTTTCTTTGTAACGTTGGAAAGTATGAAAGGATTAAAAAAGAACGGTGAAAACCAGAAACGGTTTTAGCATTTGATGTAAGCTCTGAGAATATCGCTTCTGAAAAGAGCAACATATGCTAAGTAGTATTTATATTTAAGTTGTGTAAGGAAAATTACTTGACGTTTTCTCATAATATTAATAATTTTCAATTATTGTATAGAAAACGAATCAATCATTGTCATGCCGCTTGTCTTCAATCCATCAGTGCAAGGCCGCTTGATACAAAATTAAAACTACTTTTTCTGTTGCAAAAACAAATAAAATAAACTAGTTTTCGATATGGTAAGAGGATTCGTTTATTTTGTACACACGTATCCAATATTTGTCAAACATTCGTGTTAGCTTAAGCTCTTTCGATATTTTAGAGAGATACAGAACGAGCGCAAGTTATGTTTACTGAGGGCGAACCCTGTCTAATAAACAATGTGCTCGTTGTGAGCTAAGGCTATATAAACTCGCTTGTATTTTATTTGTGGAAGTAGATTTTATTTACGGAAAGCACCATCGCGAATAGCTTTAATTCAACCTTTTTTTTTGTTTTCTTACTTCAACGACGGTGCAAATATGTAAATTAATGCTTAACAATAAGTGAAACTGTCTGTGTGAAATTATTCTGCGCAAGTATATGACGGTCTATTGTCTTATGAACTGCAGTATCACAGAGAAGAGTTAAACATGCAAATGCATATTGTTATGTCGTGAGATTATTGTGTGGAAACTACTGACGTTTCGTAGCATAAACCCTTTTGGTATTAAGAATGCAAATTATATATTTGTGTTTTGTCCGCTAAATCTGAAAAACAATTGCTGACTTTAATTATTATTTAACGACGTGATACATTTTGTTTTTCGTAATAATATTTTTGATAATTGATAACACACTACTGAATGGTGGCGGCTTCCTCATCTAGTACATGTACAATCGCGTACAGTTAAAAAAGAACGCTCGAAAAGGTGTTAGTGGTGGAGGCGCCGAGTACGCGTTTATGAATCATCAATTGAAGCATGGTTTAAGTGCCAAAAACGTAATTCCTAGAAAATTAAGGAAAATGATGCTTGTTGTTGAAGGTGCGCGAGGAAGAGAGTCACCTATGTATAATTATATAAAATATTTCCACATCAGATGACACTTAGAACCTTTTCTAATGTGTGCAGCAAGGCACATAGGACCATTTTATAGAAAAATACTAGTTTAACAAAATTTGGCACTTAGACCCTTTGGGAATACCGCGCTTCAGTTGTGCTTGCTTGGTGATTTCGAATGACACATCTGATTGAATTCTTCAACTAACAACCGTTTCACGATAAGACACAACAGGAATTTATGTATGTACTTTGCATATGACCGTCCTCCAAGTCTTTCAGGCAGATTTGTGAATGTAATGTATGCTTGCCTGATTCTTCAACGATGCCTTGTACGTACCACAGAATTTGATTTTAACCCTTCAACAAGGCAAGCAGGATTTATTGGTTCAACACAAATAAGCAAGTATTGGAAACATCATTATATTAATATACAAAGAAAAATCGAAAATTCCATAAATCAGTTTTGATTTGCCTGCCACTTGTTATGTTAGATTATTATGTGTAATTCCGAAAATTTTAACGAAACGGGTTTACTCGCCATTACATAACTTCCGAGTTGTTTGTGTTGCATAATAAACGCAAACTTTTTCTTTTAATAAATATCCTTGAAACCAACCTGTGCCTTTTGTACGATACTCTCTCTTGAATTATTTCCTAAATTACGCAAATTTATTGAGAAAGAATTTAAGAGTGAAAAGCCCCTCTAACTTTTATTGTAACTTGCGAGGATGGGGGGTGTACAGTAATAAATTAAACCGCTTTTTTTATTTACCTCGGGTAAATCGAACACAAACAAAATGAGATAATTTTTTTCCGAAAATAGTCCGAACTCATGCATTTATTATGTGCTGTGAAGAATCGGCAGGGCCTCGTTACTTCGTTTACATCAATAATGCACATAGTGTTTTAAGCATCGCATCAGATGTTATTTATTTGGCTTTCTACGCAAGTCTGCGGGCAATTTATATTGGCAATGTTTTACCTTAAATTTACAAACATTATCTATTATGCTTTTGGTTTCTTTTTGGTAAGCAGAGTTTTATTCAATAAAGGCAGATAATCACAGTAAATGATCTCGTTCATTATTTTTCTGACAAGCTGTTATGAAAATAGATTTTTTAAAAATATCTATACATCCCGATTGTTTTACTGTTTCACAAATAAAAGTTCGCTTGACTACTACATATTCTATACAGGATGTAATCGAATAAGTTTCATATATAAATAATGTAAGTTGTTCATCACATAAGCAATTAATTCTGCAATTATCAATGTTTTTGCTCAAAATTTAAAAACTGACCTACCACACCTGTGCTCGTTCGTCAGGGCGTCTGCGGTTCTTATAAACACATCGTAAAACGATAAATTCCGCAAATGTCACGGTCAATGAGTCAGTGTCGCCCGCAACACAATTCGATAACGAAATTTTCGCCCATCTGTTTTATTAGATAATCGATAATAATTACATCATAATATTCCATACTTTGTAAACACACTGCGTGATTTAATTTGTTAACTTCGCGTGTTAAAATGAAGAATACATGTTTTAAGTTCATTGATTAGAAACAAATTGTTGACTGGAGAATTTTGTGGATGCGAAAATTTTTTTTTGTTCCATCAAATAAATAAATGCATTGACTGCACTTAATAAAAATGTGTAGTTTAACGCTTTCCCTAAGTTCTTAGAAGAACATTATTAAATCATTTACTGTAATAAAGTGCGATTTTATCGCTCGAGTTTAACAGTACGAACGTTTATTGTTTAATTCACGTATAAATCCCTATTTCCTTTCAGAATGTTAAATGATATACTACGTCTAATATTTAAAAATGCACTTGAAGGTTCACCCCTTTCCTATTTAATATGACACTTAAACAAGATAATTTTCGGCTCGTTCCTCGCCCTTGATTCACCCAGTTGATTACGATCATAATCATAATCAACTGGCACTGGGTGGTATGCATAAAACGAAGTAGATGCTAATACTTCTCAAATTAGTATATTCTTCGAAGTATATACTTATAGTAGGTGCTTCTATGGCGAAGTAGAAACTTCTATGTACTCTATGTACTTCTATGTACTAGATGCGGATAGTAAATACTACGTTAATATAGTAAATACTTCACTTTCGAAGTAGATGCTTGAAGTATTAGCATGTACTACGTTTTATACATACCACCCAGTATCTCCGCGATCTTTGGGAATTTTGTTCGTTTAGTCTGAACGTAATAAAGAATCATAAATTAAGGGATGACGAGTTCGGCGAGCTTTTTGTTCCAATAATACATTTAGAATGTGACCTTAATTGAATTACCTATTTTTTTACTTATTGTTAAGTAGGATGATTATTGTTATATTTTAAATTAAGGAAATAAATTAATATTATTATTTAAGAATTATTTTGTGAAAAATTTGCATTTCTATTACTTAAATATTAATTTAAAAAATAGCTGGGAATCCCCGTATTCTTTCGTACGAAAGTAATTAATGCCTCAACATTTATTGTATTGCATCTGCGGATTTACTGCCCTATCGTTTATTGCGCATAATAGTAAACTCCGCTTAACCGGAGCTTGAAATCTGTGCCAACGCTTCTCAAACGTTTTATGTAAAAACGAACGGTAAATTTTTCCGGAGTTATTATTGACATTTTTACCAAAAGTAACTTCGCTTCTTTTCTTGTGTATTGATAGTGGTTAGGTTACAGTATGTGAAACTTAATTGATAACACCCTGTATACTATATTCGTTTAAAAAAACCCTTTCGTAAAAGTAATTTGCTCGAAAGAGGTACTCTATATTATACCGCTACAATTACTTTTAGTTGTTTTAAAATGATTCGAAAAGCAAAAAATAATTTAACTGAAATTGAATAACGCACTTACAAGATTCAAGTATGCTATTATTTGCTAATGCACTTCTTTCTCCATTTTTCTCTTGCCTTTTTTCACGTACTCCTAAACTATTAACTGTTTTCACTATCCCATCATTTTTTATTATTTTTGCACCAATTATCTAATGGGCCCGTTCATATTTAATTATTTTTTTCGATAATTGAATAAATAAGAATAACGAATTCATTCATTGTGTAATAGTAAACTTCGCTTAGTCGGGACTTTAAATCTAAGCCAACGCTTTTCAAACGTTTTACGTAAAAACTAACGGTATATTTTCCGGAGTTTTTATTGACATTTTTCCAAAACCTATGTCATAACTTTGCTTCTTTTCTTGTGTATTAACAGTGGTTACAGTATATGAAATTTAATTGACTACACCCTGTATATACAGTGTATAATCGAATAAGTTTCTTTTCAACCAAGAGACGATATGTTCTTGTGGTAGGTCGATTCTTTTTTATGTTTGAGCTAGACCATTCATATTTACAGAATTAATTTTCTTTTGTGATAAAAAACTTACGATATTAATAAATGAATCTTAACCGATTTTTTTATAATAATATATTTATTCGTACTTTTGCCATCATAGAATGGATTGTACACGTCAAATTAGAAGAAAATTCACAAATGGAGTAGTAGCCTTTTGCACTGTAAGAATTTCTTAATTAACATTTTGAACATTCGACAATTTAGAGTTCTTATTAATTCCGGTAGTTTGTTAAAGAACTTGATACCCGTGTGTGATGGCACCTGCCCAAATTTCTTAGATTTATGCGGTGGTATTACGACTAAATCTTTAGAACGTGTATCAGATTTATGATAGCAAGAATTTTGATCGAACTCACAATAATTAGTTTTAACATAAATAAGACATTTGTAAATATAAAGAGTTGGAAACGTAAGCAAATTTTTACTTTTAAAAATTTCCCTTGACGAATTTCTAGGTGCTATATTAAATATTAAACGTATAATTCGTTTTTGTGCCACAAAAACCCTCTTAATGTTGACTGCATTACCCCACAATACAACATTATAAGATAGGTAGGAATATGCCATCGCATAATAAAAGTCGAGCAACTTTTCTGTGGTCAAGACCTTCATCTGTAAAATTGCAAAATAAGCTTTGCTAAGTTTATTATTATTACATACTGCATTTATTTGATCCTGCCAAGCTAATTGTCCATCTATGATTAGTCGAAGAAATTTGGTTTTCTGCGAGGAGACTATTTCGATGTTATTTAGTTGAGAAGTTTCTCTAACGGGGATTTTCCTGTTGGAGAAGTTCATGATCACAGTCTTGTCTAAATTTGAAATTAATCTGTTCATCGTACACCATTCTGCAAACTTACCATAATAGGTTGTGTATTTTTTCTCTAAGTTCCTCAGGTGTTCGTGTCGAAACAACCATAGACGTGTCATCTGCAAATAATGTAACTTTCTCAGGATTAAGATGCTGTACCATATCATTTATAAATATTATAAAAATTAAGGGCCCCAGGACAGACCCCTGAGGAACACCGTAGTTGACATAATATTCGGAGGATCTCACTGTCTCTATTTTTATACATAGTTTTCGGGCACTCAGGTATGATTTAAATCACGATAAAATTGTACCTCTGACACCTATTACATGTAATTTCTCACAAATTATTTGAATGCCAAGGCAATCAAAAGCGAGGGTCAGATCGAAGAACAGTCCAGCCATGAGGCGACCCTCTTCTACTTTACAATATATGTATTACACCCTGTATTTTATTTTTCACACTCCGTAAGTTTGTGTCCTGAAAGTTTAAAAACTATTGTGATAATTTTGACATCACATTTCTAAAACGAGAACATCTCAGGTGCAGAAGTGAGTTGTTTATTAAAAAAGGAAAACGTGAAGTGTAAAACTTTCGCGTTGTAATAAAACATCGCCTCCTTCGAGCCGCCACAAAAACTTCGAAAACAGACCGCAATCATAATTGAGTTTTATTGCAATCTGAAACAGTTTGGAATTATGGTTTCTTCGTGAAATAATTAATGAGAGAAAGTTTGATAATTAAATCTTCGTTCGGCCGCTTTTTGCACTGGCTCGAGCGACTGACTGTGTAGGTTCGGCCTTAAATATTAACGTCACTAATGAATACGGAACTACTGTGAAAACTTAACAGTAATTTACACTCCGGGGATTTGACGCGAGTCAAGAGGACACAATATTAGAAGCGTGCTTTGTCTTTATGATTTTATTATTATTGCAGATGTAATGACTTTAAACTTCAAACGCAGTCCTGTGCTTTGTTTCAACATGCTTGGGGAATAAAGACGTTTTATATTTTACAATTAACAAATCCTTGTAGGCTATAAAAAAGAAGCATTATAAAACAATGGCGTTTGTAAAATTCTACTCTAATTGTAAATGCAACGATTCTTATTAGCGGTTAGTTAATTTCATTTGCTTGTTAATTTTATATAAGTACAGTGCGACTTTAATGATTGAAGATGATTTGAATGTACCGCCATATCAAATTTTTATTACGTTGGCAATAACCGGTTCTGTCATCTTTGTCATTTTTCTTCTGATATAAGAGTAGTGGCGGAAACCAAACAAACTAAATAACGGGTCGAATCTAAACAATCAATATTTGTTCATCGTAGCCACATTTAAAACGTGAAATACACTAAAGACTATGGCGCCAAATTCAAACTATCCCCAACCATTAAAAATCACACTTTGCTTTGGATACATGTTATCCAAATTAAAACAAAATAATAAAAAGAATAAACTTGTTTTCATTTAAGATTTGTCTGCATGATTAACACTACTATTTCATACAATTTTTTTTTTCTGCGCAATAGTGGAAACTTATACAAATTACACCGTGAAGTGACAGAAATCATTTCCAACGAATAAAACTCCCTAATTTAGCCAGCAGTTCGTAAAAGGTAATAAAAGAAATTGCCGTCATACGTTACGCCCGGCAAGCTCGTTTAAGTCTATTTGTTCAGGACAAAAATTAACCTTAACTTACATCCATTCTTTTCGTATTAGTGCGAATTTAACACGAATGACTGAAATTTACATAAATTCCATTCCACACCATTAAATATCAGCGAATGTAATTCAATTAGAATTATATAGAAAGAAATTTTTCGCGTCACGTTCTATTTAACTGAAAAAAGCTCTTGCTTAATTTAAATGAAGTTGAAGCGAGCGAAAATAATTCAATTAGAATCAAATTTTTCGCGCAATATTTTAATTATTTGGGTACACGATTTATTCCAATTTAATTCATTTCTATTGTATGGCATATGACTGCTTTGTATAGTTTCGTCCGAGATCAAACAGTGCTATTGAATGACGAATACAAGGGTTTAGAATGTAGATTTGATATCCCTCGACAGGAAACTATCCATTACGGTCACCATTCACGACTGATATGTCTAATATTGTATTTACGAACACACACCATCAAGGTTGTTCTTAATGTCGGTGATGTCGAGAGAATGCGTCGCTTGAACCGTCAATTGCTTGCGTCGAATTTCTTCTAAATTTCAACATGTGCGGAAAAACGTGAATATAAATGAAAGCCTCGCGAAAGTTTTAATTAGAACTGCTGCGGAACGTTGTTGTGGTATGATACAGACTTGAAAGTTTCGTTCTGCGTGCTCCCGGCAATTAGCACGAAAAGTGTGAGATAAAGCAGCAAATCTAATTGGAATTGATAATGTGAGTGGTTGTGTTAATTAATTAAATCTGAGTAGATGGCTTACATAAAGGAACACTTACGCCGAGAGTTAAAACGGAAATTCTGATTCATTCGCTAAGATGAAAAAAAAAAAGAAATTGTTTGACGTCAAGCAGTCAGTCCACTATTAAAATAATTTATGTAAAGTAATACATAGATGTTATTTCCCATTCTAAAGTAGCAAACTTTGAACTTTAAATGGGGGTCCACAACCTATAGTTCGCATGTTATCAAATTTATTTGGCTCGTGGACTTATCCATTGCCGTACAGTCTCGTGCTTTAAATTTCACGTTCAAGTTTCTTTGCAAAATTTCAGTTTCGGTCAACTATAAAATTATAAAATGAAACGGTACAGTGGCTCGATTGATGTTTTGAGTAAAATATATTTCTATTTAATTCGGGAAGTCATTTGTTACAGTAAAATTAATTTTCGCAGTTAAATCCTTTGTTTTGATAACAAATAAATCATTTAATTTAATGTCGCGTTTTATCACCAGCGTAAATTATACGATCAAAATACATTATTTTACAATATAATTTTAGTTAGTTGTTTAAATAATTAAGTTCAATAATTATTTCTTGCTTATCGAAAAATAATTAACATTTACTTTTCTTTTTGTAAATCGAATGTGATTAATCATTTTAGTTCAATCGATGAAACAATTTTTCTTAGCACATAAAGTCTAATAAAATTAAATAATAACACTCTGATATTATATACCGAGTAAGTAAAATAAAAGAATGATAAAAATGTATGTACAATAACAACAAAATATTTTTCCCGCCGTTTTACTTTGTCTATACACTAATTTTTCTGAACTTGCTTGATAATTGTCTTAGGCCTGATCTTGTAACTTCCTTTTAAGTTACTTGTAAATTTATCTGTCTTGTAACTTAAAAATCTATCATTTAGCTGCCTATCAAGCATTATGCATCTCTTTCGGATTAACTAGACGAGTGCATCTACCTCAATCACATGAATACGCGTTGCTATAGCAACTAGTTTAATGTTCATTTTAGTAAAAAGGGAGTTTACAAGGATGTTAAAAGACCGGCCCTTAGTTAATAGTTAATTAATAGTTAAATCACCAAAAACCTCCTTAAATTAATTTTTTCTGTAACAGTTTTGGACAATTCAAAATTTTAACAATTCTGGTATTTTGTGATTTTCATAGCAAGCAAGCAAGCAACGGTAGTTTGCTAAGTTGAGCTTTTGCCATCACTGAAATAAGATTCGTAACACATTTTAGTATATAACGGTATTAGGCCGATGTGCTTGATATAACGAACGAGGATAAGTTCTATGGCCGAGGCGCCAGCCGAGGCTATAAATTATCCGAGTTTGTTATATGCATATCGGCCGTATGTTGTTTTATACTTTTCGTAATACTTAATGATGAAATAAATATTTATTTTGGCAAAAACATTCATAATAATAAACTTCGATAAGTAGGCAGAATTATGAGTGTGATTTAGTTGTAACTATAGCAACGTATGAGATACAGAGCAAATAGACGGCCGTTAAAATTTAACAGGCCTAGGCCGTTATGGATAGCATAACAACCACGGAGACAGTGCAGTTATAATGAAATAACATTCAAGTATTACGAAAAATCATTAATAGTTCAAAATATTTTGATGTAATGATAAAGTTTAAAACTAATAATGTACAGCGTTAATTAACCCGACAAAATGAAACCAAGATAAGAAGCGATGTCTGAGTACTGGAAAAATGTTAAAAAATTCTTTCTACTTTAATTTTCGAGAAATAATTAATCGAAAATTAGCCCCAAAACGACGATCCGCCACTGGTTAAAAAATAGAGAAGCAGATAAACGAAACAAAAGTTTTATGGCAGGCACGGCGGCGAAGCATCGATCGTGAACTTGACCTTTAAGTAAAATTTCACGTCAACTCCGTTTTAGGTCAACGCCCGATACCGCGAAATATGACGGACAAAATATTTATTTCACAAATGCATGCAAATCACCTGAAACGGATTATTCCATGCAAAGGATCACAACGACCCCACTATTAACACCTGCTTTGACAAGTAAGCAAATAAATCACTAAAACGAATCTCGAATCTCCATGCTGAAAAGAATTTTTAGTATTTTTCTTTTATTTTAATTTAAATTGTATTTAAAACATGATAACTCATTCGTAATCGTAATCGATTGTTAATTATTATAATTTTGTTTTGTGTGTGACGAATTATTAAACACAAATCTATTAAAAGTTTAACAAATTCAAGACGCGTTTGCAACTCCATATCCTGTGTTTTTAGGACACTTATTTCCATTATTTCGTCAGCTGTACACAGACTTGACAAAGGACGCGAATTGCCTCGCTGTTATCTCGTAAAAATTCCGCACGAGGATGTATGAGAATGTTCGCCGTTGATCCAGTTGTTCGAAGTCGTCAGTAAACAAATTTGGATATAAAGTATTACGTCTACACTGAGCACCGACAGCATTCGGATAGAACCAAGGTTGTACGCCACGCATCCCGAGGCATGCTGTGTGTATGCAGTTTAACACGTTGCTACCTACCTGCGTAGATAGGCAGAAGTTTTACATTGGAGAGAAACTTTACTCCAATGTTGCCAGCCAGCACAGTGGGACGGGGGGTTCTCTAACCAAAACGCGAAGGCCAAACCAAAAACAGGCGCCACTTAATTTTTTTTGTAAAAGGAAACGCGTGAAAAATTAAGAAAACACGTTACGTCCAAAACATGAACACTTTTATTAATAGAAACACAAAACAAATAAAATAAAATCAACGCAAGTCGAACGATCTAAGTAAACAACAAGGCCATAAACATAATACGTTATTACCTAACTTTTCGGATCCGAAATCGCTACACAACTACTTTAAAATGACGCAAAATGGTAATCGTCTATTCTAGCGGTAAAGAACCCGCGGTGTACGCTTGATGCGCGTTATTCGGAGAATCCTCCGCTACTCGAAACTTAATTTCGCGAGTGTACGCGAACACGTGCACAAATGCGGCTACATTCAATCCACCGAGAGCCGAAGAGAATTACATTAGTCAATCGAAACATATGACCTGCTAAGTAGCGTCGTTACGTCCGTCTAGGGGCGTCTCCGTAGACGTCGGCTTCTCCCCGGGTGGATGCGTCGCGTTGCAGTCGCACAGAGCCACGAGATGCTGGTCGAAAACAGTAGTCAAACGAAAGGTCAATGCCGTAACCTAGGGGGTCGGCAAAATCGTAACCAAAAGGAATGGTCAACGCCGTAACCTAAGGGGTCGGCAAAATCGTACCCAAAAGCCTATAAACGAAGGAAGAGAAAAACGAATGTCAGAGTCAGGTCGAGAGAAAAGAGCATCTTGCAGAACTTACCCAGTCGCAAAACTGAGCTGTCACAAGCTGCGGGGTAACTGCAGCTTTCCTATCCTCCAATGAACTTAGAAGTCCGGCATAAAGCCGTATCAATCACTTTCACCTCCTCGATGAAGCGAACACCACACTAAATTTACCACGATAGGCACATGTAGTTCATGGGACAGACAGATTCGTACTGAGACAATGACGACCGGTGAAAAGAAAAAAAAAAACTACTAAAGAGAGAGATAAATTCGATTATGCCAATGACAGATTTTAAGTCGTCAACATAAGCCAATCAAGATAAAGGGCACAGGTTACTAGCATCGACGACAATTTCCGGTCCTAACTACATTCTTTAAGCGTGAACTCGTTCGACCGCTGATATACGCGTCTCCAAATAGGACCATGTAAATTGGACAATTAAAAATTACGCAGACTCAAACTTGACACAAAGCAAGGATGGGGTTATTTATTATAATATGTAATTATTCGGCAGGTCTGAAATTTTTTGCAAAAATATGTTAAAAAGAGAATGTTGAGTGGAATGCGTAGGCATGGAATGGCACATTCCTACGCCTAGTGGAGAAACAGAACAAAACGGGTTAAAATTAGCTCGAATCGTTGAAATATGCATTATACAGGGTATGCTCGCGCACGATCGAAAACAAATTGTAACAACGTCTGCTATGGAAGGTCAAGTTTTACAAGCTTTATTCTGAGAAAATATCGTAAAACGTTTATGACATACGTACGCTGTCAATTTGGCGTTTTAGTCTACTGTGAAAACAGTAACGAAGAAAAAAAACATGGTGGTATGACTGAAATAACGAAATTATAACAACACAGTATACAAATATTCTTAAGAAAATGGATGAAGTACTCACGGAAAATCAAAAATTAAATAAAGAAATCATTGAACTCAAACATGGTAGTACGGCAGAAATAGTAAAAAAATAAAGGACGACACTCTTGATGATGATGCTAGTGAAAATATTTTGGAAAAATCGGAGGATAAACGGATAAACGAAAAGTCTGAGAAAACAAGTAAAATAATACCTACCTAAGCAACAACACATTAGCGTACACAACAAGATAACACAGAAACAGAGAAACTTTGCAGTTCAACAAGCACTAACGGAAACGAAATGCAGAGAAATTATCTCCAATGCCGATGTAATCAACCGCGAGAACCATCTTGAAACCAAAGGAGCTTGGATCATAGTCAACAAGAAGAAACCCAGGAAAGCTATCACAGTAAGATGTAACAAATACCTTAAATACCCTAAAAACGGTACCAAAAACGACATCACTACATGCCTATTGTTTGCACCCAGAAACAACAGTTGAAGATATGTTAAACTTCTTAAAACCAAAATTCCAAGAAGTGATTTGTGAAAGAATGACGTCAAAGTACCCAGATTTATATAGGTACTTATGTACATCATTTAAGGTAACTATAAATGAAGACAACGCTTCAAAAGCTATGGATCCTGAATTATGGCCGTGCGGCGTGAATACAAAGAAGTTTTTTTTACTTTCGCAAAACGGAGCCAAAACTTCGATAAAAAAATTGAATCATACCCTATCACTATGTCTGTATTTCATCATAACATCCAAAGTTTGCAACACAAAAATACGAACTAGAAGCATTAATGTTAGAGAGAGGGGATAGATATGATATTGGGAAGAACAATGGACTGTAGGTGGCGCTCAAAATGGCCGTCGTATGTGAGATAACCATAATAAACCTTCGGTTTTTGATCAGTTTATACTATGTGTTTTTTTAAAAATGCCATAAGGGGTGGCTGTGGAAAAGAAAATTCATGTCTTAGCTCCATTCATTTACTTTAAATTTTCAGATTTGGCATGTGTTAGATGTCAAGCTACGACATGAGTTTTAATTTTCATGGCCAACCTTTATGGCATTTAAAAAAAAATACATTGTACCGGGTGTCCCAACGGTGTGTATTTCTTTTGTCTAGCCTATAGGAATAACATGAAGAGAAATAAAGGTTAAGAAAATTATACTAGACATCACGCGGCATATTTTAAAATTATTTTCAACTGTACAGGCTGTCCCATAAAATGGTGGTGTATAGAGAGTGAATTTTTTTAAATGGAACACTATATATATTTTTAGATATTTAGATGTCCCGTGGAAAGCTAATTACAACGATATAAATATATATTGGTTTCACTCTGTTATTTTCGTAAAAAAAAATTTTTCATCGAAAATTCCTTAAAAATCTGCAAACTTTGAACATATGTTTCTGACTATAGAGATGGCACAGACTTACGAAAATCTACCAAAATATTCTTAGGACTTTAGCCTTTGTGATAATATTAAAAAAAGTTAGAATATCCTTTAGCATTACACAATGCGAAAGGCACTTGCGAAACACTCGGTATTTCATTTTTTTTAATGGAATGACCTATTTTTTATTTCAGAAATGGATAGTATTTTAACTTAGCTTTCCACTGATACCAGTTATATACCTCTTTTTCGAACATTTCTTCTACTAGCTAAATTTGAAAGCTAAAAAATATATTTTTCTAAGTAAATTTTACTTTAATTATCGCTTACCATGCAATAATTGAATGAATGTCAAATAACATGCATCCAGCAATTGTTGTAGTCCTGGGTGACTGTGGAATCACACATAAATGTCGATTTTGATTTCGTATCGTTGAATTGAAGTCTCAAATATTGACTCTTAGACAACAAATAAATGTTTCTTTACGTATTTAATGTTTTAATGCCATTTGAAACAATAATTAGTTAAAAATGTTTGACTCTACAGCCACCCAGGACTACAATAATTGTTGGACACAATATAATAATTAAAGTAAAAAGTATTTTAGGAAATAGTATTTACATGAAACAAAATTTTAGAAATTTGTCAGATGAATTTATTAATTGAGTTTGAATGTTGTTGTCGTTTAAAAGAATTATGAATTTATCTCAAGAAGAAATGGTTGATATGATATACGTCCTAGGAGAATGCAATAGGAATAGTCTTCTTGCCTCCAAAATTTATAAGCAGAAATATCCAGACCGCCGACCCGTTCAAGCAAAAAGATTTGAAAACCTAAGAAAACGATTTGAACTTACCGGCAATATCCATTATAAGAAAAAAACTGTTCGCCGTCCCAACACAACCCATGAAGATAATCAATTTACAGTCCTGACAGCAATTACGGAAAATCCCAAGACAAGTGTACGCGAAATTAGCAAAACAACTGATATTACTAAGACTAGTGTGCAAAGAGTTATAAAAATGCATAAATATCACCCTTATCATATCACTTTACATCAAGATCTACATGGCGACGATTTTCAAAATAGAACCGATTTTTGCAATATAATTTTAGGAAGAATAAATGACGACCATGAATTTCTTAACAAAATATTATTCACTGATGAATCGACATTCAAAAGCAATGGGATGGTGAATAGACATAATATGCATTATTATTCAACACAATCACTGGTCAGTGAACGTCTGGGGAGGAATAATAAATTTGCAAGTGATTGGACCATTTTTCTTCGAAGGTTCCTTGACAGGCGCAACTTATCTTCATTTTTTAAGACAAGAACTTCCAGGCCTCCTACAAGGTATAGATCCAGATGCACTTGCAAATTTATGGTTTCAGCAAGATGGTGCTCCTCCACATTTCTGTAGAGAAGTGAGAGACTATTTGAATCATTGGCGTACAAACCAGTGGATTGGCAGAGGAGGACCTGTACTATGGCCGCCGCGATCTCCTGACTTGACACCTCTCGACTTCTTCCTCTGGGGTTATGTGAAGAGTCAAGTTTATACAATCGCTCCAACTACTGTGGAAGATATGAAACAGAGAATAAGATACGCGTTTGCAAACATTCCCAGAGACACCTTATAAAAAGTTAAATTAAATTTTATAAAACGATTAAACGAATGTGTGCAACATGAAGGCAGAATATTCGAAAAATTTATTTAAAATTTTGTTTGTGCAACGGAGTAAAATTTCTTTGATGAAATTTTATAAATAATGAAAATTTTGCTCTTTGCCAACTATATAGTCGTAAGAAAATAACTACTATTTTATATTACCATTAAGACAACATAAAATAGTCAAAAACATGTGAAGAAATACATAATTATAATACATAATAATAATTTAGTAAAAACAAGATTTCTAGTAGAAGAAATGTTCGAAAAAGAGGTATATAACCTGGTATCAGTGGAAAGCTAAGTTAAAATACTATCCATTTCTGAAATAAAAAATAGGTCATTCCATTAAAAAAAATGAGATACCGAGTGTTTCGCAAGTGCCTTTCGTACTGTATAATGCTAAAGGATATTCTAACTTTTTTTAATATTATCACAAAGGCTAAAGTCCTAGGAATATTTTGGTAAATTTTCGTAAGTCTGTGCCATCTCCATAGTCAGAAACATATGTTCAAAGTTTGCAGATTTTAAAGGAATTTTCGACGAAAAATTTTTTTTTTACGAAAATAACAGAGTGAAACCAATATATATTTATATCGTTGTAATTAGCTTTCCACGGGACATCTAAATATGTAAAAATATATATAGTGTTCCATTTAAAAAAATTCACTCTCTATACACCACCATTTTATGGGACAGCCTGTACAGTTGAAAATAATTTTAAAATATGCCGCGTGATGTCTAGTATAATTCTCTTAACCTTTATTTCTCTTCATGTTATTCCTATAGGCTCCACAAAAGAAATACACACCGTTGGGACACCCGTACTTAGAAAACGTACGGAACGATACATTTTCGGTATAATAACAATAATAACTATGACACTGAGGCACACAACAGTAAATATTTGATTGTTCCACTGACAGTTTATCTCACATACGAAAGTTCACGAATAAACACCAGGGCGGCGACTCTTTCGTTTGTTCTTCCCAATAATATGTTTGTCCGAGCACTGGTTACGAGAAGAGGAAGCAAATTATGTCAAAATTGGAACATGGAACACAGCCGCTACCTATACAAGGGACACTGGTTATGGAGGTACAATGATACTTATTGTTAGTAGAAAGAGCCTCCTATGTAAGAAATTCGAAGATATTACGTCATTATTCATCGAGGGACACTGCGAGGTTACTGCAGCTTTCTGTAAGAATTATGAAGTTTTTATATTATGTCTGTATAGACCACTATCAGGTATTTTGACATATTTCTAAAATGTATTGATATTATAATATCTGGGATAAAAATAAATTCTAATGTAAATCTATGCGGAGACTTTAACGTCCTATTTAATACTGTTGATACACGTGCGAAAATTCTATGTGTGGAACTAGCTACATACGGTTTTTTCCAAGGTGTTTTTGAGCCCCTAGAGGAGCAAAGTGTTTAGATAACATATTTTCTAATTTCGGAGTAAATAATTTTATAGTTTCTGTCGATAAAAGCGAATTGTCGGACGTCTTTGCACAAATTCTCGCTGTACAAATCCCATTTGTTAACCCAAAAGCTATTGAAACTATACACAGACCTATAACGATGAAGGGCAAATTTGTATTCCATAACAATTTAAGCAACCTATGATGGAATTATGTTATTGATCAACAAATTAATATTAATGATAAATTTCGTATATTTATAGAAGACTATACTGATGCTTATAAACTAGCGTTTCCTTTAATCACAACTAAACGTAATTCTCATGAGAATAATGTAATTTACTAGCAATTTAAAAGATATACGAAATAAATTGCGGCTTCTGAATGATATGTAATACATTAAGGATATAAGACTGAGGAAATTCGTATCGAACGGAATAACTATAGGCTACGATATAGAAAAGCTCTACGAGCTTCTAAAATAAATGCGCATGATAATATTCTTTCAAACTAAATTAAAACAAACAAAATTAAAACTATGAGGAACATGGTTAATGCAAAAAGATGCGAAAAACCCCCTAAAACTCAAATAATTAAAGCTGATGATTTTAATAATTATTTTATTGAAATCGCCTCTCAAATTTGTAAATCTATACCTACAACCTTGTAAAAATTCTGTCTCTGAAAGAAAACACTAAGTAAAAATTTTGAATTCACAGAAGTGAGCTATATCGAAATAAGAAACATTATTATGTGCTTAAAAAATAATAGCTTCGAAGACATTTACGGTTTGACCGCCTACATAATAAAAAAGAATATAAATACAATAATAGTGCCTTTGACTAACCTTATAAACGGAACTATCAGAGAAGCATGTTTTCCAAAATGTCTAAACGTAGCGAAAGTAATACCAATACTAAAAACACGGCCTATTTGATTACTTCCAATTTTTTCGAAAATAGTTGAGAAGGTCCTAAACGAAAGGATTCTAAAACATCTAGAAAACAATTTATTGCTAAATGGCAATCAATATGGTTTTAGAAAACATAGGAGCACAACTGACGCTATGTTACACTTTGTAAACAACACTAAAGAATGTTTTGAAAGAGGTGAGGCTGGCTACGTTTTGTGGTCTTAGCAAAGCGTTCGATTGCGTTGATCATGAAATATCGTTAAATAAACTAGTAGATTACAATTTTAGCGATCACATTATAAAATTAATTCAGTCATATTTATTAGATCGTAAACAGTAAACTTTTTTCGATGGAAAAATGCCTGAGAGCAGACGAGTGACTACCGGTGTTCCGCAGGGTTCGGTATTGGAACCACTGTTATTTTTAATATACTTTAACGACTTCACACACTCTGTACCACAGGAAAACTGTTCCTTTTTTGCTGATGACACAGTCTTAATCGCTCAGAATATTAACATTGAAACTGTAAAGCTGGAATGTGATAAACTGGAAATGAAAGCGGCAAATTGATTTCTGCATAACAAATTATCACTAAACCAAGAAAAAACAACTAGGGTTTTATTTAAGACGTGAGATGGATGTAAATTTCCAAGATATAGTCGTCCCAGTTTGGTAGCGGTTTTATGGCCTTGCCAAAAAAAAGCGATAGAAAGGCGACCGCAGGTCGGTCTCTTTGAAGCTGTTTTTTATAGCAAGATTATAAAACCGATACAAAACTTGGACGACTATACTGTGAAATTCTTGGCATTCAGCTAGATTTAAGGCTAACTTGGTACGCTCATACAGATGCTTTAAAAAAAAAACTAAGCAATTATGTTTTTCTTTTTCGTAGTCTCTCAGATAGTCTGTCAAAAAACATCCTAAGGTCGGCTTACTATGCCATTTTTCATTCTACCATGTCGTATGCTATTTTGACCTGGCGTCATTGCACAGGAGCGAAAATAATCTTTAAAATTCAGAGGAAGGTGATTAGAATAATAGATAATTTATCATACATGGGTGATTGTAAACAGTCATTTATAAAATTGAATATACTAACACTTCCATGCGAGTTTATTTTACAGTGTCTCTTATATACTTATTACAAACATAAATGTTCATCTGTTTTAAACAAAGATATAACCTGTGAGCAACTAAAAATCAGATTAGGGTAGGCGGTGCAAAGAAAATGTATGTCTGTGATTAAATGAAAAGTCAATAAATTTGACAGTCCATGAATGTATTACATTAATTAATTCAGTTAATCACAACATTCACGCTGACTTTTATAGATTGATGGCGGATTTCACAAACGTTACTTAAATTTAATCATCCGTTAAAAGTAAACGTTGCCATGGTTACATGTGTTGAAGGTATAGGAATGATTATTCTTAATCGATGATTAAAGTTAAGTGACGTTTGTGAAATCCAGCGTGAGTAAATCAAATACAGGTCCTAATATAAAGGCTGTTTTACATTTGTTAAATTTGATAACATTTTTTGGTACAAAGTGAGAGAAATAAGCTACCACAGTGAATTCTGATTGGTTGAATTGGCACTTCTCACTCACTTTGTATCAAATTTAAAAAAATTTTGTGCAAATTGGTCTTGATTGCAGCGGATTCCCCGATCAGGCTCTGTACAGCTGTTTCAGGCCTAGTTGGGCCTTCGTCAGCAGAACCGTAGCTCGAGAACTCCACTGCAAACCAAATTGATCTGTCCAGGTTATTCGCCAATGCGATGTGAAAGTAATGAACATTTTAAATAGCGACATCTTTTGATCGCTTTTTGACCTGACATTGGCCGCCTTGCATGGGATGACTTATTATGTGGCGAACTGGCTTCAATTTGTCAATCCTACTGCAATGTTAGGTCAAAAAGCGATCAAAAGATGTCGCTATTTAAAATGTTTATCAAATTTTAGATTAAAAATGTCATAGTATAAAACGGGAATAAGAGGCATAAAATATTATAACTTACTTCCTCCCAAAATAAGATACAAATTTCAAAACTGAAATTTCCTTAATGTTAAGACAAAATGCTTTCTACTCAGAAGATGAATTTATATAATTTCTAAAAAAAAAATAGGGGATTAACAAATGGTGATAGGTATGTCATAAATATGTGATATTTGTTAAATTGCCCTTTTACAATTAATTGTATTATATATGTGTACTTTTTGTTTTGATATTTTATAGTAACTATGACGGCATCTGTATACACATGTACTGATGAGGTACATAAACGTGACAATTGTAAATACATTATAACTTCTATATAAACAATAAATAAATTTATTATTATTATTGTTATTATTATTAAACATACCTACTTTTATGATTAAATTTATAATTAATTAATTACAAACTGTTCCACAGAATTTTTTATACATTTTCTCGTAATCTGTGACATGCATTCACGTACGCGATTTGATCAAAAATTCTACGCATAATACTAGCGACGTTTAAAACAACTGTGTCCTAATACATACTTAGCAGAGCTGTTCTAAGTACTACTTATAAGTACAATAAGTACAAGTACAAATACAATGAGAAGAAAAGGACTTAAGTATAAGTACAAGTCCTTTTCATATAATTCTGATAAATATATGTACAAGTACAAGTCCATGGATAGTACTTATAATCAGTGGCGGCTCTTCAAGATATGCAGAGGGTGTGCAACATTTGAAAAACTAAAGGACCTTTTATAAAGACTTTCCTCTAATTGATATTTTTTAAATGTTCTTTGTTAGAAGTTATTTTAACAAGTTGATGAACAAGTATTATCGTTATGATATTATATGTCATTATCTCCGTATGTCTCCAACTTTCCACACATTAAAAAAGAAAACAAAACTATATATTTTAAGAACTACTAAAACAAATTCTGAAATGATAAAATTTAAAACTGGAGCTAAACAGTAACTGAAATAAATTCTTAAAATAATAACTAAATAAAATTTAAAACAATAACTTATAGCGTTTTCGATTCAGCTGCACCGGTTGCACTCAGTGTATTTGCATCTTCTTTTAACCTCATGCAATAACATGAGATGAACATACTCTGAGTGTGCACTAGTGCGATCAATCGAAAACACTATTAAATAAATTCTCAGAATAATTAAATAAAATGCAAAACAGTAACTAAAATAAATTCTGAAAATAAAAAATAACATAAATATATCTAAATGATAAATCTGACATTTTAAAACATTAATATCGAAATCTCCCACTTT
This sequence comes from Dorcus hopei, assembly GCA_033060865.1. Lineage (NCBI taxonomy): Eukaryota > Metazoa > Arthropoda > Insecta > Coleoptera > Lucanidae > Dorcus > Dorcus hopei. Next base: position 16,617,338 of record CM065424.1, on the reverse strand, counting down.
AGTTAAATTAATAATAAAGCGTTGACATTAACGTTTTTAACTCGGATGGTGCTCGTGAACAACCGAACACAGACGAATTGTAGGACGGGCTTGCCCTCCCGCGATCTGTTTTTAATATAACTTCAGACCTGCTATTATTCTTTTTGTTTTTAGTTATGCATTACAATCTATAATATAAATCTTTCAGACGAATATTGAATATTATGTAAAATTTATTAGGTATTAATCAAACAGAATGGACAAAAGATTCAAAATAAAATACAAAATTTGGCAATTTTAATATCCCACTCTGTTTATACAGCACTCCGATCTCGAGTTGTCACGTGTCCGTGGGCCTGCCCGTCGGGTGAACGTAAGAGAGGGTAACGTAACAACCTACGTGTAGCGTTCCCTCCTGTCTATCACATTAAATGAAAGGACAGCGTATGTCTGCACTTATAGATGACTTACAGTCATGCAGGGGGCGAGCCCAACCTACTCATGCATAGTGACAAGGAGCTGGCATCGCATCGCAATTTAACATATTACCGAGCGTGCGGAATTATACAAAGTTCTAGAATATAGATCAGATGCACATTTTTAATTATGCACTACAATAATGTTCTGGATTTATAAATTTAAAAAACACAAATAGATGAAAAAGAAATTTAAAAAATATTTCAAAATTATTTTAAAGATTAAATTGTATTGTAAAATTGTATCACAAAATGTTATAAATGGACACTAATTATACGCATCGTTTATAAGATTTTGTGATACAATTTTCGTCGGACAAGAACCTGCTTTAATTATGTATTGATAAACTTTAACAGGGTGGGCAGTGCCCACCCTGCCCACCCCGACGAGCCGCCACTGCTTATAATAATAAATACAAGTACATGTTGCACTCAGTTGTCATTATTTACAGTAAGTATTTTATAACTATAAGTAGTAATAGTCAACTTGTATTTAAATCATTGTGGCATAATTCTTCACAATAATTTCGAACATTAAGTTGTATTCTATCGTAGCAGGCGCAATGTGGATTACTTGTCATATTTTGTCTTGGGAATATAAAAAAATTAACAATGTTTGAAATCACATGTTAATTTCCTAGAGTTAAGATGGGCCGGTATACGTATCATGTACTTAAATTTTTCCTATAATATCTTTATCACAAAATCTTCTAAGCGGACACTAAATCGCGCAAATATACACTTATATTATATTATATTATATTATATATTATATTGTATATTTGCGCGATTTAGTGTCCGCTTAGAAGATTTTGTGATACAAATTTCATCGGACAAGAACCAACTGTAAATATAATATCTTTATAAATAAATATTAAGGGCCAGTTGTACAAAAGCAGTTTAACCCTTCGTTAGGCACGCGGATGACATATGTCATCCAGCTTCAGTTGTTTTTCTGTAACTTTTAATTTTCAGAATACTGAAAGGTACCGCTTTAAGTACCTTCCTAAAAAACTGGTATAGTCATTTTCCAATGATAAGTCAGGCGCTATATTCAACATTTTTTTAAGATATAGGCTAAACTTTAGGTGGAGGACAATTGTCATCCACGCGCCTAAACATGCAACTGCGCAAATGCGCGCACATCGTCGGTTTAGTCATCGTTGACTTTTTCAGAATTGAATGAATTTCTAGTGCATTAGTGTCACTGACATTCTTTTTTTACAGAAAAGACATTTTATACGTTCCTTTGATTTTACATAAACTGTTGTGATAAATTTTTAAGTGGCGGTAAAAACAAAATGGCTGAAGGTAAAAAACACAAAGTAGAGTACAGTAAAGATCCAAATATGTGGCTAAAATGGTACGAAGAGCTTGAAGATAATGAGCCTGAGAATGAAGAGTTATTTGATTGTAAAGGGGCATTTACACGAAGCTAGTAGAGAGGCAAGTCAAGTCGGCAAGTTACTTGCCAATAAATAGTTGAAGGGGAAAGCAAGTTGGCCAGAAAATAGAACCGCACTCTATCCACTTGACTTTCTTACCAGCTTGCCTGGCAACTTGCACTGCACTTGACTTTCCTATATTATGCAGCAGCAGTAAACGTTTACACAAAGCAAGTAACTTGTAGTAAGTAACTTGCCGACTTGACTTGCCTCTCTACTAGCTTCGTGTAAATGCCCCTTAACGAAAGTGATTCAGGAGAAGACGATCATGTTAGTGAAAGCGATCACAATAGTGCATCAGAGCAAGAAGTGGATGTTAGCGAAGATGAAGACGTAGATATGGAATTTGGAGAAAATAACTTCTATCTAGGAAAAGATGGCTGTACGAAATGGCGAAAAACCAAACCTCCTGCAAACATTAGAACAAGAGCGTGTAACATTATATCTCACTTACCAGGCCCAAGAGGTGATGCTCAACGTGCAAAAACTGCTATTGATATCTTCAACTTGTTTCTCGATGAAAATATTGTAAGGATAATTGTTACATATACCAATATTTACATTGAAAAAATTCGTGAAAATTTTGTCCGCGAGAGGGATGCTCGATGTACTGATGCTACAGAAATTAGAGCTTTTGTTGGTTTACTGTACTTGATTGGAACCATGAGGTGCTCGAGAAAAAATTTAAAAAAATTGGGACAATTCAAAAGGGAATGGACTTGAATCCTGCTATTTGTGTATGAGTGAAAAACGATTTAGATTTTTATTACGATGCATTAGATTTGATAATATTTACGACAGGGATGTTAGAAAAACTGTCGACAAATTAGCTCCGATGAGAGAAGTACACGAATTATTCCTGGCCAATTTTCAAAAATATTTCACCCCAGGCGAATACCTAACGGTCGATGAACAAATGCTTGCATTTCGGGGAAAATCCTCGTTTCGGCAATACATACCCAGTAAGCCTGCGAAATATGGCCTAAAAGTATTTGCACTATCCGATGTAAAAACTGCTTATATACTGAGCTTAGAGCCTTACGTTGAGAAACAGCCTGCAGGACCTTATTATGTCAGTAATTCCGCGGAAGATATTGTAATCAGACTAATTAAACCAGTTGAAGGAACGAACAGGAATATCACTGCTGACAATTGATTCTCCAGTTGGTCGCTGCTCAAGACACTAAAATCTAAAAAACTTACATATGTGGGATCCACACGCAAAAACCGACGTGAAGTGCCGAAAGAATTATTGCCAAATAAAAGCAGAGTAGGAAATTCGTCAATATTTGGGTTTCAAGACGATAGCACAATAGTATCATATTGACCAAAAAAGAACAAAATTGTTCTGATAATATCGTCTAAGCCGTAGATGAAGCAATCAGAGATTCAAGAAAACCCGAAATGGTTACTTTCTATAATATGACTAAAGTAGGGGTCGACTTATTAGATCAATTATGTCAAAAAAATGATGTGTCGCGAAATACGAGGAGAAGGCCTATGGTAATTAATGCTCCCTGTTATATCATAAGTTTGCATCAAACGAAAATGTTACAAGAGCTGAATTTTTAGAAAATTTAAGTTGGCAGCTAATAAAGCCTCAAATACAGTGTAGGTCTGATTTAGAGACACTGCCTAGAGAACTGCGACGCCGGGCAAAACTGCTAGTTGGTGACCAAGAACCTGCTAACGACACACCAGAACCAACTGGATCACGGGGTAGATGTTACATGTGTAGTCGAAAACGAAATAAAACGATAAGGAATTGGTGCTTAAAATGCAAGAAATGGGCCTGCAGAGATCATCTCAGAAATATTTGTATAAATTGTTTGGAAAATTAGTATTATTTCATTTTAATCTTCTACATGTGTTATAAATATGTATTTATGCATGTAATATTACAGAATTTTAAATTTTCAGTAACAAATTTGTTAAATAGACTTTGTAGTACCAGGATAATGATATACTAAGCTAATACACAATAATTTTTCAGAAATAAAATATTTAAATGATTGGATGACATATTGCAGTGATATTTACCTATGTCCAGAAATTTATTCATCGTATGCTGTTTCCAACAAATTTCGCATCTTATAAAACTTTCCAAAATGCAACATTCTTCATCCAACATATTCCAAAAGTACGAAATTCTAAAAGAAGCAAGTTTCTTCATAACAACATTCCTAAAAACTACAATGTCTCACAAGATAAAACATTCTTCAGATGTACAGCATTATACGAGAGGCGGTCTGCAAGATACAATATTCATCCAGGCGCGGTGTTCTTCGGGATGAAACATCTGACAAGATGGAGCATACTTCAGGATACAGCGTTCTATAAATTAAAAACTTGTTATCATTCAAATATTTAGGTTGTTATGTTTAAGAATGTTAATTAATTTAATATTATTGAAATGTTAATAGAATACTTACTTAGTTTAATTTAAAGTTTGAAATATTTAAGTTATCTGTCAGATTGACGTTTTGTGTGACAGAAATGTCAAATTGAGTGAAGTATTTATAAATAAAATGGAGGGGTTGATCACCAAAGAGAATAAACAAACCGAGATGTAATGGGGAGGAAATGTACACAAAACGTGAATCTTTCAATAGCAACCAGACTATAAACATCAAAAATTTTGCTATTATAATTGAATTGAAAATACACCTTTAAAAATTTCAATCTTTTCATTCATTAATAAAAATTAATCAAACCATTATCCAGAGATGTCTCACAGCGTAACGCTGAAGTAAGTTTATTTTGAATTAAAGAAATTCTTTTGATTAAAAAAAATACATTACATATAACACATCTTGTCATTCATCAATCACTTGAACTATCAACACACATCTACAAAGAATCCTCATTATTACAGAAGAGTTATTGTTTGTTTCGCGATTGGGCGTAACAGGTAGCAACACTTGGCAAATAAGACTCTATCTGTAATAATAAGGAATCTAGAAAACAATCTGATTTTCACATGCTTTTGCATTATTCTGTAAAGGATAACAGTAAAAGTACTTATAGATGTACTTATTTTATAAGTACATGTACAAGTATTTTGAGTATTTAAATACAAGTACAAGTACTGTATTTGTTGAATGTATTTAAGTACAGTTACAAGTCCTAAGAAAAGTACTTAGGACTTGTACTTGTACTTAAACCGTAAGTACACGGCACAGCTCTGATACATAGTTTAATTGTCAGACAACGAGACGTAATATTTTATTATCAGCTGCCTGTTGATCACCAGATTTAAATCCTTGCGATTTTTTTTTGTCGACGAAGCAGCTGGTACGTTCAAATAATTATTTATACAATTATTTGCGAATTTGTTACCCTTATTTCATAAGCAATTCTAGTTATTTTAGAAATTACTAATAATTACATCGCGTGAAAGAAACAACTCAGACTTCCGTTCCCAGCTGTTAAACGTGCAATAAAACGAAATTGAGATATGTGTTAAGGTCGCATTGTGTGCAGGGAAGTAGTCAATAAAATAAATAATAATCATAAAATTTATGGTCCTACACTGAGAAAAGAAAATGCATTGAATTAACCAAAAAAGGCAAATTCAACAAAATAATTTTAGTTAAATACAGTCAATTACAATTTTTATTTAAATGAAACAATTCAAAATTGTTAAAAAAATAGAGTTTCGTTCAAAAGATTTCAGATATTAAACCAAGAAAACCAATTATTTTAATACAACGCAAATATTCGTCAGTATTAATCATAATTAAATTTTAAAATGACAATAAAACCATCTTAACCAACTGAAATATTCAAATTACCTCTTATTTTATTACAGTCAACAATGTCTAATGATTAATTTGACTGTTTACGAATTTCCTTTTAAATAACAGGAGATTCTTATTTTAACAAACCTGTATTGATTAATTTCAATATAAAAATTAGTTGAATTTCATTGCAATGAATGTCTCATTGTTCATTTAACTATAAAGAAATAACAAATAATTTTTTTTAAATTGAAAGGATGTTTTGATTCGATTAAAATGAATATTTATTCCAGCAACAATTCTGTAGTTAACCATATCATTGTTGTTAAATTAATGCATTTTCTTTTCTCAGTGTATTATACAGAGTGTACATTAATGATTGAAAGGCGTTTGAATTTGGCGCGTTGTCGAATTAGTAATTTTCGTCTTACAAGATTGGTATTCATGCTGGATATGTTGAATTTCGTCAGTAGCGTGCGTGTGTTGTATTGTTTACGTTTTGATTTCCTTATTTTATTATTATTGAGTTAGTATTAACGAAAAGGTTATTTTTATTTCCACTTTTGCTGTCAGACATTTTTCATTGGTAAGTACAGCCATATAACAGGAAATAAAAATACACACAAACGTTTTAGGTTAGCGATGGTTTTCACGGACCTGCACAATAAATTTATTGTTGAGGCCTATTTTCGGTCGGGGATACGCAATGAACAAAATGTGTGGAATTATTCTTATCAAAGCTGTCACCAACAATTTCAAGAACAGTTCTCTGAAGTGGTATTCACATATGATTCTTTTATGCAACACGTCCGCCGTATAATTCAGAGATTTCGTGAAACAGGTAGTGTTTCTAAAGGAAAATCTACAGGCCGGCCCACTGTTCTCACCGAAGAAGTCATCGCAGTCTTTACGGTGTTTATCGGCTCAAACGAATTTATCACTTGGTACATGTCAAAAGGCTTGCAAGAAGGTTCTACATTTACATCCATATAAGATAACTGTAACTCATGAGTTGCTACCTCTTGATTTGCCTCGTCGAGTGCAATATTGCCAATGGTTTAATGAGTTCTTAAATAATGACGATATGTTAGACATAACTTTCTTCAGTGATGAAGCATGGTTTCATCTCAGCGGTTATGTAAATTCGCAAAACCGTAGAATATGGTGTGCAGAAAACCCTCATATTTTTGAAGAGACTTCATTACATCCTCAGAAGATCGGTGTGTGGTTGGCAATGTCAAGAAGGAGGATCATTGGACCTATTTTTTTCAACACAATATTAATGCACTTGCATATCCAGAAACAATTTTAAATCCTTTCATTGAAGAACTTCATGACGATGAATTACAACGGGGTTACTTTTCAACAGGATGGAGCTACAGCCCACACTGCACTGGACAACGTTGAATCATTTGCAACAGTTCTTTGGGGATAGGTTAATAAGTAGGGACAGATGGCCTCCTGGTCACCAGACTTAACCCCACTTGATTTCTTCATGTTCAGGTTTTTTAAAAAATAAAGTGTTTTCAGAACGTCTCCATACGTTAGAAGAATTACAAAATGCTATTACAGAGGCTGTCAACAGCATCACTCCAGAAACACGACACAAAGTTTTCGAAAACATGAAAAGAAGAGTAAATTTGTGTTTGGATTCAAATGGGGGACATTTTGAAGAGATGTTATAATTTTATTTTATATCTGCTTTACTTTTTATATTCTCCATATCAATGTATGTAATTAATAAACGTAAAATAATTTCTAATCACTAATAAATTGTTTTAATAATATATAATTTTATGTGCCGCCCATGGTAAAACAGAATAGTATGCAGTACCAACTTTTACAAATAATCTAATGGGCGGGAAATTCAAACACCCTTCAATCATTAATGTACACTCTGTACTTCTGCGTTTATAAAACGTGGCGTCGTATTTCTACGCGGTGTCGCAGCTTGATTTTGGGGCAATTTTTTAATTAATTATAAACAGTTCAAAGTAATGTTTTAAACATTTTTTCCGTAATCTGTGACATAGTTTCTCTTTTTTTGTTTTTTCTTTGTCACTCATTCTGTATATTTAATTGTAAAAACATTAAATTAGTTCTTTAGCTTATGCAGATAGGTGCAGAAAGTTTTATTTCTCTGATGTATTTCGTGTTTAGCTAAATGTAGAAGTTTGTAAATCCATATTATTTATGAAATAACACACTGGTTTTCGCAGGAGCGCGTACACAATTTCAGTTATAATTGCTTGCGCGTAATTGCATATTAGAGTAGGAGATTTATGTAGCCAACAACATCAACAGTGTGTTTAATGAGCACGTGCCCAACACCACATGTGCTTTGTGAGCATCCAGTTGAGTGATCTTTCACACGGGATGTATCCTGAAACCCCGCGGACTGTCACGTATTTTACAGTTTAAACAATAACTAGTTTACAAGCTGATTAAAAAAAATTAAAATCGAGAAATAACGAGAAACGCAAATACTTTGTCTCTAAAATGAACTAACCGTATTTGGGAGAATAGCTCATTCGAAAATTGTTCGCTGGAGGATTCGTTCCGTGAAAATTGCTGGTCATTGAATTTGCCTGCATTGTACATGCAAATTAAAACATAGAATGTTTGGATAAAACAACGCAAAGTACCACTACGTTGAAGGGTATTTTTTTCTATCTAGGACACTTAATGTTTGATGCAATATACAAACATGTTCGTAATTAACCAAGAATCTAACAGGACTTTTTTGCTTTCTCTGCGTTCTATTTTTTTTTGTTGTATCTTTTGCGTTTTCGTATCGCCAAAGAGCTCTGTGAGCTTAAAGCTTTGCTGTTAAACTTGTAGTGGTCTTTATAGCTGAAAATGGTTTCTATTTTTTGTTGCAGATTGTAAGCCAGGCCGTTGGTGATGGCCTAGCCGTCACGGCCACGGATTGCAGAAAGCATGGCCAGAGTGCGGGTGGTCAGATGGGCGTGGGTAGTGTTGGCTGGACTGTGCGCTCTGGCCACGTGCGAGGTACGTAAGCCAGCAATCTTTTCAGCAGTATAAATAACCCGTGCTTTTATCAAACAAGAAAACACGGAAATATTGCGTCAGTCCGTGGTCTTTAAGCCTCAATAAATCTCACGCAAACAATGCTTATTTATACTTGCATTCAAAGCTGATACTCCACCTATAAATATTCTGTATCAATATATTCCAGAGTTACGTTTACAGTTTTCAAAAGACGAGGGACCTACAAGAATTTAATTAAATTTCTCACTCGTTTTTAAATGCGGAATTAATGTGAAATTGCGAAATTAGGAATGGTTCGTGCACAGAGGAGTACGCCTTGGAATAAAGTAATTATAACTTCAAAATTCTGGACGCAGTTAAACTTAGATTAGAGTTATCGTAAAACCCATTTGCGTTTCATAATCCCGCTAGCATCTCTCTTAATTCTTATGCCTGACAAATTAAAGCAAATATTTTTTTTCATCTCTAAATGATTTTTCTGATAGAACGGGTTTCACCACCATTTGGTTAAATTGTAATCATTCGAACAAACCTTTAAATCTTTGGATTTTAGACATTTGTGTTTTGATACTTGATAAATTGAGAAAACAATGACAATGCAAGAAAGAGTAAAAATAAATTGTTTTAATATAAGCGTTATATTTTAAAACGCTTTGGGTTATCATAAGTTCATAATAGAATGAACGTTCTGATCTATTTATAAAAAATAAGTAAATAAAGGAAGCGACCTGAAAAAGGCCTGCAAAAAAATGCGTATTCACCGAGCCGGTACTGGATGGAATCGATCTAAATTGCAAATAATAAAATTTTACCCCGTAAGCCTTTGCATATTCATGAAGTTAAACAAAAAAAACAAGGTTTCACTCATTTTCCGATATAATTTCAAAATAAAGATTTCATTAACCAATAAAGTTTAAAAATGTCAAACACGACAAAATATTTTTAATTATCAAGAACACAATTTTTGACTAATTAATTTAAATAATTCATGTTTTAATATCTGTTTAAATTATTGGAAGGAATGGAGTGGAACTTACAAGAAGCTTGGTAATGTCAATAATCCAGCGAAACGTCGATTAAAAGGTTGCATTTTTGTTTCATTAATTTTCAGTAAATAAACCGGGTTAATTTAAAAATGTAGTATTATTTTAAGTAGCACAAAATTCAACCCTCTTTTACTATTATTCAACCTAAAACTCTCGTTTCACTGCACAAAGAGTTTCACCTTGATTATATCAAGGAAGAGTAAGTCTGAATGAAGGTCGGGTTAACAAAACGATTTAGTTTAACTAGTTTGGGGTTGTGGTGTAATTTTGCAGGGGGCGCAGTAGGGTTTCTCCTGTTGAATATGAGCAGGGGTGCGAAATACTGTTATACAGCAGAAGAACTTTAACCTGTTATTTACCATCCTCGCTGATAATGATAATTAAGAATCTCCCTTGCATATTACCTACGTGTTCTCGATTTTATATATGTACACTCACAATCATAATTCATGACATAACTTTTACAGAAAAACTCATCGTAAACATTTTATTTATGGTTTCCAAGCAAAAAATCATTTACGACATCCCAGATTCACTTTTAAGTAGTAAGATTTGGATGCATTCGACATTCATGGTTTTGAATGAAATGGGTACGATGTTCTGTAAGCTTTCTGTAAGTGTCATGAATTATAATTGCGACTGTACGTAAAAGACCAACGTCATTAATCATTTTCTTAAGATTAAAATTTTACAAAAAACTACTTAAAACTTGCACCACTTGCCGATTTAAAATTCAGGGCGAGTCGCACAAGGTGCGCTCGTGAAATTTAAACATTTTTCTTTAGCTTTGCGCAGAGTGGAATTTCGACAAGGAAAACTTCCCCGTCGGAAGAGATTCGCGAAAGTTGGAGAATGGATCCCTTGTATGTTAAGTTAAGTTAGATCCAGTTCAAGTTTGCTTGAATGGAGGAGTCGAATTATCATTATCGAATGGAACTGTAAATAGTTTGCCACTTAAGTTACTAACAAACCTCTTTGGATTAATACAAACCTACCAACCCCAATAATAGCGAATGCCATATGCAACTTTAGTTAGTTATAAAATAAGAACTGAATAATACGAAATGATCAGAGACAATGTTGTGCCTCGACAGTAATCAAGTTAAATAAAACGCAAAGTGTACATATATTAAAAATGTTTCGCCGGAATTCTTTTGAAGTTTTTAAATAGGTAGCTGACATTTTTCGTAAAAAAAGACCCGTTACAATTTCGAACTCCAATAGGTACAATTTTATCTAGATTTATAAATGGCAAAGAACCTTCCTACTATTTCCAAGCATCAAAGGACTCCACAAATAGCAACCGATCAATACGTATATATTTCTCCCACACAATTAAAGTGAAAATATGACACCGCGGCAATCAAAAGAGGTTGCTCCTTTACCGCAAAGAGAAAACGTACTGCTGCGAAATATTATAACGTACAAACTATGGAGGCAGGGAAATTCAGAGGGTTTCAAATTCCCGTTGAGAGAGAACTCTGTATTTTTAAAAGAGGGTAATTAATTTCAAATAATTTTTTAGTGGTTTTGGAATTCGTTTATAACTCAAGTGTTTGAAATTTCATTCTACAGGATTAAAAAATATATTGTTTTAACAAACTTAGGATTTTCTATTATTCCTTCTTTTTATTTATTTATTTATTTATCTTTTAAATTACGAGATGAAAAAATAATAATAATAAATAAAAATATCAGATTTCGTTGAATTAAAAGATTAAACTATACAGGGTGACTGTTAATTAACCCTACAAAATGAAACCACGATAAGAAACGATGTCCGAGAGAATGGGAAAGATGTTAAAAAAATTCCTTCTAGTTTAGTTTTTCAGAAATAATTAATCAAAAATTAGCCCCAAAACGTCGACGCGCCTCTGGTTACAAAATAGAGGAGCAGATGAAAGAAATAAATGTCCTCATAAAAACTTTATGGTAGGCTCGGCGGTGAACTTGACCTTTAAACGAAATTTCACGTCAACTCCGTTTTTAAGATAACGCCCGACGCCGTGAAATACGAACTACAAAATATTTACTTGACAAATGCATGCAAATCACCTGAAGCAGATTATTCCATGCAAAGGATCTCGACGACTCCGATTTTAACACCTGCTCTGACAGGTAAACAAATAAATCAAAAAAACGAAAAACATTCTAAGTGAGAGATAGTACTTAGAGTACTTATATGTCGGATTGTGTTTCGGATTCATACCGGCTCCTTCGAATTGGATTTTCTGCGTTTCTCCAGTTTGTAAGGCGAATGCCGAAGGATAAATTAATACCTAAGTCAGTCGCAGCCGCCACCCCTCCCCGACAAGCTCTGAGCTTGGGGTAAAAGTGGGTGAAAAAGAAAAGAAGAAAAAAATTAAATTTCCGTGTTTCCGGATTTCTTTCATTTTAATTTAAATTGTACTGTAAATAAAATATATTTCCACAAGAAACGTGTCCTTCATCACCAGGATTTAAAACATTATAAACAGTAAACTCATTCGTAATATGTTTCGATTGTTAATTATTATAATTTCATTTTGTACGTGACGCATTATTAACATAAATCTATTATAAGTTTAACAAATTCAAGACGCGTTTGCAATTCCATATCCTGTGCTTTTAGCGCACTTATTCGCATTATTTCGTCAGCTGGTTAAAGCTGTATACAAACTCGACAAAGGACGCGAATTGCCTCGTCGCGTTTTCGTAAAAATTCTGCACGAGGACGTATGAGAGTGTTCGCCGTTGATCCAATAGTTCGAAGTCATCAGTAAAAAATTTGGATGTTACGTCTACACTGAGCACCGACAGCATTCGGATCGACCCGATGCACCGCATCACGAGGCATGCTGTGTCACCAAATTTACTTTAAACTTGACAGCTTCAACCTTACCTTGACCGGGTGACAAATTCTGCTGTATCTTCCACTAGCTTTCCCCTCGGCTGGCAACAGTGAGAAGGGGGTGGGTCTAATATGATATTAAATTATTATTAAGGGCGCCAGGACGGAATTAACCCAGCTGATAGACAACCAACCTCGTCGGTATTCCCGAACCGACTTGATTGTGCAGAAGGCCAAAACAAAAATAGAGGCTACACTTGTCTCACTGGTACGTGAAGGAAGGGTAACGCAAACACGCACTTAAAGTTAACAAATTTAAGCTTTATTGATAGTCAGAAGTTCAAGCGAATGCAGGTTATAACACACACCAAGTGATACAGGTGCTTGCTTACCACAAACAAAATTCAAACACAGGTAAACTGCGAACAATCTACGGCTGTCAGTTTATTTACTCAATGACAACAGAAAAACTATATTTGGATATGCTATCTGCATTCAGCCGAAAATTCGCTCTACATTAACATTCACGTTTCAATTTGACTTTTAAAAATTTTGACGGTACTCCCCTCAGCGCCTCGTGTGAGTTTTTATGTAATTGTAGTTGTCATTAAGTTACCGTGAGTAGTTTTGTAGTATCTTTAAAAGGGAGCGCTGAGGGGGGTACTCCACGGCATGCTTTCTCGGAACCGAATTTTAGGCGAATTGAATCGGCCATACATACACGTCAGTGAATGTTAATGGAGCTGGCCATGAACCGGTTGGCAGGGCTGCGAATATGGCGGACCCACGCTTTTCGTAGACTTGGAATCGGCGCGGCGCAGAGAAGGTACGTTCGAAGGAGGAATCGATTCGGTCCGAGTCAGACCCAACCACCATGGTAAAACTAAGCGGGAGTTTGACGAAGCACTAAGACTTGAAGTGAAACCAAACGTAAAAGCCTGAATAGAAAGAAAGAACAGATTCGTTAGCGTCCAAAATGGCGTCAGTCAATTCGCACAATTTTTACCTGAGATTTGTGGTTTTCTCAAGCTTGGAATGGGGCTAAAATACCCCAAAACTCAATCGGTGGTGCACTAGAAGACTTCCGGCAAGATCGTCAATAATCACTTCCCAATTCTCTGAGCAAGGATAAACTTTTTACGAGGTAAAATGCGTCCGTATGGCACCACTTGTCGATGAGGAATGAACTCGAGCGCGAAAGCGAAACGGAAGGACGCCGAAGATGCAAACACACCATAAGCGACAGCCAATAGAATAATTATGACGCCAAGAGTTTTGAATAAAAGAGTCAATGCGAAAGCGAGAATTCAAAGAGACATTTCCGGTGCAGTTACAGGGTTGTCGAATGTACAGACAAGATGTACATTACAAGCGACGTTGCAAGCTCGCCATAAAATGCGTCGCGAACTCGCTGCGATGAGATTTGACTGTAATAGCTGTCTGTATGCAGTTTAACACGTCTGCTATGGAAGGTCAAGTTTTACAAGATTTATTCTGAGTAAATATCGTAAAATGTTTATGACATACGCATGGCGTGAATTTGGCGTTTTAGACTTAAACATACCTATTCTTTCGGGTAAATTTATAATTAATTCATTACAAACTATTCCACATAATCTTTTATACATTTTCTCACAATCTGTGACATACATTCACCTATGCGATTTGATTAAAAATTCTACGCGTAATACTAGCGACGTTTAAAACAACTGTTTCCTAATAATTTTATTGTCTCCGTGCAATAACGAGACGAAAGATTTTACTATCAGCTGCCTGTCGGGCCGTGCATTGACCCCTGCGATAATCACATTTAAATTCTTGCAATTTTTTTGTAAAGGAATTAGCTGATACATTCCGCTCTAGTAAATAATCCACACGAATTAACAAACATTACACATTTACACATTTATTTGCGAATTTGTTAACCTTATTTCATACTAGGGTTTCTGACCCGGAAATTCTAGATCTCGATTTCCCGGGAAATTTGCTAAATTTGATCTCGGGAAAAGACGAGAAATCGAGATATTTCCGAATTCTGCGCCTCCCCTTTCCGCTCAAGACAACTATCCGCTGCTCCGCAAATCTTATTCTCTATGAAATACTTGCGATCTTTTTTGTTGACGAAGCAAGTGGTACATTCCGCTCTAGTAAATAATCCGCACGAATTAGCAAACCATTATTTGCGAATTTGTTACTCTTATTTCATACATAATTGCACTTATTTTAGAAATTACTAACAATTACGTCGCGTAAAAGAAACCACTCAGATTTCCGTTCCCAACTGTTAAAAGTGCAATAAAGCGTAATTGAGGTATGTGTCAAGGTCGCTTTGTGTTCAGGCAAGAAGTCAATAAAATAATAATCATAAAATTTATAGTCGTATTATACTGCTGCGTTTATAAAACGTGGCGTCGTATTTCGTATGCAGTGTTGGAGCTTTATTTTGGGGTAATTTTTTAATTAATTATACTCTCGGACATCGCTTCTTATCGTGGTTTCATTTTGTCGGATTAATTAACAGTCACCCTGTATATTATTAGAAATGAAATCGAATGAGCGTTCCGATCTAACCGAAGTATATTTTATATAAAAGTTATTCCTCCATAATAATATTTTCGAAATTCTGTAATATTAAATAATGCAGTGAAAATTCTCTTGCTGTACTGAATTTGCATCCTCTTTTTCCTTTAAACGAACATTTAATTAAAAACCAAGTCTTTGTTTTGTAAAATTATTTGGAGTTTCATTAATGGCGTGCAGCATTTCTTCTCTTTTTCTAAGGAAAAGCAGATTACATCCACTTAGAACGAAGCATTCTGCTCTTAGTCGAACGTGTTTTCAGGAATAATTAATTTTTGAAGCTAATTAAAAGCTCTATGTATGCACCACCTCCGAATAAATTTACGATCCCCCTGGGAAACAAATTCGTTTCAATTTCCTCCGCAGAAGGTTTAGTGTAACAACACACTCGGAATTGTAATAATTCATCAAAATCGCCATAAAGTTCTGCAATTAGTTAAATTTTAATGCGCGCATGTAGTGGAATGCATCTCCCACATTTATGATCGTCAAGAGACTCCGGCGTCTTTCTGCTTAGAATTCTTAAGGAATCGCCCAAGATTTTTTAATTAAATCAACGGTGTTTACATAAAGGAGTATTTTATGGGCGACTTTGTGCGGAATATAAAGCGCGAGTGCAGTTTCCTTTTAATTAGGCACAGCGCGCTCGGTTGTAATTAAAGGATTTTTTTTTTGGACTTGGAGCTACGATATCATGAGATGGAATGAGTGTAGCAGATGTGAAATAGATTAAAAAAGAGTGAAAATCTTTTTCAAGAACAATTTAATACCCCTCAGAGAAAGAAGATAAATGTGACCTATATTGAATTTAAAGGCTTCATCGACAAGTTCGGCGTTCTTCTACTCGTATGATATGATTTCAGAAAATAAAATTGTTTTCCTAAATCTGTAATCTAATTTAAATCGACAATATTGTAATTTCATCAAGAATTTAAAAAAAAGAACTCATGAAACACACAAATCGCTTGGGTGTTTGCTATAAATCGCCCGAAGTTGATATTAATTGAAAATGGCGTTTCGGATATAATTCGCTTTCGATTTTTTTTTGGTAAGTGGCGCCGGCGGAGGCCGGATAAGACACACTGTCTTGTAAAATTTAGTAGGTCGTGGACATAGTAAAAAAAATGTAACACCTATTATTGAGGTGAAAAGAAGGCCATGATGAAAATAATTTCTACAAAGTCGAAATTTTTATACACTTTATAAATATCTACAAGGCTCACTCTAAATATTTTAGGATTATGGGTTCATCATCACTGCTCTAGAGCAATCAGTCGAAAACGCCTTTACTTTTTGAGTAGGACTTAAATGAGGCATTTTACAGAATCTTAGGATCTCTGAGATTTAATGTTGATAGTAAATTACTTAAAGTGATCGTTTATACGACGGGTTAACTTCTTGAATTCTCTTTGGCCTTGAAGGAAGGCGAGATGTGGGTGAAAAGGGAATTTTAAATTAACAAAATTTCACTGTTCATACCGAGCCGTAGGGTCAATTATCCACGAGGCGCTACTAAAATTTCCTTTTACCGTATATTTAGGGATTCATTCTTCATCGCGCGAGGCCGCGCATTTTTCCTCCCAAATTGATCCCCGACGTAATTAATCCGCTGCAGAGGTGCCGGAATATCTGGTCGCCATATTAGTTATCTCTGGCGGTGCTATTTATCAAAGCAAATTGGCCAAAATTAAGATAAATGAACTTAAAACAGTAATTCAATAATTTGCTTTGGCTTTTGTGCTTCTTCGTGAGCTAGATTTTATTTACCTTATTACAGAAGTCCCTAGAGTACAAGTCATTTTTTATTGCTTATGCTCTCTTAGGGCCAATAGTATAAAACGTAGTTAACTACTCGATCAAGTTAACTGTGTGGTTGAGCAATATTATTGGAGGAAAGGTTAAGTTTCCACCAATGATATTGCTTAACCACACTACGTTTTATACTACTGGCCCTTAGTTTTCTTAATTTGTTCTGTTTTTGATTGTATTTTGTAGGTGCAGCAACAATGCCCTCCGCGCGAGACTATTGCACCGTGCGTGTGTGTCGTGAAGAAAAACGGCCTGGACGTACTGTGCGAGTTCACAGACCAGCAGCACATCATCAACGCCATGGCCGTGCTAAAGGGAAAGACGCTGGTCATCTTTTACCTTAAGCTAAGACATAACAATCTGAGAAAACTCCCTAGCTTTGTGTTTTTGGGCCTCGACATACTACATCTCACCATCCACAATAGCAGTCTCTCGGTTGTCGAAGAGACCTCACTCAGTTCCATAGGTAAGTTCCTTAACTATGGTAAATTTTCACGAGAGATAAAGTAAAGAACATTCTTAATAAACAGTGTACATTTATTGCAAGAAAGTATCTTCCTTAGAGATAAAGTAAAGCTAAATTGAAATACCATCGAAAAATGTTCTGACTGAAAAGTATATGGTATATGGTACCGATTTAATGCTTTCAGACTTTTATCCTTTTGTATAATAGAGGGACACAAACTTGGAATCGAATTTATCTGCATGGCCTTCAATAAAAACACGGGATAATGCATTTTTCGTGTTGCATCAGAGCTATAGTTTTTGACTTAATACGAGTCCATCGTCAGTGAAGTTCGTACCCCTTCGGGATACTTAATGTACGTATAGAACCATTACGGACATTTGAGACGATCAGTGCCAAAGATCCTAATCAGAAGACGACAGCAAGATAGCTCAAGGAGACTTGTCAGAAGCAGATTTTCTTTGGTCAGGCTCAGGTTGAAGGAGTGTTTGTCTGAGCATTGGTAAATGTTATATTGTAGTTTTCACTAAAAACAAGCGGTTTGCTGCCTGAGCCAATGGTACGAGCTACCATTCAGTCTTGCATATATCTGGCAAATCCCTTGCTTGTAGGGAAAATTACAATATAACATTTTTCACTGCTTTGGCAAACACTCTTTCAACCTGAGCCTGACCAAAGATAATCTACTTCTGGCAAGTCTTCTAGACCATATCTTTGCTATGGACCTTCGCAAATTTCCGTAATTTATATATAAATTAAAAATTCATTCGAAGGGGTACGAACTTTACTGACGACGGGCTCGTATAATTAGTAAATTTTAGTAGTCTTCATAAATTTCAATTATGTACTATATTTCTAACCTGCAATAACTAAATTTGACTAACTTACAAACAGAAATATCCTCATTACGATACTTCGTAATATGAATTACTATTCATACTCACCCCGAGTTAAGTGAAGAGTCTTGTAGCTTGTCTGGCTGTGCCTCATCTCATTCGCATTGCAAATGAAATACATAATCGCTTGATAAACGGAACTTGGTGGAAAGAGAGAATTTAATCAAATGTGCTTCCGATCAATAAGCCGGGAGAGAGTTCAATCCCTTTCATTATAAATGTCCACAGCGAAGATCAATCGCTACGTTATCAAGCATTACAGATTTATTGACAACGAACTTCACTAACGGCCTACACAACATGATGGAATGCATTGGCAAATCGTTTGTTACTGGCAAATGTATTCCTGGTGGATTGAAGTCAATTATCCTCATCTCTGCCCCTTTTATAAATGAATATTTATGGAGATCTCTTGAAGTTTTTTTTTAGAAAGAGAAAATGGTATTTAGCTTGACACAACAGGGTTTCTTCGGGATTGTATTGAGAGTGATGGGTTCCTTTTACTGTGGTAGTTAAATGATGAATGTGTCTAGGTTACAAAATTTAGACAAAAAATTGTAGACAACATTTTCATATTTCCATTAAATAATTTAAGTAGAGTGATGTTTGTTCCTTCTCGCAAACAAAAACGTTCGAGAATTTTTTTCTTATAGGAAATGGAATTTCATAATTAAGCAATTCTGTTAAATAGGAAGCACAAAAATTCCGAAAATTTTAGAATGAAACACAAGTTTGATTTATGATTTACGATTTACGAAACAACGTCGCTAACATTCCGAGTTATTGTGTCACTTAATATTCGAAAAGTTTTATCTTGACAAGAACTTATTCGTCACAAAAAATTTACATCTGAAGTACAAAAGCAAATGGCGTTTAAGATTACGACGTTCGTTTAAAAGTATGTATTAATTAAAAAGTAAACAATGCCTGTATGTAGATTAAAATTTTAATCATTACCTAAGGGCTTCTGACTTTTAATTGTATTGTAACTTTACAGACTGAATCAATTTTTTTACTTGATTTAAGTCTCAACAGAACCTTGGGGTATTAATAATAATCAGCAGGATCATATAGTTCGAAATTTAATTAATCCACGTAAAGTTGGTTGTTCTATTTATGGTTGGTTCACAGAAACTGCCAACCCAAATATTATTTGTTTTGTCTTTGAGGTTAATTTGATTAAGTTAGGTATAGTGAAACAATTAAAGTAACCAACAGAAAAAGTAAGTTTTATTTCAAACAATTGTATGTTATTAATTGCATTATATTTCCGTATTTTTTCGTGAGTATTATTACATATACATACAATGTAGGGTTATTCCGATTCCTGAATGTTTAATATAAATCGATAGATGTCCGGAATTTATTCGAGCTAATTCCAGAGCTTCGCCGGAAAGTCCGGCAACGCTTGCTCGAGCACGTACGCTCGGAGAACCTCCTGCGCTTTATATTACATGAATAATTTATTTGATAGAGAATGCCGCCCAAAAACTGGCTCAAGCAAATGCAATTCGAAACTTTCAGGGAAAAAGCTGACCCAGTTGGACGTCTCGCAGAACAGCTTAACTATTGTTCCATCGAATGCATACAAAAACCTGCATCAGCTACTTATTCTCAACATGAACCACAATAGGATCGGAAGTTTGCATGCCAAGGCGTTCGAAGGTTTGGATACTTTGGAGATACTGACTTTGTACGAAAATAAAATTTCCACCATCGATCAAGAGGCATTCATCGGTTTAGAGAAGTAAGTTTAACTCGTTTCAACAGGAACTTATTTAAGAATGAATTTAGAATATTAATAAATAAAAAGGGTCCAAGTTTATTATTTTTAGAAAATAAATAGATATCATGGCGTAAGTGCCAAAATTTTTGCCTTAATACAGATACACGATTTAGGCCCAGTTGTTTAAACTTACGCCGAAGCTTAAACCCGTAACAACGATTATTTCAACAACGTTAAGGGTTTAAGCTTTGGCTTAGAGTTAAGCTGGAATTGTATAATTGGGCCTTAATTCTGTGCATGAGCGATTGACATGGTGAATGTAGCCCCAATTTTGGATCTTTTGCAGGAAAATTGAATTTACTTTAATTGAAAAATACGATCTGGTAACGCTTCGTCATCCAACTTGCGAGTTTTAACGAAATTTTAAATTTTGAAATCAAGCAAAGGGCACATAATAGAGCCTTGTGGAACACAGATCCTTAATGGCAGAGAATAATTGGTTTTACAAAAGTGGAACTTGGATTAAATTTTATTTAAAAAATGGAAAACAAAAAAGCACTTTTCTCTTCAATATATTTTTGAACTTAGTTTAGTAACTTTGCTATACGTTTGGAACTTGCGTTGAGTTAATAAAATTTTTACGTTTTGTAAAATAACGTGAAACTGGAATATAAGTTGACTGGTAAGTTTGCAAACGATTTCTTTTTGTGCAAAGATAGTTTCAATGTCGAACAACTTCTAGACTTTTTAAATGAAAATTTATTTTGTACGTCGAAGTGAGTTAATGTATTAAAAAGTCAAAAGTTATAAATTATATTTATTCTCTGAAGACAGGCCGTCCGAACCAATTATTATATTGCAGAATCGATAATATTACGTCAAACGTTCATAAACATCACATGTCATCGGTTCGTATAATTTTAATTGAAATTGATATTCGCCATTAATTTTAATAAATTATATCGGTTTAATGTTTACCTCGTAATTAACTGATTTTAAAATTATCAGCACAGTTTCGAAATAATTCTAATTGAAGCAACTGAAATTCGAATGCACATCCATTAGCAAATATTAGTAGAAGCAATTTTTGTTGAGATGAGAACTTGTTTCCTTCCAATTTGAAATTTTAATGAATCCTTAATGTTTCATGCGCCGAATGAGAAATGAAAGTCAACACGTTTCAGACGTGCATGAAAGTTTATCTGCGTATTAATTTTCAGAAAGCTGAAACGTTTGAACCTGGGGGGAAATCTTTTAAGCTCGATACCGCAGAAGGCGCTGGCACCTCTGGAGACGTTAAAAAAGCTGGAATTGCAGGAGAATAAAATTTCTGAAATAAAGGAAGGCGACTTCGCAGGTAACAATCTCATCCTCATCCCAATTCAAATTTCAAACGTGAGGCACACACGCTTGCAGGTCTGAAGAATCTTGATTCGTTGAGCTTGGCGTACAATAAGTTAAATAGAGTACCGGCGAGGGTGTTCTCCCATCTGTCTGTGTTAAACGCCCTGGAATTGGACGGAAATAACATTGTTTACATTGATCCGGAGGCGTTTTATGGCTTAGAAGGTAAGTAATTCGATTTTATCAGCGCCCTAGCTCCTCTTTTATTTCGCAACTCTACTACAACACATTTAGTACTTACTGATGCCTTTTGGATTTAGAACCCTCAACTATGGGGCAACACATGGGGGCGTATGAATATTACTAAAATTTTAATTTGACTTGCTTAGTTTAAGAATTTCTGGTTTAGGTCATTTCAAAGTAAATTTCAAAATTGGGCAACATTGAAATTTGAGAATAAAATTATGTTTTTTTTTTTTTAATTGAAATGTTTTTGAAGTAGTGTGTTAACTTGTTGTTTATTTGAATTTCGCATTTGCGATCAATCCGATTCCGGAAACTTTCAAGCAACCCATTTATATCGATTTTCAAGAGTGGCAAGCTTTCTACGTATATTTCTACGTTCTGAATATATAAGTGGCTTGAGAATAATATCTGCAATATCACATTTATTCCAAACATCGAGTTGCCGTCTCACCAATGAAATCCTTGCATTCTCTGTGCTGCATACTCGGAAGTAGATATTAATATTTTATACGTCGAGTAAAATATTTATAAGTAACTAAAGCATTTGCCTAACAAAATAAATCCGTACTAGCTCCTTTGAAAACATTAAGGATTACTTTTCGAAGACCAAGAATTAATTTTCTGAATACGTATTTTGTCTTAATAAAATTATATTGCGACGTTAGAAATATCGACGTTCCAATAACTGAAGAATTACGGTGCGCCGGAGGCGGCAGAAAATTAGATTTTATATTATCTGTTTAGAGAAAAAAAACCGACTGAATATGTACCATGGGAAAGTGCGGACGTGAATTGGACTGCTTGTTAAATTTCCCAGTGTGTCGCCCACTTTTCCCCAATTTTCACATTCTCAAGCCGGGATGCGTTTATTGGAAAATCTCGTCTCGGGACCAAGTTTGTGACCGGAATGTAATTACGCAGTAAAGAGAAAAACGAACTTTAATGATGTATTAAATATTTAAGTACACTTCCATGAATAAAACGGATGTTTGTTGTGATTAATACGCTTTTATAAAACGAGAGTTGTTACTACGGCTATTATTATTTTCTTATTCAACTTCCTAGAGTTATAGAAGAAGTTTCCCCGTTTCTATTCTTCCTCTGGCAGTTTTACTGCAATTTAATTCTGTTTGGAAACTTCGTTATTGAACTGCAAAATAATAAGAAATTTAACATTCTCGTGCATTTTCCTTCTTTATTTAAGAAAAGACCAGGGCAATCTGAGACATAAAACGTAACAACCTCTCTAAAGATAACACAGCATCATCAATTCTACACATGAAACCTGCGACGTGTACAACAACGTGGAAAATGTAATTTACTTCCAATTAATTGCTAATTAACTTCACATCCGACGTAAGCGTATTAATTTACGTACTTTATGGAAAGGTAAATAAAAAGGGGATGTTAATTAGCAAGATGTAGGAGATGACTTGGAAGTAGGTGGAAAATAAGGCGTCCCCTCATTTCGAAATCGACTTTTGCACGAGAATTCCTTAAATATAATTATAAGCGGGGGTGTTTTAATGAAGGGTTATCATCATAACTTTTTCTTCTTAATTACTATTGGGTTAATTTTAAAGGTAAAATTGTAAAAGTCGATATCTGATTTGTAATTTATACAGGGTAATGGGAAAATGGCGCATCCACACTACACTACGATATTTGGTGTTTAAAATTAATCATAAAATCGTTATCAAAATCTTCCTGTCTTATACATATAGTTACAGACCTTCAGAAATCCCTAAAGAATTTAATTCATCAACATTGTACAATCGGATTATAGGCTAGATGTTGTCAAAATGATTGAATATTCCTTTTACTGACTTTTACAGCTGTTGAACAATATGTTTTTTCTTATTACTTTGATTCGAGATGAATGACATAATGGTGTAGTGCACCTTTTTTTAAATACAGCATGAGTACAGTATGAGTAATGCGAACTTCAATTTCAGTTTAAGGATTTCTGTAGTTCTGTAATTACATAAGATAGGAAGATTTTGATAACGGTATTATGATTAATTTTAAACACCAACTATCGTAGCGTGGTGCGGGTGCGCCATTTTCCCATCACTCAGTATTTTAAATATACAAAACGTGCTGGTTGACTAGATTTTGCAATTTAGCGTGAATCACAAAAGGAAGGATCTTAGGTCTTGGCCATTGACGTGTAGAGCACACGTTTGTCCTTCATTAGGACCGGTATTGGCTTACAGATATATTTTTAGGAGGAATCCCCACGAGGAGAATTAAATTTCGTTGTTCTGGAGCTTTTCATCATGCGCAGTGAATGCCCAAAGCTATTTACTACTTGAAGTTTGCATGCGATGAAATAAATTAAGCAAAACAGTTCTTTTTTGTCTAATAGCCACGTCCTTACTTTAATGCTTGGTTCAATTCAACTTTGCCGGTAGAATCCCTAAGGGAATCAGGAAGTCACGAAGAAGTAATAAAGTCGTGCTTTTATTTGTTGCGCTTATTTCCAGAATGCGTGGCGACTTTCAGGTCTTGACTTTGAGTTTTCTATCGATTCAAATTATGAATTTCTTTTTGATGACAATGCAAAACAATAAATTATTCGAAAAGTGTATCATATGAATGAACCCACACTCTTTTCCTTTTTTGAAAAATGATTCCTAACAATGGAATGATGATAAAAATTAAAACGAAAGATTTAACAAAATTAGAAATCTCAGAATCATGACTGATACTAGAGAGTTAGAGCTACCAACCAAGTTGAAGGAATGACTAAATGAAGAAATGATAGAGAAAAGCCATCTATATTATACTTCGTATTGTTTCATATTTTAGTATGTAAATCAGGTGTTCTATTCCGTTTCTCTTCATAGCGTCGTTAAAACAGTTTTATGAAAGCTACGTACGGGAACTACGTTAATTATTACATCTCAGTTGCTCGTACATGTATAAAGCGAAAGATGGAATGTTTTTATAACTGTATTTAGTACGGTTGCTACGTAATAATTTCTTAACCTTTCCTGAAACATTCATCAGTTTCAAGCTGAAACGATGTTCATTTTCATCAAAGGTCACGAAGTACACCATAAAAAAGCTGTCACGCTCGTAACGCGGAATACTGCGCTGCAAAATAAAGCTCGCGATGACCTCTCTATAACGTCGTTAGTTAACATCGCACGATTCAAAACGTTATGCCTCAGCGTTAAGAGCCATAATAAATATGAGCATGCTGCAGAAGGGGTTTGCTGCAGAAACATGAAGTATTACGAATATGTCCGAATTAGGATCCCTTGATGAATGTAACTTGATTAGAGTTCCAATTAGAGCTTGGGCTTCATCAAATGTGTCCCTGTGCGACGTAGATAAAATAGAGAGCACATTGTCGATCTATTGTTTGCTTTGAAGCTATCCAACAACATTTTTCATGTACGCGTACGTGTTGTACTAATTTGAATATATGTCGATGTGAACCATAAATAAAAAGTGAGCAAATAAAAATCAGATTAGAGTAGGCGGTGCAAAGAAAATGTATGTCTGTGATTAACTGAATTAATTAATATAATACATTCATGGACTGTCAAATTTATTGCCTTTTCATTTAATCACAGACATACATTTTCTTTGCACCGCCTGCCCTAATCTGATTTCTAGTTGCTCACAGGTTATATTTTTTTAAATTAAGCTTTCGTACTGAAAGTATTTTACAATCTGTTATTAAAAATTCCAAAAATATATAACTTTTTCGTTTTTTATTGTATTACTTCATAATACAGAGTTTAAATTAAGGTCTTTGAAATTGAATGGCCCTGTAGGGGAAAGAAACCTATTTCAGAAAGATGATCTCACAACTATTTAATCTTTTGTTTTGACATTTTAACGTTTTGTTTATTTCTAATTATTAAATTTAGAAAAAAAAAAGGTATACACATACGAAGCTTTACAGGCCTAGTTGGCTTAGTTAACGATCATCTTCCATTTTATCCTGTCTTTTGCCTTTTATCTCCATTGTCTGACGTCCATCGTTTTTAGGTCGTCCTCCACTTCCTTCTTCCATCTTTGTCTTGGTCTGCCTAACCGTCTCCTTCCTCCAATACTATGTGTCACCATCACCTTCGGGATTCTGTTGTCATCCATTCTCATTATATGTCCCATCCACCTTGTGCGCTGTGCTTTCTCTACTCCTATTATGTTTGGTTTGTTGAACATATCATATATCTCTTCTCAGAACCTTTGTTTCCCATAGTTCGAGTGTTTGTGCATTTTCTTTCTTAAGTTCCGCACCATCCACGTCATGTATTTTGTTTTGGTATTTTTTATCTCAAGTCCCATGTTTTTAGCTGATTTTTCTAATTTCTTTACCACCTCTTGCATTTCTCGTTCACTTCTTGTAATAAGTGCTATATCATCTGCATAAGCTGCATGGTACCTACCTGTGCAGATAGGTAGAAGTTTTACATTGGAGCGAAACTTTACTCCAATGTTGCCAGCCAGCTGCAGTGAGACGGGGGGGTTCTCAAACCAAAACGCGAAGGCCAAACCAAAAACAGGCGCCACTTAATTTTTTTGAAAAAAGGAAACACGTGAAAAAATTAAGAAAACACGTTACGTCCAAGGCATGTAACAAATTTATTAACGTACACACAAATCAAATAAACAATTAGGCTACAAACATAATACGGTAATAACTAACTTTTTCGGATCCGAAATTGCTACACAAACAGGATTACAACAAAAAAATATATATACAAGTTATATATGTAAGGCCCGTGTGACACCACGACATCTCCCGCGCGAGACCCGTTACAAAGTGAGAGAGATGAGCTACCACAGTGAATTCTGATTGGTTGAATTGGCACCTCTCGCTCACCTTACAACAAATCCCGCACAAGAAACATCATAGTGTCAAACGGCCCTAAGTTACACATGTGGTGACCAATGGGTTCTGAATCAGCAAATTCTTGCGAATATGCTGCTCTACCTTCAGAACCTTGAGAAACAAAACAAGTCCCATGTTTTTAGCTGATTTTTCCAATTTCTTTACCACCTCTTGCATTTCTCGTTCACTTCTTGTAATAAGTGCTATATCATCTGCATAAGCTGCACACTGATGTCTTCTGTGGTATACTAACCCTGTCCTACTAACATTTGCTTGGTGTATGATCTTTTCTGGTGCTAAATTGATCAGAATCAGTGATAGTGTCGCAGTTCTCTGTTCACTCTAAACTTTTCTGACATCTTCCCTCTTATCTACTCTCAGATTGGTACCTCGTCAAGTTTATCATTGCTATCAACTTTTCTGAAATATTCATGTTTCTCAGTGTCTGCAATAGTTCCTCCCTATCCACCTTGTCATATGCTTGTTTGAAGTTCACAAATAGGACGTATGTTTTTTTCTTGTGTTCAAAACTTTCTGCCTGTATCTCTCCTAGTGTACAGGGATTTTGTTTATATTTTGAACGGTACCTACACATTTTATTATTAGATATACAAAAAAATGTTAAATACAAAAGTTTTAGGGATTTACCTGAACCGCCAGAATTTATTAAAAAAAGAAACAAGTGACGATTGGACACTTAACAAATGAGTATCAACTTTGTTATTTTAAATGGAACACTATGTATATTTTCTCGAATTAAGAAAGACATTTATTTCCTAATTCTAAAAATATGTAGTTCATCTATATTTGGTTTCTTACTTCTTGCGATATTTAAATTTAAAATAAAAAAAAATGCGTATATTTGGATTAATAAGGAATTTATTACGGGTGACAAGTGTTAAACTAATTAAAAGTCAAAACGCTAACATCTAAGAGAAATTAACATACTATATGAAATAATTAATAACAATATACCAAAACAATAATAATTTCAAACTTAAATATCGTAAAAAGTATGAAGCCAAATATAGACAAACTACATATTTTTGAAATTAGGAGAAAAATATCTTTCTTAATTCCAGAAAATATACTGAGTGTTCCATTTAAAATAACAAAGTTGATACTCATTTGTTAGGTTTCTAATTGTCATTTGTTTCTTTTTAAAGTAAACCCTGGCGGTTCAGATAAATTCCTAAAACATTTGTATTTAACATTTTTTGATATGTCTAATAATAAAATGCGTAGGTACCATTCAAAATATAAACAAAAACCCTGTACATACTTGGTTTTCTAGTCCTTTTTCCTTTCTGAATCCTGCTTGGTACTCTCCAATTAACCCTTCTATTTCGTTAATTGGTCTACTTTTTATACTAATGGGCAATATTTTATACGTCACGTTAAGTTATTCCTCAGTAATTCGCACATCTTGTTTTTTCCCCGTATTTGTGAATTGGACACACTTTTGCTTCACTCCTTTCTTCTGGCACTTGTTCTTGTTGTCATATGTTGTCTACTACTGTTTTCATCTTTACTACCAGTTTTTCTCCACCGTATTTTATCATTTCTACCGTCATCTCATCCCCTCCTGCACTTTTATTGTTCTTTAGCTTGTTAATAATTTCCTTGATCTTTTCTTTAGATGGCCCCTGCCTTTCTTTTTCATTTCATGTCCCCTGCCTTTTCTCCGTTTCCCTCTCTTGTCCTAGTTCTGTTTCCCTTGCCGTGTTATTCAACAATTTTTCGAAATATTCCTTTCATCTCTTCACTATTTTGTCCTCATCTGTTATTATTAACTCCCCATTTTCTTCTCTGCAGAATCTAATTTCTTGTTTGTATCCATTTTTTCCCTTCTCTTAATCCTCTGTATACAGTTCTTGTAAACTTCCAGCCAACTTTCGTCATTCTTATTTATGACGTAATGCTATAACAATGTTGCCAAGTATTGAAGTGTTTACATATGATCGGCGGTTGATGGTGTACAGGTTATATACGTGTTGTATATTCACAGTAAACACATCTGACATTAGTGATAATTGAAGCGGTGGCAACATTGTCATTTTCAAAAACTTGTAGTAACAAAATGTTACTAAATTTCAACGAATACATCGTACGTTATATCTTGAGTTCAGTTGGTACTAGTTTAACGTCATTAATGACGAAAGTTGGCTGAAAGTTTACAAGACCTATAACTTCATAATCTCTTTATTTTTAAAACATTCTTTTAGTTCCATTATCTTCTGTTCTTGATGGTTTTTCTTCTGATATCTTAGTATCTTTTTACATTCTTTCTTTTCTTTATGGTATTTTCGTCTATTTTCTTCCGTACCGTTCACGATCATCTCTAATCTTGCCTTATTTCTTCTCTTCACTTTTTCCGTGCAGACCCCAAATCATTTTTTCTTCACTTCCTCCTTTTTTCCTGAGCATCTTTCTGCACATTGTTTCATTTTTGTTATTATTTCTTCCCAAACTTCCTTACCATCTCCATTTCCTTACTTAGCAGTTTCTTATATTTCTTCCTGCTTCCCTCTATTTTTAGCCTTATTGCTACTGTTCTATTTGTTCTTTTAATATTCTTCTTTGTCGAAATAATTTGTTTTATTTTGATTCCTACTACGACGTGGTCAGAGTTCATGTCAGGGTTCCTAAAACTCCTTATATTTAATATATTATTTTCTGCAGTTCGTTCTGTTAGTACGTGGTCGATTTGGTTTATTGTCCTGCCATACGGGCTCATCCAAGTTCCTTTATGTATCTCGTTTCTTTGAAAATCCGTGCTTTTTATTACCATTTTTTCTCTTCAGCAAAATCTATTAATAGAGCTCCATTTTTTGATGTCTTTTCGTGTAAACTGAACCTTCTTATCGAAGTAATTTCGAATAAAAAAGATATAAAACCAAAAATAAAAAAACAATAATAATTTTAGAATGTATTGCTTTTACAAAATTTTAAAAATAGTAAATGCTACCGTTATTTTACCTTATTTTGTAGATATAGAAAAACAATCATAAATTCACTACAAAATTGGTTATTTTTAACACGGCTGGAATAATGTGAAGGTTAACTTAAGTCTGAGAGACCCTGTATAAACGTAAAAGAATAATTTTTTTATGAAATTGTTTTATTTATACTCAACATTTATCTTTCACTTAGTGCTAAATTCAAATATAATTTTTTTTTTCCTAAAGACGTGAGTGATTCTATATGATTTCTACACGCCAGAAATCTGTGACAATTTGTGATGCTCGAAAACCCAACATAGCTCGAAGCTTTAGAGGACTTATCCGATTCATTGCACATCGAACTCCCCAGTTTCTTACTAAAATAAACCTCGTAGAAACAACATACATGGAGTACTGTAAGCATCAATGTCTTGCAGTGTGATTCGAAATAATACTTTCATTTATCTCCAGTTTTATGTGAGCTTAAAACATGCTAAGGCCCAGTTTTACAATCGTGGAATAAGGACGGAATAATTATTCACCGAATATCCTTTAACGCTCCTCCATATTTACGTCACACCTACGTCACGTTATTCTAAGAATAATGCTTATCCGACGATTGTAAAATCGGGCGTTAATGATTTTATTTTAAATTAAAATCGTAACGAGTAGATTTTGATCATTTTTCTTAGCTCTGTTACTTAATAACTGAATACATTTTTAATTTTCTTATGGTCGTTTTACTCTATGACATTTTCTATCTAAAATCTGTTACCAAGTGAGTGAGAAGTGCCATTTCAACCAATTAAAATTCACTGTGATAGCCTATCTCTCTCACTTTGTAACAAAAATTGTTATCAAATTTAACAAATGCAAAACGGGCTTTAACTTAGTCTAAGATCTGCATATTTCTTATTATTGAAAGTTCCTGCAGGTTTTGGTGTTTACAAGCTTCATTTTAGAGTAGCTAATATGTACAGTTAGGTAATAAAGAGACGTCTCCCCTATAAATTGTGATAGTAACTATGTAACTATGCCGAGCAGGTGGACAATCGGACAATCGAATGGAAGCTTACTCGATATAGTGTTCTAAACTAAATTTACATTTTATGGAGGAGATATCTCTTTATTACCTGACAGTACCTATAGAATGCAACTGACAAAAGATTTTAGTTTAGATATGGCAATAAAATTAGTCGGTATTAGCATAATTTGAAGTATAATATTATATAATTTTCAGAGAATTTGCAGTATCTGAGGCTAGGAGATAATCTTATACACACGATACCGACAGACGCCTTGAGGAGATTACACAGATTGCGTCATCTGGATCTCAGATCCAACAATATAAGCGCAATAACGGAAGACGCCTTCACTGGATACGGAGACTCGATCACTTTTCTTAATTTACAGAAAAACGAGTGAGTGGCGTACTCTGAAACAATCCTCATTAAAATATTTATTATTTGTTTTTAAAAATGAGCGCATTGCAAATATTTTTTTTCTTTTACAGCATCAAAACCTTGCCACCTTTAGCTTTCGAAAATCTAAATTCTCTGGAAACCTTGAACCTGCAAAACAACAAACTTATGCATATTTCGGAAGAAATTATGGAATCTGTTCTAGATACACTTAAAGTCATTGATATAATGGGTAAGTGAATATTTCTTTTACCTGCCCAAGTTAATTAACTAGTACGTTTAATACCCAACTAAAATCTAATAAGGGTGATTTACTAAATTGGGCGTTGTTGAAAGGGGTTTTAAGTTCTTTTTTTTTTCTATGAACTTTTCACTTTGATTATAGATAATCCTTTGGTTTGTGAGTGTGACCTTCAGTGGTATAAAAACTGGTTGAAAACACTGAAAGATAAGGATGATGAGATGATGCAAAAGAAACGCACAGTATGTATGATGAATCAGGAGCACAGAGAGTACAGTTTGCAAAATTTACCGTTGGAAAAAATGAACTGCGTCTTGAAACCACCCTATGAGGTATCGTTAAACGGTGTTTCTAGGACGGCAACCGGTTCTTTTACAACTCACATAATCCTCTGCACGTGGACATTTATACTTGCGTGTACAGTTTAGCTTTAAGTTTATTTAATTCGTATGAACTGGGATATTACTAAGTTAATTAGTTATAGTTATTGAATAGATTTTTAACTTTGTTGCTTTCGACGGTTAGCAGTCAATGAAAGAAGTGTTACGAATTTGTTATATTTGCTTATTACAGTTGTTGACGTGAACTTTACTTACGTACGTAATTTCCCTTTACTCTTTTCTTTCATGGAAACGTCTACTAATAGTTATGCTGCCAAGTGCGAGTGGAAAATAATATTGAATTTTGCCAAAGTTCAGAAAGCGTTGATAAAAGTGATTGTGTCTCTTTTTTTTGGCTAAATTCAATGGACCTATGCACTATGGTCGCATTTAAATAGATTTAGCTTCTACATATCATATAAAAGCGAGAATTCTTGCGACTCAGTGTGGAATAAAGTTGGAATTGTCTTTTTGTGGATCAGATTTAAAGA
The DNA here is from genome assembly GCA_033060865.1 of Dorcus hopei. NCBI lineage: Eukaryota > Metazoa > Arthropoda > Insecta > Coleoptera > Lucanidae > Dorcus > Dorcus hopei. The sequence goes on along the minus strand of CM065424.1, from coordinate 16,585,416 downwards.
AAATGTAAGGGAGTAATAATTCTTGCTTTTCAAACCTATACAACACATATCAAACATTCCTGCCCAAAACTTTCATAAAGCAAGGGGTAAAAAAAATGCTTAGGGATCCACCACCCAAAGAATATAAAAAATTAACTATTGTGTCCCAATATTCTAAGTGTCATTTCTTGTCTTTTCTCTTGATGTGCAATGTTGTAGCTGTAATTATTAATGTATAGATTCTAATCTTTTCGTTGTCAACAATGTTTTGGTTCGAGAAATCGCACATCGGTACAAAGACTCTATTAAAATTTGGGACATGGCCTATGACATATCACGGTGGTTTATTCAACTCGAATCATATCAAAGGTGCCGCAGTAATTATAGAAGAAAGCCTAGAATTTGGGACGTCCTGTGAGACAGGGGAGTCTTATTTAAGATTCCTTTCAGGATTGTCTTAAATTTTACGCGTAAACTTTTTATACAACAAGGGAGTCTAAATTATATGCATGCTAGTTTCTAGAGGTATTCTTAACGTGCTAGTTAAATATATTAAATGTAATTAAAGTAAAAAAAATTAATGGAAAGTAGTTATTAAAAGTAAACATAGACATTTAAGATATCCATTGTGAGCTTTTATCATATCATATCTGTTAATTTAGGCTAAGAACTAGTTTTTAGTGTATACATTTGTCAATGCACCTATTGATAAGTGTTCCGATGAAAAACAACAAAAAAAAAACGTTTAAACATTATTTGCTATATACGTACCTAAAAATTTTTAGTAATAGAACATCATGAAATCATTTCATAAATTAAAGAAAAAAAAGCAAATTGGTACATTGCGTTTTTAAACTTGCAAAGATAATTTTAATCGTGTTTAGGTGCTGATATGAAAATGGCTGTTTAAAAAAAAACGTGTATTATTCTTAATTGCACATTTGTTTTGACTTTTTTAGCTCTCATAAAATTAAGGAAATTAAATAAAATAAAACAGCTTCTGTTATCTTTTAAGAAACATCATATTGGGAGCAATTTTGTTTATTTTATGTACATCGGAAGAGGTAATTGAAATTATCTTTGCTAAAGCATAGGAGCAATACGTTTACACCATTTCGCAACCAGAAACCGAAACATATCTAGGAAAAAACTGCGATATCGTAGAGTTAGTTTTATATGCGCTAAGAAAGCAAGCAAATACGTGCAATTGATAAATGGAGAAATATTTTTGTGGCAGTGTTATCGGCACGCCTTTAATGGCTAGCTAGACCATTTTCAAGACATATCCGCCGTGGCGTAGCAAAGCTTCGCGTTGCTATGGGTGCTCAATGCAATATTTTTCTAAAATTTCTACAGTGTCAGGTCGTTATCGCATAGGAACGCGAAGGGCGATCCCGGCATAAACGTTTTTTACAATTTTACCGTTACTCAAGATATTTATGTACCTATGTCTACTCGTATAAGCACTGTATTGGAGTAATTGTATTATGATTATTATTACCTACAACTAATATAAACATGGCTGTTGTGTTTGTGTCATGTAATACAATATATTCAAGTTATTATATTCAATGTTTCTAAACAGATGTAATATTCTATGTATATGTGAGATTAAATAAAACTTTATGCTAATACCATCAACTTTTTATTTTTTCCCTAGTTGACGATCTTTGAGGAACAATTTAAAAATAGAAGATCTCTGAATTCATGACATCTTATCTGATACATACAGGGTGACTGACAATTGTTTCGACAAAAAAAACACGATAAGAAGCGATGTTCGAGAGTATTATCTGAGGACTTAAACAGGGAGATCATTGCAAACCTTCTTTTATCGGGACAGGCATACTGACTTTGCCTGCCTTGTATCTATACAGCTTAATTACACATGCCCACAAAAACAAGGATAAATACCACACTGTAAATTTCAGTCACAATTACCCTACACGTAACGAGATCAGAATAATCCGTAATCGACTAACAACTACAAAAAATAACTCTGTAAACTTCTCACTATATAATAAATTGCCTTCCAGAGTTAAATAATAATAATAGTCTTTATTTTCCAACTATGAGAGAAGTCGATACAGAAGCTACATATACAGAAAATAGAAAATTATACATAGTTGAAAAATTCTGAAGGTGCAAGCTCAAAATACGCTCCACAATGAAGCGCATTTGGTTTTCAGCCTGGACCTTAACAATTCTTATAAGCAATAGGCGCTGCTGTGATTTAAAGAAAAATGAAGAGAAGCTACTTTCCTCAATAAATAAACGTACAAATACTCTTAGTTCGAAAACACAGGCAAAAGTAAAATAATTCCGTCATACTTAACTACTCTTAACTTTCAAGCCGCCATAATTTATCTTTTAATTTGATTTTAAAATTTTTACAGGAAGATGACCTTATATCAGTGGTGAAACTGTTATACACTTTTGCAATTTGAAACGAGAACGCACGCTCAAAAAGTGCTGTGCGGTGGACTGGTGGTTGGTGTAAGTAGACCCTTAAATCTTATATTAATATTGTGCACATCTGTGCGGAATCGAATTTTATTGTATAAGTATGAAGGCGATTTATACACTATAATTTTGTGGAATAAGCATGCTGTAGTTAGGGTACCTACGAGACTTCATATGAAGCCACCTTAGGGAATTAATTTATGGCTGACATGTTCAAATTTCCTAATTCCAAAATTAATCTGATGCAGGAGTTCTGAACACGTTGTATCTTAGAAGATGTTTCAACAGTTATACACGAGTTATATATTTCAACACCATAAGAGAATTGGGATAAAATTAAAGACTCGCATAAAGTAGATTTTATTTTAGTTGAAGTATATGTCGATGGGGATATAATAATTTTAAATTAAGGTAAGCCTTTTTAATACACAAAAATACTTGTTTCTCAAATCTTAATGAGTTATCTAACCAAATACCTAAGCTCTTTAATTCATTACTCATTTGAATAATATTATTATCAATAAGTAACAGAAAATTATTTTTTATTAAGTCCACTTTGGGTGAAGAACCAAACAAGATATAAGCTGATTTAGAAGGATTTAAAACTAAGCAATGGTTAGTCGAGATTTTACAAATACTTTCAAGATCACTATTTATTTTAGACATTGCATCAATGTAATCATGACAACGAAAAGAATAGTAAAGAGTTGCGTATCATCTGCATAACTTTGCATTTTACAATATCGCATAACACTCTGAAAGCAACTAGTGTAGATGGTAAACAACACAGGCCCAAGAACGGAACCCTGTGAACTCCTTTAGTTAAGCATTTAAAGTTTGAGAGCTTACTGCAATTTAACACATTGTACCCTGTTCGATAAATAAGATTCTAGCAAAGAAATAGCAGATGATGAAAATCCTATGTAACGTAGTATAGTTAGAAGGAGCACATGATTTAAGGTATCAAAAGCCTTTGTAAAATCTAACAGTGTTAACGCAGTAATAAGTCCTCTATCTGTGGCTGTCGCAATGTCATCAGTTAGGTTTAAGATTGCAGTAGTACAGCTGTACCCAGGTCTGAAACCAGACTGCGATTCAGGAATAATACTATATTTATCTAAGTGTACACGAAGTTGACTATTAATTACTTTTTCTAAAATTTTTTTGAAAACACAGGCAAAATACTGACGGGACGTAAGTCCTTACAAGTAACAGGATTGCTAATCTTAGGAATAGGATAGACAACAGCCTTTTTCCAAATGTCAGGAACTGTATTTGTTAAAATACACTCATTAACTAGATGCGTAATGTACGAAAGAATTGTAGGACAGCACATTTTTATCATAAATATGTTTAAGTTATCATGACCGCATGCTTGAGTTTTAATTTGGTGTATGATTTTTGCAACTTGATCAACATCAACAGTGCTAAAAGAAAGTTCTTCCATAGAAGGAATAAATTTGCTAGAATTATAATAATGTTGTGTTTCATCATCAGGGTTAAATTAGGTATTCCATCTATGTAATAATTATTTATCTCATCGGCGCAATGAAAGTTATCCATATCAGATACATTTCTCTTATTTTTTAATATCAAGACGCTTTAATTGCCTCCAAAGATATTTAGAGTCTTTATTATGTGATACAAAATCAAAATACGCCCTTTTCTCATGCTTAACTGTATAATTAGTTAGATTCCGTAGCTGCTTATAATAATTAAAATGTTGAATTAACTTCGTTCTATTATATCTTTCAGCGCTTCATCTCTCAGCTTCATCAATAGCTTAACATTGTCTGTAACCCACGGATTATTTTTTTGTAATTTTAACCGTTTTAACTGGAGAATGTTTATCAAAAAGGAAATTATACAATCAGTAAGGAAGGTAAGTTTTCATTGACATCATTAATGTAAAGATAGTCTGCCAAGGGATTATTTTAAGTCAATATTAAATTGAATCATGTCTATATTTTTGAAGTTCCTGGCGGTTTTGTAAAATGTGTGTGTCGTTTAGAATGCATATGTAATGTACATTCAATTATTTCATGATCTGCAAAAATGCTAGGTAATACAGACCAATTTTCTACACAATATTTGTATCAGAGATTAAACATAAGTCTAATAGAGTTTCCGAGTAAGTAGTGATACGAGTTGGACTATCAATTATCTGCTTAAAATTAATTAATTCAATCATGTTCATCAGAAACTTAGTTTTGTAATCCCAGCATTTAGCCAATTGATATTGAAATCACCTAAAACAACAGACATAATCGCACATTACAGAAGCCGTCACACAAGATTGTTCAACTTCATTTACGAACATTTTGTAGCTACAATTAGGTTGACGGTAAACACAGCCTACTGCTAGTGAGACGCTATTAATAAATATTTAAGCCATATCTCTTCAATACTGGAATTAGCCTTTAAAACTTCATACTTATACCTTTTATTTATAAAAATACATACACCACCACCACGCGCATCACGATCAAATCTTATAAGATGGTATTCTTGCAAATTTAGCAAACTGTTTGGTACATCCTTCCCTAACCAAGTTTCAGAGAGACAGAATATATCATAAGGATTACTGTTTAAAAATTCCATAAGAAGATGAAACTTAGGTAGTAAAGATCGAATATTTACATGTCCTATTTTAATAGTCATAATTTTTTGTTAATTTTAATTTTAATATTTTTCCTCTGTATGAATCGTGTAAGAGTAGGTAAGTATATCAATATAAATTTAGTAAATTCTAAGTCAATAGGGGGTTACCCACAAGAATTAAATAAAGTAAAGTAGTATTACGAACATATTTTGTTTTCTACTATCATGTAAGATTATGTAAGGTCGGCCGAAATTACCAACATATTTTTTTTTCTAGTATTATTAAAATGTGTTAACGCGTATACATAAATGTAAGTAATCAAAACGCTCACCATTTCCTTTGGCTACCGGGCACCGTTCGCTACCATCACCTCCCATTGACATGGTGCGTTCATGCAACAATAACATGTGTTTACAATCATTTGTAAGAGACAACAGTTATTTACTCACCGGGGACCCCAGTCCCCTGGCCCCAACGGTCTCAACCCCTTGGTCAATTCACAACTCAATCTAGTGCCTCTATCATCGCTCCTGATGATGTCCAACCTTGGGCCTTTATTATCATATCTGTTGCTCTTTCGTAAACTATTGCTCTGAAATGTTATTTCCAGAAACACACGCCACATACAACACAGATAGCCTCAATGACATGCAAACATACTCTACCCTACGTCTTTGTCATCTCCGACCCGTGGATTCTCTACCACCAATCCACTCTTCCGCCAGGTGGCACAAATCAACGTCAACGTGGCATCCCACCAGGTTACGTCCCTCCACCTGGCACGTAGGGGTGGTGACAATTTAATAACCTTAGGGCTCCCAATCCGCTGCATCGGGTCCCTAAGGGGTCACCATGGGACCGTGAACAGTACGTCGTTCACTCTCGGTAGCGCTTTCCACCTTGTTAGTACGATTTCCCTTACGAAGTAACCACTAATCATGCAAGTGACGTCACAATCCCTACGCCACCGTGGTTACCCCAGTCGACCTACCAGCCAACGGTCAGGTGATGCAGCACCTGCCACGACAACCGAGCCTCACCCGGGGAAATCGCTTCATTCATACACCATGCAGGAAATACTTCAAGCTAATTCTCTACATATCATGCATTAGCTACAATTAATAACTTATCTCTAGATACCGCTTTCCTGCTTCTACCAGCGTAGCGCACAATACTTTCCGAACACACCCTGTATACGCACGCCACGTATATAATACTCGCGGGCATACAATTAACGCGAGTTGTGAGTTGCAAGCGCGAGTTATAAGTTGCAAGTTGGCCAACTTTAATTAATTACATTCCGCACCTTTCTATCGTATTAACACCGCAAACTCTTATTAATGCGCCTATCGATTGCGTATCCTAAACTCGACTGTCCCTATATCCCAAGCGAACCTGTGGTGCCCGAAAGTGTTTATTGTTTACATAATCTCAAGAAGGCTCAGCATACCAATACGATCATAACGCTGATAAAACCCGATGCATTGCAGTCGAAACTTTTATTTTTAAATTCTAAATACATTACATTTTTACTTAACAATAAACGTCTAACATTCGGCCAACCTGAAGGCTCCGCGTCCACGCGGTGTTTGTTTATGGACATGGTATACCATCTTCTCCACTTTTTACTTTTTGTTAAATCTGATATACCTCCTATGGTATCCAAAGTTTCTTGTTGTCCACAGTCACAACGTGGTTGTATGATTTTCTTCTATTGCGTTCTGAGGCAGGCATACCTACTACCTAACATCGGTGGTTTGGTAGAATCAATGAAATCCTTTTTCTATCATGAGCTCACTATACTTGGGCATCGAATTACGGCTTCTACCATCCTTTTGTTTTTATTGTTCCACATGGAAACGTGGTGCTGTCGTATAACTTCAGTTTCTTGCTGAACTTCAGGCAAGTCTTGAATTTCCACTCATAAAGTTTCGTTGTCATTGGGAATTTGAGTTTGTATTTCAAGAACAGTTTCTTAGGCGATCTGTTTGTAGATTTATTAATGGCATATACCACTTCTCTCATCTTTTGTTCCACACCTCATCTTCAGATATCGCTAGTAAAGTGTGTTTTGAAGTAAACGTGGATCCTTTGGTGGTCGATGTGCAGAGCATAAAATAGAATTGGAGATATCTTTCCCCATTTTAGTTTCAGATTCAAACTGATTTCGCATACATAGCCATGGTATGTAACATCACATATTTTTTTTTCACGTAGCTACGCATATGACTCAGTTATTTTTTTTTTGCGAAATCTTCTACTAGTTCCACGCGGAGTCTTTCTGTTGTACGAAGTCTACCATTATCATCAGTGGATAGGTTCCTAATGAGTGCATCAACATGATTAATGTTTCTTCCAGGTCGGCATTCTATCTGGGAATCATACTCTTGCAGTACTATTTACCATTTTGCGAACCAAGACTTTCTTAGTGCACGCGGTTTTCGAAGCATTACAATAAATTTGTTCCTTCCTTGAATTTTATTCCTAAAAGATTGACCCGAATGTTTTCTTCTATTACCATGGTCGATCTTTTCGATTCAGGGAGAAAAGTAAACTAGCTAAGTTTTTAATAAACTGTCGACGGTAAAGTCAATCCCAAAAAGGGTCTTACTGGATTGCACCCCATCCAGAGTGACGAACGTTGCAATGTGTTTCTTACCTTTAACAATTGATATTTGATAATGTCCAGAAACGAAGTCTGGTCTTATAAATTATCGACATCCATGTCACCTGTCTATTTGGTCATCATTACATGGTAGCAGGTAAAGATCTTTCACGAATACATTAATTTCCTTGTCGTCAGTGTACATTCGTATTTTATCGTTCTTCTTATGGATGTATAAAATCTACGATGAGTATGGAGATTTTGATGATTGAATTTATTATTATTTTTTTTTTTTGTTTAGGCATCTGTTATAGTTCTGACAGTTTTTGTCTTTGACTTAATGACATCCTGTAAGGTCTGTAAGTGATTGGTTCACTATCTAAAAATTGTTTGCCCATTTCTATTGATTTAGCCACTTCCAACTCATCCAAGGAAAGGGTGAAACATTTTTGAAAATTCTAGAAAATGTTACTAATCAATCCTCACCATCAGTGTTGGGTAATACACTTTATTTCTGGATCTGAGATACATATACACTATACCTTTTTTTTTTTAAATCATATATCTTAAACATATACTGATTTGTAAATCAAAATTTCCCGCTAATTGTTCACCTCGCCGATACAAGTGTTGTTTCTCAATTCTGATGTTAATCTAAGCCATCAATGTTAAATCATCACTAGTTTACTTTAAACAAATATTTATTTTAATATGTTTTATAAAACAAGCTGTGTTACGTCCCATTTACACTATTTTTATTTTTTTTTACATTTGACAAATTTACTGAATACATCTTCCTCCATTTGTTAAACATGCTTGCGTCCTTCATTTAACTTAACTATTTCGTCCTGATGTAGGAAATAACTATTCCCGGAAGCTCGTCATAAATTAAAGAAATTTTATTTAACCTTTTCTGACTGCATCCCCAATTAAACACTTGATTTAAAATGTATATGTATGTACAGTATATACAATATACTTTCTTTTTTTATTGTAGAATAAATTGAACAGATACAACAACATTCTTTCAAAGTAGATCGTGCACCATATATAACACACACTGTATACCACACAACCTCAACACTGTTTACCATTAGGTGCTAAAGGTTCAGTTAAGATATTTTCTAATGGCAATTCACTATCAAATTGATATTCATATGAGTTGTGAGACTCAGACTTCTGAGGCTCCTGAAGATGATTTGATCTTCCTGCAGCGACGTTATTTTCTCAACAATAAACAGGTTATGATCAGGCAGTTAATTTTCAAATTTTACTTCCAATTTTAAGTTTATGCTGATGCTTCAAAAGAAATGGCCTTGACTTTCCTTCGGTCGTAATTCACCTTCCAATCACCAATCCCCTTCTAAAAATTCATTGGCTTTAACCGACACGTTACCCACCTAATTAGGATGTATTAATGTATTTTCTTTTGACTTCAGTTTGAGATCTCGGTTATCTATTTCCAAAAGGGCATTGCATTATTATTATTATTATTTTTTAATATATCAATCGTGACGTATTAGAATTTATCATAACACTTGTCATCACATTTGACTCCGTAAAGACACATCCCACTAATAATTGTTTATTGGTTATTGGTTACAATTTGTCCATAACGAATGCTTCCACTTCTTTTTCTAACGTTTACTTTGTTCTACCATATTATTCCATTCTATTTCAATAATAATAAATTTTTATTACTATTTCTTAATTAACAAGTCTACAAAATAATTTTATTGTTTGAAAATTTGTTTTAAGTTTAAAGTTTATTTTTCGATTGTACCAAATTTGAAATCAACTAGCGTTATTAATGTTTTTTGTTTGTTTGTTTTAAGTTAGGAAGAATTGTTAGAAAGCCAGATATTATAACTAGTTTCACGTTAGGGACGTTTTTAAATTAGGTTTAATTTCTAAAGTTTTTAGAAAATTGTTCCTCTTATTTATTTAAGAAAGAAGTGTACGCTACATATTCTCGCTCTATCCTATCTAGTAATATTTCAGTCACCCTGTATAGTAGAGTGCTGCGAGAGTCAATTTTACTGCTACTGTATATTGTCAAATTCTTTATTTCACAGTCTACAAGAATATCATACTACTCTGTTAATATTTATTTATACCGACTCTATACCACCTTTCATAAGTAATTAATTATAATTTCGCCAAATTAAACATTGTTTCGGGCAACAGAGGATACGCTTTTATCATTAAATTTTTATGAAAAGTTTAGATCACAACGTCCTGTGATCACTTTTAACCTAATATTTCAGTCACCCTGTATAGTAGAGTGCTGCGAAAATCAATTGTACTACCATTCTACCTACATTGCGAAATTCACTATTGAACATTCTACAAAAACGTCATACTACTCCGCGTCATACATACTACTACCATTAGTATTTATTTTTGCCAAATTCATACCAATTTCAACAACCTCATTTACATTTTCAACATCTGTTTTATACCGAGCAACCCTCCGAGCTCCACACCCAGAATGCTGCGAAATTGCTCGCGCGCTACAAAGTCACAGCTGACCAGATGCCAAACTCAGAAAAATCACTCGATACAATTATTATTATGTCGTAGCCTAACATTGTTTCGGGATAAGGAGTATTTGCTTTTACCTTTAAATTTCATGTTAAATTAGGGCGGTCCCAGTAGCCACTACATAACTGTTTATATTAATTAACCAGTGAGCAAAAATGTTTACACAATTCTATCGGGAGAATTCAGATTGTACCCCACACCTGACTTGTAAGGTCGGCCGAAATTACCAACATATTTTTTTTTCTAGTATTATTAAAATGTGTTAACGCGTATACATAAATGTAAGTAATCAAAACGCTCACCATTTCCTTTGGCTACCGGGCACCGTTCGCTACCATCACCTCCCATTGACATGGTGCGTTCATGCAACAATAACATGTGTTTACAATCATTTGTAAGAGACAACAGTTATTTACTCACCGGGGACCCCCAGTCCCCTGGCTAACAGTCTCAACCCCTTGGTCAATTCACAACTCAATCTAGTGCCTCTATCATCGCTCCTGATGATGTCCAACCTTGGGCCTTTATTATCATATCTGTTGCTCTTTCGTAAACTATTGCTCTGAAATGTTATTTCCAGAAACACACGCCACATACAACACAGATAGCCTCAATGACATGCAAACATACTCTACCCTACGTCTTTGTCATCTCCGACCCGTGGATTCTCTACCACCAATCCACTCTTCCGCCAGGTGGCACAAATCAACGTCAACGTGGCATCCCACCAGGTTACGTCCCTTCCACCTGGCACGTAGAGGTGGAGGGCTCCCAATCCGCTGCAACGGGTCCCTAAGGGGTCACCGTAGGACCGTGAACAGCACGTCGTTCACTCTCGGTAGCGCTTTTCACCTTGTTAGTACGATTTCCCTTACGAGGTAACCACTAATCCTGCAAGTGACGTCACAATCCCTAAGTCACCGTGGTCACCCCAATCGACCTACTGGCCAACGGTCAGGTGATGCAGCACCTGCCACGACAACCGAGCCTCACCTGGGGAAATCACTTCATTCATACACCATGCAGGAAATACTTTAAGCTAATTCTATACATATCATGCATTAGCTACAATTAATAACTTATCTCTAGATACCGCTTTCCTGCTTCTACCAGCGTAGCGCACAATACTTTCCGAACACACCCTGTATACGCACGCCACGTATATAATACTCGCGGGCATACAATTAACGCGAGTTGTGAGTTGCAAGCGCGAGTTATAAGTTGCAAGTTGGCCAACTTTAATTAATTACATTCCGCACCTTTCTATCGTATTAACACCGCAAACTCTTATTAATGCGCCTATCGATTGCGTATCCTAAACTCGACTGTCCCTATATCCCAAGCGAACCTGTGGTGCCCGAAAGTGTTTATTGTTTACATAATCTCAAGAAGGCTCAGCATACCAATACGATCATAACGCTGATAAAACCCGATGCATTGCAGTCGAAACTTTTATTTTTAAATTCTAAATACATTACATTTTTACTTAACAATAAACGTCTAACAATTATTATTATACTATATATTCAATAATACATGGTAGTCAACAGTAATTTTGTGAACGAGAAATATGAGTACAAACTAGTTCGCGATAAGAATAATGCTATATAAAAAAAGGAATAATCTGAACTGAAAATTATTCAGATCCGAGTTAAAATGTAATGTTGAAAACAAAGCTTTAGAAATTAATTTAAAGAGTTGAAATTGAAAACTAAATTAGCTTATAAATACACAGAAAAAGGAAAGAAAGAAACACTGCTTACTTCTTAACGCTTGTAGCGACGTGCCAAGACAATACGACTTAAGGTGAACTCATCGCCTGATAGTTTCATTAATGCATGCTTTAAGATCCGCTTCCGATGATATTTTATATGTTGTGGAATTAAATTTCACACGAATAATACCATTATAGGTCCAGACATGTTTATTATTGAAATGGCTCACCACTTCTTTGAGTAACGCTACCCGTTTTCTTGTCAAATCTTCTTTTATGACAAGTTTGGATCCCTTAAGCTTTTTCCTATTAGCCAGTACATTGTTCCTAACAGTACGCTGTGTAAATTTTATAATTACTGGACGTGGCTTATTAGGCGGTCCCGGTAAGCGATGCACCACATCGTTACTGTATTCAGATATTTGTAGATTAAGTTTAGTGCTAAACAGTTGCATAACAGAGTCTATTATATCTTCATTAGATTTCTCAGGCATACCATAAATGCGAAGATTATTTCGGCGCCCATATTGTTCTTTATTGTCCTCTGCTTGCTCCAGACTACGAACGATGTTTTCCAGTGAAACCACCTTATGCTCAAGCTCTTTTATCCGTTCTTCAAGTCGCTTAGAAACATGGTACGATAAGCGCTCAGCCAGTTTGTCAATGAAATCTTCATTATCCAATATTTTCATGATAGCACACTCCTCGTGGTCGGTGTTTACACTTTCTGATTGAGATTTTACAGCACGTGTGATAGGCATACTTTAACAATTATAAATGCAAGCGGACACTTTATTTATACAACAAATGCAGCAGCGATGCGACACACGTCTACTCAGCGCAACAGCTCATCACAACATAAATCGATAAATCATGCTATTCTGTAAAACTTTAAAATCTTTTTTAAGTAAACTAGCTCCGTATTCAATAGATGATTTCACCACAATGTGTGACAAAATTTGATAATAATTTAATGATATTTATGTAGTCAACTTCTATAATGTAGTATTATTAGGTAGGGGAGGGTGGGCCACAATGAGACAAAAAATACAATTTTTGGAATAAAAATTTGAATTTTATACTTTTGATCAAAATGATAGCATAGGTAAATAATTTAAACTTTTAGCAACATACTACGTTAATAAAATTGTTAAGATGTGACGAGGAAGGCAGTTAAAATTAAAAAAATATACAGAACTGTTTTTGTCTCATTGTGGCCCATGTTATGGGGTAGAATGGGACAGTATTAAAAGATGACATTAATGTAGTAAATTTATTAAAAGACGAATGTAAAGTAAATCAAAATCTTTAAAAAATGTCATAAACACAATGCAGTTCCAGTGCTCATTGCATAAGAACAAAAAGAAAAACAAAGCACTTTTTTTAGGTTCAGTCACTAACGAACATAAATATTATCAAACCTAATTGAAAAATTTATTAAATTGTTCTGACGCTTCAGTTCCCACTGGTTTTGGGCTGGGAAGAATTGTTTTTAATGTCTGGTAAGGCTACTGAGGTATCATGAGGAATTTTCATATGTCTCATTGTGGCCCATGCAACATTGTCTCATTGTGGCCGTGAAGCATCTTGGGATGATTTAAGTTGTGGAAGTTTTAATACATCCCACTATGTTCATAACCTAACACGTAACAGTAAAGGTGTATCAACCACTAAATAAAACAACATTGATGGAATTCCATATACATCAGAGTTATGGCACATTAAATTCTGTATAGCAGAAAAGATTACATACCCGAATATCACACTTTTTACATAAAAGATGGCAGAAATTTGCAATGACGCTATAACTTTGGCGGCAATTAGTCCTCGATGGGACTCAACTTTATGTGTGAACTAAGCTGCAAAAAGCTTACAAAGTTCGAATTTATTCTCTTTGTCTCACTGTGCCCCGTGTCTCACTGTGGTCCACCCTCCCCTACTTATTATTGTATTTCTGCACCTAATTTATGTTATCATAGTGACGCGTCAGAAACATCTTAGTTACATCGCTTTATAGTGTGTATTTATGTATGTATTGATCGGCTAAATAAATGTATTCTATTCTATTCTATGGGAAAAATGTTAAAAAATTCTTTCTACTGTGACAAAGTGATTTTGTTACTTACAGTAACAATTTTTATTATTTTTGGTTATGAGTTTAGTTAATTTTTGTACATATATTTAATTAGGGTGTTTAATGTATATACATAGTAGTTTAGTAAGTTTATTACCATGCGCAGAATAAAGTTACATTTTGGGTGGGGGTTCCAGCAGAGTGGGGCTCCCTTCCACGCCAAGTCATCCCCTGTCGGTGCATGATTCTAAACACGCTAAGCGACCTGGCTCCGGTCCCTTACCTACCAGATACCGTACCTTTGAGTGGGTATTTCGCTCATACCTACCAAATATGGGTGTTTCGTATTGTAAATAGCCGAAAATTTAAATCTAAAATTAATTAGAGTAAATTTAACAAAGAAATTAATTAGAGTAAAATTTAACAAAGAAATTCCAACTCGAACGTAATGTGAACGAGTGCCCAGGCCAACGATATCTACTAGTCATAACATTACCGTCTCATAAAATTAAGGCCCGTTAAGATAAACGAAAATAAACAAACACCGATAATAAATCCCTTTCTCAGTGGGAACCGTAAGCCTAAGGTAACCCTGACGAAAGAGAACGCGTTTCACGAGACAACTTGAGGCAACTTGAGTCACTTCGGTGCCCAAAATTTGCTCATTGGACAAAAGTTGAACGACTAGCCGCGAGACCGCAGCATCTCTCAAGAGAAATATTAAAAAAGAGGGGGAAGATTTTGAATTTGTAAATAATGACAAATGATACTGAACATAGCAAGATTTAACATACGTAATGTTCGTAATGAAAACAATTCACGGGCCAGGAATGTAACTCCAGTCAAATTGTCTCTTGAGTATAAATCATCCAGTGAAGAATCAATATTCACAAGTCAGATAAATCCCGAACATCATGTTTCAATCGATGAGAAGCTTAGAAGAAAAGCTGCAGTATCTGAAAAGTTCCGAGAAGATGCGGAAATATGGCCAGCAGAAGCAGCAGTGAAACATTACCCACATTCTAATTCCAAAAATTTTCAAGAAATAGATTTGAAGAAATCAAGAATGAAGAACTGAAGGAAACGAATTTAATTATTTCACATATAAATGTACAGTGTATCTCTAATAAGCTTGGTAGCGTTGAAGTATTTGCTAAAGTAAATAATTTGGACTTAATTTTTGTGTCGGAACATTGGTGCAATAATGATAGTATTAGTAGGATCCATCTGCCGGGATTCGAATTAAAAAGTCACTTCTGTTGTTCAGATCACCTTCATGGGGGAGTAGCATTGTTCATCCGAAATAACAATACCTTCAATGCAGTTGATATGGATAACATTAAAGACTTATCAGAAGAGATGCATTTTGAAGTGTGCGCCTTAAAAGTAACAATTAATGATTTTAAATGTTGTGTTGTCTGCGTCTATCGTCCACCTAATGGTAACATAGATATGTTTTTCGCCAAACTTACTGAAGTTATCACTATTTGTAGCGCTTTTAGCAATAACCTTTTTATTTGCGGTGATTTGAATATTAATTATCTAAGCAACAGTGTAAATACTCAAATATTTTCGGACTTACTCAATAGCTTTGACTTACGTTGTACCTCTGAAGTTCCTACAAGAATATGCTTTGATACTGTAAAAACGCAATTACCATCAAAGGTAGACTACATCATAACGAATGCACACAATATGAACTTCTGTAATACTCTGGCCCTGCAACCTAACATTGCTGATCATTTGGCACTTAAGTTAAATATGAGTTTGAAATTGCGGACGGTAAGTAATGTCAAGAAATTTGGTTCTCTAACTATTAGAAATCTGTCTGTTAATTGCTTAAAGTCTTTGAAGCATTATTTACAAATAGAAGACTTAAACATTGATATATGTCAAAGCATTGATTTTATTTTTGATAGATTTTGCAGCACATTGTTGTCGGCTATTGACGTATGCTGTCCCTTAATTCCAGTCAGACCTAAACAAAAAAACGCGGGAAAATCAATGGGTTAACAATAAAGTAGTTGTAGCTGGTCAACAATTAAAAAATTTGTTTTGGCTCGCATCAAATACTGATGATGCCAAATTGAGGGAAGAGTACCCTATGAAGAAGAAACTTTATAATAAACTCGTAGGTGATACTAAAAAACAATATTATTGCACTAAAATACAGGTTGCTCAGAACAAACAAAATGTATCGTGGCCAATTATTAATCACAATTTAGGCCGTACGAAAACTCAGAAAAAAATTGTATTACAACACAATAATTTGACATTATCAGAACCACAGGAGATTGCAGAGCTTTTCGCACATGACTTTTCGAGCATTGCCACAGTGTCTTTAAACAACTGTTTTGGCTCAAACCATCATACAGCTCCAACTGTGGGACTCTTCAGTGAAAAAACATTTGCATTTCTGTCTACAGATGCAGATGAAATTATCAAAGTTGTTAATAGTCTAAAAAACAAACACAGTGCCGGTATTGACAATATTTCTACAAAAGTCTTGAAATTTGTTATCGCTTCAATCGCAGAAACCTTGGCTACTATTGTTAATCGATCAGTGGAAACTGGTCAATTTCCAACTTCCTTGAAAACTGCACTAGTTGTGCTCATCTTCAAAAAACATGACATGAAAGATGTTAATAATTACCGGCCTGTAGCTATGTTAAATGTGATTTCGAAAGTTTTTGAAAAAATTATGTTTAATAGACTTTCTAAATTCTTAGACACTTGCAATGTAATATGTTTCTCAATATGGTTTCCGGATGGGAAGATCGACAGAAAAAGCTGCGACGAATCTATTTGAGTATTTGCACCTCAAAGTAGACCAGTCGCGGGTCTATTCTTTGACCTGACCCGAGCGTTTGATTGTCTTGATGTTGAAATCATATGTGACAAGCTTTATGTTTTGGGTGTAAGGGGTACTATACTGTCTCGATTTAGATCATATTTAACTGCTCGTAAACTGTGTGTTAGGGTGGAAAATGCTAAATCTGCTGTTTATGATGTAAAGTTTGGTGTTCCTCAAGGGAGTGTGCTGGGACCACTAATCTTTCTGCTATTCATTAATGACGCAATTAACTATGTTGACTCGGAGAAATTGATAATGTTTGCTGATGATACCTCCTTGGCGGTTTCTGCACACTCTCTTGAGGAATTGAAAAGCAAAGTTCATGATGTCTCAACTAAATTTGGTGAGTGGTGCGTCCTGAATAAACTTATTCTAAACCTAAATAAAACAGTAGTCGTAAATTTCTTCAATAGAAAAGGACCCGAAAATGAAATTTTTAAATTACATAATGACGAAGTGGAATCTCTGAGAACCACTAAATTTCTTGGTTTACTTATTGATGAACAATTCTCATGGCAGGATCATATCGACGAAGTTTGCAAGAAAATTAGTAAAGCATGTTATGCCATTTTCCAATTGAGGAAACTTCTGACTACTGACAGTTTAATAGATTTATATTATGCGGTAGCCTACTGTTATTTATCTTATAATGTAATATTATGGGGTAATGCTAGCAATATTAAAAGAGTATTCTTGGCGCAAAAACGCATCATACGTGTAATTTTTAACGTACGACCGAGACATCCTTGTAAAGAGTTGTTTATCAATAATAATATACTAACATTTTCGGCAATTTACATTTACAAAAGCCTTGTTCATGTAAAAACAAACATCTCTACATTTACTCGTAATTCTCAGTTTCACATTTATGAGACACGTTTTAAAGATCATATTGTTACTCAAGCCCACAATTCAAAAAAATATGAACAAGCTCCATGTTACATGGGTGCAAAATTTTTTAATAAACTGCCGAAAACAGTTAGAGACCTAAATTTACCGTCATTCAAAAACTCAATAAAAAAATTTCTCCTACGTAAAGGCTACTACACCATTAGTGAGTTTCTGAATGACGACCTTGAGCACCAGTTTAATTAGGTGGAAGATTTGTTTTTTATTTATATGTACATATACATTACTTCTTTTTTTTTCTACTCTATATGCTTAGTACTGACGTGTACACCCATTTTTGTAATGGCTCCGTACTGAATAAAAAAGTAAGTAAGTAAGTAAGTAATGGTCCAGGGGAGAGAAAATTTTCAAAAAATTAATTAACGTTTTCTTTTCAAAAACTTAAATATTCCCCTTTGTTCTACGGATATTATTATTTTTTTTATTAACTTAATCTAAATTTAATTTATAACCCTCACGCGGGGGCGGTTTAAGTCTAAACCAGGTGTGGTTGTAAGTGTGGGTGTAGGGAGCAAGAACTCCACCATCCCGAGTCTTCCTCAAAAGGGTTACAGAGAGCCCCCATCCAAGAAAAGGGAAATAAATAAGAGGTCCCTCTGCTGCTGAGATCTACCTCGAACCACCCTACCCGTAGGTGAATTTATTATTTTATCTGTTTTATTGTGCATATTATATAATATCGCCCTCCAGGGTAATTCAACATATCTTTAATATACTCTGCCTTAAGCTAGTGCACGACTTTTATTTACAGTAGAATAGATTATGATTTTGAAGTATTATTAATCGGTCATGTAATTTAATTAAGCGTTTTAGGGTCCTTAACTCCGGTGGTGGCAGCGAACTCCGTTACTTTAATTTTCTTTTTTCTACATTTTCACAATCTTATTTTGGTTAACATGCTTAGTTAAATTTCTTGCTAAAATTACGCTACCAAAGTAAGAAGTGTTAAAAACGGGGAAAGTTTTCAACTTTCACCCCAGACCCTTCCTACAGTATATACTGTTCTTTGAGTGGGTGTCTCGCTCATATCTATCAGATACGGGTGTCTCGTATATATCGTCCGATTCCTGAAGCCCGTACCGCACCGTTAAACCGATTTACATACATATGCTTTCGAAGTCGTAAATATGTAAATATAAATTTTGCTGTGAATAAAGTTGTTTTGCTAAGTGATCGACGCGTTTTTATTTACGCTGAACCTGAACACCGATGAGCAAACTCGTACTGCTAGACCGACGTCGAGCAGAGCAACGGAAACAACACCAGAGAGAGAGAAAGATGACCCGTTACACTGCTTTAGTTTTCGAGAAATAATTAATCAAAAATTAGCCCGAGATGGCGGCCAGTACGGACACGTTATTGTGCGTACTGGCCGCCATCTCGTGTGGGATAGTTCATGGGGCAGTAGTATTCGTTGTTATTTACAATCCGCGACACAATTTATAGGTCAGAAAAGACTCGTACTGCGTCACGATTATATGACGTGTTAAGAATTCCTAGTATTTTAATTTTAATTTAATTTAATTTAAATTGTCTTGTAAATAAAGTATATTTCCACAAGAAACGTGTCCTTCATCAACAGAATTTTAAACATTATAGGCAGTAAACTCATTCGTAATATGTTTCGATTGTTAATTATTATAAATTCGTTTTGTGTCTGACGAATTATTAACACAAATCTATTAAAAGTTTCATAAATTCAAGACGCGTTTGCAACTCCCTATCCTGTGTTTTTAGCGGACTTCGTATTATTTCGTCAGTGATTAAAGCTGTGTACAGACTTGACAAAGGACGTGAATTGCCTCGTCGCGGTCTCGTAAAGTCCGCACGAGGACGTACAGGAGTGTTCATCGTTGATCCAATTGTTCGAAGTCGTCTGTAAACAAATTTGGGTGTAAAATATTACGTCTACGCTGAGCACCGACAGCATTCGGATTGACCCGAGGTCGTACGCCATGCATCCCGAGGCTTGCTGTCTGCAGTTTAACACGTCTGCTTTGGAAGGTCAAGTTTTACGTTTTATTCTGATTAAATATCGCAAAACGTTTATGACATACGTACTCTGTGAATTTGGCGTTTTAGTCTAAACATATCTATTTTATTGGGTAAATTTCTAATTAATTAATTACAAACCATTCCACAGAAGTTTTTATACGTTTTCTCGTAATCTGTGACATGCATTCACGTACGCGATTTGATTAAAAATTCTACTCATAATACTAGCGTCGTTTAAAACAACTGTATAGTTGTAACAACTAATAGTTTTATTGTCTCCGTGCGATAACGAGACGAAAGATTTTACTATCAGCTTCCTGTCGGGCCGTGCATTGACCCCTGCTCTCCCCAGATTTAAATACAAAGCAGCTAATACATTCCGCTCTGGTCAATAATCCGCATAAATTAACAAACAATTATTTACTCAGTTATTTGCGAATTTGTTACCCCTATTTCATACGCAGTTCCAGTTATTTTACAAATTACTAATAGTTACGTCACCTAATAGAAACAACTCGGACTTCCGTTCCTAGCTGTTAAACGTGTAATAAAACGAAATTGAGATATGTCAACGTCATATTGTGTGTAGGCAAGAAGTCGATAAAATAATAATCATAATTTTATAGTCAGTGCCGGCACAACGCGGTAAGCAAGCGGTGCATCGCATCAGGGCGTCTCGCGTGAAGGGCGCCAAAATCAAAATTATACAGGGATATTTACATAATTACAAAAAAATAATCTCTGCCCACAATTATTTTATATCCGTAGATACGTATATCAGCAGCGACGCGGCCTTCAATACACGTACTAACAAGTTAAAAGTACTTCATGAAATCTAACAACCACCTAATCATACTGAAACTATAAAAATAAATAAGTAAATAAATAAGTAATAATAATAATAAAATAATATATCGGGTGATTCAGGTTGGTATTCGCGCTCCTGTGACTTTTTTATTTCTATTTTCAGGAAAATGATATTTGTTAAGTATAAATAATATAGGCGTACCGATAGTTTTTAATTTTTGCATTTTTGGAATGTACGGGTAATTCTAGATCGAAATGATGTAAAACATTCCATACACAGGGTGATTGAAATTCGAGAAAAGTTCGCTTATAATAAGAGAGAGAAAATTGGCTAAATGGAGGCAAAGTTGGCGAATTTCATGCCGATTATTTATTAATCTGTTGAAAAATTTGAAATATTTCGAACAGTTTTTTCGCAATCCCTATTTATCTTTTGAACATACACGCGCAACTTTTTCACAGCCAATATTTAGATGGATGACTAGTAAACGACGGATTTCGAGTTCGAACCTCGGCAAAAATTGTTTTCAATCGAAAAAAAATTGATTCCTGCGCCTTACACATAGGCAACTTCTCCATATTGCTGTGTTATGGAGGAGGAGTTCGAAAGAGTTGGTAATTTTCTTGTTGTGTGGCCCCACGTTGGGCGCCAAAAATTATTGCCGTGTTATGGAGGAGTTGGAGAAGCCAGAAATTATTGTTGTGTTTTCCAGGTTATTCTTAGTTTTTCTTTTCAGCAACAATTTACTTTACCTGTACTAGCTCAATGTTTCTGGTCCTGCTCTTTTTGTCAAGGCTTGGGTTCATGTCTTGGGCAACGCGATGACTAATGAATTTTTGTTTTGTTTTTTAAACCCGGTGAATTTTTTTTCTTTTTTTTTTAAAAATTTTTATCTTCTTTTAATTATTTTTTTTATGTGATTGCCTTTGATTTGTTCCAAACTTCAAATTGCTTTCCTGTGCTTGCACGTCTAGAAAACAATTTCACCTTTAGTTGAAACAAACCAATGCACTCGTTTGGTGGAAAGACAACCTTGTTTGCACGCTTTTGCTTTCCGATGTTTTAAAATTGTTTTAATATCCTCTTGTTGGCTTTGTTTAAATAATTTAACATTTGGCGAACTTACATTCGAGCCAATGTAAATTATTTTCCTGTTTTAAATTGTCTGTTTAAATTTTTAAGATGTTTTTAATAAAATAAATAAGAAATTTTCAAGTTCAAATAATTTTAATTAACGTAAAATGATTTGAATTCAATCATCTCCCCCCATATTCTCTTTCATCGAGTCCGTACATGTTTAAAATGGAATACGCGTGCGTCGCGCTTAAGAATTCTGGTTGTAAATTTCTCTGGTTTCCGTCCCTTTTCTGGGGCGTTTGACACACTTACGTTGGCCTGACTGCCTATCATGTTTACTTTCTTCGTGCTAATGAAATTTGGAAAAATCTTTACTGTTTTTCAAACAAATTTAACAGGTAAGTAGCTTAATTTAATTTAATCATTTTCGTACTTTGATCGACATTCATCAACGTAAGTATTTTTCATTGTGAAACTTAAAATTAACATTACAAAAATTCCTAACCTAAAATTTTATAAACATTCTTTTGAAATCAACTAAAATTAAACTCTCACGGCGCATTGCACTTTTTGAACTAAACAGGCCTTTCTTTCACTTGGTCTTTCAACCTCACACGACGACCGTCCTGCAGGTACACTAGACGTCTTCTCCTTCCGGAAGTCTGTTCCTTGACAGGCCAAAATCTCGCCATGAGGGGCCCTTTTGTCTTCGTGTGATGCTTATCCATCACTTCGCAGAACTCGTCCCACGAAGATTGATGTACTTTGTCTTCCACCCATTTATTGTTCTCGGAAGACACATTTAACTGGATTTCACCTTCGGTATTCTGCATTTTACTTTTACTTCTACTTTTACTTTTATTGCTCGACTCTAATTTAGAAATTTTGTGTAAAAACTGAATCGTAACTTTCATTTTCAAATGTTTCTCTTTTTGTTTATTAATTTATTTACAATTTATTTACAAGTTGCTTATGTGATAACTAAATATCACCGCAATATGTTGTACCTGCGCCTTGCAAATAGGCAACTTCTGCACAGTTCGACGAGGACCTTACGAAACGTCTAGCAAAGTGACGGTAGGCAACCAAACATGCAAGTTTGATACGTCGATGTAAAATCTCCGTAAAGGATTGGCTTCGAACGAATGTAGCTACTCTACTCCTGCATTATAATTTTTCATGAAAGTAATAAATCATTTCAATGAATTCGGGAAAAGAAAATTCAAATAAAAAATATAATGGGGCGCTGAAACACCTTTTGCATCGGGGCGCCAGTTCTGTGACATCGATTCTCTTAATGCGTTTTTTTTGCGTTGGAATAACTGTCATTCACCCTGTACTTTATCTTTGTACATTTTTTTGGTTCGTCTTTCTTCAGTTTTTTTTTGTTTTCATTTCGTTTGTAATTAATAGTAATTAAATTGTTAACAATCTTTTATTAACTACTCCATTGGTATTCAAAGTTTGAATTTTAATATATATGACGTAAAACAAATCTCATATTTCAAATAGTTTGAACGGATGATTAGTTTTGATAAAAGCTAAAATCTGATACACGCATATACTCTGGAATTACAGTTATCTATTTAAATGTATTAGTTTAATCCTACACTGAAATTAAACTTAAACCGTACCCTATGTAAATCACAAACAAGATTCTTTGTAATTTCACAATTATTCATATAAAAAGTCTGTTCAAAAAGCTAAATTGATTATGAAGCTTGTCAAGTATACTTAGGTCTAATAAACTGTTCTGATTACAAGACTTTTAAGATTGATCGGATATCCAAAAAAGAAAATAAAAAATCCTCTTTTAAAAACGTCAGGGTTTGAATTATAAAATACCTCTTGTTGAATCTATTGAAGAGTAACTTATAGAATATAAAATTTGTGTTGGAAATGTTAAGAATAAACTTGAAATAATAAAGAACGAATTCTATGTCAGACGCACTTAATAGATACAAAAAAAAATAATAACCAGTGTCAATACAAAAAACAAAAAAGAAAAAAACTAATTCACCTCCCAGCTAGACAAATCGCAGCTTTACTTTATCGCTGCGTTCAAAACATTATCAACCGCTTCGCGTTAATCCCTATTGTTTCGGTAACATATGGTCAAATACAGAATCGATATCAACAATTGACAGAGACAGAGAGTATTATTTGGAATTATATGTTCTTTCTGCAGATTTGCAGTGAATTTTCGCTAATCAAGTCAGTTATCGACTGTCGGCTATGCATATACCGACCTTTCAAGACAAAGTTGTCTGCAACAAAATAGTAGATAAGAACAAATGGTAAGCAACTACTAATTTCAACAAATTTTCGTAACCAAGTATTAAATATGTTTTAGGTCATACAAAATTAAGAGGTTCTTTGAAAAATGGAATGGGTATATGGCCGCTGTCATGGCCGTCGTCTTATTTGCTTTGTTGATCGGTGTGGTTATTTTCGACATTATCACTTCACCAGACTTCACAGAATCCAATGAATCTACGACGAAATCCGAAGTGTTTCGAATAACTAGGGCTAATCCTTGTATTAGGATAACATGGGCTTGCAGAGTGGAATGTACAAATATTCAAAATGGTCAATATCTGGGCGAGTACATAAATGAATTAGAGGTATGGTACACATATTTTGCATTTTATTTTTAAGATCTATTTCTTTAACCAAGTGATTAAATCCTTTTTTACTTAATTGATCTCTAATAGCGTTTTCGATTCACTACTCTAGAGGACACTCTATCTTCTATTACTGCATGAGGTTATTAAAAAATGACAATACACTTTACACTTGCCCGAAACCTACAAATTTTCGATTATTTTCTTTACTGCTGTTTTTTTAAAATTGTTTTTTTTTTTAAATTTAAATCAGTAACCATTACTTGAATATTTACTTACAGGTAAATTGTGTAGGTTTAACCCTGAGAATAGAATCAACTTGCCCAAATAATTGCGTGTTACCAGCTGGTTGGTTACAGAATTTAAGCACTGGTATTGATTTAAATGAAATCATCTTAAACTGGAGGATCACTGACATAGAGGACGAGGCGTTTACTGGCTATCCATTTGAAGGTCTAACAAGGTTAACATTCGAAAACAGCAGAATCACAAACTTACGGCGGAATTCATTTAGGGGGCTTCGTTTAAACGAATTTGCTTTTCGATTCGTTAACACGCAACCAGTTATGATTGAGGAAGGCCTCCTGGCAGACATGAGTGCAACACTTGAGATCCTACAACTCAATCATTGCTCCTTGAATGAAGATTCGCTTAGAAATTTGACGTCCGCGGCTGGAGTGTTTCTAGGAGCTTTGCAACTACTTGATCTCAACCATAACGCAATACCAACAATTCCGGCTTTAGCTTTCCGTAATGCAAACTCATTGCGATCGCTTTATTTGATGGGAACTCAAGTGAGCAGTGTCGACGTGCAGGCGTTTTTAGGTTTAAATATGTTGCAACTGCTTCATTTGAATAACAATCCTTTAACCACGTTACAAAATGGTACTATCACTTACCAGATGATTCATACCGCAAACAATATTTTTTTACATGACATTCCTTGGAATTGTACCTGCGAATTACAATGGTTAAAAGAGATGTACCTAAATTACAATGTAATTAACAGAACAGCTCCTCCTACGTGCTTCTATAAATATGGTGAAGTTTTACAATGTTGGGGCAACAGTTGTGCTTTCGAGAATGTGGAATTTTGTAACGGAACATCATCTGAAAACGATTCAGAAGTTACGACGAGCAAAACCGAGATTAACACAGATGCCTCAACGACGACACCAAATTTAGGGAGAGGACTTTTGAAAATCGATTGCAGAGATGTGGGGAAAGAACCCCTTGTCGTTTCGGAGGCGATTGCAAGAGATTTTGTTCACACACAGGTCATACAGATACGTGATAGTTGCTTAAAATTTGACTTTTACGAGTTAGACCCTGATCCTTTAATCGTAGAGATACGAATCAGCGGTGACATAACAGATTACCATTTGCTGTGGTTTAACAGTCACTTAA
Organism: Dorcus hopei; assembly: GCA_033060865.1. NCBI lineage: Eukaryota > Metazoa > Arthropoda > Insecta > Coleoptera > Lucanidae > Dorcus > Dorcus hopei. The sequence continues at coordinate 16,559,761 of CM065424.1, read as the reverse complement.
CTTCAGACACGGGTTGCCTCACAAACATGAGCAGCAAAGTATTTTTGGACAAGCTTAAACGAAATAACACTTACACCGTGTGCTTGGTTTATCAGAAAAACGAAGTTGTTTCCCCATACGATTGCTTCGGTTTCCAAGTGAGGGTTGAGTGGCCCTACAGGTGTTTCATAATTAACAGGTGGATCGAATTAGTATTGAGTTTGGCTGTTATTTTACCCTTGATTTGTTGCGCTATAAGCGCACTCATCATGTTCTATTGCATCAGGCAAAATCCAAGCTTGATAAAGGGTAACAAACGAGTCATAATTGTCAGAGACAGAACAACTGACGCGATCATTTTGCCTAAGGATTACGACAGGGCGAATTACCCTCCTCCTTCTATCGGTAATTATTCGCAAGGAAGATCAACTTATCTGACTGCCAATTACCATCAGTATGCTAGAGTCAAATATAATTATAGACCGCCTATTCTGAGGAGTGTTTCGGAAGAGAGCGTCTTCACGAACAGCTACATCAATCCGCAAGCGCCAACGCAATCTCAACTGCGTACTTTAAGATTAAATGTCAGACGCAGACCAAGGCTGGATGAAATGATTCGAGCACAAAACGAGTATGAAGAACCTCCTGCTTTACCTCCACTAAATAATGCGCAAAATAAAGTCCTTCCTACTGAAGAAAATCCATACAGCTCGGTCTAACGTCCAAAATTGCTAATCGCTATTTGCTACTTTCAAACTAGTTTGCTAACTATTTACACTAAAATCTGTGATATTGATGCCCTATTTGAAGTATAGAAAGTAAATAAATTTTATAAATATTCAAATATTTAATAACTAAGATGTAATTGTTTTAGTCCTTAGTGATATTAGTACTTAATATTAAAAGTAGCATGTGATCATAAAGCTGTCCTTCAAATATAAACGTGCGTCATAGCCTAAAACATCTGATTAATAAGAGTGACATTTTATTTAATTAATTGGCACGTGCCAAATGCTGAGCTAGATTTATTACTAGTTTGACATTAGAGAAGCAGGATTTTATGATCACACGTTAGATTTTGAATACCTTATTTTTGCAAATAAATATTAAATAAAGCAGGGAAAAAATATAAATTATGTAGAATTATGTAATAATGTGACATAATAAATCCCATAATAAGTAGTTACATACTTTTATTTATTGTCGTGTGAGTAACGTCTCATTATTTATTGTCGTGAGAGTAAGTGTCTTCAGCAAATAATGTCTCATTAGGTCTGTTTGTTATCCTGCACTGGTGTACACTAGTGCACACTTTTTTTTACGAAATATGCCTTAATGAAGCCTAAATTCTTTGATAATGTGTCAATACAAATCATACACATCCATACTGACATACCACACACACATTTAAGGTTGCATTAAAGCGTATTTTGTGAAAAAGTATGCATTGGTGTACACCAGTTCAGGATAACAAACAGACCTATTACTTACTGTCATTTAACAATATGTGTTGCCTTGGCATTGCCTTATTATATATTATTAAAATTTCGTATGACAATTGGTTTACTCTGCCAGCAAAAATACATAATTCAGTCTGAGCATTTTTTCCCCTCGACGATACACCAGGACAATTATATTATTTTAATTTTAGAGACGGAACTTGATTAGCTGCAGCCCGAAAATAGATTATTTTATGCACACCAGAGAATGAATGCCTCTGCTGATCGTTAGCCGATTACAGGCGCGAACATGAATAATGCCCATTATAATGAAACATAGCGGGACAAGTCCGATGCCAAGGGCCATTAAAAGAGCGCAGCAGGTTTTAATTACTACAGAACTTTTTCGCTGGGCACTTTACAGCGGATTAAAATTTTAAATAAACAACTGCAGACTATCGGACGAAGTCCTGGTCGATTGCCAGCAACCGAAAGCGGGTATAAAATTGCTTTGGTGACACGTGGTACAATTGTAGGTATGCACGATTAATGGAATGCACATTGGTAAATTTGTGCCATTGTCTTGGCCTACGTAAACAGCAGGACCGTATGTTTTAAATTTAAATTACTAACAAAAAACTCAAAAAAATTCAAGTGGCAGCTGGGGTCTCCAATTACTTCAATGTTTATTTACAAATATCAAATTTTTCATTTGGCCACCAAATTGCATCATAAAATTAATTAATATCTCTTTATTTGAAATCTATTATAAACATTAAAAGTTATTTACTTTGCCTTCAATTATCCTAGGCTACACTTACCCCACCTATCCCTATTCATAGTTTTATTTGGTGAATTACCAATTAGGAACTGGATTTTATGCTTACAAGATATTGCACTTTTGAGTGACGTGTTATTAATAATAATTAAATGTTTGTAACTGGAGTATTGAGTGTTGAACAAACAATTCTACGCAAGTGACAAGTAGAGTTCGTTATCGATGTAATTATAAATTAGCTGGTAATCAGCTGCGCAAAAATAAATCCAATTTTGTCCGTGATATCGCATAACGGAGTTGAGAGTGTTTAGATATAACGCATAAAAGAGTTAGTTAACAAATTCAAATAAAAAATAAAGTAATAACTTGACTGTTTCAAGAATGAAGTTTGGAAATAAAACAGGATTAAGAAAATATTCCAAATTAAAGACATCTTTTAAGAAAAAATTCAGTAAACAAATTACAGGAACTTTCAAAATTTTTGTTATACAATGCGATCGAAAATGATTGAGCGTTCTTCAAAAATATGTACTAATTTCGATATGAAAAACTCGTAGAAAACTCAATTAATAAACAAACCATGCACAACACAGGAACGCTATTGATTGTCACCTGACCTTGAGTGTTCAAAAAGGCGAAAATTCTCTAGGCCGAAGGTAGTTTTGATCACCTTTGAGTATTTATTTTCTCGAGGACGCTCAATCATTTTCGATCGCATTGTATTTAGAATAAGAAGAAGTCTTATCAAAGAAAATAATTAGAAATTACGGAATTTACAGACTTTACGAAGTTTTGTTCGATTATAAAAAAATAATACTTTCTAAACTAAACTAGAAAACAAATGAAAATATATCGTAGCTAAATGTATGTACTGGTGGGATTGACACTTGCCGCTTAGGATTCCACATTTTACACCTCGGTGCTTAATAATAAAAAACAAAAAACAAGAAGAACGCAGTGGTAGTATTATTAGTAAAAAAAAATATAATTTTGATGGAATTGACATTCGACGCTTACGATTTCGTATTTTCCACCATAGTGGAAAAAACTGCAACGAATAAACTAAAAACGGAAGATCATTGACGCTCCTCTAATTTGATTCTACTGAAAATTAAGAAATTTAAATAATTAAATATTAATGATGCAGAAAAAATTGAATATTACTTCAAAAAAAGAACTGTAGTCGTACTGACTTGCTCTACCTAGAAATTTGTATTTTCCACCGCAGTGCTTGATAATAAATTTAAAATAAAATTGAAAAAAAGCGAGAAATTTTGAATTAAAAAAAATAGATTTTTTCTCTCGTTAATCTCGTGTGGCCGTTTAAACAAAAGATGATCGAGGCTCCTCAAATTCGGTTCTACTTAAAATTTTAAAATAATAATGAATAATATTAAAAAAAATGATTGTTTAAAAAAGAATTTAATATTATTTAAAATAGAATGGCATTGGAAGTAACGTATTTCACAAAGGGTTTCGTATTTTCCCCCGCAGTGCTGCTTAACAGTAAATAAAAAAATAAGCGTTAAAAAATGTTTAAATAAAAAAAAATTAAAGAAATATTTTTTGCTTTAAAGTTTCCAAATGCCTAACTCATTTGATCGTGATCATGTAAACGAAACGTGATCGAGGATGCTCTTTGAATTTAGCTTTGTTTATATGAACTATTAAAAAAAAAAAACAATTGAATATTTAAAAAATATAAAGAACCGTGGTGGAACTGACCTTCTGCACTTAGAATTCTAAGTTTCCCATCGCGTTACATAAGAAAGTAAATACAGGGTGACTGTTAATTATACCGACAAATTGAAACCACGATAAGCAGCGATGTCCGAGAGTATGGGAAAAATGTTAAAAAAGTTCTTGTGAATAGTTTATAATTAATTAAAAAATGACCCCAAAATCAAGCTCCGGCACTGCATACGAAATACGGCGGCCACGTTCTATAAATGCGGCAGGATAATAGCCCAATAAATTTTTTACTGACTCTCGCTTGCGCACAATGCAACCTTGACACACATCTCAATTGGTTTTATTACACTTTTAACAGCTGGGGAAGGCAAGTTTCTTTTATGCCATGTAATTATTATTAATTTCTAAAGTAACTGTATGAAATACGAATAATATATTAGCAAATAATTGAGTAAATAATTCTTTGTTAATTCAAGCGGATTTTTACTACAGGGGAATGTTCGTTTCGTCCACAAAAAAAATTGCAAGGATTTAAATCTAGTAATGGCAGGGATCAAATGTACCGACCGGCAGGCAGCTGATGGTAAAATGTTCGCACGGAGACAATAAAACTGTTATTACTGTTGTTTTACGTCGCTAGTATTCTTCATAATACTGATTGGTAATAAATAATTATCGCCACAAAAGAATGATTACTTGATTACATTTGCTTAAACGAATCTGTTTTCTCCGAAAATGTGAAACGATTTATTAGACCTAAAGTTCATCGCCGACTATATAAATTGTACATCTGTTTTAAAGGACGGCGACGCGATATGCGGCCAGTTTCTTCGCATACTGAATGAATGTAACAGATTTCGAGATCACGTTTAAAAAATTCTAAGGAATAGTTCATAATTAATTAAGAATTGAATGTAAAGTGAAAAGAATGCGCCAGTGCGCCAAAAATAGAGGATACTGAAGTTGTGAACATTGGAATTTGTTAAAGTTTTAATAGATTTGTGTTAATAAATCCTCACGTACAAAACGAATTTATAATAATTAACATTCGAAAGAGATTACGCATAAGTTTACTGATTTATTTGTTTCAAAGTGTTGTTATTCTTTTCGTGATACAATCTACGTCAGGTAATTTGCTGCATGCATTATTTATCACGTCGGCGTCGGGCGTTGACCTAAAAACGGAGTGAAATTCCACTTAAAGGTCAAGTACACGAAGGCACGCTGCGCGCCATATCATAAAACTATAAAAAGCTTTTACGACAACATTTAATTCGTTCATCTGCTCCTCGACTTTTTAACCACGGGCGCATCGTCGTTTTGGGGCTAATTTTTGATTAATTATTACTCGAAAACTAAAGTAGAAAGAATTTTTTAACATTTTTCCCATACTCTCGGACATCGCTTCTTATTGTGGTTTCAATTTGTCGGTAAAATTAAGAGTCACCCTATATGAGCGCCGCAGCAAGGCATAAAAAGCCTTAATGAAAAAAAAATTAAATAAAAATATTGAGCAATTTTTACTAATGTTTGATCTCATTTGATTTTGAACGTGTAGAGAAAAGACAATCGGAGTTGCTCAGAATCAACATCCTCCATTTAGAATTTCTTATTTTCCATATCCAGTACATAAGAAAAAAAAGTAATCGCGGAAATTTTTAATAAAATAAAATCAAAGAAACTTTTTTTTGTTAAAAGTTTTGCAGAATGTGTCTTATGCAATAGTGAACGTGTAAACAATAGGTACCTGTTTGAACAATTTTAAACAATTGAATATTACTTTAAAAATTAGAAATCTAGTGGAACTAACACTTTCTGCTTGAGACTCTATAAATTCCACCACGACATTTATAAAAAAAAAAAAAAAAAACAGCTACGTGTCCGATTAGTTTTCTGTTTCCACTTTCATTTTGTTTGTTTTCATTTTTGTTGTTTGTTTCAGTTTTGTTTGTGTTTTGATTTTATTTATTTTCTTTTCTAATCTTTTAAGAATTAGGCGTGTTTTTGTTTCGGTTAGACAAATTAAATTATTAAAAAATAATGATGATAATGCAACTCCTTTTGTATGAAAGGGAAGAAAAACAAAAGAAAAGCTAAAGGATGACGTCCGACATTTTCCAATTGTCTTTTGCCTTTTTTTAATCTGCCTGCTTTTCGATGTCTTTTTTTTAAATTTTTTTAGATGTTTTTGTATTAGAGGTTAGCCAAAATTAAATTAAAAAAAATTCAACATCCTAACGGCATCTATTTTAATAACTTTGTTTGTGAGAAAGCGAAAAAAAAGGCAAAAGAAAAGATTAAATGTTGACGCCCAAATAACGTTTAAATTGTCTTTTGCCTCCTTCACATTTGTTTCAATCAAATGGGTTTTTATTTTTTTTGTTTTAAAAATTAAATTAATATAAAAAATTAAATTATAAAAGTCCTGATAGCGGCAGTGTTAAACACAATCGTCGAATCTTTAAAAAAGACGACGCTTTAAAAGTTTTCGAAAAGTTTTTGTTTTGGTCGTTTTTTATTTTTCAAAAATCGCGGTTTTTTAGCCAAAATTTAATTACAAAAATTTCAACATTCTAAAAGCAGTTGTATTAAATTCTTATGTAAAAAAGAGAGTCGAAATCAAAACAAAAGGAAAGCTAAAGGATTTGGTTTTTTTAAATGTCTGTTTTTTACTTTTTTTTAATCAAATGAACTTTTTTTTTTTAATTAAATTAATATAAAAATGTAGATTGTAAAAATGTTCCATTAAATAGAATCGTCGAACCTTAAAAAATAACGTTTTGAAAGTTTTCGATCGCCTTTTGCTTTCATCTTTACTTTTTCAAAAATTGCAGTTTTTAGCCAAAATAAATTTGTAAAAATTTCAACATCCTAAAGGCAGCTGTTTTAATAAATTCTTTTGCAAAAGAGGAGAGAAAAAAAAATATAAAAAGAGGCCGAAGGATGACAACCGACATTTTCCGATTGCCTTTTACTTTCCAGCTATATTAAACAGAATCGTCGAATCTTTAAAATGACGTTTTCGATCGTCTTTTGTTTTCGTTATGTTGCTCAAAATTAATTTAGATTTTAACAACTTAATTTAATAATTAAAATTGAATAAAGTGACACACTCTTATAAAATATTTACGTAGTGATTACGGTTCTGGAAACGAATCGTACGATTAAAAAGCGCAAAACTGAGAAACATTGCTTCTCTATTTTAAGAATGCGAAGCTATAAGACATTCGAAAGAATCCTGGCAATTTACAAAAGCGGCTAGCAGTTGATTCGTTCACATCTCGACTATTTTTTTGCAATGGTGAGAGTGTTATCATCTGTTGTTATAGTTAACATTTTTTTACTGAATCATTCCAGGAAGATTTGGGGCAGGAACAAATTGCTGGTAAGTAAATTTCATTTTTATTATTGCGTTTAAGTTAATTCAGTGTTTCGTTAGTCTTGAAGAAGGCCTTTGATACATTCGATGTGGAAAAGAAGGGCAGTATAGGAACAACAATGGTAGGTACGATTTTGGGAATGTTGGGAATACAAGCGACCGGGAAAATGTTGGATGAAATTATAGCAGAAGTCGATGCCGATGGTAAGCCATAAGTTATTTTGTTATTAATTTGATCCGCAGGCGTGTTTTGCTTATAGGATCTGGAGAACTGGAATTCGAAGAATTTATAACATTGGCGTCGAGGTTCATGGTTGAGGAAGACGCGGAAGCAATGCAAGCTGAGCTTAAGGAAGCTTTTAGATTATACGATAAAGAAGGTATGTCAAGTCAAAGCTATACGTAGGTACGTACGTCTTATATAGGTAAAATAATATGACTTACAGGTAATGGATATATCACAACCAGTGTGCTGCGTGAGATTTTGAAAGAATTGGACGATAAAATAACGGCGGAAGAATTAGATATGATGATAAGTGAGATTGATGCTGATGGATCAGGAACTGTGGATTTTGATGGTAAAGTATTGACTTAAGTCACTTATTCAATATTTGTTTCTTAAACAGTCATTCAGCATTCAGTCGTATTTATATTTCTTATTGTTAATAACCTGGTTATAGAATTTTATAGACTTTAAATATTTGTATACGTTGCTGTTAGAACAGAATGGTGGAATAAAAAAGAAACATTTTCCAAAGTGATGAAGAGTTTGGAATTAAACAAAATTAATGAAACGGCAAATTTAAAAAAAAATCGTGTTTATCACATTCAAAATTATAAAAAAATCGCATATGTATACAGGGTGACTGTTCATTAACCCGACAAAATAAAACCACGATAAGAAACGATGTCGGAGAGTATGGGAAAAATGTTTAAATTTTTTTTCTACTTTAGCTTTCGAGAAATAATTAATCAAAAATTAGTCTCAAAACGACGATGCGCCTCTAGTTAAAATATTGAGGAGCAGATGAATAAAAGTTGATGAATAAAAGTTTTATGTAGTCACGGCGGCGTAGCATCGATCGTGAACTTGAACTTTAAGTGGAATTTTACATCAACTCCGTTTCTAGGTTAACGTCCGACGCCGTGAAATACAAACTACAGAATATTTACTTGACAAATGCATGCAAATCACCTGAAGCAAATTATTCCTTGCAAAGGATCACAACGGCCCCACTTTTAACATCTTTGATAGGTAAACAAATAAATCACTAAAAGAAAAACAATTTAAGTCTCCGTGTTAAGAATTCCTAGTATTTTTCTGTCATTTTCATTTAAATTGTTTTGTGAATAAAGTTTATTTCCACAAGAAACATGTCATTCGTCACCAGAATTTAAAACAATATAATCAGTAAACTCATTCGTAATCTGTTTTGATTGTTAATTATTATAATTTGGTTTTGTGTGTGACGAATTATTATTAAAACAAATCTTTTGAAAGTTTAATAAATTCTAGACGCGTTTGCAACTCCATATTAAAGCTGTGTACAGACTTGACAAATGACGCGAATTGTCTCGTCGCGCTTTCGTAAAAATTTTGCACGAGGACGTAGGAGAGTGTTCGCCGTTGATCCAGTTGTTCGAAGACGTTAGTAAACAAATTTGGATATAAAATATTACGTCTATCAAGAGACCTTTAACAAAGCGTTAATTTTTAAAAAAGTTTTTCTGACCAACCATTGTAAATTATAAGCTCAAATTTTCAGTACGCATTCATAAGACAATTATCTAGGTCTCACGTTGACATTTAAAAAAAAAATTTTTTTTAAAAACTTTTTTTTAAAATTAGCGCTTTGTAAAAGGCCTCTTAAGCACCGACAGCATTCGGGTCGACCCGAGGTCATGTGCAGCGCATCCCGAGGCATGCTGCCTGTATGCAGTTTAATACATCTGTTATGGAAGGTCAGGTTTTACAAGCTTTATAAATGTACGCTGTGAATTTGGCATTTTAGTCTAAATGTACAGGATGTCCCATTTTCGATGGTATCTTCGTTAATAATGGAAATAGAAAAAAATCGAGCACGCAATATTGGGTCAACTTTTTATGCTAATTTGAATGGCCAACTTAAAAATTTGCTGTTCCTTGCCATTTTCGCGGTACAGTTGAAAAACGAAAAATTCATCAAATTTTCAAATGCGCATATTTTTTTATTTTTAAAGATATCGAAAAATGAGGCATTTTTTATTCGGCTTTTAACGTAGATCATGATTCTTTAATCAAATCGCACCAAAAGTTCATAATAACCGAGATATAACCACAACTAATGTTTTTTTTTAAATGGAAGCCATAGTTGGCTTTGACATCATTAAAAAGGGTATTTTTTCTGCTTGAATCATGATCTATGTTAAAAGTCGAATAAAAAATGCCCGTATCATTTTTCGATACTTTTAAAAATAAAAAAATATGTGCGTTTGAAAATTTGAGGAATTTTTCGTTTTTTAACTGTACCGTGAAAATGGCAAGGAACAGCAAATTTTTAAGTTGGCCATTCAAATTAGCAGAGAAAGTTGACCCAATATTGCGTGCTCGGTTTTTTTTCTATTTCCATTATTAACGAAGATACCTATGGAATACCATCGAAAATGGGACACCCTGTACATACCTACCTTTTTTTGGTAAATTTATAATTAATTGATTATAAACTGTTCCACAGAATTTTTTATACGTAATCTATGACATACATTCACGTACGCCATTTGATCTACATATAATATTAGCGACGTTTAAAATAATTGTATCCTAATAGTTTTATTGTCTCCGTTCGGTAGTGAGACGAAAGATTTTATTATCAGCTGCCTGTCGGGCCTTGCAATGACCTCTGCGATCATCACATTTAAATTCTTGCAATTTTTTTGTAAAGGAATTAGCTAGTACATTCCGCTCTAGTAAATAATCCACACGAATTAACAAACATTACACATTTACACAATTATTTGCGAATTTGTTAACCTTATTTCATACTAGGGTTTCTGACCCGGGAATTCTCGATCTCGATTTCCTGGGAAATTTGCTAAATTTGATCCCGAGAAATCGAGAAATTTCCGAATTCTGCGCCTCCCCTTTCCGCACAAGACAACTATCCGCTGCTCCGCAAGTCTACGGGCGAATTTATACAGCTTGAAGACTTATACACCTTGAAGACCTTAGCCAGTACTGGTTTCATGATAAGCAACTAAGCGCATGCGACTCGCATATGTACAGCAGTGCGCAGCTTAAGTGCTACAATTTGACAATTCTATGAGCCTTATACCACAAGGTTTTAAGGGTAAGATTTGCGTGCAGGCGGTGCATTTTAGCCCTTGGTTTCTTAACGTGTGCAGTGGAACGGGGCAAAACGTAGTGGAGATTACGTGTTACAGTAAAAACTGCAAATTTACGAATAACAATCAGTGGATTATAATATTTTCATAAGCAGCAAATAAATTAATTGTTGCTTGTACAGAATTTCTATTGTAATATCATTTAAGAATTTAAATCTTTCCAATGATATTAAGCAAAGATATTGATTGTTAATATTCATCTGTGGCTTAGATGCAACTGCATTAATGTTAATGCATTTGTGTAATCTGATCAGCGCCTTCCCACCTATATTGAAGAAAACACGCTACGCACCCTATATCCATCTCTTTCAACCAATCGTATCCACATGGTCTTTGTACTATTCTCGAAATCACTTTTGGCTAAAGTGAGTCTTCAAACGGTATAATATATAACATTGTTTCCAAAGTCAGAAATCAATTGTCTGATAAAGTATTTAATGCTCTCATTTTTCGAACTATTATTTTAAGAAAATTAAAAATTTGTTGCAAGTCGGATTTGAATACAATAAAATTTTGGGCCAACAATTGGTCACGCGTTAATCTCGAAATAAACTGTTACTATTTTAAGATTGTTTAATTTTATTTTGTGCATTAGCCACTGTTTTTCACAAGACATTTGTTTTTTGTTTTTATATTATGAAAGAGAGGGATTTTTAATTTTTTTTGAAGGATTCCGCGGCCGTCGTCCAGAGGGATTCTTGCTTTTCTTGTTTTCTAATGTTTATTATTAGAATTATTGTTTTGTTAAATTACCAAAAATGTTTCTACTTAAAAGACAAAACTAAGAGGTTTTTAAAAGTAAATTTCATGTTTACCACAACCCTAGGTCAAAGACAAGGAGAGCGATAAGTATGAATATCAGGCTGATTTTTGTATACTTAAAGGTCGAATTCTAAATATTACAGTTGGTTTAAATGATATTCTTGTGTACTAATTAATTATTTACTTTTGATTTTTTAATATTTCTCGACTAGACAAACAGACGAGAATTCTCGAGTCCCGAGAAATCGAAAAGGTCGAGAAATCAGAAACCCTATTTCATATGCAATTCGTTATTTTAGAAATTATTAATAATTACGTCGCGATGCGTAAAAGAAACAACTCAGACTTCCGTTGCCATCTGTTAAACGTGCAACAAAGCGAAATTGAGATTAAGTCAATAAAATAATAATCATAAAAGTTGTAGTCCTATTATACTGCTGCGTTTATAAAAATTGACGTTGTATTTCGTACACGGTATCTCAGTTTGATTTTGAGGTTATTTTTTTAATTAAATATAAACTGTTCCAAAGAATTTTTTAAACATTTTTTCCGTAATTTGTGACATCGTTTTTCATATGTTTTTTGTGTTGGAACAATTCTGCCCTGCTAAACGAAAGAGACGTATCTTACTGTTTTGTTCTTTAGATGAACACAAATTAAAGTATCATAAACATATCTTTGTATCATATTTACTGAACAATGTTGACATACTTCAGTCGCTGGATATCTACCTATTCTTTAAAAGAAAAATTAATATAACACAGTCGCGGCCAAAAAAGTGGACACCTTTTTAAACGTCAATTTTATAATACTAAAACTTTTGCTGGGTGATTGTAATTATGAGTTGATACTTACGGATGACAAACAGTAATACTTATTGGGTGGTATGCATGGTATGGTATGGTGTCTAGTTTTTTTGGCCACGACTGTACCTACATTCGGCCACTATTTCAAGAAAACATAAAACATTTCAAAAATATGAAATTTGCAGATACATTATTTTCGCTTAGCACAGCAGAGTTGTCATTTACCCTGTATACAAATATTGTAGAATAAATCATAGTCGGTAAGTAAACATAAACGAAGGATAACGGAACTGAAGAACTAACATAGCTGCAAGAAGCCAAAATGACAACGCTATTTTATCTATTTGTGAAACTTGGTAAACGATTAATTGAACACCCTTTTATTCGTAAAAAAAATTAAATCCCTCCTTATCTAAATTTTAAATATGTAATAAGAAGTTTTCCTTTTTTTCAGAATTTATGGAAGTAATGACAGGTGGAGATGATTAAAACCAACATCAATATTATAGATTCCAAGTCCAACCACAGTATTCTTGATAGGTGAAAAGAAAAATTGAATGCGTCTTTTAAGCCGTACCCATTACCTCTGTTTTATTCCATTGTAAATGTCGATAGGATAAAATTAAATGCTGTCCTAGAAAGAGGAAGACCGTGTTTATTCTTGCACATCCCCTCTTAGCAAAATCCTCTGCAGTATAAATCCAGTACGAGAGTGCAACTTAATTACGCAAGTCTTCATTAGTTCAGTTGTGCAAACGCAAAGCTTACATCTTCTTCTTAAGTTTTCGTGATATCTTTGTGATAACTCGAAATATGGTAAATAAATAAAATATAACTGTTCTTACTTAGTACGTAAAAAATTACTTGAACTTGAAATAAACAATCTTGATTTTTTTTAATTGATTGATTTCTATCTACAGGATGAATTAGATAAAGAACAAATTTCAAGTAAGTAAAACAAACGTAATTAAAATAAATTAAATCGCGCAAGTTTCATTATAGTGTTACAAACTACATTCGATGCATTCGACGTAGAGAAAAAAGGCTATATCGAAACAGATATGATAGGAACAATACTAGACATGCTTGGTACCCAACTTGCAGGAGAAGAATTACAGGTAACAACTCACATATCTGCGATATTTTAGTAAAATAATTTCAAATTTAGAGAGTTGTATCGGAAATTGACGAAGACGGCAACGGAGAAGTTAGTTTTGAAGAATTTGCGAATATGGCCGCCAAGTTTCTCATCGAAGAGGAGGAGGACACGGAAGCGATCCAGTTGGAATTGAAAGGTGCTTTCAGATTCTACGACAAAGAAGGTAAATTCTGTGAAGTTGTTTAATTAGACGGACTACATAATCAACTCTATGACGTTGTTAATCAGTGAAAACCCACGGATATACGAAGTAAATAAATGTCCGAATGATATATTTCAAATAAACCGATTAATCTTAACACCTACGTGAATTGTTGTTAATAATAAAAACGTCAGAGAAACTCAAATCAAGCAAATCCGGCTTTAATTAAAAGTTCCTATCAATTTTTTTTTAACAAACGATCTACACCATTTCCAAGTGTAATTCAGAAAAGATCAAATTTATTTCAGAAATTGTCAAATGTAATTCAGAATTGTTAATTTAATTTCAGAATGTATCATTTGTAATTCAGATTTGTTAATTCAGTTTCAGATTGCATCAATTGTAATTCAGATAAATCAATATAGTTTCAGAATTCGTTATTTGTAATTCAGATTAGTCAGTTTAATTTCAGAAAACATCAATTGTAATTCAGAAAGCATTCTCTCTATTAAAAGTGACGATTTCTGAATTACAGTTGATATAATCTGAAATTCATTTAACGCTTTCTGAAATTAAACTGATTAATCTGAATTACATTTGACGAATTCTGAAATTAAACTGATTAATCTGAATTACATTTGACGAATTCTGAAATTAAGTTGATAAATCTGAATTACAATTGATGCAATCTGAAACTGAATTGACAAATCTGAATTGCAACTGACGAATTCTGAATTACAATTGGAAATGGTGTAGTGCAAATACAAAATTAATTTCTAACGTAATTTGAAATGATTTTTAGGAAATGGTTTCATAACAACGGAAGTTCTGAGGGAAATACTGCGCGAATTAGATGATCACTTGAGTGACGACGAGTTGGATAACATGATTGACGAAATTGACGCTGATGGTTCAGGAACTGTAGATTGGGAAGGTAATAGGATCTATAATTTTAAGCTTGCATACAGGGTGAATCAAGATAGACGAAACAGATCTATCTAAAGCACAGACTTTCTTAGGTAAAAGAAAATCACTTTGGATAGGTGTTTTCATTAGTTGTTTAAATTTGTTATAAAATTTTGTCTTTTGTAACGAATTTATGTAAATAACATTTGCTGAAGATATAGAGTAAGGAGAAGTCGTTCATCATTCATGCTGTTTCGATTGGATTTAATAAATATACATTTCACTCACAGAGCGTCTAATTATATTACATATAACTGATTTCATTTCTCATGGTTTTTCGTGTATCTAAACTAGCACAGTTCTTAGGTCTCACAAGTGAATTAAAATTATTTTATTTGTTTTTATTAATTTCTTAGGCAAATTCCGCCATAATTATTAAATATACCTAACTATTCATAATTTCGTGTTATGAGGAACTATCCACAAAAATATGATTGGTATGTTATCGTTCTGATAAAAAGGAATTGTTGATTATTGTCGCTGTCCAAAAAAAATATTAAATTAAGTTCGTGTTTCTGTAATTCAGTTTAGTGTATTTTACAACAAAATTAAGATTCAGTGATATGTCACATTGTAACACTCAAAATAGCCTGTTATGAGGTTATTTCGTTAACAAAAAATTAATCTAGGATAATTAGTTATTAATTACGCGTATAGACTGAGACTTTCACCGGACAAAGAAATATTGGAATTTGGTTTTTCTATTAACAAAGACCAATTACGACATTGCAGTTAATTAACAATCCGAATGACGCATTCGTAAGTGTCTGGCTTAAGGAAAATCGAACTGCTAAAATCAGAGAAGCAATGTTTAAAAATAGTGTATTAGTAATAAATTAAATTAACGTTTTAAATTGTGCAAATTAGATTTTATAATTACGTCAATGCAGGATTTCTTAATTGAAATACCTTCATAAATTGTATGTTATGAAATAAACTGTAATAAGACGTATTAGTTCTACGAAGGATGACTGAAAAGTTCTCGGATATGGAAAAAGGAACACAAAAGCTTATAATTTTTTTAAATCTCTTTGTGATTTCTTTTAAAGCTAAACTAATACATTTAATTAGATGTATCTACGTTTTCAAAACACGTACCTTCTTAGTGACATGTGTTTACTTTCCTTGTAGCGTATGGGAGTAGGAGAAATTGCTGTCATTTTTTTGGAAAATGATCATAGCAATTCATTTCGATCACTATTCCTGGTACTTCTCTACTCATATTTTTATTATGGTATCATAAGATTCTCACTTTCTCACTTTTTTTAATTTTTCTTAATAAGATATATTTCGCCTCTTTAAATTTATTCCATATGTGATATCAAAATAATCTTTAATATGATTTGTTGCAGAATTTAAGGCTGTTATGATTGGGTGAGGATTTCAAGACTTATAAACACGTCGTGCCGCAGATACTTTTATCTTATGTGTATTTTTATTGTTAAATTTTAATAAACTTAAAATAAATGTTGTTTATTTACCAACACGATTTATGTATCTATTACTAAATCTATTCTTTGATCGATTTAGTTTCGATCGATCGGGTTTACTCACGTAACGAGCGTCTAAATAAAAACCTGGTCAAGTGGGTTATGATTGAGAATTTATCCATTGCATTTACATAGCAGAATTACTAAATGTAGCCTACTTGACCAGGTTTTTATTTAGACACGAGTTATAAGAAATAAGGGTTTCTCATGACTGTTAGGAAATAAGTACTCACTATTTCTGTAAAGGAAAATAACACCGACGCAGTAATAAATTAACAGAATCAATGCAACAAAATAAATTTCTTTTCAATGTATCCTTAAATATCTTTAGAGTTCCGCAGTGGAACAAATAATCCCTTTTTATCCCATGAATAAATTTGGCCTTGTTACAACCTTAAGAAAGAGAAGTTTCAATTTAAATTACATGTCAGTGAGCAGTATTTTTTTAAATTTATCATTATCGTACTACATTGCACTTAGAGACATTTTGTTCTTCCAAGAATTTTTATGTTACAGTTAATTCTACAAAAAAATAAAATCATTCGACCGAACAGTATTAGTACCTACATGCGTACTCAAATTAAAGTTGTTTGTTGTGTGAATCTATTAGACGATTTACGTAATTAACAACGTATGCCTCAAGGGATATTGTTATAAATAAACGGTGTTTACAAAATTACAGCCTTGTTTCGTTAAAATAATTGCCCTACAGATGCTCGACCCCCACCATCACAGAAAGGTTGAGGTGATTGATAGATCTATAAATAAGTAATGTACTTAATTAGTTAATTAAAAATATCAGTATCTGCATTGTTCGTGTCGTGTTAACTTTGAGCGAAGATATGACGGAAACCGAGAAACCCGTAAGTAACTTCCCGTTACTTATTATTTGAATTGGCAATTAATTTATTGAGCTGCGATGTATGTATATAAGTTAAAAAAAAATGAAATATTATTTTAGGGTAAACTGCCTGATGAAATCGAGGCCCAGTTAGCCAAGCTTCAGGAAACTTTGGATATATCCAAGGATCAAATGAAAAGTGAGTCTTATTTTTTGCAGACTTTCCAGAATCCTCAATTTCTCTAATGCTTATTTCCTAGTGTTGAGACAAACCTTTGATTCATTCGATAAGGACAGGAAAGGTTTCCTTCACATCGATATGATCGGGCAAATTCTGGACATGTTAGGTCATCAGTTAACGACAGATGAATTACAGGTAAAAAAAAAACATCTTAATGTAATAAAATTAATTAAAATTTTTAGGCCGTCATCACAGAAGTTGATGAAGATGGTAACGGTGAACTGAGCTTTGAGGAGTTTGCACATCTGGCTTCGAGATTCGTTGTAGAGGAAGACGAAGATACGGAAGCAATTTTGAGAGAATTGAAAGATGCTTTCAGATTATACGACAAAGAAGGTAAATCCATGGCATTACTTTCCGAACACTGTTAATTCCCTCTTTTACTTTTACATTAGGTTTAGGGTTTATTACAACAGATTTATTAAGGGAAATTTTAAAAGAATTGGATGAAAAAATGACTCCTGAAGATCTAGATCAGATGATAGAAGAAATTGACATAGATGGATCTGGAACCGTTGATTGGGATGGTTAGTAATTTATTTATTTTAGCTAAGAGATATATTTAAAAGAAATTTTTATTTCAGAATTTAAAGCAATGATGATCGGCTGAAACACTTCGTAATTAGAGTAACGGTAATCAAGTGTATGTTTATTTTGTTAGGATAAGAACAAAAGTAACTTATAAAAAATTGTTAATACACTACCTAAATAATAATAACGTTTTGTAATCTTCAAAATGTAAAAGCAGCAGTTAATTAAACGTATAAAATGAAACTGTGTTTATTTTGTTAAGAAATTGGGCAGTTTTGTTACAAGCTGAACTGCGTAAACCTGGTTGCATAAAACATGGCGTAAAATAAAGCGTTCTATAGTAATTTATTCAGAGTGAAGAAATTTTATGAATTAATTACTTCATTGGAATCTTAATGAGTACGTTTCAGTACAGTTAAAATTAATTTTTTAATTAGCGCAGCTCTCATAGAAAGAAGGAAAACTCGAGTTCCTTAAAACCATCGTGACATGATAGTTATTTGTAAGTACCACAAAATGTGGAGTAAACCGCAATTAAATTACTCTAGGAAATAGATGATACGTTGATAAGTGGATTCCCTAAACAGTTTCTTTCCGATGGGAATTGTCAGATATGAGGAGAATGCACTAGAAAGTAAACAACTGATATTATTTTCAGATTTCCTGAAGTGATGCAGGAATCATTTACATTTGTAACGAATTTGTGTAAATAACATTTGCTGCAGATGTAGAGTAAGGAGAAGTCGTCCATCATTCATGCCGTTTCCGATTGGATTTAATAAATATACGTTTTACTCACAGAATGTCTAATTAAATATATTACATATAATTGATTTCATTTCTCATGGTTTCTCGTCTATCTAAAGTAGCACAGTTCTTAGGTCTCACAAGTGAATTCAAATTATTTTATTTGCTCTTATTAATTTCTTTAGCAAATTCCGTTATAATTATTAAAAATACCTAACTATGCATAATTTTGTGTTGTGAGGAACTATCCACAAAAAAAAAATATGATTGGTATGTTATCGTTATGACGAAAAGGAATTGATTATTGTCGCAGTTCAAAAAAATAAATAAATAAATTAACTTCATGTTTCTGTAATTTAATTTAGTGTATTTTACAACAAAATTAAGATTAAGTGATATGTCACACTTTAACACTCAAAATAGCCTGTTATGAGGTTATTTAGTTAACAAAAAATTAATCTAGGATAATTAGTTATTAATTACACATACAGACTGAGACTTTCACCGGACAAAGAAATATTGGAATTTGGTTTTTCTAGTAACAGAGACCAGTTACGACATTGCAGTTAATTAACAATCCGAATGACGCATTCGTAAGTGTCTGGCTTAAGGAAAATCGAACTGCTAAAATCAGAGCAGTAATAGTTAAAAATAGTGTATTAGTAATAAATTAAATTAACGTTTTAAATTGTGCAAATTAGATTTTATAATTACGTCAATGCAAGATTTCTTAATTGAAATACCTTCATAATTTGTATGTTCTGAAATGAACTAATAATAAGACGTATGTGTTCTACGAGGGATGATCAAAAAGACCTGGAAAAAGGAACACAAAAGCTTCTTATGATATCATAAAATACTTTAATAAAGTTTGTTTAGTTTTGTTAATTCATTTTATCGTCAATTAAATTAAAACGTAGGTATAAAATCCTTCGTTTTGACTTGGATTTATTAGAAGTAAATATTCGATTAATGTTCTTCATAAATAATTAATTAAATTTAATTGAAAGGAAGGATGTGAGATTTATTACAAAAAGTGATCGACGGCGTATGAGAACGAGAGCGAATCTGCTAATAAATAAGTGAAATGTGTGTCGGATTTTATTCGTAAGTTAACTTTGCAAGAAAAAGCCTCTGTGTTTTTTTTTCTCATTCGAAATGGAATATTTTTTCGAATTGTTTCTGCAAAGCAAATCCACGACTTTCTCCAATTAATAAGATGAAAAATCAATTGGTCGGCGTTGTTTCGTTCGATTAACTCAGAAAATTAAAATTCGATACGAACGTAATTAGAACGAAACAAAGGAGAGCATTGTGTTATTTTTACTTGTGCACGAAAATTAATACTCTACGGCTACTTCATTAGCCGGTCGGTCGTTTCGAATCGTGCAGTTTGCACAATAAAGTTGCAACCACTGCATTCTTTACCTGGTTAGAAATGTTTGGAAAAATGGGATACAAAGTTGTTATCTTCAAACGAAGTAAATTGAGTTTTTGTTATTAAATTGTACGTTTGGAAAGAGTCTACTTAGTTGCAGGAATTAACTTGCTCAGTAAATAAGATAATATCTGATGATATTACATACATACATTATGACATACCACTCAAATGAGAGAGTTTAACTATCTATTAAAACATTTTTATTAAATAAAGTAATTAAATATTTTTTTAAAGATTTATAAATTTTGAATTAAATAATATATTTTCCAATTGATCCTCGAAAATAGTGCCATAGAGTGAGGTTTGAATGACTACAGTTACTTCTTCAGGTAAATTATTCCATGACAAATCATAGACCAATCCAAACACGTAGAAGAAATAAATTTAAACAATTATATCTCCTAGTGTATATTAGAGACTTAAATATGTGACAGTATATTTAGCCCTGCCCAAATTAATGTGAACCACCCAAAGACTAACGTTTACGAATTTTTTAAATTCTTAAATTCAACAATATATTGCAGGTATTTTTAATTCGTTCGGCAAAAAACAAAACAAAGCAAAACAGAAAAAAGTATATTGAATTAATTAACTTAAAATTCCATCGAAATATATCCTTTACACATGACCAAGTGTATTTACTTTATTAATTCATAAAACTAAGTCCGTTTTAAGCGATATATAATTACAAAGCCACTCATGGTCAATTACAAGGTTGGCCGAGTGCTACTACTGTTAAATTAAGTTTAACTTTTTTAAATAAATCAAGGTTTCCTGCTCAATAATAATTATAACAAAACGTCATTACTACTTCGATTTTATTTACTAAAGCATGCGTTAAACGATGTTTATGAGGAAACAATAATACTCTAATCTTGTCCATAACGAAAGCATTCAAATATGGCGAAGGTAATTTTTTTTTAGTTAAGTTATTTCGTAAAGGTACCTCGTGAAGGTTTGGCACTTCAAATTTACTTTTTTGTTTTAAAATAATTTAATCAAGTTAATTATTTTTTAGATAAGCAAATTTCGACATTGGTTTCTAATTATACATAAAGCGGTAATTAAGGACAAAAACGGAAGCAAGGCAAAAAAAAACTCGTGCGTCGCGACTGTGCTACATTAAACAAATTATTACTACAAGCGACAATAGGCGTGCCGACATGGAAAGTACAGAGACTATCACATTTGAATGACCTTATGCTGTCCAACATTGGACAACAAGGAACTGGGGTAACGAATTTGTCACTGCAAAATTTGCAAATTCCTTCGAGTAGGAAGGTGAAACAGAAGTTGCAGTTTGACATGCGTGAAACTATGAAAACAGAACGAACCAAGTTTCTCGAGCAACGGCCAGATAAAGTGTTAAGTTCATTTACATTTTCCGCGTTCCTTGTGATCGCCTCTTTTGACAACGGACAGAAAACGTGTACATAGTTTACGCCTAGATGACAACGAAAACCTATTTTAATTAATTTATAATGTCCAACATCGTGTAAATGCATAAGTAGGACGGCGATAGAAACGAGCTTATCTATTAGAAGTTGCGACATTACAATTATGTAACAAAACGCAGGCGACCTGGAAGCGAAAACGTATTGTGCTAATGTAGGCAAATTTTTACTTAAAAACTGGCCTAGATAAGTTAAAATGCCGAAATTTATTTTATGGTTCAGTGAGGAAATTATTTTATTCTGAGTTATCACGGTTTTGTGCTTTGAAATTAGTTCCACAAATACTACGAAGCGTTTTCCTGTTGCAGAATGTTTTACGACTTCCCAAATAAAACGCAGCTTTATTTCACGTTTCCTTTTCTGAACAAATTATATAACCATGTTTAAGGTTTTCCTATACGTCGTTGTTTTTTTTTTTTTTTTGGAGAGGGATTGACGCTTGAAAATATGCATTTCCTTGAACCATGTTTGCTTCTGCCAGATTAGAAAGAGCTGTTAATTTATATAGAGGAACGTGAATTATTGGCGAATTAAATAGTATTCGGATTAGGTATTACAATATAAATTTGTAAATAGTAACAAAATTTCACACGATAACAACAAAAGTTCAAATTAAAATTATTTGTAAGCACATGAGTTTACAATGAGTTACAACGTTTAATAATATTATAATTGGTAACGTTTACATCTATCATATTCCTCGATTTTAAACTTGGTTACATTTATTTGGTTTGTAGTTATTTACCATTAATCAGTTGTTATAATTATAAAAGAATAATAAATAATAAGGGACCCATTGCTGTATCTTGCAGTACACCACACATACGTAATTTGACATGATTTCTTCATTTATTTAATACACACTCGTCATTCTGAAATGATTATCAAAAAATGACATTCCATTTTACTTACACCTTCTGACGACGTTTTGCAAATGTAATTGTTGTGTGTCGTGAAGGTAAATGAATTAATTCTGTTTCTTACAATGGAAGTTTAATTATTACGTTAACAAAAACAACAATATAACTCGATAAGTAAAAGTTAAAAACGAAACGGTATAAATTATAATTATTATTATCCCTGGTGGATATGCAAAATTTTCAGAGGCATTATAGCTTTTATAATATCGACGTGAATTTACTCGGAAACATGATATACTGCAATTACGCCGTATAATTGATCAATTATTATACGTGACTGAATATTATACTAATCTTGAGACCTTAAGGAGTGCAATATTCTCGCAATGCGTGTGTTATTAGCATCAATGTAAGTCATATCGTGGTACTGTCCATATGCTACTCTACATAATTAATTTGAATCTGCAACTGTTTGCATTCATTTATTCAGGTGTGTTATGTTATTACAGAAGTACATACTTAGTTTTTATATAGCGTTTATATATTTATTAACATATCTGCGTGCTCATTAATTTATGCAGGATCAACGTGCATCTTCAAAGCAGAAAATAAATTCTGGATACTGATTGAAACTATACAAGCAAGTATAATTTATCGCAATTAAGCGATACGTCTATTGTCGTGCCTCATAAAACGGTTAACGTGCTTAATCAATTTAAATATAGTATTTTTTATCTAATTAGTGACAATTATTGTAAATGATTTGTGATTTAGAAACCCTGACCTTTACATATGTTCTTTCCAAGTTTGTGATTAATTGATAAGGTAACCGTGAAATGAGCAAATCTGTTGGTTTACGATCAAGGCAATTTTCAGAACAGGACACTTATGCAATCTCCTCACAATTATTATTTGTATTACACGTACGTAAAGGATCTGGTAAGAGTTTTTAAGAGTAAAGTAATTTATTTTAGTAAATAATTTACAATAATGAGTTTGCCTTCCGGTTTTATTTCTTATTATTGAGGTGGAGCTTACAGAAAGAAATTCATTTGGCTTGCTAAATTTTCACAAAGTTGAAAAATGAGACAGTTCGAGAATGAAGTCGTTAAATACTTTCGTTTTATCATTCCCCCATCTATCATCTTGGCTTGCTTTCCTCGTTCGCACGCTGCATCACTCAATGCACTCTGTAATGACCACTTTCTAAATTTTTAAAAGTGCATTTAATTGGAGGTAATTCTGTAAATTTTACAATTAATTGTGCATTAAAATTAATGTTAAGACAAATACTTTAATCTAAATCTATGAAGGAGTTTCAAGAGATGACTGAGGGCTATACAGGATGTAATCAATTAAGTTTCACATTATAGGTCTATTCGTACAGCATTTCTGACTAGTTTGAAATTGTCAAATATATTCCCCCTTCGAATTAATCACCGTTTTCAAGAGCTGCATTTAATGTGAAACTTAGATCGGCGCATGCCTCTGATAGTTTCGGACTAGTCAGAAGCTGCTGTACGAGTAACTACTATTAATACACAAGAAAGGAAGCGAAGTTGACATACGTTTGGGAAAAATGTTAAAAATAACTCCGGAAAAATATACCGTTAGTTCTTACATAAAACGTTTTAGAAGCGCTGGCTTAGATTTAAAGCCGCGGCTGAGCGGAGTTTATTATTATGCGCAATAAATGATAGGGCAGTAAACTCGCAGATGCAATAGAATAAACGTTGAGGCAGGTCATTTATTACTTTCGTACGAAAGAATACGGCGATTCCCAGCTATTTTTTTAAATTAATATTTAAGTAATAGAAATGCAAATTTTTCACAAAATGATTCTTACATAATAGTATTAATTTATTTCCTTAAGGCCGCTTTACGGTTCGCAATTATTTATTGCCGGCAATGAAAATTGTAGCGATTTGTATTGCACTCATGCGCAGTGTTGTATTTTTATACAAAATGCAAATACTCCGCATGCGTGCAATACAAATCGCTGCAATTTTCATTGCCGGCAATAAATAATTACGAACTGTAAAGCGGCCTTTAATTTAAAATAAAATAGTAATCATAAATCTTATCTAACAAAAAATAGGTAATTCAATTGAGGTCACATTCTAAAAGTATTATTGAAATAAAAAGCACGCCGAACTCGTCATCCCTTAATTTATGATTCTTTATTACGTTCAGACCAAACAAACAAAATTTCGGAAGATCGCGGAGATACTCTGTTCATACGTCCGTTCACAGCGCCAGTTGATTGCGATAGTTCAAGTGTTGTGTTGAAATTTGCACTTTTAATTATTACACGTAGTTTATAATTTAATATTCTGAAAGCAAATAGTGATTTATACTGAATGAAACAATAAAGGTTCGTACCGTTAAACTCGACCGATAAAATCGCACCATATTACTTTATAGCAGTAAATGATTTAAGAATCTTCTTCTCAAAACTTAGGGAAAGCGTTAAGCTACACATTTTTATTAAGTACAGTCAATGCATTTATGTACTTATTTGACGGAACAAGAAAAAAGTTCGCATCCGCAAAATTCTCCTGTCACCAATTTGATTCTATTTGTTTCTAACCAATGTACTTAAAACATGCATTCATCATTTTAACACGCGAAATTTACAAATTCTTCTTCTTCTTCTTCTTCATTTTCCTTTTGCCCATGTGGGCGTCGGCTATATTCTTGTTCATACTTCCACCCATCTCTTCCAGTTATTCCGGTCATTGGCCTGTAGTTTCATTTCATTTAGTGTTTTTCCCTTACTTCTTCCTATCTCCTCTACCTGTTGTATCCATGTCTTTCTCGGTCTCCCTCTCCTCTTCTTCTTTCCTGTCTTTGCTTTCATTACTTTTTTCGCCAGTCTGTTATTGTCCATTCTTGTTATGTGTCCAAACCAGTTCAATATTATCTTGTTCTTCTTCCTTTCTATGTTTTCTTGATTCAATTGCTTTCTGATGTCGTCGTTTCTTATTCTATCCATCTTTGTCTTTCCTGCAATTTTTCTCAATTGTTTCATCTCTGCTGATGTCACCATACTCTCGTGTTTGTTTGTATTCACCCAGGACTCACATCCGTATAGTAACGTTGGTACTATTAGTTTGTTGTATACCTGGAGTTTTACTTTTGTTTCTATCTCTTTTTTCCCAAATATTGTATTATTCAGAGCATAATAAATTTTTGTGGTTTTCTTTATTCTGTTTGCTATCTCTAGGTCTATCTTCCCATCTTCTGATATCATTAGTCCTAGGTATTCATATACTGTTACTTGTTCTATTCGCTCTCCCTTACATTTTATCTCTTCTGCATCCAAAGGTGCTTTCTGATTTATTATCATATATTTAGTTTTTCCTATATTGACCTCCATTTTCATTTTTTCTATTTCTTCTGTCCATATATCAATGAGTGTCTTTTCATTTCTCCTTGTGTCCACGACTAGTACTATATCATCCGCGTATAGCATTCCATCGAATTGGATCGGTAGCATCTGCCTGTATCCTATGGTTGTCCGGAGTCTTGTTGTTCTTTCCCTTGTGTTTTTCAGTATTTTGTCCATTATTAATATAAACAGTAGTGGGCTCAGGCTATCTCCCTGTTTTATTCCTCTTCTCATCTCAAATTTTTCAGATCTTTCACCGTTTAATATTACTATGCCGTACACTGTGTTGTAGATACTTTTGACTATTCTGATCATTTTGCTTGGGCATCCCATCTCTTCTAGTACTCCCCATAATACTGACCTCTTTACAGTGTCGAACGCTGCTTTTAAGTCTATAAACGTAATAAACAGTTCTTCATTAGTTGATGATTCTGATTCTTCCTTCTATAATTTTTGTATATACTTTAAAAGCTGAGGACGCCAGACAAATCGCTCTATAATTTTCGCATTCGAGTTTATTTCCTTTCTTGTGTACGGGTACTATTAGGTTCTCCTCCCACTCTTTGGGAATGTCCTCATTATTCCATGATGTTCTGTATATCTCCAAAACCACTTTTTACCCTCCTCTCCCATCCATTTTAACATTTCCGGGTCTATTTCGTCTGATCCGCATGCTTTTCCTACTTTGATCTTTTCAAGTCCCTCTTCCAGTTCTTCTCTGGATATTTCTTCTTCTTGGTCCTCTGTCCGTTCCTCAGTTCGTACTATTGTGGCTTCGTCTTCCTGTTTAAACTTTTCTTCATAGAAGTCTCTCCATACTTGTAATATCTCTGTTGTTGTGATCTTTATTTTTTGTGTTTTATCTCTCACGCCCCTCACTTCTTTCTTCTTTTTTCCTCTCATTTTTCTTATCTTGCTCCAGAAAATTCTATTGTTGCTTTCATGTTGTTGGTTTAATTCTTCTTCAAATTTCTTCCAGCTATTCCTTTTAGCTTCCCTTACTCGTTCCTTTACTTTGTCTCTCTGTTTGTATTGTATTCCTTCCTATCCTCTTCTGCTCTCGTTCTATTATATTTCTTCCATACCTCTTTCTTCTGTTTTATTATTGTTTTCAGTTCTTGGCTCCACCAATCTGTTCTTTTCTGTTTTTATTTACAAATTAAATCACGTAATGTGTTATTTGTTTACAAAGTATGGAATATTATAATGTAATTATTATTTATATTTACAGTTGGTTCTTGTCCGATGAAATTTGTATCACAAAATCTTTTAAGCGGACACTAAATTATTATTATTATTATTATTATTATTAAATCGCGCACTATACACTTTACGTTTCGCAGTCGTTCGACAGCTTCGTCAGAAGTGAAAATATGTTGTCGAAATAAACAAGGTTGTCAAAGGAAACTGAAAAAGTAACTTGATTTTTTTTTTATATATCATATTTATTTTTCAATCTAAAAATAATTTGAACATTACAAATGTTAAAAAATTGACAGATCTATATTCTATTTAAGGAATCGAGAAAACTACAAAATGTATCATTTAAATTTGCAAAATCAGTACGTTTATTAATAGAATTCGACGACATTTTTATTTTACACATTTCAATAAAACGTCTTTTGAAAATATTAGACTCGTAATATAAAATGTTAGTATTTTCAAAATCAAAATTATGGTCATTTTCTAATGAATGTTCTACAAGCATTGAATGATTTTGATTATTTTTTTGGATATATTTATGTTGGTCTAGACGTTTTTTTAAATTTTGGCTTGTTTCTCCAATATAACATGAATTACAATTGAAACATTTAATTTCATAAACTACGTTAGGTTGTTTTATTATCGATTATCTAATGAAATAGATGGACGAAATTTCGTTATCGGACTGTGTTGCGTGCGGGCGACACTGACCCAGTGACCGCGACATTTGCAGAATTTATCATTTTACGATGTGTTTATAAAAAACGCAAACACATGACGAACGAGCAGAGGTTTCCAACAAAAGGCGATGCGCTCTTGTGGTAGGTCCGTTTTTAATTCATGATCACTGATATTTGCAGAATTAATTCCTTATGTGATGAAGAACTTGCAGTATTAATAATTACACCCTGCATGTATGAGCAGTAGGCAGGTAAATGCACTGTTGTAATTTGTTACTAAAATTACATGGAAAGAGGAATTGCGACAGTTTTTTCTGTGATGAATTTATAAAATTTACATTCATTTGATGACGTCTCTCGAAGTTTTAGGCGTTGCTGTTGTGCACCGATTCACTCAGTTCCGTTCAAGGCCTTTCTGATACTTAAAATATCCACCTGAATTTATGAAGTAAAAAGTAAATGGGCTGATTAGTAAATGGAATATTAAAAAAATCTTATTATTTGTAGTTGCCATCACCGGAACTAGCGTACGGTTCTGGTCCCTTTTGAAATATTGTGATTATTTATTTGTTTATCCCATTATTTACATTTTCAAAATGTCCCCTTCCAAAATAAGTAATTCTCTCCGAGAGATGCTGCCTTCTAGTGGGACCCCCTTTTGGTTCAGCTCATTTAGGTCAGTGGAGTGACTTAAGTTGCCTACCTTTAAGGATAATGTCATTTAAATTTAACTGATTGGCTTCGTACTGCGCGTGGTATCTAAATGGTCCTTATCTCACTTAAGGAGAGTGGTTTTGGTTAAAGTTTGTCGTGCAGGCATGGAAACTGGTTACGTTAACGCTTAAAGCGGGAGATATTCTCTTGAGTAACCCTGAGGTAATTTAGATTTACAAGAATTTTGAATTTCAATTTCTCGGCTTTTTACATATTTGTAATAGACTAAGTACATTCACAAGAAAATGTGTACTTATACGTTACGTTCAGCAGAAGCAATATTTTTAAGCTTTGTATTCAAGAAACGTCTTTTGGTTATAAAAGTCATAGCCACCAGTAAAGTAAAAGTCAAAAATTTGAATTGTAAACACATCAAATTTTATAGCATCCATTGTATCAGTAAATAGTGCTAATTAAAAATGATTTATAATTATGTGTTTTACGTAGGTGGACAAATGATTTTAATTTATGAGCTCATAATGTGAGCATTATACAGCAAATTATTTTAATATTTTTAATTATTTCGATACGTCCATGAGAAAAGAAAGAACTATTTTTCATCAACCTCAACTTGAAATATTCGCACAGGTGCATGTTTGTGGAGCTAGGACACATGTAAAAGTGGAAGGTATTCATTCCATTTGATTTTGTTTATGCAATACACATTTAAGTTTGACACTAACCTTGTCTGCTATTGTAACAATGCACGTATACTTATGTACAACATTCTTACGTTCACCATAATGCGCCCGTCTTGTGTATATTATTAACTCTCGTACCTATTAATGAGTTTGCCTTGCGCTGTTCATTTCTATTGCGTTAACTTTTTTTTTTAAATACAACGTATCCGTTATTAATCATTTGAGACGGTGATTTCTGTTAATGATATTCACGTCTAATTCACACACCTTGTTCAACAATTTGTCACAGAAAAGAAATAAGTAGTGTAAAGTAGTTGTAAAGGAAAAATGGCAGCCAGCACAGATCTGAATACATGTCGTTAGCTGGACCATTAACCATTCATAATAGTTAATGACTTTCATATTTTCATTCAAAGAATACTCTTATTGAAGATTAAATAAACAAGAAAAGAAAAAAACGCAAGATAAAACGCTAGACTTTAATGTAATTTATAACGAATTTAAACTTTAACAGAAGATTGATAGATAATTAACATTTTTCAACCATATTTAATTACACTACTTGAATTGACAAATACATTTCTTAAGAAAATAATGAGAACTATAATGACACAGATGTTTTGATATAAGATGATGTTATAAGTTATAACGAGTGATCAATATCTTTTCGACTCAAGTGACCTGTGGAAATAAAATCGTGTGTCTTTGATTAGTTCATTATTTCAAATGAAATTTGAATTATTTATATTGTATTCCTATATAAAATCTAACTGCTGTTTCTATGTATTACCTAAATGTTTTTTTTTATAAATTTGGATATCAAATCCCAAGTTCACATTTCCCACTTAAAAAGAAAGCACGCGTCAAGAGGATATACGCAGCCGCAGCTCGTAGCGAGGACAAGTTTTAAGGTTACGTTCGGTGCATGAGTTTTATTATGGTAATTCAGTTAAATCGCTATATTTTTGAATTAATTAAATTTAGTGCAGTAAAATGTATTGGAATAAATGTTATGTTTATAAAGATAACGACGTCAAATGTATACAACGAGAAACTGGTTGATGGAAGGTGCGTAAAATGTCCGTTGTCTTCCAGTAAACACAAGCAAATTCTGTGTTTTAAATTATTAATAACATTCGCTAGGATTACTGGATTGTTATTTAACTGTTCACAATGCAACAATAAACTCTTATGAACAAAGATTTCTGTTAATAAAGTAAATTTACTGACACTGACAGTTATAAATAATTGAAACGACACTTGAAAAAATGAATTAATCAAAGACACACAATTTCTTTCCGTAGGTCACTTGATTAGAAAAAATATTGATTACGCGTTATACTACAATGTAGACTGAATTTCTGAGTAAAGGAGAAAATAATATTCAGTGTCGTTTACCGTATTTTATTGCATACAGGGTATTATCAAATTGTGTAGAATAATTTCACAGGCTGGTAGCTCAAGATCAAAAATTGTTATACATTTTATGTTGTGATATGCCCTATAGTTTGGGTGACAATTTTATGCTGTGATCTCAAGGTATTTTACAAATTTTCTAATTTTTTTATTATTTTACTTTCTTACTTCGTTGTTTTTTCTCTCGGAGGCTCTTCTTCGATGATGAATTTTACAGTGTATCTCATAGACCAATTTCTTTGTTGTAGAGTGTATTTTATGTGATAAATTTTGGATGTAGATGGCCCTCGCTAGCCTTCGCATTCAAAATTATCTAATGTCAGTGTGTGTGTGTGTTTGGGTGTATAATAAAAAAAAGTAGTAGAATAAAAACGTAAGGCACAGTTTATTGCACCACTTTAAATAATAAATTTTCACAAATTAATTATTATTCCGCAAGAAGTAGTTCGGATAATTTAATATTTAGATCAGGTTTTTCACAAAACCTTACTCACTGAAAATTTACTCACTGATTTACACGATGCTCCGGTAAAGGTTCCATTGCATGCCTCGGAAATCGCGCATCGGTGTTCTCATAGCGTGACGGGTTGTAGGTTCACGCGATCGCTAACACAGCGTCCTCATTCGTTCATTCTCCGAACTTCTTACTATAACCTATCGTTTCCTTTACACATTGCTATTTTAATTAATATTTAACTTAATTCCTACGTACCTATTTATATTTAAAAAAATCTAAATTATTTATAATAAATAGTTAATTTTAATTTGATTATTTCCAAAAATATTTACCTAAAATTAAGAGATTTGGAAAAACAACTTGAATTAAATTATTTCTTAAACAAATCTGCTAAAATACGTTTAATACACTATCCTATAATTTATTTTATTATTTTCAAAATTATCTCATGAAGTTTTCAAAGGAACACGTACTGTTCATAAACACCACAATATAATATGGTGTCCTAAATGTAACCGTTTTCGAAATATGACGAAATAAATAAAGGCATACAATACTTTCGGCCATATGCGGATTTTGGTGGGGTGTTGTCAGACGTTCATTTCTTCGTTTATTCTAAACTTAAAGCAATAAGCAAATTTATTTTCGTGAAGCTGACGTAAAAATTTAATAAAAAAACATTGTAAATTATTTTTTCCAATGGGAATATTACTTTGGATGCAGTAATTTCCATTCTTTTTGTCGCATTTTGTTGTAAGTTATTGAAATTTTTTTCTCGAAAACGAATACATTTAGAGTATCATATTATATGTACAGTGTGTCCCAGGATTAACTTCGGGATTGGTGTGATGACCCAAAAATTTTCGACTACGTGTATCATATTTTGTAAACAAGTTTTGCTTGACCGAGAATGGATTTTAACCAAATATTAGCGTAAGTGGTATCTAGCTGGCGTAGTTATTCCAAGAAAACCGTAAAGCATTGTAGGTAAAGTGGGTTTTCTATTACTTTAACGCAAACATTTTATTAAAATAAAATATTCGAAATTTGAAATTATGGAAGTATGCCAAAATTTATTGCATTTGAACAAAAATATTGAATACAGTCAACAACAATTTTAAAATAATTTTGTGCAAATCGGTTTTGATTACAGCAGATTCCTCGAGCATGCTCTGTACAGCTGTTTTAGGCCTAATTGGGCCTTCGTTAGCAGAACCGTAGCTCGAGAAATCCACTGCAAACCAAACCGATCTGTCCTAGGTTATTCGCCCTTGCGATGTGAAAGTAATGAACAATTTTAAACTTTTCTTTAAAAAAATCGCAATACTTTTTCTCCATAAATTAAAAACAAAAAACATTTGACAAACAAAAGTTTGGCATTACTGAGTAACAAATATCAACATAATAAGTAGCATGCTTACCCTCCAACAAAAAATATTTGTGGTGCAGTGCTATGGACTTGGTGAACTAAGTTACGAAGGGGTGGTGAGAAGATTTCAACAACAATTTTCAGGACATTCATTGAGCAGTAACACGGTCAAAAATATTGTAACAAAATTTTCCAGGACAGGGAAAATTAGAAGAAAAGTATTAAAATTTTTGATGAAGACGATATGGCAACTGTTGTGGCTATGGCGGACGTTAAGACCAATGGGAAAAAATCTTTAAGGCAAAGGGCGGCAGGGCGGGGATTAGAAAATTGTATTTACAGAGAATTTATAAAGCAAAGAAAATTATTCCATATAGAGCTAAATTTATTCATACACTGCAACCAAGTGACGAAGCAAAACATTTGGATTTTTGTTTGTGGGTTGGGGAAAAATGTATGCACAATAGATATTTTTGTAACTGCATAATATTTTCCGATGAAGCTACTTTCACCACCAATGGAGTGGTTTTGTCACAAAATTGTCGGTATTGCTTGGATGTTAACCCAAATTTTAGAATAAACTGCAAAAGTCAATATTTAAAAAAAGTAAATGTTTGGTGCGTTATCAGTTATGAAAAAATGATTAGACCTTATTTTTTGGACAGAAATTTGAATCGGTTTACTTATTTGGAAATACTACAAAATTGTCTGGAAGATTATTTAGACGGAGTAAAACTGGAAAGAAAGGTGACAAAATCAAGGAAACAAATGAACAAAATTTTAAAAATACGTAATAACATTAAAAAATATAATAATCATAAAAACAAATGATTTCAGAGCACAATTCAGGAGATTCATATATTTAAAAAAACTATTTGGGAGGAAAGATGAAAAAACAAAGAAAACAAGTAAACAAAATGTTAAAAAATAATTAACAATAAAATTTCAAAAATAATAAAAACAAAAGACAATTTAATAGATTAATAATTAAAAAAAGGAAAAGAATGATGAAAAAGCAAAAAAAAACAAAGCAATAGAATTTAAAAAATAGTAAATAAAAAAATATTAATGAAATAATAAAAACAAAAGACAATCTATTTCACAGAACAATTCAGTAGGTTCGTAAGTTAAAAAAAAACTGTTAGGGAGGAAAGGTGACAAAACAAAGAGAACAAATGAACAAAGTTTTCAAAAATGAATAACAATGACATTAAAAAAATAATAAAAACAAAAGACTATCGATTCATAAATTTAAAAAAACTGTTTGGGAGGAAAGGTGACAAAACAAAGAAAACAAAGGAACAAAATTAAAAAAAATAAATGGCAATAACATTTGAAAAATAATAAAAACAAAAGACAATCGATTCTACAACACAACTTAAGAAATTAATAATTTCTTTAATAAAAAGAACGATGAGAAAGCAAACAAGACGAAATATTGCGGTGTTTATGTAATGTTTTTTTTTTAATTTCATAAAGAAATAATTTTGTAAAAAATAAAGTAAATTGAGAGTAATGTATTAAATGTGTTTTACAGGATTTGTTTGTGAAATTGTTGAATTCAAGTGTGTTTTTCGAATATTTTAAGTTTATGTAAATATTTTTCGAAATAGGCGACTTAAAATTACATGTTTATTCTAAATAAATTACTTAGAATTTTTGAAATGTAAATACGTAGAAATTAAGCATAGAATTGTAATAATTAGAAAAATTTATTTAATAATATCAAAACGACCCGGATGTTAGAAGGAAACTGTAGGTAGTAAGGAGTTCGGAAATTGAATAAGTGAGGGCGCCGTGTAGGGGAGGCACCCAGTCGCGTTTCATAAGCGACCGACGGAAAACGGAGGCAGCCAAGCACGCGCTTCGGAGAAGTAAGATATATTGGCGGTTTTATGAAAAACCGACCAAACGTATAAACTTCGTCTTTTTAAAACTCCGAACTTCTTTATGATATAAATTTGTTTATGCAACTTTTCGAAATTGAATTAATAAAATTGTTGTTTCTACGTTTAATTCTACGAAATATCTTCTTATTTATTCACCCACATACACACACACGCTCACCCACACGCTGACAGATGATTTTGAATGTGAAGGTTCGTGAGTGCCAACTACATCCAAAATTTAACACACAACAAATACACTCTACGAGCAAGAATTAGTCTACGAGATACACTGCAAAATACATCATCGGAGCAAGAGCCGTCGCAGTAAACAACGAAGTAAGAAAGCAAATAAGAATAACAATAAACAAAATAAGATTTGAAAAAAGAAATTGACAAATTACCCCGAGAGAACAGAGCAATAAATTAATACACGAAAAATAAAACAAATACCCAAAAAGCGAAATGACAGCAATATGTAATAGAATTTTTAAGAAATACTAAATTATAAAATAAATAATAAAAACAAAAGACAATCGATTTCACGGCACAATTTATAATCATTTAATAAATAAAAAAAACTGGTTGTCAGAAAGGTCTTCCTCCTCCTCCTTTTTTTTGCTTCCCATATTTTAAAAATGAAAGTGCTAGCAAGATGTCATAAATGAAGAATGAAGAAAGAGTTACAACACGATGACTTTACTTCTGCTTTAAATAAATAAATAGAATCACCTCTTCGCATTTTACGCATTTGTAATTCGATTGTGTAACCTGCTATGCAAATTGTAGCCACTTCAATAAAATATACATACATATGAGCAAACACTCGAAAAGAAAACGTGTAATATGAAACCGTGTCAAAACACTAAACGCCGAAAACAATAGGACAGGCAACCGGAGTGTTGAAGATTTTCTCATTATTATGCTGCAATGTGCTGCACACAATAAATTGTTCACGCAAGTTAACTCATAAAGTTGCGCCAATTTAACCTTGCTTCTTGTACAGGAGTTATTGACAGTAATGTTCCTAAACTCACATTTCATAAAAACATTGAAAAAGTATTTTTCAGATTCAATTTTTCCTTCGCCTTTATAACATGGCTTGAGAATCGAGTGAAGTTCAAGTCCATTATTAATGCAGTAGACATCATTACGAAATTTCAATTTTACATAATAAATTTGCTTAAGGCTCAAGTTTGTTTATAAAAATTCGTCCTTTCATCGTCACTTTGATATATTCCTGACAAGTTATATTTCGAACGCATTACGTAAATTAGGAACGGCTTCAGTACGTTAATAAGACCGGGTGTTTAGTGAAATTGGAATTCTTGAGAAACGTGGCATGCCCAATTAAAACAACAACTTTCATCTGGCAGTTGGTTTTATTGTCAATTTTTTTGCGCTTCCGTTTGACATAGAGCCTGTATAAATTACCGTTAAATGACCAGCTTTACGCGCATTCAGCCATAACTAAAATTTTATTATACATGTGTATAACTCATGATACTGGTATTTATATTTCTTTAAAAGCGTTATAATTGCCTCAGTGTTTATAATTTGACGCCATTAGTCGCATAATAGCATCGCTCTAAGTTATATAATACGTTGCAGAGCTATATAATTTGATATATCAAATTTCTAGTTTCAGGGTACTTAAATTTTTTTAATAGTTAACTCAGAAATACGCGAATGAATTTTTTATATTAACATTACAGATAAAAGTTGTTAATTCTCATATGTAAAATATGAACTAAATAATCTTTTTCAATAAAAAATTCAAATTTATTTGTACTGATCGACAGATGGCGTTTGTTTAAGTTAACTTCAAGTCACCAAAACTTTATTTTTTAAATGGAACACCCTGTATATTTTTACTCTATCGGATGCAGAACTTAATTAATTCCATATTTGTGTGAAATGAAAAGTAGGAGTTTCAAAAGAAAATTTGACAGTGACTTCCTGTTCAACTGGAAGTTCGAATACTTTGAAAATATTTTCATTAAAAAGTACACTAGCGGCCGTGGGAGAGTACAAATTTTCAGAGAAAAATAATGAAGACAAGTGCCTAAACTTCTAATGAACGGATTCCTTGAATCACCCTGTATAATAATCTTGTAATAACGTATGTATTTAATGTTATGGTTCGCAGGATATGAAACTTAAAAGAATGAATTAATCCTTTTAGCAGGGAATACACGATCCCACATGTCTTAGCACATGTACGCGCGTACATGTTCGCCGAACATCAACGTGCGTGTGTTGCCCCGAAAAACGCTTCGAACATGTACGCACATACAAAAAGTCCATCGAACTTGTTTTCTGGTTTTCCTGAGGTTTTCCTGAAAACAAGTGCGTGCGTTGATGCCAATTTATGATTTTTAATAAATAACTTTCCGGCAATGTGTGGTGGCAGATTCTGCAATTGGAACTATTAAACTGGGGATTTACTACAGCTTTATCACTTTCAGATAACTGACTAGGTGCACGTCACTGCCACCAAAGATAACTCTTCGGACATCGTCTTGGTTGATAACTGGACTATGATGTCTTAAGACATGTTCGATCGTGTGTAGTATGGTACTATGTGACGTTTATGTTTGGCGAACATGTACGCGCGCACATGTGTTAAGACATGTTGGATCGTGTATTCCCTACTTTTCGCGGAATTAGAAAATAACAAACCCAACTTTAATAAAATGATTTGAATTTTTCGAACGTTCTATTACATGACATATTGCACCACACAAGACAATTTCCGTTTAATACTTTTTCGTTATGTCTAGGATAGTCTGCAAAAAGTTACGTGCCATATTCTATTTGTTTATGTTCGAAGCAGTGGCCTTAATCAACTGTAACAAATGCATTTAAACTTTTTCTTCCTGCCTTTTTTCTTTCCTGTAATATTTTAACACGTACTTTGATTGATTTGCGTGGGATATAATTTTATCTTTTTTTCTTTAAATTAGGTTTTCGAAAGTAAGAATACCTCATGTGTTCTCTTTTAAATGTACTACCATTAGAATTAGTTTAGAATTACTTTTTAATTCTACGGCCACCGAAGGATAAAAAAATAAACAGC
The DNA here is from genome assembly GCA_033060865.1 of Dorcus hopei. Taxonomy (NCBI): domain Eukaryota; kingdom Metazoa; phylum Arthropoda; class Insecta; order Coleoptera; family Lucanidae; genus Dorcus; species Dorcus hopei. The sequence goes on along the minus strand of CM065424.1, from coordinate 16,522,837 downwards.
TTGCGATTCCTCTGCTAATATACAGCACGCGCCGGTTCAAAAGAGATGTCCTATATGTACGCAAAAATAACCAGTACCTATCAATTTTTATTAACAGGACGCAAGTTTTAAAATTACTGGTAATTATACAGGGTGAGACAAAAAATAATAAATATTTTCTCAACAAATTTTGATTGCTCTCATTTCAAATTCCCTTCTCGCAGTATGAATTTAAATAAATTTTCTTATAACATTAAAAACTTCTCACAATTGTACACGTTCAGATACAGTTAACTCATTTTTACAAAGTTCTTTAACTGCAAACAATGGAGTCAGATATGCAAATGCATTCTTATTCGTGGCTTATTAAATAATTAATTCATGTAAATGTTGAGCAACATCGATTAAAATATGTAACGACGCAAAAAGAAACCCCCATTTTAAAATACTCCACGGAATGGTGTGCCTAACGGCGAAGGCCGTCCCCCCAGATAAAGTAGTTCAATACGTTCTATTATTTCTGATTGAATTGAAACGAGACTTGGTATAAGTAAGCAATTTTTTCATCGCCAAGTGCAAGGTGTAATTCAATACAATTAATAGATTAATAGATGCATTATTAATAAGGAATGATAAGTCACTTTTGTTGTTACGGAATTGTATGAAAATAACAATATGCACGTTGTCCATAAATTCAATTTTTTTTTTGCTAGGTGCACGACAAAACGAAAATTAATTTAAAAATTCCTTGTAAAAATTAAATTAAATCTTGAAAGTAATGCTATGAAATGTGTGGTTGTGGTTACATAATTTGGCATAGTTATAATTAAGGCTGCCTGTATGAATTTTTAATTAAAACGTTATTGCATAAAATTTCAGATGAATTTTATCGAATGCCTTATGTACACACATAATATGTTCTCAGCCCCTCTATAATTCCGTTCAACTATGAAACAACACTCGATTAACATTAATGATATACAACTGACAATTAAAACAATTAATAATAATTAAAAAATAAAAAAAGTGAGTGCGTACGTGAAAATAAACGCAGATAATTAGCGAGGCCTTGGAACTGTGGAGCTGGTGTGGAGTGGGTACTACATTTTATTTCCGATATGAAAGTAGGTACTATTTTAGTGCTTTATTATAAATACCTATTATAAGTGGTAGGCGGAGTAGGCCATGCGTATACAATTTATTACGCGGCGGATACTTGAAAAATCGCAACAGTTTTATTATCTAATTGGCAACGCCAAGCTTGCGAAAAATTCGAGCCAACTCACAATCAGTCAGTCCTTGAATGCACGATATTCATAATTAATTCCCCACCGTTCGTGATTGACAAGCCATTGAAGAAAGTGCGTGCACCTTGAATATCCTGTGTACGTGCATATTTCATATTAAGGAATTTCGAATTTTACAAACTCTCACTCTATCCGTTTTCAAAATTAATTCCCCATTACAAGATAAAATTATTCATATATGGCGATAGGTTGGTCATTTCTTCATTCATTGGCTACTGCCACCACCACCACCACCACCACCATAATACTTGACTTAGATTAGATGAAGTAAGGTTTGTTCTAACAGAAGTTGGGCGACATGAGCCTCGAAGGCAAACCTCGAATAAATCGACCTTCTCTGTTCTTGCATGTCATGTAGGAGTAGCTGCTGTAAGTAATAACATTTTATCAATAGCGTTTGAAATTAACGTTTGGAATCTGCAGACAACACCATTGTTAATCAGAAGTTCAAATTTAGCAAAGAAGGAATATGTACAAGATGTTACTTAAAGATCCTACACTACAAATTACATTGGGCAACAAAATTTGACCAGTCCTAGAAAAATAGATAAGAGTTTTGCTTTGTGGTTCAGCTGCTGTAACACTGTACCACTCACAAAAACAGAACCAACAGCAAAAGGATCAGCGACAACGACCTTGGTGATACCCTGTATTCCGCAGAAGAAAAAAAAACCTGACGCCCTTTCAGCCTGAAGCCACGGAAGCTTTCCAGAGAAAAAACGAGCAGTTGCAGAGTTATCTGAATTTGTGATCATTTTTTTAGGTAAATCAAATCACTAATAAAGAAAGGACAATGGTTTTCCCGTAATGCCTCTGCTTCATATAAAAGTACCATCATACATCAGGCGTAGCTTGTCCTCATAGAAATTGATTAATCCTATAACTTACATACATCTGCATGTGAAAGATATAATAGAAGAAAAAAAGAATTTATTCATTACAGATGAAAGTAGTTAATTAAGTTAAGAATTTTAACAGTCGTGAATATTTAAATTGATATTTGATAACATGACAGAATGGCATAGATAAAAATCCTGCATTAAGTTTTTAAACCACATTGATATTTTTTTAACAACTTACCATATCTACATATTATACCAAAAATATAGAGTTACATAATTCTATGCTCTTCTACCATTACGTGTACGATTTGAAGAAGTTGAGTTGAATTCGTATTTCCACTCTCTTCCTTTTTGGATTAGTTTATTTATTTCAACAAGAGGCCCAGCACACAGATTCCTGCCTCGTGGCAAGTTTTTATAATATTAAGTGGTCTTACGTATCTAGCTTTCTGTTGTTCCTTCTTCTTCTAGCTTTTTCAACATCGCTTCTTCTAATGTCATCGAAGTCTTTTGATTCTGTTGCTTCTCCTTGCTACCTTTTCCTGGATGTACCATTTCATGTATTTTTTTTTGTAAATCTATCTTCTTTTATCCTGCCTATGTGCCTCAACCATCCCAGTAGTGTCTTTTATATCTCCGTTATCACTAGTTTTGCTTTCAATTGCCTGCAGGCTTCATTCCAAATTTTATCTTTCCTCGCTTTTGCTCTGTAATTTTCTTAAGCCGCATTTACACCAAACGAGCGAATGTTCATTCTATCTATTTCATTAAACTTAATATGAATCGAGCATTTTATCTGCCTTCGATCGGAGAGAAGCCAAGTGTTCTAAGAATGTTGACATAAACTGTGATAGGAACGGACAGTTCTATACATCAAAGGATTTTCGCATTCGTCTGAACATTCGTGTTTTTGATCTAAATTCCATATTGTCGCGCACACTCTCTCCAAAATATAAAAAAACAAAAAAAAGAGCGAAACGGCGATTCGCAACGAATCCCAAAGTCGAGTGTGTACGACAGGTTACCTGATAGGGAATAATAAGAAAAGACAATCCCGAAACGGATACAAAATAACCTACCTGGGTCGCCTGTTGCTGTGACCAAAATCTCGTGTCGGTGGAGAAGGCCGTGGGCAAACAGTTTCGCACAGGTAACTGTAGAAATGGCCAGCTCCATTAACATTCACTAACGTGTATGTATGGCCGTTTCAATTCGCCTAAAATTCGGTTGCGAGAAAGCATGCCGTGGAGTACTCCCCTCAGCGCTCCCTATTAAAGATATTGCAAAATTACTGATCGTAACGTAATGACAACTGCAATATAAAAACTTACTAGAGGCGCTGAGGGGAGTACCCGTCAAAATTTTTAAAAGTCGAATTGAAACGGCCATACATACACGTCAGTGAATGTTATAATGCAGCTGGCCATGCTGTAGATCGAAAAGTGGCGCCACCTGTTGAAGATTGTTGAAGATTGCAACAACTTACAATCGCGGAATTCCCCCAACAGGAGAGAAATCCCCACTCACTAGTTAGTTCAGTTCCGATTTGATCCGTCCCGGAAGGGAACAGCGAAAAGGGGGCGTAATATTCGCAAAATATCGACGTCAAAAGAAAAACAAACAAGCGCCTCGTTAAACAGGCTTTAATGAGACCAATAGCGGCAAATGTAATGTCGCACATACAAAAAAAGTTCCGCATTAAACTCTTTACAAAAAAAAAAATTATATAAAATATAACGCAAAAGCAAAATTGAATAACATTGATCACGCGAAGCGCGTGATAAACTAAACCGTACGTTAGGGATCCCACACGTCCATTTACAGGACAGGACTGAAAAGCAATCGAAATACGTAATGTCAAAAAAAATAGATTCATTATTAGAATTATTAGAATTATTACAATAACTTTGATCACGCGAAGCGCGCGATAAACTAAACCGTACGTTAGGGATCTCACACGTTCGTTTACAGGACAGGACTAAAAAGCAATCGAAATACGTAATATTAAAAAAAAGATTAATTAAACTACGGTAAACACTTGTAAACAAGCAAGACAAACACTTAAATCTAGGCGCCGAAATAAATCCAAAATTGATATGACAACAAAAAACGTTCGTCACTGTACATACGACGACCGTACAATTACGGCATTGAGCGTGTCCAACCGTGTAATGCAAAAATGAAATTAAAAAAAATACGATACCCAGAAGACCTCCGAAGCACTCCGTCTCGCAGCGCCTTCGGGGGCGCAGATTTCGCGCCAACGAGGAGATGGCTAACTTGTCCTTGGAGTTAAGTGGCGAGAGTACGAAGAAAGATTGCTTCCGAAAGTCAAATGTTACGACACGCTCGCAAAAAACTCCCAAACGGAGGGGGGGGGGTTAAGTACCCTCTAAACCTTGTTACCACCCGTAACTGCTCGCTACTAAAACAGAAACGACAAAAACGAATTAAAATCAAGGGAAAAATAAAAGGACATGTAAGCGGCTTACCTCGGCCTGGGAAAGCCGAGCGTTCGACGAAAGAAACACCACGTGGCACGTGCGGTGATCCAGATAAATTCAAAAATGTCGGAAAAATATGTGGTCAGAAACCTCTACCAATCCGTAACTTCTTGGGGAAATCTCACAGCACCCCAACAGGGCGCGGAGATACCAAAATTTCGTACACCAGAACCGCTGAGACACCCAAGGGATCAACATGCACTCACACGCAAAACCAAAAAAATGCCGGCTGGGCCACTCTCTTGCTGGCTTTGTAAAATTTTTCAATGCGCCTGTCTACCCAGAACCCCTCGCGTTTTCTAACTTAAAACAAGTGCGATACACCGACTCAGGGAGAAGATCATGACCACCGAACAGGTCAACCGGGGTATTCATAAATAATACAATAAAAATTATATCAAATAAAATAATATAGACAATGAACAAAGTAACATGCGTCCAACAATTATTGTAGTCCTGGGTGGCTGTCGTATCACACATAAATGTCGATTTTTACTTCGTATTGTTGTACTGAAGTCTCAAATCTTGACTGGTGACTGTGCAATCAAACATAAATGTCGTTTCTTACTTCGTATCCTTGAATTGACCTCTCAAATATTGACTGTTAGACTACAAATAAACGTTTCTTTACGTATTTAATGTTTTAAAGCCATTTGAAACAATAATTAGTTAAAAATGTTTGACTCTACAGCCACCCAGGACTACAATAATTGTTGTACACACGTTAGATATAGTACAAAATGACCTGAGCTACTTACACTGAGAAAAATGAAATAGTTAAGTCAACAACATTTTGAATGTCAACTTTTTGTGCGTTGACTTAAATAAAATGTACTTATTTCAACAGTAATATTCTTAACTAAACATCTTGGAAACTGTTGAAATAACACCAGGAAAATGTTAAACTATTACATTTGACTAAACGATGTAAATGTTTTGCCTTAAAATTAGGGATGCACCAATATGTATCGGCCAGCCGATATATCGGTAAATCATAGCCGATAATATCGGCCGATATATCTGCCGATATTTTAGCCGATATATCGGCCGATATTAAAAATTATAACACAAGACTGAATGGTTTATCGTATTCCGTGATAAATCCACATATGGTCCGTTCAATGCTCACCATGATTCTGAAATTTAATTACAACACAATAATGACAGAGAGTTCTACCAAAATGTTTAAAGACATCTCTTAGACAACTGTATATTTAATTTTGTCGTTATGCATTTAAGGTACAGTTTTCAATCTACTTTTAGAGCCGGGATTATAAAGCCAAGTTAGTTTTAACTATCGGTTTGATCTTTAATCCCATCGTAACAATTGTGGACGCATTTTTTGTTATGTCAATAAGTTGGGAGTTAAAGTTAACTTGCTTTTATAATCCTGAGCCTAAGGGCCAGTTTCATAATCGAATTTAAAAGAGACTTTAAATTTAAAGTCACTTTCAGATGTCAAGACAAATATGAAAACACATTTGATTACACATCTGAATGTGACTTTAATTTTAAAGTCTCCTTTAAATTTGATTATGAAACTATATGCAAGGCCCGATCTAGGGGGGCGCAAGCAGGGCACCTGCCCAGAGCGGCAAATTTTGGGGGCGGCAAAATTGGGTAGAAAGAGAAAATTAAAATCAATAAAAACCAAGAAATATAAAAGTTTTTGAAAAAGCGATAAAAATGTTTATTACTGCTTCATAAAAATGTCATAGTAAAAAAATCAAAAATGATACTCTTTTGTAGGACAAAAAATTCCGGACACCCAATTTAATTTCTGTTATCGTAGGAAAAAATTGGTTTTTGTTTTGTTTTTTTTTTTACAACATGTGAAACATCTACAAACTAAGATTGGGAAATAAAAAAGGAGTAGCATACTTTTGATTTATTTGCAAAACTTAAGACAAACCAAAACTGTGCAAAATTATCTTTACTCAAAAAATCTTAGTGTGCTGCTTATTCAGTTTTCCTAAGTTGAACTGCTTTTGTTGAATGCGCATTTTAACTGTCTAGAGTGACGTTATTGTTTGGAAAAAATGCGACCTGAAAATGTAGCTCGAGCAGTAGCTTTAAATGAAGATGGACGCAGCATAAAATACATCGCCAATGTGTTGAATGTTCCTCGAAGTACCATCCAAGACGTAATCCAACGATATCGCCAAACTGCAGAGTACACGAGAAGACCAGGATCGGGGAGACAACGCATCACAAACCGACGACAAGACCGCTTTTTGGTGTTATCTACACTACGCGACCGTGGTTTACCATCAACGGTTTTATCTTATCAGGTGGAAGAGGTACATGGTACTACAGTTTCAGCTCGAACCGTTCGCCGAAGATTGCAGGAATACGGATTGACATCAAGAAGACCTGCAGCTTGTCCCCTTTTGCTCTCAGCTCATCGTGTTGAGCGACTACGTTTTGCACGTGAACATAGACATTGGACAATGGAGCAATGGAGCTCCGTATTGTTCACGGATGAATCTCGTTTTCGTCTACGTTCACCAGATGGACAAGAACGTGTGTGGAGAAGGCCAGGTGAACGGTTTTCAGATTGCTGCATAATTCCAAGAATACCATTTGGTGGTGGCAGTATAATGGTGTGGACTGGTATTTCAATGCACGCGAAAACTGAGCTTGTTCTCATTGAAAATGGTGCGATGACGGCTGAAAGGTACATCAACGAATGTTTAGCTGATCATGTCGTACCATTTGCTCCATTCGTAGGTGAAAATTTTACGTTAATGCACGATAACGCACGACCACACATTGCACAGGTGGTTACGCGCTATTTGAATGAAGTCAATATTCATCGATTACAATGGCCAGCTCGAAGCCCGGACTTGAACCCAATAGAAAACCTATGGGATTCATTGGGGCGACGAGTTCGGCATCGACAGCCCACACCAGTAACAATTCAATAACTCAGAGTAGCTCCTGTTGAAGAATGGGAAAACATCACACAAGAAGAGGTCTCTAACTGTTTTCTAAGTTTACCACGCCGTATGGCAGAAGTCATTACAGCTCGTGGAGGTAGCATACATTATTAGTCAACCAAAGTTTTTTGTTAACGCAGTTCTGAAACGTAGTCAATAAGCCGAATGAATTTTAGTTATTTTTTACACTTTTCTGTTTTTCAAGTTTTTGTTATGAAATAAATGTTTAGTTCCTTTTTTATACCCCATTCTACTTTGATTGAACAAATAAATAGGTAATATTTCATAATTTGTACAAATAAACGAAAACAAATTTTTCCCCTTATGATCACATAAATTAAGTTGGGTGTCCGGAATTTTTTGTACACGAGTGTATTTATAAATCGTGATGCGTTTTTCCTAAGACAAACGGTATTAGGGGAAGGTGAGTTCATAAAGAAGGTATAGAATTTTATCTTTTGTTTTAAATATTAAAAAAAAAAGATAAATTCTATACCTTCTTTATGAATGATTAAATCTTAAAAAGGAATAAACAACACAAAAACGTAAGAAAGAAAAATAAGGAAGGTTTCCTTGCTATTGCCATTGGTAAAAATAAAGAAAGAGTCTCAAAAGGTTTTTGTTATTTCAACAAATACCAACAAAAAATATTCACTAATAAATAAATAATAATAAAATAATTATTTATAATTACATACAGTGTCTTTCAAAAATTATGCAACAAATGACGCAGAACGCTTTTGCAGTCTTTCAAATCAATTTAATTGGGAAATGTCAGATAAAATTGATCTCGAATGGTATACAGCATAGACAAAATAAACCTAAACTTATCGTAATTTGAAACTAAATTGAAGTGAAAATTATTTTATTAGAAATTATAATACTAACCCTGTCTAATACAATAAAATAAGTCTTGTGTACATTTCCCAGCGAAAACATGTACGTTTATTCAACGTTAATTTCACGTTGTGACGGTGGAAATAACGTTATTCGTTGAAAAATGCAACGTTGTTTTTTGGTTGAATTAGCAACCATAATTATACCACGTTTGTATAACGTGTTTTTTAACGATCAGTTAAATATGGACGTAATTATAACGTGAAATAAATATGTAATAATTTTGTCTTTTTAAGACGTGATTTATACTATGAGTGAATGCAATGTATCTACCGTACGTTGATTACCATATCTTGTCAACGTTAATTCAACATCTACTATTCTACGTAATAAATCAGAAAAAAATTAACGAAACTAATACGTTAGATAAATCATAATTTACAATTAAATTTTTAACTCACGTTTTATAACGTTATTTTAACGTATACCGAATAAATATGCGCTACAAAACGTGATGTTGACGTTAGAAAACACTTAATTTTATTTGATTTTCTATCGTGTTTCACACCTTTGAATTCTAATTTTACTAAAAATCTCTGAAATGTGAGGTTCTTCTCCATACTTGGCAGCTTTGAAACGAAACGAACCAGGTATGAAAAATACTGCTGATTTGCACATACGAGTCAACCATAACCTCTTTTTAAGTTGACGTAATCTGTCAATTTTTTTTAAGTTAGTTTGAATTTGATGCCCAAAATCTGTGATTAAAAATACTAAAGAAAATTACGATTTGTAAAAAAATTCTTGGAACAGGTCAATTTTTATTTTTAATGGCGCATATTACAAAGGGACTTTTTTAACTTTTCAATTATTTGGAGGGGTGAAACGTCCCCTAACTATGTTTTTTTTTAATGGAAGGATATGTTGAAAAAATGGGGAATACAGCTACGTTTTATTTTTTTATTTTTCTTTAGCAGTAAAAGGGAAAAAATAAAAAAAGAATTTTTTTACTGTTTAAGAAAAATTAAAAAATAAAAACGTAGCTGTATTCTCAATCGAACAAGCTTTAAGAAAAAAAATTACTCAACATACCCTTCCATTAAAAAAAATACTTAGGGGTTGTTTCATCCCTCCAAATAATTGAAAAGTTAAAGAAATCCTTTTATAATATGCGCCATAAAAATAAAAATTGACCTGTTCCAAGAATTTTGCTACAAATGGCAATTTTCTAAGTTACAGAATTTATTCCAGTTAAACTTTCCACTCTGTATAAGTGTTAACGGGGTCACTTTGCTGAACTACAGATAATGGATTAATTGCGCGGGACAGTCGATTGGGGACCGAGCGGGAAGGTGGCCCAATAGCGAAGGGTGCTCAATAAAACCTAAAAGTGGTGCGGTGGTTTTTCTGAAGAGGACCTTCCTTTTTAGAGCCGAGAACCGGGACAAAGTAAGCAAGCCTTTGTTATTCGGGTAAACGACCCCCAAGTGCCTTTAGCCCATACCTGGACGAAATCGTGTACCGAGAGCTACGTGTACCCCAACAGCTGAATTTATTGCAAGCGCAAAGAGAGCGTGACAATATTGCGGTGTTTATGAGCAGCATGTAATTTTTTTTTAATTTTCATAAAGAAATAATTTTGTAAAAAATAAAGTAAATTGAGAGTACTGTATTAAATGTGTTTTGTCGAATATTTTAAGTTAGTGTAAATATTTTTAGAAATAGGCGACTTAGAATTACATGTTTATTATAAATAAATTATTTAGAATTTTTGAAATGTATATACAAAGAAAATAAGCTTAGGATTGTAATAATTAGAAAAATTGATTTAATGATGTTATGACAATATGGATGTTGGAAGGAAACTGTAGGTAGTAAGGAGTTCGGAAATTGAATGAGTGAGGGCGGCGCGTAGCTATTGGAAGTTAAAGTCCCCGGTTCGGCTTTATACCACAGCCTCCGTCCGCTTTACGAATCAGTCACCGAAGCGATACGGAAGTGGGGTCACCAATTGGCTTAGCGGTCTAGCCTAGCCGACTTGGAAAGTCGTGTCACTCGGCGGCGTGGGTTCGAATTCCACCATTAGCCATGTATGTTTGTTCAGTCTAATGATTTAGACAGACCCAGCTTTAATACACGTCGTCATTAACTGATTCAACGTTACACGTGGACATTGCCGCGACATTTTTTCGTTGTTTCAACGTAACCATAACACACGAATTCAACGTTTGTTACTTGTTATTCTACAACGTTTTTTATACGTATGTGTGCACTGGGATTTAACGTTGAAATACCGTGGACAAAGACGTTTAAAAGAACTTGATTCGAGCGTTGTTAAAACGTATCAATAACACACGAATTCAACGTTGATTCATTGTTATTCTACAACGTTTTTTTACACGTGGACAAAGACGTTTAAAAGAAATTGATTGCCGCGACATTTTTTCGTTGTTTCAACGTAACAATAACCTATGAATTCAACGTTTGGTTACTTGTTATTCTACAACGTTTTTTACACGTACGTGTTTTCGCTGGGTTATACGTTAATGATTTCAGCATTTTTACAGTGAAACCAGCCATGTATGTGTTTATAAAAAACGTTTTAGTAAAATCTTCATGTGGAGAACTTTCTTGTACAACACTGGAAATGATTCTTTCTGGAAACATATTTGAACTGAACAGTGGAGTTGCTATATCATCTTCATGAAAAAAAGAAATTATAAATTGGAAAATAAATACTCCCCTTTATCATCCTCACAATCAAATGTGCGTTTATAATTTGCAACTAAATTATCGATTAAGATGGTTTTGAAAGCTCCTATGAGACCACTAGTCGTAAGATGTATCATGGTTGTATCTCACTCCATTACTTCTAATTTGTCCAAATAAACTTTCTAGCGGGTCCTGATTGAGTCTTCTACCAAGTATATAATATGGTTTATTCGATTTGGACGTTGGCGTTATGTTGCAAAAATCTGTTTTGTCACGCAGCGTTTAGTTAGACGCCGCTGTAAAGATCCGTCCAATTTTTTGAAGGCAACGAAAATGATAGTGATTAAGCACGCGTCAGACCTGCTGCTACTGCTTAAATCTACTCAGCTCACAGATTTAAAATTCTTTACGCAGTCTCGAAACTGCAATCTACGTGTCTTAAATCGAACAGCTACTTTAACGCAAACAGTTTACAGCAAAACAAACCGAACGGGCATTTGATGTTGCGCTTGCTCCTGTGACAAGCAACATAACGTGAATGGACAAATCGAACAAACCTATTGAAATCCTTGTGATTTTAAATATTCCCAACTGCACATAATATTTTTAAGAGTTATTTTCCAATTTTCAACATAGGTAAAGGCTTTATTTACCCAAAAATTCATATGATTGCTACTATCAGATATTCCATAACGAAGTTCTTGCCCGCGCTGCGGTGCTTTCACACTACAATTCAAAGAATCAAACGTTTTTCGCTCTAAATAAATGACAAATAATAAATTCAGTTTCATGTCATTTACCGTTTTTATTTACATCTGCTGCCACCATGTTTTTGGAAGATAAACTAATTTCCGCTTTCAAGGTCATGCATTTGCGTCAAATGTCTAGGTTTATTTTGTTTATGGTATACAGCGTGGACACCGAGAAATGAAGATGGTTTAAGAGTAAAGTGCCCTTATTTTAAAAGATACATAAAAATGTCATAAGAAAATGTTCAGAATTAAAAGTTTAGTTAAATACAAAATTACAGCCTCCTATCTCAAAACTTAAAAATTCACTCTTTATTACCAATCATTCTTCGTACACACTATATTAGCAAATACTGGTGGGATTAAAGTATTCGCCAAGATAACATGAATGGAGAAAGACTAATCTTACTGTTGTTTGTCAATTATTTCATTTGGTTCTGAGTAATTATTTCCATGCTTTCCGAAAATGTGTTTTCTTGTTTCATTCATCATTAATTAATTAAAAAATTATATGACATTTAAACTATAAACTATATTTTCAACCAATATTTGACGTCATGAAAAATATGACTGACAAGTTTCATGTACCGTATGATTGTAAATTAAATCGAACAATTATCCGTTAAACAGCATCGCTGGGGTAAAGTGTCAACAAGCATGTAACAAAGAAATATTTTAAATGAATGTTGCACAAGTCACTTTTTCTTCACGAACTATCCTCCCAAGAATGTTTCAAACAAGTTCAAATAATTTCAAATACGACATCATTGTTTCAACGCGAAAATTAGAAAGTTTGAAAATATTGCAAAATATTGTATCGCCAAAAATGGCTATAGTTTTATAAGTAACATGTATCCAACAATATTATTGTAGTCCTGGTGACTGTGCAATCAAACATAAATGTCGTTTCTTACTTCATATCCTTGAATTGACCTCTCAAATATTGACTGTTAAACAACAAATATATTCTTGTTTACGTATTTAATGTTTTATTGCCATTTGAAACAATAATTACTTAAAAATGTTTGACTTCACAGACACCCAGGACTACAGTACTTGTTGGACACACGTTATTTTTAGTTTTTTTTTTGCAAGTTTTGATAAACAACAATAAATTTAGTCGTTTTCCATTTAGGTTATCTTTGCGAATACTTTAATCCTACCGGTATTTGCTAATGTAGTGTATATAAAGAGTGAATCATAATAAAGGGAGAATTTTTTATTTTTGTGATAGGAGGCTGTAATTGTATATTTGACTATATTGGCGGATTTCACAAACGTTACTTAAATTTAATCATCCGTTAAAAGTAAACGTTGCTATGGTTACATGTGTTGAAGGTATAGGAATGATTGTTCTTAATCAATGATTAAAGTTAAGTGACGTTTGTGAAATCCTCCAGCGTAAGTCTTTTCATTCTAAGCCACAATTTCTTAGGACATTATCCTGTAACTTTCAAAAAAGGGCACTTTACTTTTAAACTGCTTTCATTTTGCGGTGTTCACGCTGTATACCGTAAAAGATAAATTTCACCTGGCATTTCCCAATTTGATTTTAAAAAATGCAGAAGTGTTCTGCATCAATAAAATTTAGTAAAAATAGATAATTTTTAAAAATCCCATTTGTGGCATACTTTTTGAAAGACTTTTACTTTTATGTCTATTTACTTGTGCTTCTTATACTTGCTATCTAGATAAATTCCCAAATACTTCACAGTTGAAGATTATGGTATTGTGAAGAGTGGAACCTTTGTAAAAAATATGAAGTGCCATTCTACGAAAATGAGGAAGGGCAGTACCCTAATACCAAAACATAAATCAAAATTCAAAGTGTGATTTATTGCGACGGGATGATATGAATGCAGAGTTGAGATTGAAATTGAAAAGGAAGCCAACGAAAGTAAGTCACAGCAAGTGGCCACCATTTTGCTGCATGCATTTAACTACACGACGTTTCATATCATTAAAAATGTGCTGCAATGTATCTAGTTGCACTTTAATGTGATCCTTACAAATGATCAACTCTTTCTTTGTAGACCTCATTTTTACGAAAGCCAAATATGGAGAAGTCTAAAGGGGTGAGTTTTGGTGATCTTGCTGGCCAAGTTCCCCTGCTTACAACTCGGCCAGGGGAAAACTCTTCAAGAAGTGGTATGAGCTGTTGCTCCATCTTGCTGAAAGTAATCATTTTCAAATTCATCGGGATGCACCTGCATTTTAACTGAACGTGTTTTTGGTTGACTGAACAGTTTATTTTTCTCAGTGTAGAAAGAAAAATCAGCGACGGGAGCAACAAGCAGAGTCAAGTTAAAAAAAAACTATTTACCGGAACGGAACTGCTGTTTTTCTCCCCGCGACTGCTTTTAAAGCTTTCCTTATCAATTTTGGAAGAGATGGCTAGCGTCACGTGTGCCAATTAAATTTAAATACTTCTGTCTCGCGCGAAGCTTCTAATCGATGAGTAGCTGCTGCTAGATGGCAGCTAGGTGTTTTTTTTATTAATCATTATTATTAATTAATTAATTTTTATTAATTATTTAAGAGCGAAGCTTTTTCTCGCGTAACTCTATGCCTGACACATTTCTAAGTTACGTCGGAATTTTATCTCTGCAACCTAAGATTTCCGTTTCGGTTTAAAATATGAGAATTTTGCTAAGATACAGTCTCCTGCGTTTCAGTTCTTTACGTGGGGACTAATTTTTATGGCTTAAAAAATGAATTTTCCTATATAGAATTTCCAGGTCCTCCCGAGGTTATGATCTCCTTTTTGCTTTGTTTTCATTAATTTATCTGGTTATTTATACAATTCTCCGTTCAAAATATTTAGGTTGTAGACCTATTCTTTCCATTTTCCAAGTCGCCGTTACTTTTTGTTATTTTCTGAAAACAACATCAATCATCCTGCCTTTCAAATTCTCGAGATTGCTCTAAAAATATTGAGTGTTCTTTCGTACATGTGACATTTTGAAAAATATTAGCTCTTGGTATTATTAACTTTGAAAATAAAAATGAGAATTGCTACAAATTCAAGAATTTCAGGAGGTACGTATTTGTATTTGTTGATCTATGTTCTAATACACTTTTGTATTCCGCCACTTTCTTGTCTATTTCTAGTTTTGTTATTATTTACATTTTGTATTGTGAAGAAACAATGTTACATATCGATGAATTTAAGGAGTTTTTTTTTCGTTATTGTTTACTTCTGATTTGAATACGTAGTCATAAACGTATTCATAAACAAAACTTACGCTATGCGTTCACTAAAACATTGCGAATATCTATTTATGTACTGCAAAGATTTCTTTTATGAAAAGTAATTGATAAACTGTACTTAAACCCATATTGGTTGTGCGTTCGCAACACGTTGAAATGCATACAGATCATGAATTACTAGCGAATTATTATCGAGCGCATAGCCTAAGTTTTGTTTATGAATACGGGCCTTTGTCTATTTTACAGGTTATTTTTCATAAAAAAATGCATGTAGTCCACAAGGACGATGCCCCCAATGTGGGAATCAAATCTTACGTTATTTAAATTTAACATTTCAGTAGTACACTAGGTAGTTATGTTTTCCTAAATTAGCTAAACAAGTAAGTAAAAACACATAAACAAGAGAAACAAGTCGAAGATTCGATTTAATCGTTTTTGCAAAGCGGTAGGCACTTTTCAGATTCCACACACGTACGTATTATCGAACTTTATTTGCATGCAAATTACAGCTTAAAACGAATTACACACAAGAAACGCTCTAATAATGGTATACAGGAGACAGTGTTGGTCAGGAGACGGCTTCCTATAATTTGCTACATCGTCGTACTACTTACGTCCTCGTTAGAAAACACGATCCTATTCCATGTGTATACACACTACTCACCTATAATCTTAAGAATTTATGTTTGTTTGTATTAGTTACTTATGCCCACACCATATTACTAACATTTAAAATCAAATTCAGTGATCGTAAAAAAAATAAGAATGAAGGTATTATTAATGATACCTTTAGTAAATAGGTAGGTAATTGAATTTCACTTATACACAAAAGATTAAATCGAATGGATACGTAACGTATAACTACGTCTGTCACCCTAAATGAGTTTTTTTTTTTGGTTGATACTAATCGAAAATCCGTCGTAACCGTAACTAATTAGAATTTGTCCGTGGCGATTACACAACTTGCGCAAATTTTCTCTAACTTTCTATAAAAACGCCAAAATAACGCTTGGAAAAAAAATCCAAGATATCGGCAATCTAGATCTGGCCGAAACTCAAATCGCGGCTGTTACGATAACAAAC
Organism: Dorcus hopei; assembly: GCA_033060865.1. NCBI lineage: Eukaryota > Metazoa > Arthropoda > Insecta > Coleoptera > Lucanidae > Dorcus > Dorcus hopei. The sequence goes on along the minus strand of CM065424.1, from coordinate 16,506,675 downwards.
AAAAGTAAAAATATTACAAGTCATCGTTCTTGCTTTTACTTCTCTGACTAACCGCGGCAAAAAGAACCAAGTTAAAGTATGCAAATGCGCGCAGGCCACACCCCGTAAACAATGTGTACTGAGAGTATTGTTATTAATGGTTATTGAAAGGATAAGGTTTTAATTCGAATGAGTGGTTCGCAATATATTCTGAGCAATTGACGCCGACGCCGGTTCACGTCAAATGAATCAAGTGTTGCAGCGAAAATGAATGTACTAATGTATTTTGGGGCGTGAAAATTCAATTGCAGATTTAAACTTAATAATAAATTACGTTCTAGAATATTTACATATTGCACATATTTTTTTCTATTTTCAAGAGAATTAACATTGGATATAATATAAATTAATTCAGTCACTCTGGAATAAATAAATAGCAAAAAGCGCAATTTTTGATTTACTAAAACTCTCAAATATAATTCTGATTGTATACGTACATAATCCAGTCTGTATTAAAATAGAATTGATCTTGATACCCACCGACTCTTAGAAGATTAGAATTAGAATCAAAGCAGAACCCCAAATACCTAATTTATTTTGTTATTTCTTTTACATACACAGGATGTTTCAGACGTTCAGCCGTCACCTCTTTTTCTCGAAAATGCAGAGTAATTGAAAGTTACGAGAAAACTAATTACACTGGTTAACAAAATTTAAACTTCGTCGTGCCACACGAACTTTTTTGAGTTTTTTATTAATATAGGTTGTTGTCAATAAAAATAAGCAGTTTTAAAATTCTTATCGCCCATGAATTTTGTTTGTTAAAGAAATATATTATGTATATTTTTAAAAAATCATAGTTCTCCAGAAACATATATGAAAAATGTACATTAGAAACTTATTATCTATGATTTTCTGGAATATTTAGCTTCCGGTTGGTCCCTCTTAATCGTCCAGCAGTAATCGGCCAAAATCGTTGGGTTCTACCTCTCCTGATAACGTTTCTCCATCTTTGAAATATCCTGATGGAACCTTTCGCCGTGCTTATCGCTTACAGCCCCCAATTTTTTAGGAAAAATGTCCAGATGTGAGTCTAAAAAATGGATCTTAAGCGACATATTGCAACCCAAAGCTTTATATGCCAATAAAAGCTCGTTAACCAACTCTCTATAGCATTTTTATGGTTACCCAAAAAATTTACAACCATGTTCTTGAAGCATTTCCATGCTGATTTTTCTAAAACGTTAAGCAACAAACATGTGGGGCCCAAGCTTTGTCTTGGTGAGCCACCGAAAAACCAAAATACTCGCGATAACTCTTTAAAATAAGATCTGTAAAATTTCGCCCTTGTTTTTTGAAAGTCAATTCACCACAAATATAACAAAAACGGTTAGAATCGTTAACACACCTTCTCGACACACTTATTCACACAATCACAATAATTAATTAAAATGAACACAATTTGAATTTATAAAGAGACAAACAGTTTAATTACTTTTTCTTCGTGTCCGTTCCTTTGCGTTTATCGCTATAATACTACAACTGAACTTTACCTTATCACCAGAAAACTGAGGGTGATTGAAAAAAAATAAGAGCAGTTTCATACTGAGGGTAGGTAGTCAAAACACGATTACCTACCAGAATTCGTGTGGCAAGATTGACCAGTGTTATAGAACTCAAAGATGGTGTTACCGGAATTGACTTTAAAATAGAAAAATTGGTCGGGTTGGGGACTTCGCTGAATAATTTGATACTCGTATTTATGGTTTCCACAAAATTTTATATGTATCAGACCACTACATGCTTTCTGTTTTCTCGCCTAAGTGACATTACTGAAAGTAAAGGAAAAGTTTTACCCAAAAAGTTAACTAAAAAATACTGTACTCGAAGTGCATTGGAAGTAAGAATTTAGCAAAAACCAGATTCAAAATGTTTAATGAGAAATGGACCAAGTTGAATGTGATCAAAACCGAGAAAACTCCTTAAATACAGGCTATTTCAATGAAGATGCACCAAACTCGGTATGTCGGTGGATATCGACAGAGGAAACAAAAGTTTCGTATAAGTTTTTTTTTAACGAATAGATTTTGAGAAAACCGAAGGAAAAGGAGAATCGTATATTTTTAAAACGTACCGTAGATGAGGTCGAACGGAATCCTTAACCTGCCTTAACCTTCGTCAAAGGAATTGATCTATTGTTTTCTTGCCTCATAAAATGTCGCCTCAGATGATGTGATGAAACACTTTTAGTCCGTTCTGATTATTGAATGATTTTTAGATTTTAATAAAGAGTAACGCTGGAAGCGAAGCATAATTTGCATGAACTTGGTATAGTTTCTAACTTTCATTTTTAACAGTTTATTAGTGTATGTGTTGTCATACTTGTTTGCGGTGGGCGACATATATATTTTATACGAAGAATGTCAAGGAAAGGTGCGATTAGCAGCACGTCTCTATGCGGAAAGGTTTCCTGATCATCAACGACATCCGAATTATCTAACGTTTATCAGAATAGCTCAAAATGCACGCTAAATACACATTCTTTCAATGTTGTCACCTTTAACACGTCTTTCGGTCAAGAGCAGAATTAAAAACCGCTCATAAATTCTTTCGCTTACGATAGATATTGATTGCCTTGTTGCAGCTGTATGACATTCATAAAGCAATTTAAATCGCTCGTCTTATTTCACGGCGGCAGAAATTTAAATTGCTACAGTATTTCTAAAAACGTCGACTAAAAATAATGCAAATTTCAACTAGCTGAGATTGCAAAATTTATTGTATTAAGATATTTTGTTCCAAATAATGTCAGAAAAGTGTCCCCTAAGTTTGGTGCATCATCATTGAAACAACCTGCATTTTTTTTATATATTTCTTGTAGTTTTCAACTTCCGATTGCTCTTGAAAGATGGTAGGCAATTTCGTCGGTTTTTCTCCGTCAGTCATTAATTTCACCTCAACTTTCTATAATATTGCACGTTTTAGAAAAAAGAAAACACACGCTTGGCCTATTTAGTACTTTGTCTCAAAAGTTAAAGAAATATTAAATTAAAATTTGTTTCCCTTTTAAAAATGATGATGATATGTGTCTTTTGATCCGAGTGTGATTTAAGATATTATTTTTGAGCCTCGGCCAACGTAATTTATTTTAAAACATATCGTTTACAAGGTTTAAAGGCCCGACCAGGTCCGTCATCAATGTAATTTTGAGCCAATCGAATGTCCCCAATCTCTTAGCAATTACACTGAAGATAGACCAGAACAGGACAGACAATTATGTTTTGAATAAAATCAAAGCTCAAAAATTACTTCGGAAAGCTATTAAAGATTTATTACTGCTTTTAGGTTGGCCGAAACACGTGGGCGTCACGTGACAGGCTATTTCTTTATTTGTATACATTCTCTTTTGAAATTTATTACTTGCATATATCAATAAGAGCGTAAACAACAAGATTCACTATACTGTTCGAAATAGCCATCCTTGGCTTTGGCACAGACCTACAGTCTCGACTTCACGGATTCCAAGGTGCGGCACAGGTAATTGCTGTTAATTTCCGGTTATATCTGAGCGAGTTAAAATCGATGATGTTCTTATTTTTTAGTTTCTGTTCCAGGAATCTCCTAATAAAAAAATAAACTAATTTAAGTCCAAGCTGTTAGAAGGACATTGATCCTTGATGAAATAGCTCGGAAAATTCGATTCCATATACATATTGCGATGTTTTTGCGATGTTAAATGAAATTTGTTTGTTAAATTTTAGGATTAGAATTTTTAACTCAAATGACAGTCACGCATAAAAATTTTAACATTAGACTCTTTTCGTTAGTAAATTGATTATTGATATTTATCTCAGGGTACCAAATTGTATTGCAAAACAAATTTGTTGAATTGGGTTCTGAAATGTATTTGTCCTAATGGTGTTGATTTTTAAAATGTCGGTTATTTTAGTCACGCTACGTGAAGTGTATTCAGGCAAGTAAAAATCGATTTTAAAGACAGGCATAGAAATTATTTATTAATAATAAATTTGGTTTTTATTAACATTTACAAAATTACAATTATACAAGAAAATTGGCTCATAATAATTGTTAGTACATTTGGAAGATTAGTGTAAATGCACATCAATTTATATTCGACTTAAATTGAGTTGACATCTAACAGCGTAGTGGGTAGATGGAAATTTTAATCAAACTTTCTAATTAAAAATGCTATTATGGTCTCCTTTAACAAGAGTGTCCTTTGTTTGAATTAAACTTATACCTGTTGGCAGTGTTGCCAGGTCTAGGGATTTATCCCGAATCTAGGGATTTCTGATGTGGCTGAGGGTAAAGGGATTTTTTTGAATTTTACTGCAAATCTAGGGAAAATTTCAAAAATTCTGACAAATGTAGTAAATAATATTCTTTTTAATCTAATTGCGGAACAGTTTTACATAAATCTTCTTAAAGAATATGTTGCAAGAACAAAGTATATGCCACCAAGTCAGAGCCATCTATTGACAAGTAGTATAGCTTTAAAAAGACGTAGTAGCTGGTAGGTTATAAACACAGACTTTAAACTTTTAACGTCTCTGATTACAAATTAGATTTTCAATTTACCGCGGCATTATGTTTCAAATTTTTTTATTGTTTCATCGTAAATTCGTAAGTAGGTAAAACTCCTAAAATATTAAAAGTAACGTGGTTTGCCGGGGGTATAAATATACAATCCAGCGTTTCTCCACGCAAATTGCAATTCGAATTCATACAGTGAAATTCTTGTTATATTTAAACTAAAGTTTTGAGTGAAAATAAGGTATGTGGTAACTTTATCTATTATAATTTAATAAGTATAATTAATAAAAACTCAATTTACTCTTGAAATATAGTGGAAATTATTTATATTCTTGGCTTCTAAACCTTCGACCTCAAAGGAAGTTGTCGAAACTTCATTGCCGTCTTCTTCTGAAGAAGCTTCGCATTTACAACAGAAAAAAAGAAAAAAGAAGTCGTATGCACAAAAGTATCAGGAAATCTGGGAACAAGACGACATATTTAAAGGCTGGTTGCAGAAAAGCAAAAAGGGACCAACATACGCCTACTGTAAAGTGTGCAATAAGGACCTGGTATGTGGCAAATCAGAGCTGGAGACATTCCCCAAGTTTCTGTCACACACACAAATAAGGCCAAATCTTTATTTAAACAGCACACGTTAAAATCCATGACAACTTTCCAAACAAATGTAACGTTAGAGAATAATATTAAAAAAGCAGAAATTAGAATAGCAGCATTTATAGCAGAGCATAATTTGTCATTTCATGTAATGGACCATTTGTCCGAAGTGATTAGGACAAGCTTTTGTGATTCCGAAATTGCCAAAAAATATACTAATAACAGAACAAAAGCCACAGCGATCGTTAATAAAGTAACTGGTTCCCATGGTTTTGAAAAAACATTAAATTTAATCCAAAATCAGAAATTTTTCTTTTAATCGTAGATGAATCTACTGATAGGGGCGCAATAAAAAGTTTGGCATTAGTATGTAGAGTGGTCAATGTTAAAGCAGAAGATTTGTTTTTGGGATTACTGCCTGTACCAAACGCCACAGCAGAGGCACTTTATATAAAAATAAGAGACTTTTTTTTTAAATATAACATAGATTATAAAAAAAATTTAATTGGTTTTGCTGCAGACGGAGCCAGTGCAATGATGGGTGTGCATAATTCCCTCTCTACAAAATTACAAGCTGACATTCCACATTTATTTATTTTAAAATGTTCATGTCATTCTTTCAGTTTATGTGCAAATTATGCGTGTGAAAAGTTACCTAACATGGTAGAAGATCTTGCAAGAGATGTTCATACATATTTGCAGTATAGTTTTAAGAGACAAACTGAATTTTGTGAATTTCAAGAATTTATTAAAGTAAAACCACACAAAATTCTTCAACCATCTCAGACAAGATGGTTGTCTTTGCATCAAGTTGTAGCACGACTCTTGGAACAATATGATGCACTAGTTTTATATTTTACAGACCAGTTAAATCAAAAAGTCAATAAAGCAGAATCTATTCTAACCAGGCTGACAGATCCTTCAGTGAAATTATATTATCATTTTTTGGACTTTGTTTTGCCATTTTTTAACAATTTAAATTTAGAAATGCAATCTGAAACTATTAAAGTTCATACATTATACAAAAAAATTGAAAATGTTCTTAGAACACTTCTAGATTGTTATATAAATAAAAAATATTTGGAAAAAACACCTATAGAGGAAATTCAATATAAAAATCCTCACAATTTTGTACCAATCGAAAATATGTATTTAGGTGCATATATAATGGGTTCCATTGCTAGTAATCTACATAAATTAAATAATCATGAATTGTTAAATTTTAGAAAAAAAATTTTAATCGAGAGTTGCGCCCAAATTTACAAACGGTTTGATGTAAAGAGCAAGTCGACGAAAATTTTGAAACAGTTGGCTATTATCAGTCCTGAGCAGGTAATCTCAAAAGAACATAACTCAATTGGTCCTTTAGCGATATTTCTCCCATCTAGTTTCTCAAAATAAATTAAATGATTTAGATCGAGAGTGGCGCCAACTACGAAATATAGACCTGAATGATTTAAAAAACCTTAACGTATCCGAATTTTGGACAAAAGTCTCTCAAATCAAATGTGCCGATGAATCGTTAATGTTTCCCATACTTTCTAATTTTGTGTTAGATATTTTGTGTTTGCCCCATTCAAGTGCAACTGTGGAACGAATTTTCTCAGTAATAAATTTAAACAAAACTAAAATTAGAAATAAACTATCCACAGAAACTTTATGTGGCATTCTGCATACAAAATCTTTGTTAAAACACGAAAATTGTTTTAATTTTAATATTGACCCTAATTTGTTGAAAAATTTAAATAGCAAAATTTATACTCAAAATGAGAAAATGTAAAAAAAAAATTACTACACTATGATAACTGTAGTAATTTTATTGGAATTGTTTATAATAATTTTGTATCTGTTATTCTTGTTCCTATTATAAAAATAAATTTTTGACCACTGAATTTTAGTATTATTATGCATTCAACAACACACTTAATACAACGTCAAAACGTAGTCAAACTGTCAAAGCATCTAAATAGGGGTCTGGGGATATCTAGGGATTTTTAATACAAAGTCTAGGGACTGTAGAAAATTTTGTCTGGCAACGCTGCCTGTTGGTAAGTATTTATGAATTATTCTTGGACAAGCATGTTTAACTAACCACATCAATAAATGAAATGTTCTTACGTTTTGTTCACTACCATCGATTACAAATTCTCTGAAGGAGTTTAAGATTGATTATAAATGTTAAATGTTAACACAAGACTGTTCAAAGCTAAGTACAAAGTGTGAATGTTCGCTGCTAAGTGCAAAGAGTAAATTGAATGTTCTATTGCTCAAGGCCTATGTTGAATTCCCTGGATTACCCAGAAATCTTCCTTTTATATACAGTTCAAGGTACAAAAACTCTGTAATCCTAAACATAAGAAACATTAAAGATCCTTAGATTGTAAACAAATCAAAAATTCTTGTACACTAATAATAACTATCTTGTCTTGTAGGTTGCAAATATGAAGTTACATCTTGAAGAGGCCCAGTCGAACTGCATCTAACTTCGAAAGACGGATTCTGTCTTGGTTCTTGAGTTTTACAAGAATACGACGTCTTCCTTCGTTCCTCTTGTAGAAGTAGGCTCGAGGTTTGCTTCGGATTTCCTCTTCTAGCGTGCTGGATGAACTTGCCACGCCGCGATACTCTTGAAACGTTCTAGATAATCTTGAAACGTCTTCCACGATGACATAATCGGCTCGTTCTGGAGTTTCGACTTCCGATGACAGCACTTCATCCTTGGATGTCTTGGAACGCGACTCCTGTTGTGTGAGGTTGTCGTCCCAATGTTCCTTTCATCCTGGAGTACTTCTCGGAATCTCTGGTTGAACCAGCTTTTCGTTGTTGGCGAAAGCGTAACGTCAAGTGTGTCAATTGACATTTTCTAAATCGGGCAGAAAAGTGTTTTACAAGTGTAAGGTAAAGTACAATTATTTAATATTTTAGTTAAATTATAACTTCAAAAATAGTAAACCTAAACTAATTATATACAGGGTGAAAATTTTAAAATATCAAAATAACATAGCAATATATATGCAATGGTCGTGTCTACTCTACAAAGAGATGGCTTTGTGATAATTGGGAATTATTTCAGCAAAGGACTAACCAGCCGTTTTAGGTACTGTGAACAACTTCAATCGTAAAAATTTTATTTGACCATAAGACTTTTAAAGGTTTTCAGCAATTCCTTGTATTTCTATAGGGGGTTCGTCTTAACCGCATCTTTTGCGTAGTTTGGGTGAATTCGTAGTGAATGTGATCCAAGTCGGTAATTGGATTTTAGTCCGACATATTTGAAGGTCATTGGCTTTTCAAAACGTATCACCAAAAATTCGGCATTCGCCTTTAGATACACAATTCTCTTTCGAAACCATTTGAGCATCAAAGTAAGCAGCTGATTGGGAACTGTAAACAACAAAGGAGAAATGGAACCCCGGTGTAATGAAGGAACGAACATTGGTTTTTCAGAAGAATCCAAAGGATATAGGGTTTGGCTGTCAAAAGAAAGAAAGGTTTATAATGTCATGTGTGAAGGAACTAATTCCTAAGACAGGTGAATATCGAGATTTTCTCACAGAGAACTTCGATGAAGAGGAAGTTGTAACACGTGAGTTATCGCCAGAAAAAGATTTTGTTGATGTGGATTATTCCCCCCAGTCAATGAAGGCGAAAATGGACAAGCTGAGGACGTCGTTGAAGAAAATCCTCCTGAAGATCGTGTACCTGTAGTTACAAGAAGACCAGGGAGACCAAAGTTTATCAGGACAGGACAACGAGGTCGACCGCGAAAACAGTATCATAATATTGCACAACGTACAGAAGAATTTGTTGAAGTTGAGCAAAGATTTCTGTCTGAAGTGCCTATGTGAGCCTGAAGTGAGCTGCTATGGTTGACGAAGTTCGGTCAGTTATTAAAAACGATATGTGGTAGTTCATTGATTCACGGTGTAGCAGTGAAAAAATACTTTTGATGTCATGTAGTGTAGTTTGTAGATCTGGTCGAGTAATGAACTCTGATATATAAGAAATGTTCCATATACCCATAAAAAATGATGTTATGGTCAAAAAATCGATTTTCAGTACATGCATACATTTACAAATTTATAACTTCCTTTTTTTTTCACCGATTTTTGAATGTAACATTGTGTTTAAAAGAGAAATAATGTACCTTTCCAACGTCATATAAAAACTGAAAATTGGTTAAAAATTAGAAAAGTTCCACATATAAATATTTGGAATTTTTACCATTTTTCACATTTTTCCACATTTATCGACCTTTATGTGAAAAATTTTGCTTTATTGGATTTTTGCTATTACTTTTATCTAAAATTATGTACAATTGTACGTTCAACGAACCTAAGATCATTAAAATCCGTTAAGATATCACTGAGATATTGAGTTTTGAATGAAATTTGAAAAATAAAAAATACAGTGCACTCGCGCTAACGTAAACTAATTAAAACCAGCTGTGTTCATGTTTGCGCGATTTTTCATGTTTCCGAAATGCAGTTTTTATCTCTTAAAAACAATTAAAAACATGACACATCACTTTCAACCTTTATTTATGTACTACATATTATGTATTTTTGGAAAAAAAATGAAGTAAAAAGTGATTCTTTGGCCTTATGTTGTAAATTTCTATAGTATATAAAGTAGCTGTTCGTGTTAGCGAGGTGCACTGTTCACGTTAGACAGTGGCCAATGCTAAAATTTATGTGTTCATGTTATACAGGAGTTCATGTTAAGCAGTGTTCACGTTAGCGCGCGTGCACTGTATTCTACTATTTTTGTATTAAATTAACTTTTTTAATTGATTATGACTATTTTACTAAAATATAATTTAAAAATGTTTAGCTGATCTTTTACGTTTATAAGACGTATCATCAGTGTCTCGTTTTAGAGACCAGCAGTATTCAGAAAGCATACTGATTTTGTTCTTTCCTTGAAAACGTTTTTCAATTTCTGCAATCTCCTCATGGAATCGTTCCCCTTGTTCGTCGCTGAACTGACCCAGTTTACTTGAGAAGAAATCCAAATGGGCATGTAAAAAATGAATTTTTAATGACATATTGCAGCCCATGTCGCTGTAAGCGCTCAAAAATTTATTGACGATATTCACATAGTCGACGCTTCTGGTGTTGCCTAGGAAATTGTCGCACAATGCCACAGATTAATATCATAGCAGATACGAAACTGTTTGTCGGCACCTTTGATGTTGTGAGTCGAAATTTTTTGACCTTCAGCCATTTTGAAAATGGTGTGCTATCTTTTGATTGAAAATATTTTGCATAAGCTCATATAGTAAAGTTTGCCAATGACTTATTTTCAATAAATCTGTTTTGGGAATGCGTATTAGCCACTTTCCCATTACCCACTTTGCGCAAGCAAATGAGCACAAAAGCGCAAAAATCGCCATAATAGGATTATTACCTTTTGGAAAACTAGATAACGAAGTGGTTTCTTCTTTTCAATTTGTTCCATCGTTTATTAGTGCATAACATGTAAAATTTATCACATTAAAAGTTAACGTCACACCTTTCTACAAAGGTGACTTGTTAAAAATAATCAAATCGGCGAGTTTCGTATCTGCTATAATATTAATCTGTGACAATGCTATAAAACTGTTCCAAGCTTGCCTTTCTACAGTATTTAATTTCTTTTCAAATTCAATACTTCGCATAAGCTTCTGAATTTGGGGCCCAATAAATATACCTAACAAATTAAAACACTGAAGTGAAATACTAATTGCAGTTAACAAAATAAAATATCTAATACCTTTTTTTATCTTCGCTTCGCTCAATTTTGGGAATACTGCTTTAAGCTGATGGAATGCTTCACTATTATCGTCTAATTTTTTAACGAATTGTTTTATATAACCAAGCTTTAAATGCAATGGGGACAATATGACATTTTCAGCCTGCACCAATGGAATATTCACGACACTTTTCTTGCCAATTTGGAACAATGTGCGCAATGGCCAGTCGCTGCGTTGATACTGATTCCCAGCACGACTATCCCATTCACAAAGGTAGCATGGGTGCTTTGTATAGCCGCCTTGCATTCCAAAGAGAATTGTCAATACTTTTAGATCACCAACAATTTTCCATTTATATGTTTTGTAATCAATGACATGAAGTATTTTCTCCATTGTGCAATATGTGTCTTTCATGTCAGTAGCATATGCTAATGGAACTGACGGAAATTTATTTTCATTATGCAGCAACACTGCTTTCAAGCCTATATAATAATAAATCAGGGAAATTAAATAAATAAAAAGTGTAATACCTACTTTACAACTTACTCTACATGGCATAAAAAGTATATCCAGATTTTTTTTTTGTAACACTGTTATTCACGTGATTCTCACTTTATTGGAAGTCAAATCGTGTTACGCAATAAATACGGATCAGAGTTCAATTTGGAGCGACGGAAAGCTCGTCTAGTGGCGCAAGGTTTCACCCAGTCCATTTTACAGAGACTTTTGCTCCAGTCGCACGATTGATCATTATTCGACTGCTTGCTGCATTGGCCGTGCGGCACGTGATGACCATATTGATCAATTTGACATAACTACTGCATACTGAAATGGTGAATTACCAGATAAAATTTTGTGACGTGACATCTTGAAGACCATCGTACAGACAGAAGAAGATAACAATTTAAAAATAAAAGCGAAAAAGATAGATAAAGGCGACAAGGTGTGTCTTCTGAAAAAGTCTCTTTATGGATTGTGACAAGCCGGAAGACATGTGGCATGTGAAGTTACACGAAGCACTATGAGAATGCGGAACTGCTTCATCTACCAGCAATCCGTGTAATATAAAGATCAAAGGGAAGACGTAACATTGATTGCAGTATATATGGATGATATTCTCATTGCCTCGAGAAATCTTTGTGAAATTGCGTATTTCGGAAGAAAATTGTCCAGCTGCTTCGACGTCAGAGATCTTGGTCCTGTTAATCATTGTCTCAGTGTGAAATTTAATCAGAACAATGACCGGATAACTTTGAAGCAACAAGGTTACATTACTGATCTTCTCAAACGTTTTGGAATGACTGGTGCAAAATCAGTGAGTACACCCATGGATGTCAAGCAAGCGGAATCAAGTGAACTCCAAAGTAATGTCCCTTATCCAGAACTTGTGGGCTGTTTGACATACTTGGCACTAACGACGCGGCCAGATATAAGTTTCGCAGCAAGTTACCTCGGCCAGTTCAATAACTATTATGGAAAAGCTCACTGGATTGCGGATACCTAAAAGAAACCATCGACCTTGGATTAATTTATACTGCTAACAAGAATCCGCTAAGGAGGTATGCGGATCCCGATTGGGGAAGCTGCGCCAATGATCGACGATCTTACTCGGGATACGTTTTCATGTTGAGCGGTCGAGCGGGAATCTAGGAAACAAAAAACAGTTGCTCTTTCTTCTACTGAAGCCGAGTACATGGGATTGACGGAGGAAGCCAAAGAATCAATTTATTGGACCTTTTTCCTCAACGAATTCGGTGATTCGGCAAATGTAGTACTTTACAATGATAATTTTGGAGCATTGAAACTCGGAATGAATCCTGTATTCCATGTTCGAAGCAAACACATCGATATTCGTCACATTTTATTCGTGTACTTCAAAGTGGACAAGTTAAAGTCGAACATGTTTCTACAGAAAACAATGTTGCAAATATGTTCACGAAGTGTTTTCGCAGACCCAAACTCGAGTAATGCATAAGCATGTCTGGAATGCAAAAGATTACAATGCAATCGAATCGAGGGGAAGTGTTGGAATGAATCGTTTATCATTCACATTTTGTTGATCCGAGCTATTTGAAGATAGGCGATAGGATAAGATTTGTTAGTTAGTCGACAAATGTATTTTCTTTAAGTTGTCAATATTAATAAGTGTACAATTTTTCCTTATTCAATATATGCGTTTGGAGTGTTGTTTAATTCGTTAATCGAAGTCCCCATCAAAATCCGACAGGACTGAAAAGGGTGAAAAATAAAAACGAAATAAAACGATTTGGAACTACTAATCTTGAAAGAAGGCAGTAGCACCCAACCCAAACCAACTCTTATTGCATTTTTGAAGTTTCGAAGTTTACATCTAGTTTCGGTTAACCTTGAAAGAAGGAAGTAATACCCAATCCAACCCAATACAAAGAAGGGCCTTCAAATTAGGTATCCCTTTTGTTATTAAATTTTTCCTCCATAACTTTCGATTGTTTCATTTTTGAAAGGGAAAGGATTGGGATGATTTTTAATTCAATTTTCTGAAGAAATTGAAGTTCAGTAATTTTTGAAATAATTTAGTAATTTTAGGAATGGAAATGATGAAATATGAAGTAGCCCTGAGAATTAGTTGTCTACCGCCCCCACGGTTTAACAAAGTCTGAAAGCGATTTTTTATGCAAAAGTATGAAATTAAGGAAGTCGTATAGAAACAGCACTGAATAAATAATTTATTACGCACACTGATTTATATGTACCTATTTAATGAACCAAATTTGGTGCTGGTATTTTTAACAGAGAATAAACCGTTGGTAACTCTCACTTACAAATAATGTATGTATATTATATGGAAATCAAGTAATTTTGCTCGGTAATAGCAATTAATATCAAAGCGGATGTTGGAAATTATTAACGGTGCAATATTTTTTCGTTGACTGGCTAAAATATCCTTCCAGGCTATGTTTCACTTTATTAATATATTTAGCGTTAACTCCGGAGCGCACGCAGTGGATGCGTTCTTTTTATTTATTCACTCTCATTTGCCATGCTCGAGCTGTTTAATGAAGCCGAGACCATTAATATGGGACGGTGCTTTCTCTGCATGTGAAGTTATATTACATTTCGCTCGTAAGCCGTTCGCAATGCGGAATTTTTGTCGGGTTGATGCGGGCGTTACATTCTCTTTAATTGACGTTGTTACGCATAAACTCGTTCTCGTCTTTCATTTTCAGATTATCGCAGATTACTCGTGCGGTACTTTTCAAAGGGAAGAGACGCAATTTCATAAATAACGAAATTATGCACGCAGCTTGCACTGATGAAAGGCTAGTTCAAAGAAAATGCATGGATATGAGGAAACATTTGGATTCACCTAATGGTTCATTAAAGGATGCTTGCAGATTTACGTTAAAAACTTATATCCTGCAGCCTTTCTACAAAAGGATCAGAACAAAGTTATTTTTCATGAAGAAACTTGACTTCAGAAGCTCAATCCAATACAGCTTTGAAAAGCTTAGGTATGGCAAAAATTATAGAAGTATTTCCGGACATAGCAAGTTTGCTTCGATTCGGTTCGCGGAGAACTATGTAATTGCCAACGGCCCGGCATCGAACATAACTGGGCGTGATTAGTTAAATTTCTCTCTTTATTATTCTAGTGCGTTCACTGTTTTACGCATTATAACAGGATGTCAAGTTGAACTTTTACCGAATCTGTATATTCATAAATATCTTTCAGTTGGATTAGATTAGAATAGAAGGGAGAGAAATATTAAATCATAAAATAAACGAAGACTTTGATTTAACTGAAACGTATAGGTACCTACGATTTCATCATTTTTCATTGTGACCATATTTTTTCCATGCACACTTCATGTCATTTCAATGAAAGGTTCTCGTTCGAGTATGCACGGCTTTGCAACAATGATTTCAATTGTCACGAACACGTCGTAGGCTGCACATAATAATAGCATATCAAAGTAGAACTCCGATTAAATCGATGGAGTAGATAAGTAAATGTGTAATCGCATTAGCTTTTAAACAGAACAAAGTAAATACTACATACACTTACTTGGCACCTATACAGGATGTAATCGAATAAGTTTCATTTATTAATAATGTAAATTCTTCATCACATGAGGAATTAATTCTGCAAATATCAATGGTTTTGCTCAAAAATTAAAAACTGACCTACCACAAGAGCGCATCGCCTCTTGTTTGAAAACCTCGTTCGTCAGTGCGTCTGCGGTTTTTATAAACACATTGCAAAACGATAAATTCCGCAAATGTCACGGTCGTGGTCACTGGGTCCATGTCGCCCGCAACACAATTCAATAACCAAATCTTGGTCCATCTGTTTCATTAGATAATCGATAATAATTACAACAGCGCTTCTCAAACGTTTTGTGCAAAAACTAAATGTATATTTTTCCGGAGTTATTTTTATTTTTCCCAAACGTATGTAATAATTCGCTTCTTTTCTTGTGTATTAATAGTGGTTACAGTATGTGAAACTTAACTGATTATACCATGTACAGTACGATTCCATTTTCGATGAATCTACAACACCTCAAACCAGGCAAGCAACCCTGAGTGAAACTTTTAATATTTCACACATGAACTGATAAATAAATGCGGGTAAGTAAAATAACATGTGCAATTGACGTGTGTGTATTTATGTATTCATGCATATCTCAACTTTGATTTCTTGACATGTTCCTGCTTCCTTCACATATAAAAAGAACGCTGGTTTACATGCATGCAGCATAGCTGTTCGCTATGCACTTTCTGTATTGCTTCGTGTTTGAACTGAAACGCACTTGTCCATGCACGAGTGAAAGATTCAGATTGCTTAATTCTCCTGCGGTTGCATCTGGTTTAAGGAAATTGTTGCGTACTTTTACCATTTTCTACGTAATTATATTATGTGATCGGTACACATACCCGTAAAAGATTTTAAAATGAGTGCAACGCACATATTTTAACACACTTCGATTTGAATACGAATTGAAAGAAAAATAAGAAATCAATCTTTTAACTTCTAAGAGCGTTGGATTGTTCTCTACTTGACCAAAATTTAACTTGGAAATATGATGGGCGGTCATTCTCTCAAGGATATTTTTGGAGTATCTCCATCTTTAGTCAACATTTTTATTACACTTCGACGTTCAAACTTTAAATCAGCCATTCTCTACTTTTAAAAGTTTAATAACTCCTATTGCATTTGATGATCAAATGAATTAAATTTTTAAGTCAAAAACTTGTCAATTTAAAACTGTTATTCAACAACATAGGTCTTTTGTTTCATGTTTGTGCGATTTTTTAATTTTCATTAAATTCATTCATTGATTTATGTCGTTTAAAATACTCCAGATGTATGACCGCATTATTGATATATAATTTTAATCATAGTATAACGAGAAAACGTTTTACTTCATGGTAGTTTGTTATATTACAATGTAACAACTCCGGATATAAAATATTAAACTCGTGATTATCTAAAATGCAACTGCGCATAATTGATTCAATAGGCGTAGAATTTACGTCGACTTTTCTACAAAAATCATTTTAATCACAGTTACAATCTAAAATTAGTAGTAGACAGCCAGTCATAAATCTAAGTCGGGAAATTTTTATCCGTTCATTAAATGTCAAATCACTCACTTTGTTTAAACCACTCTTGAACTAGGGCTTGAAAAACGCGCGGAAATTGGTCGGTTAGTCAGAGGTGGCAACAAAAATATTACGTTTTTCTGAACCGGAATTTCGTTAATTAATTGCCGCCAAGAAAACCACTAATATAATTAACCCGTTCGTTCCACGTCCAGCTGGATCGATTTTGAAAGTTTTATTTTAAGTCCAGTGACGTCATAGTTAATCGTGTGCAACCGAGTGAAATAATGCCCTGATTTTGATCTTGCATTTTTGAGATCCTGAAAACTTGCGGGTTTAAAGTTCACTGCCTCGGAACATTAACACAGTTTCGCGGAGAACGTTAAATTTGCAATTACTGGAAAATTATTGCTTTTAAGCGCAAGCCTATTATTTATATAAAAGGAAACTTGAAATAAGTTCAATGTTTGCTTGCACTGTGAAATTATATTGTTTTATTTAATATCGCTTACTTTTGAGTTACATCATATACGTTGGATGTTTACGACGTCTTTAATTTGATAGTTAATGAAATTTAAAGTATGGATTAATTATTTACTTTCCTTGAGAACCTTGAGATCTTCATACTCTCAGTGGCGTATCCAGAAATTTGTCATGGAGGGGGCTTAAAAATAATAATTGTAAGAACATACTAGGATATATTAAATAATAGAGACACATAACATGAATTATACCGAACCAACATTACAAAACAAAATTAAGTTAATGTGATCCATTTTTTGTACTTGCACGTAATTCAATAAATTCTTTCTAAAGGGCTGGCTCTGGGGGGAGCTTCAACCCCCTTAGCCAGCCCTCCGTGGGTGCGCCAATGCGATATTCTTCTTCTATTCTTACTACATAAGAGGATTTTTCTTTTCGTTTTCATTCCTAATTCATTCCCATTCTAATTTATCAATGTTTCAGGTGCGATTTTCTTTTCTAGTTTCTTCTGACTTCTGACGCCAATTATCACTGAGAAACAAGTAGCACTGGACCTTCTATGTAGTTACTAGTGAACATGTTTGTGCATACATGACATCCCACACACTATCAAGGATAAGTAACAGACTTGGATAAATAAAAGGAAAACAAATTTGTTAGGATAATCATTGCCTAGTGAAGTTCTTACCAGTACTGTAGTACTCTTGAAGGAAATAAAATATATGTCAGTTAGATAAATACAATTATAATTAATTACCACCTTCGCACTTCTTGGCCACGTATGTACGCATGTCTCCAATTATTTACACTTACTGAAACAATAAACTGACATCCTGTTCAGTAGATACTACGTGATAACAACACTGACAGCCGGATCATGAAACTACTCCTGCTAGTCATCGAGATTTGCATGCAACAATTACTCAAGACAATGCGAAGGAATGAAGGAAAGTCAGGACATAAAACTTGGTTTTTATAGCACGTGTGACTTCGTACGTAATTATTTCGTTGCAGGCTAACTTTTGCTGATTTATGCCTATCATTAATATGCCGCACTTCAGACTAATTACAGAGCTTATTTATAGCAGTTTATTATGACAAGAAATTATCTACAATCGATAATAATTCATATCACTTACGGCAAATTTCTTGGTAAAGTCATTTTGCGTTAATATATAAATAAATGTTATTATAAGCATATGAAACAAATTCCAGATGCAGTTTCTGTGTAGATAGATATATCAGGTATATATTTTATACAGTAGTATAAAAAGTATTGAGTTTTTGATAGGAGAAAAATGAATTTTTTTTCTTCAAGTGTTTATATGAAGTTGTTTAAAAAAAGGTAGGTAGTACCCTATATGTCACTAGGAGTAGAACGCTCCTTTTGTGTTCCACCCAGTTTCTGCGACTCCAGTTAAAACCTTGGCTGGCAAGATAGAGGCATAATAAATAATAAAATTCTGCAAAACATTGTAATAAATAAAAAGAAAGAACATAGATTTGAAATTTCTAGTAATAATTTACGATTAAATAACTAATAAATTAAACAATATATGCGACAACTTTCCTTTCATATTTTCAGTTAGTTGTCAGCGAGCGGTTATATATTAGTTTCTAAACGCGAAATTTAGATCACTTGCGCAAGATTATTGAAACGAGTTTGCTTAGAAAAAAGAAATACTCTCGAATGACAGGTGCGCGATAAAGAAACTAATTAGAAGGAAAAAAAAAACTTTCTTCAGTTTAAACACGCAAAATAAATTTGCGTTAGCGTTCACGGTTTTATCCGGACGCGTTATACAATAAAGTCGGGTAGGTAGTAACCCAAATAATTTATCGAGAGTGTACATTACATATGAATTTTGCCAATGACCGTTAAAAGTTCATAAAAGCAGACAATTTTCCATAGTGATAATTTGAATCAAAAACCGTACTATTCTAATTCTAATAGAATAGAATTACGTAACTAAAATTTTGACTGCATTATAACCGTGAAATTTCTATTAAAATTAACAAGCTTAAAGAAACTACAAATTTATGCTTATTGGAGAGAGCTTGTAAATACCTTATTACAATCAAGAAAGAAAAAAGCATATCGATATCTAAAAGTTTTTATTGAACTAAATTCTCAAGAGTATATTAAAATTAACCTAATTAAACGGAACACATTTAAATAAACACAATCGAAAGCAAAAGCGTTAGGTTTACGCTCAATAAATTCCGACGAATTTTTTATTAAATTGATTGCGTTGCATACTATGAATTCTGTGCTGTCAGTAATTATAATATGCCATATTTTATTATGGCGCTTTAAAGCCGGTCATTTAAATGAAACGTATAGATGTCAGATTAGCGTAAGTGTGAATTGACGATTAGTTTCTGTTAGCAATAGTATTTCTCTTATTTTAACGCAGCTAGTTTTCGGTTCGCCATCATCTCGAGACAGACACAAAATAATTCTTAATATACCTCCTTAGGTAATAAAATTAAATTAAATTAATGTAGTAAATAAATAGATCATAATTAATTCAATAGAGGTCACATTCTAAAAGTATTATTGGAAAAAAAGTACGCCGAACTCGTCATCCCTTAATTTATAATTTCATTACTTTATTACGTTCAGACTACACAAACAAAATTCCGAAAGATCGTGTAGATTAACACGCATTCATTAAAATAAATGTATTGTACAGATTTAACGCATTTTCTTTTCTGAGTATGCAGTTCACTCAGCATGACTTAACTAATTAAATCACATAGTGATTTTGATTTTGACTTTCTGTTAAGAACCACTTACTATCTGCTCTATTTAATGCGTTTTTAAAGACTTACGATAAATCTGTATATTCACAATTTGCATACGTTGGAAAAAAGTGCTACTGAAACTAAATTAACCTGTCACAAGTGGAACTATGCAAATTGCATTGACACCAAGTTCTACTAGTAAAATTCGAAAAGGAAGAAAAACATTTTAAAACAGTGCTTAACGCAGAAATGGAGCGTAACAATCTGCGCTTTCAAAATTCTGTCGTCGTTTTTAACTATGCCCGCGAACACGTAGCGCCGAGTACAGTTTATGTAATTAATTGGTTTAATTGAAAATAAACGACATGCGATACATGTATAAAACGTATAATTAAAATTGTTGTGAGCCAAATGAAGAAAGTGATTTAAATCGGTCACTTTTCAGAAAATGTTCGCTCAAATTGCGCAAGGAAGTTACGCGTGTTATTGTTTTATTTTTTCATACCTTCCAATCCAGATTCTTTCTAATTCTTCGAACAGATGCAAGAAGCGGACCTTGAGTATTAATTACTAAAATTGCACAAACCGTAAGCAATTACACTCACCTTAAAACTTGTCAGTGCGTTATGAATACGATCATATACTCATTTACTTTACAAGTAAATGCGAGTTTGTTTCAAATAAACACAGATAATTGGGCTGTTAAGGTGTAATTACACGTAATGGCGTCTATTACCGTTCTGTTTTGTTTGTTGTTGAAGTTTAATAATTGAAAGTGAATTTACTGAACGCCGGTGTGTTAATTTTCAGTTCTGAAAGTGCGAATTTGTTTTATGAGGCGTAAAATCACATATTCCAACAAAGAACCACTTCTCTTAGGTAACTTAAGAAATGTCTTGTTTTACCGAATTACCAAGTTCAGTAAACTGTTAAGAATGCAGGTGCATGGAAACGTGCCGATCAAATTAAGGTTAATGGTCTTATCTTTGCCCGAGAGTTAAACAATTCTATTTCAATATCACTGTTACACATTTAAATCATTGCAGTACCTAAATGAATGGAGTCATTACAAAATGTAAAAAAATACTTATGCTTTTAGATATTGTGTGATGCATATATTCATACAATCTGAAGGGACTTGGTAAACTGAAAAGGTGGTATCTAAAGAGATTCGAAAATGGTAATATTGAAGTAAATTTTGAGATATCTCGATATTTTTATAAATATTGTAACAATTTAAATTTCTGGCGCCGTGAAACAAGACGAGCGATTTAAATTGTTTTATGAATGTCACACAGCTGCAAGAAGGCAATAAATATCTATCGTAAACGAGAAAACTTTTTTTTATCTGTGGTGGTTGCCTGACTTTTAATTCTGCCCTTGACCGAAAGACGTGTTAAAGATGACAACATTGAAATAATGTACATTTTGAGTTATTCTGATAAACCTTAGATAATGCGGATTTTGTTGATGATTAGGAAACCTTTCCGCATAGAGAAGTGCTGCTAATCGCTCCTCTCCTCGACATTCTTCGTGTAAAATATGCATGTCTGCGTATTCTTGAAACGCCCGTTGCAAACAAGTATGACAACACCTACACAAACAAACTTACATACACTAATAATCTGTTAAAAATGAAAGTTACAAGCTACACCAAATTCACGCAAATTGTGCTTCGCTTAGAACGTTACTTTTTATTAAAATCTAAAAATCATTCAATAACCAGAACGGATTAAATGTGTTTCATCACATCATCTGAGGTGACATTTTATGAGACAATAAAACAATAAACCGATTTTTTTGACGAAGGTTAAGGATTCCGTTCGACCTCATCTACGGTACGTTTTAAAAATACACGATTCTCCTGTCCTTTCGGTTTTCTCAAAATCTATTTCTTGAAATTCGCTTAAATATTTAATAATCAGACGATAAAACGGCAAAAGTAAATTATATTGACAAATTAAATTTTTATACACAATCAACTTATATTATTATTTTTCACTTCAGCTAGTTTGTTATTGTAATGCTAACTTCTCGATAAGTTCTAAAAACCGATGTTTTGCCAGAGGATTCGTCAATAAATCTGCTAGCATATTTCTAGATGGACAATAACGAACATCAATTATTTGCTTTTCTTTCTAATCTCTAATCTGATGAAAGCTGACGTCCTTGCTTATCTTCGTAGAAAACATTTGGACCTGTAATAAGCACTCCCATGTCATTCAACCACAACAATTCTTTACTCGCATATGATGCTGCCATGTAGTCTGCTTCAGTAGAAGACATTGCCACAGAAGTTTGCTTATGACTTGACCACGCCACAATTCCATTGCCAATCATAAATACATATCCAATTGTAGACTTTCTGTATAACAAACAAGTTCCAAATTTCCTTCTGCAGAAAATTTTAAAGTCTGTTTATTGTAGATGCTAGATAACGCAATATACGTTTTACTGCTTTCCAATCTCTTTCATTCGGATTTTCCACATTTCTACATAAAAATCCTACGACAGCAGCAATATCAGGTCTGGAAACAGTAGAAATATACTGGGTGTCTCATAACGTACGGAGGAGACTGACAGGGTGAATAGAACATCAGAAAATAAGTTAATTTATAACTAATAACTTCTTTATTAACCGTTTTAAGGAAAAATAGTAAAGAGTAATTTGTATTTATAATTTGATGTTCTTTCATTTGTCAACAAAAAATACAGTGTTCTATTAAAAAAAAATTTACAGATGCAATTATTTTGAGAATTGTTCTCCTCATATCACCATTGTAATCCTGAGTGAAAACAGTTCATTTCTGCTAATTTGAGCCACTTCGTAGCTCCAATAATAACGAAGTTAGCAATAGTGCGGTAATAACTTTGATCACCCTGTATACCTTTTCAATCTTAAGTGAGGGTTTTGGGACAGCCTGTATAATAATGATCCCATAACTCTCCTATATTGCTTATTCTACCCTTTCTAGCATGAATCCCACTTCCAATTGGAGTGCCTATTGGTTTAGACTCCAACATATTGTATTCTTCAAGAATTCTAGCAATCTTTGTCTTTTAACTAACAAGAAAAGATCCATCTTTCTCACGTACAACTTCAATTCCAAGATAATGACCTGACGCTTGCCATATCTTTAATTTCTAAATGTTTTCCAATTTGTTTGCTTACTGTAGCAGTTAACTCTTAAGATGTACCAGCCACCAACATATCATCAACATAAAGCAGTACATAAGTAATATTACCATCTTTTTCTTTTTTGGTGTAAAGATATGGATCTGAATCTCCGCGTTGAAATTTCAAGTAATTTAGCACATCAGTTGCCTTCTTGTTCCACACTCTTCCTTTAAACCGTAAATACTCTTACGTAATTTCAACATCTTTGTTTCTTGTCCATTTATTACGAAGCCTGGAGGCTGTTCCATAAATATTTTCTCATCTAACTCACCATTCAAGTATGCACTTTTCACTTCCAATTGCCGTACATACAATTTCTTCTGAGCTGCTATAATAAATAAAGCACGAATAGTTTCATGTTTAACTACAGGTATAAACGTGCTGTCATAATCTTCTCCATAGCGCTGAGAAAATCCTCGCGCAACCAAACGAGCTTTATGTTTATAGACCTGTCCTTTGCCATTCAATTTAATCTTGAAAATCCATTTACACCTTACTGCTCTTTTTCCTTGTGGAAGATTAGATATCTCCCATACCTGATGCTGTTTAAGAGACTTCATCTCTTCTTTTGCAGCTGCAATCCACAACTGTTTTTCTCGATTTGACAGCTTTAGCAAATCATCCCACGAATCAGGTTCTTTAATAAAATTTGCGTGTACCTTATAAATTAATCTTTCTGATGGTACTCCTTTGTTTTTACGTTTCGAAACTCTTCTTTCGGGTGTAACAATTGAAATTTCTGAAGAAATCTCATCTTCAGATGTACTCTCTACAAGTTTCTGATTTTCTACATCCTCTTCTGTTTCATTACTATTGTTACACATATGAGAACAACCTGTAATTTCAGAAACAGAAATGTCTCCTAATGTAGAATCATTTAAACCATCATTTGCAACCCCTTCTCGCTGTGAAATCCCTTGAATTTTTACCATCATTTTCGATAATCCGCACCGATCGACTAATCCAACTTTTTTGTGCGTTTCTGGATTTAATATTCGACAACCTTTGATGTTTCCGTCATAACCAACAAGAACACCTTCGATATTTTAATCCCATTTCTTTCGTTTTTGTTTAGGTATTAGCGAATATACTTTCGATCCAAACACTCGAATGTGACTCAAATCTGGTTTTACTCCTGTAAACAACTCCAACGGAGTCTTCTCGATCACACGACTTGGTATTCGATTCTGCAAATATGCTGCGGTCAGAACTGCTTCTCCCCAAAATCGATTGTCCAGACCGGCACTTTGCAGCCTCCGTCAAAGTGCGATTTTTCCGTTCTGTTGAGGAGTATATGGCACCGTAAGCTGATGCTGTATTCCTTCTTTCCGCAGATGCTCTTCCAATTCAAGCAAACATATTCCTTTCCATTGTCTGTACGCAAAATAGCTGGTTTCTTTCCAAATCTTGTTGGCATCAGAGCAATGTATTCTTTAACTACAGCTGGTACTTCATCCTTCGATCGAATCCGCCTCACAACTCTAAAACGAGAGAAATCGTCAATCACTGTTAGTAAGTACCTGTTTCCACTTAGAGTCTTAGCTTGCATTGGACCACATAAATCAGAATAAATCAATTTCAATGGCTCCTTTTCTCTGTTCTTGTTTTCCGGAAATTTCTTTTGAGTTAATTTTCCTTTAATACAATTCTCACACACTTCTTCCGAACTCTTCGTAATTCTAATTCCCGTAGCCTGATCTTCTGTGATCATGTTTTATGTTTATGGCCTGGACGACGATGTCACTGATGAAGACTTGTTGCTGAACTTGCAATTCGAGCCGATTCTTCAACTGAAATTGTGTGCAATCTAAATAAGCTTCCGTTATTTTCTGCTCTTGCAACAATTCTTCGACCTTGATAAATTGTGCATTTATTTTCTTCAAATAACATCCGACATCCCTCTTGAGTTATCTTTTGTACCGACAACAATCTGTCATGAAGTTGTGGAGCGTAAAGCACATCTTTCAACTCTGTTAATTGAATTTCACCATTAGGAAGTTTGCTTTTTATCCATCCATTTCCAATTCCTGCTGCCTTGACTGACGATCCATCAGCAAGAAACACGGTAGTATCTGTATTTTGCAGAATTGAGAAAAATTCTCGCTCGTTGGGCATGTGATTAGATGCACCGGAGTCTATACACGAACTTCCAATATTCATATTTTCTGCTTTCCCACATATTTTAAAACGAACATTACAATCAGGTCTTTCTTTCAGTACTACAGATTTTGTGGAATCTATTCTTGATTTTTTCTGAGAAACCTTTTTAAAATATATACAATTTGCTTTTAAATGACGCGGCTCTTTACAAAAGAAACAAACTCGCGTTTCTTTAGACTTCTCGCCTTTTGCAACTTTTCCATTTACATTTGCGAAATGACGACTGCATAGCCAACTCACAATTATTTTTATTTTTCAAAGATTCATTTGTTTCAGTTCTTCTTTGATATTCATCCATAATTTTCCCCGTAACATACTCAACCGTTAGTCATCTCCATTTCGACCTTCAAGTGCTGTGACCAACCCTGAGTAAGAGTCTGGTAAATTCACAAGTAAAACTGCAACAACTTCTTCATCTTCAAGTGCCTTTCCCGATCCTCGAAGTAAGCTCACAACTTCCATGATTGTGTCAATATATTCATTCATTGGCCCACCACAATACTGAATACTATACAATTTCCTGCGCAAATATGAACGTAGTTGCTTCTCAAATTTCGTAAGCATTTTCAAGATGTGCGAAATGTATGAGTTGATTGTCTTCCACACTCAATGTTATATATATATATATATATGCCATAACTTTATTATTTCGCTTCCACCAATCAGTATTTGCTGGATCAGTCACAATGTCCCATAAATCGTCCCGCATCAAAACTGCTCGCAGTTTTCTTTCCCAGAAAACGTAATTTCCACCATTTAAAAGTGTAATGTTTATTTTCAAACTGTCTTGTGCCATTTTTCAGATTTACAGAAATTCAAAATTCATACACGTACCACTGGGCTCATAACCTCTTGAAATTCGTTTCAATATTTTAATAAATCAGACGATAAAACGGCAGAAGTAAACTACTGTGAATATATCTTATTCTGAAACATGCAAAACACACATATCCGTTTGTTGCTAGAGTAACGTAATAATTAAATGACAGCAATGTATTAAAGCGTGTATTTTATTTTGAAACATAGGTTGTCAAAACAATTATTAACTTCAGCTTTTAACATTTTAAGTCGTATCATTGAGTACATTTACACGAACGTCTAAAGTAGGTTTTATTACAACCAACGTTACTAAAACCGACTTAAATGGTCGTGTAAATGAGGCATAACACCCATTTTACTAAACCGTTTTACTAAAACGGGTGTTATGCCTTATTTACACGACCATTTACGTCGGTTTTAGTAACGTTGGTTGTAATAAAACCTACTTTAGACGTTCGTGTACTCAATGATACGACTTAAAATGTTAAAAGCTGAAGTTAATAATTGTTTTGACAACCTATGTTTCAAAATAAAATACACGCTTTAATACATTGCTGTCATTTAATAATTACGTTGCTCTAGCTACAAACGTATGTGTGTGTTTCGCATGTTTCAGAATAAGATACATTCACGGTATGTTGACAAATTAAATTTTTGTACACAATTAACTTATATTATTATTTTTACATAGCAACTCAATTTCATAATTTAAAATTAATAATCAAATTAGCTGTGTGTTCTTATGCCAACACTATAAAAAAAAATTATACTTTTATTTTTTTCGTCGATGCCTACCGACCATATCGAGTTTCGTGCATCTTCATTGAAACAGCCTGTATTCTTTTCTTACATCTGTTGTAAAGGTGAATAAATTAATGACCATTGCAGGCGTGAAAGAATGGCCAAAAATAAAATGAATGGTCCTTAACGTGTAAAAGAACACGTGTTGGGAAGTGAAATTTAAGTTGTACCTTTATTTCGTTTTACCATGTAAGTCGCGTGAAAGTAAAATATGAAACCAAAGTGATTTTTAATAAACACCGATCACCGATCAGAACGTGTCAGGTTAAAGAGTAATAAGCATAATTGAATTTATTACTCGGAATTAAATCGCCACGATTAAGGTAATTATTTCATCGTGCATGCTTACTTAATCCGTTGCTTTCAACGCTGATATCACTGATTTACTCTCGTGTGAGTCTCATTGTTGTTGTCAGTTTCCATCAAATCTATTTCAGCGTGCTTTTGCTTTTATGGTGGAGGAGCAAAGCTCAGGTTGTTTCCTATAGAAAGCTCGAGTGCGATTTGTCACGTGAGTTAGCGGCTAACGGCTGCGGCGAATTCCGTTTAAAATTGTATTATGTATTGCAATTTGGTAACGCACTGTCCTTGAGTGGTGAATGTTGGAGGGATATGGATAAGAGAATGTAACAACAACGGTAGCCGCGAGCCCAGACGAACTACGCCTTTCACTGACTATATCGGTTCAATTCAAGATCAAAATAATTCACCAGCTCCGTGTCGTTCCCTCGAGTACTTAAGTCGACTGTTGTCCGTTGGTCAATTACCATGGCAACTGCTGGACGCTGAATTAATTTCGAATTGACCCAATGCGATTTACTCCTACGAACAAAATCTAGGTTTCAATTAGAGTGGTACAATTTACTTGTTGGTAATGATTTCAGCATCTTTATAGGAGGAAAAGAAATTATAGTCGCCTTAATTATTGTTTACAAGTACGAAGTCAGTGGAGGACTAGATTTTTAATATAAATATTATTTAATGTTTAAGGAGGTCCACTTCATCCAACTTACCATTGGATAAGTCGACACCATGGCCAATTCGCCAAAATGGACTGTAGAATTATGAACGTTTGCACAAGTTTCTAAAACCCCAGGGATTGTTTCTAAGAAATTTAATAAAACATTGTGAAAAGTGAAAACTAAATTAACATAACCTGCCATCTCTCGTGTAGGATGTTTCGAATGACATACAAGATCGGCAACCTAGTACTTTCTTACATACCACTGCGAAATTAAAAATAATATAGAAATGGTTAATGCTTCCTGCGCATGTGAATCGTAATTTGCTAGAAAATGCCGTTTCCTTTATTTTACTTTCCTTTAATTACTCACTAACTTACTTTAAATTGCTTTAGAGTTATAGTTCTAATGATTTGCCTGCACTTAACACACTTTATCTTTATTTTATTTATGTTAAGGAAAACTTATAAAAATGTCATATGCGGTTCAGTTCATTAAATCGCAGTACTTTATGTTGCTTCATGTTATCTTAATAGTAACTCAATTATAAAAACAAGATCGATGAATTACAACCATTTGCTATTCAAAACGGCCTAGTCGTGTAGATCTAACTATTGAAATATCTGTAGTACACATTTTCCTATTAACTGAATATAGTTTAGCCATACATTATGCGCAGAAAATGTAAAAATAAATTCGTGAAGAACGACTGTCAGTATTGCAAACAAACAATCAAACACCATTCATTAATGGTCAATCTCGATCATGAGATACAAATCCTTTTGAAAAGGGGAAAGTTTTTGTAAAAAGAAACTTAGAAGTAAAAGCCAGTCATCAAAGAAATAATTATTTTGAATTATTTTGGTTTTAAATCATTTAAAATTTCAAATCACATCAAATAAATTTTGAAATACGACTTGACATTACGTCCACGACAAGTACTTATTTGTAAAGTACATAATATTTAATGGTAGTCTTAAAATTTAACCAAACCATAAGGAAGTGATTAAGAAAAAATATTGCACGTGGGCATCTTAAACGCGTTGCTGCGAAAGGACTGTCATAAAGAGAATTTAAATTAACACCTGATTTTTTTTGCAAAACTGAAAGTTGCCAGCCATTAAAGGTACTAAGCGACTGTAAACTGATTTATTGTTAATTCAACTCTCAATAATTATTACTGCTCCGCATTAAATCAAAACCGTTCATTTACTTATATAATTGTCTGCGTTGAGTTTATGCGATAGGTAGTATGTAGGTGGTATGTGATAGGTTTATGTGCTCATAGACAAAAATATAAGTGAAAAATCGCGGCATTTAGCTTTGTTGTATGTACTTGCTACTTAAGTATGCGTTTACTAATGAGATAAAAATCAGTTACATACATAAATGTAAATTAATATCAAATATAACAGGACAGGAATCAAAACCAAATATTATGTTCTTATAATAAATCCAGTAACTTCTCTTCGTTTGGGGAAAAAATAGAGTTCAATTTCAATCTGTTTTAATTATTTTGAAAGGAATGTTTATGTTGCATTTGACTTTTAATTTTAATTGACTTGTTTTATATCAACTTTAGTTTCCAATTTTATTTCTAATTGTTTCAATCATAGCATATAGAAAAATTGCGAATAAGTATAAATATTTAATAACAAAAAAATAATAAACTACTTACTCTGCGATTCTTTAAATAGTTGCAATAATATTGTTTATATTTTTTGTCCTGGCATTAAAGGATAACAAATAATAGATTGCTTGTGAAAAATGTCTACCACACAGAACTCAACCAAGCGTATAATGTAAGAACAAAACATGTGTAAAACTATGTGATCTTGTGTGAAATGAATTATGAAATTGTCGGTTAAAATTTACGACCTCACACTGACTTCGTCTAATTCACTTTTATCGATCAAATGCCATTGGCCACGTTCTGCTTCATACACTGTCAGGATACGATGAAACTCATACGAACGGTCATATCTATGTCAAGGTAGGAATTCTTATCCTGTCTCTGTGATAGTGAAATTGTTTAAGCAATAGAGCATACCTAGACAAAAGAAACCATTAGATATGGTTCGTAATTAATTGTGCTACAAATTTACTTTAAAAGAACACGTGTTTACGTTATGTTATGTATACATATTTACATACAGTTTAGAGGATAATTGAAGTTAAAAAAAGAAAGGAAATCAAATGTAAGTGGTCTTACTAATTTCATTTTAAAATAACAATACAAAACCTTACATGTTATTATTTGTATTTCTCTTGCTAAAAAGACTTTGCCAATAATTTTGGATAAAATGTACTTTTTTACGTGAGATAAAATAAAACATCTCAAAAATTATAAAGATAGATGAAGAAGGAGGCACTAAATAAAAGTATCTCTACACCATTTTAGTTTACAAAATAAAAAATATTTTAAGGGGTAAACTCCACAATGCACCTTCGACTTCGCCACGATTAAGTACCTCCTGTATTCTTGCAAGTGTAAAGTGATTTAATACTTATACTGTCAATATTAATTTGATACGAATTTATTAGTGAGAAGTAGGTCACTGCTCTCTGTTTATATAATATGTTTATCTACTTGCGCCTGCTTTTCAGTATTTGAAACGCCCTTTCTCTTTTCAGTTCAAAAAAATCAAACGCGAACTTGTATACGCGAGTCATATGTGTTACACTTACAGATTTGTATGATTATTTATTATTGATAACTAATAAGTAATATTATAAATAAGTTTCGTAAACAAAAACTCTGGTTGCAGTTTCAAACAAAATTATTACCACGAGGGGTGTTTTTTTTTGTTTAGAATAAATTAAATGCGCTCTAATGAGGTGTATATTATAGGTAATACCACTGCATCGTGTAATATTACCATGAAATATTGCACAGGCTTAAATCGCCATGGGTGTTCTATGATTTCCTGCTTTGTTCATTCAGTAGGTTACCAACAATCCAATTATTCAGTGAGTTATTTATATTTATTTGTTGCCCAACAATCTGGAACATGTGGTCGTGTATTCTGGTGGAATTCACAGCATGCGCCTCGTATCAAAACCAGATCTACATTTAGAATCGAAGATTTATTTTGTTGCGTTATTGAAATATTTAATTCGATTCCTTGACCAAGAACAATTCAATATTTCATCTTGTAAGTGTGTTGCGTAAAATATTTGCACTAAGTGTTTACTTTGAAAAGTTGCTGTGGAACTAGTTTGAGGTATGCTGTTATTCTTAAGTCGAAGTTATTTCTACTTCAGAAAGTGGTATGAAACAGAAATGAGAATAAAACTATTCACCAGCATAATTCTCTCACAGCACCTATAAATTGGAATCCTAAACATTAACTTACGCGTCAGTTTAATACATTTTATAAACGCACTAAACTGTTAAAGGATGTAAATATCAGCCTGAGTTATATGTACTTACGTACATGTAGGATCTACCAA
Source organism: Dorcus hopei (assembly GCA_033060865.1). Taxonomy (NCBI): domain Eukaryota; kingdom Metazoa; phylum Arthropoda; class Insecta; order Coleoptera; family Lucanidae; genus Dorcus; species Dorcus hopei. Next base: position 16,475,621 of record CM065424.1, on the reverse strand, counting down.
TAGGGAGTTCAGGGTTCTAAAATGAAACAGCGGAAAGTATGAACAATCGCTGGCATTAGGTCTTAAAATGACCTCCACTTCGTCTTCGTCTTCAGCTTCGTCTGGTTGCGTCCATTCTGAAGATCCAATTTTCAATCACTTTTTCGCTTTAAGTTCACGAATCGTTGGTTTATTCTTGTAGACCAGAGATTAGAGACGTAGCCCCAAAGAGAAAAGTCTAAGGGGCTCATTCTAAACGGGGTTGTAAGTTACAACTTAATATGATTCTACTTCCGAGCGTTATCGAGACTGCACAACGTGTTATCCTGTCACCACCGAACATTGCCGAGATTGCAGCTTCTTACCAGTTGCTAAGGAGGTACCACTGTTGCTAGGTTGCAAATCCGATTAGAATGGCCCCCTAACTGGGATAAATTGCACATTCCTCGCGATAAATCCACTTTTGACCTTCTGTGTGGCAAGTTGCACCTTTCTGTTGTTGTAAACACCTTCCAATTGAGGCTAAAAATATTCGATTATCATATTTCTTCAGCACTCACTATTAACAGTAAGAGCACTTCCATATTTGTTTTCCAAAAAATGCGTTCAATCACGCTTTGAGCCTCAAAAATCGCGCCAAACAGTATTTTTTTGAGAATGGAGACGCAATTCGTGGATTCCTTGACGATTATCGTTGGCTCAAGTACTAAACTTTTGCTTGTTTAAGCCAGAAATGTGCTTCCTCTGAAAAAATATTTTTTCCCCAAAGTTTGGATCGATCTGTAATTGCTCTAGCTTAATTCGTAAAGATACGAAGGCAGCCATGGCCTCCATGTTAATTTGCCAAGCATTTCTAAGCATATAAGGACATTGACATTTCAGTTGGTGTTGCCATTGTAGTATTTCAAAATTCTGAACTCCCTCTTGGTAGACTGTATACTACAACGAAAGAAACAAGAAAATATCATTTTAAACTTATAAACCTTAACGCATGAAACTGTGCTATACACTTCTTATAACAAGTCTTGCCTTCTTTTAAAAAAGAAAATTTTCTGAAATATAACAGTCTATACTCAAGGATAGAAAGAGCTTGGTGTACTAAAATGGGAAGATAGCAAGAAAAGCACAGAACGAACATGTGGGAAGAATGGCAAACAGTAAATTAAGAAAAATAGCACGAGATGAAAAACCAACGACACGAAGAACAATCAGTCGACCACTTAAACACTGGAGGGTGTCTCTAAGGTCTGGACTTAAGGGTTGTAAAAAGAAGATCTTATCGAAACATAAAGGGGGAGTTCAAGTGATTGAAATTCTAAATCTCTGACTGCAAACAAAACTTTACACAATAACCGGCGACAATTACCTTTTACTAAATTTCTCACTCTTTTTACCCCAACCAAAAGAGATGCAAGTAGCAATTCCTTTGCTTTAGCGTGTCTGGAATTAGTCTGAAGATAGCCAAGACCTGCCCTCAACACCCTTACATGGTATGAATTTTGACTTTTTCTTACCAAACCATTACTTCGTTACTTCGGGATTGTTGAATTTTCCCTCTTGTTCTTCTCTTTCTCTCTTATTTTTAAAATTAAAGGTTTTCTAATTCTACTTTAAATTTCAATAAAATTACTGAATTTTTATACAATATGAATTTATTCAATTAATAATGGTATTGGTATTTGGAACGCCTGAACGGTCCAATGGTAAGAGGACCGGCCTTGCAATCGCAACCGCACTCGGGATTTTTCTCGGGGGTGGTCGGTATCGACTTCAGGCACCCTTCAGTGTTGGGGATAAAATTCGGCACTGCTTCCCCTTAAACGGCGAGAAGGTTGGAAGTAACAAAGCTATGGAACACTTTACACACACTCAAATACACTCCCAATCCTGAGGTCCTGACAAGTCTTTGACTTAGGACCCCGTTGGGCAACCACCACAGATAAAAAAAAAACAATTAAATTCACCAACAGGAAAAACATAAGATAACACAGAAAACAAGCACGATGAATACATATATTCAATTTAAAAAAATTGTATCAACAAACTGAAAGTCACAAAATTACTACCGTAAATAATACAATAAAAATGATATAAAATAAAATATGAAATTTTAAGTAATGAACAAAGTAAGATATAAAACAAAATTATCTGAATTCAATGATGATAATTAGCATTAGTACTCGTATAATCAAAAATTAATTTGAAGAGAGAAGGACGGCGGAATGTTCTGTACAGGATTAATGGATTTTAATAAGGATAAGTGGATTTTTTAAGGCCTACCAACGTCGGGTCTAATTATACTGTCTGTAATCCAAAATTTAAAAATACGTTAACGGCTTCTCTTGCGATTGATCATAAATTTATTTAATCCACTGAAAAACAGTCAAGGAAAAGATTCAATTCTTTTCTACGGAAATAAACTTTGGGGATAAATTAATTGATTCATTGGCTGAACAGAACTTAGAAGGAAGAAATTAGCGACGGGAGCAAACGCGCAGTCAAGTAAAAAAAAATTCTTTACCGGGACAGAACTGTCGTTTTTCTCCCCCGCGACGACTTTTAAAGCTTTTCTTATCAATTTTGGAAGAGATGGCTAGCGTCACGTGAACCAATTAAATTTAAATACTACTGTCACGCGCGCAAGAGGATTCTAACTGCCGCCAGATGGCAGTTGAATGTGGTTTCCCCTACGGTACTAAATCAAGGATTGGATTGAGAGGATTGAGAAACAAAGATAACAAATACAATTGTCGCAAGTGCAATAAGGAAGACAACAGTTTTAGGGAATTCTGTTTACCGCAATGTCACTGGTTTCAATTTAAGAGTGTATTAGGTTATGTCTAGTTAGTTATTTGCCAATGAAAAAGTTGTTATTTTAAGAAGTGCAGAATTTTTCTTTTACGAAAAAGGCGGAATCATTAAATGTCATGCCATAAAAGTTTGGGATGCGATATTTAAACTCAATTTTCTTAACCACTGACAGTAACTTTGACAAACGTCACTTTAAATAATATTTCCAACTGTTTTTTATCCCTAGATGAGAGGAATGTGCGACAAGGATAGATATTGTATATCATAGGGCATAAATCACTAAATGCGTTACCTCTATACGAAGTATGTTGATTTAGTACCTTAGTTTCCCCATCCCATATACGCAAAATACTCTCTCCTCGCCTTCAATTGCTGACGAAACAAAAAAAGATAGGAATTTGCTTAATTATTGCTTTCTTACGGCGTCAGCCTGTGATAAGAACGAAATTTTTCCAGCGCAGTTCTATGCGACAGGGGACAGGGTTTCATACGTCTTAAGTCACGTTTTAAGTCTTATCTCTGCAATATATGATTTCCGTTTCCGGTGGGATTGCAAGAAAAGTTTTGTAGAAAGTATTACATTGTATTATGTTTGTAAATATAAAAATTTTGCTAGGGTACAGTCTCCTGCGTTTAAATTTACGTGGGAATATAATTTTATATGGCTTAAAAAAAGGAATTTTCCTATACAGAATTTCCGGGTCCTTACATGTCTACGAAAACAAGTAAAAAAAAAAACAGGCTTTGGTTTAAAACAAGACGAAGTGAAGAAGAAACTTATTCTTGTTCATTATATTTGGTTGTGCATGTTTAGAATGAGACGTTTAATATTTTCTTAACGTAATTAATTCCTATTCATCTTAAAATGAGATTCTTAAATCTGTTAGTGTATTCGGTATCACCGGTAAAATTTGCAATTTGTCTTTGTAGCATGTTCCAGACATGTTCTAACAGATTCATTCCTGAGCCTCGTGTTGGTCAGGTTAAATCAGACGACTGTGATCAGGTGGAATCGTGCATTACGTAAAAAATGTGCTCCGCTACTACCCAAAAAAGGCATTACTTTCAGATCCAGAATTTCCCGAATGTGTCTTTCCACATTTAAAGCGGCTCGTTCTTTGATAACCAATCCGCACGGAGGTTCATACCATTATAGCGCCTCCACCAAAAATTTCTTGTAGCTCTCTCTTGGCGCCCATCAAAAAGTTTCACATTAAATTGTGATTCATTGTTACGTTTCAAAACCTCGTATGAAATAAGATGGCAACATTTGACAATTTATTGTGGCAACCCTGATTTCCCCGAGTGCTGCGGCGCAGACTCGAAATTATTGGGCGTATTCAGGGACGCTCAGCGGCTGAGAGGCTAAGTAAGCAATTTCCCTGAACGGACAAGCTGACAGACCGCTGAAAGAAAGCCGCTGAGATATTTACTCAGTGCATAAATTTTAGGCTGAATTCTACAGTGTGATTAAACAAAGTGGTGGGAGCATAATTTAAATTTACCGGCTGAACTAACCTGTCGTTAAACGAATAATGTTCATAATATTATCGTTATATAAATAATCTATAATTCATCAATATCCATATTTATAGAACTATTACAGTTAATAGTAATATTTAAGGTTAACATAGGCAGGGATAAGTGAACGGTTAAACTGGTGAACTGGTCAGTATTCAGTTTTTCCAGTCGTTGATTGGTTAGGTAGCTTATTCTGACCGTTGACTTGATGATTTTGTGCAAATTGACGGGATTGACAGTTTATTTAACTCGCCCATATAGTACGTCAGCTGCCATTCAGAACTTCGTTCAAGGAATCACCGTCTGCTGACACTTAGAAAACGCGGACTAAATTACAGCTTAGCTAAGCCGCTGAGCGTCTCTGAATGCGCCCATTGATAGCCGAATCGTGCGCCCTATATGCACATCTCAATAATTAACGATTCCTATTGGTCGGCGCTGACTACATGCGCGATTATTCGGCGTCATCTTCCTTCGTTTTGTTTCATGGCGTCACTTTTCGCCTAATTGTGCTGGTGCGTATATCGTGTGTGTGAATTATCGAGGTTTTTGCTGGGAAAATCAGGAAAATTTATATTGACGTAGTCGGAACTTCGCAAGATGCACCGCCGACATTTAGGGAAAACTTCTTTTATCCTGTCCAAGGCTTGGCTTCTCATTAAAACCCAGGCAAATTCTAAGCAAACGGCTGACGCCATTTTGATTTCTAATCACGCTATTTCTTCTTTACTTCATATTTTTATTGTCGTGTACGGACGTTTCGTATTTGGCAAGCTCGTTTTGCAGTTCCAGAGCTGTTATGGTTGTGAGACATTTACATCTTTGAGCTAACGCACCTATGTACATTTTTTAAGATCCTGTTCTCTTCTTTTAGAGCATTGGACTGCAAGGGACCATGATATCCTTCCTGGCAATCCGCGAAGACAACGAAATTGTACCCTGTTTTAGTTACGACGTTGATTATTATGACATTACATGTATTGCGATTGAAAACTATTTATTTATTTGCAATTTCCTTTCAAATTTTATTATCGAAAATTTACATATACCTATATGAATTGCAGATTTCCTCTAAAATAATTTAACAAATAATTAAACTAATTTTCGCTTGATATAATAATAGTCTTTGATTGCAAATTTGACGAAATCTAATTTCCCCGGTGAAAAAAGGCGCTTTCCTGCCACTTGACTTACAAATTTTCTGCTTTAAACGGAGACTTATTAAGCATTTATTCTAATTTATTCCGCTTATCGCGCAAAATGAATTCATAAACAGACGATTATACTTCACGTACACACTTCCAGCCGTAAAAATTCGCGCTCATATCTCGCAACGTTACGGTTGCGGTAGCGCAGTCACCTTCTAATGTATTCAGATATATTACCAACGGTGATTAATTTTAAACGCTGCAAACAACATTATAAAATTGACATGTCGATTAAAAGCGCGCGTATTACACGTGCCTCAAGTCATATCGTTTATTATCAAAACAGACCTGTGCTATATCCACATTGAAAGTATCTTTATCATCATGCAAATAATTCGCCAAAAAAATTAACGTAAAGTACATTTAACAATTTCTAAATTTTATTGAGCCCCTAAAGGAAATTTTCATGATAAGTAATCAAAAAGTTTCGTCAGAAACTGTTTCAATGAAGATGCACCAAACTAGGTATGCCGGTAGATATCGACAAAAGAAATAGAAGTTTCGTATAAGTTTTTTTTTATGAATAGATTTTGAAAAAACCGAAGGGAAAGAAGAATCGTGTATTTTTAAAACGTACCGTAGATGAGGTCGAACGGAATCCTTAACCTGCCTTAACCTTCGTCAAAAGAATCGGTTTATTGTTTTATTGTCTCATAAAATGTCACCTCAGATGATGTGATGAAACACATTTAGTCCGTTCTGGTTATTGAATGATTTTTAGATTTTAATAAAGAGTAACGTTGGAAGCGAAGCATAATTTGCGTGAATTTGGTGTAGTTTGTAACTTTCATTTTTAACAGTGTATATGTGTTTGTGTATATGTTGTCATACTTGTTTGCGGTGGACGATTTTACGTTTCAAGAATACGCATGCATATTTTATAAGAATGTCGAGGAAAGGCGCGATTAGCAGCACGTCTCTATGCGCAAAGGTTTCTGACATCAACGAAATCCGTATTATCAAACGTTTTTAAAAACATCGACTCAAAATAATGCAAATTTCAACTTGCTCAGATTGCAAAATTGTATTTAAGATATTTTGTTCCAAATAATGTCAGAAAAGTGTGCTCTACGTTTGGTGCATCATCATTGAAACACCCTATATAAAGTAAAAGGATAAAGCAAAGATGATGATACTTTTAAGTAGTTAACATACTTTATAGAAGCTATTTTCTAAATACCGCAATAATTGACGTGTTTGTGGTACACACAACTCATTGGTAAGTACAGTAAAAGAATCTGCCTTCTGGTGCTAATATTATGGCAGAATGCCGTACGGTTAAGACAATAAAACCGGTAGTGTGCTGAAGAGCAGTCAATAAATAAAGGAGCAGTAGTCTTCAATAGGATCGGCTTCGTTTTATTGTCGATAAACAATCGCAATGAATTCTAAGCGCGGAGATCCGTTTGCCTGGAGATAAATTTTAGTCACGATCACTTTGATCATCTCCAGTCAATGCTCCCAAACAGAATGTACTTCTTGAACTTGAACTGGGACGTAGCTTACAGACGCGCACGATCATCATTTGCGTAACAGCTCAACCTTGGTGTTTTATAAGGATCACGAATGAATTAAATAGATTTCTTTCGTTGGCATTCAAAGAGAAATGCAATTAAGTAAATTAAGTTTTTCAATGTACATTCTGCAATATTTAATTAATTACATTTTAATTTACCCTTCCGAAATACAATACCTAAAAATTAATTTTTTTATGATCTTTTCTTATCGCTGTAGTTGTAGTGGAATTTATAACTGATTCCATGAATCAATATCAATTCACTCCTTTAAGCTATGGTTCGATACACTCTGTGTGCATTTTAATATATTATTTAATTAAGAACAAGACCGAAGATTATGAAATGTTTAAATAAATTTATTAATGCGTTTAAAACGTGACAAGTATGCTCCAGATTACTAAACCGTTCGTAACATGTTTTGATTTGCTATCGTTTACTGGTTTTAAAAAAATCGAAATACCTACGTTAATGGTAACTGAGGCGTATAAGTTTTGCGACAGATTACGCTATTCATAAAAAAGTGCACTAATTTAGAACGAAATTATTAAAATATTTGTAATAAAATTTCGCAAACCAACAGCGGTAGTGTGGGTCAGCTAATATGGTAAGTTCTCAGCCTGTTCATTTCACAATGGCCTTAGGGTCAAAAGCAATGTCGTGCGCCTTAGAAAATGTGTTACAGTTACGCAGTCGGTAAAATACGAAAAAATCGATCACATTTCGAAAGCAGTCGGTGAATGTGCGTGGATAATAACCGTCGTCCTCGTGCAGAATGCATCCTTCTTGGATGTCGTGTTAACCAAACCTTGCTTTCTTCATGACATGAAAAACAATAATCGACATTATTTCGAGCAAAAAAAATTATATCCTGCAACATATGGTCGAATTTAGTTCCACTCACCAGCGATCTTGACTCTTTCGATTTGATTTAATAACAATAATAATACTTTCACTGTTATTTTCTTTCTCCAGACGCAACGCGTGTTCGCAATTGTTTCCTGTTGGTTAACATAATTCATGTTAAGAGCAAAATATTAGCATAATTTATCACGACGGCGTAGCTGAACTGATCTATAAACTTTGCTTCCTGTGTTATTTTACGGCCACAGTGATAAAGAAAGGATTACAGTGAAATCCATTTAAAACATCCGCCTCCTTCTTACTTTCATATGTAATTTAAATGTCTTGAAACAATAATAATAATCCACGTTACTGATAGGTGCATGTTCGTTTTTTAAGCATTGACAACTGAAAGTTTGTATAGGTTTTTTTTTTGTAAAGATAAATTGTATACTTTCACGTGTCTGGCAAAGATAACCAGATAATTAATATTAAGGCAACTCAATTAATATGACCCAAAAATATTAATATATACTTCAGACAAAATAAAATGAAAACCAAATTCTCGTTCAGACGAGATTTAAAAATGATTATTTTTTTAATTTTACTGCAGTTAATTATTGAGTATTTAATTAGGGTATATATATGCAAATCAAAGCAGAAAATAAAATAGAATGCACTGACAACACCTATCCATCCAGGACAATTACATTTTTCTTATAATTATATGATTGGGGAACCTAAAGAGTATAATAATAATTACATCAAATTACATGTATACTTAGCTTAACTGCCGATCATTAACTACTTTAATTATATACTAATCTACAATTAAGTTACGATTTAAAATTTTAAAATTGTTTCCTGTCATTTGTGTAGTCTGTAATTTGGGTTCCGTTTGTAAACTATAACTTTACTATCACCATACAAAAATAAAACGAAAGAGTAATGTGTAACAATATAATAATATTGTAAAACTTCTAAGTTGTAGTAATAATCATCGTACAACTAATATTTTATTGATAATCTATAGTTAAGAAGTTTTAAAATAAATAATTTATGAATGATCATTTATGAATGATCAATGGATTGTATTTATTTCTTAACACAATGGACGTTATACCCAAAGTTCTTAGTGTGCAGCAGTTCTCTAATTCTTTTCACAGTCATACCTATACAGTGTGTAATCGAATAAGTTACACTTACTATAACCATTATTAATACACAAAAAAGAAGCGAAGCTATGCGCGTAATAGGAAACTTCGCTCAGCTGGAGCGTTTAAATCACATCCAATGCTTCTCAAACGTTTTTTGTAAAAAGTAAAAGTAGACTTTTTCAGAGTTATTATTGAGCTTTGCCCCACACGTATTGCTGTGAAAAGCAATAATTTTGAAATTCATTTATTTTCTTTTTTATTTGGCCCCATGTTGGGCGTCATAATTAATGCTGTGTTATCTGAGTTGTCTCAATTTTTGGACCTTTGGCAAATATTATTCGTAGGAAATGGGACAATTAGGAATTTTTCTATAGTTTTGGTTTGAATTAGTTCTGCCCGAGGGCTTGGGTCCTTTCTTTTCCTCCTCAATTAAATTTTTTATGTTTTAAATTTTCTAAGGACAATGATTTATGCCCAAACATCAAAGTAATTCCTTGCGTTTGCACATCAAGAAATTACTCCTCCCTTGTTTAACACAAACCAATATCTTCTTTTTTTATATATGAGAAAGACAAGCACGTTCGCACGTTTGCTTTCTCGTTGATTTAATTTTTATTATTTAACAAGCTTTTTAAAACATTTAGGGCCAGTTTACAGAAAATTTAATTGCAATCAAATTTTAATAACGTTGTTAATTTGACAGTTCGCAATGTAATTCTTATGGCAACTTAATTGTGATTAGTTTAATTCGAAATTAAATATTTGATTTGCTTTCTGTAAACCCGCCCCTAAGTTCGCGTGCAAATTAAGGGTGCCGCGGCCGTCGCGTCGGACTTGAAGCATCGCCGGTTTTAATTATTGCTTATTTAATTCCATACCTTTCAACAATTTCGATAAAAAAATTTTCATTCCCGCCTCGCCCTTTGCTTTTATGATCGTTGCCCCAGCATCATCACCACTCTTTCATGCGCGCTTAACTTAGCGATCGCAATCGAGGATCGCCCATAGCGTAACGATTCACACTAAAATTTTGTTGCTTACAATAGTGTTTTACAAATTTTAAGTTGGCAAACATGTACAGTGAAAGCTCTCCTTGCAGACACCTCTAATAAGCGGACATCTCTCTTAGCCGGACATTTTGCTTGGAACCAAATTTGGCCCTATAGTTTCCAATGTAAAATGCTTTCCGATAAACGGAAATTCTAATAACCTGACGCGGACATTATTTTATTTCCCACAAAATGTCCTATAAACGGACGCGAAGCTCTAATGAACGGACGACGAGCAATGTTCGTTAAAGAGGACAAAAGCGTTGTTTAATGTAATTTACATTTGGGGAATCCAAAATCAATATTCGGTGAGTCCCCGTTCTAGCCATTTCACTTCATTTTTCTTTGTTTAATGACTGTTAGTTATTGAGATTCTTATGTGAGGGAAGGATGCACAAGATGGCGCCAAAAAAGAGAATGCTTACCCTTAGAGAGAAGATGGAAATCGTTAACGTTTTGGACCGAGAAAAAGTGTCAGTTCGAGATTTAGCAAAGAGATTTAATATTGACAAAACGCAGACCGCACCAGGAACAAGTGGCAGCCTGGTGTCAATGTTGAGCAAAAGAAAACTGGGGGTTTCGATATAGACAAAAGGTGCTCTAAGTGGTTCGCGAAAGCTCGTAATCACAACATTCCCATATCAGGATCATTGGTGAAAGCGAAAGCCAAGGATATTGCAGAAAAATTGGGCTATAAAAACTTTAGTGCGTCCGCCGGGTGGTTGCAAAAGTGGAGAAAACGACATAAACATCAGTTTTAAGTGCGTACACACAGAAATTTTTGGGATAAAATGTTCTCCTCCTAATCGGTGTTAAAAAATACGGATAGAGTTTTACTTGAAAAGTTGTAAAGCTCATCTCATTTAGTGATATTAAAATCTTGTCCTGATTAAAATGCGTCTAAAAATAGGTGTTAAAAAATTATATATATAATACATATATATGTATAGAAATAACTACCGCAAGGATTAAAATGCTACTTTTGTAGACCACGTTAACACTTTCTAAAGTTAAACATCCCAACTCCGTTTATTTTAACACCAAAAACGGATGGACGCGAGGAAACACCAGACGCGAGGGAACTTTTATCTGTGTATCGGGCGAAGCGGCAGATGTTAATCAAGTAGATGTAGGACCAGTTTATAGAAAAACTTCCTTCTATGTTGTTTGGTTACAAACCGGAGGATGTTTCACTGCAGATGAGAGTGAACTCTTCTTCCGTGCCTTGCCAGATAAAACCTTAACATTTAAATTAGGAAAAGTTTTCTAAAGAAGGATTAACTATGTATATTGTTTTGCGCAAGCATGGATGGCGGAAAAGAAGATTTATTGGTCGTCCTTGCCACCAAGGATTTACCAGCAACTTGGAAGTCAAACAAAAAAGTTTGGATGACACAAGATATCATGTCTGAATGGTTACTTCAATTCGATAGAAAAAGAAGAAAAGTGGGTCTATTTCTGGACAACGCCGGATCCCATTCTTGTCAATTGAACGTAAAAAATGTGAATATTGTGTTTTTACCCCCCAACACGACTTCAGTATGTCAGCCCTTGGACCAAGGTGTAATCAAAAATTTTTAATTCTATTATCGAGATCTTATATTGAAAAATATTCTAACAAAAATGGACGATGTGAAATCTATGTCTGAGCTGTCAAAATCTATCAAGGCTCTGTATTTCATAAAGACAGTCTGGGGTAAGGTAAATTTCACAACAATCAAGAATTGTTTCCGTAAGGCTGGATTCAAAAAAGGTGAAGAAAGTTCAATTGATTACGACCCGGAAGATGAGCTGCTCTTGTCAATACTTGCTGAACTAATGCGGCATGCATAAGACTTAGGAGTAGATGACTCTTAAAGAGCAGAAGTATTTACAGACATAGACCGAAAAGTCTGAACAGAAGAAGAAATGTTCGATAATACTGGTCTTTCCCTAAATGTTGAAGAATTCGAGAATAGCGATGATGAATCAGAAGGTGAAATGGTGGAAATTGTACTTTGCGCTGCTGAATCTACAAAATCCTATGATGAAGCCATACATACCATTACTATATTGAAAATATTTTCAGTACATGATTTTATTGCATTTGAGTATCTTAAAAACCTTGAAATGCATTTTTAGAACCGTATTATTCAACATAGATTTGAAAAGACACATCAAACAAGTATTTTAGAGTTTATTGAAAAGTCAATACAATAATGTTTACCTTCTCTGTATACCGGGTGCCCGGATTTCGTAGGGACAACATAGGTAACTTTTGTATTTGAAGAGATAGACAAATGGTTAAATAAGTTTGGTTTTGTTTTGCCAATAAAAATATTTAAATTACCATACAAATTAATTCAAACCGCATCTAAATATCCTAAGTAACAAAAAAGTTGCGGCAAATAAAAGAACTTATGAATTTTTTTTTTTTTTAACCAAGTTGGACATGACAAGTACAATTTGAAAATGCATTCTCAATGAACTCTTGAACCCGCACCTTTTTACTAATTTAGCCATCTCTCTATCTCTTCAAATAAAAAAGTTACCCATGTTGTCCCTACGAAATCCGGGCATCCTGTATAGTACCTTACTTAAAGAACTAGTGTTATGTACGTGTTTTTTTATATCATTTTTGATGCTTTTGCTTTTTAATTTCTTATATTTTGCACTTTTTAAAAATAAATAATAAATAAATGGAAACACGTTGTAAATTTTTGTTTTATAATAGTTCTCTCTATTAAACGGACATCTCCAATAACCGGACAAATTTTTTGGAACCGAGAGTGTCCGTTTATCAGAGCTTTCACTGTACATTGCAAAAGTTCGTGCCTCCAAGTTTTTCAAAGTTTGGAACCTAATTTTACTTTAAATCGAAATGTAGATACCTATAGAAGCACTTTCATTAAAGATGTTTGTTACATTAAATTTATATTTTGGTAAGTACAATTGTTTGTTTACGTTAATAAATTTATAATTCCTAACCTCGCATCTTGCTTACCGCACTTTCAAGACTTGTAATTTCATAAAATACAATGGAATTCTTAATTTGAAATCAAAAGCTTTGTTCAGTGTTTCTTCATAAAAACTGAAAATTAACGCGTCACTTCCGCACACTTATTAAAAACACTTACACCCACTGTAGTTTGTTTTCTGCTTTTAGGTTCTGTCGTAATAGTTCATCAGAGTCAATCTTTATGTCCGATATAGAGGGCACATCCTTCAGCTATCCTCCAGGTAGATGAGTCTTCTTTTTCTCCCGGAATGATTAGCTTGGACCGGCCAATGCCTTGCAGTTAGCGGAGTTTCGACTTTCTGTGAAACCGCTGCATAATCTCACAGAATTCCACCCAAGCTACCTGCAGAAGTACCTCATCTACCCAACGAATTTCTTGGTCTGCCACATGAAGTAATATTTTGCTTTGCATGGTATCTTTTTAATTTTAATATAAACTGTCTATATAACGAAAACAATTTATGGCAAATTTGTCTTTTAAAAACTTAATTTTATATTTGCCAAAGGCAAATATCACAGCATTATGTTATAACAATAATGAAAATAAGTATTAATAGTGGTTACAGTAAGTAAAACTTATTCGATTACACACTGTATGTAGCTTTACAAGAAAAACAGAAATGAAATGGGATTTTATATAAATATTTCTATTTAGACTAATATGTTTTCAGAAAGTATGATAAATTATATCGAGTGTTTTTTTTAAATCTGACGTCGAAGTTGGCCATATCAAAGTATTTTTCTGCACATACCACAAGTTTTGAAACCTCTGTCACTGTCTGGTGCTTTGTTTTGAAAATAAAATTGGTTTTCTTTTCGAATAAAATCGTTTTTTCGTCATTTTGATATTTTGATGGTTCACAATAAAATGTTCATGGCCAACTTCGACGTCAGATTTAAAAAAACACCGTTTAGAACATTCTAGTTATAGAAATAATTTTATTTTAAGAAATGAGTCGGTCTGTAAAATCGTACGTTGGTGCTGTTAAGTTGAAGAAATAAAAATTGCACGAACCTCATAAATACGACCCTGTACATGGCGATGAAATTGCTTTGATCCAGTTTAAATGTATAACCAAAGGATATGAAACAATTGTGGATTTTAGAGGTCCTCATTAAAACTTCCTCTTACGAACTTCGCAACCAAAACTCCTTACAATCGAAAGTACATAATTATAATCACATTATTACGTTTTCGTCGTGCAATTTTGGTTAAATGACGTCGCTCATTGTTAAGCAACATTTGAATAAGTTTCACAGTAAACTTGTGCTGTTGAACGATTTGTCTTACGACTACCGCACGTGTTAAACTTTACCGCGGAAATTTAACGATGAAATGTAAATAATTTAATAAATAACTAGAAAGTGCAATGTAAATAGAGAAAATTAGCATTAGCGTTAAGTAGCAACACGAAACAGGTGCCGATTATGAGCGTGCAAGGCGGCATTGCGTGATTGTTTGATATATTTATGTTTACATTCACTTACATGTGAGTTATTTGTTTATTATTCTCATCAATGGAATAAATTTAAAATGTACGTATTTAAAAAATAACAATATCCAAGGAGCGGCATGTTCTAGGGTCTTGAAGTAGGCAATTTGCTTTATACAGGGTGTAATCAATTAAGTTTCACATACTGTAACCACTATTAATACACAAGAAAAAAAGTGAAGTTATGACATACGTTTGGGAAAAATGTCAATAATGACTCCGGAAAAATATACCTTTAGCTTTTACATAAAACGTTTGAGAAGCGTTGGCTTAGATTTTAAACCCCGACTGAGCGAAGTTTACTATTATGTGCAATAAATGATACGGCAGTAAACCCGCAGATGCGATACAATAAACGTTGAGGCAGGTCATTTATTACTTTCGTACGAAAGAATACGACGATTCTCAGCTATTTTTTAAATTAATATTTAAGTAATAGAAATGCAGATTTTTCAGAAAATAATTCTTACATAATAATATTAATTTTTTTCCTTAATTAAAAATAAAACAGTAATCATGAATCCTACCTAACAATAAAGTAAAAAATAGATAATCAATTGGGGTCATATTCTAAAACTATTATTGGAACAAAAGCCACGCCGAACTCGTCATCCCTTAATTTATGATTATTTAGTACGTTCAGAATAAACAAACAAAATTCTGAAAGATCACGCAGATATTGTATGTACGCCTATTCACAGTGCCAATTGATAAAATCCCATCTTATTACTTTATTACAGTAAATGAGTTAAGAATGTTCTTCTCAAAACTTAGGGAAAATGTTAAGCTACATTTGTATTAAGTGCAGTCAATGTATTTATTTATTTTACGGAACAAAAACAAAAAAAATTGTTTCTAATCAATGTACTAAAACCGTGCATTCATCATTTTAAGACGACGCGAAATTAGATCACGTAGTATATTATTTGTTTACAAAGTATGGAATATCATAATAGGTCTGTTCGTGGAGACATTTCGGACTAGTTCGTAACGGTTAAAATTAAGTGCCCATGGAAATAATGATCGATTCTAACAAGGCTTTCAAGTGTATAAGTTTCATGAATGGATGGATTTTAAGATTCCGAACTGGTTCGGAACGTCTCCGCGAACAAAGCTATTGTTATTAATGTTGATTATCTAATGAAACAGATGGACGAAGATTTCGTTATCGAATCGTGTTGTGGGCGACACTGACCCAGTGATCGTGACATTTGCGGAATTTATCGTTTTATGATGTGTTTATAAAAACCGAAGACGCACTGACGAATAGGGATGGCAAAAAAATTATATATTGATATATCGACTCATATAATATATCGTTAACCATATATCGATTACATTCAATATATTGTTAGAAAATATATTGATATATTTAACTAATTGTTAAAAAAAGGTAAATAAAAATAAGTCCCACCCAGCATATTTAATAGATTTCAATTTATTAGTAAGGCAGATTTTATTTTAATATACTCGCACAAAAATGAATAACATAAGAACTAATAATATTTACTAACATTATTTTTCGGTGGTGCCATTACGATGTTTTATTAAATAAAAAACATAAGCCACAATTTAAAAAAATCAATCATTTTCAAAACCGCACTTCAGAAATCAAATCGTTACTTCCGCAAGTCGCAAGAACGAATGACTCATTAAGTTCTTTGGTTCTTTGTGCCGGCCGTTTATAAAACGAATAAAGCGAAGAACACATATAGGCGATCTCGACCACGATCACGATAGCGATGGCGATCAAAATTACAATGTATCGCCAAGTCGCAGCAGTATGTGCGGACTCATTTCTTTACTAGGGAGCGTTTGATCGCCATCGCTATCGCTATCGTGATCGTGGTCGCAATCGCCTATATGTGTCTAAGGCTTAAAGCTGTTGCGACTTGGCGATACATTGTAATTTTGATCGCCATCGCTATCGCTATCGTGATCGTGGCCGAGATCGCCTATATGTGTTCTCCGCTTTATGTAATTTGTTTGGGGATTTACACAGCTAATCTTTAAAAATACATTTTATGGGGATGCATGATTGTGGGTTTCTGCAAAAGTTCAACGTAACTTATTTCCTTTACTACTTACTATAGGACAGGGTAGGCGTAAAATGAAAGAAATTAAAAAATATTTCAAGTAGTTTTCTGTATTATCACTATAAAGATACCGGTAACAGATTTCATTGTTCTTTAAAACTGCACAAGCTAAAACATATATCGAAAGGTTATTTGCAAAATATATCGATATTTTTACCAATAAATTGAATTATAATATCGATATAATATATATCGATATTTTCCATGAATATATCGATATATCGTTGCCATCCCTACTGACGAATGAGTAGGGGTTTTTAAACAAAAGGCGATGCGCTCTTGTGGTAGGTGTAGGTCAGTTTTTAATTTTTCAGGAAAACCATTGATATTTGCAGCATTAATTCCTTATGTGATGAAGAACTTATAGTATCAATAAGTGAAACTTATTCGAGTACACCCTGTATACTTAAGTCTTTTACAAGATATCGAATGAGTGAAAATAAATGTACAAGATTCCGTACAATAATTTTGATTCAATGGTTTGGATGACCTTAATTGGAAAGAAATAATATAAGAAAAGGGAAACACACATCAAATGTGGATGCAAGAGGAAGAAAAAGATTTCAAGAGAAACTAGATGAATTATACAGTCTTCCACACACACACAAATCTCTGTTTATTAATAAACATGTTTGCAAGTCTCTTCGTCTTAACACAAGCCCAGAATTGATTAACTGCTATAAATAATTCAGTATTTGTTCAATAGTAATTTTTATTGCGCTCTCTATCTCGATTTTTCTTTTGAAGAAACAATCACCCACCTATAGCGCTGTAATTGCAAACCATTAGTATTTAAATGGTATCGACATCTCACAGCAAGAATTACGTTTGTTATTTGAAATTGTTAAGTAAAACATCTCTTTGGTAATTGAATTGTAAAGCACCGCAGTGACAGCTTTATAGAATGACTTATTATTATTAGTTAATTGTTTAAGAAACTGGGGTTGTTAAATATGTATTAATTTTTTTATTTTGAACAAAAGGTATTAATAATCATTAGACTTGTCTCGTCTTTGTTATTTTACTCATTTTCTTTAGAATGACACGAACATCAGCTTCATTAAACAAGATTTATGTTAAATAGTAGCTACGACGACGTTTTTTCCTGCACATTGTTATGAAAATCTCCACACTTTTTGTAAGGTGTAACATTCTCACGATAGAAGTAGAAACAGATGATATTCAAGTAATTAGCCGTTTTCTTTTTACAAAAGAAAACTGTACCTATGTCGTTACAATGTAAGAGGATGATTTAAGGCCAACTATTTTCCCTGTGCTATTTGTCGAAGAAAAAAAAACGCCTCATTCAGTGTGGAATGACTTTATACATATAAACCCTACTTAATTTAATTAATACGAGATAAAATAATTCCAAAATTATTCCAGAGCAAATGAAAGCACAACACGTTTTGCGATGACTGATATAAGATGGAAAGTTTGCCGACAGGACCGGCTGCTGTTATATTTTATTGTTTT
Source organism: Dorcus hopei (assembly GCA_033060865.1). Lineage (NCBI taxonomy): Eukaryota > Metazoa > Arthropoda > Insecta > Coleoptera > Lucanidae > Dorcus > Dorcus hopei. The sequence continues at coordinate 16,457,476 of CM065424.1, read as the reverse complement.
GACTTCCAGATGAAGAAATGAAACCATTTGCTAGTATGGCAATTAGTACTTTCTCCAAACATCGGACGTCCGATACCTATACATATGTATATTTCAGCATTGAACGATTAATGGCTAGAAACACATAGCATTTATGAAGGTAACTTTTTAAGTGTCAGTCAGAACAAGATATATCTGTCGAAAGAGGGAGAGCGAATTCTTCGAGTGAGTCAGCATTAGGAATTTCGCCAATTATTACGTACGTTTGAATTCGAGAAATGTATTGTGTTCCACAGTAACTCAAACCATACATCCTCTTAAAATTACAAGCTGTTCTTTTTTTTGTTGGTATGAGTATGACTGGAAGATACAATCGTAAATATTTCAACAGGAAATTCTAATTTTCTTTTGTGTAACTTTTTTTTCGAGGGAAATTTATTTTTTAAGCAATAGGAAGTATTAAAAAATCAAACAAATACAAACGTGTATTATCTTACGTTTTAATCTTAAGATTGACCTTATTTGCATCTCATTCTACAACAAAACAAGACAGCTTTCAATAGCGCACGTTCGTAAACTCACATGAAGCATAATTTGTCGTGGGAATTATTTACAACGATCGTGAATAGAGCACAACAAAGTCGCATAACTTAAATAAATTATTACCTAGTGTAAAATAAATTACTTCTGATTCTGACATTTCCACAGTTCAAGAACGAATGTACCTTGAATAACAAGTTTATTCATCTTTATGTCTGGGAGCTGCAAAGACTTCAATCAAAACTAGTCAAAGCAGTAATGAGAACTGAACGCAAGCAAAAATCGAAAACGGCTAGTAGCCGAGCAATTACTATGTAGTTAGTAATAAATTTTACAATAACAATTCTAGGTAGATTATTATTGCTAATAAATTATCGTTTAGAATTTCTTCCGACGGATACAAAATTATCTTTCACTTGAACTCAATATTTTCGAAACTTATAGTGGGTAGACGTTAAGAAATTCATTTTTTAATTTATCAAATTAAATAAAAATGAATACATTGTACACTTATGTTCCTGTGAAAGTCATCGTTTAGTTTTACGATGCGTTTGTGCAAATACAGAGCTGTCGTTAAACTTTATTGTCATTGTGTAGCTGCATTTCATTCGTTTGTTTAAGGCAAAGATTTACGTCGAATTAAGTTGTCGTTAGGAAAATTAACTTTCGATTTTTATTACTTTGTTGACGTTTCAATGTTGATAATTAATTCAAATAAACACGCACTAGGAATTAAAGATTATTATTATATATGGAAACTTGAAGCTTTACATTTGTTTTGATTTTTCAGGTAATTAATTATATTTGGCAAATATTATTTGACTGAACGCTTCCTTGGGTTCACGATGCAACATTTAGGTGAACGGAAAACTACATACAAAACAATATCAGTAAATGGATGAATAATAACAAACAGTGATCACAAGATATCACGATTTAAACTTTGCATTAATAACAATAACATTAATTACAGTGATATTTAATAATAACACTGTTGCGTGTTATGTTAAAGTTTGGAATTTCCCAACCTATTCCCTTATTGTTTGGAGAATATTACGAAAACGTGACAAAATAATAATAATAATTTACTTCGGCCTTTTTTTGTTCATGTTCATTATAGGAACCATGCACATGCGAAGCCAGCGCCACCAATGCCCATATTGTGCATTAGTGGTATGAAAATACGAGTTGTTTCAAATTCTTAGTGTACATTTGAACTTAAATATTGTAATGTATTTCAATACCAGGAAGCTCAAGTATTATGTACTACAATCGTAAATTGTCATAAGAGTGATGCAATGAGAAATATTTTCATATCACTAATTCACAAATTACCATGCCAGGCGGCGCTAAACGCAGAGATGTGCATGGCGCCTATAGATCGAAAAGAAAACATGAGTTGACAAGAGGAAAAAAATAATTGTTAATAAATGTAATGGATTGTAATAAGAGTAGTACTAATAATTGAATGTAATATAAAGATTTATTCCAGAACTAATATTGATAATAATACAAGTTGTTGAATTATATCCTATTTCAATTGTTTCTCCTCAGCTTCCCTATATGTAGTAATACACTATTCATTTACACACCGTAATACACTACATATACTCTCCCTCGAAGACGATGGCACACCCTTATCTTCATAAGTTAATCTATCTGGTTTTTTAATTATACGCCGTGGGCGGTTCTTTGCAACACTAATTGGTATAAGTTCTTCCTGAGGCGAAACTACTGAGTTTTTAGTTGGCGAAGATTGAATATTACTATCAATATAACTTCCAATATTCGCCGTAGCGTCGGTTTCGTTATTTTGTTTGTCTTTATTGACAATAATCGGTGAAATCTGATTGTTATCTTCTTTTCCTACGTAAACTGTATCGTCAATGCTTACTTCTTTAGTCTCCAAATTTTTGGCATCGCTTACAGCTAAAATCTGATTAGTGTGTCGCTTCCAAATTAAATTACCTGCAATGGTTTTGACAAAGTAGTTTCTTTTACCAATTACCTCATCAATGACAGCTTTAGTCCAAATTTTCTTGTTAGGATTTCTGTAGTCTCTAACCATTACAACTTGACCTTCTTCAAAACTAATCTCCCTGTTACCTTTCATTGTTCTATTTTCTTTTATAGGTTTTTCGTGAGGTATTACAAAATCTAATCTGGTTTTTAAGTTTCTTTTAAACATACGTGCGGCGGGACTTATTTTTGTAGTACAATGCGGCGCATTTCAGTAAGTAAACAACCAACGATTAATTCGAGTTGATAACGACACTTTAGCGTTTGTTGGATCTTTCATTGCTTTAAATAAGGCATTTTTGAATGTTTTGACCGCATTTTCGGCAGCTCCATTGCTAGCCGGATGAGCCACTGGTGTTGTTCTGTGTTTAATACCATTTAATTCACAAAAAGTCATAAATTCACAAGATACAAACTGAGTGCCGTTGTCACTTATAATCTTATCCGGCAATCCAAAGCGCGCGAATGTTTCCCTCAACTTACTGATTGTAGTTTCAGCATTTATTTGAGGACAAATGAAAACTTCTGGCCATTTGCTAAAAGCATCAATAAGGAACATTTTTCCTTCTACAGGACCCAAGAAATCTATGTGAATCCTTTCAAAAGGTCGAGTCACTTCTTCAAAGGGTATAAGCTTAGCCTTGGGTGGTTCTTGTCTACAAGACAGACAAGCATCACAAGAAAGTACTTGATTTTCAATATCAGTATCTAACTTAGGCCACCAAAAGTATGACCTGGCCCAACTTTTCATTTTTACAATGCCCATATGACCGTTGTGTAATTCTCTGAGTAATCCATTCTGTAACTGCTTCGGAATAATAACTCGGTAGCCCCACATAATTACTCCTTCTTCCATACTGAGCTCATTTTTTAACCTTGAGTATGGTTTAAGCTCCTCATCTACATTATTCGGCCAACCATGTGCAATGTATCTGCAAACTTTATCTAAAATAGGATCACGACGAGTAACTGACCTGATTTGTCTGAAATCCACCGGCACAGTATCCATAAAGTGAATATATTCGGATTCATAGTGATCTGGAATTTCTTTCATAACAGGAACTCTCGACAAACCATCAGCAATCACGTTTTGCCCTCCACTAATATACTTGATGTCATAATCAAAACCTGAAAGATAAACAGCCCAACGCTGTAGCCTTCCAGCTGCCATTATTGGAATGCCTTTCTTCTCCCCAAAGAGTGCTAATAAAGGTTTGTGATCACAAACTATCGTAAATTTTCTTCCCATTAAATACTGGTGAAACTTCTGTACACCCCAGTGCACAGCTAAAGCTTCTCTATGGATAACAGAATAACTTCTCTCCAACTTGGAAATAGTTCTAGATGCAAAATGAATGGGTTTCTCAACATTTCCGTCTAAAACATGCACCAACACCGCTCCTATACCATACTCAGAAGCATCAGTATACAGCTTAACTGGTAGATATGGATCATAATGGACTAATATTTCATCTGAAGACATTGCTTTCTTTGCTTCTTCAAAAGCTTTGTCTTGATCCTTGCTCCACCGTTTCGCAGTTCCTTTTCTCAGTAAATAATACAGAGGTTCCAGGATTGTTGACAAATTCTTCACAAATTTCCCATAATAATTAACCATACCCAAGAAAGCACGAATTGACTTTTCATCTTTGGGCTTTTGGGCCTTGAGAATAGCTTCTACTTTTTCTGGATCCTTTTTCAAACCTAGAGTATTTATAATATATCCCAGATACTTTACCTCTTTCTGATAAAATACACATTTGGACAGCTTCAATTTTAATCCGGCCTCTTTTAACCGATGAAATGTTTCTCTTAAATTCTTAAAATGCTCTTCATCAGTCTTTCCTGTAACCACAATATCGTCTAAATATACTACAACACCTTTAATTCCTTGCAAAACTTTTTCCATACATCTTTGAAAAATTGCACATGCAGTTTTAACACCAAAAGGTAAACGATTTACCAAATAAATACCCTGCTGTGTACTTAAAGCTAAAAGCTTTCTTGCTTTATCATTTACTATTACTGATTATATGCGTTGGATAAATCAAGCTTAGTGAAATGTTTGCCTCCACTTAACTTTGCAAATAATTCTTCAATTTTCGGAATAGGATAGTTATCATTTTCTAAATATTTATTTATAGTAATTTTATAATCAGCGCAAAGTCGAATTGATCCATCTGACTTAATTACCGGCACCAAAGGAGTCCCCCAATTACAATTATCCGTTTTTGTAATAACTCCTGCGCTTTCAAGCCTACTTATTTCCTTTTCAACCTTAGGTTTGAGCGCAAAAGGTATTGACCTAGGCTTAACAAAGATCGGAATTATGTCGTCCTTAATTTTTAATTTAACCTTTTCATTTTTACATTCACCAAGTTTTCCGTTGAATAATTCGCTAAATTCACCAATGAGCTTTTTAAGAATAATTTTTTTACTGGCATTACATTCATCTATGGCCAACTCATAACTAATTGATCAAGATTAATTTCCCTTTCAGTAATATAAGTGGTTTTACATTTCAAATTCTTATTCAATTTAACAATGTCAAACATTTTTATCAAGTCACGGCCTAACAACGGACGACATCCTTTTTCAACGATAACTGCCCGACAAATCTTGGTAATGTCATTATAAATAAATGATGCCTCAATCTCACCAATTGGTTTTATTATCGTATTTTCATAAGTACGTAAACGAATTCCCGTCGTTTCAAAGGAATTTTATTTGACTTCGCCATGTATATATTTTCTGGAATCACCGTGATTCCTGCGCCCGAATCAACTTCCATATTGATTTTAATATTATCAATGAGCATTTCAATCATAAAAGGTTTTACATATTTGACATTGTCAACAAAATACATGTCATATTCCTCAACTGGACTTGTTTCTAAATCTAAAAAATTATTTTTACTGCCTTTTTTACACACACAGGCTAAATGTCCATATTCGTTACATTTCTTGCACCTATATTTCTTGTACTTACAGTTTTTATAATCATGGTTTGCTTTACCACATGCAAAACACATTGAAGAAAACGCGTTCTGGACTTGTCCCATTGACACTGACTTACGTGACGGTTCACCATTGATAGCTCCCTTGTCTTTATCAACTAACTTCGAAGTCACCTTGGCATTTTTGCCCTTAAAGCAGACTGCGTTTATGTGAATAGCTTCTTCGATAGTGGCCTCCTTGCTCAATGCAGTATCCAATAATTGTTCCAGCGTTCTGTCAGACTCCTCTTCACACAGTCGGTCAAGTATTTTTCCTGATTGCAACCCTGAGATAAACTTGTCTTTCAGCACTTTATTTAGACGATTGCCAAACTTACATTGCATTGACACATTTTTTATTCGTACAAACCAATCTTTTATACGTTCATTTGGCATTTGATGTAAACTGTAATATTCAATACGTTTACGAAATACTGAAACCTTCGGTGAAAACTGTTTTCTCATAATTGAACACAAATCAGCATACGATTTTTGCGATGGTCGAACTGGATCACACAGGTCCCGCAAAACTTTATACGGCTGTTTTCCAATCACTGTCAATAGCACACTGACTTTGCGATCATCTCCGACATAATTTGCAATAAAATATTGTTCTAGTTGTTCCTGATAAATTTCCCAATCATCAGACACCTTGAACTCCTGCAATGTTCCGATATTTCTGTAAATTGCATTTCCCACCTTGCCGCTATGATAGGATTCTGGGTTTTCTCTTCTTGACATTTTTGTCTTTGCTGGATGCTCTTGACTATTACTTTTACCTCGTCGCCAATTATGTAATGGATTGTAATAAGAGTAGTACTAATAATTGAATGTAATATAAAGATTTATTCCAGAACTAATATTGATAATAATACAAGTTGTTGAATTATATCCTATTTCAATTGTTTCTCCTCAGCTTCCCTATATGTAGTAATACACTATTCATTTACACACCGTAATACACTACAATAAACAATAATAAAGTCAGGCATTAACAGCTTCTTTAATTTTTGTTCTGTGGTTTGTGTTTGGTGTGGTTTAAAGGTCAAAGCCTTGTTCGATGTGATGCCTCCAGTTCGAGAGCTCCTCCGTAAATTTATCAGCTCAATGCTGGACTTATGGTCATTCTAGACAACTGTCATCTGTCAAACGTCAATTGGTTTAGGAGTCATCTCTTTTTCGTTCTATCTTCTTCATTCATCAAAGAAACGAGGTCAACTTGATGAACTTTTCAATTGAACAGTCGCTAGTTTTTAACATTTTATAATTTGAGATCAGTTTTCATTCACTGCGATCCTTTAAACACCTTGATTTGAAAGCTTAGGATCTCTAACCAATTTTTGACATTTTAAGAGCTTCAAGGCTGTAACTAGAGCGTGGCGAAGGCCACGGGTACCAGCGAAAGTGGGACGCCTAATGATTTGTGGATGTATAGATGGCGTAAAATGGAAATGGAAAAAATAAAGATGAATGGAAATATAATAACCAAGAACATGGAGGGACAGACTTTTTGATTGAACTGTGGATGAGCAATGTATTTCAAACACTTGCAGTCGTAAGAAAAACTATCAATGGTAAGAACAAATTATAATGTGACAGCATATAATAATAATAATGTCTTTATTAAATATAGAATACAAAGAAATATATGTGATTCGCAAAATAAGAGGCGAAGTTCAATCAAAGCCTTAGCTTTGCCTGCTCTTCCACTTAACCTCTATATGTGTATTTTTTTTATTTACTACTTGTTTTACTTCACAACAATAAACTATCTAGTATGCCGGAAGCTATTTCACCAACACTTCCCCTCAAATCGCAAACAAACTTCTACTAATGAAGAGATCTGAGTCCAAGAAGTTGTACGCATTTTTCGTACAGTATTCTTGGCAAACCTTTGGTAAAAACATCCGCCGCCATTTCATTAGTAGGTACATATTCGATGGACACTAGCTTCTTCTTGACGGCATCACGCACAAAATGGTGCCGAATGTCAATGTGTTTCGTGTGATATACAGGATTCTCCGCCAATTTCCGTGCACCCATGTTATCATTTCTGAGCATGACCTCATCCAGATTTATTCCGAAATTTTTTAGCAATCTTCTCATGTACAAGGTTTCTTTGGTTGCATCTGATAGAGCCATGTTTTCGGCTTCTGTCGACGACAAGGCGACAGTTCTTTGTTCTTCGATTCCCAGCTTACTGCTCCTCCGCTGATAATAAAGCCTTGGATACATATAGGCGATCGCGACCACGATCACGATAGCGATAGCGATGGCGATCAAACGCTCCCTAGTAAAGAAATGAGTTCGCACATACTGTTGCGACTTGGCGATACATTGTAATTTTGATCGCCATCGCTATCGCTATCGTGATCGTGGTCGAGATCGCCTATATGTGTTCTTCGCTTAAAGGTGTAGCCAGTATACGATTTTCGGTCTACGTTGCAACCATCCCAATCAGCATCAACATACATTGTCGGAGGAGTGTCAGAACGAGTGTAAACGAGTCCTGTCTCTCTGGTACCCTTTAAGTAACGTAACACAAGTTTAGCAGCCTTCCAGTGAGTTTCTCCATGGCAAGTATATTGAACTGACTTAGGTAATTAACAGCATGTGTTATATCAGGCCTCGTACCCACTGACAAATACATTAAAGCACCTATTAATTCACGATAAGGATTCTTCATTTTGCAGTCTTTGAGTTCTTGTTTAGGTAATTTTAAACCTAATTCCATTGGTGTTGACACTGGTTTACAGTCGAGCATTTCAAATCTGCCAAGGATACCATTTATGTACCACCCCTTTTGTCTTACTGTGATTTGGTTTCCAGTTCTTGTAAATTCCAGACCCAAACAATGATTAATTATACCTAAATCTTTGACTTCGAATTTGGTGCTCAGATGTTCTTTCAGCCTCCTGATTTCTTTCTCCTCACGTGGCATCAACAGTATATCACCCACATAAATAATAATGTAGCTTCTGTTTTCAATTGGTCCAGTAAAGTACACACATGGATCTGCATCCGATGGGCTTGCTCCAAGATTACGAAGTTTTTTATCCAGTCGAGAATGCCAGGCTCGGCCTACCTGACATAACCCATACAATGCCTTGTTTAGCAAGCAAACTGCATCGAATTTCTTTAAATTTTCCGACATCTTCTTCACTGCTTTTCTGATAGAGATGTCTCCTTGTTTCGATTGAATAATGGACTCCAAAGTATCTTCCAAATGTTCCGGTATCTCCATGAAAATCTGCTTCTCGATTTCTCCATTTAAGTATGCCGTTGCAGTATCAAGTTGTTCAATCTTCATATCATACCGAACTGCTACTGCCATCGCCGTACGTACTGAACTCAATCTAGCTACGGGAGCGAATGTTTCGTGGAAGTCGATGTCTGGTCTTCGAGAAAATCCACGTGCGTGCCTTCCGTTTCTCAATTGTCCCGTCAGAATTGTACTTGTTACGTAACACAAATCTGCTTCCGAACATCTGTTGATCTTCTGGACGCTTCACCAACTTCCAAATATTATTTTTAATTAAGGACCTCACCTCAGACGCCACTGCATCTTTCCAATCTGTTGAGTTTGCGCCCAACATTGCCTGTTTTACGGGGATTTCTGCAACGAATGCGAATTCTGCTTCTTCTTGCACATTTCCACCGTTCTCTTTGCGAGGTCTTCCTGGTCGTCCAGTTCTAATTAAGCGCGGACGTCCTCGTCTTCGAACCCGTACTGTTTCTTCGTCTTGTGCCTCCGCTTCCCCTGGCTCTTCAACGACTTCCTGTGGTACATCGAATTGTCTTGAAGTTAACTGAATATCGATACCGTTGTCTGCCACCGCATGGTCAACGAAATGTTTCGATAAAACATTCTCTGAGTAAAATTCTTCAGATGGTACTTTCAAATCCTTCGAACGTTTTTCCAGGAACTTTGTACCTCGGGTAATCTCGATTTTTCGAGACTTTGGTAGCCAAACCCGAAAGCCGTTAGATTCTTCAGAATATCCAACAAATATTCCTTCCCTCGATCGAACGTCAAATTTTACTTTAGTAGGAGCTTTGTCGAGACAAAATACTCTGCATCCGAATTCTTTGAAATAACTGACGTTTGGTACTCTGACATTTCCAAGGCGTTTTTCCGTCGAGTTTCTTAGTAGGACAGCGATTCCTAACGTTCGTTGAGACTGAGTAGGTATGTCTGTTGTCGTGGTAATTATAGTGGTCGGTGGGGGTAGTGGGTCGGAACGGTGAACGGGGATTGATTGGTCTGTTGAGGCGTGACGGATCGTTAATGAGAAGTTTCCAGGTATTGTGGAAATACAAGCCAGTATCACGGTTCAGGTTATTGGGGTGTTTGAGGATTTCTATGGATTCACGGATTTTACGATTGAAAAAATGAGATAAGCGGGCTAGAAGTTTTGTATCGAAAAATAGGATTTGGTGACCGGTTTCTAGTTTGTGTTCAGCTAGGAGCGAGCCAGTTGCTTGTAGTAGTCTAGTACAGCGTTCATGTTCAGAAACACGAGTGCTGACAGATCGTTTTGTTTTACCGATGTATACACGCCCACAGGAACATGGAATTCGGAATACACCTTCGGATTGTAAGGGGATGTGATGTTTTGTGGAGGGTAGGCAGTCTGAAAGTTTCGTCATGGGTAAGTAAATGAATTTGATGTTGTTGTTTGAGAATTTTGCCGATTCGATCTGTTATGGTTTGGATGTAAGGTAGGTAAGCTACCTACCTGGAGGTGTATCAGGTACAGGGCGTGATGGAATTGGGGTGAGATGATGAGAAATGGATCTTTGTCGTGTTTTTTGTAGTTGTTATCGAGTAGGACTTTTGTTATGTGGTTCAGTTCACTTTGAAGTGAAGAGGGTTCTGACAGGGCAAAGGCGCAGGTAAGTACCTTAGTGAATTAATGACTGACTGTTTTTGAGAAGGATGATGGTGTGAATGTGCATTCAGATAGCGATCAGTATGAGTCGGTTTGTGATACACAGAGTGTCCTAATCTACCGTTAGGGAAGCGGCTTATTAAGATATCAAGGAAAGGTAAGTGGCCGTCAGTTTCGTATTCCAAAGTGAAGCGAATGTCAGAATGTTGAGAATTTACGTGTTCAAAGAAGTTATCTAGGGATTCCTTACCGTGTGGGCAAATATCAAAAACATCATCAACAACCAACACTTGGGTTTAAGGGGGAAAGAAGTAAGGGCTTGTTGTTCGAATACGTCCATAAAAATGTTTGCTATTATTGGGGAGAGAGCAAAGCCCGTGCTGTGCATGAGACCTGTTCGTAATATTGATCACGGAACATGAAATAAGTTGAGGTTAAACAACATTCTATTAAGGAAATTAAGTCATCGGGTTGGTTATGGGCTGTGAGCAGTTGTTGGATGATTGTGACGGTGTCGGGAATTGGGACTTTGGTGAAAAGAGATTCTACATCGAAATTGACCAGAATGTCCTGAGGGTCTAAGAATATCTCGTGAATTTTTTGGACGAAGTGCTGAGAGTTAAAGATGAAGGTTTCACTTTTACCTGCAAACGGTTTGAGGGTCTGTGCTAGATATTTGGAAACTTTGTAGGTTGGTGAGTTAATTGCGCTGACTACGGGACATAAAGGTGTATCGGTTTTGTGGATTTTAGGAAGACCGTAAAGTATGGGAATTCTGGAGTTACGGGGATCAAGAATTTTTTTGTGTTTCTGATGGGATAGAAGAAGATTTTATTAAGGCCGTTACGATACGTTCTATACGTGAGGTTGTATTGCGTAGCAAAGGTTGGTAGGCAGAGTCGTCTAATAGCAAGAAAAACGACGTATGTACTCTCGTTTAATAGGAGGAAAAAATCTAATTCGTTTGACATTCGATTGTCATTTGATTCTTTTGTTTCTGATTAAGATAAAAAAATATTACAAAAAACGTTTTTTAAAATCTTTTGAGTACGAAAACAATTACATTGTTTCTTTCTTTTCAGTAATTAGATAAAGAAGTAAATTTTAAAAAAAATCGACTTTCGTTTATTTAGTCTACAAGGTGTCGTCTTAGAGGAAGTCAGAGTGGTTTTTCTGGAGCAATCCAAATTACAAATTTGATTTTCTGGTTAATATTAGCTCTAGACTTCAGTCTTCAAGCAGTAATAATTTAACTAGGAGGAGGATTAAGGAATAAGATCGTGTACGGTTGAACGTCACGTAAAACCAGTTAAGATAAATCTACTGTTTCTTTTTAACTTCTTAGCAGAATTTATGTTTTATTTCCGTTTTCCGTTTATAGACAACACTTGTGACTAATATCCTGATAAGCAAGAGCATTTATTACATTATGCAACTCCTTAACAATCGCTTCACTTGTATTTATGCAAAAATTCAAATAAATCGTGCCAATTAACGTAAATGAGTGTACATATATTGTCCGATTTTTCTTCGCCAATTAGCCGTTTGTGTACTTAACACTGTCAGCTTTTCTATATGAAAGTACATACTTTACAGTCCGCATGCTGTTAACAACAATCATTACGTTCGTTAAAATTTTTCTGCCGCACTTTAATTAGAAAATAATTCAGTTTCTGTAATTACCTGCTAAAGATTAATAAACCGGCGTGGTGAACGTTAAAGTTAGCTAGAAAATGTATTGAAGAAGTGGAGAGTCTTTGCTTCCGAGGTTATAGCAAAATTACTGACATTTGAAACCTGTAGTTTTAAGGAAACGAATATAATATTTAATTTCTATATCTGCAGATGTAAATAATTCCCTTCACAGGTGAATAAACACGGAAGTAGTTAAGTGATACCAAGATATTAAAATGTCTATGTTTTCTCGGGAAGAAATTAAGGAAGTAGATACGTTTCTTATCAAAAGAAAAATAATCAAAAAACACTCGTAAATAGGAACTGAAGTGAAATATGAATAGGAATGTTGTGTACACGATATACTTTAGGTTTAGTTCCTAGGTTTTTCAATGTTTTATGCAATACTTTCATCTATCAGCTACGTATATATGCATTACTTCGACTGGAAAATATTTCTTAAAACTTAATTACTTACTCGTTGAATTCAATTCTGCTGTGTAATCAAATTTATTGACAGTACAAAGCTTATCCCATTAAGGAATATGTAAATGTGAAATTAAAATTAAGTTACTTTAAATATGTACCTATTTAAATACGAGCAAAAGAAATTAAATACTATATTTTTCAAACAGAATTTGTTAAGTGCAATGTTACTCAATAGATGGTGCAATCACTATCTTCCGAAACAGCCAATCACAGATGCTCTTCCGATTTTCGCACTCTCCGAAATGAATGTTATTTATTTGTTTGTGTTAATTGTCGTGTTTGAATTGAAAAATAAGCCATTAATTTTTTTCGTAGCCACTTGTGTACTTGCAGTTTATCGTAATTTATGCAGGTGAGTAATATTAATTTTGTCTTGTTAAAATTTAAGGTTATGTTCTATTATATGTATACTTGGTTTCATTTGTAAATTGTGAACCTGCATTGTTACTAATTGATAAGGAATACGAAAATGTGAAATGAAAATGACGGAACTTTATTATTTAAATACAAGCAAAAAAATCAAATATTTTTTTAAACAGAATTTGCTAAGTGTAGCGTTACTCAATAGATGGCGCAATCACTACCTTTCAATACAGCCAATCACAGACGCCCGTCCGATTTTGATACTTTTCAAAATGAAGCCTGTAATTAATGTTAATTATTTTAATTAATTGACATGTTAGTATTAATTTTTTTCGTAGCCACTTGCGTACTTGCTATTCACCGAAATTTGTGTAGGTGAGTAACATTAATTTTGTTAAAATTTACACACTTCCCAGCGAAAACACGTACGTGTAAAAAACGTTGTAAAATAACATGTAACCAAACGTTGAATTCGTGTGGTATTGTTACGTTGAAACAACGAAAAAATGTCGCGGCAACCAATTTTTTTTAAACGTCTCTGTCCACGTGTAAGAGACGTTGTAGAATAACAATTAATCAACGTTGAATTCGTGTGTTATTAATACGTTTTAACAACGCTCGAATCAACTTCTTTTAAACGTTTTTGTCCACGGTATTTCTACGTTAAATCCCAGTGCATACATACATATAAAAAACGTTGTGGAATAACATGTAACAAACGTTGAATTCGTGTGTTATGGTTACGTCGAAACAACGAAAAAATGTCGCGGCAATGCCCACGTGTAACGTTGAATCAGACAATTACGACGTGTATTAAAGCTGGGTCTAAATCATTAGACTGAACAAACATACATGGTTAATGGTGGACTTCGAACCCACGCCGCCGAGTGACACAACTTTCCAAGTCGGCTAAACTAGACCACTAAGCCATTTGGAGATCCCAGTTCCGTATCGCTTCCGTAATAAAGCCGAACCGGGGACTTTAACTTACAATAGCTACGCGCCGCCCTCACTCGTTCAATTTCCGAACTCTTTACTACCTACAGTTTCCTTCTAACATCCGTATTATCATAACATCATTAAATAAATTTTTCTAATTATTACAATCCTAAGCTTATTTTCTTTGTATATACATTTCAAAAATTTTAAATTATTTATTTATAATAAACATGTAATTCTAAATCGCCTATTTCTAAAAATATTTACACTAACATAAAATATTCGACAAAACACATTTAATACAGTACTCTCAATTTACTTTATTATTTACAAAATTATTTCTTTATGAAAATTTAAAACAAAATACATGCTGCTCATAAACACCGCAGTGGAGTGGAAAGTTTAACTGGAATAAATTCTGTAACTTAGAAAATTACCATTTGTAGCAAAATTCTTGGAACAGGCCAATTTCATGGCGCATATTATAAATGGATTGCTTTAACTTTTCAATTATTTGGAAGGATGAAACAACCCCTAACTATTTTTTTTTAATGGAAGGGTATGTTGAGTAATTTTTTTTCTTAAAGCTTGTTCAATTGGGAATACAGCTACGTTTTTATTTTTTAATTTTTCTTAAACAGTAAAAGGCGAAAAAATAAAAAATAAATTTTTGACTAGAACGATTTTAACGCATCAGATGTTCATAATGCTCACCACCTCTCACTTGACAATACCCTAATCGATTATAAATTCCATCCCTAACAGTTTGTAACATTTCCGGCGTTACTCTCCTAATTTCATGCAGAATTTGAAGTTCTGAAGTTCTGCTATGTCGTTTGGTTTAGTCACATAAACTTTACTTTTTAAATACCCCCATAAAAAAGTCTAAAGGGGTGAGATCTGGAGATCTTGTTGGCCACTCAATCGGTCATTGGTCCTCTTCTTCCTATCCACCTATTGGGAAAAACTTCAGTGAGGTAATTACGTACAATTAAAAATTTAGCGCATTGGCAATGCCATCTTTTGGCTGCACGCAACAATACGATACCATATGGAATGCTTATTTCTTCTTATCAAATAATAAAAAATGGGGTTCCTGAATTTTTGGCATTAAAAACGGTTTTAGTAAAAATATTCTTTTTTTTGTTTTTTACCTTTTACTGCTAAAGAAAAATAAAAAAATAAAACGTAGCTGTATTCCCAATTTTTTCAACATATCCTTCCATTAAAAAAAAACATAGTTAGGGATCGTTTCACTCCTCCAAATAATTGAAAAGTTAAAAAAGTCCCTTTGTAATATGCGCCATTAAAAATAAAAATTGACCTGTTCCAAGAATTTTTTTACAAATCGTAATCTTCTAAGTTACAGAATTTATTCCAGTTAAACTTTCCACTCTGTATACAGCTGTCCCCAATGAGTATTCGTGACATTCTGTATGTATAATTGATTGACTATTGCGTTCTTTAGTATTTTTAATCACAGATTTTGGGCATCAAATTCAAACTAACTTAAAAAAATTTGACAGATTACGTCAACTTAAAAAGGGATTATGATTGACTCGTATGTCCAAATTAGCAGTACTTTTCATACCTGTTTCGTTTCATTTCAAAGCTGCCAAGCGTGGAGAAGAACCTCATATTTCATAGATTTTTAGTAAAATTAGAATTCAAAGGTGTGAAACACGATAGACAATCACTGTAAAATTAAGTGTTTTCTAACGTCAACATCACGTTTTGTAAGGCATATTTATTCGGTATACGTTAAAATAACGTTATAAAACGTGGGTTAAAAATTTAGTTGTAAATTATGATTTATCTAACGTATTAGTTTCGTTAATTTTTTCTCATTTATTACGTAGAATAGTAGATGTTGAATTAACGTTGAAATGATGTGGTAATCAACGTATGGTAGATACATCGCATTTGCTCATAGTATAAATCACGTCGTAAAAAGACAAAATTGTTACGTATTTATTTCACGTTATAATTACGTCCATATTAAACTGATCGTTAAAAAACACGTCATACAAACGTGATATAATTATGGTTGCTAATTCAACCAAAAAACAACGTTGCATTTTTCAACGAATAACGTTATTTCCACCATAACAACGTGAAATTAACGTTGAATAAACGTACATGTTTTCGCTGGGTTGGTTCACGTGTATAATCAATTGAGAATCTGCATTGTTGCTAATTGACTAAGGAATGTCATTATGACTATAAGTTTCCCAAATTGTTGTAACAATGATGTAAAATATGGCAAAGTGGTAAAAGGAATAAAGAAGAAAAATATTGTACGATGTGACAATAATTAAATGATTTTCTGTTTGTTTATTTATACAGATGCGTGATCCACATGTACACATTAATTGCAACAATTATTATAGTAATTATTGCAGGTGAAATGTTGATAAAATAAATTTTTATGAACCCTTTTGCGCAGCAGCTAATTTAAAGACTGCATTCATTCACGGATTTACTTAGACCTTATATGGAAGGCATAATGAGTACGGAGAACAGAGGACGAGACGAATTACACTGGACAACTTCCAGAGCATAAATCCCCCTTTTTTTGCAATAAACGTCAACTTTAAGCTTTCATCGTTTAACAGACATGTCTTACATAAATAGAACGTGTTTTCTCTCTTCGTTCGCATCGACGTTACATAAATTCTTTTGCGGCTTTACTTTCATCGGCAATATCGTGCAAAAATTGGAGCGTGACGATAACAAGTGAATCTATTGTCCATTAAAGATTCTATATCGCTACATAATGGAGAGAAGATGTACCTATGCATAACAGCTTTGACATGAATAACAAGTGGAACGGTTGCAAAATCGTTGAAAACTCTTGAACTTGCACGCGTCAGCAAATATGCAATTATTTATTAAAAGGAATTATTACATGTAATTGCATGTTATTAATATAGTTAATTCCGTTTGCGTAGTACTCGATGAAACTTCAATGACGATGGTGAGGTAAAATCAAGATTCTTTCAGCCATAACTCAACGATCATAGTGATTAATTAACTTTTAAAGTGCTGTTATTCTGTCGGAAGTTTAACGTGTATTATCATAATTATGTGTGTTGAAGTATTCCGGAGAGATCCTGATCGTTCATCCGTATATTGTAAATCTATGAGTCAATCGAAGCATGTAATAAGTAATAACATTAAGCGGGAATTTCTTAATTGGCTCGCATTATAAATACTTTTCAGAAACCTATTTTTTGAGATACCCCTGAATATATTGACAGGATAAAAGGATCGAACAAGTAACTCTCTCAATAATATTGAGTTCTTGTTGGCTTTTATGATTCTTTTAAGTTGGATAGATCGATGAAAGATTTGAGGCAAAAGGAGGCCAGAACGACATTGAAATAAATTGGGAAAAGAAACGGAAACCGACCTTTAGGTGTTTGAAGAAGAAATGCTAAGGAGAATTTGAAAAGAGAAGACCCGAGGGTATATTTACCATGTATCAAAAAAAAAAGAAAACAAGGAGTACAGATGTTGCATGTAAAGCTAGTACTACTACTATAAATTAGTCTATTAAATATGGTTTGCAAAAAATATTCCTGGAATACAAATTAATTTAACTGAATTAAATACCGAAATATGATTTGAATATTTAACAATGAAAAATGAAAGTAATTTGCTATACAAGGAACGCGGAATAAATTTTTTGCGCGTGTAATAATCCTGTCAAACGCAAGTACGGAAAGGTTTTTTTTTGGCAAGAACTATGATCACGGCGACGAAACAAACAGTAAGTTAAATACCCAACGTGTCAACGTAACAACTGAAAAATTAGAACGTGTTGTTTTTTTCGTCAAGACCCCAGGCCGTACATATGCAATGATACTGGAAGTATGTGTAATTAATTAATAACGTCAATAACTACTGTCAATACCGCAGTTCGAGGCAATCACTTACAAAAAGCATTCGCTTTCTCGAACAAACTTTTGATTTAATTACATAGATGATAAAAAAATCTGCGTGCAAAAATGGTCACTGCAAAAACGAATTCTTGAATTCTTAAACTGGCATTGCGAAATTTAGATTCGTGCGTATAAAAACCGATTGTATAACGGTAATAGGAAGTCAATCAAGTCAATCAACCCAATTAATATGCGATGTATTGTAAGCATACTTTAATTACGTAGATTATCGAACCAAACTGTCTATATGCTTTCATTAATACTTACTATTATGAAGCAATTCAAAAACTCAAACGCCTAAAATTGAGATCAATTAATTTTTTTAATGCAATTTTTCAATACAGAAACGAATAAATTTACAGCACAGACGTAAATCTAGAGAAAACAGTGTCACAGTGTTAAGGCAAATCGCTATCAATTTCACGATCAATTAATTGGGAAAGTGTATCTAACCTTGACATGTGCTACAGGCAGTAAACTTGTATATATCCGTAAAGTGATCGATTGAATGTTAACAACAATAAAATAACTTTTAATTAGATTTGGTCGCATATCGAAGCAAGTAATGACGAACGTTCAATTTAAATGAAACTATCATTTTTTTGTAGTGTATTCTTCCAGTGGCGTTTTTTTTTTTTTCTTTTAGGGAGGACAAGGTCGATAATGCCGATCTATGTCAGTGCCACTATAAATTTGAGTAGATTACAAATTAAATAACGTACATACCGAGTGAACATTTTCAATCCGGAACATACATAGGAGATTAGCATGACTTCCCTTAATAATGATATTTTTAATTAAAATCATATTAAAAACATTGTCTATTGTTTTTAAGTTGAATAGAATTTGCGAAATGAATGTCAATTATATTATTGAAGAAAGAATTTTCGTAGTAAAAACATTTTACAATGGATTCACCATAAAAAATGTTCATGATTTATTTTCTGTTAGATATCCGAACAGCCCTATCCCATCTAAATCAACAATACACCGTTTTGTAACAAAACTTGAAAATACAGGAACTGTAATTCCCAAAATTAGAGGAGGTACCTAATTCTACTTAATACTTACGTACCTATTTCATTGAGTAACTTGCAAAAATTAGGTAGTAGGCGAACTAGAAATGCTGCAGTAGAAGACAAAATTGTAGGGATGATTATTAATGTAAATCCGCGAACCTGTATTAGGGTCATTGCAAGGGAATGCAATATATCTTACGGATGTATACGCAACATTCTTAGGAGGTACATATAAATACCATCCATACAATAGTATATCGTAGACCGAGGCGGTAAAGTGCTTGTTTTCCAGGTCGAGAGAAGATTTGGCCACTTCTCGAGACTTCGAAAATTGCTTTACCGCCATGGTTTACACATTATTTTTTTTTCCTACATAACATTATAATTAATTTTGTTAATATCACACAAACATTCTTTTTCTCGAAGTAAAAATATTAAAATTGAGTTACTATTAAAATTATTATAGATGTTTTAAAACACGGTGTTCTATGTACTAGCGTGGCCGAGCGGAATTAAATAAAAAAAAACTTACGTTTGTAATAGAAAGTCCTTTACTTTATTTTTAAAGTTATTTTGTGATAAACCTTTAAACTCATTGGGGATACTATTGTATGCTGTTACAGCACTATAAGAGAAGGAATTTTCGAAAAGTGAAAGAGAGTGTTGAGGGATGTCCAAATTAGTTTCATTTCTTACTGATCTAATGAGCAATTCACTTCGACGATTCAACTTAGCGCGTAGGTATGGTGGTTCATTTGTGGATAGAATTTTATACTAGATCTGACCACCACTGGCTATGCGTTTATCATGAGTAAATGAAGGATAGAATAGTAGAAAGCGCATGAGTAAACGAAATAGCTACATCAATCGACGTTGCCGATTGATAACGCGGGCCACGCTCCGGCCGCAGCATTCCTACCTTCGCACGCAACATTGTAATATCTCTATTTCATTTCCACACAAGTTTCAATGAGCCTCTCCTTCATTTACTCACAATTAACCGTATACCTAGTCTTAGTCAGACCAACTGTGTATACAAAACAACTGAGATGCAAGTGTCTTCTGTCAGACATTTTAAAAATATTGTTGGACAGATAGAACGGTGAAATATGTATGATCTCTTTTTTTGATGTTACCTGCAAATCGTGCACATGAGTTCTGCACTTTTTGTATTTTGTAGCTATTATATGCAGTAAAACACGGACCGTAAATAACATCACAATAATCAAAAAGAGAGAGTATTAGTGCATCAACCAATCTCCACTTAACAGCTCTTAGTAAAACAGTTTTAAATCTATAAATGCATCTTAACCTGCCATAGGCAGATTGAATAGTTTTGTTTAGGTGTTCATTGAATGATGAATTCGAATCTATTTTTAAACCAAGATTGCGCGTCTCTGTCACTACCGATAAAGTGACAGTGCTGTTTACTTTGATATGAGTTTTCACGAAATCAGGTAATTTAGCTAGTTGTGCAGTTGTTCCAATAAACATTACTTTAGATTTATCTGAATTTATATTTAAATAATTCTTTCGAGACCAATCGCAAACCTTAACTAAGTCTTCGGTGAGTAAGTTCAAATGTTTCAGCGCATTATCAGGGAAGAAAGATATAAAAAATTGAGAGTCGTCTGCATACATATGATTCTGATAATGAGTTAGATTACTACTAAGATCAAATGTGTAAAGGTTATACAAAAGAGGGCCTAGAATCGATCCTTGTGGTATGCCGGATTTCAACATCACAGGTTCGGATAATTTCCAACCTTCACTGGAATGAAGCTTAATAGTCTGAAATCTGTTTATTAAATAACTATAAAACCAGTCAACAACTTTAGTATAGAGAATCCTAGATAATTCAGTTTAGCTAATAGAATTTTGTGATAGATAGAATCAAGAGCTTTGGAGTAGTCAATTAGAACAAGTGCAGTTACTTTGGATTTATCCATTTCGCTAAGAAAGTTGTCCACCACATCAGTCATAGCAGTAGTAGTACTGTGATGTTGTCTGAAACCTGACTGCTTAGTAGGAAATAATTTGTTTAGAGCAACATGTTCTGTTATAATACGAGCCCTGTCTTAGTGAAGTTGGCCCAACCATGTATTTAAAATATGGAAACTCAATATAATGTTACAATAAAAAAAATTGGTTGAAGATATATAGTTTTTAATCCATCCACATGTGTTTAAAAGTATTTCTTAAAAATATTCTCAGATATTTTCAGAAAGCTGCGTTCGTAGCCTGCAAGAATCTTTCTAGTGTTACGTGCTCGACTTCAACAAATTTGGGAGATTGACCCAAATTTGTTGAAGCCGATGAATGCCAGACTTTAGTTAACACAATGTCCAAATGTATTGAAGCGTTATTAAGTCGAAAAGGCGACGTAACGCAATAATAGCTTTATCTTTAATTTTCGTCGATTTTTTATATTGCGATAATATTAGATGTACCTTCGTGTTCCACATGTTTATTAGTTAGAATTTAATTTTATGTGTTAAAAGTTAATAAACAAATCCCGTATCATAACAAAATTGTACTGATTTTCATAAAGTTTCCTTCCACAAGAAAAATTTTCTGAAAAAAAAATTTTCGTTAGTTGGGCCAACTTCACTGAAACAGGGCTCGTATTATAAATGATTTTTTCAATAACTTTGGAAAATATTGGCAGAACACTTATCCGTCTTAAATCGGAGAAATTACTGGGTTTATTATTTTTTGGTAAAGGTGCTACCTACCTGCGTAGATAGGCAGAAGTTTTACATTGGAGCGAAACTTTACTCCAATGTTGCCAGCCAGCACAGTGGGACGGGAGGGGGTTCTCTAACCAAAACGCGAAGGCCAAACCAAAACAGGCGCCACTTAATTTTTTTGTGAAAGGGATCGCGTGAAAAATTAAGAAAACACGTTACGTCCAAAACATGAACACTTTTATTACTAAAAAAACACAAATAAGAATAAAATAAAACAAATTCGACGCAAGTCGATCGATCTAAGTACACAACAAGACCATAGACCTAACTTTTCGGATCCGAAATCGCTACATATCTATCTTAAAATAAATCAAATCGTCACTAATGCCACAAAATGCAAGAGAATGCAATAAGTTGCAAGTTTTATTGCGACAAAATTAAAGCAATGGATCCGAAATAAAATCCGCGAAATATCGCTCAAAACTACGAAAAGAAATCAAAACGCTCCGACCTGTATTCCTTTGATGTTCGGCGTATTTGTCGGTGTCTTTGCGGCGATGCCGCCGCGGCACTTTGTAATGTGCCGGCTTCCACGTAGAGGGGCGAGGGAGGGAGCCTTCACCGCCGTAATTCGCGATGCACCCAACGAGAAATACCTCTTGATGTAGGTTCCAGATTAAAGCGCTAAAAGCTTACGATAAAAGCTCACGAGAAAAGCTTACGATAAAAGCTGACGATAAAAGCCTATAAGAAATGAAATAAAACGAACACATAAGTCAAACCGAGAGTTGCTGCGTATGGAACTTACCTCGGTCTATTGCGAAGCTGTGACACCCACGGGATACGCGGTTTTCCTGTCTTACACCTGGGTCTAAACAGAGTCGGCAATTAGCCGTAGAAATGCACTAACATCCCTTCGATGTAATGGCACGCACAAATAAAAATATTTACGAAAGAGAATGTGACCCAAGCGACAGCAAGTTTCGTTCTGACATTGGCGCAACATTTCTCGTTTGACAAACAAGGAGGGATTCTCAACAAGCGAGACACCGTTTCTTAGTAATAGCGGGAACCAATCGGCTGAAAGGACAAAGGTCACGCATAATACGCGTCCAGAAGTAGAACTTCGCTATAATTCGTTCAATTCCTCACATACACGCGATTTTGAACTCAATTAAGGAGGGATTACCTATATAAAATGAATTTGTTTAAATAAATGAAGGTTCTGTTAATAGAAATATGCTAAAACGAAAGTTTAAGAAAATTACGCCGGCGAAATACGGGTATTCCTACACTGACTGCAACATGTACAACGACGCGGTCCAAGGAATGATCTGACACGTCGAATTTCGCATATACAGGGCGTGTTCGGAACAGAAATGAAGGCTGGGCGGTGGCGATGCATATACAGGGGGTATTCAGAACAGGAATGAAAGAAATGAACTGTAACAATCCCACCCTTACTAAGATGGAAATTTTGCCCACAGGTAAAATTTCTGATGTCCACACTATAATCAGCCGAAATGAAATGGCACGTCGGCGAACGACAGATCTCGAAGTTGGGTGTTCGGCTTAACCAACATAAACGAAACACGGACGAAATGATACTACGCGAAACGATTTGGTCGGAGACCACGAAGGAAAATTGAAATCAGGAGAACCAAATGATTCACCCCCCCGGAGATGTTGCGTCCTGACGTAGAGACGGCTTAGTAGGGGAGAGAATCTACATTCTCCAGATCACAACTTCGGTAGTGACGAATGTCACATTTGACAACACAAGACACGTCCAGTAAAGTTGAATAAATAACAAAAAAAATAAGTCGAATCCGAGTATCAATCAATTCAGACGGAACAGAATTCTTCTCCCAATTTCCGAGAGTAGAGTCTAAAGAGAGAGAAAAGTCGAGAGAGACAGAAAACAGGAGAGATAAAGGTTTCCTCACGGAACACACCATACTACAGACGTGACTTCCATGAGCGTATCCCACAGCGGTACATCAGAGAGAGAGGGCAAGCCATACCTTCACGAGATCCAGTACGCTTGGCATTCCCACACGCTTTGACGAATGCAGAAGGATATCTCAAAGCCGTCAAGGCTGAGCTGATCAATCCGAAAAGGAGACAGAGCTAGAGTAGAAGAAAGGTTGAAACAAGAAGAAAAGAAAAATTCCCGGGCGAATAGGCGTGATCCAAGTCACAATCAAGAGGCCTGTCAGACTTCGCTCATACGCAGATTCACAGAGAGAGAGGGCAAGAAGAGTCTTCACGAGATCCAACTCTCTTGTAACTCCCACAAACTCAGTAAATCGCAAGGCGACATCTCACAGTCAACGAGACTGATCGTTAGGGCACCCATCGCACGCGAACATCCGAAGACGTTCGATTCCACAGATGGTGTGAGGAATGTACAGAATCTTTAGGAGCCTTTTACTCCACGCAGAAGATACGTCGGAAGAATTCTAAGAGGCCACAATCCGCAGGCCGAAATAAGAATAAGACAATCTCTACTCATCAGGGGGATCAGGTTTAAGATGTTTACTGTTCCAAGTACCAGGAAGTATGTTACCATCAAGATCCTTAAGTTCGTAAGTGTCCGCAGACGCACGTCGACTAATGAGGAAAGGCCCAACAAATTTATTGGCCAACTTGGCCGCGAAATGTTTTGAAGCATCGGACAACACGAAATTTTTACGCCACACCCGCTGCTCGGGCTGGTAAACAACCTTTCGCCTACGAAGATCATATCGGCCCTTAGCCTTTTCGTAAGCCTTTTGCAACCTTTCCTGTACGTTTTTGTAGAGGACTGCGAACTTTCCGGTACGAGATTGTAGATCCTTAGGATCTTGAGGAGCAACCTCCAAGGATTCATCTTTAACAGGGTCATTGTCAGGGGTTAAGCTACCTTTCAAGCACATTTCATGACCAAAATTGAGGAAGTATGGAGTCACACCAGTAACTTCGTGACGTGCAGTTCGTAAAGCACAAGCGACTTTGGGCAGGAATAAATCCCATTTGCGGTGGTCTTCCGCCACATAAGCAGTCAACATGGACTTAATTACGCGATTAACGCGTTCGACAGGGTTTGCTTTTGGATGATAATACGAAGTGTACGCAGGGCGCACGTGGTATGACGTCAGAAGTTTTGATATTCTTTGGACTTAAACTGGACTCCATTGTCCGAAATGACCGTACGAGGTACTCCGAAAACTAAAAGATATTTTCCTCAATGTGCTGAACGATCTTAGGGGCGGTAGCCTTTCGAAGAGGGAAACACAAGGTGAACTTACTGAAGCAATCAGTTGCCACAAGGATGTATTGATACCCACGAGAAGATCTAGGTAGTGGTCCAACAAGATCGATGCTAATGACCTCCCAAGGTCGCGAAATTCGAGAGTGACCTCCCATTAGCCCTGCCGGAGCTTTCTGTTCTGGTTTGGTGCGAAGACACGTTTGACACCTATGAACATATTTCGCAACATCGGCGTGCATTTTGGGCCAATAATAATTTTGGGCGATCCTATTGTAAGTCTTGTAGACACCTAAGTGACCACTAGTCGGGGAATCATGATGTTCGTGAAGAATCTGTAATCGAGATTCCTTAGGGACAACAGGCTTCCAGTGAGGCTCATCCTCAGCTAGTCGATAATAGGTGTTTCGAACGAGTTTATAAATGATGTTTCCTTCAACACGAAAACTCGGAAACTTTTCCGGGGCCAAACGAATTTTCTTTAAGAAATTCAAATACCAACTATCCTTAACATTATCGAAGTCGATGGAGTCGATAATAGGGACAGTTCGAGAAAGCATATCAGGTACGACATGTTCTTTTCCTTTGCGGTGTATGACACTGAAATCGTATTGTTGCAGGCGTACAGCCCAACGACATAATCGACCAGAAGGGTTCTGCAACTTGTTCAACCAAAGCAGTGAATGGTGATCTGTGACAACTTTGAAGTGAGAACCTTCCACGTAGGGCCTAAGTTTTCAATCGCCCATAACATCGCAAGGAGTTCTTTCTCAGTCGTCGAATAATTGCGCTCAGTTCGAGATAATGAGCGACTTAGATAGCAGATGACTTTCTCGCCATCATCGAGTTGTTGAGTCAGGACAGCTCCAACGCCATAATCAGATGCGTCGGTTTGAATCGTGAATTCTTTAGTGAAGTCAGGACACGAAAGGACTGGAGCGGAAACCAAATGCTCACGGATCTTTTCCCACGCTTCATCGCAAGTTTCGTCCCACCGATGCTTAGAATTTTTCTTGAGCAACTTGGTCAAAGGGGCGATAATTGTGGAAAACCCAGGGATGAATCTACGATACCACGAAGCGGTTCCAATTAGTCTACGTACTTCCTTAACCGTTGTGGGCTTAGGCATTCGTAAAATTGACTGAACCTTTTCGGGATCCACATGAAGACCGTGGCGATCCACCACGTAACCTAAGTACTTCAATTCGCTAAGGCAGAAACTGCACTTGTCCTGATTCAGGGTCAAACCAGCCTCAGTCAGGCGTTTATGGACTTCAGATAATACTTCGAGATGTTTGTCGAAGGTTTGCGTGACAATAATGATGTCGTCCAGATAGACGAACACGTGAGGATCAAGGTCAGCACCAATTACTCGATCAATAAAACGTTGCCAAGTCGCGGGAGAATTGTGCAGGCCAAAGGGCATTCGTCGGAATTGATATAATCCACGATTAGGTACAGTGAATGCTGTATATTGGCGGGATTCTTCGGCGACTGGGATCTGCCAATAAGCTGACTTAATGTCCAAAGATGACAGGTATTTAGCATCTTTCAATTTGTCAAGGGTGTTCGAGACATACGGTAGTGGGTATGCGTCTTTAGTCGTGACCTGGTTTAACTTACGGTAATCCACACAAAAGCGAAAACTTCCATCTTTTTTGGCACAAGAAGAATGGGAGATGACCAAGCACTTTTGATTTCTCCACGATGCCACGCTTTAGCATGTCATCAAGTTCTTTGTCAACAACAGTTTGCCTAGCTGGCGAGATGGGATAATAACGTTGTTTTATCGGGGCACTATCTGTGTGAATAACGTGTTCGACGAGTTTAGTACAACCTAGTTCACCATGTGGAGAATTTGTAAACAGCTGATTAGTTAGAGTCTCCAGCTGATTTTGTTGCGGATCAGTTAAATGTTGCCGAGAGGTAAGATGTTCTACCACGTCAATTGACTCTCTACCGAAGGTCCATTCACCGGAACGCAGATCAGGGACGATGTCCATTAACTTCCAGAAATCTGTTCCTAAGATGAGTGAATGAGGTAACTCAGGGACAACTAAAACATTTATAACTTTCACACGATCACGCAGTTGGATAGGGGTGGCCACATTACCAGGACTAGAACAAGGTTGTCCATTCGCCACGGTACACGACGTTACATGCTTATTAAAAGGTAAGTTTAAAGTTTGAAGAACTTCCCATCCCGAGCTGCCAACGATTGTGCGAGATGCACCAGAGTCTAAGAGGCCAAGAAACGGGATGCCCAAAATCGACACGGTTAAATAAGGACGCTCATCATTTTTAGCATGAGCCAAGACATAGTCAAGAACAGGTTGGACTGCCAAAGGATCGATCGGCTTTGATATACTGAAACAACGTACTAACCGATCATCTAGCGCGTTGTTCTGGAGTTTTTGAACACGCCGGGCACGTCTTGGTAGTGACGTTGGGACGACCACACCGATAACAATGCCTCTTTAAGGGCTCGGAACAATCTCGAGACAAATGACCGATTTTCTGGCAATTCCAACACTTAAAAGTCTTATTAGGTTTGGGAGGCTCCACCTTACATTCGGATACAACCGATGCACAGGTTTGGACGTACGCTAAGTCCGGTTCTAAGACCATATTTTTACGTGGGGTGGAACGTATGCTTCAACAGCTGACTTACGAGCTTCCAACTGTCGACCTAACCTTAACAAGTGTGCTACCGAAGTAACCTCGACCAATCCTAATTGTCGTTGATAGAAAGGGGCAATATTGTTCAGAAGAATTTTGACCTGAACGCTTTCAGCAACCGGAACGCTCAACCTATTAAATAAATTGATCATGACCGACGTATAAATTCCCATTGATTCGTCAGGGCCTTGAGTGCGTTTCTTAATTTCTTCGAACAATTTGTCATCGTAATTATAGGGTTGGAATTCCTCGCGAAGACGTTTGACGAGGTCAGTCCAATTATCGCAAAACTTCCTATTAGCCCTAAACCAAATTAATGCCTTCTCTCGAAACAAATCGGATGCGGAAGCGAATAACGTGATTTCGGACACGTTCCTCGAAACGCAGAGTTCGTCAACACGTTCG
Source organism: Dorcus hopei (assembly GCA_033060865.1). Taxonomy (NCBI): domain Eukaryota; kingdom Metazoa; phylum Arthropoda; class Insecta; order Coleoptera; family Lucanidae; genus Dorcus; species Dorcus hopei. The sequence continues at coordinate 16,429,599 of CM065424.1, read as the reverse complement.
AGAAAAGCATTTAAAGACAGGACTTTATTATTCCCATTGTAAGACAAACCCCATTTAGAAACAGGCACGGACTTAATTTCGTTACTGGCCGCAGAGTGTGTAGCAGCCTTAACTGTGAGAGGCGTGGCTTCAATTCGCGATGTATTTGCTTTTGGCGGCGATAGAGTAGCCAAAGGTGTTGAAGTCGCACTCGGCGGCGAAATAGAGTCCGGAACTACGCAAGATACCGATAAAGGATTGTTCTGAAAATGCTCGGCAATCGCGGTTAAATCAAGTAAAGGGGATGCTGTTACCCGAGTAACTTCCGGTTCTTTCGGCGCAAAATTGAGCGCGGTTTGTTCGAAGTCGAACGCAAGTTCGTCTAGCGTTCTCAAGATGGCGGCACGTTGTCGCGTCTCGTCACTATTGGTCGGTTGGGAGCGCTGAGCGCGTCCAATGGCATGAGCCAACTTAGCGGAAATTTTATCGTGAATGCACACAGCTGTTGAGCCGGGAAGCGACTCTATTAAACAGCGAATCTCGCTAATCTTTTCCTGCAGAGCTGTCACGTCATCGTCAAAAGTCACGTCGTATTTCGGCACAGGCAGGCGTAAATCTTTTTCCAATCGCATTTGCCGTCTTAAATTAGCACGCTTTTGCGCAACTGTTCCGTCAATTTGGATACCTCTTACCAATAATTCATAATTTAATTCCTCAGAATTAAGACGGTCCGGTAATAGTTTATATTCCATTATAATGCGCAACTTATTCTAACAAAATAAATGTTCTGGACGTAATACTCTTAAACGACAAACAAAACAACAAAACGCAAAGCAAAATCGAGCCCCACGTTGGGCGCCAAAACTTGCTACCTACCTGCGTAGATAGGCAGAAGTTTTACATTGGAGCGAAACTTTACTCCAATGTTGCCAGCCAGCACAGTGGGACGGGGGGGTTCTCTAACCAAAACGCGAAGGCCAAACCAAAACAGGCGCCACTTAATTTTTTTTGTGAAAGGGATCGCGTGAAAAATTAAGAAAACACGTTACGTCCAAAACATGAACACTTTTATTACTAAAAAAAAAACACAAATAAGAATAAAATAAAACAAATTCGACGCAAGTCGATCGATCTAAGTACACAACAAGACCATAGACCTAACTTTTCGGATCCGAAATCGCTACATATCTATCTTAAAATAAATCAAATCGTCACTAATGCCACAAAATGCAAGAGAATGCAATAAGTTGCAAGTTTTATTGCGACAAAATTAAAGCAATGGATCCGAAATATAATCCGCGAAATATCGCTCAAAACTACGAAAAGAAATCAAAACGCTCCGACCTGTATTCCTTTGATGTTCGGCGTATTTGTCGGTGTCTTTGCGGCGATGCCGCCGCGGCACTTTGTAATGTGCCGGCTTCCACGTAGAGGGGCGAGGGAGGGAGCCTTCACCGCCGTAATTCGCGATGCACCCAACGAGAAATACCTCTTGATGTAGGTTCCAGATTAAAGCGCTAAAAGCTTACGATAAAAGCTCACGAGAAAAGCTTACGATAAAAGCTGACGATAAAAGCCTATAAGAAATGAAATAAAACGAACACATAAGTCAAACCGAGAGTTGCTGCGTATGGAACTTACCTCGGTCTATTGCGAAGCTGTGACACCCACGGGATACGCGGTTTTCCTGTCTTACACCTGGGTCTAAACAGAGTCGGCAATTAGCCGTAGAAATGCACTAACATCCCTTCGATGTAATGGCACGCACAAATAAAAATATTTACGAAAGAGAATGTGACCCAAGCGACAGCAAGTTTCGTTCTGACATTGGCGCAACATTTCTCGTTTGACAAACAAGGAGGGATTCTCAACAAGCGAGACACCGTTTCTTAGTAATAGCGGGAACCAATCGGCTGAAAGGACAAAGGTCACGCATAATACGCGTCCAGAAGTAGAACTTCGCTATAATTCGTTCAATTCCTCACATACACGCGATTTTGAACTCAATTAAGGAGGGATTACCTATATAAAATGAATTTGTTTAAATAAATGAAGGTTCTGTTAATAGAAATATGCTAAAACGAAAGTTTAAGAAAATTACGCCGGCGAAATACGGGTATTCCTACACTGACTGCAACATGTACAACGACGCGGTCCAAGGAATGATCTGACACGTCGAATTTCGCATATACAGGGCGTGTTCGGAACAGAAATGAAGGCTGGGCGGTGGCGATGCATATACAGGGGGTATTCAGAACAGGAATGAAAGAAATGAACTGTAACAAAGGAGTTACAAATGCGTGCTTCCAGATGTTTGGATAGACTGAATTAGTAAAAGAAAAATTAATTATATGAGTCAGAGATTTTAGACAATATGGTAGGCTTAGAGACACCATGTCAAATGATAAAAGGTCAATACCACTACTTTTACTTAATACCACTGAATGCATTAAGTGCTAATTTTGCAGTAGTACGCTAAGTCGGTTTTCAACGCGAATCCGAATAAAATGTTCGGAATTCTTGTTAATATAAACGTACTTAATACTTAAAATTAAATTAATTATTTAAATCTTTTAATTTAAAATAATATTTGAATTTATTTTTTGATGTTTCTAATACGATATTAATGAAATTAGGCAGAATTCCAGGAAACTCAATGTCCTTTTAGGCCATTGGCATGCAAAGACAAACGGAACAAATATGTATGTCATTATTAAAGGCTAGTCATGTTAACTTCCTATATCCCGGATTGAAAATGCTCACCCGGCATATATATTTCTATATTTAATAATAACAGAGTGCGAAAAGTCTAAGGGTGGGTTTACAGAAAGGAAATCAAATATTTAATTACGATTAACTATTTGATTGAGCTTAAAATTCCTGTTTCCATAGAAATTAAATTGTTAAACTAAGGCAACGCTAATTTTAATCCCAATTAAATAGTTAATCGTAATTAAATATTTGATTACTTTCTGTAAACCCACCCTAAATCTTTAAATATAATTTATAACAAAGTGTACATGTAAATTGCAGACGCTTATGCTTCAAAAATTGATTAAACAAAAGTTTTCTGCGATTGCATTAGGTTTCAAACTTAAAAACCAAGAGTCAGCTAAATTAAATATATGTATCTAGATATACAGTATGAGCGAAAATGTTTGAATTTCCCGCTTTTTTATTTAGGGATTTTTATTCTTTGTGTGTGGCCTTTGTAAAATCTAATTGAAGGGACAAGTGGATGAAGGTGATATCTCACATTTCTGCAAAATTCGAGTTATGTACACATCAAACCGATTTATTTAATAATCTGCCATAATCTGTGGGTCTTATGACAATAAAATGAATAATAACTTACTTAGTTATTATAACGTATTTTATCATAAAACCCACAGATTATGGTAGATTATAAAATAAATCGGTTTGATGTGAACATATTACATAACATTTGCAGAAATGTGACATATCACCTTCATCCACTTGCCCCTTCAATTATTATAATGTATTAAATTTTCTTTTTTTGTGATATCCTTACTCTACAGTATTACATTCAACATTTAGTTGCCATTCTGGCTTGTATGACTCTGATGTCGAGCTTTTGAGAATCCTAATCCTTTCCAGTTAAATGTTGAATCGAGTTATCTGTATTCTTTAGACGTTATTTCTTTGTAATTATCGAGTATGGAATTTTCTGCGTCTAGATATTAGGGTTTCTGACTAGGGAATTCTCGATCTCGATTTCCTGGGAAATTTGCTAAATTTGATCTCGGGAAAAGACTATCAAGAAATCGAGAAATTTCCGAATTCTGTGCCTCCATTCTCCGCCCAAGACAACTTTCTGCTGAATTTATACAGATTGAAGACTTTCACTTTAGCCAAGAGTGTGAAACGTTCGCTAAATTTGTTTCAAAACAAAATTGAGTATTACATGTTTAGTTTTAAAATAACAAACATATGTTCGTATTCTTGGTATTTTTCTTGCAAGCGATAAGTCAGCAATCCAGGGCGACGTGCCGTCCCCTTTCAAGTAAGGATGGACCACAGCTAGCTGGAAATCTGTCAGCAGAGGAACCTTTATCTTTGTATTTTGAATTTCTGTACAAAAGCTGGTCGCGCTGAAATCGCATATACATTAGCGGAAAAAGCATATCGAATTACGCTCAAGTTAAAGTGTTTTGTTTTTGTCTGTTTCTTTTCAAAGTTGGCGTCATAATTCTGGGTCAGCTCAAGATGCGCTTGGAATGCAGTAGAGAAAAACAAATCGCAGTTGGTGAAGTATAGACGCGTTCCTTATGACAGTTTTGAAGCACGTAATTTATAGGTGTTTATGAGAAAATGCATTCGTGCAGGACGTGGGTTAGAATTCAAATCAACGGTTATCATTGGTCGGTGGGTTTTTAAAAATCTATCTGGCAAATCCAAGGGGGTGTTAATTTTTACTTGCGGAATAGGAACGCGGAAAACGGACAGAGAGCATTATCGCTTGAACGAGAACGGTTCAGTTCAATTCTAATTTGGCTTAGCTGTTTTTTCTTAAGCGCTTGTAGTCTTATTCATTTTACAGTTAAATCATTTATTCCGGTAGGGTTTTACGCTCACGATATCAGGCCCCACAGAGGCTGATACCAGGGGTTTTTCCACTTTTTTTCTTTTTTTTTCTCAATAAATAATCAATTAAATTTAATCATTGCATTTTTATTTAACGTATCTAATTCCTTGTTCTGACGAGTTATTTGCCTCTCGCACCAAAAGAATCAGGTTACCACAGCGTAATTACAGGGTTGTTTGACGATCGGGCCATAATTAGGGAATAATATAAGTATTATCAGCTACTGTTCGAATTCCCGAGGGCATTCACCGTAAGCTGAAGTAGGTCACTAACCCTTAAACCGTAGCGCCTGCCATAAAGTCCTCAGGTAGAGACAGGACCGCATGCAGCTATAGTATTAACATCTGGTGAACCTCTCGGAATCTTCGAAAATAAGTGTTCCATACAGTTACTTAAGGGGCAATAAATTCCAATTGTCGGTTTGTTTGGACCGTTTATTTGTTTGCTTGTCCGGGAAGTAAATAAACAAACAGGATTTTAACAGGGCGCGTTACAAGTGGTTTCATGAAAAGCAAGAAAGCGCATGCGACTCGCATGTACAGTCGTGCGTAGCTTAAGTGCTATAAATTCTGTGAGCCTTGTACCTCAAGGTTTTAAGGGTGAGGTTTGCGATGCATTTTAGATGAGCATGATTGTACAGCCCTTGCTTTCTTAACGTGAAAAGTAGGACTGGGCAAAATGTAGTGGAGACTACGTGTTACAGCGAAAACTGCAAATATACGAATAGCAGTCAGTGGATTGTAATATTTTCAAAAGCAGCAACAAATAAATTAATTGTTGCTTGTGCAGAATTTCTACTGTAATATCATTTGAGAATTTGAATCTCTCCCATGATATTAAGCAAAGATATTTTATTGTTAATGTTCATCTGTGGCTTAGATGCAACTGCATTAATGTTAATGCATTTGTGTAATCTGATCAGCGCCTTCCAACATCGAAGAAAATATGCTACGCGCACTATATCCATCTCTTTCAACCAATTATATACACATGTTCTTTGTTACTATTCTTGAAACCACTTTTGACTAAAGTAAAAGTCTTCAAACGGTATATATGATATTGTTTCCAAAGTTAGAAATTAATTGTCTGATAAAGCATTTTTCGAACTACTACTATTGTTTTAAGAAATTTAAAAATTTGTTGCAAGTCGGTTTTCTAATGTTTATTGTTAGAATCATTGTGTTTTTTAAATTACCAAAAATGTTTCTACTTAAAAGATAAAACTAAGAGGTTTTTAAAAGAAAATTTTATGTTAACCAAAGTCCTAGGTCAAAGACAAAGAAAGTGTTAAATATGAATATGAGATAAAACTAAGAGGTTTTTAAAAGAAAATTTTCTGTTAGCCAAAGTCCTAGGTCAAAGACAAAGAGAGTGTTAAATATGAATATGAGGCTAATTTTTGTATACTTAAAAGGTCGAATTCTAAATATGAAAGTTTATTTAAACGATATTTTTGTGTACTAATTGATTATTTATTTACCCTTAGTTAATGACTTGAATTGTTTTTATATGTATTTCTCGATTTCCCGGATATTCCCGGGAATAAACAGGCAAGAATTCTCGAGTCCCGAGAAATCGAGCAATTTGAGAAATCAAAAACCCTAGTAGATGTAGATACAGTAGAGTCTCGATATAGTGAATATACCATATACACTTCTTGTAAACTTCCAGCCAACTTTCGTCATTCATATTTATGACGTAATGCTATAACAATGTTGTCAAGTATTGAAGTGTTTACATATGTTCGGCGGTGTATAGGTTATGTACGTGTTGTATATTCACACTATTCACAGTAAACATATCTGACGTTAGTGATAATTGAAGCGGTGGCAACACTGTCATTTTCAAAAACTCGTAGTAAAAAATGTTACTAAATTTCAACGAATACATGAGTTTAGTTGGTACTGGTTTAACGTCATTAATGACGAAAGTTGGCTGGAAGTTTACAAGACCTATAGTGAACTATCCACTGCAGTGAACACAAAAATATACATTAACGTCTAAACAGTGAACAAATTGTGCCTCGCTAGAGTGAATTGCACAAACAGTACATACATAGGGACTCGAAAACGTAATAACGCGCTTACGTCTGGAGAAGCTGTTAATAATGCAATTTAACATTAACATAATTATTACGAGTAGTTGGCTACGTATGTTGTTATGTAAAAAACAGAGTTAATAAAGACTGACGTATTTTTCTAAGTGTTTAGTTTTGCCCATTTTTCTTGCCTCTGCCATCAACAGGTTACGGGCCCAGCATATTTACTAAACATTTTTTGAAGATACTAATCCGTAAAAGTTGTTTGCTGGTATTGGAATTTAACTTCTAAAAGTTATCTTAGAAGACGGTCCCTCCGTACCAAGATACATTTTACGATGACTGAAGAAGAAAAATACCGTATTCCGTTGTTTGATGGGTCAAATTTTGCAAGTTGGAAGTTTAGAATGGAAACACTGTTAGCAGAACTTGGTTTGATAGATCTTGTGGTAGTTGATTATAGAACTATGGTAATCACTAAGAATGATGACGCTGAAACCCAAAAGCTGAAGGAATATAACGAATGGAAGAAAAAAGATTTGAAGTGTAGATCCCAAATTGTACAAAAGCTTTCTGACAATATTTTGGAATGTGCTCAAGACAAAGAATCTGCCTATGAAATCTGGTGTGCCCTAATGAATACCTACGCTAGAAAAGGTATGGCAAACCAATTGTTAATTCGCAAAAGCCTTTTATTAATGATGTTTGAGCCTTCTAGTGAAACTCTTGACGTACACTTCAATCGATTTGACAAATTAATTAGAGAACTGCGATCAACGGGTGCGACATTGGAAGAAATGGATGTTGTGTGTCATCTTCTAATAACTATGCCAAATGAATACAGTGTTGTAGTTACTGCTCTCGAAACGCTAAATGAAAAATTGACATTGAGTTTTGTAAAGAATCGTTTGATGGATGAAGAAAGAAAACGTCATTCAGAAGGTATTGTTCCTGAATCTTCGAATTCCCATTCTATGTTTTCCAAAACTCAAGTACGATATTCAAAAAAACCTAGTACTAACACTTCTTGTCAACAAAATTCGCGAAGTCTAATTCAATGTCATTTTTGGAAGAAATTTGGTCATATGAAATCAGAATGTCGAAAACTGAAAAAGAAGTTGAATAGAAATGGAAACAAGGCTCAAACTGCTGAAACTGAAGAATCCGAATTCAGCTTGGTTGCAACTACGTCAGAAGATCAAAATATGACATTAATTATATCCTGGTATCTCGATTCGGGTGCTACAGAACATATGATTTGTGATACCTATCGCAAGTTATTAACGAATATTCGTCCTCTCACGCATGCTGTAGATATTAAACTAGCCAAATTGGGTGAAACGTTAAAGGCAACGGAAATTGGTGATCTTTGTGCTTCTTTTAAACTAAGTGGCAAAGATAATAAAATAAAATTAGAGGGCATTCTAATTGTTCCAGGTCTTCAGCACAATCTATTGTCTGTTAGACGTCTAGATGCAAATGGTTGTAAAATAATTTTTGAAGAAGGAGTTGCGAAAATACTGAAGAATGGAAATATTGTTGCAGTTACTTCTAAAGCTGAAAAGATGTATCTTGTACTGTTTTCTGTTTTAAATCTTCAGGCCAGTGTTGCTAGAGTGGATAAAACTACTTTATGGCATAAAAGATTAGGTCACATTGGAAATGCTGGTTTGAAGAGTCTGTGTGATTTGGTAGACGGAATTTCAGATGTTGATAAACAAAAACTAACCACTACTGAATTGCAATGTGAATTTTGTATACAAGGTAAGATGACAAGGCTACTTCATCTTAAAAATCGGGAAAGAGCCAAACGTCCTTTAGAGTTGATTCACAGTGACTTAATGGGACCAATTAGTCCAATGTCTTATGATGGTAAAAGATATATTTTAACTTTTATAGATGATTTTAGCCACTTCACTTATACATTTGTATTAAAAGAAAAATCTGAAGTGTTTGAATGTTTTAAAAAATATGCAGCTTTAGCAACAGCACATTTTAACACAAAAATTAACCGCTTTAGATGTGATAGGGGAGGTGAATACCTATCGACATCCATGAAAAAATATTTTGAATCGAAAGGAATTCAATTTGAATGTACAGTATGAGCATAAATGTTTGAGGACAAGTTGAATTTCCCGCGTCTCTATCTAGTAATTTTTACTCTTTGTGTGTGGCCGTCCTGAAAAATTAATTTTTGTTCAGTGTCGCCTGTGTAAATTTTGCAGCCGGCTCCAAGAATTTATAAGACAAAATGGGACGCGTTTGCCTAATGTACCTGTCTGTAGTTATTGCCGCTTCCTGTATTTAAAATAAACAAATTACTTGCCTATTTTTTTTGTAACCTATGCATTTGACCAACTTAAGAAAAATATTGGAAGGCGGGAAATTCAACTTGTCCTCAAACATTTATGCTCATACTGTACAATAAGGTATACCCCTTCTCAGAATGGAGTGAGTGAACGTATGAATCGTACGATTATAGAACGTGTGAGATGTATGCTGTTGAGTGCTGGAGTTTCTAAAAATCTTTGGTCAGAAGCCGTAATGGCAGCTGTGTATATTATAAATAGATGTCCCACAGTTGCTTTAGAAAAGACAACTCCTGCAGAAGTTTGGTTCAAACGACGGCCAAATTTATCAAAAATGCGTATTTTTGGATGTATCGGACATGTACATTTACCAGGTCAGTTGATCAAAGGGAAACTGGATAGTCGTACCGAAAAGTGCATCATTGTTGGCTATTGTCCCAATGGTTACAGAATGTGGAACCCTGTTACTAAAAAGATTGTTCTTGCATGTGATGTGCGTTTTGATGAAAAGTCATTATGGAGTAATGGTTTGACCGCTTGTCAACAAAGTGATTCACTGAATAATGAAGATCAACTATTTATTAAACAGGATGAGAATTCACCAGAAGAGAATTCAATTTCAGGCGGAGCTGATAATATATTTTCAAATGAAGAAATTTCAAGTTCTGATTTACTGCAAACTGACGATGCTAGATTTCGTCGCAGTTCACGTATTCGTAAGAAGCCTAGTTATCTTGAAGATTATATAGCCTTAGCTATGAATACCGAAAGTTATCTTGAAGACTTACCGGAAACTTTTGAAGATATCCAGGGAAGACCTGATGAAAAGGAATGGTTGCAGGCGTTGAATGAAGAAATGAGTTCTCTTAAGAAAAATGATACGTGGGATCTTACAACATTACCAACAGGAAAACGAGCTTTATCTTGTCGTTGGGTGTTTACCATAAAAAGAGATCAAGACGGAAAAAAGGATCGCTACAAAGCTAGGTTGGTAATAAAAGGGTGTCAGCAAAAGAAAGGTTTCGATTATCAAGAAACGTACGCCCCTGTAGCTCGTCTGACTACGATGGTGATTCCGTTTGTAGGCTTAAAAAATCTCAGTATTGGACTTTGTTAATCTTGAACTGTTAAATTGAGGCGGAGTGTTAATAATGCAATTTAACATTAACATAATTATTACGAGTAGTTGGCTACGTATGTTGTTATGTAAAAAACAGAGTTAATAAAGACTGACGTATTTTTCTAAGTGTTTAGTTTTGCCCATTTTTCTTGCCTCTGCCATCAACAGAAGCAAACAAAATTAACAGTAATAACATAATAATAATAATAAATAAAGTAATAGCCACACTGTAAGTATCACTGTTATGTGTTTTTATCTGCACCCTAAACAGTGAACAACCTCGGTGGAGTGACAAAGCCGTTCATCAATTAGTTCACTGTATCCAGACTCTACTGTATTTACTTAATGTCAATTTTTCTAATGTTATGTCCTCAGACTCTATTGATATCATGGACATGATGCATTCTTTTGGTTTTCTGCCAGTGATAAAACAGTTTACACGCGTTGGTTCAACTAGTAAGACTACAATTGATAATATATTTGTTAATGATTCTACTCAGTGTTATGAGGCACGCATTATCTGCCCAAGATTTTCTGATTACTTTGCTGTGCAGGTTACATTTAACTTAAAAGATTCTGAATTAGAGGATAAAAGAAACCAGTTCTTTAGAAACTTCAATTTGGCAAATAAACAAAACTTCAGAGAACTTATTCAAACACAAACATGGGATACAGTATTTTACTCCTCAGATGTGGAAGAAAATTTTCAATGCTTCACTGACCTACTTATGAAAAATTTTGAAGCTGCGTTTCCACTAATTAAATTCAAATCGCGAAGTACTAAGAAAAAAAAAACTGGGTTACAGATGAAATTAAATTCAACGCCAAAAAACTTTCAGATCTATTAATTACATCGCGAAATAGCAACCTCTAGGCTGCTAAGGAAGAGTACAAAAGTTTTAAAAAACATCATAAGAAAATTATCTGTCAAACTAAAAAAGCTTTTTATTCTAATATCATATTAAATTCTAAAAATATGTCTAAATCTGCATGGAAGATAATCAATGAAAATAGCAAGTCAGTAAATCATGAAAAAATTATTATCAGACATGAAAATGAAGTTGTATCGAATGACACTAAAGTAGCTCACTTATTTAATGAACATTTCACTAGACATAATACACACTCCAACGTACCTCTGTCACCTAGAACTTCGGCAATAGTGCAATCAATGTACTTAAAACCTGTAGCTGAGAGTGAAGTCATCAATATAATTCAATCGATTGCAAATAAAAATTCAGCTGGAGTGGATAATTTGCCATGTTTGCTCCTAAGATCTGTAGCAGATATCATTTGTAAACCACTGGTTCACATAATTAATGAATCCTTCAAACAAGGTATTTTCATTTTTACTCTAAAAATTGCAAAAATAGTGCCTATATTTAAAAAAGGCGATAAAGGGTGCATCTCTAACTACAGGCCCATTTCCATCCTACCAGCAATATCGAAAATATTTGAAAAATGCATGGCAATTAGGCTACTTAATTATTTAGTTAAATACGAAATCTTATCTCCTTCGCAATTTGGATTTTTACCGAAAAAGTCGACCGTGATGGCTCTTCATAGTTTCCTAAATTACATATACGAAAGTCTAGATGTTAACAAATCTACAGTAGGTGTCTTCTTTGATAACAGCAGCGCATTCGATACAGTCAATCATAAGATCCTTTTAAATAAATTACATAGTTATGGAGTGCGAGGTCCAGTTATAGAATGGTTTCGATCATACCTTTCCGATCGAACTCAAGTGGTGCAGGTTAATAATGTTTTATCAACACCACTGGCCAACACCACTGGAGTTCCCCAAGGTTCCATTCTTGGACCCCTCTTGTTCATTATATTTGTTAATGATTTAAATTTGTTAATTCAAAATGCTGTAACTTGCCAGTTTGCTCATGATACATCTTTAGCCATTGCGGAAAATTCTAGAGTCAAGCTGGTTGAGACAGCTACTAATGCTGCCAACAGTATGGCAGAATATTGTTATCAACATTCACTTATTTTAAATTCTAACAAAACACACTTAGTTCACTTTAAAGCCGCCAAAGCACCCCCCTTGTAGCTTAGTGGTTCGTATGAATAAAAACCCTATTAAACAAGTTAATGTAATAAAATTTCTGGGTCTTCATGTTGATGAGTATCTGAAGTGGGATACGCACATTGACGAACTCTCTAAAAAACTGTTTTTTAAATCACCTTATTTTTAAAATCAAAAACTTTCTTGACACAGGCAGTGTAAAGTTATTTTACTTAGCAAATGTTGAATCTTGAATTAGATACGGAATAATGTTTTGGGGAACATCTTCCTACGTGACGCCTATTTCGAATTCAGAAGAGGAATTTACGTAATATGTTACGTAATATGTTAAATGAAAACTTTCTCGCACACTGTAAACCTCTTTTCCAAAAACTTTCAATTTTAACTGTTTTTGATATCTTTATTATTATTTTTTTTAAATAATTTATTCGTCTTGAGCAGTTATACAAATAACATAAGACAGGTCAATTGTAATTACATTAATTGACATGATCGTATAAAAACACATAGGTACATAAACAATATACATAAATACATTTAGGACAGAAACTCGTTGACAGAGTAAAAACAATGATCAATAAGAAATCGTTTGACACGGTTCTTAAAAACAGAAAAGCGAAGTAGCATCCTTAATATTACGCGGTAAACGATCATATATACAAATACAAGCATATGAAGGGGATTTTTCAAAAAGAGCTGTATTGTGAGGAGTCTTCCTGGGTTCAAAGCATTGCCGGGTGTCATAATCATGGTAGGCGCCATTTTTAGTAAATAATATTTGATTTTTTCGCGCAAACATCGCACAACTATAAATATATAAACACGGGAAGGGCACAATGCCCTTTTCTTTTAAAATTGGCTTACATGAATCACGATTTTTCAAGTTAAACATGAGACGTATTATACGTTTTGCTGTAAAAATACACGGCGTACTCCTATTGCTCTTTCCCATAGAAAAACATTACATTTTAAATGACATTGAACAAGTGCGTGATAAACTTCGATTAGAGCATGAATGCCCAATAAAGACTTTAATTGTAATATTGCGTAAAAAGCAGAGTTTATTTTTGTACAAATATAATCAATTTGTTTGTCCCACCGCAACTTGTTATCAATATAGCACCCCAAAAACTTTGTGTCGGAGAGAGATTCGAAACCAGTTTTAGGACCAAATTGTAGACAAATAGTTTTCTGGATGATGAGAACAAGCTTGTTACAATAACACCACAGTTCGCATTCTTCCGTTACGGATTTTATTTTTTGTTGCAATTCCATGTGAGTGTCAGCAGATATACAAATAGACGTGTCATCAGCAAAATTTGTGACAATTCCAGCGGAGGTGAGAAAGAGAGGTAAATCATTAATATATAATATGAAAAGTAGAGGACCGATCACAGACCCCTGAGCGACTCCCACACTAATATCAAAAGTTTCAGAGAAGGCAGCACCGACTCTGACTACAAATTGACGGTGATGTATAAACGACGCTATCCAGTCCTGTAAACTACCTCTAATACCTAATTTATCTAACTTATCTATTAAAAAACTAGGATCGATTGTGTCAAACGCACGAGATAAATCATGAAAGAGAGCCGCGACATGTTTCTTTTTGACGGTTTCGGTGTAGATAAAATCTAGGAACTCAAAAGTTGCCGTTTCGGTGGATTTATCACTAATAAAGCCGTGTTGAGACTTTGCTAGTAGATTAAACTTATTTAAAAATTCAATCAAACGATTATACACTAGTTTTTCAAAGACTTTAGATAATATACTTAACAAAGCTATAGGTTTCTTTTTTCACCTTTTTTGAACAGGGGAATTAGCACCGCACATTTTAGGATATCAGGAAACGAACCGGTCATTACAGAAAGATTAACTAAATACACTAAAGGTTTAATTATCACATCACAGACATGCTTTATTATTTTCACCTAGATCCCATCCAAACCGGTTGTTTTTTTGTTAGGCAGTTGATTAATAACATTCAGAAGTTCTTCTTCCTCGACAGGATAAAAAAACATGCTATGAACCACTTTGCTGCCAGTAGTACACCTTTCTGATACAGACTTATCAAAATGTTTATTGACAGTTTTTTCAGCAATCGTTGCGAAATGATTGCCAAATTCTTGAGCTACTTCGCGTGGATCACATATCATTTTATTATTTTTTGTGAGTGTGATAGCCATTCCTTCATTCTTAGATTTGACATTGTTATTTACAAGATTCCAAATTTTCTTACTTCTGTTAGAAGCAGATTCAATTTCATTTTTGTAAAATTCAAGTTTTGCTTCTTTAATTTTATTTCTGTAGGTATTTATGAATGTTCTGTATATGTAAAGAGTAATCCGTCACTATTCATCAAAAACAAAGACATACAACAACGTTATGCAACAAGGTTTTGCGATAATTTGAATTTTCCAAATCATAATCTGGCATTATTTGAAAAAGGACCCCAGTACAGTTATATAAAGGTGTACAACCACCTTCCCTCTACTTTAAAAAAAGAATCAAAAATATCAACGTTTAAAACAAATCTTAAAAAGTGGTTGAACAGTAAATGTTTTTACTCGCTGGCGGAATACCTTGAAGAGTGTCATCAGTAACTATTTCTAACCAAAAAGACCAAAAAAAAAACAACTTAAAAAATTAAAGTTAAAGCGTTTCTTAATCGCCAATCTTATTGTAAGCTTGACGATAGGTGATACTGTGTGATACTATGTGCTAGCTTGTAGTTCTCTTGACGTACCATATATAAATGTTTGTATCTTTTGGTTAATAAATATTATGATTATTATTATTATTATTATTACTAATAGTCATTTTGTGTTAATTAAGGATCAATGGTTTTAATGCAATATAAAAAATGACAAATCAAGATTTAATACTCTATTAAAAGATCGTATTAAAATATATTCAAAAATATTCCTTTTACAATTCTAATTTATGTTAATCAAGATATTTGATGCTAAAAAAATCATAATTATAATCCTCATAATGACAAGCACTGTACAATTATAAATTCTCCACCATGTTGTAATACTAATAAAACACACTACATGTAAATGCATCGATTGTACTAGTTTTTTAATTTTTTTTTTGTAGTATAGCAGATTGTTTGATGTGGCGCCCCGCGTTAGTCTTAATATTTATATAATTATACATAATTACACAGAACGACAGTTTTAAAGTATTTGTTTACACGCCATTTTTCAGGAAAGTGAATGGCGTAATTCATTATTTATAAATTTTTTCTGCAATATAAATTACAGCGGTAAAAATAATAAATTTCCATGTAAATGTATTAATCGCGGCAAATTGTTCTTTAATATCTTTGTAATAGATCGTTTATGCTCATTAGCATATTTAACTTTATGAATGCAGATTTGTTTCTAGTCTAGTTTGAATGACATAAAATTTATTATTAAAAAAAAATTTAATTTAAATCTTTCAAGTTTTCATTACTACTTCTTTTTATATATTTTTTTTTTTTAATAATGTGTTTTGCAAAAAAAAATTAAAATAAAATACGCAACAAAGTTATATAAAAGCAAAACGTTTTTTTTCTTTCAATTCATTCAAACTATTGGCCAGAATATATCATATGATTAAAATTGATTTTGATTGCTAAATTCAGGCGGGTGTTAATAGATAGACGTGTTGCAATCTAGAATATAATTAAGTTTAATAGCATCATTATGTTGATACAACAACTACAAATTCGGACAGGTTACGTTACACACATCAACATGACAAGTTAAAAGATTTCATAGATTAACGAATGCTTTAGAAATTGATACTCAATTACGTCGTGCTTAATTTTCTACTTCGAACGCGTACGGCAACCAATTTGATTGTTATGTCGACGTGCACATTACCCAGATTATGAGTATAATTAAGAATTAATAGTTCAATTTATTCGACTTTTACTTACAATCGGTGAATCACGCCAGCTTTCAACGGTGATTTAATATACGGAATGTTATATCGCGTTTGCTGTTTTATTATCACCAGCTCACCGTAACCATTTTTAAATATGCAAAAATTAAATTGTTCAAGTTCAAATCAAGTGTAAGAACACGATTTACCATTCACTGTCACTTTCAATGATACTTAATAGACCCCAGACCACAAATTATTTCGAATTAACATACTTGTTGTTAGTGATAGAATCAGTGGGCCACATAAATTGAAAACACATATACTTAACTTAATTTTTTCTTTAATTTGGTTTTGATTACCTACCCTAAATTGTTTTAACCATAAAAATCCTTACTTTTCGAGTAACGTAACTATTAAAATGTCACAATTCTAATTACAATTAAAATATAAGCTAATTAATTAATTAATGTCTGTTCTGAAAGGATTAAAACAAATAACATACATGGTACATAGGTAATAAAAAAATAACTGATACGCATGGTCAGAATCTTGTTAATCGATTTGAATGTGTATGTATGTATGTGAATAAATTAAATGAGCTGTTCGGTAATGGGAGATACATTACACTACATGGAGTTAAATAAATACTTTTCTTCCTGATTTATATACTTTCTCCTAAAACGGATTAAGTATTTTTAAATTATGGATGTACTTCCGCAGAAGAGATGATTATTTTGATGAGGTTTCAAATTTTATTAAAATTTATGTAGGTATGGACATTTAACTTCATATTCGTGTTTATTAACATTTTAACATATTATAATTATTCAATTATATGAATTAAATTTTAGGAATTGATGGCCTCTCTTGGAAGTTTTCAAAAACATGTTTCGTGTTGTGCGGCAACCATCATACTTTTAATGGTTTCGTAAATAATAGGACAAAATATTTTGCAAACTGTCTCGAAATTTTAGTGCATTCCTTAACATCCTGTATTCCTTCGTGTGTGTCTGCAACTAATTTTTCAGTAGGTACTTTCATATTCAGCTACAATTATTCATTACAGAAATGTAAAGCTAAGTTTACTATCTTATATCTTGCATTATCAATTCAAATAGTCATTAATCAATCTAAGCAACAGTCGTGGGCAGGCCGGATTCAAGAGGAATGTTGTGTTTATAAATCATAAAGTCATTGCTCTATTTATTTCTTTATATTTTGTTGGAGAATAAAAATGCTACATTAAATTGTATTTCATATTTAACTTTACTTTTCAATAAACAAATGTATTAATAAACGAATTTACTATTACAGCTGAAATCAATAAAAACGGCAAATGTCAAAAAAATTTATACATTTTTTTCAATATTTTCATGAGTGAAAATGACTTTATTGGAAATAGGTTAGAATTATTTGACGCTATGTCAGTTTATAAATATGTACAATAGGTTACATTTTTTTGAAAGGTATGTATTGTCAAGTAGACAATCAGTTGACAAATGCAACCAAATTTACAATTCTTTTATTTCAGCTGTTAATCTATTCACTCTTTTTCCTTGTCCCAGTAGGCGAGTTAGGGTGACATTTTTGTTGGTATCACAATGAAACATAGACGTCAGATGAGACGGTTATGTTTATTTTTAATGTCATGGTTATAATTTGAGTCCATTGACAGAGACGTTGTTGCCAACTCGACTGTAGTGCATATTTCACGGTGCCATAGTCGATGCTCCTTCGTATAATATTTGGCAACATAGTCAGATTAGTGGTGTGGAATTGTCATTAATATTTTTCATGTCAGATTCTGGCATCTATCCAATGATCTGGTACAGGGTAGATAGACAGTGCCTTATGTTTCCTGCATTCTTGATTGATATCAGCATGTGAGTGAAATAGCGAATATCTATGAGTAATTTTGGCTCATGTATCCGACAAGGATGTCACTAGAAGCCTATGTCACGTGACATAGGATGTGCAATGCTTTTTAAATGGGTGTATTTATCATCTCACTCTTAAGTTAATATCAATTCCTCTTTCTCTACAAGGAATCTGGCTACTTGATAAATCAGTGCATCTATCAAACTTCAGGACAGCAACTTAACGAAACGAGAACACGGCCTACTGAGACGAGGATAAAGAGTGAATAGATATCATACAGTATGTAATCAAATAAGTTTCATTTACTGTAACCACTGTTAATACACAAGAAAAGAAGTGAAATCAGTAATAACTACAGAAAAATCTACGCTTCCTTTTTACAAAAAAACGTTTGGATGTGATTTAAATGTCTCAGCTAAGCGAAGTTTACTATTGTGTGCAATAACTGATAGAGTAGTAAACCCGCAGATGTGATTCAATAAACGTTGAGGCAGATCGTTTACGACTTTCGTACGAAATATTGCGGAGATTTGCAGTTAGTGGCACGTAAGCAATAAAAAATAATGATGATACATTTACATTCTAATTTTTGGGCGACATTGACCGAGTAACCGTCTAACATACCTGTTATGTTATATCCAAACATACGTCGATAAACACGAATGACTAAATACTTTTATTTTTTTGAGTAGTGTATAATTTAAATCCTGCACAAAAAACTAATAGCTTTCAGGATTTTATCCGCCGTTTAATTAATACACGGATTGATTGTTGGCATGAAAGCAGTTGCTATTAGCTAATTGATTTCAACACTGTTCTTCTGTTGCGATTTTACAAGCTCTTGGGCAAAAACAAAAGGTCGCGCTACGATAATTTCACTCTCCGTTGACAATAAGGTGAAATTATTTATTAGTCGTTGTGAATTGCATAACCGAATTATTGCGCTACATACCGGAAAATCCAAACCAAAATTGTAATATATGGTCTGGTTATTTCGGATCGCAATTTATTCGCTTTGTATATCGTAATTTTTAACGTAACTTATAATTTTTATACGCGCGACCCGCGAAATTGTTAGTACATAAGAATATATTTATGTATAAGTATACTTAATAAAGCGGGTCTAACTCCAGAAGTACTTATTTGGGTTGGCACATATCACAATAATAGGAATCATAGATGGCACTTCAAATTCGTTACGATATTATTTTGCCAATGTCTTGGGACTAATTTTAAAACTCTTCCATTGAAAATATTCTGGATTTATCTTATAGTGCTCTTATGCCTTTTGAAGAGGATCTTTGAGATTTTTTAAGACAATCTTATTTTGGCCGTCCAAATGACTTATTTTCCATTGAGCATGTTTGAGATTCTTTGAAGAAGTTGCAAATTACCTGTAATTGAATCACCCAGGATGAGGTCAACGTATTCAAGAGTACGTAAGCCTTCGTGGGACACAACTTTATTATATAATTATGTAAGTTAAAAGAACCAGTGCAATTTTCTTTGCTTATTCTATGTTTTGACATTTTAATCGTCAATAACAAATCTCTCTTTCTGTGTGTTGCAATTTTCTTGATTCTTTTGGAAAGCATTCGCGCATAATATATTTATCTCTTTAAACGAGTCATGTTTCGTTATCTTTAAATCTGCATGTGTGTGTACTTCCTTTTTTAGCAACGAGCGGAAAATTAATGCCCCAACATGTTCGGCAAAATCTTTTAATCTTTTTGCCTAATACAGAGTTGCAGGCTCGCAATAATTCATTACGCTTATTAAGACAACTCCTTTGCTCGGTGCAAATTCAAATCGATTTCAATCCCTGCTTTAGGCAAATGAATTGTAGCAACGCCGGACTGATAAATTAGAAGGTATTAAAACCGTGCCGGCGTAAAATTTCAAATACAGTCTTCAAGGAGAAACGTTCAATTACAGGTGACGAATTTCGTGATTAGATTAGTTTGCAATTTTTCAGGTACTTGTTAACACTTGAGGCGATTTAAAATCCTCTGAAATATATGAGTTTAATATCCTGGTTTAAGCGTGATTAATTACTTTGTTCGAAAGTAACAGATTGTTTTACAAAAAAAATCAACAATTTTTTTATCAGTAGATGGATTCATAACTCATTTTCACAGGAAAATATTTGCCATAGAGTGTAAGTTGATTTCAGATTTAATGAACGCGTTTTTCAGAATTGGTAGCAAAAATGAAGAAGGAGAAAAAGAATCAAAATAGTTTTTAAAGCTGACGTCTGGTTACCATAACTCTTTCATCAGTTCTGTTGGAAGAAGAAGACAATCACAGAAATTTCTTTGAATTGTCATCGCTACTTTACAAAATGATATGTATAGTTATTAATATAACTTACAATTAGTAGTTCAAAGCATTTTCTATTGAAAATTCATTTTCTCGTTTTTATTTCCCTTCGAAAAAATCTGTTTTATTCTATTCTATCTGTTCAGATTCACGAACAGTATTTGTATAAAAAAAAATAGATTGCATTGCAAAAAAAAAAACAATGTTTGTTGTTGTCAGAAAATATTAGCATTGAAAAGCACATTTTGTATTTCGAATCGATAATAAAAAGCTTCACTTAAGCTTAGTTGTGTTTTATAACAAAAACACTGGTCCTTCAAGAATTCCAACACTATCTTTATTGAATGTGACTAACAATGAAATTTATTCTTAAGTAATATCATTCGATTGATTTGGTATTTCTCCAAAATTACTTTCAGCCCACTTAAAGTCCGCTCAGTAATTGCATTTAATAAATGGTTGTGAAGAATCGTTCTCCCACAGCAAAGAAATCAAGATTGTGTAACGAAAGCACTTTTACAAAATCAAGTTCAGTGCCTTGGGAAAGCCACTAAAAATTTGTATGTGTGCCACACCTACAAAAAAAGAACAGCACGATACTCAAATACGTGGTTTAAGATACCTAAGTGAAGGGTCGTTTAATAGCGGTGTACCAAATATGTTTGCTTATTACGAAGACTTTATTGTTATTGTTACCGTCGAACCTCCTACACAATAACGTACTTGCATCATTGGGAAACACGAAAACAAAGCAAATGTCAAATCTATTTGTAAAAAAATTAATAATTATGATTGTTTCGAGCTCTACTTTCTAAATCATTGATAAATAATCTGTGGGTTAATTTCAACCTCTGGTAATTAAAATCTTCTCAAATAAGAAATTTTTTGGCTAAATCATTTTGAATTTTCTTACGTCTCAGTTGACTACAAAAGTTGTTTTTGAAAATGTATCTTAATAATATGATAAAAGATATTTTTTTAAGACCAAACATAATTTATTCCAAAATCTTCAATCATACGAACATTTTATTATCTATATTTTCAAAACACTGTCTAATTCTCCTGGGACCCGTTTGACTATTGTGAACACTGCGAAAATAAGAAAAAAAAATTAATTATGGTTTGTTAGCTTTGATTTTTTGTTACCTTTTTACACGGCGCAGCACAGCAAAATGGTGCGCAGCAGTCACCAGCGGCTAAAACTGGTATAGCACATGGCACGGTGCAAGGACAAGGGCATGGTGTGCAAGGAGGCATCATAGGACAGATTGGGACTGCATAATTGTAGCAAGGTGGAATACAACAAGGTCCGCAGCAAGACATAATTTACCAGTTATTTTTTCTGAGATATTTAAACGTAAGAAAAACTAAAATTTTACGAAATTTTGACACAGCAATTTGTTTAAATGTTTTTATTTTATTTGCTATGTGGTTGCTATAGTGGCAGGGTTCACACATTGCTTAGCGACCAGCAAAAACATGTCACGATGACAGGTGATAAGACACGTCAAAATGACAAACGTCAAGCAATGTTACGTTGACAGATACAAGCGAAACGTCACGTTGATATCTGCGTAACATAACAGGGTCACAATGGACGCGTTCAGTGGACAGCAGCTGCTGTATGATAACTATCAGCGTGATGAGTGCGCTGTATAGCAACAGCTGTCAATCCAGTGAACGTGCAGCTGACCATCCATCAAAATGTTGCCCGTTAAAAGATTTAAATGCATTTGTTATACAATTTTTATCAGAAAAGAATCTATTTTTATAAATATTTTTAAATTTCTTACCATCAGAATTACATATTAAAAGTTCACTGGATAAATTAGTTATACAAAACTTTTTTTCCATAATGATGCGTCAACAATAGTAATTAAAAACCAATATGCTTCGAAGACTTCGTAAATTCAGATACTTTATGTAACGTATAAACGTATTGGGTTAGAATTTCCGAAAATATCAAATCGCTGTCTACGACAGTGACTAAAAGTTACGCTGCTTATAATTAAGGTTACTGTATTTAGAAGGTACCGCCATTCATTTCCGCGGCTGTCGTCCTCCAAATTAAAAAGGACGCGATGAAGACGCCATGAAACACTAAGAAGAAAAAGGATAGACACATAACAAGTTACTGTTGCTAGGGAGTTTATGAATGAATTTGATTAACCCCAAATTAAAAGAGATAGAAAGTTGGCGCTACCTTCTCAATACAGTAACCTTACTTATAATGCTCAGCTGCTGCCACTCTTTGATGACTCAGCGAAGTCGTTCAGTGGCAGCTGCTGTCAGCTGAACGCGCCCAATGACAAGCGTCAAAATAAACAAAATTAAGGCCGCCCTTTAACAAATTAAAACGTAACCGCATTCGTTTCTAATTGACCAACAAATAGGATCGCAATCTCATTTTGGTTGCTAAGAACACCACGAAACCAAACACAAGGACTGCCCTCCGAAACTCTGTTCATTACTGATTCGAGCAATCAAATAGACCAATAATGCAGACTTACCTAATCCCCGCACAAGATAAGGGTATAAAAGGAGGACGCGTATCAATGCAAGCCAGTATTCGCTAGTGTTGCATAGTTTGGCAAACCATACATCTCACCCGCTGGTGTTACATAGTCCGCCAAACCATACACCTAAGCCACTGGCGCTGTATAGTTCGGCAAACCATACACCTCACCCGCTGGTGCTGTATAGTTCGGCAAACTATACACCTTACCCGCTGGTGCGGCATATCACAACAATGCATCAACTACACCTACTTCTTCGGCGCCAAGTCGTTTCATTAATGTGTAGAAGAGACAATGAAAGACCTCTCTGCCTGCCTACTCCCGTCGAACGGCTTCCACGGAATTTCTGTAAACCTGCGAAACGAACTTACCCTCGTCGAGATAGGCCCGCAACAGCTGTACCAAGGAGTGGACCCCTTTACAGTGCTGCTAAGTAGAGTTGTGTCGTTCACGAACGAATCGTTCATTACGTATTACGAATCGTTCAAAATGAACGATTCGTAATACGAACGATTCAAAAGATTCGTTCTCTAAATGAGTCATTCCCGAACGAACGAATCTTTTGAGTCACGAACGAGATGAATGAAATGAACGGATCGGACGAGTACATTTATCGAATGCGCTCAGTTCTAATCGACGATTGGCTTGCGTTGATGTATTTTAAGTATGGTTTTCGTTAATGTGTTTCAGGGTGCCTATTCTAAGTCAAAATTTCGACTCGAAAACTGTTTCGATGTCGAAATCTTGCATTGCTTTTCAATGAAATATTTCGATATCAAAACAGTTTTCGAGTCGAAATCTTAGGCGTGTTCTTTCGCACATAAAAATTGGATCTAAACGCGTTTGATCGGATTAGATTGCATATAAATGCATTACGATTTTCGGATCATGATCCTTAAATAGTTAGCGAAAGAACACGGCTCTCGAATTAGAATAGACGTTCAGATTTACACTTATTTTTCGCTCGGACACATAAATAAATAAATAAAACTGGAATGTTATGGCTCGGCGTGACGATTCGTTCATTTCGTTCAATTGAATCAAATCAATCAAATGAATTTGAATCATTTCGTTCGAAAAGATCCGTTCGTTCACGAACGACATAACAACGAACGAAATGAACGAATCTTTACTCAATAGATTCGTTCGAATTGACCCAATGATTCGTGAACGACACAACTCTACTGCTAAGGGATCCAGGATGCTTCTCCGTTAGAAGAGCGTATCCCATTGTTAATTTTTTTTATTTATGTTAACCCTTTTGCTTGTTGTCAAACCTTACGTTTATGTTCATCAAATAAAGTAGTTTATGATTTGCTGAATACTTAGTACCTACTGCGAACACGCCCACAGTTCCAATGCAAATACGATCCAGAATAAACTCACGTCGAAGCAATTTGTAATTTTTATTCAGAGAGATGCTATCACGTGACCAAAGGTGACTTCAGGTGCGCCATATTTCTGTAAAATCGTCATTCTCAATTTTTTAAAATGCGATGGATCATATCGTACAGGATCCGGCAATCAAACCTGACGGTTTTAGTTTGAGTGTTACCCAAGGTAGGAGCAAGAAATAGGGAAGAAAACTGTGTAATTCGATTCCACAAGTATGGAAGTTTTGTATTTATGGAGCAGTGGGGCCATGAGCAAGGCGCTTTCGTCACAGAGACGTATTTCAAAAACGGCGATTCCATAGCATTACGCATGACTTCAATGTTTTCCGGGATTCTGACGGTTTGAACAGACCCACCCCTCCTCCTTGGCATAGCTGAAGACGTAGTGCGAAAGTTTTGCACCCACAACAATTCCATGTAGGAATCCTTCCGCGGGGAGGAACATGAAATGCTGGCGGAACTTTCGTTGCGTGATCGTAAAGGAATCGCTGTTTTTGAAATACGTCTGCGTGACGAAAGCGCGATGCTCATGGCTCCACTGCTCCATAAATACAAAACTTCTATACTTGTGGAATCGAATTACACCGTTTTCTTCCCAATTTTTGCTCCTACCTTGGGTGACACTCAAACTAAAACCGTCAGGCTTGACTGCCGAACCCTGTATAATGTAAAGTTGTTGCATGTAGAGGGTTGATCAATTTCGATGTCTCTTACGGGCATCTCTATAGCTATAAGAGATATAAAAAAACTAGTGGCCAAGTCTCAAATTTTTGTTTACACTATTGACTTTATCTCTAAAAAAGAAATCGAGACTTGGCCACTGGTTTTTTTCCTATCTCTTTTAGCTATAGAGATGCCCATGAGAGACATCGAAATTGATCCACACTGTACGTAGTGGTTTATCTGAAAATCTTAGGCGAGGCAAGTCCCACGTCTCAGATCTTCAGTTGAAACCGATAGAAATATCTATTGCAGCCAGGAACATTTGATAGATCGAAGATAAAAGAATTGAAGAAAAGTTAAAGATAGTATTGTTCCTGGAGACCAGGTCAATTTTGCCGACAAGTAGCGATTTACTTAAGAGTTAGGGTGGAACTGTAGATTTAAAAAGAATAGGGAAAAGTATTTCTGTGCCCGTATCGCATTGTGGTAAAGATGCTTCAGTAGCAGTGCTAAAGAAGAAATATTAAGGAGGAATGGAATGGTACTTTATAAGAAACAATGAAAAGTTTCTGGGAAGTAGTGTTGATGATGGAAATGGCTATTAATGTAGGAGTTAAAGTAGGACTGCAGACATGAGAAAGAAGCCTATTCTGAGAGTTATGTGGCTTGGAATCTTGGGGTTGTGGGTTGTACAAGAAACAATTGAATCATTCGTTGTTGAAAGGGTTAACCCCTTTTTGCCCACTTTTTGAAAATATAAATAATAAAACAAATAAAATAAACGGTTGTTTTCAGTTTTCTCAAAACTTAAAAAGGTGACTTAACCCCTTTCAACAATAAGTGATACAGTTGGGAAGTTATGGAACCGCTAGAGAGAGACAAATGAGGTAACTGGACATCCAGGACCAAGCCTTTGAAGGAAAACTACTGTCGTTTTCTTAATTTACAAGCTGTTCGTAATCTTACATTTACTGCTCGGGATATTCAACCGGGATTGCTACATACTAGGTAGTAGTCATAGAGTAACCAAAAGTTTGTGACGAACTTTTAGTTCGAAATCTAAAGGTCTTGCAAAAATGCCGAAAATAGAAATGAGAATAATGGAATCTGAAGGAAAACTAGATTATGCTACTTACAGCAAACACTACAATAAAGTTTTCCTTTTAGTGGTAGTTCACTAATTGTTTGTGATAGTATTTCGGTAAATGGTTTCCAAGTCTGGTTGCAACGGCATGGAATGATTATATTTTTCAAGGTTATCGGTCAAAGATTTACTGAATTGAGTGTAGTGGGAGAACACATACCATTTCCATTGCCTACAAATTGGTTGCTTTTTACTCTCATGCTAACGACTAATTTTTACGACGCTGCTGACCGATTCGATTCAGTTGCACTTTGTAAACATTTCGCTAACCGATAACCTTATCTTAAAAAGCGTAATGTTGGACTGGTCAGCATACAGTCCTGATCTAAACCCAATCGAGGAGGTAGGGGGTCCTTGAAATACCATTCATCTCTTTCTAAGACGCTCCGAGAATTAAAACTCCGTCTTAGTGAAGAATGGAAGAATTTCCTACAAGAAAACCCCCGAAGGTTTACTCGCAGTATACAGCAACGTAGTATGTTGTACGATTACATAAGCTTGATAGGACAAAAAGGTTTCTTAAAATTTCGTGTTAATTCTGACCATTGTTACCTTTCTTATCACTTCAATTTTCCACATGATAATGTGCCAATGCCTTATGGCTTCATTCATATATTTGATGAAGCAAATAGTTTCTCATTCATTGACTTATGTAAACCTGTACAGGGTGATTCAAGGAACCCGTTCATTAGAAGTTTAGGCACTTGTCTTCATTATTTTTCTCTGAAAATTTGTACTCTCCCTCAGCGCTAGTGTAATGAAAATATTTTCAGAATATTTGAACCTCCTGTTGTACCTAAATTAGCAAGAAAAAGTATATGATTTCATTTAAAATAATGAATTTGACAGCGACAATCGGAAGTTCAAATACTTTGAAACTATTTTCATTAAAAAGTACATTACCGACTGTAGGAGAGTTCACATTTTTAGAGAAAAATAATGAAGGCTAGTGCCTAAATTTCTAATGGAATGTGTTTCGTGAATCACCTGTATACCTGTAGACTTGCAAAAGATATACAGGGTGTTAGGTTATTGCTGGACAAATTAAAACTGTAGATTAAGGGTGTCAAATGGGATCAGAAAGTACCTAGACATGATGGATTTTCTGGACATTTTGAAAAAATGCAAAAAGAGCCAACTATTGAGGACCGCTGATAGTACTTACGTAGCGAGCGCCTATTAAAGCTGATGTATCTTGCAGTGTCTCTTGTCCGTTGCACAATTGCAATAATTGTTTGGCGGTTCGGCGTACGATGCAGGGGATACCGCCGCCGATATCTACGCACTATGGCACGTGCATTGCACCTACATTCTCCGTACGTTAGAATAATGTCAACAATTTTGTTATTTGTGTAAGCTGACCCTGACCTAACACTGACTTTTACACTCCGAAATCTGTTGAGACACTGAACGTGCGTTATTTGCTTGTCGTAAAGCAATAAACCATCTGAAAATTTATGGTAAAGGATCCAAACAATTTTTATCGATTTTTGTTTGAATTTTTTCCTGGAAAACGAAAGCCACAACACCCTCGAATGTAAAGGCTTTTTTACTTTACAGAGTGTTCTCAATACGTGGTTTGAAGGTGTCCAGACAATTACCTAACACCCTGTATAAAAGTTAAAATGAATTGTTTCATTTCCAAATATTATTCTTATTAGTTTTTAACCAATAAATTCATTGCAAATTAGGTATGAAATGTGTAAACCTTACATATTCATTAAAACACAAAGGCTGGGTTTCTCAGTCCTAGTTTAACTTTAAACTCCTGTTTATTTCCATAGGAACAATTGTTTTCATAATTGCTACCATGGGAATAAACAGGAGTTTAAAGTTAAACTAGGACTGAGAAACCCACACAAAGCGATTTCATTGAAGGCAAAAAATGAAACTAGGTCAAATAATAAGGAATTTTTTCACACACAATATGATGCCGAACAAATTAGATTGAAATTTCTTCATCGCTAGATTTGTTTAATTAACGTCCTAATTTATTTAATAAGTGGGACGTTATTTAAATAACAATGTGCTTTACTGTAAATAATCTGTAAACTCTATAATTAACACGAGATTAATCGCTTAATTAAAAAAAAAGAAAATTTTAATTAGTTGGTAAACTTATCAGTCCGTAACACTAATTTTGACGAGGCCCCCTCAACAAACAATGTAAATTATTAAAAATTGAAAAGTTGAGATATTGAGTATGATCAAATTTCTCCCAGAGCACTTCGGCGGATCCGTTCCCAAAACAAAATTGTTTATCAACGCTTAACTGATCTTTCACCAGTCGAGGTGTGGAAATATGAAATATTTTAATGCTATTTTAATCCAAATTGAAAGTAATTACATAATTAATCAGGTGCAAGACAAAACCGCAATTCGTTGCTGGCGGGCGCAATTCCGAGTTCAGTAAACGAAACTGCAACACCGTGTTAATTGTGTATCATAAACGGGTAACGCAATGTTATTGCAAATTGAAATGCATCGAAGATTTTAAAGTCCTAGAGAGAGAGAGAACAGAAAAATAAAATAAAACGTAATTAAGCACAACAATTCTTCTTTGAATATTCTTACAGTTGCCTCACTAAACTTTTTATTAATCCAAATCAATTCCAGATACATAAGTTATACAGGGGCCTTCAAAATGAATGAATTATTTTTAAACTATCCTTTGCATTTTATTTCCGATTCAACTCACAGAATAAAGATTGAATGAAATTCGCTTCACGGATGAGAAATAGAAATATTTACCACATATGATTAAATTATTTTATTATATTTTAATACTGCACGTATTTACGATATAAATCACAAGCAACGTTACAAATAAATTATCGGTGTGATAAATTCCGCTTAATTATACGTTGTTCGTTTTATTATACTTAATATAAATGGCTAATGAGTTACGAAGCACGTAAACGGTTGCATTAACTTATAAGCATTATAAATTGCGCAACATATAATTTAATAAAGTGAAAACGTATAATAATACTAACAGCCATAATGTTTCACCCGAAACTCATAAATGAAATTGAAGATTGATTACTGTTGTAGTATGATTCCAATTAGAACGTAGAGAATCCATTTTATGGTAGACCTTCATTAATTTTATTAACTAACATATGAATTTTTTTCAAGTACTGTACGAAGATTGACCAGAAGAAAAAAATTTTTTTTTTCTGTATCTTATTGGATTTAGACTTCAATTTTTGCGGTTTTTACATAGCATTGGAGATTTCAACAAGGTTTTCTAATGTTGGAAAAATATACTTTTATGCATTGCCAAAATATGCCATTCATTTGATTAAAAAAAGTGTAGGTACACCAAATGGGTTTACAGAAGACCCTTAAAACACTTGAAATTGAGGAAAGCTGTTTCAGTAATTGTCGACGAATGCAAGTTCTTCTTCTGACAGCCTTCCAGAACTTTCTTCATGTTTTCCTCTGGTCCCTCTGTTGTGAAATTAATAAAGGGTAGCTGCTTGAGGACAGTTTCATAATTGACGGTTCCATCAGGATTAATTAACTGGATCGTGGTGAAAAAGCAAACAAGGAATTCCTTGAATTTGGGATCGTCCTTCACGATTTTGTTGTGGAAGGCATCCTCAACCACCTTCTATCTATACCTGACGATTTCACACACTCTTCTAACAGCTTTATAAGTTGGTGTTGGTCTGACCTAACCTGAAATGTAGAGGTATCATAAATTAATGAAGTATTTAGATTAAAAAGTTATTATCAAGCTCCATACACTATCAAAAGTAAATTAATGTGGTACGTGGCTAATTTCCTATGTAAAAATTTATTTATTTTCAGCACATTTATAAGTTCATATCCCTGATAGGTACTAAAATTAAAAGGCCTTAAAATTTCACACGACTTTTTATCAAGTAGCCAAAATTTCTCTAAATTATAATTTTGTAGAAGCAGAGGAATTATGTACGTACATAGAGAAGAAATTTCCTCTCTATTCTCTACGCTGATCCAAAACGGTATTATGTATCTTCAGTCGTACTCTCTCGTGCTTACCGAAAAGAAAACCGAATGCGTAGAGATCGAGAGAAGCAATCGGCTCTTGCTGTTTTTATATCCCTGTTTCATACAAATACGTTGATATATGTTTTTCTCTTTTTCACTCTTCGTTGTTTTGTGAAGGTCCCGCCCGTTGTGTTTGCACGTGGCTAACGTAGATGCATTACCGGTTATTTTTATTACAAACCAATTTAAGAGGTTAAACCAATAAATTTGCGAAAATTCAAAACATTAACCGGTTATTATTAATAATTTGCGTCTTTTGATGGTAAAAGTAATAAGTTTCACTATTTCAATATTGAATTTTTTATGTAGGTATTTCCTTTGCCTTTCCTTAAGAATAAATAATATTTTGTTGTTTTACTAGTTTAAATATTTTATCTAAAAATTATAGTAACAATTTAACAATCAATATTGATCGGCAATTCAGAAAAGTAGTATGTCGGCGTTTCGCTGTACATTTAGCAGCTTCTTCGGGATAAATAATTTTATTATTTATCGTGATATATTTTTTTATTATTTATCGTGATATATTTTTTACAATTTATTTACAGGGTGCGGCAAAATAACTCGGACAAACGTTTTTCTTCATATTTTTATTTAAACAACGAAATTTGAAAATTAACAGTGAACAGTCAATAATATAGGACCTTTGTAACAATATTCTCAGCCGGTTTCGAAATGTCCGCCTTCAACCTCGATACAGAGCTGCAAACGTCTCTTGAAATTTTCGACTTCGCGCCGTACCTCATCCACGGATATTTGGTCCCATGTCCGGAGCAGAGACTCCTTCCACGACTTCAAACTTTTGTGGCGCTCAGCACAAGCCCTGGCCTCCAAAATCGAACACACGCTATAATCCATTGAGTTTAGATCAGGCGAGTAAGGCGGCCATTCTTATAACGTGAGGAAGTCTGGAAAATGGGTCCTGCACCACTCCTGACTCGCTATCGCCTTGTGAACCGGGGCAGAATCCTGCTGGAACGTCCATTCCGCATCGCCGAAGCACTGTTGGGTCCACGGAAGTACCACGGCCTCGAGTATGTCACGTCGGTACACTTCTTGGTTGATTTAGACCATGTGATTCACGAAAACCAGAGGGGTCTTGCCGCTGGCGCAAATTCCACTCAGTACCATGATGGACTGCAGATTTTGGCGATGTTCGACGATGGCGAAGGTACTATGAGCCTCTGCAAACCAAATCCTGTCGTTTTGGCGGTTGTGCGCTAGTTCCACTGTGAACAACTTCTCGTTCGTGAAGATGATCCGTTCCTAACGCATACCTGCGACCCGTCGCTGGAGTTGACGGCATCTTTGGAGTCGTACGCGCTTGTTCTCGACCGTGAGGAGCTTGAGGTTGAGCTCCTCTTTCGCTATTCGCCGCACTGATCGGTCACTGATACCTGTCTCACGAGCAATTTTCTTCATGGACACCATCGGATTTCGCTGGACTCTGATGATCTGAGGGTTAGCGGGAGTGTTGACAGTGCGCTTTCTTCCTCTTCCGGAACGGTCGCCTTCGTGACCAAGCTCTTGGAAACGCTTAATCGCATCAGACACGGTTTGACGAGGAACCTTGAGCAATCGAACAATTTCACATAGACGATAACCTTCACAAAACAGTTCCAAAATAGCAGCATCTTTATTTGACATTTTGAAAAAGATTAAAATGACTTAAAACTGATGTTTTTAGGTGACATTGCACGAATAGTAGCGAAAGTTGTCTTTCTGCCGATAACTTACGAGATTACACGAACGCTTATAGAGAATAGGATACATAATGCGGTTCTACATTTTCTTCTCTTCTCTTCTCTTGTCTATCTCTTCTCCTTTTCTATGCGCTCTAAGATACATAATTCCACCGCAAGATTTTTCCTCAGTTTTGACACTAAAGACATTTAACCAAAAGTCATTTGGTTTTCAGATTTTTTGGTTATATTTTAAGAACAGTAGGGTAGTAAAGTTTTAGAACTGAAATAACATAATAAAAGCAGCGACCAATCATTTTCTAATTTTGCAATTGCGAAACCCTTCTCTCCTTCAGAAAAACGTGATTTGGGATTGTCAACGGACTACAACTGCTTAGTCACAAATTGGCAATCGTCTGTGATTGGTTCACATTAAGGTAAGAGCCAATCACAGACGACTGCTAAGTAAGCAACTCAGCAGCTGCCGTCCGTTGAACGCGACTATTGTCATGCTACAACTTTAGTATTACATTTGAAATCTGACATTGAAAATGATTATTTTTGACAAGCCGTCAAAGAAAGCCATATTTACAGCGGAAAATTAAATCGTGCGAAATTTTAAGGCATGTTCAAATTTTTAGATACGGCCCTGGTTATAATTAAATAAAAGAGAAGGTTTTCTTCAAGAAAAGACCCTCCGTGTCAGCACGTTTGATCTTTGCCGAGTAGTTTCGCTGACCTCGAACCAGTTGTCCCTTTAAATTGGCGTGGTGAAATACGCGGGAAACTAATCACACAATAGTTACGTTTAATGAGACTATCAAAACTCAGCAAACTGGAAATGACGTCACTGAACGACTTGTTTGGTCACAGCAGAACAGCAAATGCTTAGTTGGTGACACTAAAACTCAGCGTCGATTTCTTTCGCTTCATTCCGCCAGCAGCAACAGTAATGTGCAGGAAAAGTATTTTTTCTACAATTGCTCATAAAGTAGGTGTTTACGGACTAATTTCAGTGCGCAAAATACACGTTTTTTTCTCAGTTAAAAAAAAATTTGGCATACGGTGAAAAAAAAATTTCTGACATTTCTAAAATTGACATTTCTAAAATCCTGCGGTTTGACTTCTTCGGCAAAATACTCGCAATCGCTTCGTTAGCTACTACTTCTACATCATATTCAGAATCACCGGAATCTTCCATGAGTCTGCTGGCGTCCATTTTCAGAAAATATAGAAAACACTAGGAAAGTGACACCAGACCGCAGAATTTATTTTCACTTTTTATTTACATTAGTAACTATGGAAACCCGTGCAACGGTAACTTAAAAAAATTATAATTCTGCCGTTTTTTATGAATTCAATATTTTTTAATAATAAACTTGCTGTTTAAAGTTGTGCAATTGTAGAAAAAAAGTTGTTTATATTACGTACGCAAAGCCAGTTTTTTGAGCTTTCGAATGTGTTTTTTATCTCGACAAAAAACCTAACATTCTCAAGCTCAAAAAACCTTTGCTTTGCGCACTTAATATAAAAATAACTATTTTGTTTTAATATTCAGAATATAACCTTGTTTTCTCAGTGTAAATGTTGCTTTGTGCATCAAAGGTTGCGGGAAAAGATTTCAGGTTAATATAAAACACTTTCTAAATATGAATAAAGAAATAAGTTATCTATTCAGAAAAGAGGTTAGAAAACTGTCAAGCAATTTCGAGATATGCCGTTCAGTAACATCTAAATTTGACGTTGTTTGCTGCATGCAAAACTAAGCGTTTTGATAGTCTCATTGAACGTAACTAATGGCGTTGGCTAGCGCAAGGCGTAGCGTACAGTTTTCGCTAATCAGATTATCTATAAGAGTCAGAATTTAAAGGAGACTTTAAATTTAAAGTCATTTTCAGATGTCAAAACAAATATGAAAACACATTTGTTTACACATCTGAATGTGACTTTAGTTTTAAATTCCTCCTTTAAATTTGATTATGAAACTGGCCTTGAGTTATCTACTCTTTGACTAAATAACAAGAAAATCGTTAATCCATAGTGAAACATAAAGGAATTCGAAATAAAAATTTGTTTTGCAAAAAGCCATTTCTCTTAAATTTATTTCCATTCTTTAACATGTAGACGAAAGCAGTGCTGTACCTTGTTCAATAAGATTCTAAATTCTCTCCTTATAAATGACAAAGTCAATTCAAATTCCAGATAATATCTACCCTCACAATTTTATATATACGTTATTTAAATTTACTTTTATGTATAAGAGATTAAATTATTACTAGATACTTTGCAAATAATTTTAGATTTTTGAAATTCTCAAACATTACGTTTAGAGAATTTCGCATATGGCAAACTGATTTTCGAATTAACAATACGGTTTTAAAATCTTCAATATTAAAAATTATACTTACTTGAACTAAGAAGACCGCAACAAGGATTGCTACTGCCAGGTTCTTCATTTTTCTTCTTGCTGCTTCAAACTTAATCGGAAACTGACAACCTGATTAGATGGTGTTGCTTTTGTATCTCAAGCAAAGGTGAGAAGTCAATCGGTACAAATTTATTACATCAATTAAAAAAATTACAAAAAATGTTGTTTTCACGTGCTACCAGTCGGTCGGTGTTAATCGCTGTTTTATGATAATTTGTTTAAATGAGAAGAGCACACATAGAAAATGTTAATTTTATATGAATCGTTATATAATAGATTCCGTTAATTAATTGCATTTTTTTATTGACACTAGAAACTAGAAATCGCCAATACTTTAGTCATGTTGACAATACTTTGTTAAAGGTAAAGTATCAACATGTGCAAAAATGTTATTAAATTTGACTTGAAAGGAAATGTCCCTTATGTTCTTCAGCAAAATTATTCTCGTTTCTGCAACTATTTTATGCTGCATTGATAATTTTATTCAAATCCCTATGAAGTGGAAAGAACAATTTTCACCACGCTTGAAAAGCTACATGCTGTGAGAACTTGTTGTTATTCGCCGAATGTTCGTTCCATTATAATGTATTGTACTTAAATGTTTGAGTTAGTTCATTTCCATTACCATTGATGTAAAAGTTTTATTCTTGAATTGAAGAATACAATAATAATTAAATTACTACTTATTGTATATCATTGGCATGGTTTGCTTAATGTATTGAAAGAATTATTTATTCTCTTTGTTACAGTAAAAATTTATTTCGGTAAGAAATAAAACACGGTGAAATTGCAAAAATTTTGCGGTCAACGAGTGCAAAATTTGATGTTGCTAACCGATCTGGATTGGTTTCAAGGTTCGAAAAAGAAGTTCGTGACCTGTGGTTCAGGTACAAAATCTTTATACATCTTTCGCACACCTTGATACTTTTTTTTTTGTATGACATCCGTGATCTTGCAGAAATGATCGGTTTGCAGGATCATAAATTATAACGTCGAGTTTTTGTTGAAGTTTAAATTTTACTTGGTCCTTCTTCTTTGCAAAACGAAAACGATGACTTCACCATTTTATTCATATTTTTATGCTACCAGTTATATAATTTATGTATGTACGAGTTATATAAGATTTAAAAGATTGATATTATGTTGCAATAAATTAAAAATACATTAATTAATAATTGCTATATTTGATGTGCTAATCATCTCCACAATGAGTACGTTTACATTAACATCGCGTCCATTATGCCCTTTTCATTAGAATATGAATAATAAAAATTTCCCATCCGTAAATATCAATTTGAAACTAAGATAATTAACGACATCTGGATACAAGGTGATTCTTAAATAGACCGTCAAAAAAAATACTGCCAAAAAAAGAGACCTCCTAGAACATGGAAAAATGTTAAAAAAGATTTTATACAGCAATTTATATTTATTTATTTAAAAATTACCCGAAATGCACGTTATGCTCATGGTCGGTCCATTCAAGAATCATTCTGTACAGTTATAGCTTTTTTTGTGACTTAAACTTTATTTAAATTTAATGTGTTATATAAGCGTGCATATTTAAAACAATGCAAGCAAAACATACTTATCTATTTTAATATAGTAATAAAAGTTGTGACCAACCAAATATTTCACACTGATTCGATAAAGCACTTATAAACGGTAAAAGCCGTTTCTTCTGTAGTCGACATTTTTTTCTCGCATACATCAACCACTTCCTCGGGATCAGTTATGTACGGAGTGCAATCAAAAACATACATGTGTTCACGAAGTGTGGAATAGTTGAATCCTCCATCCTCATTAATAAATCCCATGCCGCGAAACAGGCACGAGAAATAAGTTTCTAATCTGGGATCATCTGCTACTTCACCCTGGAATGCGTTTCCAACGACGTATATGGGAACCATGGTAGAGAGCAAACATTCGTTGGAGATTGTTCGCAGCATGATTGGGTCTGATTTAATTACAATCTGCAAATTTTATACATCACAATGTATAGTAAATTCTTTTAACTTATTAGAGATTTATGGTATACATCAAACACCATCTCGTTTAGTAAATACACTCTTCTATACACACGACGCTTTAATATCAAAATTTATAGAACAATAAACAATGGAACATTTTTGAAAGTTAAGAACTAATCAATGAAATGAAATTCCCTCAGATGAACGAACAACTTACTTGAGTGACAGCCACCAAAACAATCAAGTACTTCATTTTGGCATTTACTTAACACTTCTATCAAGTATTATCCATCATGTCGTTCGTATGCTTTTATAGTCTTACCAAGGTCCCAAGGGACACGATCAGTGTAATAACATAGCATGAATTAATTGTAACATATAATTTAATTGCATTAGCGTAACAAACCGATATTTATGTCATTTTAACGTTTTGCAGTAAGTATTGTTCGCAAAGTAGTTACTACACTGGTCATTATTTTAGTCTACTATTATACAAGTTATATTTTTTGAATGCGGTATCAACATCTGCATACAATACCTAGAATGTTGCAATTATTTAAATGAATAATAATAATATATGCTCATGTCTTCTCGATAATCAGGTGGTATTTAATTTAATTTTAATATTTACTTCTTTTCTCTTCCTATTTATGCTGTATTAATGTGTGTGTGTGTGTGTGTGGTATTAAACAACTTATTAAATTAAATGTTTGGAGGGGAGAATTTATTAAATAATAAATTTATGTTTTTCTTTTCGCTGCAGATATGGAATGGTTTTATTATTATTATTATTATTTTAAAGAGAGTATTTGCAATAACTATTGCACGTAAACTCAGATTAAAAATCACCTTCGAGTCTTAAAACGGTTAAACATGTAACCAAGACAAAAGAATTAGTGTCGTTATCAAATCAACGTTTGCCAATAAATTGTGACAGGTCGACCACGGAGCGATTCTGGGTCGATGACAAAACCTTTGAGATAGCTAGAGCAAGAACAAAGGAACTTTAAAAGTAAAGTTTCATAATGATCTTCATAGAGCCGAATGGTTTCAAAAATTTTGCAAGTCAGCTACTTTACAAAGAATAATTTATTCATGTTTATAAAGTCCTCTTTAATTACAAATATCATCTGAGATCTTTACATCTTATCGAAGAATTGTGTCAATCCATTACCTTGTTAATTTTTCATTAATTATTTTAAGGGTTATTTGTTCAATTAAAATAATTACAATAAATATACGAAATATCCTTCTTCGCGTTATTAACAGCTAAGGGATTTATCAAATGTCTATAATGCACGGTACTTCGTGATAGAAATATTTGTTTTATTGAAACATGCTTGGCCCATATTGCAATGCGTTGACGGGTTTCTTTTTTTCGAATTTGAACATAGAAATAGTTCACAGGAATAAGAAACTCCATGGTACATGTTATTTATTAAAAATGACATTGTGCATTTAATGTGCACAAAAGCCCAGAAATTAATCAATCTTTCAAGTTTTTCCAACCAATTAGTTTATACTTGATCTGTATTATTTTACATCCGTGTGAAAATATTTCAACATAATATAATCATTAGCAAAAGGAATTAAATTATAATTGAAAGTCAATCAAACAGATGATGATTAAGTAATTTTCCATGTCCTTATTTGTTATTATAACTTTACGTAACTCAGAAATGAAATTTCTGCTTGTTTTATAAATCGGTATTACTGAATATTAAGAAGAAAAAATAAGAAAGTGAAAGTGAAGTGAGAAAAAAGTAGTAAAACTTCGAACAAGTAAATTTTTATTTTAAATTATTTCAGCAGTTTTATTTCTTAAACAATTCCCTCTATAAGACACATGAATTTGCACACTTAACTATAATACATAATTAGGTTACTGGTAAATGAATGATGCTACTTACTACAAATAGCAAATAACAAAAAATTAAATTCCATTGAACATTCACCAATTTTCGAGTGAAAATAGAAATCGTAACAATGTTTTATTTAGAGCGATCCTATTTATCTTCTTTACGGTGTGGGTAAAAGTCGTACCACATACATAAATAAATTAAAATTGAATTTGAGTTCCACTTGTTTGCTGCTCGGTGTAAAGTGTAGGTACGTGATTAAAATACCATCGCAAATAGGAAACCCGAGAAAGAATCTAATAATTAATTTGCATCGACAAAGAAAGTCGGTAAATTAACTTATAAAATTTACATATACAGCAAGCTATGTGGAGAATTCCGATAAAAATGAAATTCTAGGAGCGAACTTAACGTTTAGCGTTTTAGCAAATTGCATTGCCCGGTAATTGTCGTAAATTTTCATCGATCATTATGTCCGTTTACTACACGGAAAGCGTTCGTTTTATGGCGAGAAAAGAGAATGGAAAACTTTGGAAAAATTATCTTTGGTCGGCGTGGTATTTAAATTATTCAGATTATTGCGTAATGGACATTACACCCATTTCATCGTCGATTAAGTACATACAGGACTTATTTAGATAAAACATACTTTTGTACGAATATACCTATTTCTATTTTCTCCATTGCCGACCATTATTCTTATTTTGTTACACTAGGTATGTTCGTTTGTACTGCACGAAGTTACACTGAAAACAGTTAGGTGTAGTTTGGCACAACGTCACGTGATGTGCAGTGTAGTTTCGTGCAGAAAAAACTTTAGAGGCAAACGAACGCAATTTAAACATGCGTGACAGATGATCAGTGCAGTTAACCTTGCTTTCATCCAGGTAAGAGCATAAAATAATGGATCCTACAAAAACGTATACATAGATCTATTCCATTTGACAGAATCTCAAGCTCTGAACCGTTCAGATCATGCGCAGTATGAAATTTATATCCAATTTTGTGCAATGCTCATGCTCAGTAAGATTTTGAACAGTTCAGAACTCGAAATCCTGATGAATGGAACGGACCTTATAATTATAACTGTACGATGACAGACGTTGATCCTGTGAATCAGTGCTATATTTTAAAATCACGCGAAAGTGAGTACTTATAATATTTTTAGTGTGAACTATTTTTATATTAATAGTTATTTGTATACCAAAACCTGAATTGAATTTATCTGCCAGTTAGAATGTGTACATTCAACTGTACGTCACATTCCAACTGACAGATAAATTAACCTTAGGATAAACATCGGCCATTAGAAGTGAGATTTTTCAGGTTAGGATATACTGCACTTTCTTGTTCGCACATTAAACACCGAGCAAGAAAGTGCAGTCTAGAGTAACTTGGAACAGATTGCACTGGACAAACGAACGCGATCAGTGCACTTGCACTGTGACAAACGAACGCATTTTTTTGCACTAGGGCACATGGTGTGCACTGGTGTAGACAAACGAACAAACCTACTGTCTATAGGTTTATTCCATCAGGAGGTTCTGACTAGTTCGGAACCGTCAAAATCAGTTGCCCACCAAAGTAATGACCGGTTTCAGCAGCGTCATCAGGTGAACAACTTTGATGAATGAATGCTTTTGACGGTTGCAAACTATTCAGAATATCCTAATGGAACAATTCTAATATCTCAACCGAAAATACAAAAAAAGAACTAGCTAGTGAAAGAGCTTAAAATTACAGTTTGTTTGAATAAAGTTTTATGCTCAGTTTCACGACAGAAGGTAATTACAATTATTAAAATTCCACGGCTTGATTTTATATAACTTCTAATAAATAATTAAGTACTTTTTAATTTTTTTTTGTGCGGATATTTATAATGAAAGCAATTTGTCAGAGAGTCAAGTAATAGATCTAGTAAATTTTAATCTGTTTATATAACTTGCGGTTAAAAAGATATGCCTTAATTTAATCTACAATATCTAAAATTGTTTTGTATTTTGTTACAACAGGTGTAAGTTGGCAGTTAATTTATGCGTTTTTTATTCTACATATACTAACGGACGATGTTACGTAAAAGTCGTTATGCTACAGTTTAGGCAATTGCAAAATAAACTGCACGTACATAAAGTGTGACATTTCTCTCTTCCGCTTTAAGAGTGCATGTAATAAACTAAATTTTGAAACATGAAACCTTTTTTTTTTTCTCAACGCGAAACGAGACCGTAAGCATATATCACTCTGGTATGCGAGCATTATGTTACACCTTCGCTATTTAAATTTTTTATTTTATTCTTTGTAATACAACACCGTGTCAGTTGCTTCTCTGGAGTCAATAAATTTTAGAATTTAGAAATTTAAAAAAATTATGCTCTATTTTTCTATTAAGAGGTAAAAGATATAATTCAAATAGATCTAGAAACTTCAAATACTTAACAAGAATGAAAGTACTTTATTAAAATTGATTTTTGTAATTGTGGCATTGCTCATATTTTGCTTATTACCATGACCACTACTTTTGTGAAAATGGAGAACAAATTTAATATAATTGAAGAGATAGATGTTAAAGGTGTTGACCACCAGAGTAAGTTACTTCTAAACTGAAACTAGGTACCTAGCTTAATCTGGTTTACATTTTTTTTAATACTAAATGTAAGCCAATTTTCATTATGCACAGACATACATTACCATATATTTAAATATTATATAATATTTATTTTAAATAATGTTACTGCTGGACACAAATAAATTAATCAGAAAATACAACTTATACCTACGTTTGTACATGGGTAGGTAAAGTGATTGAGAAAGTTTTTAAAACAAATTTTTCGTATACTTTGCTAGTCTTGCTAAATAATTTAATATTGCTAGTGTTATAATGCGTACACAATTTTAAAGTATTTAGGAAAATAATTATCAAAAATAAAAAAGTTAATGTAAAGTACTGGAAGTAACGAACGAAACATCATCAAATAAATTGAAACGTAAAAGTAACTAATTTAAAAGTAAGTATACGTAAATTTTTGTAGGTAAGTGACATCATGAGACCAAATGAAGTTATATATTTTACAAATTTTTATATTACACAGAAATCAGAAAAATGCAAACACCAGTTTTACTTGTTGTGACCAATACAAGAAATATTTAAAGATTAAGAAAAAGCACCGAGCTAATTGCAATAAGAAAGTAATTACTGAAATAAATACACAGTCGTATTGTGCAAAAGTTAGTCGCGCTATGTGAATGTGCAATTGTGCATAAAGAGTTCTGTTTCCTTTAATCCTGTTTCATATTTTCACAATAAAACCAGAGAATATTTGCATACCACTTTCACTATATACAGTAGCTGAACGAAATTGTATGGTTTACCCATGCCCGATGTAAATATTTGCGTTCGGGTAAAAATTACTGTACAATCATCAGGGTAAATTACATGTTTCGCAGAGTCCTACATTTACATCTCAATTATCATAAAATTCTCCGCCAATTTCAACTGTATGATTAGTTGGTGAAATTATGTAACATCCATCTGCATAAATTATCCGCCTTATTTCGTGAGAGACAGCAAAGACAATCTTTTTCTTTTTTTTTGAATTTCCGAAATCAAAATAGGCTTTCGTGGCCAGGCTATTAAATAGGCACAAGTTGCACCTTTCAACGCAAACCGTTAATTTCTTCCAATCTTACGTAAAATCAATTCAAGCGATTCCGTAAAAACTGTAGCTAAAGTCGATTAAAAGATTTGGACATACTTTTTACAAAACGTTTGTCTCCGAGTGAGGTTTCACAAAATATATTTTGTACTTCCATAAAAAGGCGTGAAATATTGGCCATACTCTTTCGGTATCTGAAGCAATGACAGAGGCACATTCTTGTTCATGTAAAACTATTTGCAGAGGACCAAAAAATTTGATGATTTCGTAACGTTTGAAAATTGAAATGCGTTTGGACAGCTGAAAGCTGATTTCTATTAAAAAGTACATTTTAAGTAGCCTTTCACTTTAAATTTTATAAGTTGAATTAAATACTATCTATTGTCACCATGTTCATAAATATAGGCTTAAGATACCTATTTGTATGTGTTATATGAGCGAAACTGTAACAAACATAACAACTGTATCAATAAAAATAATATCATTGCAAGTTATACACCTGTTTAATCTAGAACTACATGCATTAACTTTCACGATTTTTATTAGTAAAATTTCTTCTTATTTGCAATTAGAATCTATACCCCAGATGTGATACGCAAGGGAAAATCCATAAAAACTGTTGACATCCCCTCTTACAGAATAATATTAAAATTAAATGCATTTAAAGCAACTTGCTGTGAAATAACAAGTTGTGAAAACGATTTTAAATTTCTCTTATTTTCACAACTCTCGTATCATTTCAGAAAAGTGAATAATTTTCGAGTAAATTTTTATTGATTTAATAACTTAAAGCTACATTATTAAGTAGAATTTACTAACTAAAAATTAATACTATTTAAAAAAATATTTATTTAAAGAAAGTCACTTAATGTAATGAATATTTTTTACTTATTAATAACAGTAAATATTCTATATTTTCTTAACTTTTCTTTATAGTTATTATGTTAAAAGAGTTTCACTGTCAGTTAACTTTATTAAATTATGCTACGGTTATGTTAATAGGAGACGCGAGAGAAAAATTCAGGGCACGAATAAACAAGAAAAAAATATACGAGCCCTGCGCCAAAAGTATTCGCCTACCTCTCTTTGGTAAAGAAAGAGACAGTTAATTAGTTACTCGGTGGTAGATTATTTTTCGAGAATAATAATAATAAATAAATAGAAATGTATACATTTTTAAATAAAATTTTGATATTTAAATTCTAATAATGATTTTATTTTCAAAAACAACTATGCGAATACTTTTGAGGCAGGGCTCGTATAGGAACATTAGAAAGATATGAGTAGATGAGGTATGGGCATTCGGGGCCAATTTCCCATTTAATTTTACAGATGAGTCTACGTTTCAAATGTGTAGGTACAGTTGCCTATTTAACTGGTATAGAGGGCGCGGCGCGGCGTGTTCAGCTGCAAGCAGCAAACAGCGGTTTTCAAATTAACAGATAAAGAACAAATAGCCGTTTTTACCTGTTATTTGACAACAAACACCAAAAGAAGCGACTGGTATGTCAAAAACTGTGAAAAAGCAAGACAGCAAAAGAATGAGGCAAGAATTAAACGGCTAGACACGATAAAAGAATAAGACAGAAGAGAGTATGAACTAAATAGACATAGGGCTAACATAATATACCTATAGAGAAAAAAAAAGACTGGATAAATAATATACTAGATGAAATAGAACAACATAGTAATATATAGTTATAAAATAAAGTAATTTTACAAGAAAATACAGAACCAAACAAATAATTCACTGGCGTCAAGACACAGGATCTTGGAGGCCGAATGTTTGGCATGTTTTTACTAATTATCCTGTCATCGAAAAAATCACGTAATAAATCCAAAGTAGCCCTGGCAGAATGAACTGTTA
This sequence comes from Dorcus hopei, assembly GCA_033060865.1. Lineage (NCBI taxonomy): Eukaryota > Metazoa > Arthropoda > Insecta > Coleoptera > Lucanidae > Dorcus > Dorcus hopei. The sequence continues at coordinate 16,386,219 of CM065424.1, read as the reverse complement.
CTCCATCCTGTTGGAAGTACCTTTCCTGAAGTTTGTCGTCGTGTAATTCATTCCTTCAACCCTTAAGCGCCAGCGACCCCAACTTTAAAAATTCAAATAGCATAGTACTCCTTGTGATACCTCATTTAATAGCATTTTTCATGCTAAATACAATAAAGAAAAGTTTTTCAAGGTCGGTTGATAAATAACTGAGATATTCAACAAAAATGTATTGAAATGAAAGTGCCGATATTCGAGCAGGCGTTGATACGGCTCTAGCAATAAATGCTAAAAACAGTTGCAATTTCTTTGTAGTTAAATGTCAAATAAAATTTATTGACATTACGTAGTGTGTTTAACGATTAGATAGCAAAAATGAAACTTACTGAAACCGAAAGAATCGAAATTTTAATTATGATTGGGTTTGGAGATAGAATTCGGACGCATGAAGAAGTTCGTATTTTGTTCAATGAAACTCACCCAAACCGTCCTCCAATATCGCAATCAACTATAAGTCGAATTGAAAAAAAATTTCGCGATCTTGGACATGTACGAGATAAACCTAAAGCCGGACATCCAAAGGCTCTAGATGAAGACAGACAATTGGATGCCATGTTAATGGTGCAGGAAAATCCACATTCAACCCTCGTGGGAATCGCTTCACATCTTAATACATCAAAAAATGCAGTTTACAGACTTCTTCATAAGGAAAAATTTCATCCCTACAAAGTGCACTTGGTACAAGAGCTATCCGATGATGATTTTGATCGACGAGCGCAATTTTGCGAGACAATGATGGAACTCTCTAACGCAAATCCTGCATTCATTAGAAATATTCTCTTCTCTGATGAGGCAACATTTTGCTTAAACGGTACCGTCAATAAGCAAAATTGCCGTTATTGGGCGGTTGAAAATCCACATTGGATGATGGAGGCAAATACACAATATCCCCAGAAGGTCAATGTGTGGGCTGGGATAGTGGGTAACCAAATTGTTGGACCATACTTTTTTGTTGGAACGTTGGCTGGTGAACAGTATCTGAACTTTCTCCAATTTGAATTAATTCCGGTCTTAGCGATACTGTTTCCTAATGCAGAAGATCCTGATTTACCCGATCCCCGAATTTGGTTACAGCAAGATGGTGCACCTCCTCATTATGCACGTCCAGTACGGGAATATCTCGACCAAATATTTCCTAATCGATGGATTGGTAGACGGGGACCTATTGAATGGCCAGCAAGATCTCCGGATTTAACCCCTTTGGACTATTTCCTCTGGGGTTATTTAAAATCTAGAATTTATTTGAATAGGCCTCCAAATATTGAGGAGTTAAAGCAGAGAATTCGACAGGAAATTCGCTCAGTCACCTCTGAAGTGGTAAACAATATTCAAGAAGCGTTTGTCTCTAGATTAGGACATTGCCTCGCCATTAATGGACAGCAATTTGAACATTTAATTTAATTTTAATATTGTTTTATTTTTCAATTTTTTTAAAGTTTTATGTTTTGTTTCGTTTGAATACATTTTTGTTGAATATATCAGTTATTTATCAACCGATTTTAAAGAACTTTTTTTTCAACATAAAAAATGCTATTACATGAGGTATCACAAGGAGTACTATGCTATTTGATTTTTTAAAGTTGGGGATGCTGGCGCTTAGGGGTTGAAGGGTGGGGGATTGAAAATTACATCGTTCAATAATGATTTAAAATTAAAAATCGACCTGTCCGAGCATTTTTCTGGAACATTTTGCTTAACCATTTTTTTTACACATTTCTAGAAATGTGTAAAATAAAAATGTCGTCGAATCTATTAATAAACGTACTGATTTTGCAAATTTAAACGATACATTTTGTAGTTTTCTCGATTCCTTAAATAGAATATAGATCTGTCAATTTTTTAACATTTATTTTAGATTAAAAAAAAATCAAGTTACTATTTCAGTTTCCGTTGACAACCTTGTTTATTTTGACAACTTGTTTATATTTTTCACTTCTGACGAAGCTGTCGAACGACTGCGAAACGTTAAGTGTATAGTTCGCGATTTAGTGTCCGCTTAAAAGATTTTGTGATACAAATTTCATCGGACAAGAACCAACTGTAAAAATAAATTGTAAATTGTCAAAGTTGAAAAATTTATTAACGTCAAAATTAATGAATATTTAACTAGAAAAACTATTTATAACGGGAACAATAAATCAAATTGAACGATTAATAATTAATGAATGAATTGAAAGTAATATTGAACTTTGAGAATCAGAGAGAATTATGTTTAGATGTTATGTATTGAGATATATGATTGTGAATGAATTTTTCGTTTTCGTTTGCCTTAATTACAACTCGAATAAATATTGATTTTCCATGTTAACCGTTTTTATGACAACATGTCGAGCTTTTTCAAATCGAATTTTAATCTCATCTTTTTTATCAAACTTCAAATTTTAATTCCGACGTTAATCAATGTCAATTTAGAATGTCGTGTAAATTTTGTTATAATACATTTTTTTCTTAATATATTAACAATTTGTAAGTATCTGTTCAATATTTATCTAATCTTAATATAATATAAACTTTTCTTAAACAGATATCCCAAAAATAAACCCATGAATAATGTTGACATTCCAAACTGGTCAAGAATCACTGTTTGAGTTGCACAGACAGCCGTCACTTTGACAACGTCACCTTGATATTCCAAATTCAAATTAAAACGCTAATTTTTATTCATATAACCTATAATCTTGTCGCTGTTCAAGTTACGTCAAATAAACCAACGAAACATTATCCGGTTGCAGTGTTGCAAACAGCTGAATAAAGAAATGCTCTTAATTGTGTTGCCAGCTCAAACAGTTATTCTTGACCACTTTGTATTTATAATTTCAGGTGTTGAATCAGAAGTTTATAATTCGATGTTCCCTCTTTCTGCCGTCTTCATCCGCACTCTGTCAGTCCCTGGCATCTGTCGTCCTCAGCTGCATGCGCCGTCCGTCCACAACTTGAGGTGAGCATCGGATGCAATGCCCAAGGTGATGTCGTCGGTCAAGTTTATTCAGGAACCTTTCGTTCGTACGCCGGAACACCTCCTTGTTTTTCATTACATGATTTGGATAAAAACTTCTTGATTTGTTTTTAACGGAATTTACTTTTATCTAGCTTTGGTAAGTTTAATTGTTTACTTTCTTTGAATTTGGTTTTTAATAATGATTTTATTTTCAGATACTTTGTTTATGATGTACTTGTAGATGTGGTAATATAAATAATTTGATATGAATTAAAGAAATTTAATTGGATTTCCTTCCTTTGATGGTATGGTATGTATGAAATTTTCATTAATTTGGGTAATATCACAGCAATATGAATTTTTTTCAAGTACTGCACGAAGGTTCTTTTTCTGTATCTTATTGGATTAAGGCGTGATTTATTCACCTCTGAGTAAGTGCCAAGATATAACTTGGCGGATTAGCACAATGTGTTGCCCTATCTTTAATCATCAAGTATTTTACTGGCCTCTTACTCAGAGATGAATAAGCCGGGCCTTAGACTTCAAATTCTGCGGTTTTCACATAGCAACAAGGTTTCCTAGTGTTGGAAAAATATACTTTTATGCATTGCCAAATATACCATTTATTTGATTAAAGAAAGGGTAGGTACACCAAATGGGTTTACAGCAGACCAACGTAACACTTGAAATTGAGGAAAGCTGTTTCAGGAATCGTCGACGAATGCAAGTTCTTCTTCTGACAGCCTTCCAGAACTTCCTTTCTGTTTTCCACTGCTACGAAATTAAACAAGGGTGCCTGCTTGAAGACAACTTCGTAATTGACGGTTCCATCAGGATTAGCGAACTGGGCGGCGGTGAAAAAGCAGCCAAGGTATTCCTTGAATTTGGGATCGTCCTTCACGATTTTGTTTTGGAAGGCATCCTCAACCACCTTCGGATCTACACCTGACGATTTCACACACTCTCCTAACAGCTTTTTAAGTTGGTCTTCGTCTGACCTAACCTGAAATGTAGTGGTATCATAAGCTAATGGAGAATTTAGATTAAAAAGTTATTATCAAGCTCCGTACACTATCAAAAGTAAATTAATGTGGTACGTGGATAATTTCCTATGTAAAAATTTATTTATTTTTAGCACATTTATAAGTTCATATCCCTGAGAGGTACTATTGGGGCCTTAAAATTTCGCACGATTTCTTATCAAGTAGCCAAAATTTCTCTAAATTATAATTTTGTAGAACAGGTTTTTTCCTCAGTTTTGACACTAAAGACCAAAAGTCATTTGGTTTTCAGATTTTTGGTTATATTTTAAGAACAGTAAGATAGTAAAGTTTTAGAACTGAAATAACAGAATAAAAGTAGCGATCAATCGTTTTCTAATCATGCGATTGCAAAACCCTTCTTTCCTTCAGAAAGCACGTAATTTGACATTGTGGTGCTACAACTTTAGCATTACATTTAAAATCTGACGTTTAAAATGATTATTTTTGACAAGCCGTCAAAGAAAGCCATATTTACAGCGGAAAATTAAATCGTGCGAAATTTTAAGGCATGTTCAAATTTTTAGATATGGCCCTTGTTATAATTAAATCAAAGAGTAGGTTTTCTTCAAGAAAAGACCCTCCGTGTCAGCACGTTTGATCTTTGCCGAGTAGTTTCGCTGACCTCGAACCAGTTGTCCCTTTAAATTGGCGTGGTGAAATACGCGGGAAATCACACAATGGCGTTGGCTAGCGCAAGGCGTAGCGTACAGTTTTCACTAATCAGATTATCTGCCCATTGTCGCTGTGTCGAAAACACTCGATTAATACATGGAAGGATATTTAAATTGGCGTAAGTCTTTTCTCTTTTCTAATTTGCACTTCCTTCAAGTATAAGAGCCAGTTTCATAATCGAATTTAAAGGAGACTTTAAGTTTAAAGTCATTTTCAGATGTCGAAACAAATTTGAAAACATATCTGTTTACACATCTGAATGTGACTTTAGTTTTAAAGTCTCCTTTAACTTTGATTATGAAAGTGGACTTAAGTTATCTACTCTTTGACTAATTAATAAGGAAATCGTTAATCCGTAGTGAAACATAAAGGAATTCGAAATAAAAATTTGCTTTGCAGAAAGCCATTTCTCTTAAATTTATTTACATCCTTTAACATGTAGACGAAAACAGTGCTGTACCTTGTTCAATAAGATTCTAAATAGTCTCCTTATAAATGACAAAGTCAACTCAAATTCCAGATAATTTCTACCCTCGCATTTTTATGTATACGTTATTTAAATTTACTTTTATGTATAAGAGATTAAATTATTACATTACGTTTAGAGAACTTCGCATATGGCAAACTGATTTTCGAATTAACAATACAGCTTTAAAATTTTCAATATTAAAAATTATACTTACTTGAACTAAGAAGACCGCAACAAGGATTGCTACTGCCAGGTTCTTCATTTTTCTTCTTGCTGCTTCAAACTTAATCGGAAACTGACAACCTGATTAGATGGCATTGCTTTTATATCGCAAGCAAAGATGAGAAGTCAATCGATACAAATTTATTACATCAATTAAAAAAATTACAAAAAAATGTTGTTTTCGCCTGCTAGCAGTCGGTGTTTATCGCTGTTTTATGATAATTTGTATAAATGAGACGAGCACACATAGAAAAAGTTAATTTTATATGAATCGTTATGTAATAGATTCCATTAATTAACTGCATTTTTTAATTGACGCTAGAAACTAGGAATCGCCAATACTTTAGTAATGTTCTAGCTAGCAGTTGACAGTACTTTATTAAAGGCAAAGTGCAAAAATGTTATTAAATTTGACTTGAAATAAGAAAGGTCGATCACGTTGAAATGGATCCATTCAGGTATCGACGGATTTCTAAACTGGAAAAAAAAATGGAAGCAAATACAACGTAATGTAGGAATATTGTTAATGTTGGCTCACTTGGCTTGTAAGGGCTTCAAAGGAAATATCCCTTATGTTCCTCAGCAAAATTAATCTTGTTTCTGCAACTATTTTATGCTGCATCGATAATTTTATCCAAATCCCTATGAAATGTAAGCCAATTTTTATTATGCACAGACATACATTACCATATATTTAAATGTTATATAATATTTATTTTAAATTATGTAACTGTTAGACGCAAATAAATTAATCAGAAAATACCACTTATACCTACGTACATGGGTAGGTAAAGTGATTGAGAAAGTTTTTAAAATGAATTTTTCGTATACTTTACTAGTATTGCTTAAAATAATTTAATGTTGCTAGTTTTATAATGCGTACACAACTTTAAAGTATTTGGGAAAATAATTATCAAAAATAAATAACTTAATGTAGAGTACTAGAAGTAACGAACGAAATATCATCAAATAAATTGAAACATAAAAGTAACTAATTTAAAAGTAGGTGTATGTAAATTTTTGTAGGTAAGTGAAATCATGAGATCAAATGAAGTTATATATTTTAGAAATTTTTTATATTATATATTTTATATTATACTATTGTGACCAATACAAGAAATATTTAAAGATTAAGAAAAAGCAAAGAAGCTAATTGCAATAAGAAAGTAATTACTGAAATAAATACACAGTCGTATTGTGCAAAAGTTAGTCGCGCTATGTGAATGCGCAATTGTGCATAAAGAGTTCTGTTTCCTTTAACTGAAATGGGCAGGACACAACATGATGAGGAGAAGTTCGACAGAAATGATAAAAAGAATAACACGATGGATCCCATTATGGCCAAGGAAAAGGGGAAGACCGAGAAAAAGGTGGCAAAATGAAATAGAGGACGACATAAGAACGCTGGGAATGACAGTCTGGAAGTCGAAGTGCAAGAATAGGGCGGAGTGGAAAAAAATTACGCATGAAGCTAGGACACATAAGAAACTGTAATACACCAAAGGAAACGAGGCCTAATCCCCCCAATAAACGGTTTTTAAAACGCACTTGCGTTAGCCATAATCTCAAGATTGCACGGTTTGATGATGATGACCTGTTATTTGAAAACAACTACCTGTTGACCTTTTGCAACTGAAGACGCCATCCATGCCAGTTAATTAGACAATCATACCTACACATCTGAAACGTATACCCCTATGTAAAATTAAATGGGAAATTGGCCCCGAACCCCTATAGCTTATCTACTAAAACGTGGAGAAATATTGGAAGGCGTAAAAAAATATAAATATCTACGTATAGGCATTAATCCGTTTGCTAGGAACTGGAGGATGAAGTAATTGACAAAATTGCTATAAGAAGGAAAAGAAATTCCAAAGCAGATGAAAGCAGAAATGATTAATAAATAGTGGAATAATTCAAGTGAATCACGGACAAACATATTAAGCTGCACAGAAACGAGATCTTGAAGAAAACTGACAAAAACCAGCAAAAAAAAAAACAGAATTAATAATAATAGGCCTATTCGCGCAGACGTTCCGGACTAGTTCGGAACGATTAAAATCAAATGCCCATCGAAATAATGATCGTTTTTAACAACGCTTTCAAATGTACAACTTTCATGAATGCATGGATTTTAAGGTTCCGAATTAGTTCGGAACGTCTGCGTGAACAAAGCTAATAAATCTTTATTAACCACAAGTAAATAACAAAAATAAACGAAAGTATAAGAGCATGAAATAATTGCACACTTGTGCTTAAGTGGTAACAGGTTTAGATGATCTAACAAAGTTAGATCCCTGATCTTCCCCCTGTACCTAATCCAAAATTATTAATACTCTATATACAGGGAAATCACATGTTTGAAGGTGTTCAAATATTGGCTTCCCTAATTATTTTACAGCAAAATTCCATTTAGATTTTTTAAAGTACTCAAGATGAATCTGTCTGTGCAGTTTGAAAAGTTTTCATTTGCTCAGTTTAAAAAAATAAGCAAATGAAAATTTCTCAAACTGAACAGACAAATTCATCTTGAAGAGTACTTTAAAAAACCTCAATAACTTGCTAGAAATATTAATTTACAAATGTAAACCTTTAATAGTTTTAGATTAAAATGTTTTTTATATACTTTTTTTTATATACTTATACCAAATATGAGCCGCATATAGCTATTCTGAACTCTCTGTACTCTGGCAGAGTCTGAATAAGACAGAAATGAATCATAAACTGTACCGCAATGGTTGAAGTGAGACAAAACAATAGATTCACATAACATGATTTTAATATTCCTTGTAAGGTAGTGACGGTTGGCATATATTAACTTTAGATTGGCAAATACTCTGCGAATGAAGATTAGAGTCTAGGTGTAAGCCCAGATTTTTACAGCAGTGTGATAAATACTGTAACACGCCGATGTGCTACGCTTGTTTGTTGACTTTTACCGACAACTAAATAGTAATAAAAATGTCCAAATAAATAAACAGTTTTAATTTATGGACAAATTAATTGACTGGTAACTGGAAAATTGGCTGTCTGCAAGAATTTAACGCGTATTTACCGTAAGGGGTACGGCTCGGTCAGAATTTCTGAAAGAGGTCAGGTTTTATTGCCTCATGCCCTACGTCTAGACTGCGCCTCTACCTGCAATTCTAAGGAAATCCTATTGACCTACAATACTACTACGCTCTGCCTATTCTCAGAAATACCCCGATGTATCCCTTTCAATATTTCAAAACAACTTCCACTAATTATTGCCTCGTGATCGCTAATTAGTGAAGGACTCTACTTATGTCTGTGCACCCTGGTTCGAATCCTGGTGAGACGGTAATAACTCTGAGATGCGGGAATTGGTTACATGTAAATAAAATACGGACTTATATTTAATTAATTATTTATTGCAAAAGCAAGGTAAAAACTCCGATTTCTAGCCGCACTGCAGTCTAGAAAAATGAGCGGAAAAACCTTGTCGTTAAAAATTTAATACACAGCTGGTGGTTTTATGCTTGTCCCAAACAATAGTGGTGGACCTTGTTATTCAATTTACATTAACAATTAAGTTGTTTTCACAACTAGATTGGTCTTGGTACTCGTGTTTACCACTTTCAATAGTACTCGAAGACACGCTCTGTATAATCAACCAGCGCACAGTGTGGCCGTGTGCCTACAGTGTACTTACTTAATGAACGTAATTAATTAATTAATCAGATATTTGGGGAAGTACGTGATACAAAATTAATTAATAGTAATCGCAGGTTTTTCAAGGACAGCCCTCCTGTGGAGGCGCGGGAGCTGATTTGTTTCTAACCTAATAACGCGGCGAAGGGGGAGATTCTCAACCGCGCCTATCGCCAAGAGGTGGAGGTGCAGTGACTCTCACATTTGCTAACCTCTGCGTTGTTTTCGACGATGATCTAGCCCTATGCGCGATGGTAAGAATTGACCGTTTTATTTGATACTCTACTATGGGTAGTTATGATCTTTCGGTCTCTCAGCGAATTACTTCTAATTAACCCGCAAATCTCTCGACAAGGACTACACTTCGGTCCACACACAGGGTGTGAGGGAAGCTCGGTTAAGAAGATGGGTATGAATGTGATTCAGAATTGTTTGGCCTCGTAATTTTACGAGATTCGTAACGGCAACTAATTGGCCTTGATTTCGGGAATTAACTTGTGCTGGTCGCACTTGATTTTAGCGGCAGATCTAGACTTGCCTTAGACCAGTGGTACAAAAACAGTCGACTTCACTGCGCAAATCGAAAACCCTTGCTTGAGTGTTTCCAACTTGACAGAGAATATCGCCAAAGGGATTAATTAATTTTACAAGAGTACACTGTATATGGATTGCACTGTAGCTTGAAAGTGTCGTTGGCTGTCTCTGGTCGATTTAGCAAACTAGTCTAATAATTTATACAACAAATGGTCAGCTAACTCCACTAATGTGGATACAACTTATCTACCTTTAAGCTCGGTTAGAATGCAAATGGAAATACTTTAGTAAAAAAAAATGGCACAAGCCAAGCAAGTACTGAAATTTACAGATTATCTGGCCACAAATGGCTGAGGGAATTAAAATGATTTTTTAATCAATTTATACCACCAAGTATGAAATGAATAGAATACAAATTAAGTCAGATTACCTAAATCCGCGTCCGCGAAATTAACATCCGATACACTCACTGCACGAAGTTTTAAATACACACGCGATTAATTTACCGTGCGTGACACCGACTTGTTTAGTTTTTATTTAATTGCCTCTCAAACACTAGAATTTTAGGCGTACCGATATAAAATGATTTAACTCTACTGTGAAAACTAAATCAGAGAAACAAGTACACAAAGCAATTTCGCCAAGCCCAAATAATACGACTGATCGTTTTAAAAGCTCGGAGCTATCTGTCTGTAATTTTAATTTTCATTTTTCGGCTGAACAAAATTAATTCCCCTTCCTCCTATCAGAAACCAAATTCAAACACCCCTTGACCAATAGAACTGTGTTTTGCGTTCAGAAAGATAACCGCCCCCCGATTTCTGGAATGTCTTTTTTCTACGCTTTTACAACGACCACCCCGGGGCCTACATGTGCAGTCCCTTCAAAGTCCACTACAACCTTCTCAATTACAAGTACTCTTCTGACATGTTTATGTTTCCGTTTACTGAGGAAACTCGGCGCCTGCAGCTTTTTGTTTAGAAGCAATTTAAAAATCAGCATGTTATTGCCCGTTACGCCCTGCAACCGATAGTTTTCAATAGCAGAACTTTTTTACAGACCCTTGAGCGAGTCAAATTGTACAATTTCTAAAGAACACCAGATGACCATTAGAAACTCGCATGACAGATTTATATGATAGTCAACTCAAGAAAGATTTTAAAGTCCCACAGTGTTACAAGAATTTATGGCCCACCCCTGTTATATTGCCTATTGACAAACCGTCGTAAGGACTGCCGAGGTCGTGGCGATATTGCTTTCGCTTATTTGTTATTTTTAAAATTAAAATTACAACAAGAACATGCTTTTTGTTTTATAAACAAATTCGCGACCGTTTCAATACAGAGGAGTATTACCCAAACGTAAATTTAATTTTTTACCATATCTGCGCGAGATTTTTCCCTGCCGAATAATAGAACTGTGGTTTTTGCGGCATTGAGTCGTAAACCATGCTTTAAAGAAATCTGCATCAGATCGTTAATATCAACGTTGATATCCTCACTAGCAATTGAAACATCGCTAGCACTAAAAGAATAGTAAAATCTAGAGGTATACAATGTATACAATAAAGGTCCCAAAATGGACCCCTGCGGAAAACCACATTTAACTGTGAGAGAATCAGATAACTCGCCATTAAAATAGACTCTTTGTGACCTACGTGACAAGCAACTAGCAAAAAGATTCGTGGCACTGTTGCTCTGACCGGCCGATTTTAATATAGGTAACAAGATATCATGTCTAATTAGATCGAACGCTTTCGAGTAATCGAGTAATACTAGTACGACAAATTTGTTATCATCCAAGGAAGCCACAATATTATCCGAAATAGTAGTTAGAGTACTAGAACAACTGAAGTGCTGCCGAAAGCCAGACTGTTTTTCAGGAAGTAAGTTATGAAGAGCAAGGAACTCTCTCAATTGCTTTTCAAATACCTTTTCAAGGACTTTAGAGGGCACTGGCAGCATACTAATGGGACGTACATCTGCCAGAGATTCTGGATGGTTGTTTTTCATCAAAGGTAATACTCGAGCTTCCTTCCACTGCTTAGGATAAACACCATGAACAATACAATAATTAACTATATGTTTGAAAATTGGCAAGCGATATGGGCGACAGAAGTGAAGAAGGCCAATACTAAGGCCGTCAGAACCACACAATTTACTAAAAAAGTTTAAGCGAATTTTACAGACCTCTTCTTCTTTGGCTGGAGAAAATGTGAAACTTTCGTTCGTAATGGGATTATTGGCGTAAAAATTTAACACTTCGGTGAATCCAAATCATCATATAAGATAGAACTACAAAAGTATTGATTAATTGTATTTACGTTACCCAGACTAACCGGAATAGCGAGCTGCCTGTTATTACAAATACCAAAATTCTTAAGATGTTTCCAAGTATCATAACCAAATGTTGTAAATACGCTTTCCTTTCGGACTTAACAGTTAATGTAACCAGATTTCTTAAAGTGCGACCAATGCTCTTGGAGTTGTGTACGTTTGAATTTTTGTAAAGTTTTATCGCGCAAATCTATGATAAGCTCTAAGTTGTCAGTTAGCCAAGGACGAAATTTGTTCGAAGCGTGACATGTTTTTATGGGCATATGTATGTCAAACAATTGTAAAAGTTCAGTGTTTAGGAATTCTTTTTTCATATCAATATCGCCCAAATAATAAATTTCGTCCCAGAAGACCCTAACTTAATCGGCATTAAAATTATTTAAATTGATATGCTTGAAATCACGGTAAGAAAAACGAGATATATGGTTGTCGGGGCGTTTAATTGAAATCATACACCAGATTAGCGAATGATCAGAGGAGCTAATGGTGTCCGTTGCAGTAGATTCCGAAACATTATCGGAATTTGTGATAATATGGTCAATCAATGTAGAGGTTCTCACGGTGGGGTGAGTAATGATTTGTTTCAGGTCCAGTGTATCCAAGAGTTCAAGATACTGTAATGCTAGTGCACTGTAAAGCATCATAAGGTTTACATTAAAATCGCCAATAATATATAAGCAATCTTAAGGCGCAGACAGTCTAAGTATTGTCTCTTCAAGCTAGGGAAAAAATTGCGAGTAGTTGTAATAAGGCGTTCTGTATACAACTCCAATCAATACAAACTTATTTTCAAAAACTAACTTAAGCCACATATGTTCCATAGAAGGAGTTATTTCAGAAATAACTAACGAAAATTTTAAAAGTTTATTAATTTAATTAATTAAAAAATAAACTTTTAGAAAGTAGCCTGTCAGTGAAGTTACTATCCAACATTTGTGGTGGCTCAGGCATGTGAAGAAAATGGAAGATGATAAGTTGGTAAGGAAAATGCTTGAGGCAAAAGACGCAGAGAAAATAGGAAGATCAAGTAAATAATGGAAAGAAGTACACGTAGCTGCCTGCATTAAGATGAATAAAATGAGAAGTGAAACAAAACTCAATTCTACAATAACAGCAAAAGTTGGAAAGATAAGGTTACCATTTTTATTTGGTTAAAAAAATATATCCATTATTTAGCTTTTCTATAGAGTTGAGACGTCAACATGTTAAAAAAATATGAAAAATATTTATTATCAAGGTTAGGCCAAATTGATTAAGTCCCGTGGCAATGGATTTGATACCCGATTAGGCAATTAATTCGATTCTGTCCAGATGAGTTCAAGATCAAAGATAATTTTTTTTATGATTTTGGATAGTGTTTTGAATTGGCATCGATTTTTTCGAAATTTTCTTTCACATACTTTATAGGGCGAGTGTCTAAAGACGAACAAAAACTTTGTAAGTCGATCACAGTATTGTGTGTGGCAAAAAATAAAAAGAGTATCAATTTTTTTCGTGTTTGGTTTATTTAAGTTTTACTATGTATTTTTTCCTTACGTGCTTCAGTAAGTTTTTTTTTAGTTAGGATTTGTTTCTTAACTGAGCCAGTTGTTCTATTAAAACAAATTAGACAAAATGTTATATAATTGCGGTTGACATATATTTCAAAACCGTCGGTTTACCAAAACTATCACCACAAGCATTCGAATTCAATTTATGCCTCGCAGGATTAATTTAATGTTACGTGCATGCGAGCACCGACCGACATGCGGAATACTCAATAAATCCGCTGTAAAAGCCGCCTTACACGCGAATTATAAGAGTACTCGTACAAACTCTATCGAATATATTCGAACCAGTCGAATAAATTACTCGAGGGATATACGAGTGTCTGAAACTGTAACGGGGGTTCCATACATGGCAACGCTACCTACATATTTCCGATGCCCAGAAGATATGTTCCAAACGGTAAAGACACGGGTAGAATGAATTATTATTGGCGAAAGTAAATCTGAAAAGGAAAAATTATATTTTTTTGAAACGCAAAAAATTCTGAAAATCCATAATTTTATATTTTATATCTTGAGGTTTTCTCTATTCCTTTCACACACTCCCCTTTCCAATATTGAAAATATATAAGAATTTCATAATAACAGAGACGGACTTTTTGGACAATACCTACTTAAACTATTGATAAAGCTAAAGACAATATTTCAGGGTAATATATTGGAGTATTAATTATTACATAACAGACATACCAGTAGCAAGATTGACTGTAGTATACAATTTAGTAGGTAATGCTTTGTTTCAGTGTCACATTTCGATTTTGTCACAACTTTGCGAAGGTCTTCTCCTTAAACCATAATAAATAAAGATAATGAAATCAAAGTATTCCCAAATCATGTAAATAACTGCCGGATTTCAAGTAATAATCAACAACTGAATACTTTGATGGTACAACGGTTTTAAAATAGTTCTGTTAAAAAAGTTATTGAGTATGTCAACACCTGTTCTCAATAATTTGCATGCAAGTTTCTTGCAAATAACACGTCTTTCCGCGTTTTCTTGTCACGTAAGTGATGCCAACGATCCATGTACGTAACGTACATACAACGCATTTATATCGATGGTTTTGACAGCAGACTAATTACTTTTAGCAGCAAGTCTACAAGTTCGAACTTCATCCCTTATAAGCTAAGATTACCCGCACGGGGATCCTATCTTGTCATTCTTGTTTTGAGGTAATTTATTTTCTTTAATCGTCTACTCAGACTGATTGACGTATTTGTCTCTTTCTTATAGCACTTGATGCCGAGCTTTTTATATTATTCGAGATAAATGTATTTTGTTATTGAATACTCAAATTTCTTTATAGCTAAATTTCCAATGATGCTGCATGTTGCAAAATGCTTGTAACTGTCGATTTTTTAAATTAATTTCAAGTGGAAAAATATTCTCAGATAACTTCACTAATGGCCGATTTATTCACCGCCTTATCTTAAGGTTAAATTTATCTGTCAGTTAGAATGTGACACAATGTATGCAGATGCGATACAATAAACGTTGAGGCAGGTCATTTATTACTTTTGTACGAAAGAATACGGCGATTCCCAGCTATTTCTTTATTTAATATTTAAGTAATAGAAATGCAAATTTTTCACAAAATAATTCTTCCATAATAATAATAATTTCCTTAATTTAACATAAAACAGTAATCATGAATCCTACCTAACAATAAGTAAAAAAAATAGGTAATTCAATTGAGGTCACACTCTAAAAGTATTATTGGAATAAAAAGCACGTTGAAGTCGCCATCCCTTAATTTATGATTCTTTATTACATTCAGACTAAGTAAACAAAATTCCGAAAGATCGCGGAGATACTGTGTGTACGCCTGCTCACAGTGTCAGTTGATTACGATAGTTCAAGTGTTGTGTTAAAATTTGCATTTTTAATTATTAGACGTAATTTATCTTTTAATATTCTGAAAGCAAATAGTGATTTATACGTGAATTAAACAATAAACGTTTGTACTGTTAAACTCGAGCGATAAAATCGCACCTTATTACTTTATTACAGTAAATGATTTAAGAATGTTCTTCTCAAAACTTAGGGAAAGCGTTAAACTACAAATTTTTATTAAGTGCAGTCAATGCATTTATTTATTTATTTGACGGAACCAAAAAAAGATGTTCGCATTCGCAAAATTCTTCTGGTCACCAATTTGTTTCTAATCAATGTACTTAAAACATGCATTCATCATTTTAACTCGCGAAATTAACAAATTAAATCATGCATTGTGTTATTTGTTTACAAAGTATGGAATATCATGATGTAATTATTATCAATTATCTAATGAAACGGTTGGACGACACTGACCCAGTACCGTGACATTTGCGGAATTTATCGTTTTACGATGTGTTTATAAAGACCGATGTGTTTATAAAAACACAAAAAAAGGTTGTCAAACAAAAGGCGATGCGCTTTTGTGGTAGGTCAGTTTTTAATTTTTCAGCAAAACCCAAGGTTACTAAAGAGAGAAGGTTGCCTGGTAAGTCGTGGAGTGACGCGTCATTCAGTAGGCCATCTATTTGTGTATATGCATTAAATGGGCCTACTGAGTGACGTTGCAGTGACGTTGAAAGTTATCAGGCAACCTGTCTTTTTAGTAACCTTGAGCAAAACCATTGATATTTGCAGAATTAATTCCTTATGTGATGAAAACTTACAGTACTATTAAGTGAAACTTATTCGATTACACCCTGTATGGTTACTTACATTCATTTTATATCTATTATACGAAACTGTTCTCATTTTCATAAATTACATATACCACTGTAGTGTTATTAATAATTATTACATTCGTATAACAGAGTTGCTAATGGTTTACGTATTTTACGTTAAACTATTAAATTTTTAAACTTTTGATTTTGTCCACGTTAATTTTTTGTATGACTGGGTCATGAAGTAGTAATAAATTATTAAATATATGTAACTAGCTGTTCAATATTATTTACCATAACGTGTCCTAGTAATTTCAATAGAGTGAATTATTATCAAAGAAAATTACAATTAAGGTTAATTTTAATGGAAAATTTAAAAGCAAAACCGAAGAAATTATAAATTACGTAAAAGCTAATGTATTTAGAAAGTAATCTATTATTTGGATTAGATAAAAAATTAATTATTTTCTGATTTACAATCTCCGAAAACTTCCGTACAACATTAATTCAATCTGTCGCTAACTATTTAGTCATGCTTGTTATAAATTTTGATTTTTTTTAGATGCGTGGAGTGTTCCTTAAGAACTACTTCAATTATTTTAGAGAATTAACAGTTGCAATTAGGTATGGGCCGAAGTGTTATCTTCCAAAGTCTTTCATTCTCGAAGTACAACTATAAAAGCGATGATATAGCAATAAAGTTATCTTTGTCCGTCGCCGTTTTGCTACGAAAAAGAGCAGTTTTGCCCATATCTAGTTGTGGTATACAATGAACTTTCCTGTACTTCAATTGTGTTACATATCGAATGTTTCATATAAACATGAAAAAAGGACGTAGAAGTGACCGTATTGTAAAATAAGAAATGCAAGGTTCGTATGTACCAGCGGTAGTTTCTGACTAGTTCAGAACTGTCAAATGCATGCACTCATCCAAGTTTATACTCTTGATGAAACAATCAAAATCGATCCTTACTTAGGTGGGCAACTGTTTTTTGACGATTTCGAATTAATCAGAAACTGCTGTTGGAACAAACCTGTAAAATACTAGCGTTCGCTTGCTCGCTAAGCTGCTATACATTCTAGGCCCCAGGATTATATGCAGTTAAAGGTACTCTTACACGAGTAATTTTTACGGCAATTAGTTGCTCCGCGACTAACGCTAATTAATGAAGCTATATCGATCAGCATCATGAGATTTCTTGCAATTATTTCGACATCGTATGACAATATTGCTCCATACTGTCAAGTGTTGCTTATGTCGCCCCTACGAGTTGTGTGGTATATCCATCGGGTTTGGACAACACCAAGCAAGTTTTGTTCCTATGGCACTCGTTTATATACTTGCGTCTCTTTCAATGTGTTCAGTGAGTTTTAGCACAGGATTCGGATCTCTCATGTTAGTAGTTTTTTTTGTAATTATTGAGACCAGTTTATTCATGATTAGTCCAAAATCACTTCAGGACATTGACGTGTTCCAATAAGAAGTCGTCTAAACTTAATTTATTTATACTGAAGATAAGTGTTCTCGACTAGCTATAAATGCTCACATTCAAATTTGACTATTTCTTCTCTTCTTTCTTTTTTTATTGAATGCATTACAACAAACACACTTTTAGCGACAGCGAAAAGATAGACGATGTTTATCGTCGGCAACAGTTGCTCCATTGAATTCATCGATTACACACTTATTGCCTAACTGCTGGATATTGATCCATATCGCTGGGCAATATTGAGCAATTAATTGATAAAGAGTTGCTCCACATATTTCGCATAATGTGTTGCCGTATGTTGCTAGATGTTGCCATGACGTAAAAATTGACTGAAGTTGCCGGCAATTGGGCAATTTTAATTGCTCGTGTAAGAGCACCTTAAGAGATTTAAGGAGAGGGTATGCGTGTACATTTTTAAATCAAAACACAACATATACTATGCAGGTTGCATTTTACGACAGAATTATTAATCATACTCGTAAATAATATCCTGTGGAAAAACTGTAATGATGGAATAACCAAATAAAATTCCGTTTAGGAAAGGCCTTCAAAAATGTAACAATAAATGCGACAATTTGCTTTTGTTTAAATAACTAACAATAAAATTGTTATTGCACGAAAAGAAAAATATATACCAGATCGAAATATTCCGAGAAAAACATGAGTGTAAAGTATTTTTGTGTATTGTTTTGCCAAATTTATGAAAAGTACAATGAAATGATTTCAAAGAAAGGAAAGCAAATTTAAAAAGAAATAGATAATTACTTACGCTTATAAATAAATCAAAATAAACGCTGTTCACATTAAAAATTCTTTAATAATAATTTTTTATTTGCAACAATGATGGCTTTTTGCTTGTTTAGTTGAATTCCATATAAATTAGGTTCCTATGATGGCCATTAGTTTAAATACGTATATCACAAAACAGATAATAACAATTGAAGTTATAATTATTGTTATTGAAAAACAAGTTCTAAATTGTTTATTTACAATTAAATTAATAATCTGTTCAAATTCTTACGATTTTATACACCAAACTAATATTTACTGTCACTTCACCTTGCGTAATTTAATTGATTCGCTGTCATTGCACATTAACATTTAGGCCCAGTTGTACGATTCCAGTTGAACTTTAAGCCAAAGTTTAAACCTTTAACAATAATTTTTATTTTTATTTTATTTTTTATTTTATCAAAGAAAGGTTACCCAACAGGAAAAAAATCCCAATAAGAGAGTAACACAAAATGACAAATAAATTAACGAAGGACAACATACCTAGACTTAAATTAAATTATTGTGTTTATTATACATTATAATTTAATTTGTCAAGTAGATTAACATAAATATATTTAAAAAATTTTGTGCAAATCGGTTTTGATTACAGCGGATTCCTCGAGCAGGCTCTGTACAGCTGTTTCAGGCCTTCAGTTGGGCCTTCGTCAGCAGAACCGTAGCTCGAGAACTCCACTGCAAACCAAATCGACCTGTTCAGGTTATTCGCCAATACGATGTGAAAATAATGAACATTTTAAGTAGCAATGTCAGGTCAAAAAGCGATCGAAAGATGTCGCTACTTAAAATGTTCATAAATATTTTTGTAAACATAAAGAAAATAAAATGGAAATTAGTAACAATTCTATAAAAATATTCAAGAGAACACATTATTGAGAAATAAGTAATGAAAATAGCGAGAATAGATACGAAAAAAAAATAATTAGAAATTAATTTGAAGAAGTATCTTTTTTAACTGATATAAACTTGTACAAAAAAGATCAACATGGGAGCAATTATTATTATAATAATATTGCAGCCTAAACATAGGAGAATTGAGACAAGATCTTGTGTTGAAATAATCTAGATTAAACAAGTGACTATAGTACGAGTAGTATATACGTGAACGTTAAAATTTAAATTATTTATACAATATTCGCTATCAAAAACATTGCTCAAGAGTTTGTATAGAAATCAAATATGTTGAGAAATTCTACGATGAGATAGAGTAGACATCTTGTAATGAGAAAGGAATGGCTTCGTAATTCTGCTGCCATAAATACGGTTTACATTTATAATTTAACCAATTGAGAATTTTTTTCAAATTTTCAATTCTTTCAATATATTTAAGATAGGTCGGGTTCCAAACCACAGACACATATTCCGGGTGACTTCTTACTAGATGGGAATAAAGAGTAATAAGAGAAACAGGATTGGTAAAGTTCCTAGTGATTCGAAATATAAAACCGAGATTTTGATATGCTTTCTGTACTATATGGTCTACATGAAGAGCAAAGGACATTTTAGAGTCAAGTATTATTCCTAAATCTCTGACTCTGTCCATGTTAAGCACCTGTCACATCATTAGTCAGTTTGATCAAACTGGACTGACAAATTAAACTAATGACATCACATGACGTCATGAAAGCTGTTTGAGCAAATTTTCTAAATTTTAGGGACGCCTCTATATCCATCAGTCAGTTTGATCAAACTTGCCTTATGATTGGTAGATTTAAACCCACAGGAAGAGATGCGAAACGGAAGTCTAACATCTAACCGAACTTATAAGGCTAACACTGCAACTGCTTTTTTTCTAACCATTTTTGCGTAACTTTTTTAAAATGACGATTTCCAAAAAAAATTTAACCTCAAAGTTTGGTCAAATTTCTAGTGTGACAGCACAGTTTGACAAAATAACGAATTTGATAAGTCTTGACGTCATTGATGTAGTTTGTCAGTCCAGTTTGATCAAACTGACTAATGATGTGACAGGGGCTTTATTCAGTGAGATAAGAGAGATACGGGTCTATAATTGGAGACTTCAGACCTATCACCAGATTTGAAAATTGGAGTTACCTGGGAACATTTCCATTTCGACGGAAAGACACATTCATGTAAGGAATTTATTATAAATAATATGAAGTGGAGTTAACAAATTTAGCTGATACTTTTTTATGATCCCAGGCGGAATATTATCAAGTCCAGAGCTTTTATTAGCATTAAGTTTGTCAATGTGTTTACGAATTTAATCTGTTGTAATATAATTAATAGATACAGAAAAGTCAATATCAACATGTGCAATCATAAGGTTATCAATATTAGATTCATATACAGATGTAAAATAGTCTTGAAATAAGTTACAAACATCCTCATCATTACAGATAAAAGTATTACCATAAGACATGCGAGCTGGTAAGATTCTATTATTTTTTAAAACTGATACAAATGACCAAAAATGCTTCACATCGGTCTTGATAAGTGATTCTGTCTTATGTATATAATTCAAATGATCCAGCTTAATCATGTCCTTCACACGTATCCTGAGCCTTGAAAAAATATTGTAATCAAGATCGTTTCGAAAACATTTCCACTTTTTATGAGCCTTACTTTTATCTTTAATCATAGAGATAGTATTAAATGAAAACCATCGTGGATATTTGTGACGTTTGACAGACCTTACAGGAACGTGCTCCTGAATAAATCTATTAATGCAATTGTAAAAGTATTCCACCGAAGAATCAGTGCCCAGAGATTCCAACTCTTTTGTCCAGTCAACAGACAATAGGGCGGTATTTAGAGCAACATAATCGGCTTTGTTGAAATCGTATTTGTAAAAGGTATTCCTATTACGAAATCTAACAAAAGATAAACGAAAATAGACATCTAAAGATTTATGGAATACATCTTTAGGCACAAAAGGATTCTCACAAGCTCTAACGGTAACGTTTGAACAATTACTTAAAATAAGATCTAAAATTTTGTCATAACTATTTTTTTTACCATTGTACTGATAAAAATCAAGCAAAGAAATCATATCAACGAGAGATTCTGCATAATTATTAATAATGTGAGAAGGTAAAAAAAAAATTAGTATTGACATTTCGTGACCAAACTAAACTTGAAACATTATACTCGTAATCCCAATCAGCATGAAATAGTCATCTGGATTATTATTAACAATATCACAGACTTTATTTATATGCGCTTGAAAATTATCTATTGAAGCATGAGGAGGTATGTAAGCAAAACATATATGAAGGTGCTTGTTACCAGTTAGCTTAACGGTTACCCAAAGGTCCTCACATATACCTACACAAGACCAATCCCTTCGCACTTGAGACACAAACTTCGTCGACACGGAAATAAGAACTCCACCACCATCACGCTTACCACCAATAACTGGAACTCTGTCTTTCCTATATGTGATAAATGCTTCACTGAATAATTCATTACTTAAAATTTTACCATTTAACCAGGTTTCTATCAAACAAATTATGTCAGCGGAAGATTGCAAGCAGGATAAACGAAAGATTTCTGTTTTTGTTCTTAAGCCTCTAGTATTCTGATAGTATAAGTGAAGATCCATTAGAATAACAGAAATAAATGAATATGGCTTGAAAAATTAAGGTAGTCTAGTTAGGACATCCTCCGAATTCATCTGGACAACACGGGATCCATCAGTTTTACGCACAAAAAGTTTGCAATCTCTCATCCAGAAATATTTATAACCCTTAGTTTTACAGAATTCTCTGATTTTCTTAAAAAAAATCTTATTCTTCAGCGAGAAATGCTCTTTCAGAAAAATTGCTCTAACAGGTCCGGCATTACCAATTTCATTCGAAGACAGACCTCTCTTCTTCCGGATCGCAGCTAAGAAATTGTTTTTCGTTACTCTAGATGTAAACTTAACAATAATATTTTTGGGATTCTGACCAGTTGCGGAGTGAATGCGATGGCAAGTATCAATTTGAGATTTTTCGATGTTGAGATTTAGAGCCTGACCAATTTTAGTCATGATATCCATAACATTTTCAGATTTAACCTCCGGTACACCGTTGATTTCTATATTATTGACTCTTGAGTACTGTTGAAGTTCTTCCAATTCCAGTTTGAGTGCACAATTTTCCTGTTTTAATAAAGCAACTTCGTTCTTAACATTCTCAAACGATTTTATAGAGTTTTGAAATTCCGAAATCTTAAGATTAAATTCATCAAATTTGTTACTCATAAAATCTAGTGACGTAGCAAAAGCAGTGTATCGGTCCTTATAATCTTTAAGATCAGATTTAATAACATTCATGACTTCAACGATGTTAATCTTGGAGCATTTATCGCAAGTCCAGGAAATACCAGGTACTTTTAGAGCATCCTGTATCTCAGACGACAAATTCACACATTTATAATGTAAATATTTTTTGCAAGAACAGCAAGAAACACCAGGATTGTGACGGCTTCACATACCAAGCATGTATCGGCCGGCATGGTTTTGCACTTCTACTTTTGTTTTAGTTCTTGTTCAGTTTTTTTCCATCAATTAACACAAATTATATTAAAGGGATGCCGATATTGTTAAAAATTGTAAAATATTGCTACCTGCCTGAGTTGATAAGTAGTAGTTTTACACTAGAGCGAAAATTACTCCAATGTTGCCAGCCAGCTGCAGTGGGACGGGGGGGGGGTTCTCAAACCAAAACGCGAAGGCCAATCCAAAAATAGGCGCCACTTAATTTTTTTTGAAAGGACACGCGTGAAAATTAAGAAAAAAACGGTACGCCCAAAGCATGAACCAATTTTATTAAACAAAACAAAATAATCAAAACGAAAGTCGAACAGGTTAAATAGTAGACTAAGCAATAATCGCGGTACGGTAATACCTAGCTTTTCGGATCCGAAATTATTACAAAGCTAATCGAACTGACAGAGATAATATACTCTTATTCTACGCCGACGAAATCGGTCTGTGCGCTTAACGTAGAAAAGCCGATGAATTCCGCCGAATTGGCGTTTATTTCGCGAGTATACGCAATTTACGTGCACAAATGCGGCTACATTAAATCCACCGAGAAGCAAAATTTAGGCAAACAACAAGAAAACATGACCTGTTCACGCAGCGTCGGTACGTCCGTCGATAGCGATGGAGGAGGCCGTTTATGGGGCGCCTCCGTGGACGGTCGGCTTCCTCGGGATGGATGCGTCGATTAGTAGTCGCAAGTTGCCACGTGATATCAAACGTAGACCAAAGGCCAGAACCAACTCCAATTCTTAGCTCAAGGCAAACAGGAGATTGATCAAAACCGAAACCAGAAACAGGAGATTGATCATAACCGAGACCAGAAACAGGAGATTGATCATAACCGAGACCAGAAACAGGAGCCTATAAACGAGGGAAAAGAAAAACGAACGTAAGGGCCAAGTCGAGAGAGTAACAACACGCAAAACTTACCTAGTCGCGTCGGGCTAGGCTGACACAAACCGCAGAGGAAACGCGGCTTTTTCGCCCCCCAAATGAGCCAAGGAAATTCGGCACACAACCGTACAAATTTATTCTCAGCTCACGGGACAAACAGAGTATTACTGAAAAAATGACGCTTCCCTCGACCGGCGGAAAAGAAAAAAAAGAATAAAAGAGAGAGAAGTATTCGAATGCGCCAATGGCCGATTTTTATGACATCAGCGGAAACCAATCAGAATAAAGGGCAAGGGTTATAGGAATACGCAACGGTTTCAAGTGCGGTTGCTTTCCGGAAAACTCTGCACTCGGTCATCTGTTAGCATCCGCGTCGTAAAATAGAACCATTTAGATTGGATAATTAAATATTGCCTAAACTCAATTTCGACACTAAGTAAGGATGGGGTTAATTCTTATAAAATGGACTGATTCGACTGATCTGAAGCTTTTAGCGAAAATATGTTAAAAAGTAAGTTTTGGGTGAATTACGAAGGCGCGGAATGGCACATTCCTACGCCTAATGGGGAAACAAAATAAAACGTGTTAAAAATAGACCGGAACGTTGAAATGTGTACTATACAGGGTGTGTTTGTACGCGATCGGGAAATTAAACTGTAACAATCTTACACCACAAGTGAGGCAGTATAAAATTAATTGATATGAAGAAAGTAATACGATGATAACTTCACACTCACTCATTATTTATAATCAAAGTAACTTTTCAGGGTGATTCAGGAGGTCCTTTGGCCTACAGGTACTTATACGTCGAGGAGAACCTTTTTATACATAGTTGTTGAAATAATCGCTGTTAAGGGTTTGTTGGGGCATGTCATGGCAACGATATATAAATAAGATAAGTTGTCAATGTGTCATTAAAAAGTATTTCATGTTTTATAATGTTCCTGAAATAAAACACATATTAAACGAGGTTTGGTTGAATCTCTTTCCTGGGTCAGAACCCTAACAATTTGGCGCTGCGAACAGGATTCAAGATTCAGAGATGGCCACGAACGAGCTGTTTATCATATGGCTCAAAGTCTCACGGATGCACAACGCAACTACTCACAATTGGAAAAAGGGGCATTAGCTTTGGTTACTGCGGTTGAACGTTTTCATAAATTTGTCTGGGGAAGAAAATTCATACTGCAAACCGATCATAAGCCTCTAGTCGCTTTATTACAAACCGACAAAACCAAAGGTCTTAAATCTACAACAGCAGCACGTCTTAAACGCTGGGCTATAAGACTTCTTGGTTATGATTTTCAAATCGAATATGTCCGAACACAAGATTTTGGTCAGGCAGATGTTTTATCTCGTTTGATAGCACAATTCCGACAAGACAATCTTGAAGATTTGCAAGTAGCAAGCATCAAAACTGTGGAATTCGAAATTGAATCTATTAGAAATAATTCTATTGATAAATTCGGATCCGAAATGCATCAAGAACTGAAGACATTTTCTAGGGAAGATGAAGATATCATGAATGTTATTCAAGCGATCAAGAACAATTAGTCATCGTCTTCTGATTCTGATATAGTCGAACACTATAAAAAACGTCGAGATAATCTCTCCGTCGTGGATGAAACATTATTACTTGGTGAAAGAGTGGTAATTCCAAAGAATCTACAAAATAAGATTCTCACTGCTCTTCATAAAGGTCACCCTGGTATAAGAAGAATGAAACAACTTGCTCGAGAATATGTTTACTGGCCAAAAATGTCCAATGACATAGAGCAACTAGTTCGACAATGTAATTCATGCGCGTTAACTCGAAAATTACCTGTTAAAATACCTATCAGTCCTTGGCCTATCCCCACCAGACCCTTGGAACGTATGCACATTGATTACGCTGGACCTATAAATGGACAGTATTTATTAATATTCGTAGATGCTTATTCAAAGTTTGTCGACGTTGGTGTAACTCAGACGATATCTGCAAAACGTACCGTTGACTTATGTCGTGAAATGTTTTCAAGATACGGCCCACCAGAAGTTCTCGTTAGTGATCATGGCACTCAATTTACTGCTGATATATTTTCCAAGTTTTGCAAAGAAATGCATGTGACCCATTTATTGTCTGCAGTAAATCATCCTCAGTCAAACGGGCAAGTTGAAAGAATGGTGGATTCCGTTAAAAGAGCTATCTGGAAGAACCCGAATAACTGGAGGAAAGAATTACAAGATTTTCTATACACTTATAGATACACACCCTGTACTTCAGCCCCCTATGAAAAATCTCCGGCAGAATTATTTTTAGGTCGACGGATAAATACACCTTTCTCTAAATTGCTGCCCAAACAATCAAATCAATATTCATCTGAAAAAAGTTTAGAAAAACAAAAAAAAATGGAAGCTGAATTTGCTAAACACCATGGAACCCGGCAACGTGAACTACAAATTGGTGACAATGTTGTAGTCGCTTTAGCGAAAGATAAACGCGTTCAAGGTAAAGTAACAAAAATGCTATCTAAATCTCGTTACTTAGTTTGCCTTGACAATGGAAAAGTTATTGAACGCCATATAAACCATATTTGGAAAGGAGGAAGGACACCGTCCCCGTCGAAAATATCTTCAAACTTAGATGATGATTGGGTATTTTATGATACGACTGATGAACTCTCAATCACAATCCTTCAGTCTCGAATGAACGTTGTATTGAAAACTGCTCTAATCTTGATAATCTCAATGAGAATATGTCGATCCCTGTTCATCAGGAAAATCAAGACAACAAAAATACTGCAGAAGACATCGCAGAAACAGTACAAAATGACAGCTCCCATATTACTCCCTTAAGATCTTTACGACCCAGAGTTCCACCTCAAAAATTAGTTATTAAGCCTTATGCAAAATCTTATAATTAAATATTAACTTTTCAAAGGGGGAGGTGTTGGGGCATGTCATGGCAACGATATATAAATAAGGTAAGTTGTCAATGTGTCATTAAAAAGTATTTCATGTTTTATAATGTTCCTGAAATAAGACACATATTAAACGAGTTTTGGTTGAATCTCTTTCCTGGGTCAGAACCCTAACAGGGTTTAAGCTTTAGCTTATATTTAAACTGACATTGTACAACTGGGTCTTAGTGTCGTTTTATACGTTCAAACTCAAACTTTATTAAACTCCTCCCCAATTTAACGTTGCCCGTATTTGTAAGCTGTGTTTACAAAAATTGAAACGCCTTTTATAATCATGAATATGGAAAAACAATTTTTTTGTGAAAATGCGAATTTAAATCTAATATATAAAAAAAACTTGGTAATTCTTTGTACCTCGTGCTTGAATTCCCATGTAATTCTGATTTTACTAGTTAAGAAAAACTAAAATAACATAGCAATATGTTACTATTTGTTTTAACTTTATTTTCATGATCTACAAAGAACACCGTTTTGAAATAAAAGTAAATAGATAAAGTTAAAATTCGTCAATTGATGAATTTCATTCATTTCAGTACACGTAAATGAATGACTTTTTAATTCTAAATGAATGGATTCTTGCTTCTTTTATTACACCATTATAAAATTATGTATTACTTAAGACTTATACTCGCAGTTGTCGTTTTTGCTGTAAAAGCAATTTGCACACAGGCGGCTTCTAAAGTAAGCCATAAGAATAAAACAATTTCTTGAATAGTGAATTGTTGTGAGAGTTTTGATCATTTTTTTAAGATTTGATGTATCTAAATATAGACACGGTGCGCGGCGTATCGAATGCCCACGAGCTAAACGCTCGCAAGTTAATGCGAGCATATTTTACAACTTTTCACTTATCCATCAATTACTGGAACGCTGGTACGTTATTACTCGTTTAGGTAGTAAGTAATAATTGCACGAAACTTACACGTATGTGTACGTGTAAGTTATCATTTCCTTAAATCGGCACCTGCTTTTAAGGATCAGTTTTCGAATATTAAAAAAGTATGCTTTAAACGAGCCGTAGAAAGTGTGGTGTTGAAATTAATTTTTGAAATGGTCGACTGTAATATATCTTACTCGTTTATGATGTAATTTTCGCACATAAATACTTGAATTTTGTTAAATTTTTAATAGATTTGTGTTAATAATTTGTCTTTTATAATAATAACAGTTTCTCATTGAACGTCACCTAGAGATAGGCTTAAACTGAAGGAACGATTATGGTTATGAATGGATACCAAACAATTCTAATAAATACATATGCAAGCTGTAAAAATATGACAAGTTATTTATGATTCCGGACTTCAATGAAATTATAAAATGCATGGGATGCTTCATTTAATGACTTCATTTTGTCAGTTTCATTAACAGTCACCCTATATAGTATATAATAATTAAACCAGATATGCCTGAACATATTTTTCTTGTAACGTAACACTTTTTATTAATTTTCTTTTGTTAATACGAAACTACAATGATAAGAAAATACACAAAAAAAAATTAATATAATAATAACTTCAGTAGGCCCCGTCCTATATATAGGACGTCAAGCTTAAGGGTCTCTATTATTGTTGTAATGTGTGATACTCTATGAAACATTTCGCGTCACATTTTGGACAACGGATAATAGTTTTCATGTGACATTGTTTATATTTGGTTTGTTTTGCTTGCGAAATAACAAAATGATCCTGGAGATACCCAAATTTTCGTCCTCATCTACTTCTTCCTGTAGCAGTAGTATTGAATTCTTTTTATATTTTTGTAAAAGTGCAATAGCAATTTGTCTTTTAAAATGCAAATGACCTAGGTTACTTTTGTGGACTTTTTGAATTTGCCATGCATTATGAATTGCCATATCAATTTCTTGAGTAGTTAGAGGAAAATACATTTTTTTCTTCTAACCGATTTATTTTCATATTTTCAACACAACAATCCACGCATGAATTCAATTATTACATCGTCTAAAATATGTTCAAATAGTTGTAAAGGATGTATCCTCTTTTACCGAACCGGCGCTTTGCGCCGGCATTTGTTTCAACGTTGTTTTTTTTGAGAGGGTGATGAGATAAAAAAAAATTTTTTGAAGAACGCGCTTCGCGCATTGAGGGCCGCTCGCCGTTAGGGAGGCTCGCGGCAGCTAGGGAATTGCTTCCGTTGTATTACCCCCGTTCAGCGCTTTCATTTGAGTAATTTCACGGCCTACTTATCTCTGAAAGGAAACTTTCTCGACCGTATAAGTCGACCATTTTTGATTCCAAGATGGCGCCGATATAACAGTCGAGTTCACCTCGCGGGCATTTTTAATTTGATATGCGACACAACGGGTTTATCTCTAACGCGGCGTTTTTCAATCTCAGCGCCGCCATGTTCGATTCTAAGATGGCGTCGCTAGGATATTCGAGTTTGCCTCGTCGAGATCTTTCATTTGATATGCGACACGACGGACTTATCTTTTACGGGGCGATTTTCGATCGCAGCGCCGCCATCGCCGATTCCAAGATGGAGTCGCTACGATATTCGAGTTCGTCCCGTCGAGACCTTTCATTTGATATGCGTCACGACAGGCTTATCTCTTACGGGGCGATTTTAGTTCGCAGCGCCGCCATCTTTGATTCCAAGGATGGCGTCGGTATGACAATCGAGTTTCTCTTGTAGAGACCTTTCATTTGAGGTGCGATACGAAGGATTTATCTCCTCTAGCATAGCGGGAAAGCCAGAACGCGAATCCGCTAGTGTGCGGACGGCCTAATTTCACCGAGAAAGTTGTATTAAATTTTGACCGCTTGCGACGAGGTCGAATTTCAAACAAATGCCCCTAAAATGCACTGATTTAAAAAATTCGCCGTTCGGTTATTTATAGTGCTATCGGATCGAAACCGGTGGCGTTGCTGAGAGGAAGGTGTGGGCTATCCTCCGGTTGAAGCATCTTGACAATATCTGTGGCTGTTTCGGAGAAATAATTTTTTTTTCGGAGAGTCACCTTACCGGAGACGAATTTAAAAAAAAATTCGCCGTTCGGTTATTTATGATGCGCTCGGGTCGAAACCGCTGTCGTCGCGTAGTGGGGTGATAGAACTATCTTCAAGTTGAATCACTTCCGGTTGCGTAGAAATTAATTTTTTTTCCGGTGCGTTATTTAACCGGAGTCAACCTCTAAGCCCTCGCGACACGGCCCTGAGTTTCCTACGGGAACGGGCGGGGCCTCAAAAGGATTCATCATCACTAACCTAGGTTTCCATATTTTCAATTTATCACCTATAAGTTATAAATGCAATTTTTTAACTTATTTTTTTGTACTTTTCAAAATCTTTACACGCAGTTGTGATAATGATATATTCTTCGTTTTCAGAATCAGAAAAGTTATTTGTATTTACTTTCGCAGGAGGTCGTAACTGACTAGACGGAAGATTATCGGATGTAACAATATTCTTGTCACCAGAATCCTCATTTGTAATGTGACTGGTAACATGGCGGTGGCAACAATATTACATCTGACACTGATTGCGTATAATTTTCGTCATATAAAGGAACCAAAGCTTCATTCAATGTTAGACCTCCATAATAATAATAGACATATATTTTCCTAACGTCCTAAATATAGGACGTCCATATTTGCATGCACACAGTATTAGAATGCACTAGTTTTTTCAAAAACATTTAGAACGCTCTTTCCTTCTAACAAATACTTACGCAAAAAGTATAAAATAAAGATTAAGAATGAAAATATAATGATACAAATCTTACCCCGTAAAATTGATGTCCATCGGTTCCATTTTATATCACACAAAGATTTCATTTTAATTTTCTATATAGATATGTAACTAGAAATAACGTTTACAAACGATAAAGGAAACTTTGTGAAAACACGTAAAATGAAAAAACACAACATTTGACTCTGATTTGATTATCTGTGAGACTTTTAAATGAGTGTCCTAAATGTAGGACTACAGACATATCTAGGTTAAATACGGCTTTATTAATTTTCACTAATTTTATGAATTGTATCTCTTCTTAAAATCAATCTATTTTGCTATGTAATGTGTTATCGTCAGCCCAAGTTTGATTTTTTTAAAGGGGTATACTAAAAATCGAAACGTTCACTTCAACTTGAACTAAAAGAAAAAAAAACAGCTTCTTAAAGAGTCAAATTCTCAGTAATTGATACATCAGGAAAGATGTACGATCAAATTTCCATAACTTCTCACCCTCCTCTGCTCTTCAAGTTCCTTTATCGGCGGACATCCATAACCGGTTCACAGCATAATTAATACACCGGACATAAAATGTGTATTACGCATATTTTAAACTTTCACTTCGACCTGGCGTCCACCGACATAATTGTGGCGAAAAAGATAAATATATTAAGAAAACTATTACATTCCATTAATCATACTTCTTATGCCGCGCGTTCATTGAAATTCAGTTATTCAGTGATGACAACCGGGCATTCGTTACCATACTACAAGAGACACCACAAGGTTTTATGCTGGAAGATAAGAAATTTTATTTACTCATGCATTGTACTGTGACTAATATAATCTAATTCGTTTTAATAAGATTATACGTTGTTAATAAACAGTTCACTTATTGGATTAGGTGTACGAGTGAATGCTTGAGCTTTCATTTCTATTGAAAATTGCGATCAGCCGACAAAGAATTACGAAAAAAACTTGTTAATTTAAAATTCGAATAACTTTCAATATCGTATTAGATACCAAGGTTATAGATTTGTGGGGAATAGTCGCCTCCCATGTTATATCCTACGAGCCCCTAATTGAATCCGTTCATTCCTTCCCTTACTCCCTCATTCATCTCTCCATCTTCCTTTTAATCTCGTAATAGTTGGTTTCAAACTCGTATTGTCTTGTCCATTACAACTCATTCCCCTTTTGTCTTCCGAAGAGTCTTTAATTTTTTAATTTATTTTTTCTGTTAATCACACTTTTTGAGTTGCGTTAGCTCACGCTTTTTATTTATCAGATGCATTACAGTGTAACCAATTATTCGTTTAATAAGAGATTATACGTTCATAATAAATAGTTCTTGTAATATCGCTTATTGGATTAATTGTACGAGTGAATGCTTAAACTTTCATTCCCATTGAATATGGCGGTCACTTTGGCAATTGGTCTAATAAATAATTAATTCGAGTACAAAAGTTTATGGAAAAAGTTGTTAATTGGAACACCTTTCTTTATTCAGCAGAATAATAGCCAACGTGGCCTTTCATTTTATGACTCCTCACTTATTTCTTCTATAATTTGTATCAAGTTTTGGCCTCTACCTCGCTTCCTCTTATTGTTCGTTTCGTGTCAGTATTGATGGTTCGTATTGATTCTTTCGTATTTGGTCATTGGCCTTGTGCTTTTAGGCATTTCACTACGTTCTCCTTTAAAAGTTGCTAAAAATAGTCTACGTAATACAGCTAACCAAAAGGTATGTCAGTTTTCTTTTCTTCTACAACTTGGTAACTGTGTTACTTACCTATTAGTTAAGCTTCCTATAAAAAGCACTCATACTAAACATTTCCTTGAAGAATTGAATTAAATACAGAATTCCACCCATGACCAGAAGTTCATTATGGGCCGATAATTAGCAACTTTCATTTGATATACGGCGCATGATTAAAATATTTTATAGTTGTTTGATTTACTCACGTAACGTGCAAAAACGCGTAGCAATTAGCAGGAACTAGGGAAGCAAAACACTTTCGATCTGCTGATTAAAACTTACACATATACAAACTTTTCTAAACCAGAGCAAAATTACTGCCAAGACATGTGCCAACGCTTGCGCACGAGCTGCATGTTAAAATGTTTACATACCTTCATTCTTTATGCGCGGAGGATGCTCGGTATAAAATTCTAAAATAAAAATACTATGGAGTGAAATCCGTGAGTTATTTCGCCTACATCGCCTACATAGACAAATTGTATTCCAATAACTTTTTGCACTTGCGAATGAAGATATAAAAGAAGAAATTTACTGCTCCCATGGAGCGTTTATCGAAGCAAAATATTTATGTCACAGATCGTTTAAAAGAGAAGGTAAAAGAAATTGCTCTGGCGAGACGAGTGATGAGAACACATGCGAAAAATAGCTCTAACCTACTAATTAAAATTGACAGCTTATTCGTCTGCTATATAATTGCACTTTTATATTTCAGTGCGTATGTAAAATATAATTAATTTGCAATTAATTTGAAGCAGGATGCACAATTATTTCACATTTTTAAACTAATTGATTTAATTATTTAGAAATTGAGTTAAAGGCCAGCAAAACCAAGCCCAGTTAATACCTTCCATATAAATAATGTCTACTTTCTTTATTTTGACATTTCAGTTTACTAATACGAACGTCCGGGAAGTGCGTTAAGACGTCCGGAAAATTTATCTGGTACTTAATGCCACGAGAAAACAATAAAAGTCGTAATAAGTAGTAGGAGCCAAAGTAGTAAACCTTTAAACTAGCGATGGTCTGTGGATAACGCGTCACGATATCACCAATCATTATGATGCAGTTGCTCTAATTGCTATGCACTTGTCAGTTGAACTTCTGTTCATAACTTCATCTCGCATGAAAGTCCGTTTCTCAACCGCTTTTCCTTGACTTGAATTACAGCCACCGACCTAAGAATAAAATTTCTTTTGCTTGTTCGGTATTTTTAAGAATTGTAAATAAATGAAAGGTAATAAAATGGGTGACTGATACGAAGGAAAGTTGATTTCGACATTAATTAGCTCACTTGTTTGTATATTTGCGCCGAACAAGTGCTCGTACTTTTTTCTTTACAACGCACTTCACCCTACTAATCGAACATACGTATTATATTTCGCAGATATCAACGTTATCCTTTTATGCCAACGCTATTCTCTTTAGCGCTTTAATTAACCAACATTATAAATGCAGGGACTTAATAGGTAGGTATATGAAAGACATGTTGCTAGATTCTTTTTTCTTGTTAGGGACATATATTGCAAGTCATAACTTGTTCTTATCGAATGAATTTATTAGATCTAATGGCATGTAGAATTTATATAAGTAATTCTACAAAAATTTATACGAGAGAATGTGGCAGTATTAAAGAGTGATTCAGAGTAGAACATGTTTAAAAAATTGTTTCAAGTTTTCTCTGGCAACTTCTGATTTTCTGCAGCGTACTAAAGCAGTGTCATAAAAACGATTCTGAACTAAGTATTTTTAATTATTTTCTAGAAACTACTGAATAATTAGAAGTGCATAAATTTTTAATGCCAAATATAGAGTTCATTAAAAGTTTCCGATTATACCGGAAGTCGTTACCAACTCGCTTATTTTAAATGGTATGCTACAGTTTTCCTTACGCTTTTTTTAATTCTAAGGCCTGATCTTTTCATCTCCAATTAATTTTACCTGGCGATTAATTCCCATAGTAACGATTGTGATCACATTTGTTACTATGGGAATAAACGTCAGATGAAATTAACTGGAGATGAAAAGATCAGGCCTAAATGTAAAAATACGTAAATTTTTGATACATTTCTCTAACTCTAAATTGCACCATTTTTTAAATATTATGAGTTTTCTAAAAAAATTTGGATTCCGCAATCTGGCAAGTTTATTTGTAATAAACTGCTGAGGTTTATAACTTCACTTCTTTCTTGTATACAGGGTGAATGACAATTGTACCGACAAAAAAAACGCATAAGAGAATGGATGTCGCAGATTACGGGAAAAATCTTTAAAAAATTCTTGTGAACAGTTTATAATTAATTAAAAAATTACCCCAAAATCAAGCTCTGGTACTGCGTATGAAATAAGGCGACCACGTTCTATAAATGCGGAAGTATAATAGGACTATAAAGTGTTTTTATTGACTCTCGCTTGCAATCGATTCATCACAATGTGACTTTGACACACATCTCAGTTGGTTTTATTACAGGTTTAACAGCTGGGGAAGGCAAATTTCTTCTATGCGACGTAATTATTAGTAATTTATAAAGTAACTGCAATGAAATACTGTCACGGGGCCATGGAACAGAGGGCTCCGCTAGGGGGTAGCCCAGGTAGAACAGCCGCTCATGGTACCTTTAAGGGTGGTTTAGACCCCCAAACAAAAGACATCTTACCTTCACTAAGCCAGAAGAAAACTCAGACTTCTAAATAAGTTGTTTATTAAGCTACCAACATGTATGTAGGGGGTTTGCGTTGGGACGCACCAACCGCAAGTCACGATCTCCTCTCCCGCTGTCCTTCTAGTCTTCGCTCTTCCTACACTCCCGCAATTCAAATAACCAGTCAACCTTAATGACGAATGTCGAATGTCTAATGATTAATGTCTATCACCGCTAGGGAATCCAATCCCGGGATCTCGAGATCGGAAATCCCGGGATCCCGAGATCGGAAATCCCGGGATTTGATTTCGGGATCCCGAAATCCCGAAAAAATCCCGAAATAATCTCGACTTATTAGCATTGTGTTTAAATGGTTTAAATGCAGTATGTAGTTTTGAAATTCTTTCAAATCAAACGATTTTAGGTACATAAATGTATGATCCAATCGTTACTCTTTATAAAGTATTAATTTATAAAGTATACACGTAGGTTTTCTCCAACATGAGTTTTGCAGTATAAACAAACGATGCGTAATTTTTATATCCATGCTGTAAAATGTCTTTACGAATGCCAATATGTGCATTAATGGTTGTAAACTCTCATCTGCGGCGCCGAAAAAAAAAACATATGTGTATTTGCGTATACGACTGAATTGATGATTCAAATCACTTTGTGTTTAAATTCGGTTTAGTTCAAATCGGTTTTGATTGCACACAATTTTTCTAAAATTCTCATATGCTTTGACAGCAAGCATGGCCGCCTCGCATGGGATGACTTATTATGTGGCGAACTAGCTTCAATTTGTCAATCCTACTGCGATGTTAGGTCAAAAAGCGATTGCAAGATGTCGCTACTTAAATTGAAGATAAATTTAAACATAGAAAGGAATTTTTTTGACGTACAACAATCATCACAGAACTTTCGTGGTATTACCTTTGTTGTTCTAAATGCAATACCCTGTATGTTTACCCATATTTGGAATCTGCAGATCATTACGAGTCCAAATATGTCATTTGATAAGTATGTTTTCCATCACATTGAAAAAGAACATTTTTGTTTTTCAACCATGATTCATGTAATGAACGCTGTCATGCGATGGAGTAAATCGACAAAATAATTATTTTGCTTTTTAATATTTTTACAGCATTTCAAATTTCATGAGGACGTAACTCATTTCCTTTAATGGAACCTCATGTGTTTCCTGGTCTAGCTCAATTTTCTCCCGAGTACGCTAATAATAAATATTGCACTATTTTTTTAAAATCATTTAAAATAAATGTTTTATTATTTCGTGCTCGTTTAATTATGTTTCAAATATATTTTTCCGTTGTCATGGAAAGCAAAATTAACAAATGAAGCATATTCGGACTCGCAACGATCAGTAGATTCAAA
Source organism: Dorcus hopei (assembly GCA_033060865.1). Taxonomy (NCBI): domain Eukaryota; kingdom Metazoa; phylum Arthropoda; class Insecta; order Coleoptera; family Lucanidae; genus Dorcus; species Dorcus hopei. Next base: position 16,349,982 of record CM065424.1, on the reverse strand, counting down.
ACATATTAAAATATATAGAATACCTATTCTATATAAAAATAAGAAAGTTGATTATTGCTTCCGGCGAAACCCGAAGTCCTACCATAATCAATGGAACGTTAGAAAATTCATTATTACGTATAATTTATATTTTCTAAATTTCATTTGAATCTATTAAAAACAGACGGCGTGAGACATCCGGTATTTGTTATTATTTTGTTAATAAATATCGATTAATTTTACTACATACATATTTGCAATATATTTTGTAAAAATATGAAACTGTTCGAAGAAACAATGAATCCCGGGATTTATTTCGGGATCCCGGGATTTTCAGTTTCGGGATCCCGATCTCGAAACGGGATCCCGATCCCGAAAATTGGATTCCCTAATCACCGCCCTGTGCTCCGCTCTCCCTCCAAAGATCTAGCATCACCCCCTACTACAATCTTTTGACACGACAACCAATAATAATTAATAACAACAAAAAATAAATAGATAATGCAGCATTTGGGGCAATACGAATAATAAATTCGCAAATAATTGTGTAAATAATTGTTTGTTAGTTCGTGCGGATTATTTACTAGAGCGGAATGAACCAACCGTTTCTTCTACAAAAAAAAAACGCAAGGATTTAAATCTGGCGATCGCAGGGATCAAATGCATGGCCCAATAGGCAGTTGATAGTAAAATGTTCGTCTCGTTATCGAAGGGAGACAATAAAACTATTAGGATACAATCTGTTATTTTAAACGTCGCTGGTATTATACGTAATACCATTGAATTTAAACTTTAAACCTAATCTAGAACGGCAACGCAATGCTTAAAACTGTCAGCCAGAAATTGGAGGTTCACGCGATTAACTGATGCACGTTGACGCTAAATAATCTGGTGTAGGTGTAGGTATAGTAATATAGGTACTCTAAACCTTTGCAAATTATCCTACAACCAAATTATTTAGTATCACAAAATCTTTTAAGCGGACACTAAATCGCGCACTATACACTTTACGTTTCACCGTCGTTGGACAGCTTCGTCAGAAGTGAAAAATATTTAGCGTCAACGTGCATCATAATCGCGTGAACCTCCAATTTCTGGCTGCCAGTTTTAAGCATTGCGTTGCCGTTCTAGATTAGGTTTAAATTCAATGGTAATACTAACTGGTAATAAATAATTAACGCCACAAAAAAATGATTACTTGAGTACATTTGTAAGGAATTGCTTAAACAAAAATGTGATACGATTTGTTAGACCTGAAGTTCATCGCCGACTATAACAATCGCGTACTGAATGAATGCAATAGATTACGGGATCATGTTTAAAAAATTCTAGGGTTTAGTTTATAATAGTTTATAATTAATTAAAAGTGAAATGAATGCTGCCTACGGTAGAGCGAGGAAAGATTTACAACCAGTGTGCCAAAAATACAGGATGTGGAGTTGTAAACGTGTCTTGAATTTGTTACAGTTCTAATAGATTTGTGTTAATAATTCCTCACACACAAAACGAAATTTTAATAATTAACATTCGGAACAGATTACGAATGAGTTTAACTGATTTATTTGTTTACCAAATGTTCAAAGTGTGCTCGTTGTTATTCTTTACGTGGAATAATCTATTTCAGCACTATTTGTCAAGTAAATATTTTCGAGTTCGTATTCACGTCGGGCGTTGTGAAATTCCACTTAAAGGCGAAGCTCACAAAGCCACGCCCCCGTATCATAAAACTATAAAACACTTTTACGACAGTATTTAAGTCGTTCATTTGCTCCTCGACTTTTTAACCAGGGGAACATCGTCGTGTTGGGGCTAATTTTTGATTAATTATTTGTCGAAAACTAAAGTAGAAAGGATTTTTTAACATTTTTCCCATACTCTCTACCATCGCTTTTTATCGTGGTTTCATTTTGTCGGGTTAATTAACAGTCACCATGTATTAATAATGGTTAGGCTACAATAAGTGAAACTTATTCGACCACACACTGTATACTACGTAATATTTGATGAGAAATTTTAACAGAATGCGCAGGGAATTGATCGCCTGATATCTTCAATAATATGATCCATTCACCTCACCTGTGAAATAATATAAATTTGATAATGAATTCGTTGAAAGCATTCACACACCTAAGTGCTCTGATTAAAACACTCTATTTAATTATAGACGCAGACATTTCCAATCCAGTGAAACGGGAATTTCCATTAATATATTCGTGCCTAAAGTATCACACTTTTTGTCGTTCCAGTTTTGGAACATTCTTCATTTCACAGATGTAAAAGTTTAACCGCGCTTCTTATATGTACACAGTTACTTAGAAATATATTTTATAAAAAATTTATTAATTTCCTCAAAAATACTTCTTTTGCATTAAGTTTTAAGAAAGGTGAAATTGATTTTTAAAAGATAGGTATAGACAGTATTTTAGACAAAATTAGATGAAATGGCAGACATTCTGAAAAGCGACAAATTTATAAAAATTGTACTAAAAAATTAATTTGATTAATTAATTAAGCCAACTCGTTACAAAGCACGTCTTTATTTACTGTAGTAGAATGACAGTTCTGTTTTGTAATTTTTAAAAGAAAAAGAGTGCTACACAAATAATGGATTATTTATTAATAAAACCAGTACTTTTTAGTTTTGCTTTCAAAGTTAGTTTTATCTGCATTAGAACGTAGTCGTTACCGGAGTTTTTTTCTTATTTTTCGCGCAATATCGAACCGTGATCGAAGGTATGTATGTGGCTCGTAAAAGGAGCACGATGCCGTCCATATGCCTGTAATTAGCTAATAACTTGATTTATAAAGTTGCAAGGTGCTTTCTGCGATTATTGTAATTTAAATTACCCCATTAGCTATGTTTACTGCCGCCGCGACTTTTTCCCGACGAGAGGAAAAAAGCACAAATTAATTGTGGTGCTTGCAATAAAACAATTAAGCACAGTCATTAAAGGAAAGACAAGAAAATTTATGAGATTTACTAATATTTTTTTTTCTCTCTCTTAATCTAATTATATAAAGTGAGTAATTATAACGAACATAATCATAAATTAAGTACGGTACTTACTTACTATTTACATATGTTGCAGAAATAATAACATAGTGTACTTTGCCAATTTTTTGAGTACATTGTTTGTTTATAATGTGAGCATGTTATTTCATGGAAATTAACTTGCGTGCTTGATAAATTAAATGAATTAAATTTTTAAAACTACGGAAAACTCTGTAACTATCGTTTGCACTTATAATTTTATTTAATTTCAAGCGCTGAAAGATTAAGAACAAATATAAAGTAGAACAAAAATTTTTGTTGCAAGTAAATGCCATGCCCATTAACTTATATTAAAATATATTTAATGTAAATTAAACTATCAAGTAAAGATTTTTAAATTTGAATAAATCTCTAAAATTCCTTTCGAATTTCTAGATAATTTGAAAAACCATGTGTTATTCGTGTCACACAATTAAAGCGTTTGTGTGCAAAGGAAAGTCGTGGCATAAGCGAAATAATACCGTATTTTTAAGACGTAAAACCGCCGTTTCGGTGCACACAACAGATGGCCAGTGCTCCATAATTACACGAAATGTGCTAATGCAGTAATGAGGCGATAAATAAGATCCGGACGAAGCTAAAAGTTCGCCGGCGCAAATGGACATGTGTAATTTTGCAAGAGACTTTCAATTTCTAATCTGGAACAGGACAAAGTGTGCTTTGCCTGCACAGGTTGTAATTATTATCTGCGGTATCTATAATTAAAAAGGAATTTCATAAAAGTTGCCCAAGGTTTATTGTTTTAGATTTGAGACCGATTACCTACATAAAAAAATGGTCAAAACTTTTTAACATGCGAGACAAAAGACACACACGTATGAAAGTAAAAGTAAACTCGACAACAGTAGCAAGAACTAGCAACAGTCGTGATGCTATTGTTTAATCATACAATTAATAAATAGTTCCAATAATCTGTCTATAGTTTTAGTAATTATTAGTAAATTATTGATTAAATAATTTCGTATAATAATGTTTCGGTTACTTTTAAATGTGTTTCAAGTAATTTCTTTTGTATTTCAGGCATTTCAGATACGTGCAATGTTATTAACAAAATAATCTCTGCCACTTTAAAAATTTAAGAATGCCAAAAAATAAACCGCAATCAAAAAAATCCCTACGATAAGACACATTTTTCAAAAGAAAATTTTAAGACTTTAAGATAAGCGTAACAAAAAATTATTTATTTCTTTACGTCACTTACGTATTGTTTTTCTATGTAAATTACGCAATACCTACATTTACATCTACATTATCGTAAGTTCTAGATTTTGTCAAATATTATTTTTATCATTTCTGCTATCGTCAGTATCAGGAGGAAGAAAGGATATCATGAAAGGATATCACACATTTTACAAAAAAATGCCAAAGGGATTGATTTATAATGAACATATCTGTAATTAAAACTTCAATATTAATACAGTGTATTCTTAAAATCGAAAAAAAAACATAATCAACAACATTCTAAACTATTAGATTAACCCACCACCCCTCTCAGTACATAATTGAAGTCTGCATCATAGTCCTCATAACATCGAACCTCGAACCAAGTTGGTTCTCCAATGAACTTCACAATGCTAGGGATATTCTCACCTTTTTCTTCGATTTTGATAAACAATATCCGAATTCTTTACCCCCTGACCTTTGAAAGAATCTGAGACGTAATTATAGGAATTTAATTGCCAGCAAGAAAGCTAAGGCTTACGAAAACCATATAAATAACAGCAACAATAAGGTTAAAACCCTTTGGAACGTCGCGTCGTTAAAAATCAATCAAATGTCATATTAGCGCCTCTGTCTTTAATAACTTCTTTGTCAATACTCCTATCGATATAGTTAACGATATACCGCCTTCTGAGGTTAATGCAAATGAGTTAGCTAAAAAGCTGTCCCATCCTTGGACCTCCACAAGGTCTCTTTTAACGAAGTTCGCGAGATTATTGACAAAATGAAAAACAGTTCTAGTCTTGACTGTTATCATATGTGTAGCAAAAACGTCAAATGTATAAAAAATATTATTATTATTATTCCTCTAACGAGATTACTAAACCGTGCCATAAGAGAAAATATTTTTCCTAAGGCATTCAAGATATCTCGGGTGATACCTATATTTAAGAGTGGAGATAAATCTGACATAGCAAACTATCGATCCATTAGCATCATTCCTGTCCTGGGAAAGATTTTAGAAAAGCTACTTTATAACAAAATAATACTTCACTTCGAACTTAATAACCTCTTCAGTTGTCATCAGTATGTCCCTTTTGGCATCCTTCTTGACAAACTTGAAATCTACAAGTTTTCTACTAGTTTTACAAATCTCCTTAAATCATATCTTGAGGATAGATTCCAGTATGTGGACTACAACAATAAAACGTCTGATCTGTGCCCGATTAAACAGGGCGTTTCCCAGGGCTCGATATTGGGACCCCTACTTTTCTTAATATATATCAATGATTTTGACAACTATGTACAGAATCCTAACTTAATAATGTATGCTGATGATACAACCATAACCACTGGTGGTCCTAATCTATCAGATATCTTACTCGCTACTTCTGAAGCTAAAAATAAATGTTCCAAGTGGTTTCAAGCGAATCAACTGAAGCTAAATGACTCTAAAACTCAACAGATGGTATTCACGACTCGTAAGATGCTCGAAATCCTACATCTACTAAAACACTAGGCATAAACTTAGAACCAACTCTAACATGGCAACAACACTGTGGTTATGTTGCGACGTTGCGAGGAAGTTATCCTCTCTCATTTACTTTTTTAGAAATCTCTCAACAAAAGTTCACAAAGATTACCTTTTACACATTTATCATGCATTATTTGAATCAACCCTTTTATACGGATTATATTAATCTGGGGTCACGCTGCTTCGACTAAAAGGATATTCGGCCTCCAACGTAAAGTTATACGTATTATTTGCGGGAAAGCTTTTCGAGAACCCGCCGGGCCCTTGTTTATCTCCCTGGGAGTTTTGACCTTCCCTGTAATCTTTATTCTAAAGTGCCTTGAATACTTCAAGGCCCACGAGGATGATTATACCAGTATTGGTGAGCTACACAATTACAACACCAGGTCCCTATCACCGAATTTATAGGACCAGAAACAGCACTAACTATTTTGCAATCCTTTTCTCTAATATTCTGCCAATCAAGGTCAGGACTCAACCTCTTCCGAAATTTAAGAGGATAGTCACGAAATTATTCCTCGAAATTGCTCCTTTTGACTTTGATGAGTACATGAACAAAGCCGGTAAGAACTCCTGTATATAGTCCCTGACTAGGACATGGACCCTCTAATGGAATTTTAAAGTGTATTAAGGATTTTGGATGTATATTTTATCCTTTTGTCCCCCTTTTTACATGTGTAACCTCTTATGGATTAGCACCAATAAAGATTATTATTATTATTATTAACTGTATGGATTTTTCTTGAATCAAATAAAGAAAATTCCTTTGGTATACAGTGAGAGTGTAAAGTTTGGAATAATCAGTATAAAGCATTAAAAAAACAGGCAAATTTTTGATTTAAATTGCACATTCTTTGGCATTGCACCTGAACGTACAGAGTGTTACAGATAAGAGTGATGACGTCACTTTTTCATAAGAAAATTTTTGAGAAAATTAATAATGAAAACTCAAAAGCAGAGTTTTAATTTTAACATTCTTAATTGTATTTCAATTAAAAAATTAATAAATTGAGAATATAAAACAACCTATAGAAATAAAATTACTCAAATTAAATGTTCAAAATGTCCATCAGCTTCTTCAGGATTTCCAGTTGAAAATAATCTCAATAAATGTCAATAAATATCTGATTCAAATCTCTATCGCGTAACGATGAAAAATCACAGAGCAATGAATCCAGCTTTACATAAAAATTGCTACTATAAAATTGGGTTTACAGGATGTAATTTGTATAGCAGCAAGACGCAATTTTCATCGTGCGCATGCACATGGGCAAATGTGTGTGTTAATTAACCGCAATAAGACTACTCAAATATAAGGCACCATAAATACTAACTTTCAGAAATTGGCACCTTTCGTTGCAACTGGTCAGAAATAGCTTAAATATAAAGCCGCGAGCAAATGTAATTTTTCTGTGCAATGTTCATTGCATTGCGTCCATGTAAAGCTTGCTTTAGGCTGATTAAGTAGTTGATTAAGTAGCTGTCAAAAAGACGGTCAGAACGATTAACCATGGGTCATTTGAGCGAACGAGAAAGAATTGAAATTTTGATAATCCTTGGATGTGGCGATAAAACAAGGACGCAAGAGGAAGTATGTCAGCTTTTTAACAACAATTACCCAGAAAGAACACCTACTTCTTAATCGACTGTGAATAAAATATAACAGAAATTTCAGGAATTTGGTCATGTCAAGGATCTACCAAGAAGTGGGCGTCCTGTAATAGATGAAGACATCCGCCTAAATATAATAATAATAATAAAACGTCTTTATTATCTGTTGAGCAAACAAGAATAATAAGATACAATGGAATGATAATGATAAATAAAAAAAATAAACATAAAAAAGAACAATATATGTATGTATGCATGTATATATAATATAAATCAACAGATAACCTCAGAGCGAAGTTCAGAAGAGCCCACAAAACAGGCGTTCTGTTCTTCCACTTAACTCTGTGTATAATCAAAAAAAAGAAAAAGTTTACTCTCCGCTGCTAACAATACCGTAATGCTCTAAATCTAAGTTAAGATTTCTGCTACTGGATCCACTTAAATGCTCATTAACTCATAGACACTCAAGACACTGTCGGTTTAATGCTAGACATCTGAGGAACAAGAATATAGACGCTTATTAAACACCTGGTTGCTGATTGATCAGTAGACCGCTACGTACACATTTTTTGAAAATTTCAATAGACTTTGCCTTGATATTGTCAGGCACAGAATTGTAACATTTACTGATGCGATATGTAAAACACCGCTCGAATATAGCAGTTCTATGAATAGGTGGAGTAATAAGACCTTTGAATCGGACATTGATCGTGTGCACATCAGTTCGGAACTTAATTTTTTTATATAGATATTTTGGACACTTATAAGTGATAATTTTGTGAAATAGCGTTAGACTATGAAGGTGCCTCCTATTCGCCATATTCAACCAAGGAATGTCTGCAAGTTTATGAGAAATATGTGATCTTCTATTTATACCAAAAATTAGACGCAGACAACTGTTTTGAACCCGTTGAACCCTATTTGCAATTTCTTTCGTTATACACGAGTCATACACCACATCGCAAAAATTAAACTGTGATAAAATCAGCGCATTGGAGAGTATTACCTTAGCTTTCCTTGTTAAAATATGACGATTAGCATAAAGCAGTTTAAGCTTAAAATAACATTTTGTAACACATTGATCAATATGATTACCGAATCTCAAGTCGCTGTCCATGTACAAACCTAAATTATTCTTTACCTGCTGCAATGGTATCATTTCACCATCAATGTGAATCAACATTCCAGCAACAACCTCTTCTCTTTTTTTTTCTCGGGCCAAATACAACCACAGATGATTTTGAAGGGTTAATTATTAGCGAGTGATTAGTTGAAAACTTCTTCAGTGACAATAAATCCTTATTTATATATTCCTTAGCAGCCTGTAATTCAAAAATTGGGAATGAGAAATAGAGCTGCGTGTCATCGGCATAGTTGTGGATGGAACATGTACTCACACTTGAAGCAATATTGGAAATATAAATGCTGAATAAAAGCGGGCCCAATATGGAGCCTTGAGGTACACCGCGTTCTACAAGAGAGTAGCTAGAGTTCTTGCCATTAATACTCACACACTGCTTTCGATGTCGGAGATATTCTCGAATTAAGTTTATGGATGTTGCACTGAAGTTAATATAATGAAGAATCGATAAAAGAATTTCGTGACTAATAGTGTCAAATGCCTTTGAATAATTTAATAATACCAAAGCCGTGTAGTTACCGTCATCAAATATGTTATTAGGTTTGCAAGAAAATCCACATAAGTCGAGTCGTGTTGGTGCTACCGATAACGAAGTTTGTCAATACTCTTTAGTTAAAAATCTGAAGAAACAAAACTGGCACCTTTACAAAACTAATCTAGTACAAGAACTAAATACAGATGACACCAATCGACGAATAGAATTTTCTGAAACCATGACAGAATCCTATGATGATAAACAGAGTATTATTTTCAGGTGAAGCTGCATTCTATTTAAACGGCAATGTAAACAGACAAAGTTGTAGGTATTGGGCACAAAGTAATTCGCACTGGCTTCAAGAATATAAAACACAATATCTCCAGAAACTTAACGTGTGGGCGGGAACTGTCGCTGACAGGGTTATAGGCCCATATTTTTTAATGAAATATTGACAGGGCCGCTATATCTAGAATTTTTAGAAACCGAATTAGTTCCTGTTTTGGCTGCTATTTTTCCAAATCCAGATGATCCCGACATTCCCATCGATACATTGTGGTGTCAGCAGGAAGGAGCACCATCACATTACGCAAGACCATGCGTTTCCCAATCGATGAATTGGAAGATGAGGTCCAGTGGAATGGTCTGCCAGATATCCCGATCTGACACCTCTAGATTTTTTCCTCAGGTGTACAAAGAGAAGCCCAATAATTTAGATCAATTAAAAGATCGAATTAGAAGAACAAATTAGAGCTATACAGCCCGAAACAATTTGCAATGTTCTGCAAGATTTTCAAACTAGTCTGGTATGTTGCCAAGAAGTTGGTGGCAGACATTTTCAACATTTATTATTATTATTATTATTATTAATTAAGACAACTAAGCAGCTAAGCTGGTAAGCGTTGTCATACGAATTGTTTTTTTTTTATCAGTGGTGGTTGCCCAACGAGTTTATGTTGTTAGCGTTTACAACATTGGTCGGATGTGCATTCCACGAATTCACTACATGGTTGCTGAAGAAGTTTTTTCGACAGATAACGTTATTACGTTCACTTGACAGTTTAAAGTTATGCCCTCTTAATTGAGTATTAAGATTCAGTTTTAGTAGCCGGATCAGATCACAATTGTAGTGCCCATTAAAAATTTTAAAGATTTCGATTAAGTCACGGCGTCCCTTTCTATTTTTCAGTGGTTGTAGTTCTAAGCTTTTAATCGGTTTTCATAAGCTGAGTTTTTGAGCGCAAATGGCAATTTAGTAGCACGGCGTTGAACACGTTCCAATAAATCTATATCCTTTTGGAAGTAAGGGTTCCAAATTGTAAGTGCATATTCCAGATTCGGCGGGATGTAGGTCTTGTATATTGCCAGGAACGTTTTTGTTGACAACTTTTGAAATGCTGTACGCACCATCCATATGATGGAGTTGGCCTTTCTTGTAATTGCGGTTATGTGTTCGGCCCATTTCAATTGAGGAGTTATTATTACGCCAAGGTCTCTTTGACACTCAACAGCCGTGATTTGATGCTGCTCGAGAAAGTAGGGGCGCCGTGGATTCCCAACATGTAGAACGGTGCACTTCTCCATATTTAAAGGCAAGAGCCAGACCGTGGTCCATTGAAAAATCGCGTTTAGGTCTTGTTGCAATGAATCTTGCGGATTGGTGGGATATCCGGATATTTTTACATCGTCAGCGAATAAACTGCAGTCGCTTATGATTTCACGGGTGAGGTCGCTGATGAATGCCAAGAATCATAAAGGACCTAACACAGTACCTTGGGGTACTCCACTCAAGACTTCATGTTCTTCGGATAAGATTCCATTGATACGGACCCGATAAGTTCTGTTGGAAAAGAAACTTTGGATCCAAGAGAGGAGAACGCCACCGATTACCAGATGTTGCAATTTGTAGATCAATCGCTTGTGAGGTACCTTGTCGAATGCCTTTTGAAAATCCAGATAAATAATATCAACTGGTAATTTCTGATCGATGCACCGCGTCCACAGATCCGTAGCTAAAAGTAAGTTAGAAGTTATATATCTGCCCGGGACAAAACCGTGTTGATTGCTTTTTATTACGCCGTTATCGATAAAGAAATTCCTTAGATGGCTAGCAACAATTTTTTCCATGTACTTAGAGAGAAGAGAAGTAAGTGAGATGGGCCGGTAGTTTTGCGGTAGATATTTGTTGCCTTTCTTATAAATGGGTATGACACTTCCAGACCGTTGGAAAGGTACCATTATCCATATGGTTTTGCATTATCTGACTTAAAGCGCCGGACAAGGAGCGAGCACATCTTTTTAGGAAAACACTGGGTAAACCGTCTGGGCTAGGGCTGGAGTCATCACTCATATCTTCAAGTGTGCTACACACATTTTGTGGCGTGAAAGTTATACTTGTGAGACTGTTTTGAATCTTAGTAGCAGGTGATAAATCAGGTAACTTGGTCGCCGTCTCTCTTACAAACACTTCATTAAAGAATTCGGCAAATGCATTTGCTATTTGATAATTATTTATCGGTTGTGGGTAATTCCATGTCATTTATTTTAAGAG